>OZ024796.1:31593172-32903172 GCA_964017045.1 Omphiscola glabra | reverse complement strand
ATCTATCTATCTATCTATCTATCTAATCTATCATCTCTCTAATCGATCAGTCTGTCTGTATATTTGTCTGCCTCTCTTTCTTTTAATCATCTATTTACCTGTCTGTCTCTCTATCTTTTAATCATCTATTTACCTGTCTAAGAAAATCTTAACCCATCTCTATTTGGAAAATTAAATTTTCACTTGTATAAAATGATTGGGTTTTGATGTCTGTATAATTTATTTGTATAATTATGTAAATGTACTTATGTTTTGTTAACATCATTGATTTTCTTAATTGGTAAAATAAGAATATAGCATCTATTTGACACAAATGTATTATGATTGCATTTAAAGATATTGTCATCCACTCAAAAATTTACACACCCTATTTCCTACTGCCAATATGTATGTACCTAAGAAGGTTAATTAGTTATCCATTTCATTTAGGCGTATCTTGTGCTGCCCTGTGCAAATGAAAGTATATATTACTCCCCAAACCCCAGCAAAGAGTTTAAAAAAATAATAAAATCATCCATCGGATTGTAAACTCCTTACTTCCGCGAAGAAAGTTTTTTGCATTTAATTTACTTTGTTCTTATTTGGATGAGTGATAAGTGCATTAGTAAATGCTATTAGGCTATGTAGTTTCGCTGCACTGATTTAATTAAACGGCATTTTCTTATTAAAGTATATTTAAAGGTAACAATTTTAATACTTTATACATTTCATAAAAGTATATTTATGGAATGAATAAAAAGTAAAAGCTTATTAAATGTTAAAAATACAAGCTAAAGTTGTATCTATTTTTAGCAAATTTTAGCAATTTAAAAAGCAATCAATTATATTTATTAATTTTACTTTTAAGAATGGGAAAATACATTATCAGTTTTGTAACGCACGTATATGAAATCAAAGAAACTTAGAGCTGTAGCTAAAATTTACAATTCACGATATGACGCCAGTATCGTATTTATTAAAATCCGCTTAATTTTATTTTTATTTCACAATATTAACAACGCACTAAAAAAGATGTTTGGGTTTTCCCGATTAATGTGACT
The DNA here is from genome assembly GCA_964017045.1 of Omphiscola glabra. Lineage (NCBI taxonomy): Eukaryota > Metazoa > Mollusca > Gastropoda > Lymnaeidae > Omphiscola > Omphiscola glabra. The sequence goes on along the minus strand of OZ024796.1, from coordinate 32,902,132 downwards.
ACGATGGATTTCTGAGATCATATTTTTTTTTTATTAATAATTTTTTTTTATAACTTTTACATTCGGATAAAATGTTTAAAATAGATCCATGGTTCTTACTTTAAATATATTTGTAATTTATAATAATAATACTTCAACTTTTACTAAAATAAAAACGGTTCCATGACAAAACGACAAGGTGACAAAACGACAAGGGGACAAAACGACAAGGTAACAAAACGACAAGGTGACAAAATGACAATGTGACAAAACGACAAGGTGACGTGACAAAACGACAATGTGACAAAACGACAAGGTGACAAAACGACAAGGTCACAAAACGACAAGGTCACAAAACGACAAGTCTTCAACGCCAACGCATCCACCGTCTTTAATGATTTACATCGGTGTTTCCCAACGTGGGGACCACGCCCCACAGGGTGGGGGGCAATTTGAAAATGAGCTATCTAGAAATTGAAAACAAAAACATCACACTGAGGTTAAACAATAAATTATTACTAATAATTAAAATAATATAGAAAAATCTTTCATTAAAATTATTTCATACTTGAATGTCAGTTCTCCATATATGTTTTGAAAATTTGCTTATTATGTTTCCTCTAAAATTTTCTAGTGATGTCTTCCTAAAACCTATCATTAACGCTTCTTCAGTGAACAACCGTATTTTTTAATAATAAAAATTATGTATATGTTACATGGGGGGCATACGAATTTTAGAAAGGCTTAGGTGGGGCATGGCACAAAAAAGGTTGGAAAACACTGTCTTGCTTACAATAAAGTATGGTAAACTTTTTTAGATATTTAACATGCCTTTTAGGTGGGAAAAACGGTATAGGGTTATCAGACTAACCCTAACCCTAATCACAAACCTTGTCATTTCGTCACCTTGTCGTTTTGTCACTTGTCGTTTTGTCGAGTTACCGTTGCAAACATGATAACTCGAGCGCCGTTCACATCAAAGAGCTCTGACGTTCCCACCGATATTGTTTCTTTCTTCGTGGAGTCGTCGGCCTAATTCTGTAAGTCGTGAGGAAAAATACCACGAGTTTGACACATGTGCTCTAGAATCTGGAGTTTGTGATGAACAGTGTAGTGCTGTGTTAGTGCAGTTTCCTGTACAATATAATTAGATAGTAATACACCTTTTGAGATTACAATCTTATACAAAATAACAGATATACTTGAGATAATTAATAAAAACTTTAATTGATAACACATTTTATTTATAATTACTATAATTAGTAATTGTCCTTTTTTAATTGCTCAGTAAATGTTTATTTTCAGAATAAAAGTGAACATACTGAATAGCAGATCACAGCCTTATGAATATAGTATCATAGTATACAACATACTCATATAGTACTTTGACCCAATATGACATACATTTTGTCTCCAAGTAATGAGCAAGCTGAAAATTATAATGTACATTATGTCATACTTGCTCATACACACAGACAATCACTTAATTTTTGAGGGTCTGTTACAAAATATGAGCATAATTATTGTTATTATTAGTTGTCTTATATAGCACGGTACCCCAGACTAGGGCTGGGCTCACCGCGCTGTACATAAAAATATTAGAAAAAGAGACATAATCGTGACAATAAAATAAAATACATTTATGTAATAAAGAACAGCTGTATAAAAACAAAAACTAATGCATATTCACCCCATCCACCCCAGAACTTTTACATGACAAGCCATGGACGGCGGCAAGCAGCATCGTTTATCGGTCAGATGTGCGGAATCAGTCGGGGTAGCAGAGTTTAAAGAGATGTGTTTTGAGTGCAGTTTTGAAGGCTGTGATGGTTAATATATTGCGAATGTATAGTGGAAGAGAATTCCATTGTTTGGGGGCACAGTAAGAGAAAGATCTTTCACCGTATGTTTTTGTGCGAGTTTTGGGGACAGAAAGAATACACCTGTCTGCGGAGGAGCGAAGCTGTCGAAGGGGTGAATAGACAGAGAGAAGTTCGGTTAAATAGGAAGGGCAGGAATTCGAGAAAAAGTTGTGGCAGAGAACAGAGAGTTTATAGTCAATCCGTGCTTGTACAGGGAGCCAATGAAGTGAATGAAGTAGTGGTGTGACGTGATCACGTTTTTTTGTCTTTAAAACTAGCCTAGCAGCTGAGTTTTGAACATTTTGTAGTTTTTCTAAGAAGTGTTTTGGTGAACCTGACAGAAGAGAGTTGCAATAGTCAAGACGGGAGAGAACAAGAACATAGACTAGGGTTTTTGTAGCACTAACTGTGAGGTAGTGGCGGATTGAGCTGATCTGACGGATAGCCGTGTATGCAGAGCGACAAATGTGGGATATATGATTATCGAGAGACATGTTGTTAGACAGAAAATAACCAAGATTCCTAGTGGAGGATGAAAACTGTATGTCTGAGTTACCTACTTGAGATGAGGTGGGGAGAGCTGAGTTAGAGGGTGATTTGTGATCGTGAATAAGGAGTGCTTCCGTTTTGTCATCGTTAAGTTTCAACTTGCTGAGTGCCATCCATGACTTAACATCAGCAATGCTCTCCTGCAAAGTCCGGACAGCGTAATCGACAAGAGAGGGATGTGTATGAATGTATAGCTGCGTGTCATCCGCGAATGACTGGCTCTCCACAACATGCCTCTCTAGCAAAAGGAGCAGTGGCCTGGTATACATTGTAAATAGACCCGGGCTTTAAAACGGACCCCTGTGGCACTCCATACACCAAGTCAGCACTGCCGGAGAGACAGCCATCGACAGCGACCGCCTGCGTTCAATTGGAGAGGTAGGGACCTAAACCAAGCCAAAACTGAACCAGAAATCCCAAAGTAATTTTCAAGGCTTTTGCCAAGGGTTTCATGGTTGACAGTGTCAAAGGCCGCACTGAGGTCCAAGAGGATCAGGAAGTGGTCATTTGTTACTCTCAAGAGAGCTGTCTCAGTGCTATGGAAAGGTCTATAGGCTGATTGATTAAGACTGAGAAGAGAGTTGTCGTTTAAGTAAGCAAAAAGTTGTTTTATAACTAGTTTTTCAATGACTTTAGATAAAAATGATAAGTTAGATACAGTAAAATCATTTAATGAGTCTCTTTGACTTTCTTGTATAGCAATGACATCCAAAAGCTGGTTCTAAGTAATGTGCATGTACTGCACTGTAAAAGGAAATATGTCTTAATAAAACAATGTTGATGTTTTAAGTTAATGAAACAAATTAACAAAAATTCCCAATATAAAAATATTGTAAGTAAAAAATGTAATTGTAATTACAGGTCAATTGTGGAGTAATTTGTAATGGTAATTAAATACACTTTTGAATGAAGTAATGGAAATTGTAGATAATTACAAAAATAGGTAATGTAATTCTAATAGTAATTAATTACATTTTATTTAATGTAATATTGCGCCAGTCTAATAACCGAATACCGTGTTTCTCCAACTTTAAGGCATGTAAAATATCTTAAAAAGTTGAACTTACTTTATTGTATGTAAGGCAAAATAGACGGTGGATGCGTTGGCGTTCATCTAAATTTATTTGAATTCCTTAAAATAATAGAAAATAACTATGTTTGTTTTTAAGAATCCGAACGTATCTAAATACGTTCGGTTCTTTAGCGTTATGGTCAGCATAGCTCATTCTTATATAAATATTATTAGGTGGTTTTATATAGCGCAGTACCCCAGCCTGATCATTATCATGCCCATCAATGTTGTCATATTCAAAGGTGAATAATTTTGAATAATCCTAGGTAATGTTAATATTTCCATTATTATTTTTGTTTTATTAACAAAAAATTAAGCAAATTTAGGCTTTTTCAATTCATTCATTTCTTGAAATTCATCCTTATCATGCTGATAAACATTGTTATTTACGAAATAACACGCGTGTGCATGTATCACGGGTTCGTATAATAATTATGCAGTAAGCTAACTGCAGACGTGTTTACTTTAATGATTTTGGCTACCAATTTAGATGTCTAAACATTGTGGTGATATTTTTATATCCTTAATAACTGATTTTTAGGTGATAATTGGCTATATTGTAGCAACAATAATTATTATAGGTATATGTTCTAGGTTGTAATTATACATTAAAAAAGCAAAGGGTCTACTTTGCATGAGTTCCCCCCCCCCAAATTTTTTTTTTTAAAATCCACATTTTCTCTTACCATACTACTTAAAAAACTTTTAAAGAAATTTAAATTACTTTTAAATTAAAATTGTAAAAGCCAAAGTATTTATAGAATAGTTCATTTATTAATATTCTTGATGATCTAATTTTTTATAAAAAGAATGTAATATCGATACTTCACCCCCCCCCCCATTATTTTTCGATGCATGCAGAATGTATGCGTGAACGAAATTCAAAATTTCTAAATATATCGTTTTCGGCTTCGGATTCGGCCGAAATTAATTTTTAATTTTCGGCCTACTTTCGATTTCAGCCGAAATCAGAAAATCGTTCAGAAAATCGTTTTCGATCGGTCTCTAATAGAAATGTTTTCAACCTTAATTGATGGAATTGATATTCTCAAATTGTATGTTTCCTTATATAATATGGGTAGTGCTAGAAAGAGGAGACATATTTTAGGCGACATACATTTTTAACGTTATCAGGTGGGCCATGGACCATAGAAGTTTGGGAAACACTACAGTATGCAATGATCCCTTATTTCAGTGCTGTTATCAAGGCTAGTTTCTGTCATCTTAGTGTCCTTGGTAAGTTGCGTCCTAAACTTAACAAGAGAATAGCCAATGCCGTAGCAGTCCCTCTAATCCACGGGTTCTCAACCTGTTCGTCGCGACCCCTTTGGGGGTTGCACGACCTTTTCACCTTGGTCACTTAAAACACCTGAAAACACATATACTCAACATTTATAAAGTATCAACGAAAATTATTTAGTGGTTGGAGGTCGCCACAACATGAGGAAATGTATTAAAGGGTCGCAGCAATAGAAAGGTTGAGAACCACTGCTCTTATCTAATCAAGATTAGATTACTGTAACATTTGTTTGTGGGGCTTACCTACAAATCAAATACAGAGACTCCAAAAGGTAAAAAAATACTGTAGCACGCATTGAATCGCGTATAAAGAAATCTGGCCACATCACTACAGTACTTAAAGATCTCCACTGGCTTCCCGAGAGGGGGCGCATTGACCACAAAATTCTGTCTCTGGTGTACAGCTGTATAGAAGGCTAAGCACCAATATATCTTCCAAAACTGATTTCTAAACATGTATCCATACAGAACCTGTGCTCTTCAACACAGTCCTTATTGAGAGTTCCCATGGTCAATGGACACAGAAAGAAGTCATACGGAGTGCGTTCTTTTGAAGCTATTGAGTCTAAATTGTGAAACGGTTTGCCTCACTCTTTGAGGAGAAATGAAAATGATATAGGTCATTTAAGAACGATTCAAAGACATTTTTCTTTAAATAGATTGTAGGACATTAGAGAGCTGTATGTTATCTACAATAGCATAGACACACGTGCTATAAAAGTATTCAATCATCGTCATCATCATACAAATTATCTTTATGTATACAGTCTTCCCTGGATATAACGAATCTTGAAACAGCACTTCCCATGGAAAATGCACTAAATCGCTCGGACATGGAACTATTTAAAACTCTTTGCTTAACCTGAGAATAATACCAATTTTGCTTTGTTCCCCGTGTAATGTTTTATTTACAGGTGTCTAGTGGTTAATATTATAGTTCTTTGCAAATCTTAAGTTATCTGGTATTGAAAAAGGTTTTGAGCTTAGGGCAACTGATCTAAATATGTTTTAAAAATTGAAGCTCCTTATTGATTCATATTCCATATTTTATGAACTGGTACCGGTAAGTTATATAGCCTATTTTAAGTTCGTCCTTATTTACTTTGCTTTAATTTTCCACTTTAAAATAAAATATATTTTAAAAAATTTTCAGCTCCTATTGTGATGCCAAAGACAAATCAACTAATATGTGATTTTGCATTTTAATGTTGGAGTGGATTGCCTTTTAAAAAAAAGGTTTGTCCAAGAACATATTTCCTTTACGGTATAAAGATATATAATGTCCCCTAGTAACACTCTATTTATCATTTAAACTCAAGTTTGTAACTTATTAAAATTGAGTTATACAATGTCAAAATTTTTGTATTTACTAATGATATTCCCAACGCAATAGTTTTTAATGTGGAATTTTATGATGGCTATTGCTCTAGCACAGTGGTTCCCAAACATTTTGACCCCCCACTCCCAGGACCCTTTTTATTTTCATTTTCTATGGAGTACCGGTACTCAATGTTTTATGAGTATTGGCGTTCAGTTGTGTTATGATAAAGGGATAACAGAAACCCTTGCAAAGTACATGCTGAGCCCGTAAGCCTCAGGAGGTTGTAGGAAACGTTGAGATGGCAGTATTGGAGGTACAAATTGCCCAAAGAAGTTATAAGTTGGGTAGCCGTATCACTGATCAAGACTTAGGCTGATTTTGCCTGAAATTGATAATTTTTTAAATCCGAAGATGAGTATACATTTTGTAACTTGCTTGAACCATTTCTTATTGTATACTTCTCAATGTATTTGTTGTTTAAACCTACATCATGGAATTTATGGCATGATTTCAAAACTGAGTGCTGTATTTAAGATCAGTTAGGCTTGACAATATACGATCTTTAATTTTTACTGGCCATTTTACGATAATTTAAAACAAAATAACGATAACTTATCATTAAAGGTATCTTGAAAATAACAGCTTGTTATTTTTAAATTACAATAAGCTGATAACGATAAGTTATCTTTTAGTCAAAGTATTTACGATAAATTCCAGCCATCGTGTACACGATAATTTATCTTTTTATGGGGTACTTTTAAGATATATATTTTAAAGTGCACCCGCGGCTTCTCTATGATGCTTATGTCTTAGTTTCTTGTCAAACGTGGATCTATTGTTCTACATCACTTTTCATTTATGTCTCCATACGGGGCCAATGTTTTTGTTTTGAGATGAATGTGATTGAAACTCGTAGCAAATCTTCAACATATGTCATATTGTGCAAACAGTGAAGAATTGACACATTGTTGTAACAAATTAAGACATTAAATTCTTTTTACAATAGCAATATTGCATTATCTGTCGGTTTTTATCCAAAATGCATGCGGGATCGATACCGTAATTATTTATTCGGCACTTTGTCACTAACAGGGAATGACTTCTAGATAACATTGTGCGTTATGGTGGCCTCGAAGTGACCACCCCCTGGCATGGTGTGAAAAGTAAGCTGATACAAAGCGACCCCACTCTGGTGCTCGTCCTCGAAATCAATTTTGTAGATTCCGCCGTAGGCATCGGTCTTGGCGAATTTGAGGACCTCTTTCCTGGTCTCAAGTTTGGTGAAAGCTGCCACGTTGGCGACATACAGTAAGACACAGTGCGATCGGTAATCCGCTGTGAACTTGTTTAGGGTGTGCAATGTTGTCTATAAAGCATGGCTCGCTTCTTTCTCGTGTACTGAAACTTTGCGCTATGCAAGACAGGCACACCAACGGGGTGCGATCTCTGCGTGTTCGCATCTTCGCTCCAGTGGGGTTTCCTTTAATAAACTGATCCCCCCTGTTAAAAAGACTCCCGCGTCCCGTTGAAGTGCAAAAAGTCTTTGAACGTCTCGTAAATATCGAAGGGCGTCGTTAGCCGATTGGTGATCTTCCACAGGTTATTGATGGCTTCGGGATATTTGTCTTGAAACCATTTGGGAAACAGAAATGAAAAGTAGGGCAAGCGCTCTTCTAGTTTGCCTGACCAATGTGACCACACCGCGTTGTACCTTGCCCCATGGTCGCCCATCAGAATCATGAGCGTGTTGTTGAGATAATCTCCCTCATTAAGAAACTTTATCAGATCTCTAGTATCGTCTTCCGTCTGCAATATAAACAGAAGGTGATTAAAATCAATTATTTTCTTCTTGTTGTTAATTTTTCAACAATTTGTATTAAGAAATTATCAACAAAAAGAAACAAATATACTTTCATCTTGGGAGAGTTTTTAGAAAAATGGTATGCAATCTTGATATATTTAAATACATTTTCTGAAATCCACGCTGACAAATATTGGGCCTTAGGATAAAACCCTTCATTAATCAGAAGACTTCAAAACCCAACATACTTGTAGTAGTTTCCTTTATGTCATCGTAAGGTATCTTTGCAATTAACACCCACCCGACCTTAGTAATTGTAAATAGTATCTTAAATTGGCGGGGAATTAAACAACACCTAATTTAACAACCGCTAAAATCAAAGTTTTTCATATACACTCTTTATAAAATGTAATATGGAGCAATAAGGGCAGGGCTGATAAGTGGCGTATCTAAGGGGTGCGGGGGTTACATAATTTAATAAATTGCAATTTAACAGATAACACACTTAATTAATACGAAATTCATAAAGGGAAACGGATCACACGTAATTTTCCATACATGTAACCAATCCAAATGCGTGCATTATAAAAATTAAATAAGTTCAAGGTCGATTCTTCAGAAATGAATTGACCATATAATTAGGTCAGAAAAACACCGTTTGACCATGATTCAACGCCGATTAAAGTACTCCGTAAGTTTTGTAAGCGACAGGGAGCTATATTTCTATATATTCTGAGAAATAAAGCTTTCCACTGATATAAAAAAACGATGTGGTCGGAGAATCTAAGTCATTAAAAACACCAAAAAAAAAATACTTTTAGCCTTTTATAGAGTTAACAAAAAATATTTTACAAAGTTTTTCGTATATTTTTTAATATTTACTTTAAATTTATTGAAACCAAATATATTATCGATACCCAGAAATACTAAAAAAATAATATTTTCGCCGATTCAACACTAGCACAGCCCCTTGACATTTAAAAGCGATTGCCATGCAGCACACATTATTTTATATGCTGTCTGGTTTCACTTTTATCTGCTACTTTTACCTTTGGGTTGATCTACTTGAGGAAGGTAATCTTACAAAGTACTTTGCAGACTAAAGGCTTTACTCTTTACAGAGAGTGTGTGCATGGACAGTGACAGTGTGTTTCAAAGTCAAGCATAGAGTCAACATTATTGAGAACTTCTATTATATTCCCAGTCAGGAGTGGAGTAAAACAGGGTTGTTTACTGGCACCAACTCTCTTCTCCATTTTCCTCTCGATGCTCCTTTAATTTGCATTCAGGGACTGTGAAGATGGAGTGTACATACATACCAGATCTTCATGCAAAGACCAAGATAAAAAGGGTACTAATTCGTGAACTGCTGTTGGCTGACGATGCCGCCTTAACATTTCACAAAGAAGAAGGTTTTCAGCGTCTAGTTAATCGTCTATCACACGCTTGTAAAGAGTTTGGATTGTTAATTAGTCTACAGAAAACTCATGTTATGATGCAAGAAGCACCATCGCCTCCAATCATAACTATTGATGGCCATAATGTGTCGGTTGTTGAAAATTTCACATACCTTTGATCCAATAATTATTGTTCTCGCTCTGTTGATGAAAAGATAAACACCAGGGTCGCAAAAGCAGCAGCCACTATGGCTAAACTGAATAAGCGGGTGTGGAATAATCTCAATCTAACTTAAAAAACTAAACTAAGTGTATATCGGGCATGCGTGCATAGTACGCTCCTATATGGCAGTGAAGTGTGGACAACATATACCAGTCATGAGTGGAAACTCAACAGCTTCCATCAAATTTATCTGCGTCGCATTTTACGCATCCGATGGCTGGACAAGGTGCCTAACACAGAGGTCTTAGCACGTGCCAAAATGTGTAGCATATTTTCCGCTCTTAGCAAGAGGCGCCTTTGCTGGTTAGGCTATGTAAGGAGAACGGAGGAAGGCCGTATTCCAAAGATGCTGCTGTATGCAGGGTTGACAGAAGGGACAAGACTTATTGGACGGCCACGCCTGAGATTTATGGACGTTTGCAAAAGGAACATGAGGGAAGCCAAGATAGAACTCAATAAATTGGAGATCATTGCCGAACAACGTTCCAGCTGGCGAACAGCAGTGTACGAAGGAGTCAAAAGGCAGAAGATGTGCGAAACGAAGCCCTTTCAACAAAAAGAACAGCATGTAAGGCCAAAATTAACCAGGAATCAATATTCTCCAGCGAGAAATGCAGTCGAGATTGTCACTCCAGGATTGGCCTAGTGAGCCACTCGTCGAAGTGTAGGACTACATAGCTACTCCATCGTCTCGCGAAGACAGAAGGATGCTATATATATGTATTTATATATATATATATATATATATATATATATATATATATATATATATATATATATATATATATATATATATATATATAATGTTAATGTTTATTGTTTGATATAACAACATATTAAAACATTACAACAGGTCAGTATTTGATGTTATGAAATTCATAGCCGAATGGGACTTCCTAGAATCTCTTCAGTACTCTGGCTAAGCGGTTAACGGTTTATTACGATCTGTAGCTTCGTGTGAGCGGAGCTTTTCAAAACTAAGGCTTTTCAAGAACTATTTACGATTCACCAAGGGGCAGTCAAGGATTTCTGATCTGGCTCTACTATCAATTGAAAGTGATACTGTGAAAGATATTGATTTTTATCAAGTGATGACAGGCTTGAATATTTATAAAACACATTGATAAGTAATATATCGAAGGAAATTATCACTAAATAAAATAGAGTACAACAAGAATCGCAATCACAAGCTAACTGACACCAACACCTCTGATCGCAGCTGTAAACTGCAACTGGCAAACTGTGATCAAAATAATAAATTCTTGAAGAAGCAGCAAACCACTTACAAACTCCGCCACTAGATGGCGTTATATCATCTCATTGACTGTGAACTGCGCCACTAGATGGTGTTATATCATCTCATTGACTGTGAACTGCACCACTAGATGGTGTTATATCATCTCCTTGACTGTGAACTGCGCCACTAGATGGTGTTATATCATCTCATTGACTGTGAACTGCGCCACTAGATGGTGTTATATCATCTCCTTGACTGTGAACTGCGCCACTAGATGGTGTTATATCATCTCATTGACTGTGAACTGCGCCAATAGATGGTGTTATATCATCTCATTGACTGTGAACTGTGCCACTAGATGGTGTTATATCATCTCATTGACTGTGAACTGTGCCACTAGATGGTGTTATATCATCTCATTGACTGTGAGCTGCGAGCCTCTATATTAATTCGGTAAAAACATAACGTCCACGTATGCGGCGGCTGACCTTGGCAGCATACACGTACATTTCCGTAATTTTTTCCGTATACAAAAAAGGTCTCCAAGGGCCGGATGAGAGGGCATCGAGGGCCGCATGCGGGCCATAGTTTGGAGACCCCTGATGTAAATGATGGAAAGAATCAAAAGAATAAATACAATTTTTAATTTAGGCCTACTTTATATCTACAAGTACAAGTGTAAATTGAGATTTTATCATGATCAGTGTATATAAATAAATTTTCCTTATTGAATTTTCCTAACGAAGTGGCTATTGGTATCGGGTACCAGAAGTGAGAGGTTGGGATTAAAAACGTTTTAAAATATTATTGTTGGGTTTGTAAGACCAAATGAGGTATCAAATGAAAGATAATTGAATGTACTATAGGTTTTTAGCTGCTAATTTATTTTATGGATTACTGGTGTACACAACTCAAATAACAAACAACCAAACAAAAATGTTCACAAGCTAGTTAAGGGTTTTTTTTTCTATTAAATTTTAAATTATTATTATTATTAGTTTCTTATATAGCACGATACCCCGGCTAGGGCTCACCGCGCCGTACATAAAAATATTAGGAAAAGAGACATAATCGTGACAATAAAGTAAAATACATTTATGTAATAAAGAACAGCTGTATAACAACAAAACTAATGCATATTCACCCCACACACCCCAGAAGCTTTACATGTCAAACCATGAACGTCAGCCAGTAACTTAGTTTATCGGTCAATGGGGGGAATCAGTCGGGATAGTAGAATTTAAAGAGATGTTTTTTGAGTGCAGTTTTGAAGGCCTGGGTGGTTGGTATATTGCGGATGTGTGGTGGCAGAGAATTCTATTGTTTGGGAAAATTGTTTCTCAAATTATACACCGGTGTGTTAGACCCAGTAGACAGGTATAGTAGAAAAAAAATATTAGCCCTCCAAAAATAAGTCTCTTTCTCATGCTTTATACAATTGCATCCTTTAAGATATTCATTTCAACTAACTTGTGAATTAGGTCAAGTATGAGAAAGATTATTGAAAGGAGATTCGAGATATCAGGAAAAACCGTCAGTGTCCGCATGTATGATCCTCAGTGCCAGGAAAAGGTTTTAAATTGGTGGTTCTGTTCTGATTAAGAAAAGCTCTCTTTAAAGGAATAGTTTAAATTAATTCATTATGAATGAAATTTTCATTATTTAGAATACCTAATTAATTCCTAAAGTACTGTGTGATTAAATCTTTTACTTTTAACTTAAACAATACACATAAATAATCTTAAATAAATGATATAATTTTAATAATTAAATTAATATTATTACTTTTTAAATTTGAAATGAAAATAATAAATATATCTTTATCATCTTGATTACTGGATTAAAAAAAAAATGATGTACGTACATGGCTTAAACTAAAAAGAGGATTAGAAAAAAAAACTACCGCTACTAAGAAATTTAACAAAGCAAAAAAAGAAAAAATAAATAAATAGAATAAAACTATGAATCTATGAAATAACGGAGAAAAAACATTTTTTTTGTTGTTGTAAATTCTCATACTACTATTGTTAACACAACCGGGCCCGAAGCCATTTAACTTATATGGAGCCACTCCGGGTCCGAAAAGCCATTATTGTCTAAAGGTACTCGTGTACCTATAGCCGCAGCCATTAAAAAAGTTGTGAGCCAAATTTCTTTTCAAGAACTTGTCAAGAACCATGTTTTTCGGAGTCAAAAACAGATTTGTGGCTGACTGGACGAGCCGCAGTCAGGTTGCTAAGGATGTGATGATTTTATTTTCTTAATTATTATCTTTCAATAAAAAGTGCAAAAAAAGGAGGCGGGTGAAAACGGAAAAGTGCTTGATCTGCTTGCGTTATGCAAAAAAAAACAAAAAAAAAACAACAACATTTTATTACTAAAAATAGTAATATGGCTTTTATTATTTTTTAACATTATTTTGTAGCTACTTAATTAATAAATGAATGTTCAACATACAAATATTGTTCCATCACTAAAAAGCACTGCAAAAGCATGATTTTTTCTGTTGAACGCAAATGAAAAAAAAACAAAAACAGCTTACTTATAATAATTAAACTACCTCTTCTAAATAACTCCAAATTTTACCAGAGTCAAAAAAAATGTTAATAAAAAAGGTCTATAAAATTCCATGGGTTTAAAAAACTGGTCATTTTTATTAATCGTATATGAACGACATAATTATTTTAAGAAGACATGAGTTGTTTACAAATGTATTATATATTTATTAATATGTGATTTTATCTAAGACAAATCGTATGCAAATAAAGTATATATTTCCCAATATTCAGTTGATTGAAATGTCTATTTGTAATTGAAAAACATTATAACATTTTTCAGATAATGTTATCCCTTTTACATATAGGATCCCGATTTGATCGTGACATAGATATAGCTTTTTAAAGATATCGAACTTTCTGAAACATTCTAGATTATATATTATTAGTTTTGCATCAACCGATATTTCTGTACGGACACTGCAGGTGTATTGCTACCACCCTTGGCCTATATCCATCAATTCACATAGAATCTATAGTGTTGTCTAAGCCTATTTATATTTATATAGCTTACATAAGAAAAAGGAAATGGGGAAATGGCCCCAGAAGAATGGCTATTATGAGTTCAGTACCCTTCGGTATTTGAATATGGATAATCAAGTGTATGTGTACTAATTTTGGTCAAGATCAATCTATTCATGCAGGAGTATTTGTCGGTCATTTTATTTACATAGCTCATATAAAAAAAAAGGATTCGGGGCCCCCGGCCCCACACGAAATGTAATTAAAAGTTCATAACCCCTTAAGATTTCCTTCTGGATAATGATGGATATATGTTGCAAATTAGGTCAAGATCCATCCATCCATGTAGGAGTATTAAGCATATAGACCTTTATAACTTTCTGGAACATTCTAGATTAAATGTATTATCGTCCTCGAACTGTGTAAAAACTGTCTTTTCTAAGTAATTATTCTTCGAGTACGAAACATTATACAACAGTAACTAAATGCGTTGTTATAGCTATAATACATTAAGGCTAAATGAGGGGGCCCCGGGGGCCCATTGCATAATTTTACCGAATTAGTTTTGCCTGAAAAAGGGCCCTATAAAAATCATTCAGGTAAGTTATGAAGTTACAATTTTAAATTTGTCCCATTAACATCTAGAGGGATGGATATTATGAGTTCAGTTCACTCTTGAATTTGAGTATGGATAATCAAGTGTATGTGTACTAAGTTTGGTCAAGATCCATCCATTCATGTAGGAGTATTAAGCCTATCGATATTTATATAGCTCATATAAGGAAAAATTAAATGGGGCCCCCGGCCCCAGGAGAATGGATATTATGAGTTCAGTACACTTCGGTATTTGAATATGGATAATCAAGTGTACGTGTACTAAGTTTCATCGATATCCATCCATTCACGTAGGAGTATTTGTTTGTAATATTTTTATATAGCTCATATAAGAATAAAACGAATTCGGGGCCCCCGGCCCCACACGAAATGTTATTAAAAGTTCTCAAACCCGTAAGAGTTCCTTCTGGATAATTATGGATATATGTGCCAAGTTTGGTCAAGATCCATCAATCCGTGTAAAAGCCTTTGTGGAACAGACAAACAAATTTTCACTTTTATATATATACTAGCGGATATACCCTGCAAATTTGCCGGGATAGCATTCGGAACGAAAGAACTTCTACAGTATACAGCCTTATAATTATTCCGATCACGGTGGGCTCCCAATCCTGTCGGTATCCCGCTCCCGTTAGCATACCGTTTCCCGGTGGGATTTTATCCCACTGGATCCCAATTCCGGTATGATCGCAATCCCGTCGGTATAAAGATCCCGGTGGTATCTCGATATCAATGGGATAACGATAGTTGTCGGATCCCGATACCGGTGCGTACCGGTCTAAGCCTATTGTTATTTATAGATAGGTTATATACGCAAAAATTAATTGGGGCCCCCGGCCCTAGAGAAATTGATATTATAAGTTCAGTAACCTTTGGTATTTGAGTATGGACAATAAAGTGTATGTGTACTAATTTTGGTCAAGATCCATCTATTCATGCATGAGTATTTGTCAGAAATTTTAATTATATAGCTCATATAAGAAAAAAACGAATTCGGGGCCCCCGGCCCCAAACGGCATGTGATAAAAAGTTCATAACCTATTTAGAGTACTTTACGGATAATGATGGATATATGTGCCAAATTTGGTCAAGATCCATCCATTAATCTAGGAGTATTAAGCCTATTAACCTATAGAACTTTCTGGAACATTCTAGATTGAATGCATTACCCTCCTCGAACTGTGTAAAAATTGTCTTTTCTAAGAAATTATTCTGCGAATACGAAAAATTATACAACTAAATGCATTTCTATAACTGTAGTACATTTAAGTAAAAAGAGGGGCCCCGGGGGCCCATTCCATAATTGTACCGAATTAGTTTAGACTGCTATGGGGCCCAAAAAAATCATTCAGGTAAGTTATGAAGTTAAAATTTAAATTTTTTCCCAATAAGATCTATTGAAAAATGCCATAGATATAGCGTTTTAAATTTATCGAACTTTCTGGAACATTCTAGATTAAATGTATTATTATCCTCCCCGAACTGTGTAAAAACAGTCTTTTATTAGCAATAATTATTCTTCCAATACGAAAAATTATACGACTAAATGAATTTCTATAACTATAGTACATTTAAGTTAAAAGAGGTGCCCCGGGGGCCCATTCCAAAATTGTACCGAATTAGTTTTTCCTGAGATGGGTGCCCTATAATAATCATTCAGGTAAGTTATGAAGTTACAATTTTAAATTTGTCCCATTAAAATATATTGAATAATGCGATAAATATAGCGTTTTAAAGTTATCGAACTTTCTGGAAAATTCTAGATTGGATATTATTAGTTTTACATCCACCGTTATTTCCATATGGACTAAGAAGTGTATTGCAACAAAGCTAAGCCTATATCCATCAATTCACATAGAACCTATAGTGTTGTCTAAGTCTATTGGTATTTATATAGCTTAATTAAGGAAAAATTAAATGGGGCCCCCGGCCCCAGAGGAATAGATATTATGAATTCGGTACCCTTTAGTATTTGAGTATGGATAATCAAGTGTATGTGAACTAAGTTCGGTCAAAATCCATCAACTCATGTAGTAAGTATTAAGCCTATCGTTATTTATATAGCTCATATAAGGAAAAATGAAATGGGGCCCCCGGCCCCAGAGGGATGGATATTATGAGTTCAGTACCCTTTAGTATTTAAATATGGATAATCAAGTGTATATATACTAAGTTTGGTCAAGATTAATACATTCATGTAGGAGTATTAAGCCTATCGATATTTATATAGCTCATATAATAAAAAATGAAATGGGGCCCCCGGCCCCACACGAAATGTTATTAAAAGTTCTCGACCCCTTAAGAGTTCCTTCTGGATAACCATAGATATATGTGCCAAGTTTGGTCAAGATCCATCAATCCGTGTAAAAGCCTTTGTGGAACAGACACACAAACAAACCCACAAATTTTCACTTTTATATATATATGATATGATATACTAGCGGATATACCCGGAAAATTTGCCGGGATAGCATTCGGAACGAAAGAACTTCTACAGTATACAGCCTTATAATTATTCCGATCATGGTGGGTTCCCAATCCTGTCGATATCCCGCTCCCGTTAGCATACCGTTTCCCGGTGGGATTTTATCCCACTGGATCCCAATTCCGGTATGATCCCAATCCCGTCGGTATAAAGATCCCGGTGGTATCTCGATATCAGTGGGATAACGATAGTTGTCGGATCCCGATACCGGTGCGTACCGGTCTAAGCCTATTGTTATTTATAGATAGGTTATATACGCAAAAATTAATTGGGGCCCCCGGCCCTAGAGAAATTGATATTATAAGTTCAGTAACCTTTGGTATTTGAGTATGGACAATAAAGTGTATGTGTACTAATTTTGGTCAAGATCCATCTATTCATGCATGAGTATTTGTCAGAAATTTTAATTATATAGCTCATATAAGAAAAAAACGAATTCGGGGCCCCCGGCCCCAAACGGCATATGATAAAAAGTTCATAACCTATTTAGAGTCCTTTCCGGATAATGATGGATATATGTGCCAAATTTGGTCAAGATCCATCCATTAATCTAGGAGTATTAAGCCTATTAACCTATAGAACTTTCTGGAACATTCTAGATTGAATGCATTACCCTCCTCGAACTGTGTAAAAATTGTCTTTTCTAAGAAATTATTCTGCGAATACGAAAAATTATACAACTAAATGTATTTCTATAACTGTAGTACATTTAAGTTAAAAGAGGGGCCCCGGGGGCCCATTCCATAATTGTACCGAATTAGTTTAGACTGCGATGGGGCCCAATAAAAATCATTCAGGTAAGTTATGAAGTTAAAATTTAAATTTTTTCCCAATAAGATCTATTGAAAAATGCCATAGATATATCGTTTTAAATTTATCGAACTTTCTGGAAAGTTCTAGATTGGATATCATTAGTTTTAAATCCACCGATATTTCAGTACGGACAGTGATGTGTATATCGCTCACCGTAGGCTTATATCCATCAATTCATATAGAACCTATACTGCTGTCTAAGCATATTAATATTTATATAGCTTATATTAGGAAAAATGAAATGGGGCCCCTGGCCCGCCAGGAATGGATATTATGAGTTCAGTACCCTTTAGTATTTGGGTATGGATAATCAAGTGTATGTGAACTAAGTTCGGTCATGATCCATCAACTCATGTAGTAAGTATTAAGCCTATCGATATTTATATAGCTCATGTAGGAGTATTTGTTTGAACATTTTTTATATAGCTCATATAATGAAAAATGAAATGGGGCCCCCGGCCCCAGGAGAATGGATATTATGAGTTCAGTACCCTTCGGTATTTGAGTATGGATAATCAAGTGTACGTGCACTAAGTTTGATCGATATCCATCCATTCACGTAGGAGTATCTGTTTGTAATTTTTTTATATAGCTCATATAAGAAAAAAACGAATTCGGGGCCCCCGGCCCCACACGAAATGTTATTAAAAGTTCTCAACCCCTTAAGAGTTTCTTCTGTATAATGATGGATACATGTGCCAAGTTTGGTCAAGATCCATCAATCCGTGTAAAAGTCTTTGTGGAACAGACAAACCCACAAATTTTCACTTTTATATATATACTAGCCGATATACCCGGCGTGCCCCGGGATTGCATTAGGACCCCGATTCCGGTGGCCTACAGATCCCGTTAGGATACTGTTCTCTGTATGATCCCGTTCCAACTCAGGACCCTGCTTTCTAATGTTATCCCATTTCCCGATAAAATCTATTGAATAATGCAATAGATATAGCATTTTAAGAATATCGAACTTTCTGGAAAATTCTAGATTGGATATTATTAGTTTTACATCCACCGATATTTCTGTACGGACAGTGAAGTGTATTGCTACCACCTTAGGCCTATATCCATCAATTGACATAGAAACTATAGAGTTGTCTAATCCTATCGATATTTATATAGCTTATATAAGGAAAAATGAAACGGGGCCCCCGGCCCCACAGGAATGGATATTATGAGTTCAGTACCCTTCAGTATTTGAATATGGATAATCAAGTGTACGTGTACTAAGTTTGATCGATATCCATCCATTCATGTAGGAGTATTTGTTTGTAATTTTTTTATATAGCTCATATAAGAAAAAAACGAATTCGGGGCCCACGGCCCCACACGAAATGTTATTGAAAGTTCTCAACCCCTTAACAGTTCCTTCTGGATAATGATGGATACATGTGCCAAGTTTGGTCAAGATCCATCAATCCGTTTAAAAGCCTTTGTGGAACAGACAAACCAACAAACCCACAAACAAATTTTCACTTTTATATATATATATGACTAGCCGATATACCCGGCGTGGCCCGGGATTGCATTATGACCCCGATCCCGGTGGCCTACAGATCCCGTTAGGATACTGTTCTCTTTGGGATCCCGTTTCATCTAGGGATCCAACTTTCCAATGTTATCCTATTTCCTGATTTGAACGTGACATAGATATAGCTTTTTAAAGATATCGAACTTTCTGGAAAATTCCAGATTGGATATTCTTAGTTTTAAATACACCGATATCTAAAAACGGACAGTGCAGTGTATTGCTACCATGTTAGGCCTATATCCATCAATTCACAAAAAAACTAAAGTGTTATCTAAGCCTAATGACCTATAGAACTGTCTGGAACATTCTAGATTAAATGTATTATCCTCCCCGAACTGTGTAAAAACAGTCTTTTATTAGTAATAATTATTCTTCGAATACGAAAAATTATACGGCTAAATGAATTTCTATAACTATAGTACATTTAAGTTAAAAGAGGGGCCCCGGGGCCCATTCCATAATTGTACCGAATTAGTATTGCCTGAGATGGGACCCTATAATAATCATTCAGGTAAGTTATGAAGTTACAATTTTAAATTTGTCCCATTAAAATTTATTGAATAATGTCATAGATATAGCGTTTTAAAGTTATCGATTTTTCTGGAAAATTCTAGATTGGATATTAATAGTTTTAAATCCCCCGGTGTTTCAGTACGGACAGTGAAGTGCATTGCTACCACCCTAGGCCTATATCCATCAAATCACATAGAACCTAAAGTGTTTTCAGAGCCTATTAATATTTATATAGCTTATATTAGGAAAAATGAAATGGGGCCACTGGCCCCCCAGGAATGGATATTATGAGTTAGGTACCCTTTAGTATTTGAGTATGGATAATCAAGTGTATGTGAACTAAGTTCAGTCAAGATCCATCCACTCATGTAGTAAGTATTAAGCATATCGATATTTATATAGCTCATTTTAGGAAAAATGAAACGGGGCCCCCGGGCCCACAGGAATGGATATTATGAGTTCAGTACCCTTCGGTATTTGAATATGGATAATCAAGTGTACGTGTACTAAGTTTGATCGATATCCATCCATTCATGTAGGAGTATTTGTTTGAACATTTTTTATATAGCTCATATAAGAACAAAACGAATTCGGGGCCCCCGGCCCCAAACGAAATGTTATTAAAAGTTCTCAACCCCTTAAGAGTTCCTTCTGGATAATGATGGATATATGTGCCAAGTTTGGTCAAGATCCATCAATCCGTGTAAAAGCCTTTGTGGAACAGACAAACAAACCCACAAATTTTCACTTTTATATATATACTAGCCGATATACCCGGCGTGGCCCGGGATTGCATTAGGACCCCGATCCCGGTGGCCTACAGATCCCGTTAGGACACGGTTCTCTTTGGGATCCCGTTTCATCTAAGGACCCTCATTTACAATTTCCTGATTTGGTCGTGACATAGATTTAGCTTTTTATAGATATCGAACTTCCTGGAAAATTCTAGATTGGATATTCTTAGTTTTAAATACACCGATATCTAAAAACGGACAGTGCAGAGTATTGCTACCACTTTAGGCCTATATTCATCAATTCATAAAAAAACTAAGGTGTTATCTAAGCCTATTGACCTATAGAACTTTCTGGAACATTCTAGATTAAATGTATTATCCTCCCCGAAATGTGTAAAAACAGTCTTTTATTAGTAATAATTATTCTTCGAATACGAAAAATTATACAACTAAATGAATTTCTATAGCTATAGTACATTTAAGTTAAAAGAGGTGCCCCGGGGGGCCCATTCCATAATTGTACCGAATTAGTTTTGCCTGAGATGGGGCCCTATAATAATCATTCAGGTAAGTTATGAAGTTACAATTTTAAATTTGTCCAATTAAAATCTATTGAATAATGCCATAGATATAGCGTTTTAAAGTTATCGAACTTTCTGGAAAATTCTAGATTGGATATTATTAGTTTTACATTAACCGATATTTCAATACGGACTAAGAAGCGTAATGAACAAAGCTAGGCCTATATCCATCAATTCACATATAAACTGTAGTGTTGTCTAAGCCTATTGATATTTATATAGCTCATATAATGAAAAATGAAACCGGGCCCCCCGGCCCCATATAAATGGATATTATGATTTCAGTACCCTTTTGTATTTGAGTATGGATAATCAAGTGTATGTGTACTAAGTTTGCTCAAGATCCATCTATTCATGAAGGAGTAGTTGTTGTTAATTTTATTTATATAGCTCGTATAGGAAAAAATGACAGTTCGGGCCCCCGGCCCCAAACGGAGTGTCATAAAAAGTTCATAACACCGTCAGCGTTTTTTCCGAATAATGATGGATATATGTGCCAAATTTAATCAAGATCTATCCATCCATGTAGGAGTAATAAGCCTATTGAACTATAGAACTTTCTGGAACATTCTAGATTAAATGTTTTATCCTCCTCGAACTGTGTAAAAACTGTCTTTTCTAAGTAATAATTCTTCGAATACGAAAAATTATACAACTAAATGCATTTTTACAACTATATTACATTTAAGTTTAAAGATGGGCCCCGGGGGCCCATTCCATAATTGTACTGAATTAGTTTTGCCTGAGATGAGGCCCTATAAATATCATTCAGGTAAGTTACGAAGTTAAATTTTAAATTTGTCCCATTAAAATCTATGGAATAATGCCATAAATATAGCGTTTTAAAGTTATCGAACTTTCTAGAAAATTCTAGATTGGATATTATTAGTTTTAAATCCATCGATGTTTCAGTACGGACAGTGAAGTGCATTGCTACCACTCTAGGTCTATATCCATCAAATCACATAGAACCTAAAGTGTTTTCAGAGCCTATTAATATTTATATAGCTTATATAAGGAAAAATTAAATGGGCCCCCCGGCCCCATATAAATGGATATTATGAGTTCGGTACCCTTTTGTATTTGAGTATGGATAATCAAGTGTACGTGTACTAAGTTTGGTCAAGATCCATCCATTCATATAGGAGTATTAAGCCTATCGATATTTATATAGCTCATATAAGGAAAAACGAAATGGGGCCCCCGGCCCCAGAAGAATGAATATTATGAGTTCAGTACCCTTAGGTATTTGAATATGGATAATCAAGTGTACGTGTACTAAGTTTGATCGATATCCATCCATTCACGTAGGAGTATTTGTTTGAACATTTTTTATATAGCTCATATAAGGAAAAATTAAATGGGGCCCCCGACCCCAGGAGAATGGATATTATGAGTTCAGTACCCTTCGGTATTTGAATATGGATAATCAAGTGTACGTGTACTAAGTTTGATCGATATCCATCCATTCACGTAGGAGTATTTGTTTGTAATTTTTTTATATAGCTCGTATAAGAAAAAAACGAATTCGGGGCCCCCGGCCCCACACGAAATGTTATTAAAAGTTCTCGACCCCGTAAGAGTTCCTTCTGGATAATGATGGATACATGTGCCAAGTTTGGTCAAGATCCATCAATCCGTGTAAAAGCCTTTGTGGAACAGACAAACAAACAAATTTTCACTTTTATATATATATATGATATATGATATGATATGACAAGCCGATATACCCGGCGTGGCCCGGGATTGCATTGGGACCCCGAACCCGGTGGCCTACAGATCCCGTTAGGATACTGTTCTCTTTGGGATCCCGTTCCATCTAGGGACCCTCATTTCCAATGTTATCCCATTTCCTGATTTGGTCGTGACATAGATTTAGCTTTTTAAAGATATCGAATTTTCTGGAAAATTCTACATTGGATATTCTTAGTTTTAAATACACCGATATCTAAAAAAGGACAGTGCAGTGTATTGCTACCACGTTAGGCCTATATCCATCAATTCACAAAAAAACTAAAGTGTTATCTAAGCCTATTGACCTATAGAACTTTCTGGAACATTCTAGATTAAATGTATTATCCTCTCCGAACTGTGTAAAAACAGTCTTTTATTAGTAATAATTATTCTTCGAATACGAAAAATTATACGACTAAATGAATTTCTATAACTATAAAACATTTAAGTTAAAAGAGGGGCCCCGGGGGCCCATTCCATAATTGTACCGAATTAGTTTTGCCTGAGATGGGGCCCTATAATAATCATTCAGGTAAGTTATGAAGTTACAATTTTAAATTTGTCCCATTCATATCTTTTGAATAATGCCATAGATATAGCGTTTTAAAGTTATCGAACTTTCTGGAAAATTCTAGATTGGATACTATTAGTTTTACATCCACCGTTATTTCCATATGGACTAAGAATTGTATTGCAACAAAGCTAAGCCTATATCCATCAATTCACATAGAACCTATAGTGTTGTCTAAGCCTATTAATATTTATATAGCTTATATAAGGAAAAATGAAATGGGGCCCCCGGCCCCAGAGGAATGGATATTATGAGTTCAGTACCCTTCGGTATTTGAATATGGATAATCAAGTGTACATGTACTAAGTTTGATCGATATCCATCCATTCACGTAGGAGTATTTGTTTGTAATATTTTTATATAGCTCATATAAGAAAAAAACGAAATCGGGGCCCCCGGCCCCACACGAAATGTTATTAAAAGTTATCAACCCCTTAAGAGTTCCTTCTGGATAATGATGGATATATGTGCCAAGTTTGGCCAAGATCCATCAATCCGTGTAAAAGCCTTTGTGAAACAGACCCACAAACAAACAAACCCACAAATTTTCACTTTTATATATATACTAGCCGATATACCCAGCGTGGCCCGGGCTTGCATTAGGACCCCGATCCCGGTGACCTACAGATCCCGTTAGTATACTGTTCTCTCTGGGATCCCGTTCCATCTTGGTCTATTCACATATAAACTGTAGTGTTGTCTAAGCCTATTGATATTTATATAGCTCATATAAGGAAAAATGAAACGGGGCCCTCGGCCCCAGAGAAATGGATATTATATGTTCAGTACACTTCGGTATTTGAATATAGATAATAAAATGTATGTGTATTAAGTTTGGTCAAGATCCATCCATGCATGGAAGAGTATTTGTTGTTAATTTTATTTATATAGCTCATAAAGAAAAAATCTACATTTTGGGCCCCCGGCCCAAAACGGAATGTCATAAAAAATTCATAACCCCTTCAGCGTTTTTTCCGGATAATGATGGATATTTGTGCTAAATTTGGTCAAGATCCATCCACCCATGTAGGAGTATTAAGCCTATTGACCTATAGAACTTTCTGGATCATTCTAGATTAAATGTATTATCCTCATCGAACTGTGTAAAAACTGTCTTTTCTAAGTAATTATTCTTGGAATATGAAAAATTATACAACTAAATGCATTTCTAAAGCTGTAGTACATTTATGTTAAAAGAGGGGCCCCGGGGGCCCATTCAATAATTGTACCGAATTAGTTTTTTCCTGGGATAGGCCCTATAAAAATCATGCGGATACGTTAGGAAATCAAATTTAAAATTTGTCCCATTCAAATGTATTTAAAAATGCCGTAGATATAGCGTTTTAAGGTTATCGAACTTTCTGGAAAATTCTAAATTGGATATTATTAGTTTTAAATCCACCGATATTTCAGAACGGACAGTGATGTGTATTGCAACCACCCTAGGCCTATATCCATCAATTTACATAGAACCTATAGTGTTGTCTAAGTCTATCGATATTTATATAGCTTATATACGAAAAAATTAAATGGGGCCCCCGGCCTCAGAGGAATCGATATTATGAGTTCGGTACCCTTTAGTATTTGAGTATGGATAATAAAGTGTATGTGAACTAAGTTCAGTCAAGATCCATCAACTCATGTATTAAGTATTAAACCTATCGATATTTATATAGCTCATATAAGGAAAAATGAAATGGGGCCCCCGGCCCCAGGAGAATGGATATTATGAGTTCAGTACCCTTCGGTATTTGAATATGGATAATCAAGTGTACGTGTATTAAGTTTTATCGATATCCATCCATTCACATAGGAGTATTTGTTTCAACATTTTTTATATAGCTCATATTAGAAAAAAACGAATTCGGGGCCCCCGGCCCCAAACGGAATGTCATAAAAAGTTCTCAACCCCTTAAGAGTTCCTTCTGGATAAGGATGGATATATGTGCAAAGTTTGGTCAAGATCCATCAATCCGTGTAAAAGCCTTTGTGGAACAGACAAACAAACATACAAACAGATTTTCACTTTTATATATATACTAGCCAATATACCCGGCGTGGCCCGGGATTGCATTAGGACCCCGATCCCGGTGGCCTACAGATCCCGTTAGGATACTGTTCTCTTTGGGATCCCGTTTCATCTAGGGACTCTCCTTTCCAATGTTATCCCATTTCCTGATTTGGTCGTGACATAGATTTAGCTTTTCAAAGATATCAAACTTTCTGGAAAATTCTAGATTAAATCTATTATTATCCTCCCCGAACTGTGTAAAAACAGTCTTTTATTAGTAATAATTATTCTTCGAATACGAAAAATTATACGACTAAATGAATTTCTATAACTATAGTACATTTAAGTTAAAAGAGGGGCCCCGGGGGCCCATTCCATAATTGTACCGAATTAGTTTTTCCTGAGATGTGTGCCCTATAATAATCATTCAGGTAAGTTATGAAGTTACAATTTTAAATTTGTCCCATTAAAATATATTGAATAATGCCATAAATATAGCGTTTTAAAGTTATCGAACTTTCTGGAAAATTCTAGATTGGATATTATTAGTTTTACATCCACCGTTATTTCCATATGGACTAAGAAGTGTTTTGCAACAAAGCTAAGCCTATATCCATCAATTCACATAGAACCTATAGTGTTGTCTAAGTCTATTGGTATTTATATAGCTTATATAAGGAAAAATTAAATGGGGCCCCCGGCCCCAGAGGAATGGATATTATGAATTCGGTACCCTTTAGTATTTGAGTATGGATAATCAAGTGTATGTGAACTAAGTTCGGTCAAAATCCATCAACTCATGTAGTAAGTATTAAGCCTATCGCTATTTATATAGCTCATATAAGGAAAAATGAAATGGGGCCCCCGGCCCCAGAGGGATGGATATTATGAGTTCAGTACCCTTTAGTATTTAAATATGGATAATCAAGTGTATATATACTAAGTTTGGTCAAGATCAATCCATTCATGTAGGAGTATTTGTTTGAACAATTTTAATATAGCTCATTTAAGAAAAAAACGAATTCGGGGCCCCCGGCCCCACACGAAATGTTATTAAAAGTTCTCGACCCCTTAAGAGTTCCTTCTGGATAACCATAGATAAATGTGCCAAGTTTGGTCAAGATCCATCAATCCGTGTAAAAGCCTTTGTGGAACAGACACACAAACAAACCCACAAATTTTCACTTTTATATATATACTAGCCGATATACCCGGCGTGGCCCGGGATTGCATTAGGACCCCGATCCCGGTGACCTACAGATCCCGTTAGTATACTGTTCTCTATGGGATCCCGTTCCATCTTGACCTATATCGATCTATTCACATATAAACTGTAGTGTTGTCTAAGCCTATTGATATTTATATAGCTCATATAAGGAAAAATGAAACGGGGCCCCCGGCCCCAGAGAAATGGATATTATAAGTTCAGTACCCTTCGATATTTGATTATGGATAATCAAGTGTATGTGTACTAAGTTTGTTCAAGATTCATCTATTCATGAAGGAGTATTTGTTGTTAATTTTATTTATATAGCTAATATAGGAAAAAACGACAGTTTGGGCCCCCAGCCCCAAACGGAGTGTCATAAAAAGTTCATATACCCTTCAGCGTTTTTTCCGAATAATGATGGATGTATGTGCCAAATTTGATCAAGATCTATCATTCCATGTAGGAGTATTAAGCCTATTGACCTGTAGAACTTTCTGGAACATTCTAGATTCAATGTATTATCCTCCTTGAACTTTGTAAAAACTGTCTTTTATTAGTAGTAATTATTCTTCGAATACGAAAAATTATACGACTAAATAAATTTCTATAACTATAGTACATTTAAGTTAAAAGAGGGGCCCCGGGGGCCCATTCCATAATTGTACCGAATTAGTTTTGCCTGAGATGGGGCCCTATAATAATCATTCAGGTAAGTTATGAAGTTACAATTTTAAATTTGTCCCATTAAAATCTATTGAATAATGCCATAGATATAGCGTTTTAAAGTTGTCGAACTTTCTGGAAAATTCTAGATTGGATATTATTAGTTTTACATCCACCGTTATTTCCATATGGACTAAGAAGTGTATTGCAACAAAGCTAAGCCTATATCCATCAATTCACATAGAACCTATAGTGTTGTCTAAGTCTATTGGTATTTATATAGCTTATATAAGGAAAAATTAAATGGGGCCCCAGGCCCCAGAGGAATGGATATTATGAATTCGGTACCCTTTAGTATTTGAGTATGGATAATCAAGTGTATGTGAACTAAGTTCGGTCAAAATCCATCAACTCATGTAGTAAGTATTAAGCCTATCGCTATTTATATAGCTCATATAAGGAAAAATGAAATGGGGCCCCCGGCCCCAGAGGGATGGATATTATGAGTTCAGTACCCTTTAGTATTTAAATATGGATAATCAAGTGTATATATACTAAGTTTGGTCAAGATCAATCCATTCATGTAGGAGTATTTGTTTGAACAATTTTAATATAGCTCATTTAAGAAAAAAACGAATTCGGGGCCCCCGGCCCCACACGAAATGTTATTAAAAGTTCTCGACCCCTTAAGAGTTCCTTCTGGATAACCATAGATAAATGTGCCAAGTTTGGTCAAGATCCATCAATCCGTGTAAAAGCCTTTGTGGAACAGACACACAAACAAACCCACAAATTTTCACTTTTATATATATACTAGCCGATATACCCGGCGTGGCCCGGGATTGCATTAGGACCCCGATCCCGGTGACCTACAGATCCCGTTAGTATACTGTTCTCTATGGGATCCCGTTCCATCTTGACCTATATCGATCTATTCACATATAAACTGTAGTGTTGTCTAAGCCTATTGATATTTATATAGCTCATATAAGGAAAAATGAAACGGGGCCCCCGGCCCCAGAGAAATGGATATTATAAGTTCAGTACCCTTCGATATTTGATTATGGATAATCAAGTGTATGTGTACTAAGTTTGTTCAAGATTCATCTATTCATGAAGGAGTATTTGTTGTTAATTTTATTTATATAGCTAATATAGGAAAAAACGACAGTTTGGGCCCCCAGCCCCAAACGGAGTGTCATAAAAAGTTCATATACCCTTCAGCGTTTTTTCCGAATAATGATGGATGTATGTGCCAAATTTGATCAAGATCTATCATTCCATGTAGGAGTATTAAGCCTATTGACCTATAGAACTTTCTGGAACATTCTAGATTAAATGTATTATCCTCTCCGAACTGTGTAAAAACAGTCTTTTATTAGTAATAATTATTCTTCGAATACGAAAAATTATACGACTAAATGAATTTCTATAACTATAAAACATTTAAGTTAAAAGAGGGGCCCCGGGGGCCCATTCCATAATTGTACCGAATTAGTTTTGCCTGAGATGGGGCCCTATAATAATCATTCAGGTAAGTTATGAAGTTACAATTTTAAATTTGTCCCATTAAAATCTATTGAATAATGCCATAGATATAGCGTTTTAAAGTTGTCGAACTTTCTGGAAAATTCTAGATTGGATATTATTAGTTTTACATCCACCGTTATTTCCATATGGACTAAGAAGTGTATTGCAACAAAGCTAAGCCTATATCCATCAATTCACATAGAACCTATAGTGTTGTCTAAGTCTATTGGTATTTATATAGCTTATATAAGGAAAAATTAAATGGGGCCCCAGGCCCCAGAGGAATGGATATTATGAATTCGGTACCCTTCGGTATTTGAATATGGATAATCAAGTGTACGTGTACTAAGTTTGATCGATATCCATCCATCCATGTAGGAGTATTTGTTTGTAATTTTCTTATATAGCTCATATAAGAAAGAAACGAATTCGGGGCCCCCAGCCCCACACGAAATGTTATTAAAAGTTCTCAACCCCTTAAGAGTTCCTTCTGGATAACGATGGATATATCTGCCAAGTTTGGTCAAGATCCATCAATCCGTGTAACAGCCTTTGTGGAACAGACCCACAAACAAATTTTCACTTTTATATATATACTAGCCGATATACCCGGCGTGGCCCGGGATTGCATTAGGACCCCGATCCCGGTTGCCTACAGATCCCGTTAGGATACTGTTCTCTGTGGGATCCTGTTCCATCTAGGGACCATCCTTTCCAATGTTATACCATTTCCCGATAGGATCCAAATTTGATTGTGACATAGATATAGCGTTTTAAATTTATCGAACTTTCTGGAAACTTCTAGATTTGACATTATTAGTGTTAAATCCACCGATATTTCAATACGGATAATGAAGTGTATTGCTAGGCCTTTATCCATGATTCATATTGAGAATATAGTGTTGTCTAAGCCTATGAATATTTATAAAGCTTAAATAAGGAAAAATGAAATGGGGCCCCCGGCCCCAGAAGAATGGATATTATGAGTTCAGTACCTTTCGGTATTTGAATATGGATACTCAAGAGTATGTGTACCAAATTTGGTTAAGATCCATCCATCCATGTAGGTGTATTAAGCCTATTGACTTATAGAATTTTCTGGAACATTCTAGATTAAATGTATTATCCTCCTCGAACTGTGTAAAAACTGTATTTTCTATGTAATTATTCTTCAAATACGAAAAAGTGTACACATAAATGCGTTGTTATAGCTATAAAACATTTAAGCTAAAAGAGGGACCCCGGGGGTCCAATCCGTAATTGTACCATATTAGTTTTGCCTGAGATGGGGACCCCCATAAAAATCATTGAGGTAAGTTATGAATTAAACATTTTTAATTCGTCCCATTAAAATCTATTGAATAATGCCATAGATATAGCGTTTTAAAGTTATGGAATGTTCTGGAAAATTCCAGATTGGATATTATAAGTTTTAAATCCACCGATATTTCAGTACGAACAGTGAAGTGCAATTGCTACCGCCCTAGGCCTACATCCATCAATTCACATAGAAACTATATTGATGTCTAAGTCTATCGATATTTATAAAGCTTATATAAGGAAAAATTAAACGGGGCCCCCGGGCCCCTAGGAATGGATATTATGGGTTCACTACCCTTCGGTACTTGAATATGGATAATCAAGTGTACGTGTACTAAGTTTGGTCAAGATCCATCCATTCATGTAGGAGTATTAAGCCTCTTGATATTTATATAGCTCATATAAGAAAAAAACGAATTCGGGGCCCCCGGCCCCAAACGAAATGTTATTAAAAGTTCTCAACCCCTTAAGAGTTCCTTCTGGATAATGATGGATATATGTGCCAAGTTTGGTCAAGATCCATCAATCCGTGTAAAAGCCTTTGTGGAACAGACAAACAAACAAATTTTCACTTTTATATATATATATGATATGATATGATATGATATGATATGATATGATATATGATATGATATATGATATGATATGATATGATTAATGTAACAAAAATGTGTTCAAATAGGTGGGGCATAATAAATATAGACTATGTAATTTTTAACCTATGTTATGCAGGAAACATTGTTACAAAAGTAGCACAATAAAAGAAAACACAAACGCTTTCACTATACTAATTGAAGAAATAAGCACTTATTGTATGCGCCCATTAAAATTTTCATTTTTTACAAAATATCTATTTTTTTAAAGTTTCCATTTTATATAACTCAACACACATGGAATCGATTACATTTATTTATATTTAAAGACTAATGCCATCAATCAATTTTTAATTAGCACATATCCCTACTTGAAAAGTAACGCTTTTATGATAAAATATAATTTGAAAATGAAAATAGTTTGCGCATTATTGAGAATTAGAAAGAACTTATTAATATTGTAGACCTTTTATTGATGTAAAGGTAATAAAATACAGCATTAATAAAATCTTTTAAAATACCGATATATTATGCGAACTACATGAAGTTAGACATCGGCTTATAATCTGGAGTGGCCAGTACGATAGTATTAATCGAATACTGTAAGGCTTTGACAAGATAACGTAGCGATATTTCATAGATTCCACTAAGTGTAATCAATTAAAGGCACCAGATATTAATATTTTTAAAATTGTTTTTAAAAAAAGCAAATTTAGTCGTTGTTAATAAAAAAAAAAGTGACTATCTTTATATTGTTGTACACATTTTGCTCCGGGGTGGGCACTTGACTTTCCCCGGGGATGGGCAATTCCCCCCTCCCCGAGGGATGGCTGAAAGAAACCCTGTGTAGGGCGAGGGGAGAATAATGACCTCTTTAAATAAAAATAAAATTAGCTAACAGTTATACTTAAACAGGTTAATGTGTAAAAACACGGTT
Source organism: Omphiscola glabra (assembly GCA_964017045.1). Lineage (NCBI taxonomy): Eukaryota > Metazoa > Mollusca > Gastropoda > Lymnaeidae > Omphiscola > Omphiscola glabra. The sequence continues at coordinate 32,870,534 of OZ024796.1, read as the reverse complement.
AATATATACACAATAATAACATTGTGCTTAGGAAGAACATATCACATTAGATTGAAACGTTTGTTACTTACATCTAGTACACATACCAATGTGTGCTTTGAAGATCAAACAAAAAAACACCAGATTAAATATTTCTAAAAATATTTTTAATTACAAAAAACTATAAAGGGACTGGCTACGGAAAAGATCAGTTTCTAGAGTCCAAAAATTGATTTTCCATTGAACATGTACAATAACGTGTTCTCAATTTAAATGTCCTTTTCTGACTGACACCATCAAATGTTCTTTACTATTTGGCAATTACTCCCCACTCTCCCATCACTATCTCCCCTCACCACATCAGCAAATAAACTCAATTTGAGATAACTGAGTTGCAATAAATCCCCGTCAATCTCACCGACCAACTCATTGTTCCCAAGGTGATATCGCTATGCCATGTTATACAATCCACGGGCTTTGTATACTTCACGCTCATTTAATCGAAAGGACTCGTACGAAAAAAAGAATTTTAAGATGATAAACTCTTATATTACAACTATTATAAAATATACAATACATCGTTAGCTAAGTGTGTAAAATGTTTATGCAATATTTTCTATGATAAAAGAACATGATCATTGCTAATAGAGGAACTTAGATAGTAATCACAAATTTCATCCATGAAACGGTAGATGGATGATTAGATAGCATGATGGATGGTTTGTGTAAAGATGCAACATTTAATGAAACTGTCTCGTTAGCTCTGTCACTAAAGAATTTTCAGGCACCAAAATTCGATCACAAATATTTTAAACGGAAAAATCAAATTCCTATCAACTAAAACAACTGATAATGAATTTTCAATACATGGATTAAAATTGAATTTGTTTCGATTGAAGAAATGAAGAATTGTTATATGAAACATGTTTTAGAAATATAAAAGCTAACAATTTTTTGCCATAGAAAGCATGACCATTTGCATACTCATAGAATAGAGACCATACAAATTATGAGAAAAAAGTGGCCTGGCAACAAAAGAAGACTGGCAACATTTAACACTAATACATATTTAAATGTAACAATCTTACCTTCTTGTCGTTCTTAAAATAAAATAATTCAATACGTTTGTCTTATAAAAAATATGAAGAGGTGCGTCTCAATGGAGTATTTCGGCAGGTGGGGACGGTGTCAGAGGGTAATGAGGGTCAGCATTAGCAACTTTTAATTACATTTGCTCGCTACATTAGAATTTTAGTTTTTTTTTCTGATACAATTAAAAACGTTATAATTCGTTAATTAGTAATATATTTTACTAGAATTAATATTAACGCGGAATCCAATAATGTTAGAATTATTTTCTCATAAACATTGATCTAGTATTTGTTCTCCTTTTTCTTTGTATTATTAATTTTATATTTAAATACTATTTTCTTAGTTTTCTTTATTTTTCACATGTGTCGTGCAAGACATAAGGACAAGTTGGGATCAAGGAGAGCTCTCCTAGATTTTGTAAACTCGATATATCATTGTCCAAAGGAAAATCTTAGAGCTCACCCATGACTTTTGAGCAGGGGCATACTTTCACTTTGTCTTTGATTAAATAAGGAAGATTGAGCATAAAGCACATCAGGACTAGTTCGTATGATCTTCCTGCGTTACAGTCCAACCCCACTTCACCTTTTTCCATTTAAAAAATGGTCAGCATAATCTAATCAATCCATAAGAACTTTGAATTAATTTCTCAACAATAACCACCCAGCTGAACAATATAAAAATTAAAACCGAAATTAAACAATGGGCATTTCTCTCCCATATTCTTTCATCACTGAAAAGGGATGAAGTGCCTAAAATTAATGAAGTGCCAAAAATTGATGGAGTGCCGAAAAGTGATGGAGTGATTCTAAAAAAACCAAACGTGGGAATAGGAATTAAATACTATTGACAATAATCACAGTGACTGAGGTCTTGGGTAAAGCTAATGACATCGTCCCGTTGTACGGCCAATGACACAGGCCCAACAGTATGGCCAATGACACAGTCATGGCAGTACGGCCAATGACACGAGGAAGGACAGTTCGGCCAATGACACAGGCCCAACAGTATGGCCAATGATACAGTCCCAGCAGTACGCACAATGACACATGTTTTTTGTTTGGAGTGTATAGGGACCAGTCATACATGAAAAGATGGATCTTGACCAAACCTAGTACCAGGGCCGGATTAACCTCTAGGCAAACAAGGCACGTGCCTTGGGCACCAAGCGTTTGGAGGCACCACAAGTCCTCAAGAATTATTATTTTTTTTGGAACAAATTAAGCCCAGAAACAACTGAAAATTGACAAGTGCTATGAAAATGAACAAATACATTATAATAAAAATTCACACTCAAGTTTGGTACAATCTTACATGCTTAAAAATTAAGCGCATAAATATTTAAAAAAACTCCTGGTAAATGGTAATGAGCAAAATGCGGACCATGCGGACTCACTCGGCTTGTAAATAAATAATGCGGTCGTATTCGAATTTTAAAAAAATTTGGGAAGTTTTATAAAAAAAATTTAAACCATTTTCATATTTTAAATACATAATATTAAAATAATAACATTAATTAATTAATTCGACCGGGAACACCTTAGTAATAGATACAAAATGAGCATGTGAACTTGAAAACGTGTGCTGATTTGTATTCTTCACTAGCAGATCACTTGCATAAATCTAGGAATGAATTTGAAAGATTTGAACAAGCTGCAAAAATAATACCACCAGGTGTAGAATGATGTAGCAGTTCGATTTTCTTGTTTGGTCGATGTATCACTATCACAAACATCTCAGTGTTGTGAAGAACTAATAAATGCTCATCCTAAAGATCTGAACAATAATTTATGTACTGAACTACAACAGTTTCATTCATGTATTCGCCACAAGTTTCCTGCATCAAAATCGGAAAACAACACGTTCAATCATGGAGAATTATACAAAGTAATAGTTAGAGACAACATCGAGTGTGCCTTTCCAAATGTTGAAATCGCCTTGCGCATATTTTTAAAATTAATGGTTACTAACTGATCAACTGAGCGCTCTTTTTCTCTGTTGAAACGTACAAAAAATCCAAATAGATAAACAATGAAACAAGAAAGTAAGAAAGGCTCGATTCTTTATCTTTGCTTATGATCGAAGCAGATGTGTTGCGCAAAATTAACTTTGACGATATACTCAAAAGCTTCGCTAGATGTAAATCTAGGAAAAAAGCTTTAAAAAGTAAATGACAAAATCTTTCTGATTTTTTCATCTAATAAAAAATAAAGTATTTTTGTCTATTATTATTTCAAAATTTATTAACTATTAATTTTAATACAGAAATACTTTATTGTAGGTTTTATATAAGTGATAGTAGTACAAACTACAAACATATTTGTTAACAACTGTTTTCTTTGAATAATATTGAACATACCAGCGGTCACGGTCAGTGAAAGATCCGGGCAGAAGGGGGCACCCATGTGGGTTTGTGCCTTGGGCACTAAAATGGCTTAATCCGACCCTGCCTAGTATACATACAATTTATTATCCATATTCAAATACTGAAAATACTGAACTCATAATATCCATTCCTCTGGGACCAGGGGCCCCATTTCATTTTTCTTTATATAGAACATGTGCGATTCTTCTATATAATACTAGCCAATACACCCGGCTTTACCCAGGATTGCTTCGGCAAAAAGTAGAATTTAAACGCCATGAAAAAACAAAACACGCTAAAGTTAAAAAAATAAAATAATTAATTTGTAAAATTTATTTTAAAAAATTATATTAAACTTTTGTAAATTTTACGTTCCCCAATGCGATCCCGATCCCGGTGGGATCCCAATCGGATCCCGTTTCACGATTGGATCACGTTTTCCGATGACATCCCGTTTCCTGGAGGGATCCCGATCCCGGTAGGATCATAATCACTGTGGGATCACGATTCCATTTGGATCTTTGGTTATATTAAAACCCAACTGAGTGAAGGTGAATCTAAGTTAAAACATTAACAGTAGATTTCTATCTTAGTGTAACCGAGGACGGTAGTAGTTTCCGTTGTTTGTGAATAAATATATGGAAAATGATTACGAGACATAGAGGGACACCATAAGTTCTACAAATAATTTTGTACTAAATTTAAATCTTCTAGATTATTTATTGTTTAATGTTGAAATTAATATGTAGTTATTAGTTACAAAATAAGTGAAGTTAGTTGAGAGGGAAGCTGTCAGTTGATGAATAGCATTAGAATACATTATAATTTTACCTTACAACCGTATGGCGCTGTGTTATACGGTATGGCAGTGTTTCTTTCAGAAATTGTCCTCTGAGGGGCATTTCAGATTTTTTGGTGGGGGGCAGTGCCAGCGGGCAGTGCCCAGATGCGTAGCTAAGGAGTGGCAGATAGGACTTACGTCCCGTGGCACCAGACTAGCGGACGCACCAAAATGGGCTTTGGTGGTATTAATGGTTGAAAAAATAATTAGTTTCAGAATTGAGGGGGCGGGGCGTCAAAATGAATCATGCTTTTGACACCAAAAAACTCTAACAACGCCCCCTCCAGTGGTGTAGAAAAAATGGAGGATGGGGTTATTCATCCAGGTGTCACTTTTTCTTTATAAGGAGGTGTGATATTTTTGGACAACTGCACAGTTTGTAGCATGAAAGGGAGAGAGGCAAATAATATTTGGCCGCCCATGTTGGCACTAATACTAGCTACGCCACCAAAACAGCGATCATTTTCATTGGCGTGTAGGGTAGAAATCGAGGGCGCCGATTAATCTTGTTATAAATAAAAGCAAGACAAAGATCATAAAGGTAAACTCAGCCAACCAAGAGCATTTCTCTCTGGTAGGAAATCCACTGAAAATGGTTGATCCGAAGCGGATTTCAAGGCTTGAATTGGAAAGGCTATTACCGCATTTTCAGAATTCACTCCAGTTAATGGGTGCCCCGGGGTAATCATTTGGCACAAGCTTATATTTAACCCCATACTGTAACACTGATAAGCGTTGGGGAGGGGTTGCAGAAACTGATTTTTAGGGTCTTATAGATGTTATGTGGATATTTTCTAACTTATCATCTTTCAACGCAAGATCATCACCATCATCATCAGGTCCCGTAGTCCTTCGACCGTTGAGGCGCCACAGATGACATGTACACTATTCTTCTCCATTACTCTCGGTCTTCTGCCCTACGCATAGCATCGCCTAGTTTTAATCCCGTCCATTCTTTGATATTATCTTCCCATCTTTTTCTTTGTCTTCTTCTTCTCCCTCCTCTAGTAGTGCCCTGCAAGATCTCTTTGGCAAGCCCTTGTTTTCTGGTCACGTGGCCATACCACTCAAGTTTGCGCTTTTTAACAGACGTCAGGAGGTCATCGTATTGCCCAATTGTCTGAAGAATCCGTTCTTTTATTTACTCATTGGTGATGTGGTCTCTATAGCAGATGCCAAGAATGCCTCTGTAACATCTCATCTCCATCGCCTTTATTTTTCTTTCAAGTTCTGCTGTTGATGTCCAGGACTCACAGGCATATAAGAAAATGGAGAGGATTAATGAGCGCATCAGCCTGATTTTGGTGCTGGGGGGTATATTTTTGTCGTTCCATATTTTCTTGAGCCTCTTTAGTGCTGTCGTGGTCTGCGCAATCCTGGCCATTAATTCGGGCCTGTGTCTTTTCTGCACTGATTTGCATGCCAAAGGACGATGAAGTCTTGTCGAGATTCTTTACTAGATGGGGTAGGACAAAAACAAAAAGTGGCAAGGGGCCTCGAAAAGTCTAGCGACGGCTCTGTGTGACCTGCTTATTTATGAAAATATGTTTATAAATTACTAAATAGTAATGTGGCTTTGTTTTTTTTTTAAATGTATACCTTTTTGGGGGTTAACTACATAGTTCATAAATAAATTTTAAAAAAAGGTTTCCATCACTATAGAGCACTGCTAATATCATTTTATATGTCGAACGCAAATGAAAAAAAATTACTTATAATACTCAAATTTCTTGTTATAATAACCTTTGCTTAATATTTCCAAGTTTTACCAGAGTAAAAGAGAAATAGAAACTGTTAAGTAGAAAGGTTTATACATTTTATGGGTTATCAAAACTGGTCATTTTTATAAATCGTCTCTTTGGGTCGGTTCACGCGATCACATTTTCCTTCAAGCATTTGATGCAATTTGTGTATAAAGTCTTGTCACAACTTTCAAATTACTATTTGATCAAATTCCCCCAAAAAGAAACCACGCAAAATAGTGCGTTCATACAACAATTTGACGCGAAATGTGATCGTATGAACTGACGCTTAACGGGATTATTATGTAAATTGTTAACAAAATAAAGTGTACAATTCATAATATACAGTTCATTGAAATTTTTATTGGGAATTTCTTTTCCCCGGGGCTCCGATTGACAAGTCTGTAGTGGCTTGCCGATTAGGAAGCGCCGGCCACCGGACCCCCTCGGCGTTACCCGTGGAAAGTAACCACCATTGAGTGTCCTGCATGGACAGGCAAGGGACATGCATGGTACCTAATTTTAAATGAGTTGTCTTTTATCGAGTGGTTCTCCTTATGTGGGGGTCCTTTTATTTGTATTTTAATAGTATTTTAATTAGTATTCTTGGTGGGTTATTGGGGTCCTCAAAGTATGCTGTTAATGTTGTGTATTTTATAATGAGAGATCATGTTTTTTTTTTAAATTGTATATTTTAAGTGGCTCTCAAAGTATGATGGTAATGTTGTGCACGTCTAATGAGTGGTTCTCATTGTGTGGGAGTCATAAGGGTGTTTTCTTCTTATAAAATATTTTTTTGTAACATGATGAGGTTATTTAAAATTATTGAGGGATACTCAAGCTTGGGTTAGGGGTCAATGGTCATAAGTAAGGGAGTGTATTTTTTAATTTTTATATTTTAAGGGGCGCCTACTGGGTGGTCTTGATGGGTTATGTCTTTATTTATTTTGAGTGGCTCTCTATCTTGGGTTAGTGGTGACTAGTCATATGGGCGGGTTGTAGTACGTTTGGCAGTTTCTCATTTTGAGTGTTTCTCATTGTATGGGGGACAATTTAAATACCTGTTTTGTAACAAGATAAGTTTATTTAAATTTATTGAGGGGTACTTGCGTTATGGGTCAGTATTCATAAGGGCGGGTTGTAGTATGATGACTGTTATGTAAGTTGATTGCCATATTCTCTATCTTGGGTTAGGTGTCAGTAGTCATATGGGCGGGATGTGGTAAGATGGCCTTAAGTTGATCGAGTAGTTCTCAAGCTTGGGTTCGGGGTCAGTGGCCATAAGGCAGTGTATTTTTAAAAATTGTAAATTTTTAAGGGGCTCCTAATGAGTGGTCTTGTTTGGGTATATTTTATTTATTTTTAGAGTCACTACTTATTGGGGCGGGTTGTAGTATGTTTGGCGGTTTCTCATTTTGAGTGCTTCTTACTGTGTGGGGGTCATTTTGAAATACTTGTTTTGTAACAAGATAAGGTTATGTAAGTTTATTGAATTGTACTAAAGTGTTTATTATTGTGTTGGTTAGGAGAGGTCACTATTCATGATGGGTGTTTTTAATCTTCTTCTTGTCTATTTTGAGGATCAACTTGGTTCCTAATTAGAGATCTTGTAGTGTGTATTTTGAATATGTAGTCTGGTAAAATAATACGTTTTTTTTTTTTTGAATGGTTTTCAACCTTGTGTTAGGTGTTATTAGTCATAAGGACTGGTATTTTTTACTTTTGTAGCACTTGTTTTGTGGTGTGATGTTGTACAAAGGATTTTCTAGTGAGTTATCTTGTTGTTGTGGGATGATTGCTTTTGAGGTTAAAGAAGGCTTAGTCTCTGGTCATATAACAGGAGAACCATCGACTTATATTTCCCATAAACTGAAGCTAATGAGGTCAAATGTATTGATTTCTTTTTTTCTAGGTCATGACACAAATGCAATGCAAGTGACGTTGATTTTATTAATTCATGAATGTTGTTGTTGTTCGTCCGTCAAATCGACTAGTATCATCCAGTCATCCGGTTAGGGGGTGGGTTACGGTGGGTTCGTAGGTGACTTGCCAATCCTATGCGTGCTCGGAATAGTCTGTGGCTCCGCGGGCAGGGGATAGTTGGTGCAGTCGTGGATTTATAATGTTCTTTCGGGCTTGCCTGCGTGTCTCAAAGGTGGCCATCCCATTGGCTTCATAAGATTTAGCCCCTATCTTGACCACTGATCTCCACCTGACTCTGTTCTGAGCTGTCTGCTCCCATTTATTAGTGTCGATACTGAAGGCCTTTAGTGCCATTTTCAGTGAGTCTTTGTAACGTTTTTTTGGACCTCCTTGGGAGCGCTTGCCTGTCGTGAGTTCACCATAGAATATTTGTTTAAGGAGCCGGTGATTTTCTATACGGACAACGTGTCCTATCCAACGGAGTTGATACTGCATCAGGGTGGTGAAGATACTAGGTATGTTCGCTCTAGCGAGAACCTCTGTGTCAGGAACTTTGTCATGCCACCTGATGCCGAGGAATTTCCTGAGGCTGGTTGTGTGAAAATGGTTCATGAATAAGCCACTTTGGTTAGATGTCAATAGTCAAGAGGGTTGGTTTTTAAAAATATTTTTTTTCTAATACTTTGGAAATAGAGGTCTTTGTATGGGATAATTTTATTTAAGTTTCTCGAGTGGTTCTTTATCTCGTGGGGTGTCATCCCGGACTCGTCGGGGAATTACTCCGGAACAAAAAGAAGGGTAGCATCATCGGGGGGATGATGGTAGAAGTTGTTTTTAAAGTTAAAGGAGGCCCTTTTCTCTGGTCATGTGGAGAACCAGGGGCTAATATTTCCAATAGACTAAATCTAATGAGGTCAGTTGTATTGATTACCTTTTTCTTTCTTGATCAGTCGAAGTTGAGTGTATTAATTCATGAATGAGCCGTGTAAAAAATATCATAAACAATATGTTACTTATTTTTTAATGACAGTTGTTCTAAAAACTTGGGTTTGGGATGATAAGGCATAATTTGGTGTTTTTAATTTTTCGTTTTGTAATTTTCTAAAATATTTTTTATACAACAACAAATAGAAAACAACAGGTGTCATATTGTTTACATAGTTTTTTATTGGCATTATTTGTCCGATACAAAACATAGTTATTTTAGTATTTAGTTTTTAAGAGTTAGTATAAATGAGGACCCCTGTGTTTTGAAAGACATGTTCACAAAATATGGTTTGACTAGCGGCTGGTCGCTATTCCAGAGCTCCTCTTTTCTTATAATTTTCTATCCCGGCCAACCTAACAAGTTCATTTTACTTTGTCCGTCACGCTAACAAAATTTCGACCTCTATGGAAAATTACAAACATAAGGAACCTTTAATGTAAGTGGGGGATTATTGATTTTAGTCACAAAATAGATGTTCGCGTGTTTCGTCTTGTTAGTTGATGTACTTAACATAAAAATGTATGCATTGTTTACAATGAGAATTTTCAAAGACGTTATACGAATGTTACTTTAATGTAATGTTAAATTTCTACCTTTTGGTAAGGGGAAGACACGTCGGATGGTCATAAATAAACCTGAAAAAACATTTTCGCGTCAGGTAAAGTCAGTCATCAACGTTATCCTAATCGTATCCATAAAATAATAAATAAACGAATTGGTGTCGTAACATTTAATACTCTAGACCGCCTTATCACTAAAAGATATTCTGCCCTTTATCATAACACATATGACCTGTTACTTCTGATATTGTTTTGTAGCGCTTCTCCAAACTTGGAACACAAATAAAAAAGGGAAACGTCTTTAAGAAAAAATACTTTAAAGTTTTTTTTTAGATTATGAGACATGTCAAATCATGGCTCATTTCCTCCACCTTATCATTAAACTTCTCAAGATTAAAGGCAAAATCCGTTTCTCAGCCCTTAAGAAAGATTTGAAACGATTGATCCTAAACCGATATAAGCCTCTCAAGCCACTTTAAATTTAAAGTACTTACGTCTTTTTTGCAAAAACACACCAGGGAGAGTTAAAATAGAAAACAAATTATCCAGGTGTCCATTTTATTTTAATTGGTGGTGCGGCATTCAATGACCAAAGCAAAAATTAGTATCGTTAAATGGAGCGTGGCATAAATCTAAGGCTCACTACCACAAATTACTCCACTAGGCAGTGCATCTATCAACACAAACACAAGCTACTCCACTAGGCAGTGTATCTATCAGCACCAAAATAGGTTACCTGCGCCAGGTATACTGTCATTGTTTTGGAAAGTAGGGCTGAAATAGAGAGCATCGATGGCTCTTGAGTGAAGTGGGGGACCTGATTGTTTAAAAATCAAGAGGTGCCTTTTGGAGTATACCTGAATTCAGTGTTTCTATTTTACCATTTGATCGGGGAAAGGAATTTTTTAATCGTCCGTGAGAGGCATTATGGCATTCGATGACATACAAAATCTAAATTCACTAAGGTTGTGGCGTGGCCGAGGGTAATAATTTTGCAGAAGCTTATACTTAACAACGTACTGACACATTGACTAGCGTCGGGAAAAAAAAGGGGGACAGAAATTGAGGGTCCCGAAGACTTTTGGACAAATTAAAAATTCAGGGATGCATTTTGATGAATACTTGAATTTAATGTTTCTTTCAGACAAATTTGAGAGGGAATTTCAGACTTTCAGGTGGAAACAAATGCCAAAAATTAGCCACAGTTAGGAACATCACTAACTCCATCTATCCCAAAATGAACAAAATTCATTTCAATTTCGGCGCACTTGAGGATATGATTTTTGCCCTAGCTTATTATACCACCGTTAATCTTTTTTAGTCCCCAGAAAATGTTGATAACTTTTTAGCACATTGAATTTAGTTTCAAAAATTCGACACATCATCGGTGAGCAACTGTAAAGATACCAATTAAAAAAATTAGGTTCCCTCGACCTCAGAGCCATCATGTGGGCCCTGCAATAACGTACAGCTCCAGAGGACTTAATATATTTCAGGGGCTTAAAGTTGTGATATGGACATTATTTTTAAAATTGTAACTTTGAATACAAGATGGGGGGGGGGGCAAAGCCAAAAAGTGGCAGATGGCTTTGAAATATTAAGTGGTATGCTGACCTGCTGGTGTTATATATTTTTTTTTATTACTAAATAATAATGGGATTTTTATTTTAATTAATTTTGGGGGTTAACTACTTAATCAATAAATGAATGTTTAAAGCACATAAAAATAAAACATTTACTTATAAGTATAAGGCTTGCCTTTTCTAAATCTTACAAAATTTACGAAAGTGAAAAAGAAAAAAACTTTATTTGTAGAAAAGTTCTGTACAGATTTACGCGTTTTAGAAACTAGTCACTTTTTAAAAAAATTGTATATTGGTGGCATAAGTAAGTTAAGAAGAGATGTTTACAAAAGACATTATTTATTTATTAATATGTGAATTCATCAGAAGGAAATTACATAAAAATAAATGTTAGATTTTGAAATATTCGGTGGATTCAAATTTTTATTTCTTCAGTTAAATTACACATTTCTACTTCGATAAACTTTAACACATTTTTTAAAATCGATTCCAGACGAATTTTTGGTAAAACTAGTACAAAATTAGAATTAGCATGAAAATCGAAATGCAAGCTCACAAAAACCTATATTGCCAACACTTGGTCATCAAATGTACTTTTAACGGGATTGGTGCATTTGCTTTGCCTTAACACGTTTTTCGGGGTTTGACTTAGTTTTGACCAGAACAACTCTAATGTTATTATAATCTGTTTCGGGATTTTGTTTTTATATCAAGTAGTTAGGAAAAAGCCGTATAACATTCATAGGTGGTTGCAAATGGAATAGGCAGTCTTCGAGCCGTCTTTACAACATTGGGATAAGGCTGTGTCTTTTCAATCCAAAAACCACTACAAAACATTTCACGGATAAAATATTTTGCCCATAAATATATATAAATAGAATATAATGCCCATCACGTATCAAATTAATAAACTTTTCTTGAATTAAATTGTCCCCCGAAGGCAAACTACTAAGAAATGTACAAAGCGGTGTTAATAAAGCAACGGTATAATTCAAATTCTTATAGATCTTGAAAATAATGAGACATTTCTTCGTTAAGAATTAATACATGTTGTTTCATCATATCAAGGATAGTGTCATCGACGTAAACTTTATTTTCAAAAATATATGTGTTTAGCTGTCGAAATGTGGCAAAGTATTTCTTTTATAATTTTCCATGCCATAGTTCGAGCTCATTTTTGAAAGTTGTCAATGTTTCACGACAATGAAGCACTGAGATCTCTTGTTCTTGAAGTCTCTTTTGATCTAATTCAAGGATTCCAAAATGTCAACCCTTTAGTGACAGGGATAGAAGAAAACGGAACAGAGAATTTTGATTCATGTCTGGTTTATCGTCTTGCAAAAACTGTTGCTTTTCTTTAAGTAGTATGAAAACTCTCTTCAAATTTTTCCTTTTGGAAGGACATTTCACGTGGGAGTGCAACAAGTGTGTTTTAAATTCGGGACCATTTTCTTTTCATAAAAAACAAACAAGAGTTTAATGCATTCGCTTTAACTTTAATGAAGTTCACTGCTGTAATCACTTTACGGAGAAAAAATGTTCAACTCTTCAGACATGTTTCCACCTTGAAGGCTTGGAGATGAATAGTGCAGAGCATACCAAAAATGTTTGGGGATTTTTTTATTCACTAAAGTTTGAAAACCAGAATAGCATGCAAGCCGGGAGCTCGTCAGTATAAACGCCATTGACATTTTCCCATTTGATACCATGCACCTAAAATAATCCTTCCACTATATCAAATATTTATTTTGAATTTGTTCTAGTACTTAAAGTTTCACGAAACAAAAAACATCCTCTTCGAGTTGCTTTTCCTATACAATTCGTACATAGTCGCAAAGTTGGGCTAAGTTGGCGACATATATCGTTTCATCAAGCAGGATCACAAAGAAGATAAAGATTAAAATCTGAATCTTCGAGACCAAAAACGACAGTATGTTATAATACAACTCCGCATTTTGCCTGCTAACAGTGTCGTTTGACAGGTAAACATGCTTTATCTTCTCAGTTCAGAACTTCCCAGCACATTCGATACAATATGTTTGCAGCAAGGTAAAAATCAATTGTTCTCCGATGGGATGGAGACGAAAGTCTGTTAGCCATAAGAATGATGGAATACGTTTTTACACACCATCCTTCTCCTGCAGAGGACTGTAAAAAAATTAATTTAGCACAAAGAAAGTTTTGAGACGTATTTTCCATCCAACCCACTGTTCCATCCTTTGGTTAGCTTTAAATTTAGCTCTTAGTGTCTAAGAATTGACAGGCTGGCTGTTGGAGATCTGAGAGATAGATACGAACTGGAATGGCTACTCATAATGTTGACGCTTCGCAATATGCGAAAGATTTCTGTGAATACAGTGGGGCTAAACATTCGACGATGCCAAGTCTCATGGACACTAAATTGGATTCCTTCACGGGACATGGCAACCACCGGCAACAATGACAAATAACACAACATATGTATCTAAATGACCCCTGCACTCCCCCTCATTCAATCCCTAGGGGACCGCGGAACCCAGTATGAGAAACACTGATTTATAGCGATCAGGGCTCAATAGATTAAGGCGTGTGCTTTTGAACAGTTTACCTTTTTTGGCCATTAAACAATTCCAAAGTCAATTACGGTTTCTTCACAAAAGGTTAACAATTTGCGGATAAACAATATTCAATTTTGGCCACATATGCCACGTGGAAGAAATAAAATTACACATATTTATCAACCGGTGTGTGATTTTTCTATAAATGGTTAAGTTCCATTAGAATATTAACAGGATATGTGAAAGTTTAAAAGGAAAAAAAACAGGACAATAAAATGAACTTATTGATAAAACATAAAAAAACACATTAGTATAAGTATAAGAAAAAAATAGAAACAAGCTTTCCAGTGGTGGGAATAACAAGCAGTTGCAGGAAGTTGTAAAAAAAACCAAAAGTACGAGTTACCAATGAGGTTACATGCAGTAAGAGAGTATTTGATTGCTTCCATATGGCGACTTTGTTGTCTTGGTTTATGAAACCAGTGACGTGATGGATATATCTGAGTTGCCTTTGGGTTCATCTCTGTTAAAATACCATCTCCTGTCTCATCCCGTTTTAAACACAGCCACGCATACAATGCGTACTCATTCACGCACATACCAAACACACAAAAACAAACACACACACATTCAAACAGACACACACAAAAAAAGTCAGCCTCTCGTAAGTTAAAAAAAAATGTATTTGCGCCTTGCACTATTTTAAATCAAATGTTTTTAATATTTTAATACACATAATTCCTTACTAAAAAATTAAATTTATTTTATTTGATTATATTTGTTTCGCCTGTATGATGTGTATGTAAGTTAGAGCTACTTTTTCTGACACATTTAGTGAATTTACAGGCATCACCTGGGGTGCGTACCTGTTTATAATAAATGAGATTATATCGTGTGAAAACCACACCCTTCAAATACAATAAAAAATTAACATAATAACATATAAATACAATACCATATTAACATAACCACAATTTAAACAGGTACTTTAAAAGCATAACCATCATAATCAACAATTACAATATAAATAAATGTTTATATCAATAAATATGAAATGAATACAACCAAAATTTAAACACAACCGTGATATGAAAACAATTAATATATAAACAAACACATTTTGTTCATCACAAAATCATATTCAGTAAAGAATGTTATTGATAATAAATGTTTAAACATTGTTTCACCAGGGGTGGATCTTATGTGGTTACCAGACAACGCCCTATAATTGGGAAATTAAAAAAAAAAAAAATTTCTTAAAATTTTTCGGGCATTGGACTATTGATACAAATTAAATAAAATTTCACTATTGCATTTAGATCCACAAATACACCCACTGTGTCGCCATTAATTATTTTCACTTTTGACGACAAGATTATTAACATCCCGGTCCTAGTCGCAGATGACGCCATTAGGAAACGAACTCTACACTCTTATATGCGGCATGAAGAATAGTAGATGGTATTAACTGCTGTAGGCCTGAACAAACTACAGGCAAACTCTCGAACACGATCCAAACATTATTTTAAACAAGTGCCATTTTAAAATAGGAAATATATAAGTAAATATAACAAATATATGAGTTAACTAATGGATTTAAACAATTACAGAAATCGAAATTTACAATACATCCCAAAAAATAGTTTGTATTGGAATCTACATCAACTTCTTGTAGTCATATTAACAAAATATTATGTTAACACATACGTTCAACCTTTGACATAATTAAGTTCCATTGCCCCAGTACTGTTGTTGTAATGAAACATCCGTCACATGGCTTCGTAGTTAGTTTAAGACATGCACGTAGTGTCAAGGATTAAGTCACTTCACACACTAGTGACATGTAGTCCAGACAAGAGCCTCTCGCTGTTCAAAGCGTCACGCGTCGAACTCACGTTATTTCTGACGTCATCCACCACGATGACGTCATCGTCCTGTCTGTTGTCATCGTGACGTATGATAGGAAGACACAGACAAAGGCAAGCACAGAAATATCTCATCCTCGCGTACATTAGACTCCGAAAGTACGTGCCCCCGGCGTAGAATAGAAAAATGTGGGCGATGCTGTTGATGATGAACAAAAAGTCACTGGCAAGGTACAGCGCTTCTTTGGTCTTCTGTGGCCAGTCTGGCGACTCTTGCATGGCCAGGAAGATGTTCATGGAAACAGGGTAGGTCACTGTAGACAACATCACCATGACAATAACATAAAGGGTGACGCGCCGAGTGCCGTATTCCATTGACGCCGGGCAGGATCCACGACGTATGGTTCTCGTCCTGGGTATACGCGTCACCTGCAAGACCAACAATGCACTGAGCGGGATGGTCCCTACCCACGGTAACATACCGATGGCCAGAAATCCCGGGTACGAGAACCCTCGCTCGTGCTGCAGAACGAAGACGCAGAAGTTGGAACAGACTATTCTTCTCAAAGACAGGCACATGAATTTAAGGCAGAAAACGAATGACATTACCCCGGCTGACGTCACAATGGTCAGGATGAGGTATTTGATGCGTTTCTTTGAGCAGATCCTTCTGACCACCAGTGGCCGGACCACGGCGATGTATCGGACGATGGAGATGGCAAGCACGGTAAACACAGACGTGCAAACAAAACTGTTGAACGCCAAAATGGCGAGATACATCGGGGGGTCGTACCCCATCTGATATAGCGAACCGCTCCAGGGATACAGTCCGGCATTCTCACGGTGGTACCACCAGCGGAAGTTACGAACACAGTAATACATGAAACTGGTCAGCAACCCAAGGTCCCATACGGCCAATGACGTCATGAGTGCGACGATTGGTGTCCGTCTTCTGCCAGCTGACCAGGCCAGAATGACGCCTGCGTTGCCCATTAGGCCCAGCACACAGAGGAGGATTTGAGCTATTCTATAGACAAGGTACCTGTAATATAAGGCAGGGGTTCTTTTGGTCAATTTGGTCAAAACTATTCACATTTATAACAATAGAATATCAAAATTTGATTGAAATTTATACGCTTATATGATTGTATAATACGTATTTTTTCATTACGTCCGACATGGTATCAAATTATTTTAGAGAATACATTATATTAATATTGGTTTATGGTGTAGTGTTGCATTTGATTCTATATTGCTATTGGTTAAGGACCGTGCACATATTTTATAACGCGAAGGGGATAGGGCTGGCTTATCATTTGCTATAATGGGAAAATGGGGTAGGGGTGGTGGGGAGCAATGTTATAAAATATTTTTTTTTACTGATTCTTTATTTTTTTGTGCTAAATTTCTGAATTTCAAATTTATGAAATTAGCCTAAATTAATTAAAAACTAAAATGCATTTTTTGCTTAACGCATTTTTGTAAAAATAAATTCTGATTATTTGTTTAAAATTTTCTAGCTTTGTAACTTAATGGACATTTTTGTTAGGCAAACATTTGGTTAACAGTAAAATTTGTTTAATAAAATGTTTAAAATATATTTTGTAGTAAACATTTTATGGGGGTTGGGGAGGCAGCGTGTTGCTAGAAATTTTAGGGGTTAGGTCAATGGAAATTTTATATTGCGTAATATGGGTGAGGGGTGGTTAAAGAATGTTCATTTTGTTTGTTATAAAATGTGAACAGCCTCTTTTATACTTCAGTGTTGTGTTATATTGTTTGTTTATTTAATTTGTTATAGAAGAAGCATTATTGCCAAATCCTTTTCACATGCTTAGCCTATAAATATATTAAAGAATTGTACTAAGTAAAGGATAAATCATAAATATAATTAAAACCAACGAACTTTACAGAAAATAAAAGAAAACTCACACGTTATTTTGTGTTACATATAATTAAATGTACTAAATATTTTGATTTTAAAAAATCTGTATACCCGACCTGGAGCGCTTGGTGTCGTAATTGATCAGACTAGAGAAGTTAGACGGTAATGTCACTTGATGCGAGGCATTAAAACACATGACTTGTCCGTTCTCGTCAACACTGACCATTGTTATGATGAGGATAATTGATGAGTTCACTCCCCTAATCTGATCGGCCATAATCTTGGGTCAGTTCAGACCATGGTCATGTCCGCTGACGGTCTTGGCGTAAAGGGTCTCGCGTTTTTGCTTTCGTTTTAGATATATCACAAATCTTTGAGGTTGACCTATTTACGTGAAAATTTCACTAGGGGCCAATAACAAGGGCTCTCCACTTCAAACTTGAGCAATCCATATAAATGACTGTCTTCTATTTTAACGGATTATAACTCACACTGCCACAAAACGTCGTTCAAGTGGGTACAAATTATATCAGACACTGTCAGTAATTTGTAGTGAGGCGTGATTGGTCCGAGTAATGTTAGCAATCTCTTCTCTTCCTCGTGACCGGAAAGCTTATGGGAATAAAATGAAGAAAATGTGCTAACTATAAAACAATAACATTATTATGGCTTTTATTCAATGGTACCCATAATTGCTGTGTGTGTATATTCCTAGAATTAAAGTGTTTTTCCCATTATTAATAATGTGTAATTAAGTTAATTTTAAAATTGGAAAAAATGAATTATTCAAAATAGTAAAAATTCTTTGAAGGTAAAAGTTTCCCAGTATTTTTAGGAGGGAGAACAGAGATTATTTTATATTTTACAAAAAAGTTTGATCTTATCTCCCTTTGGTCTCATAAGAAAGGTTCATTAGCTGCTTCGAGAAACTGCAGAGTAAAGAAAAAGGAACGGTCATGTTGCTTTGACAATATGAAATTGATTCTATAGTATTTTATTAATTGTACTTGTTTTTGTATTTATAGGAATGTGTGGCGGGGTGGGGGTGGATACAAGACTTACTGTGCACCCAAACAATGGAATTCTCTTCCACTACACATCAGAAATATATCAACCATCACAGCCTTCAAAGCTGCACTCAAAACACACCTCTTTAAACTTTACTATCCTGACTGATTCCCCCTCTGAAAGTTAAACGATGCTGCTGAGTGCCGTCCATAGCTTCCATGTAAATTGTTATGGAATGGTTGGTTTTTAATTTATATTTTTTAAGTTCATTTTAATTTGCATGTACAGCGTGGTGAGCCCAGCCCTAGGCTGGGGTACCACGCTATAGAAAACTACCCATAATAATAATAATAATAATAATTACAAGGATGAAAAGATAAATTGAGACCGATACAAGGAGTTTGTTTAAAAGTAACCTAATACCTCGATTTGAAGTATTTAAAGACGAAAATATGTATTGCCACTATTTGTGAATGTATTTCATTGATATTTTGAAAATACACATTTGTGGCTGTAAATCAGAAGAACCCTAATGTGTGCTCTGCGAACTTAAGGCGGCCTCGGATATTGTGATGGCGTCATAATTTATATACATTATTTTAAATAGCATCGAAGGAGATATTTAAGTCACTTGACTGATCTCATTTAAGTAAATATCAAAGATGTCTAATCGACTCATCGTTTTTAAGGAATTTTCAAAAAGGACATGGAAAATGAATACAAAATTTAAATAAATAAAATACTATAAATCTCATTAGCCACACGAAGAGCTGCAACCAGACAAGATAATCTATCGTCTCTTGTAGACGGAAAGATGCCATACCTACATACCTATATATATATATATATATATATATATATATATATACATATATATATACTAGCGAGTATCTGGCATGCGTTGCAATGCCACCCAAGAAAGAAAGTGTTTGCGTTTTAGTTATGTTTCTTGAAGAGCTTTAAAAAACACAATGTTTTTTGTTTTTCCGTCTGGTGCATACACGAATAAATCGGAAGGTTTACCGACGCTATAGCATGCAACAAACAGCTGTCCATTGGAGAAGCATGGGTTTTCCAAATTTATTCCGCAAACTTGTAGCGATTGTCCCTGTGCTTTTTGATGGTCAATGCAAATGCGAGTCGCACCGGAAACTGCAGACGTTTGAATTCAAATGGCATATCTGTTGGAATCATTGGATTGCGTGGCAGCAGTACATCTTCCCCTTTAAATTTTCCATTTAAAATATTTGCTTCGATGATATCGTTCATCGTGTTTTTCACTGAAAGCTTGGTGCCGTTGCAAAGTCGTGGTGGATTTATGTTTCTTAAAAGAACGATAGGCACTATTAGGCACGCCAATTTTCAGTGTTAAAACTTGTGACGGGATGCCTGGCATGCCAAGTGAATTCAAGAATTCCGCTGGATAATTGACAACTTAGTCTTGATTAAATACAGTATCGATGGAATTTGTACGTTGTCGTTTGGGATTTCATTTGGAATGCTCAAATTGATGGCAATGACATCGTTGTTTTTGGCGGCCAATATAGCACGTGCACTGAGCCATTGATGATTTTTTTTTAATTTTGTGCGATATTTGGAAAAACTCAATGAATCAATTCGTCGGTAGTTGCTGTAATTTTACAGAAGCTTGTTGGCAATGTGAAACTTTGTGTGAATTTATCGATTGCCATTTTCCCATTCCCAATGTCCAACAATTATATTGCGAAACGTTCAGCGGATGCATCATTGTGTAGTTGTACACGCATATTGTTCTTCAAAGTCAATTTCTGTACATGTCGCCATAAAACTAGGATTTGAGACATGCATTTAATTCATCGGCAGCTATTGAACATGATATAACGGGTAGAGTTTCTCGAAAATCCCTAGATAATAAAATAAGTGAACCACCGAAGAGCTGTTCATTTCCTCTCAAAGTGTACGATGAAGCGCTTCCAATGTTTTTTTGTGTGCGCCATAGTACATTCGTCCCATATAATGAGTTTACATGATTGAAGTACTTTACCCATTCCAGAATGTTTAATTATATTGCATGTTGGTGTCTCAGTTATTTGCATATTCAATGGCAATTTCAGTGCTAAATGAGCTGTTCGTCCACTATCCAAAAGAGCTGCTGCAATTTCAGATGATGCGATGTCCAGTGCAATATTCTTTTGAGATCGTATGGTTGCCAAAATAAGTGAAATTAGGAAAGTTTTGCCTGTGCCTCCGGGAGCATATAGGACATATAATCCACCGCTTTGACTTGTATTATAATTCTGTCATACACTATGCGTTGCTCTGGAACCAATTTCGGAAGATTCATTTGAACAAATGTACACGATTCGTCGATATCAATGTGTGTTTCTCGATGCAAATCCCGATCAAAAAGGTTGTTTGCAGATCGATTCGGAGCAGTCATTCCCAACTCTACCAGTGCTTTGTTAGCGATTAACGAACACATGTCCTCAATCGAAATCAATGCTTCATTATACACGTTTGGTGTAAATTGAATGTCGGAATTTTGATTCGTTGCCAGCAAACGATGTAGAATGTCTTCACTCATGTAGTCTTTGTATTTCTCTCAAAGATTTTTTGGATTTGATGGGAAGAATGTTGTCAATGTGATTGAAAACAAAGTCTATATTTGCTGTCGTTGAGCAATAATCGATGCATCAGAGAGTGTCCCAATGAGCATCGTTTTCCGGAAGTTTTAATCTTGGCAAGCTTTCACGATAAGTGGCACATGCTTGACCGTTTATTGTTCTCAATTCTTGGAAAGATCTTGGTCCACGTCCGTTGATAAACAGTAATGGCAAGTAAAAGCATTCTGCATTGTTTGGGTGTACAGACGGCCTAATGTGTCGGTTGAACAAAAATTGGGGTGTTTTTCAAATGATTTACACTGTCTGCGACGTTGAAAACTTTTCGCTGATGCATTCCATGTGTAATATGTTGGCACTTAAGAGTAAAGTAGCGTCTTTGCAAAAATATCATTCCCGCGCACTGAGAAAAATGCAGTTAACGTTGTTGGCGGAGGTGACAATGCTCTTACACGTGCATTTTCTAATGTAAAGTACACGCGCTGTCCATTTTCAATGTGCACTGCCAAGTGAACAACTGTTGAATGGCGTTCATGGATGGGAAAGGATAAAATGCGCCATACTGCTTCATTGCTATTAATGTAGCATCCATGTTGATACTGGTAGACTTCATCGATTAATCCGGTTTCTTTTTCCACTCCAAAAACTGCCATATCGCTTCCTTTGTTAACATATTTGCAAATGTAATTGATCGATTTCACCGAATAGCCAAAATCGACAATTTTTTTTCGAGAGTAACGGTGAATCAGGTACAAACCAACGATTATTGACTACAACAGCATTGTTTTGTACTTTTAAGTGATTGACTTGCCAAAATCTTCAGTTGATCGTCGACGATATAGTGGATATCTCTCATTGCCAGTGACAATCTCCGCAACTAAATCTCTTGGGTATCGTTTCGTACATTTCCCATCAGACATGCTTGGTGAAATTTAGTTGAGCAAGCCACATGGTCCATGAATCATGTTTTTGATGACGATTTCTAATAAGTATTGATCAATGTCGCCATCGGGTATTTCTGCAGAAATGACTTTATCATTTTGATCTGGTTAGACTTTTTCGATCAAACAAATAATTAAAATGTGTGCATGCGCCAATCCTCCTTTTTGTCATTCAACGGAATACATCCAACAGCGTGTCTCTCCAAAAACATGATGCTTGACAATAAAATCGATTAAAGATTTCAAATTTTTGTTTGAACACACGCACAGTATTATCGTGACGATCTGATGATTATTGTCCAGTTTACAACAGTTCCTGTATTTCATCCCACTTAGGGTTGCATGTAAAGGTAATAATTAAAATATGGGCGGCCATATGTACGAACATATGTCATTGCATTTTGAGCGTATGCATGCATGTGACGTGGTATGTGAAATGGGGCCGGCAGTATAACCATTTTCCCAATTCATTTGGATTCACATTGCCATCATTCACAACTGCATCACGCAAATGAATGTACTCTTTGAAACGCAACTTGCTTTGATTTAATCGAATGTAGCGGAGTCGTTCCGTTTCGATTTTCGCATACACAACAACAATGTATTGATGGAACAATTGTCGACATTTCAAGATATGATTTTCGGCATTCTCACGAATGATCCATCGATATGAATAGTATTTCATGGAACTGACTTTCTTATTCGATTTCTTATCTATTTGTGGATTTCTCAATTTGATTTTGAAATGATATCCATCTTCTCCTTGCCAAAATAAAATTGGATATTGCCATTCGTCATATGAGCGATGAGTTTCGGAGACTCGTTGAACATCACCATTTCTGCGTTGAGTTAAATTCTTCGCCATCTATAACGATCGCCACTTCATCAATTGTTGGTGCGTTGTATTGTCTTTCGTGTTGGCTGACAGGTGTTTTGTCTGCTCTAACTACAACTGTATAGTCCTTGTTCAGCATTTGTTCAAGTGCAATTCTTAACCATTGAATTTATTCATTGTGTTGCAAAATAAAGTTTGCAATGCAGCGACAATTTCTCGTTTAGTGCCCATATTAGATGACAACGTTTATCAATTTGTTCATCAGTATTCCCCATGAAATAAATTTGAAGAAATGTGTGATCTTTGTTTCGTAGTGGTAGTAGTGATCCTGCAAGATGATAAATTTGCCCTTGCACTTTAAATGTTGGCATGTAATTCTCGCGCACGATATTTGTTGCACCGAACGATGTCATTTGGAAACATGAATTGTACTTGTGTACAATGTTTGCCAAGAAATGTTTCGATTGGCTTGTGTCACCTGATACCAACGTTGATAATGGTTCTGGTTGTGAATGTAATTCTGGCAATTTCACTTTCCTACCCGCACAGCAAATCCCACCGTTTCATTCTTAAATTTGAGAGCACTGCAATAAACGCATAATTTATCCATTTTTCCAATAACCACGCTTGGATGAAGACTGTAATCAAAATTAGCATCGTAAAGGAATGCAGTAAGATTTAATTCAGCGTGCAGTGTTCGTCTGGAACGAACATTACGTACTCGAGGTGTTTACAGTCTTGCTTCCCGTTGCTCGACTGTTTCAGATTAACGTGTTTGAGCATTACGTACTCTAGCTGTTTCCAGTCTTGCTTTCCGTTGCTCCACTGTGTCAAAGGTACGGGCTTAAGCATCGCGTACTCGAACGGTTGCCAGTCGTGCTTCTCGTTGCTCGACTGTTTCCAAATCTTTTGATCACTTTTACTTTCGCGCTTGAGGTGTGGGAAAAACCAATAGCTTTTCGTTTGGGCGGCATCATTGACAAGAAAAGTATTGCTTTGTGGCGAATATTACAAACGCATGTGATATTTGTTATTAGATGTCAATAGGCAATGATAATTTCACAATTAACACCACTTGTTACGTCACACACAAAATGAAATATCGCTGTTTGTTTTTGATTCAATTAATTTACAATATTTTTAACGTTAATAATTTTCACTAGTTAGGATCTCCCATCTTTTCACCTAAAAACCTCCGAACAATATGTACCTATATTGTTGGCAGTACAATTCCGTTTGCATAGGGGTCACATTACTTTATAAATCATAATTCCAACGTTAAAATCTAGATATTACCATAGTTCAATACTTTAGTTGTCTATGGGGTAATTTAATTACTTAAGAAATCATCGATTCATGTCAAATGTCTTTTCATAAAACAAAACAACTCCGAAATTCTAACACTCTATATAGAATTACTCAATAATTGCTATTCAAAACCATAACTGGTTTACAACGTCATATCTGATTCTAAAATACGTCACAAAATTCAAGCTTATTTATAAAAACAACAAAAATAATCTCTACACTAAACATGCAACAATGTGTTTTCTCTGCCATTTCTTCAAATTTGCTGTCTGTTGGCATTTGTTCAAGGGTTGTTGTTTTAATAGCTCTGTTTGAAATTATATTGATGAAGCTCATTTAAGAAAACAAAACGAATGTAAGGCCCCCGACCCAAACGAAATATTGTAAAATGGTTGCATTAATTCTGAAACTACTTATTATGTAAAGCAAAAGCTGAACTGTCGTTATTTGTATTTGATTCAATTTCATCCACCCATGAAATAGTTCTGTTTGAAATTATATTTTTATAGTTCAAAAAAGAAAAAAATGAAATTTGGGGCCCCCGACCCCAAACGGAATATTGTAAAATGGTTGTACTAAATTAACATCATTACGTTTTGAGAAGAATTTTTCTACTATATATTATACACCTTCCCAACCCTTTTTCGAGCCCCTTAATTTTTTTTCTCGAAACCCTACCTTAAATTACCAAATCTAAATAATCACGAATTCAATCATTATTGTCACTTAAAGAGTTCTTTGACGGATGATTTCTTCGTTAGAGAAATATTTTAGATATTATGTGTTTTAAATTGTTGGGCCTATCCTACCACTTTTCGTGCGCCTCGATTAGTTTTTTTTTCCTCTAAAACATGTGAAAACTTAATCTTAAATTTACACACAAAAAAAACAACTCTATATACATTTTTAAAAATATTTTATATTAACGGAATTTGATAAGCTGATATATTCATTAAAATTGAACCAAACATTTGCCTTTGTTTTCTTCTAAATTGTCGGAAAATCGTCAAACAAATAATTTTTTTGATCCAAAGAATATCTTTTTTCACATCTGTAACAGACTTTGGTGTTTTTTTACAGAAGTTGTATTAATCTCTTAACAATATAGCCTTATTTACTTTTCGCAAAGTAAAAACAAATTTCGCTGCACTGACTCATTTAAACGGCAATTTGTTATTATTTAATTTAAAGGTTACGTTTTTATTACTTTACACATTTAATAAAAGTATTTTTTGGAATGAAAAAAGTAAATACTTATTAAATTGTTATGGAATGGTTGGGCGAATGCACATTTGTTGTTGTTTTTTTTTAAATTAATGTAAGTTAATTTTTAATTTCATGATTATGTTTGTTAAATTGTATGTACAGCATAATGAGCCCAGCCCTGGCTGGGGTACCACGCTATAGAAAACTACCAATAATAATAATAATAATAAATGTTATAAATTTATGGAGCTAAATTATTTTATGTTTTATCAATAAATTTAAAAAGCAATCAATTATTTTTTTGTCAATTTTACACTTAGGAATGGAAAATAAATTCTCAATTTTGTCAGGCGCAATTATTTAAACAAATAAGCTTAAAGCTTTGTCTAAAATTAGCAATTCACGTTATGACGTAATTTGCTGATTTATTAAGATCAAATTAATTTAAATTTTATTTCTCAATATTAACAACGCACTAAAAATGTACTAAAAGCAACTGATATTTCGGATTTTTCCGATAAATGTAATAATGGTGTAATTATTACATCATATATGTTTGATTAAAATACATTTTAATAACTTTCAAAGTCGAATAAAATCTTTGACATAATTCTTTATTTGTCATTTTAAAATGCATTTGTTATTTATAGTAATGATACTTAAAAATAATATGCGGATATATTTTATTTTTGCGCATTTAAATTTATTCGATATCCGTAAAATGATGGAAAATCACTATAATTGTTTTTAAGAATCCGAAAGTATTAAAATCGCTTCATTTCTTTGGCGTTATGGTCAGCTTAGCTCATTCTTATATATATATATATATATATATATATATATATATATATATATATATATATATATATATATATATATATATATATATATCGTTCAGACATGACATTGTTTTTGATTGAATATTTATATAGCGCTTGTATCAATGCTACTTTGTTCAGACGTTTAATTGTTTAGACAGAAGTGACATTGTTCAGATGCGACATTATTTATACAGATATGACTTTATTCAGAAATGACATATTTTATTCAGATATGACATTATTTAGACAGAAATGACTTCAATCAGATATCACTTATTTTAGTCAGATGTGACATTGTTCAGACGTTACATTGTATAGACGGACGTGATATTGTTTAGTCTCGTTATTGATCTGACGTGACATCAATCGGGCGAGACTTATAATAAGTATTAAAGCAATAACCAATGAGTCGTAACCAACATTTTGGTGACTAAATCAACAACTTCAGCAACTTAAAGTGAATCATTAATTCCGACCTTCGGTTACCGAATACTTGCAATGTAACTGCCAATCATCATCGGCTTGCTGTGGAATTTATTACAGACTTCGGTTTAATATCAGGATGTTGTGGAAATGTTTAGTGGAACTCGCATTATGGCTGTCATTCATTTTTAGATTAACGGGGTTTCAAGTGTTGTGAACAAGATTTATTAGCGTGATGTTTTGGTATGAACGATTTTTCATGCATTGTTAGAGTTTAAATGTGAAAACCACTGTTGTTAGTTTGAACACTTTTGTGTTATGAATTGTATTAGTGTGGCTGAATGGTCATTGGCTGACAGGGAAATAGTAATAAACAAGCGCGTGAATAAAAGTACAGTGTGTTAGTTAGTCGAGAGAAGAGACGAGGAATTGCAAGAGCGATCGTGAGGAATCGTAGAGAAGACCTTGAAGAAAGAACATGATGAACACCTATTTTAGTCAGAGTTTAGTCCATATGTGTTATTGAGGATTTTATTATATGTATTAGTGACTCTTGATGAGACTACAGTTGTATATAAGGAATAAGGGATTGACTTATGCAACTCCAGATAGTTGTGGACTTAATGGTGTCATTGTGTGATTGTCAGATCACTAGGACCTCATTGGAATCATATAAGTAAGACCCTAGACAACGAGAGTAGGCCGAAACATCAAGATTAAATAATCTTAATTAAGAAGATCAAATGAAAAAAGAAGTAATAAAGGTAGAACCTACGGTTCCAGATTCCTGGTTGTAATGCCAAAGACGGTCTTAAACTCCTTACGGTTTGGTCTTCGGATTTTCGCTTCCAGGTCTTGACGCTCACGATCTGTTGTCAGACCACGAGCCCTCAGTCACCGGTACCCACAGCGAGCCATAAATAACCGTTCTCATTAGCAAGCGCTCCTTAAAGTTTGCCCCAACGTGAGGCCTCTTTAACTGATGTGGTCAATGGATAAGTAGTTTAGACATCTGCTCTCTTGCATCTCTTGTTTTTGATATTCAATATTAAAATATGACTCCACAATATTGCTCACAAATGGCTTTCATTAGGTCGCAGCTAGCCTCAAGTTATATTAAAAATTTGGAAGTTTTTCTGGATCCTCAATTAAGTTTATTTATATGAATACTAGTTAAAATACCCAGCGTTGCCCGGGGATTACATTTAGAAACCACTCTACAACCTTTTAGCTTACGTCGAAATTAAGATCCCTTAAACACGTCGCTAATGATAAAAAAATTCTCATATTAAAAACACTTGTGTAATAAAATGTATCAACATTTCATTCCCTGAAGATATCCTGTTTCCCAATTGGATCCCGTTCACGGAGGATACATTTTCCAAGTGGGATCCCGTTTCCCGATTGGATCCCATCACCCGATGTGACCCGTCCCCTTTTAGGATCCCATATCCACATGTGATCCTGTTCCCTGGTAGGATTCCATTCTCCAATTGGATTCCATTCCCGTTGGGATTCCGTTACCATGTGGGATCTCGTTCCCCGTTGGGATTGTGGAAGGGTATTTTTTTTCAAATGTTACCAATTAAAGAAAAACCATAAAAATGATATGGGCTATTATATAAGCTTTAAAAAAATATGGGAAAAAGTGAAGATTCTAAAATAATCTAGAAACTTCATGAACTTAAGAAAGATGATTCATGGATAATGATAAAATATTCAGGAAAGTAAATAAATCAATAGAACTAAACTAACATTTCAATAAGTTTTTGATCCCACTATATATCCCCGCAGTACAATATAGAACTTTTTGAAACATTCTATATTAAATTTCATAACCTCATCGAAACTGGTGAAAAATTAACATTTTCTTAGGAATTATTTTCAGCATAAGAAAAATTCTAAAACTAATTGCCTATAACTGTAACAAATTTTTAGTTAAGTTGAAATTTAAAAGTTGTCCAATTAAAATCTGTTTTAAAAATTCAATAGTTACAGATTTTTAAATTATGGAACATTCTGGAAAATTCTAGACCGGCCGTGAATGGATTGAATATTATAAATTTTAAATTCCTCAATATTTCAATACGTACTATAAATGGTATTGCCGCTATGCTTGATCTAGATCAATCAATTCACACAGAGCCTATCGTGTTGTCTGGAGCTCCCCTTTTATCTTAAATAGAAAATGGTTAGAGTTATGACATTTTAGTAGATATCGAGGAAATTATAACATTTAATCTAGAATGTTCCAGAAAGTTCTAAATTGTTCCAGAGAGATATATAACGAGATCTAAAAGTTTATTGAAATGTTAATTTAGTTCTATTCATTTACATATTTCCCTGGAGTTTTACCAGTATCACTAAATCATCTTTTTATAAGTTTCATGAAGTTTCCAGATTATTCAAGAAGCTTCCATTTTTTAATACGCCTTTTAAGATTATAACAATGCCTTTATCATGTTTATTATGTTTCATTAAATTTGGGATGTCATCGGGAAACTAGGAGCCTCAGTAAAAGGAATCCCATCGGACATACAAGAATCCCCCCCCCCCCCGGGGCTCAAAGTCTCAATGGTTGGGGATCCCATTGAGAACGGAATCCAATCGGGATATGTCATCACATTTATCAACGGGATCCCATCTCTATCGGGGATTCAATGAGGTCGGGATCTTAAGGGAAAATGATCACAGGGGACGCGGATCTCATCGGGAACGTGATCCAATCGGGAACGGGATGCCAAAGGGATCGGGATCCTACCGGATTTATGATTTAACGAAATCGGGATCTCATCGGTATCGGGATTTCACCTGGATCAGGATCCCACCAGGAAAGGGCATCGCAATGAGACTATTATCCGTTTGGGATTGGGATCACACAGGATCGTGGACCCACAAAGAGAGGCAATCCCATCCTTATCGTAATCCAACCGGGATTAGGATGCCACCAGAATCAGGATCGCACTTGTATCGGGATACCGACGGGATCGGAAACCCACGGGGATCAGTTTACCGACGGGAACCAACAGGTATCAGGATCCCACCGAGATTAGGATCATACCGCGATTGGCATCAAACGGGATCAGTAATCTACAAGGATCGAGTTCCCAACAGGATCGGAATACCGACAGGATCGGGATCCCACAGGTCTCGAGATCACACAGGGATCGGGATCCAAACGGAGTCAGGATCCCTACAGATACCGGGATAAATCGAAAACGGATATTCCATCGGAAAACGGGATCCGATTGGGTTCTCTCCGTGATCGGGCTTCAATTGGGGACTGAAAGATTTACAAATGTTATTCTGTGTTTTTTATAGAAGATAACAACTTTGGTTTTTTTTTACAATAGGAGGTTTTTTTTAAAAGCTGTATTTTTTTTACATGAAGATTAGTTTCAATGTTTATTAAAAGGCTGTAGAAGTTGTTTTTCCTAATTCAATCCCGCGCAACGCCGGGTATATTGGCTGGTAAATATATGAAAGTGAACATTTGATTGTGGCTTTGTTTATACATTTGTTTGCTCCACAAAAGCCTTTACATGGATTGATGGATCTTGACCAAACTTTTCACATAAATCCATCCTTATCCGGAAGAAACTCTAGGGGTTTATGAACATTTTATAACATTTCGTTTAGGGCCGTGGTTCCATAAATTCTTTTTTTGTCTTTACATGAGTATTATAAATAAAATTATTAACAAATACACCTACATGAATAGATGGATCTTGAACAAACTTAGTACACATACACTTGATTATCCATTTTTAAATACCGAAGGAAACGGACGTCATAATATCCATTCCTCTGAGGCCGAGGGCCCCATTTAATATTTTATTATATAAGCTAAATAAATATCAATATGCTCAGACAACGCTAAAGGTTCTATGTGAATTGATGGCTATTGGCAAACCTTTGCAGCAGAATCCTTCATAGTACGTAAACAACAGTGGACTTAAAATTAATTACATCCAATCCATTCGGGGCCGGTAAAGAATTTTCTAGAAAGATCGATAATTTAAACAGCTATATCTACGTCAATTTTGAACCGAATTTAATGGGACAACTTTTAAATTTTAACTTTATTATTAATCTGACTGATTTTTATAGGGCACCCTATTTCCCGCAAATCTAAATCAGTACAATTATGGAATGGGCCACCGCGGGGAACCCTCATTTAACTTAAATGTATTTTAGTTATAGTAATGCATTAAGTTGTATAATTTTTCGTATTCGAAAAATAATAACGTAGGAAAGTCTTTTTTTCACAAGTTTCGATAAGGATATTAAGTTTAATGTAGAATGTTCCAGAAAGTTATATATTGTTTCACGAAAATATTTAAATGGATCTAAATGATTATTAAATTGCTAGTTTAGAAACTGGAACCCACAGGTAACGGGATCCTATCGTGAAACTGGATCCCATCGTGATCGGGTTCCCATCGGAATCGGATCTGCCCGGGTTTCAGGATCCCACCGGGAAACAGGATCCAACCGGGATTGGGGTGCAATGGGATCGGAATCTATCGGGATCGGTATACCACCGGAAAACGGGATCATACTGGGGAAGGAATACTAATGGGATGAGAACCCACCAGTATCGGGATCCCAACGGGATCAGGATACCGACCGGATCTAGAAACCACCGGGATCGAGACCACACCAGGAACGGGATCCAACGGGTAAACAGGAACCCACCGGGATTGGGATCGAAAGGGATCGGGATCCCACCGGGACATGGCTCTAACCAGGATGGGAGTCCTACAGTGAAATGGGATGCCAACGGTGTCGAGAATCAATCGGTATTGGAATAATCTGGATACCGATCGGATCGGGAACCCACTGGTATTTATACCAATAGGCTTGGACATCACATTAGGTTCTTTTTGAATTGATCTATGCCTAGCGTGGTATTAATGCCAGTTATAGTCTATATTAAAATATTGGTGTATTTTAAATTACTGATTTCCAATCCTTTCATGCTTTATAGATTTTTCCAGAAAGTTCGATAATTTTTAAAAAGCTTTTTTTAAATAGATTTTAATGCGACAAATTTTAAATTTTAACGCCATAATTTAGCTGATTGATATTTAAAGGGCCCCCTATCTCAAGCAAAACTAATTCGGTACAATCATGGAATGGGCCCTCTTTCAACTTAAATGTACTATAAATATAGTGGCGCATTTAGTTGTATCATTTTTCGTATTCGAAAAATAATTGCGTAGAAAAGTGTTCGTTTAATGAGGATATTAAATTTAATCTAGAATATTCTAGAAAAATCTATATTTTTCTATGGTGATATATAATGGGATCTTAAAGCTTATTGAAATGTCTGTTTAGTTCTATTCATTTCTATACTTTCATGGGGATTTTCTTTAAACATATCCTTCATAATCCTAGAGTAAACAAAATACCACTGGGATCATGATCCCAACGAGGAACAGGACCCTAAAGGGGAACGAGTAAATTGGAACTCACCGGTAAGCGATCCCTCGAAATACGGAAGCAAATAGGGATCACATAGGAAAAAGGGATCCCATTGGAGAAGAAGATCCCCCCTGGAAACGGGATCTCACAGTGAACTGAATACCATCAAAAAACGGAACCCACCGGCATCGAGATATATAGGGATCGGAATCCCATTGGGTACGAGATCCTATCAAGATCAGAATTTAATCGGGGATCGGGATCTAATGGGGATCGGGATGACTTCGTGATATAGATCTCATACTGGGAAATGAAATAATAATCCGGAAAGGATCCACTTCAAATCGTAGATCCGAACGCGTAATGGGATCCATTTGGGGTCGTATTTTATAAATGTGTTTTCAGAGGAGAAAAATTAAAATTTAATATTTCTAGTGATTTGTTTTTATTGGCCCCTTAATTTCCATGCTAGCTAAATGAGTATAGAAGTTTATCTAATGCAATTCCGGGCTACACCAGGTAGATTGGCTAGTAGCTTATAAAAGGAACATTTAAATGGGACCAAGGGTCCCAAAGTAGTGTATATTGTGAGTTAAGTAACCTTCGGTATTTGAATATAGATAATCAAGTTTATGTGTACCAAGTTTGGTCAAGATCCCGATCCAGATTGGATTCCGTTCCCGTGGTAGAGCCTTTTCCGAAGGAATCCCTACCCCATGAGAATCCCGAATCCAATGGGATCGCAATGTTTAATGAGATCTCATATCCTAATGATATCGAAGGGATCCAGCTTATTGGTTTCCATATCCCCTGGGATTATGATCCCAGTGGGATCCCGATCCTGGTGGGTCCCGATCCCGGTGTGATTCATTTCCCTTTAGGATCCCGATCCCATTAGGATCCCGATTTCGATAGGATCACAGTACTGAAAGGAATCAGTTTAGAAATCGTATTCCACGTCCTAATGGGATCCCAAAACTGGCTAGAGCCCGATCTCAGTTGGATCTAGGTCCCGATGTGATCCCATTCTTGGTGGTATACCGATCCCGTTTTGATCCCATTCCTTATGGGATCACTTTACCGATGGAACCACGAGCCCCGTGTAATCCCTTTCCTTTTGAATTCCAACACCACTGGGATCCCAATCGCGACGAGATCACGTTCTCAGCAGGATCGCGACCCATTTGGAATCCCGATCCCAATGGGTTCCAGTTTCCACGAAGGGATCTCTTTTACAAATGGAATCTCATTTCCCGATGGGATCCAGTACCCGTTGATATTCCGTTCTCCGTCTCTTTTCTTTTAGGGAAACCTATTCCATGATCGGATCCCAGCCCCCGATATGATTCCGTTCATTGCTTGATCCCGTTACCAGTCTTATCCAGTTCTCCGTGAGATCCCATTCATGTTAGGATCTACTCACAGTTTTGAAACTGTTACCAGATCACATTTTATTACTTGGATCCCGTTTCCAGTTAGTATCCTGTTCAACGTTTTGATCACGTTCCTGGTGGGTAGTTTTTTTCCAGTGGAATTATGAAAGGTATGTTTACCAACTTTGGCCAAGATCCATAAATGTATCTAAAAGCGTGTACCGTAATCTAAGTCTTCAAGTTCGTTTATTTATATAGCTTAGCACAGTAGTCATAGGCCAAAAGAGCAAAAAAAACAGCAGCAGAAAAAATGTTAAAATGTTAAGAGCCAAATTTCTTTTCAAGAACGTGTCAAGAACTAACTAAAGAGCCGCATCTGGCTCGCGAGCCGCGATTTGCCGACCACTATTATAATTTTAAAAAATGATTTGGAAATTTCTAGCAACTTTCAAATTTATCTTTAATTCTAATTCTCATACATTCAAGGAAACTCACTGAAAATTGTGAAAAATAATAAACATAATTGGGATACAATCATACAAAGATTATAGAAAAAGAAACGCAGTTTCTAGAATAATTTTAAAAAATTCATGAAACATATAGAAAGATAACTAAGCGATACTGATAAATTATAAAAGTCAATAAAACTAAACTAACATTTCAATACCCTTTAAGATCCAGCTTTTATATCCCTGTGGAACAATATAGAACTTTCTGGAGGATTCTAGATTAAATATGGAAACTTAAGAAAAATGACTTTTCTCCATTTTTAGACTACAGAAAAAATCTACAACAAAATGAAATAACTATAGCCCTTTTTCATTTAAGTTAAAAGAGGGTCGACAGTTGGGGCCCATTCTATAAGTGTACCTCAATCTTTAAAGGACATTGAAAATGATAAAAAGGAATTTAAGGACCATTTAAAGACATTTTTCTTGATATAGATTTTAGAGCATCAGAGCGATGGGAGCATGCTAAAATAGCATGGACACAAGCGCTTTAAAATTACTCAATCAACATCATCATACCATAAGGTATTCCTGTAAGAGACCTATAACATCATTCAGATAAATTACAAAGACATTGAAAAGTTTTTTCATTTAAATATTATTAGTTTTGATCCACCTATATTTCAATATGGACAATAAAGTATATTGCTACAAATATTGGCCTATATCCGTTAATTCATATAGAAACTATTGTGTTGTCTAAGATTGTTGGTATTCTATAGCTTATATAAGGAAAAATGCCCTTCGATATTTGAATATAAATGATCAAGTTGACCTATATGTGTACTAAGTTTGCTTAAGATTCAACCATTCACGTAGGAGTATTTATTAATCATTTTATTTGCATAGCTCATGTAAGAAAAACATATTTTAGGGCCCAAGGCACCAAACGGAATTCTATAAAATGTTTAAAACCTCTCAGTTTTTTATTCTGGATTATGATGAATATATGAGCCAAGTTTAATCAAGATCCATCAATTCATGTAAAATAAATTTATAAAATTGTCTCATCCAAAAAAGGATATTTATAAAATATTATTCCAAATGGATCCTATTTCCAGTTAGGATCCAGATCGCCAGTGGGATTCCTTCCCTGTTGGGATCCCATTCCCCAGCATGTGATCCACATAACCATACTAATGGAATCCCGATTGTATCTTAAATTCGATTAAATCCCTATTGGGATCAAGATCCTGATGTCATCCCGTTTCCAAATATATATATATATATAAAAGAATGAGCTAGGCTGACCGTAACGCCAAAGAACCGAAAAGATTTAAATACTTTCGGATTCTTAAAAACAATGATAGTGATTTTGTATTATTTTATATAAATTGAATAAATTGAAGAGCGAAAAAATAAAATACATCCAATTTTGTTTTATTAAACGTTTATGTATTATTATTAAAAATACAAAAACGTATATTACAACAATCAAGGGATTATTTTATTAGATTTCGATAGTTATGAAAAAAAATTTTTTTTAAAATTAATACATTTATCGGGAAATCCCAAATATCTGGGGTTTTCTTTTGTTGCGTTTTAATTGCGTATTTAAAATTGTGAAATACAATTAAAATGAATTTGTTCTCAATAATTACGCATATGACGTCATAACGCGAATTGCCTGTAAAAGCCAAAGCTCTGAGCTTCTTTGATTAATAATTGATCGGGACAAAACTGATAATGTATTTTCCACTTCTTAAATGTATATTACTAACTATAATTGATTGGTTTTTTTAATTACAAACAAAAGACTAAAAATTTACATGCGCAAGAAATTTACATGCGCAAAAAATTATATTTCCTCTTTTATTTTAGCAAAAGTTTAAGTACTATTATTATAAATTATAAATACTTTTAAAGAAACAACTCAGGAACTATCTTAAGCATTTTATATGCGTTTAAAAGTTATACAAAAATAATTAAATAAAAAAATATGATCAAAGAATTACACAGTAATCACTTTTATGGGGAAAACCTAAAGATCAGTTGTTATTATTGCGTTTTTTAGTTCGTTGTCAATAATGCGAAATTAAAAAAAAATTAATTACTTCTAAATAATCGAACTTAATACACATTTAGTTTGTATTTTCAACATTTATGAAGTTTTAACTTTTTATTCATTCCAAAAATAAACTTTTATGAAATTTATAAAGTAGTAAAAACTCTACATTTAAAAATAATTTTAATTAGAATATTTCATTTAATTCAATTGCTGCAGAAAACCTCGTAGCCAATTAGCATTTTTAATGCACTTATCACTTATCTAAATAAGAACAAATCATATTAAATGCATTATAATTTGTATTTTTGCGTAAGTAAGGGGGTTACAATCCAGTGGAAGATTTATGTTTTTTTTTTTTTAAAACTCTGTTTGGGGGAGTAATACGATACATTCATTTTGCCCAATGCAGCACAAGAAACGGCTCAGAAAGAATTTGATAAATAATTAACCTGATTCGATACATAATATATATCGGGGTTAGGAAATTGAGTTAATACACTTTTACTTGGATGTCTATATCTTTAAATTCAATGACATTATAGTTGTAAAAAATAGATGCTACATTCTCATCTTACATATGAACATATTTTTACCAATTAAGAAAATCAATGACGTTAACAAAATTTAAATACATTTTAATAATTGTACCTATGAATATCAAAAGCCAACCATTTTAAACAATTGAAAATTTAATTTTCAAAATAGAGATATTATTACATAGAAAGATAGACAGAAAGACAGGCAGACAGGCATAAATACAGACAGACAAATAGACAGATAGATACATGATAGATATATAGATAGATAGATGGATGATGGATACATAGATTGAAGGGTGCATGAATGGGTGGATGAATGGATGGATGGATAGATAGGTAGGTAGGTAAGTAGATAGATGATAGATAGATAGATATTTAGATAGATAGATAGATAGATGGATGGATGGATGGATGGATATATGGATGGATGGATGGATGGATGGATGCATGGATGGATGGATGGATGGATGGATGGATAGATAGATAGATAGATAGATAGATAGATAGATAGATAGATAGATAGATAGATAGATAGATAGATAGATAGATAGATAGATAGATAGATAGATAGATAGATAGATAGATAGATAGATAGATAGATAGAAAGATAGATAGATAGATAGATAGATAGATAGATAGATAGATAGATAGATAGATAGATAGATAGATAGATAGATAGATAGATAGATAGATAGATAGATAGATAGATAGATAGATAGATAGATAGATAGATAGATAGATAGATAGATAGATAGATAGATAGATAGATAGATAGATAGATAGATAGATAGATAGATAGATAGATAGATAGATAGATAGATAGATAGATAGATAGATAGATAGATAGATAGATAGATAGATAGATAGATAGATGGACGGGCGGACGGACAGACAGACAGACAGAAAGACAGACAGAATTCATCCTTGAATATTTGCGAAAAGTTATCTTTATTCGGTAATATATATATATATATATATATATATATATATTAATGTATGTATGAATGTCCCGTATGGGTTTCTATACCATTAATCCAAAAGATATGAAATTTTGTGAGTTGTTGTACACATGCCCGCAAATGTTTCTGAATTATTAAACACATTTTACAATATTCCGTTTTGCGACCGGGGCCTTAAATTATTTCCCCCTTCCCCCCACCTTTTATGAGCTAAAGATAATTTCCGTATGCGATCCTGTACCATTCATCCGATTGCGAAAAAACGTTTGTAAATTGTGCGCGGCAAAGATTTCTGAATTAGCTTATCCATTTTGAAATATTCCTTTTGAGTCTGGGGGCTCTAAATTATTATTTTTTCTTATATGAGCTATACAAATATAATTTCAATCAGTGCTACTGCATGGGTAGATGGAAATGAATCAAATATAAGCGGCATTTCAGTTTGTGTGTGACATAAGTACACCCATTTTATAATTATGCGTTTTGGGCCGGGGGCCTTATTTTAAAAATAATAAATATTTGAGCTATATAAATATAATTTAAAACAGAGCTACTAACTAACATACTTAAGAAAATCAGCAGACCATCGAGCCAAGGCTCATAAGGTCTTCCCCAACACACCTCCACCGCCCCCAACTGGCATTCAACCACTCCCCCCGTGGTCTTTATTCCAGTCAGGCCGCGAAGCGGCATGCCGAGGGCTCCCCGCCCCTGAGACAGCCCCACCCACCCTTCCACTCGATTGACTATGCGAGTGAGGCCGCATCAGAGAAGGGACGCCTGGCCAGCCGGGTTGATGCTTACACAGCAACCGGGCCGGACTTCCTTGGGCTGGGGTGGATATAATTTACGTCTCTAAAGACCCCCCTTCCCACCCCGGGGGGACTCGTAGGTGTTAACAGACGCCCTCTAATAGGGTTTACGTGGTTTTCTGTGGCATGACTAATTCACACCGCAGCTGGGAAATGACAAAAAGAGAAGGTTGCCTAGGAGCAGTACCCTCACGTCTGCATATTTGGAATCATCGGCTAGGGTCGCCACACGCCTTCGCCTCATATCCATGCGGCAACTGTAATCATATCCCGACCTGTTTCTACGTTATTTTCGGCTGCACTTGGTAGGAAACCATGCAGTCGTGCTCTTTCTAACGCAGTTTCCGTGCGTTACCTTTGCCTTTCGGCGCGGGTCCCCTACACGGTGATCATGTCCCCCGGGTAACGTTTCAGGGGGTTCGTGGCAAACGCCTCTTTGTCGACATGCCATTTATGGGACGGACATGCCGACTAGAGCCCCGGGGGGGAAAACAGAGCTACTGCATGGGTGGATCAATGGCTACAAGTGTGTGGAATAAATTTTTAAAATCCATGCTTATCACGTGGATAGCTGTATGTTGCCTGCTCACGCTTCGAAAAAGACTTCTAATTTATTTATGTACACAGCAGACGGAAAAAACAATTAATATTTTCTATTTATAAATAACTTTAAAACTTAATTAAAACACAAACACCTTTTTCTTTGAGTGGCATTTCAACGGATGCCGGGTTCTCGCTAGTATATAAGATGCACTTTGTTTTCGGGGTAGGTAAACCTTTGAAAAAGACGAGTCTTACACAAGTGAAAATACGGTATATTATATTCCTTTAATCAAAAATTAATTTAAAATGGTAAGTACAGTTTTTGTTTTAAATTCAGTTTTCACAACAATTAGGTAATTTTTTTTAGAAACAATTTAGAAACACGTGACATCTAAATTATTTCTCTAGCGTAGAAATCAGCCTTAGTGACAATAAGGATTTAATTAATGATCATTTAGATTTGGTAATTTAAGGTCATGTTCATGGGCAAAAAAATGTTGTTTATGGACTGCGAAAATGGGTAGGATAGACGTATAATATATAGCAGATAAATACTTCTTAAAAATTTTAGTGTTGCTAGAAATGGAAACATCAATACATAGATAATTCTTTTTTTAAATACGGAATTGTGATGAGTTTTCGCAATAGCAGGTAGAAATTATTGCAATATGTCTGCCATTATGAACAACGCGTGACAAAACTGATAATGTATTTCTCCCTTCTTAAAAGTAAAATAAGGTGTGTACATTTTTATGTGGATGACCTTATCTTTAAATGCAATGAATTTAAAGTGGTGATAAATATGTAATACTTTTTCTTTGTACAAATATACATGTGTTTAGCAATTAAGAAAATCAATTGCGTTGACAAAACGGAGTTACATTTACATAAGTATACTCAGGAATATAAAAATCTCATCATTTTAAACGATTGAAAATTTAATCTTGAAAATTGAGTAAAATTTTTTTTTACATTTCATGGGCGTCAAAATAGATGAAAAAAGATTTTTAAAAATGAAATTATATTTTTGTTTTTAATTTGCGGATAGTAAAGTTGTATATTTTTATGAGAGTAAAAACATGTCTTTTTGTAGTTTAATAAATCCACTCACGGCCACGGCTGTTGGAGACATGGAAAATGGTTAAAGGACTCTTCTTTGGATAAAATAATTTTTTTGTTTTACGGTTTTCCGATAATAAAGTAAAAAAACAAGGCACACGTTTGGTTACATTTATAATAAAGATATTAATATATCAATTTCCGTTGATATAAAATATATTTAAAATGGTATATGAATTTGCCAACCGGTAAGGATGGGGCAATTAATTTGTTTCCATATCGCCCTCAAATCAACGAAAAAAAAAGTAGGCAGTGGGCCGAAAATGATTTTTAAAAAAGGGCTGCATGTGGCAGTCCATCCACTTTACCTACCATTTATACGCAGTGACTCATATATTATTTCAATTTAACATTTCCCTAATTACCTAACAGGCTGTAAATTACTGGTGTCAACAATTTTAGGCAATTTTTAGTGATCAATAAAAAGTAAACCCCAACACCCAAAAAAAAAATTAATTTGTAAATAAAATAATACATGTATATATTAAATTAAAAAATAAAGAATTTTTAATGTTTAAGATATAGAAATCGTCGGAGAATCATAAATTTATTACATACTAGCGATTACCCGGCATGCGTTGCAATGCCACTCAAAGTGTTTGTGTTTTAATAATGTTTTTTGTAAGTACTTTTTATATACACATTTTTTTACCGTCTGGTGCGTAGTCGAATTAATTAGACGGTTTTTCGGAGCGTGAACAGGCCACATACAGCTACCCATGCAATAGCTAGGTTTAAAATTATATTTATATGGCTCATTTATTACAGATAAACAAATTTAGGGCCCCCGGCCCCAAACGGAATATAGTAAAATGGATGTACTAATTTAGCAACCTATTTATTAAGTCACATACAAAATGAAATCTCATAGTTTGTATTTAATTCAATCCACCCACGCATGCAATTGCTCTATTTGAAATTATATTTACATAGCTCATATAAGAAAAAAACGAATTTAAGGCCCCCGGCTCCAAACGGAATATTATGTCACACATAAATTGAAATGTAGCTATTTGTATATGATTAAAGTTACATCCACCAATGCTTTAGTTCTTTTTGAAATTATATTTATTTAGCTCATATTAGAAAAAGCGAAGTAAGGGCCACCGGCCCGAAACTGAATATTTTAAAATGGTTGTACTAATTTAGAAACCTTTGCGGGCGGACGCATGTAATCTTCCTAAAGTTTATCACGCATACTGAAATTATATTTATGTATGTAATATAAGTGTGTTGGGGGAAACGAATTTAGGGCCCTCGGCCACAAACGGAATCTTGTAGAATAGTTGTATTACTTCTTAAACCTACTTATTATGCCCCACACAAAATTTAACGTCGCTATTTGTATTTGATTAAAATTATATCCACACATGCTTTAGCTGTGTTGGAAATTAATTATATTTATATAGCTCATATTGCATTTGTATAAATGGTATAGGAGCGCATACGGAAATTATTTTTTACAAAGGTCATAAAGGAAAGAAAAAAGAATTTAGGGCCAACGGCCAACAAACGGATTATTTTAAAAGGGTTGTAAGGACTTAGAAAAATGCCCGGGTATGTGGACATCAAATCACCAAAGTTTTATCGCAATCGCATGAATGGTGTATGGGACATACATAGATTCATACATACATTCATACATACATTCATACATACATTCATACATTCATTCATACATACATTCATACATACATTCATACATACATTCATACATACATTCATACATTCATTCATACATACATTCATACATACATTCATATATACATTCATACATACATTCATACAAACATTCATACATACATTCATACATACATTCATACATACATTCATACATACATTCATACATACATTCATACATACATTCATAGATACATTCATACATTCATTCATACATACATTCAAACATACATTCATACATACATTCATACATACATTCATACATACATTCATACATACATTCATACATACATTCATACATACATTCCTACATACATTCATACATACATTCATACATACATTCATACATACATTCATACATACATTCATACATACATTCATACATACATTCATACATACATTCATACATACATTCATAAATACATTCATACATACATTCATACATACATTCATACATACATTCATACATACATTCATACATACATTCATACATACATTCATACATACATTCATACATACATTCATACATACATTCATACATACATTCATACATACATTCATACATACATTCATACATACATTCATACATACATTCATACATACATTCATACATACATTCATACATACATTCATACATACATTCATACATACATTCATACATACATTCATACATACATTCATACATACATTCATACATACATTCATACATACATTCATACATACATTCATACATACATTCATACATACATTCATACATACATTCATACATACATTCATACATACATTCATTGATATATATATAGATTTAAAACCTTCTTTCACGATACTATTTTTAAAAAGCCCAGAAAATGGAATTCTAAAGGTATGTACCCGGGATTACATGGACGGAAAATTCCCTGGAGGTATTATGTTTACGTTAAATTGTGCGGGATCCCGGAATCTCTGACCATTTTAACTTTTCAGATTTTTTCAGCCACTAAAATTTTAAAAAAAATATTTCGCCTGTTCATCATTTTGTTTTTATATATCAAAAAAATATATAATTCTTGAAGAAAATGAATATGGATTCTTCCTTTTTACTCCATGTTAAAAGTTGTTCCATCCCGCCCTTGATCCTGTTATGTTAATGTAATTTATGGCCTGCATCTAACACAGTTTGATATTGATTAAAAAGCTGCAGGCTAAACGCTTAAAATTCATATCAAATAAGGCTCTCCTTGATATAAACGAAACAAAAATGGGCTGGTCCACTGTTCCAGCATTAATAAGAAACTCCCCCCCCCCCCCCAAACAGCGACGAGGCAAGGACAGGCATTTCCGGCTCATAGCAAAGCAACAAGAACTCAGTACATCAACTGTACATTCCTTCCAAAGACAATCAGGAACTGGCACAAGCAGCCAAAAGCAACAGTAGAGGTGACAACACTTGACACATTCACGTCTATTGCCTCCTCCCTTCCAACCCCCAGTTCTTAATACCATTGCTGAGTAGCCCTTGCAACCAGTGACGTATCCTCTTCAAAATCGTGCACATTTGCATCGCAATCCCACTCTACAAACATAGGAGCCAAAATGATCAATACATTGATCGTGAGCCTTCAAAATATAGAGGAAGAGGGGGAAGTACTTCTAAAAAACTGTTGCTTTTTGTTGCTGTATCCTCTTCATGTAATCGCAACCCGAGTTATTTCGATTCCAAATTTCCAATTGAACAAACATATTGAAAAACCTTCAGTCCATTTCCCTTTTACTGCTAGTCTGAGTGATTTTATCAGTATGTGGGTCAAGGAGTGGGTGTTTGTTAGTGTGCAGTAGTTCTTAAATTTTTATTTGGCAACCCTAAAGCAGTGTTTCTTTCAGACAATTTCCTCGGAGGGGGGTGCGCATTTCAAATATTGGGGGTGATGAAGGGGCAAAGGGGACAGATGTCTCCGTGCGCCAGACTAGTGGGGGCGCCAGAATGGGCTTTTGTGGTATTTAATGGATACAAATAATGGTTTCAGAGTTGAAGGTGTTGCGTAAAAATAAATCTTGTCCCCTGGCACCAAACATTCCAGCTACACCTCTGCCAGTGACGTAGAAAATGTTTGATTATTTAAAATCAAGAGGTGCAATTTAGAGTATACCTGAATTCAGAGTTTCTAGTGATCGGGAAGGAATATTTAAACGTCCGGTGAGCCATTATAACAATCAGTGCCATACATGAACTGAATTCCCTCCAATTGTGGCGCGACACAGAGTCATCATTTGGCAAAACTTTAGATTCAACCCCGTACTGTAACACTGATTAACGTAATGAATGAGGAGTTTAGAAATAAATGGGGGTCGAAGACTCTCGGGCTAATTTAAAATATATGGATGCATATTGGCGCATACTTGAATTCGGTGTTTCTGTCAGATAATTTTGAGGGGCCATTTAAGACTTTTGGGTGGGAAGCGCCACAATTAGTCATAAAAATTAGCACGGATATTTCTAGCTCCTCCTCAGCCCAATACAAGCTAAATTTATTCGAGTTGTGTCACTCTTGAGTGTATGCTTTTGTCCTAGGTTATTCTCATCCCTTAAATCTTATAGCAACCAGAAAAGTTTCATACATTCAAAATGCAAAACTGCGTTTTAGAACATACTTGAATTTAGTTTTGCAACATTTTATACTTACTTGGAGAGCATCAGAAGATATGCTAGTAAAAAGGTAGGTGTAATTTAATCTCAGAGCCATCGTGTTGGCACCACAACCCCGGATATTTTAGAGCTTTTTAAAATGATCAACTTTGAATGCAAGGTGGGGAGGACAAAGCTGAAAAGGGGCAGGGGGCCTCTACAACTTATATATATATATATATATATATATATATATATATATATATTTATATTACTAAATATTTATGTTGCTTTTAATTTTTAATTAATCTATTTTTGGGTAAACTTAATGAAAAAAAACAACTTGTAAAATTACCTTTTCTCAATATTTCC
Source organism: Omphiscola glabra (assembly GCA_964017045.1). Lineage (NCBI taxonomy): Eukaryota > Metazoa > Mollusca > Gastropoda > Lymnaeidae > Omphiscola > Omphiscola glabra. The sequence continues at coordinate 32,826,089 of OZ024796.1, read as the reverse complement.
AAGTTTTATTAGAATTTTTAAAAAAATGTTTCGTAGAATGGTCTATACATTTGTGTGGGTTTTCTCAACAAGTCATTTTTTACAAATCGTTTTTTAACTGCCTAATTATATCAAGAAGACATGAGATGTTTACAAATGACATCATATATTTATTAATTTGTGATTTATCTGAAAGAAACATAAAAATAAAGTTCCGAAAGTTCATTTGAGTAAAATTATTATTTGGCATTTCAACCTACTATAACTTTCTGCACATAAATTGAAAATTGCCTCGTTACCATTCCATAGATTTAAAAAACAACTAATTGACGATTTGAGGGAAAAGTATTATTTCTAAAATTAGTCCAAAAAAATGGATTGGGTATAATAATTGAAATTCTATTTCACATAAACATTTTTTAAAAATTTTTTAAAATATTTTTTAAAATAAAAAAGTGCATGCAAGCAGGTGGGACAGAGTGTGTATTATTCTAATATTGGAAAGAGAAAATCAGTAGGTAATTTGATAAATATTGGCTTCGTTTTGCTCCGAAGGTGGGGGGCACTTGACTTGCTCCGGGGGGGGGGGGGTGGGAGGCCAGGAGAGATGCCTGAAAGAAACACTGCCTAAGAGTGTTGTCATAAGCCTTAAACAGTGAATTGAGTTTGAGTGATCTTGGCATTTAACTAACAAAATAGTCATCATCATCTTTAACATTGGATATCATAACGTTGATAATTGTCATCACTATTTTTAGCGCACTGCTTTCAGTGTCTTTGTGAAATGAACTGAGGTGATGTATTCAACTGACCCAGACACGCTGACACATAATGCAATAAAAGCTACGATGCATGTTATAAATAAAATATATTCTCTTATATATAATAAGAGCAATATTATAAGTAACAAAAATTCCATTAGATGAATGTACCAGGTGTCTCTAAGTCTGGACAGATAAACAACTTCCATATTTATCAGTTTTATTTCCATGGTTTCATAACATCTTCACTTTTTTTATGCCAAATTCTATGGGGTTTGCAAGATTCATATAACACGCATGCAGTAACTCCACATTCCCGTCAATTTGAGCACATGCATGTAGGGAGAGTAATGACACTGTAAATACGTTAATGCAAGTCATATAACTATATCTTTGCCGTGAAGCTGATACATTTACGTGAAAATACTAGCATTGCTCTTCATTTACATGAGCATATAATTATTCACCTTCATTTCCAGTATTATCAGCTTAATAGTGGAACATAAGAAAACTTTAGATTAAAAAATCTTAGGCGATTGTTAAATATATTAGAGATATTACTTGTAAGCGTGAAAATTGATAGAAAATTCTATTTTATGCAAAATTTATCCCGCCCCTGGGCGTAGGACTGTCTGTAGGTCTATGTTTAAAGACCGGACGTACAGTGTAGGACTGATTGTAGGACTATTTTAAAAACTGGCAGGTAAGGTGTAGGACTGGCTTTGGGACTATTTTAAAAACTGGCAGATAGGGTGTAGGACTGGCTGTATGACTATTTTTTAAACAATTTTGGGTAGGGTTAAGGACTATTGTTTATGTAGTTGGGAAGTTAACTTTTTTTGTAACACTTGGTCCCACTGGGTAGTTTCTCAAAATGCTCGAACCCTGTCTAAAAAATGCAGCCGGTTAAGCACTAGTTGAATAGATTTCTCTTGTTTTCCAATAAAGATGCCTTCAAATGAACCCTCACAAAGATGTATTCACGTAAACTGAAGTAATATGGTATTACTAAAACTGACACCTGTAAACAAGAGCAATAATAGCAACGTGAACCTTAATTCATTCGTTACATTTTCGGGAAACAAAGTTTTATTTAGAATTTCATTCAATTAATGGGCAGTTAGGCCATCTCGAAACACTTTAATGGTGGTCAGTGAACGGTCAGGGCAAAATATGAAGAGTAATACATTGTGTTATTTGTTTACTAACCATGATCATATGATCCATTACATAATCCATCGTGACGGAAGACCAGGCCAGCGCTTAGACATGTCTAGTTACCTTAAGTGTTACGGTCACGATGATCTATATTTAGCCTCACGCAGACTTAAAAATTGCTGTCATACAACGTATTCACCGAGATTCATCAAATATTTGCACAGTGTCAACTATTTAGTTGTGATTCGCGGGGGTATATCAAGGTCAAGGACCTTGGTGTGTGCATGTCCATTTTGGTTCATTGGAGAGAAAATGAACCCAAATGAAAGATATTGATTAAAATGGCACATACCCGGTCTTGTTGAGAACATCTGCATCTTAAGTCCCCCCCCCCCCCCCCAAAGTGGTCAGTTGAAACAAAAGTTAGAGTAAATGCAACCGACTGTTAGGAACGATATAAAGAGTTGACAAGTCTAAGAACAATCCATGGAATTGATAAAAGGACAATCAGGGACTGGAACAAGCTTCCAAAAGGAACAGTTGAGGCGACAACACTTGACTCATTTGCGTCTATTGCCTCAGGCCTTCCAACCCCTAGTGCATGATACCCTCAAACAGTTACTCTTGTAACCAGTGAAATATCCTCATCAACACCAGGCACAGAGACATTGCAAATCCCATCTACATTCATAGGAGCCATAATGATAAATAAATTGATCGTGGGCCCTTAATATATAGAAGAAGAAGAAGAATTAATGCTGATAACAAGAGTTGACAAGGCTAAGAACAATCCATGGAATTAATGCTGATAACAAGAGTTGACAAGGCTAAGAACAATTCTTTGAGTCAATGCTGATAACAAGAGTTGACAAATCTAAGAACAATCCATGGAGTAAGTCTTAGGCATCTAGGTATCAGTCTTAGGCACTCGTCACTTTTAAACAAGTTGAGAATGAGCAAGCATTCATTGTCATTGATATGTAGGTCACTCACGAGCTCGTGACTAGAATATGGTATGGAAGGTGTAAACCAGGGTTTGTGAGAGAGAGACTCCATTGAGGTGGTCTGAATACGTGATTAAAACAATTTATTCTTTGCTTGTGATTGTTTTCGCAGAGCCAGTGACTTGTGTCATTTTTTAGTTTAATACGTGTGCCATGTAACGAAAGGGACGTTATTCGGAGACAAATCGTTACGTGATTGGTCGACTGCATAAGACCTAGTATTTTTATGACATTTTATAACAATTTTTAGCCTTTTCTGTAAAATATGTTCACGTTTTTTAGGCACACACAGCAGTAGTAAACATGGACTATCATTATATAACACTGTGGTTCCCAAAGGTTTTGACCCGCAGAGTCCTTTCTATCACCAATTTTTATTGGTAAGCCCCTTTGGCCTAACCTATGTCCTACAAATTAAAGGTGTTTAGGAGCCCATAGAGGTCACGGAGCCCTGGTTAAGTACACGCAACGCTCTAACAGAGAACAGGTTGGAAACCACGGATCTATCAGAACGAAAACAAGAGTGCGCCAAAAGTGAAGACCATCTTAGCTACATTGTCTCCCTTCCTATACACTATCGACATCAGGTGATAAAATGTAACCCAATCACTTCTCTTATACACTATTGACATCAGGTGATAAAATGTAACCCAATCACTTCTCTTATACACTATCGACATCAGGTGATAAAATGTAACCCAATCACTTCTCTTATAAACTGCTACATCAAGTAGTAAAATATAACTCACAATGCAAAATAAATAGTTTGTGTTTCCAAAGTTAACAACATCAGTCAACTATTACAGCCCATATTTACCCACTAGACAACCACGCTTATCCGATAGTGGCAAACTCTCGATACCGCGTGTTCGCCTTGAGAACTTACGGAAGGCGCACTTTCGCATTTGCTGGTCCAACAATTTGGAACACCCTTCCTGTCACTCTTAGAAACAACCAGACACTGGAGTATTTTCAAAACCGATTTGAAAACATATGTTTCGCAAACACCTGCTAGGGTGATGTTGTCTACCATCTTTTACAGCTAGCTATTATCTCTTAGATGTAGATTGGCTTGCGTTGTTTATGGTTGCAAGATGATGTAATACTTTGATTGGGTATGCTTGTCCGTATTGTTGCGTTTTGTATTTCAATATCGTAAAATATAGATTGTTTTCATTTCTCTTTTAATGTTGTTGACTTTGTACCGCGCTTCGAGCCTTTGGAGATGAAGCATGATTTTTCAAATAAACTTTATTATTATTATATTTTATCTATATCCCTGATTGCTACATTTGTATAATTTTTTTCATTCCATTTATTTCCAAAAATGAAATTTCATCATAAATGGGATTTAGTTTTAATGAAAGAAATGTCTGATAAAAGCTGGCAACGGCAAACTGAAAAACAGTGCTCTGCTTGTCGTTTTACAGAAATAGAAGATAAGATTTATTGAAATATTTCACCATGACCAGCGTAAACTGATCTATAATGTCTTGAACATACAGCTAACCGAATATATTAATATAAAACAAAGTAAAGTGCAAGAATGCGTTGTTTTTTTAAACCCTAAGAAATGCACGCTCAGAGTTTAACGAAAAACAACATAAACTAAAAACATCAGTGAAAAAAAAGTTTTTTAAAAAAGTGTCTTACATTTTCAAAACATATCTCATGTTGGTTGAGGAGTTGGTTGAGAAGAGGTGATAGCAGGTTTGTTAGATTCGCTGTAGGGCTTGTTGCCTAAGGATACTGTGTTCCTGCAAGATGTATTTATGTTATAAGTGGAGTGTTTAGTATATGGAATTAAATGCGGAATTTACAATAAACTATTCAGTGTTTGAGTTACTAGACCAAGAAAGAGAGACGAGAATTAATCAAGCAGGTCTGACATAAGGTTAGACATCAAATCTGTGACACTAAACAACGAAGGAAGGCTGGACATTTTGAAGGAGTACTAGACTAACGAAAGTAGGCCGCAACACTGTTGTTTGTTCACTAATGGTGGCTTATTGCCGACTCGTTCGTTGTTTTGTTGCGTTTAAAAAAAAATGTTTTTCCATACAATGTTTCGCTCCTTTCCATCTCTCTAAACAAGAATATCAGGCGCTATGATATGTAAATGTAACAAACTTGTGAGTAAACATGCTGATTACTGTTGTGCTGTTGAACTTTGAAAATGAAAATTCCGACAACTCCTATGACATAGACCATGAAAAACAAACTTCTAGAATCGGCCTCTACTTTACACATTTTGAATAGTGGATTTGGCAAACATTCCTACTATTTGCTGCCTAAGATTTACAAAGCGGGCAATCCCGGGCGCCTTATTGTCTCGGCCTGTCTGTTCTTGCTCCACTGAACACATTTCAGAGTTTCTATATGGAGTCTTTCAGCATTTGTTACGTCTATACCCACTCTCATTAAGGACACCAAACACTTTTTAAAAACATGTAATTCCTTAAACATTCTCCTTGACAAAATTATAAAAGTGTATATATATTATGTAAATTTTATTAATACTTATTTGTATGTCTTGTACTGATGAAGGCAAGTGCCGAAACGTTTAATTATTTGTAATATAAAATTATTATTAAAGCTTAATATATATTGTTATATCGACACAGATTGTTCGTGTCTATTTAATCTCTTCCCTGACAAAAACACGGTGTTTACTCAATGTCAGCTCCCATTATAAACATCTATTCCATATGCTGATGGTCTTAGGGCTTTGAGATTTCGTCTTTATAATGAACCACATGCCTCCATACGATTTGACACTATTATCCGACTGGCTGAACTGGTCCTCACGCTAAACTCCGTTGAATTCAATTGTCATTTCTTTGACCAAATCAGTGGCCTTGCGTTGGGTACAAAAATGGGCGCTAATTACGCCTGCTTTTTTGTAAGGGATTTGTAATACATGGTAGAGAAGGCATATACTGGCCATATTCCAGAATTTTATAAGACATGATATTAATAATAATAAATTTCATTTGAAAAATCACGCTTCATCCCCAAAGACTCGAAGCGCGGTATTAACATATCTAGGAGATAATAACTAGCTAGAAAAGATGGTAGACAACATCACCCCAGCAGTTTTTTGCGAAATAGATGAGTTGTTTAAATTTGTTTTGAAGGACTCCAGTGTCTGGTTGTTTCTGAGAGCGTCAGGAAGGGTGTTCCAAATGGTTGGGGCAGCAAATGCAAACGTGAGCTTTCCTCAAGTCTCAAGGCGAACACGCGGTATCGAGAGTTTGACACTATCGGATGATCGGAGTTGTCTAGTGGGCACATAAGGCGCCATGAGCGCTTGGAGATAGGACGGCGCCAGTTCATGCAAGCAGCGGTAGACCAGAGTTGCAATTTTGTACCCTATGCGAGCGCGGACCGGCAGCCAATGCAGTTCTCTCAGAAGAGTTTTAGCATGGTCGAATTTGCGTTTACGAAGAACAATGCGAGCCGTATTATTCTGTGCTTTTTTAATCTTATCCAGGAGCGTAGCTGGAAGATCCACCATAAGAGCATTGCAGTAGCCCATGCGTGATAGCACGAATGCAGACATCAGCCTCTTTGATGCATCCAACGTTAAGAAAGTTCTGATATGACTAATTCTGCGCAGCTCTAGAAAAAATTGCCTTATACATTATAACTACATTGGAAACAAAGGAAGTAAAACAATTTATTAGTTTATTAAATTCATTTCATCCATCCATAAAATTTACTTTCCTAAATTACTGGACAGTCAGTCAACTTTCTGGATATTACCCTAATATTAATCCTCCCAATCCAAATGATGCAAAGACTCTATGCCTTGCGCCCAACTTCTCAGACTATGTGGCCTCTGCCAGTTCGATGAAGACTTTTTGATAGGGTTAATGAAATGATGGACTTCTTCCGCTCCAGATGTTATCCTGAAACTACTCTTCTTTAGTTATTGCTGCGATTGAATGCATGTTTTTTACGCGCGTTGTGTGTTAGAGTTTTTATTAGTTAATGAACGCACTTCCCACGCTTGGCTGAATTACGTATTTTTATGTTAATTGTGACGTATTGTCGAGTTGGTATTGTGACGTAAGTTTTAATCTGGCGGCAGTTATTGTGTGGAACGTTGCGGAAGAAAGATGTGTTTCTAGTAGTTCCAGGTTGTATTCATCATTGATTATTAACGTTATAGTTAGTACGAAAAGACTTGAGTTTATTCACTAATATTAAGAATAGTAAGAACTATTGAATCGTATTGTAGGAACTTGATGAATGTCTCAATCCAGAAGGACATGAGGAGTTGACACTTGGCACTCCATCGTATAAGCACTATCACAATGAATGATGCTTTCAAACCTCGTCCAAAAAAAGTGAAGATCAAACAATACTCATTTTGACCTACCACCCTCACAATGTGATACCATATTATTCATAAAGAAACGACACATACTTTTTGCTGAGCCCGACACCGACAGGGTATTATCATCCACTCCACTTAAAGTCTTCAGAAGGGACAAAAATATATAATATAAAATTACTCGATAAATAATATTGCGGACAAACGCAAAGTTTTAATGTCGACCAATAAGAAAGTGTGCTTCAACGAAAACTTATGGTTTAGCGGAACAAAGAATTATGTCTGGGCATTTAAGTAGGCCATACCCAAAATAAATGCATATGCTAAGCTTTCGATCGATATCAAATATGTCTAGTTAGCGTTGTAATTATATAATAAAAGCAAAGGGCATCCAAAGGTCTATTTTGCATACATTCTTCCGCCTCATCCGAAGTCAAAATTTTCTCTTACCATACTACTTTCAAATACATTTTTAACAAATTTAAATTACTTTTTAATTAAAATAGTAAAGACCAAGGTATTCATTAAATGTTTATCTATTAAAACTCACGAAAATCTCAATTTTTAAAAAAAAAATATATAAATATCGATACTTTCCACTTATCACTTTTAGTCGTAAACAGAACGTACTCACGAACGAGTTTCGAAATATCTAAAATTTTTAGTTTCGGCTAAAAGTCTCGTTAAGCTTTTTGTTTCAGTTTCGGCTGAAAGTCATTTTTAAATTTTCGGTCTGGTTTCAGTTTCGCACGAAATCAGAAAATCATTCTTGATCGGTGTCTAGTCCTAAAGATGGAGTAATCGTTGTAAAGTTGGACTATTTCTTCCTTAAAAATGTGGATACTACTTCAATAGATTGAGTCATTTACTTGAGAGATTCATTTGTTTAGTCGTAAAGATATAATAAGAGTCGCAAATGGTGGTGTAAGAGTCATAGAGATGGAGTAAGAGTCGTGGCGATGGAGTTTAGAGTCTTAAAGATGGAGTTAGAGTCATAATAAAACTTTGCGTTTGTCCGCAATATTATTTATCGAGTAATTTTATATTTGTCCCAGATTAAACAAAGGTCGAACGAATATTGAACTACGTTTAGTATGATAATACAGTGTAACCTACTAAATAATTATTTTACGAAACAGTGACACATGTACACGTTCATTGTTTCTTTAGTAACAATGATTATCAGCAAGATAATGATGACTTTTCAATAAATGTATTGTTACGATAGGCGTCCTTATTTACATTGTGAAACCCGCGCATGAACTCTGGGCGACCCCGAGCTTGGCAACGCGGCGGTTGTGGCTTAATTACAAATTGTCTCCCTTGACCTTGATAACAAATAAATATAGTGTATCTAATCGGTAGAAATAGAATTCTTTAGAACGTACGAGACCCCCCCGGGATTCCGGTTGACAAGTCTGTAGTGACTTGCCGATTTGGAAGCGCTGGCCACCGACCCCCTCGGCGTTAACCCGGGGCACATTACAACCATTGCGTGTCCCGCGTGGCAGACACGGCCATGCATGGTAGTTGCTGGAATAAACAGCTCCTACAGGGCTGCCACCTGTGATGCTTCACAGGGGGAAGAAAAGGCAAACACAGGGTAGGGATCATGATTACAAGTTGCCGTTAAGGGATATGAGGCTATAGGCTGTGGTGGAAGCCTATAGCCGGTGATTCTAAATATGCAGCCCTGAGAAAGCTGCTCCTAGGCAACCGTTTCGTCCCAGCTATTTTGCGAACTAGTCGCGAGGTGGAAACCCACTGTAGAATCCCTCTTAGAGGGCGTCCGATGCTTCCCCGGGACGGGTGGGGGAGATATTAGGACGTTAATTTACCGTCCCGGCCCCTGGGAGAGTGGACTACGGACGCTTGAAACACAGCGTCTTTGGTCGACCAGATGTCTCCGGTCGGGGAGGGTCTCCGTCGGCGAACCCGATCGAGCGGTTGCGGGCGGGGACGCTCCACGCCCGGGGAGGTCTCTGGCGCCCTTCCGCACGGCCTGCCGCCGAGGCGGCCGGCAGGTGCGGGTGGGCGCCGGGGAGGGCATAAGGAGCGTAAGCTCGACGGCCCGCTGACGCCATTTCCTAATGTGATATTCGAGAACGTACGAGATTGACTGAGAACGTACGAGATTGACTGAGAACGTACGAGATTGATTGAGAACGTACGAGATTGACTGAGATTATGATATAATGCCGAACCCATTTCTGGAAAAGTCTGTAAGCAAGAAAATAAATACACCTATCCACATAATGAGCTAGAGAGAGATTCGCTATTACGATACGAGACAGAGTTTTGTATATTAATATTTACTGTTTGTGTGTTTGCACCTTTCAACATTGTACAGTTACAAGTTCATTGCTGCACTGTAAGCCAATACCCATAGTTTTATTCTTTTTGATTTGGTAATTTTAAATTAAATAAATAAATTATTATTTGTAATTAGCTCTAGCTTTGGGTATCGTTCTTGATTACATTATTTAATTAATGGTATCGTCTTTTGTTATGTACTGTTTGACTAGAGCCATAGAGTAAAATAAGAGATTAAAGTCTTTACATTGTAATGGTACGTTACAGAATAAACAACCTTTATGAGCATGATAATGATAAATCAAAATGAATGTCACAAATGAATGAATTAAATAAACCTAGGGTTTCCACATTTTATTTCGGAAAAAATTAAAACAAAAATAATAATATAAATATTAGCATTCCCTTAGTTTTTACGCCAGAGTTAACATTGCATCGGTGTGTGGAATTTTAAACAAATACATTAGTGACATTTCAGTTTGTGCGTGACATAATAAGTAGGTTTCTGAATTAGTACAACCATTTTACAACATTCCGTTTTTATTATTATTATATGAGCAATATAAATATAATTTATGATGGAATTTTAATGAAACATAAAAATGGACATTTTAGTTTGTGTTTGTAATTTTAAATAGGTTTCTAAATTAGTACAACGATTTTTCAATATTCCGTTTGAGGCCGGTGGCCCTAAATTTTTTTTTCTTATATGAGCTATATAAAAATGATTTCCGTATGTGTTCCTATACCATTCATTCCATTGCGATAAAACGTTAGTGAATTGTTGTGCGCACGCCCGCAAATGTTTCTAAATTAGTACTACCATTTTACAATATTCCGTTTTTGGCCGTGGGCCCTAAATTCATTTTTTTCGTAAATGAGCTATATAAATATAATTTCAAACATAGCTATTGCATGGGTGGATCAATCGCTACAAGTGTGTGGACTAAATTTTAAAAATTCATTCTTCTCAATGGACATCTGTGTGTGGCCTGCTCACGCGTCGAAAAACTTTCTAACTTATTTGGAAAAACAAAAAATATTGTCTATATAAAAAGTACTTCAAAAAAGATAATTAAAACACAAACACCTCTTTCTTTGATTAGGTTCTCGCTAGTGATAATATATTTCTATTAGGAATTGTTTCAACCTTCGCATCAAAAAGATGATTAACAATGTATAAAGTAAACTACATTGGACTGGTTTCTCAAAACAACGACCTGAACCCTTGTCTAGACTTAGCATTGTCTGCCGTCGTTTCATATAAAAGAATATCTAAAATGAGATCGTGATTCGTCTTACTGTCAAAAGACAATCAATATAATAATAGGATAGGAATGTAACAACACAATCAGTAAATTTGGACATGAGCATGAGCACCTCGCGAAAGACGGTAATTAGGGGATTGGAGATTGTGGTATGTCAAGAAATTGTCATTGGCGTCTTTGTATGGCTTAAGATCGGTAGAGATCAAACACCATTAAGTCTTTTTTGTTATGGAATAACATAATGTGTTATAGTTTCAATTATATAAGACATTCACCAAATTTAAGACGTGTTGTCTCAAAAGCTTCACAGTGTCGTATAATAACCGACAAAAGCATATTCAAACATTGTCTTAGAATTGGCGTTGCTATGGTAAGTGCCCTATGGGCGGTCCAAGATTTTTGCAGCCCCTTCCATCAAAAATAACTTTGTCATTGGCCAAAATTACGGCCCTTCCATATAAAGAAAGAAGTACCACTTGGGGAAAACCACACCATCCGCATCTTCCTACGCCACTGGTTAATAGGATGACATTCTTTAGGCTATACGTCAACAGGGCTAAATTTTTTGGCTGTGGAAGATCATCCATTAAGTTCCTTCACTGTGGTCAAAAGGAATGTCATAATTGTGACAGTTAAAATAATTAACTTTTGAAATTTCCTCAAATACACATTAGAATTATAACAATATATTCCCACTTCATTCCTATAATTTTCATTAAAAACAATATAGATTTTATAAAATCAGCTGAACATCCAGATAGTTGACGACTTAGTGCAACATTTGATAATTTTAAACAATATTATTTTACAGTATCTTACAAGACAATTGAAGCTCGTATACATATTTTGCTTCTGGTACATTCTGCTTCTTCTAAACTACCCCCACAACTCCACAGGTTTTATATAGTTGGGAGTGAAAAAATCACGCAGCGAGCTCATGCGTGACGTCTAAACCCCGATATATAGCTGTTGTTTGTTTATTTATTTTTTTTAGTGGAGGCGACTATTATTCGGTGTTTTTATTGTTCTTGTACCTCTGTAACTTAACTCCGGTAAGTAGGTTGATTTTTTTCTTTCTTTAGAAAGGATTTTCTAATAAATGTCACTGTTTTTTCACATCTTTTTCTTTGGCTGCATACCGCACATATCTGGGTCATGGTTGCTATTTTCATTATAATGCGACTGTTGTTTCGTAAGTCTTTATTCTGTTGACGGTTTTTGTCCAACATCCTCTCTACTCCGGGATCTGTCAACTGCCTGTTCGTATTAGTGAGATAATTCTTGACACAAATAATTGAGGAAGGCAATGCACTCTCCCCACGACATAGGCAGTAGATTCGTTACATATTTTGAAAAATGAGAAGTTAACTTTTTTTTATAACATAAGGACCACCGGGTTTTTGTTTTTTCAAAATACCCGGACCCAATGTAAAAAAAAAACTTCAGCCAGTTAAGCCCTAGTACTTTACACTCTTAGTGCTTTTCGTAAGATATCGTTTTTTAACAAACAGTTAACCTTCAACTGATGTAATATTATGAAAGTGGTAATAAATAAACAAGCCATAAATCACAGCCAGCCAAGAGGCCGTCTTGTTCAAATTCAAATATTTTTTTTTTTTTTAATTTAGATAGCTCTGAACCTTTTGCGAGACAATGGCAAAAGGGGGCTTAATTTAAGAAATATTGTATATACATATAACAAAGTTAAATAAGTCAGTTAGTGGGTAATGCACATTCATTATTGTGTAAATCGTTGTACTCTAACACAGTATCAAAGAATCCCTATTAAAATTGCCGCGAATTTGTACGAGTGACGAGTGAGGGAAGTTCCGAGCCTTTCAGCTTAGTCACTTTCAAAATAGTGTTAGCCAAAAAGGCCTTTTATGCGATGACGCTATATTTTTATTTTATTTTTGTCGTTGTTTACCAGAAGTTCATTATTTTCATAGCATTCATTTGCTGAATATTTTTACTTTAGATCACCGGGATTTATATTTTCTTACTAAGGATTTAATGCCGTTAACAATGATACGCAGTGTGACGGCTTGTCGATTCGTGTAGTTTAGGCTGACGCGATGCTCAATATTTAAGTTTTAATGTCTTGTTGGCCTAATTTTTGGAACTAAATAGCATAAGTATGTGCAGTGATTTGTTATTGTTTTTTGCCAAAATTAATGTAGATTTATTTGATTCAATATCAACAAAAAGTTCATTGTTACTAACCATCTTTTTCAACGCTAGCGCAAAATTAACTTTGGTGACACACGACTGAAACCATCGTGGAGGGACATATATTACATTATTATTTTAAACTAGCGAGAATCCGGCATGCGTTGCAATGCCACTCAATGAAAAATGTGTTTGTGTTTTAATTAAGTTTTAAAGTAATTTTTAAATAGAAAATATTTATTGTTTTTTTCCGTCTAGTGTGTACACAAATAAATTAGAAGTTTTTTCAACGCGTCAGCAGGCAAGATATAGCTGTCTACGTGAGAAGCATGTATTTTCAAAATTTTGTCCACACACTTGTAGCGATTGATCCAACCACGCAGTAGCTCTGTTTTAAATTAAATTTAGATAGCTCAAATATTTATTATTTTTTAAAATAAGGCCCCCGGCCCCAAAGGTAAAATTTTAAAAATGGTTGTATTTATGTTACACACAAACTGAAATGTCGTTAGTATTTGATTGATTTCTAGCCACCCATGCAATAGCAATGATTGAAATTATATTTGTATAGCTCATATAAGAAAACAATAATTTGGGGCTCCGCCCGAAAAGGAATATTTCAAAATGGATAAGCTAATTCGGAAGCCATTGGTGCGCACAACAACTTAACAAAGTTTTATCGCAATCGGATGAATGGTATAGGAACGCATACGAAAATTATATTTAGCTCATAAAAGGGGGAAAAAAGAATTTAGGTTCCCGGTCCCAAAACGGAATATTGTAAAATGTGTGTAATAATTCAGAAATATTTGCATTTTTTTACAATTCACACAATTTTCATCACTTTGGATTGATGGTATTGAAGCATATACGGGATATACTTATATATGTATAGATATAGTTTACCGAAATAAGATAACTTTTTTGCATTTGTTCAAGGATGTTCTGTCTGTCTGTCTCTCTGTCATTCTGTCTGTCTCCCTATCTGTCTGTCTCTCTGTCTGTCTCTCTGTCGCTCTGTCTGTCTCTCTTTCTCTCTGTCTGTCTCTCTGTTTCTCTGCCTTTCTATATGTCTCTCTGTCTGTCTCTCTGTCTCTATGTTTGTCTCTCAAGCTGTCTCTCAGTCTGTCTCACTATCAGTCTCTGTCTCTCTGTCTATCTCTCTGTCATTATGTCTGTCTCTCTGTCTATCTCTCTGTCTGTCTGTCTATCTCTCTGTCTGTCTCTCTGTCTGTCTCTCTGTCTGTCTCTCTGTCTACATCTCTGTCTGTCTGTCTCTCTGACTGTCTCTCTTTCTGTCTCTCCTTCTGTCTCTCTGTCTGTCTGACTGCCTGTCTGTCTACCTATCTATCTATCATCTACCTATCTACCTATTTACCATCTACATGCCTACCTACCTACCTGCCCACCTACCTACCTACCTACCTAACTACCTACCTACCTACCTATCTACCTAACTATCTACCAATCAAGCTACTATCTACAGACCTGTTTACCCTCAAAATCTTAAAATCGTACAATTTCATCACAAAATCGTTCAATACATCATCTTAATAGTAAAAAAACACTCAGTATATATAATGTATACACATCAAAATCGTACATTGTACGCCAAAATCGTAAGAGTAAACAGGTCTGTATCTATCTACCCATCTATCTACCTATGTCCCTACCTACCTACCTACATATCTATCTACCTACTTACCTACCTACCAACCTACCTGCCTACCTACCTTTCTACCTACCTATCTATCCATCCATCCATTCATCCTCTCACCCACCCACCCTTCCATCCATCCATCCATCCATCCATCCATCCTTTCATCCATCCATTCATCCATCCGTCTAGCTATCTTTTATCTACATCTCTATCTATCTATCATCTATCTGTGTATGTGTCTGCCTGTCTGACTGTCTGTCTTTCTATCTCTCTATCTAATAAAATCTCTATTTTTAAAATTAAATGTTCACTTGTGTAAAATGATTGGGTTTTGATATCCCTGGGGATAATTATGAAAATATTTTTATGTTTTGTTAAAGTCATTGATTTTCTTAATTGGTAAACATATGGTCATATTTAAAATGAGAATATAGCTTTTTGTTTTACAACTGAATTGTCATTGGATTGAAAGATATTGTCATACAAGTAAAAATGCATGAACTCAATTTCCTACCATCGATATAAATGTATCGAAGAAGGTTAATTATTGATCAAATTTATTCTGAGGCTTATCTTGTGCTGCACTGGGAAAAATGAATGTATAATGTATAGTGGGCTAAACAGAGTTTTAAAAAAATAAATAAATCATCCACTGGATTGTAGCCCCCTTACTTACGCAGAAGTTTTTTTGCATTTAGTATGCTTATTTCTTATCGAGATCAGTGATAAGTGCATTAAAAATGCTATTTGGCTATTTAGTTTGCTACACCAATTTAATTAAAAGGCATATTCTTATTAAAATTATTTTCAAATGTAGAGTTTTTACTACTTTATAAATTTCATAAAAGTTTATTTTTGGAATGAATAAAAAGTACAAACTTATTAAGTGTTAAAATACAAAGCTAAATTAGTATTTAAGTTTCAATGCTATTTATTAATTTTACTTATAAGAAGGGGAATGTACATCATCAATTTTGGCACGCTCTTTTATTAAATCAGATAACTTTTAGCCCTGGCTAAATAGGCAATTAGCACTATGACGTCATTTGCGTGATTATTTAGAACTATTTTATTTTAATTTTATTTCGCCTTATTGACAACGCACTAAAGAATGCACTAACACTAACTGATGTTTAGGTTTTCCCGATAAATGTGATTATGGTGTATTTCTTTGATCATATTTTTTCTATTTAATTTTTTTTCCATAACTTTTAACCGCATATAAAATGCTTAAGATAGTTCCTTAGTTGTTTCTTTATATGTATTTGTAATTTATAATAATAATTCTTAAACGTTTGCTAAAATAAAAGCGGAAATATAATATTTTTTGCGCATGTAAATTTATTCGATTTCCGTAAAATAATAGAAAATAACTATGTTTGTTTTTAAGAGTCCGAACGTATCAAAATATTTTCGGCTCTTTGGCGTTATGTCCCTATAGCTCATTCTTATATATATATATTATCTGGCAATATATATTTCTTGCGTCAGAAAATGCGTCATAATTCGGAAATTCCCTCTCTGACTACTGCAACCTCATTTATTATGTTAGTTTCTGAATCTCCTTATGAGCAAAGTCTTGTGATATGTGATTGGGGAGTGTTACCGAGTGGAGGGAAAATAAATGTAAAACACAGTGAACATAAATTTTTGTGTCACCCGACCCCAGTCATGTTTTTCTCAAAACCTGCTGTGAAGAGAAAGGTTGTCAAAAAGCACAAACTATTTCAGGAGAAGTGGGAGACGGACTACTTTTTTGTTGAGCACAGGGGCATTCCGACATGCCTTCTATGCACCGAGAAAGTTGCAGTGCACAAATAGTACAAAATAAAATGTTATTATTTAACCAGACATGCTGAGGAGTGTGCAAAATACCAAGGAGATGAGAGAGAACCCCGGGTGATTAAACTTAAATCATGTCTACTGAGGCAGCAAGTATTTTTTTCAAGAAAGCAAACAAAGAAAGTGATGCAGCAGTTGAAGCTAGTTACGTGGTAAGTGAGATGATTGCTAAGGCGGGAAAGTTATTAAAAGGAGGCGAGTTCATCAAAAATTGCACGTTACAAGCGGCAAGTGTAGTTTGTATGGAAAACAAGGGTCAGTTTAGCGGCATTAGCCTTTCAGCCATCACAGTGGCGGGGTGCATTTCTGGGCTGTCAGGCAACATTTATGATCAACTGTGTGAGAAAGGTAAACACGTCCACGCATACTCAATTGCTCTTGAGAAGAGAACAGGCGTTACCGCAATATGTCCGTGGTGTTGAAGGTATTTTAAAGTAACGGAAGAGTTGCTCAAGCTGATTGCCAGACCACTGCTCATGAGACATTCCGCCAGCTGTGTGGAGCCATTGTGGATGCCGGTTTACCAAGGAAAAATTTTGCAGGATTAACAATCAACGGAGCGCCATAAATGACAAGGAAAATAAAGGACTCGTGCCCATGTTCAAAGAACTCTGGAAGAGTGTGTGGAAGAGGCAGCTGCTCTACGTTGCATTATCCATCAGCAGGACCTTTGCAACAAATACCTGAAGTTTCACAATGTGATGTCTAACATTGTGGACTGCATCAACCACATCATATCCAGGGGTTTGAAGCATCGGGCACCAGTAGTTCCGTGTCTTTTTAGAGGAAATAGAGTCAGCATATGAGAATATTATCTACTCACCGAGGTACGTTGGCTTAGTAGTAGAAACGTCTTGAAACTATTTTTTTTTGTTGAGAGCATAAATCAAAGCCTTCGTGAAGAAGGATGGAGTGGTTGTTCCTGTACTAAGTGATCCCAAGTGACTCATGGATTTGGCTTTTCTTGTCGACATTAGGCAGGAGCTGAATGTACTGAAACAGAAGTTGCAAGGCCAGGGGCAGCTTATCAGTGTTGTCTATGACAATGTCAGGGCATTCTGCACAAAACTTATGTTATGGAAAGCCCAGCTTTCTCATAGAAATCACTGCTATTTCCCCAGCATGCAAATTACTTATTGAATCTGGAACTCCATTCACTAGTAAGTTAACTGATGCCTTTGCAACGCTACAGGAAGAATTTGATTTGAACACACAGAGCCACTATTCAAATTTTTTCTGATCTTTTCAACTTTCAAAGGGGAAGATGTCCCCCACCACTTGCGCTTCAAATTGAGCTGTTTGATCTTCAGTGCAATTCTGGACTCAAGACTAAATTCAGGGAGGGGACGTGAAAAACAGACAAGCTTGGACAATTTATGAGAGAATTGGCCTTCCACCTTTCATGAGATTTACAGGTGTTTAACTAGTCAAAAGTCAGGTCCAAACTTACTGATGACCATCTTAAAGCTACACTGAGAGTCTAAGAGAAAGTTAACTGCAACCCTCCTCTCCCCAGAGAAATATGTGTACAACAATAAAACGAAAATACGTTTTATTATAAAACTACTAAATCGTTCCTTTTATACAATTTTAAAAGGAATAGTAACTGGTGCCATTTATCAATTACAATCAGTGAAACCTATTAAATATCGCTACGCTCGATATAGTTGTTGATCCGTATATTTAAGGTTAATCGTGTTAGAGGCTTATACTATTCGACTATAAATATCATACTGTTCTGAAAAACTAAGATTTTATTATATTTTTTAACATTTTCCAATAATGGATTAAGATGTAGTATTTTTAGAAAACTGTGATGCGAAACAACGAAGTCATCCACAAGCCGAATGTAAAATGGCCACAACAGTTTGTGCGTCATTTTTCGAAATGCGCAAAGGTGTAAGCGACTTCCCATTTTAGCCCATTTTGGCTCGCCCTATGAATTGTGCTCTCCTTAGCTCTGGTCACTGGCACTGCCCACCTGAAAATCTAAAATTTGAATTTGAAATTTTAAAAAATACGCTGAAAGAAACATGACATCTCAATAGGCATAGACAACACTAAGGTTCTTTGTGAATTAATGGACTTGGGCATAGCTTTGTAGCAAAATTCTTCATAATCCGTATTGAAATATCGGTGGATTAAAATTCATAATATCGTATCCATTCAATGCCGGTCTAATGTTTTCGATAAAGCTCAATAATTTAAAAATGCTATATCTATGGCATTTTAAAACTTTTTTAATAAGACAACTTTTAACTTTATTTTTTTATCTGATTCTTAGAGGGCCCATTTTCTCATGAAAATTTAATCGGTACAAATATGGAATATGCCGCGCCGGGTCTCCTCTTTAGTTATATAGAAAATAATTACATAGAAAAGTTATTTTTACACGTTTAGATGAAGATATTAAATTTAATCTAGAATGTTCCAGAAAGTTCTATATTTTTCTACGGGATATATAATGGTTCTATTCATTTCTATAATTTCATGGAGATTTTCTCTAAACATTCATTTTCATAATCATACTGGGAACAAAATTACACTGGGAACATGATCCCATCGAGGAACAAGATCCTAATAGGGAACAAGATCCAACAGTAAACTGGAACCCACCGGTAACGCGATCCAATCGTGTAACGAGATCAATCTGTGATCGAAAAACGGGATCCCAACGAGATCGGGATCAACCGGTTTTGGGATCCCACCGGGATCGGGATCCCTTCGTGGGAAAAAAGGTTTGCAAATGTTATTAGAAAGCTGTTTTTATAGGACAAAAATAATTATGTTAATTTTTACTACAGCAGTGTTTGTTTTTTGTTTTAAGCTGGCGCTTAATTTCAATGTTAATTAAATGGCTTTAGAATAGTTCGTTTTTCCACATGCCATCCGCGGAAACGCCGGGTATATTAGCTAGTACTTAATAATGGCGTGGGCTCTATTATGGGACGAAAACAAACCATATATTATGATGTATTATATTAGCATTCATCGTTTCATGATTTCTTTAATATGCTGTTCAGAAGCCATCGGATTGTGACAGTGAATGTGAATAACAACAATAAAACTACATAAATCAACAAATGTATACATTGTTATAGACGCTTCACAGTCGTTTATCAAATACAAGTTTAATATTTACAGGTTTAATATTGTATTTAATGCCTTCATCGGTATAACAAAAAACAAGTAGACATTTATATAGTTATATACTAAATCAATAAATACATATATATATATGCTACCTAACTACAAATGAAACAAAAGAATAAGATGAGCGCAAGTCCCTGACAAAGCAACGCCCAGAAGAATGGTAAGAAAGTAAGAATACAAAAATAACAAGCCCATATACCCGGCGTGGCCCCGTGATTGCAATTGAAAAAAAAAACAATGTCTACATCCTTTTCACTAACATCAAAATTAAGTGGCCTGTTAAAAAAAAAAAACGCTAAGAAAAAAATTTATCCTTGAAAAAAAATTTCTCGTTCGAATCCCGATCCCCAGTGGGATCTTTTCTTTGTTGGGATCTCATTCCCCAGCATGGGATCCAGATCCCAATGGGATGACGATTTCGATTAAATTCCGATTGGATACCGATTACATCACTATTCCGTTTCCTAATGGCATCCCATGTCAAGCCTGGATCCCATTTCCGGTGAGATACCTTTCCTGATGTGTTCCCAACCTCATTAGGATCCCGAACCCATTGGGATCCCATTTCAAGATCGGTTCCACTATCGCAATGGGATTTCGATCTCGATTAAATACCAATTTAAGGGGATTCCAATTTCCGATTGGATCCCATTCCCTGTAGGATCCAAATCCTGATGAGATCCCTTTTCCATATTGTATCTCATATTTTTAGATGGGATCCCGTTCCCGGTTGGATATCCCGGCGGGAACCTGATTCCAGTGGGATCCTGTTGGGTTACTGTTCCAATGGAGATCACGTTCCCAGTGGGATCACTTTTCCGGTAGGATCCCAATTCCGACGTGATTTCGTTCCCAGTGCTACCATGATTCAGGTATAATTGCGATCTCTTTATGATTCTGATGTGATCCCGTTCCCGGTGGCATCCCTCTCTCGCTGGTATACCGACAACATTGGGATCCAGTTTCCAAATGGGATCCCATTTCACGATACATTCCAGTTTCGGGTGGGATCCCGACCCCGATGAGATTCCCAACCCGGTGGGATACTGCATAAATAGATCATCATCATTATCATGTCCCTTATTCCTCGGACCGTTGTGGCGCCACAGATGACATGAAAACTATCCTTCTCCATTCCTCTCGGTCTAGTGGACGGGTTTAAAACTCTTTGGTGTTATCTTTTAATATTTTTCTCTGTCATCCTTCGAGGTACTTGAAGCTGCCAACTGTCTCTAATCTTTCCTCCCCGACCTTAATTTCTGTGGCGATGCCAGTGGTGCTTTTGGTCATCATTTTTGTCTTTTCTGCACTGATTTGCATGCCAAAGGACGATGACGTCTTGTCGAGATGCTTTACTCGATTGGCTAGCTCTTCTTCGCTTCCAGCCAATCCTTCTATGTCATCCGCAAAGCGTAGGTTGGTGATTGTTCTGCCACCAATGCTGACTGTCCCTACATGCGTTTCCATTGCATATGAAATAATTATCTCTAAGAAGATATTGAACAGGGTGGGGGAGAGCGAGCAGCCTTGTTGTACTCCAACCGCGGTCTTTAACCATTCTCCGATGTTATTGTTGAAGAAGACTGCACTGGTTGCCTTATCAAAGAGGCTGCATATCATTCCGGTTAGGTTTGTGTGGATGTTGTAGTGCCCATGGTGGCCCATAAAGCAGCATACCAAACCCTGTCGAATGCATTCTTGAAATCCACAAAGACGTGGTATAGGTTTTGTTGGTGTTGAGCATATTTCTCACTAAGTATTCTAAGATTTAGGATCTGCTCAGTATTTTCTGACACATTCAATTTTAAATTTTAAAGCCCATTCGAAACGTGCAAAATGACTTTTCTACGTTTTTTATTTTTCGAATCCCCAAAAATCTACAACTAAACGCCATAACTATAACCAAGTGTTTCGCAACGTAGGACTCACGCCCACCAGGGGGGTGGCAATTTGATTGTTAGAAAAAAAAGGGGGAGGGTGATTCGAAAATTAGCTGTCTAGAATTTGAAAACCAAACGCAAAAGGTGATTTAACTTGTATTTTAAAAGAAAATCGTTAACGTCTCAATTTAAAATAAGCATTCGTCAACCGTCTTGTAAATACATTAAAAACAGTCAATAGTCTCAGTTTGCACAAAATTATATTTTGAACGGATTTGGATTCATACCCGCTGTCGATATTTCATAGTCACCTTTTTGACTTTTATGCCAACAATGCTTTTCAAGAAATCAATGATATGAGGTCGTCTTGAGGGTCATGTAAAGGTTAAACGTAACGTAACGCTCAAATTAATTCATATTTAAGTTACTTTCAAACTTTAATTTTTTTTTTTTGTAAAGATAACAACCTTAAAGTGTCTGTTTACTGCTCATATTGCAACTGTCAATCGCACTCTTGAGGCTGGTTAAGAAATTTCTTTAGTCATTACTAAATCTGGGAAAAATCATATTATAGGAGAGAGCCAAATCAAACTATCAATATCAGCATATCTTAAAACAATTCTGGAAAGACGTGACAAAAACGTGAATGCTATTCCACTCAATAACATTACTGTTACCAAAACAATAGTAACATGAGGGAATATATTTAAATACAACTTGTTCAAAAGCTGAAGAAAAGTTCTCAGTGCAAATGTTAATGAATGAATAAACTTTTAGAGATATTGTGGTCGAACTGATAACCAGGGTTTCTTTCAGACATATATCGGGGCGAATTTCCCCCCGGGGAAAGTTAAGTGCCCCCCCCCCCCAGGAGTAAAATGTGCACACAAATATAAAGATTACATTTTTAAAATTAAAAACGACTAAATTGTCTTATTTAAACAGTTTTAAAAGATTCGTATCTGGTGCTTTTAACCGATTACAATTAGTCTTGTGGCTCATTTAAAGGCCAAACATAATGCTAGCACCGAGTCATATTTAAATTAATTTCAAACTGTAAAGACACATTTTCAAAAATGAGCAAACTTAAAGTGTGTTTAATGCTCATAATGCAGCTGTCAATCGTAATCTTGAGGCTAGTTATGAAATTTCTTTACTCAATAAATTTGTGGGTGGCTTTGGTCTGCATACGATTCTACGTGGATTGGTGGATCTTGACCAAAAATGGCATATATACCCATAATTATCCGGAAGAAACTCCTGGGGTTATGAACTTTCTTTAACATTCCATTTGGGGCCGGGAGGGGGGTGGGGGTATCCTAAACTCGTTATTTCCCTTATATGAATAATATAAATAAAATGACAAACAAATAATCCTACATGAATAGATTTTTCTTAACCAAACGTAGTACACATACACTTGATTATCCATATTCAAATACCAAAGAGTAATGAACTCATAATATCAATTTCTCGGGGAGCCCATTTTTTTCCTTATATAAGCTATTTAAATACCAATAGGCTTAGTTATTTGTGAAATGATGGATTTAGGCCTAGCTCTTTAGCAATTCCCCTCATTGTACTTAAATTTTAACTGAATGTATTACATATTTGACTAATTTTTACAGGGCCTTCTATCTCAGGCAAAATTAAATATATCAAATTATAGAATGGAGCCTCCATCGGAGCCCCTCTTTAACTGAACTGAAAAATTATGATAGTTATGGCATTTAGATGTAGAATTTTTCATATTCGGAAAATAATCACATAGAAAAGTCATTTTTCACACGTTTTGCGGAGGTTATTAAATTTAATCTATAATGTTCCAGAGAGTTCTATATTTTTCCACGGGGATATATACTGGGATTTAAAAGCTTATTGAAATTTTAGTTACGTTCTATTCATTTCTATACTTTCAAGGTGATTTTCTCCAAACATACCCTTCAAAATCATACCGGGAACAATATCCCACTGCGAACATGATAACACCGAGGAACAGGATCCTGATAGAAAACGAGATCCAACAGTAAACTGGAACCGACCGGTAACGCGATTGCATCGGGTAACGGGATCAAAACAGGTTTGGGGTCCTATCGGGATAAGGAATCACATCGGAGAAGAGGATCCTACCGGGAAACGGAATTCCACGGAAATGGGATCCCACCGGGATAACTACTGATTGGGTTGACACTGGGATTGGGATTCACAAAAATCGGGATCCCATCGAGATTGGGATCCCATTGGAAACCAACCGGGATCGTGTTCAAATCTGGGAACAAAAACAAACAAACATATATATATATATATATATATATATATATATATATATATATATATATATATATATATATATATATACTAGCCAATATACCCGGCGTTGCCAGGATTGCATTCGAAAAAACAACTTCTCCGGCCTTTTAATTAACATTGAAGTAAAGTGCCATTTAAATAAAAAAAAATAAAGCAAGAACACCCCTAGTGTAAAAAAAATTTACTTTGACTCCTATAAAAACACATTTATAATAACTTTTGTAAACCATTCGTTCCCCCATGGGATCCCGTTCCCGGAGTAGTTCCAATCGTATCCAGTTTTCCAATGGTGTCCCGTATCCGGAGAGATCCCGACACAGTTTGGATTCCGATTGGATCCCGATCCCGTGTGATCCTGATCCCGGTGGGAACCCGATACCGGTGGGTTCCCGATATCGTCGGTATCCCGATACCAAAGGGTACTGAACTCATAATATCAACATCTTTGTGGCCGTGGGTACCATTTTAATATTCCTTATATAAGCTTTATAAATACCAATAGACTTAGACAACACTACAGGTTCCATGTGAAAATGATGAATATAAGCCTTGTTTAATAGCAATACCATCCATATTCCGTATTGAAATGTTGGTGGATTTAAATTTAATAATAAGCAATCCCTTCAAGGCCGCTCTGGAATTTTACAGGAAATTCGATAATTTAAAAAAATCGCATTTTAAAAACCGAATTTTATTAGACAACATTCACGTTTTAATTCCATAATTTATTTGAATTATTTTTAGGGCCCTCTATTTAAGGGGGGTTCACAGGGAGAAAAAAGAAAAAAATGAATTTTAAAACATTTTTTTTTTTTTACATATCTGATTAGTAAAATATCTTATCTATCGATGTAATTTAGTTTCATTTTAAAACAATCCCTCTAAATATTTTAAAATTATTTTATTACAAGGGGTGTGTAGGGCATAATATTCATCAACCTTGAAAAACACGGTGTTGGGGGGTTGGTTTGGAGCCTCGCCGTGCTCAGACCTATTATGTAACCCATGACTGTTTGGTATCAAAATGTTCGGGATTTCGCGGGCTATTTAGCCAACACAATGACTCACAAATCTAAAAATAAATCTACCGAATAAAGGCGATGTAATTGGGTCAATCTGGGATGATCTAGCATTATGATTGGTCTAAAGAGTCACGTGACGTCTTTTTCAATGTGGCGGCGCTCATGAACAGACCATAAGCCCGTTTTGTTTACACAGTAACGGTTCAAGTGATTCATTTCTACGAGATTTATTTGTCATTTTTGAGTGATACACATTTGATAAAAGGTATGTATGACTAAAATATGTTATTATTTATTGTCATTTATAAGTATTATAGACCGATAATTATAAAGAACATCGAAAATATGCCTAGTCTGACGCGGTAGTTTATGCCTACTACTTGACATTTGAGTACTTCAGAAAAAAACAAGCATGCTTATCAAAATTATCATTGCATTACATTTATACAAGTGGAATATCAGTGCAGGAAATAACTATAATTGTGTATTACAAGGATTTATAAGAGGTGGTACTATCAATTAATTTATTGCGAAAAAGACATTTTACTCGACATGGACATTCGTAAAATAAACTCTATAAGTCTAGGCTTTATTATAAGTAAGAATAGCATTTACAATTTATAGTATAGGTCTATATTATTTATTATTAGGTAGGGTTGGTGTAGTAGGTTTGAATAAGCATGAGCCTTAGGTACTAAATGAGTATTTTGTTTTATATTTCACTGCAGATGCCTAAAAGCAGATCACAGAAAAGAATCCAGCCAAAGTCCAGAATGATGGCTAAAATTTCTAATATGAATTCAGCTCGCTTGAAAAAATTGCAACAGGAGTCAACAAGCACATTCAACTACTCTGAAGTGCCTCTGCCACCTTTCACCCCACAACAATCTGCGTCATCCTCTTCAACTGCATCATCAGATCTCTCAGCATCCAGAAGAAAACGCATATTTTGCTAATGTTACAACTCCAATAAAACAAGCAACACTGCCTACAACAATTGTAGATTTACAGTGTCTAGAATCTCTAGTTACAGGACTCAAATGCTCGGACTGTGTCAGCAGTGAACTAGAGTTACGGAGTGACCCCCAACGAATTCAAGGCCTAGCTGTTAGCATATCAATCTTCTGCCTGGATTGCGACTCAGTTAGATCAGAAGCATTTACTTCAAGAAAGTGCTCACCAAAAATTTATGAAATAAATAGAGCACTAGTGTTTGCATCACTCTACATTGGCATCGGCTATAACAGCTTAGCCAAACTTTCAGAACTTATGGGCATGGAGATGATGACATCACAGTCGTACAATGACCATGTCAAAACTATTGAAAAGGCTATGATGGCAGAACTTGCTTCTATTTTTGCTGAATTTGTAGCTCATTCAAGTTCTCAAATGAAAGAGTCCATGATATAGCTGTAAGCTATGACAGCACTTGGGCCAACGTGGTCACACTTCGAAACTTGGTGTAGGCGTTGTCATTGATGTCAAGACTGGTCTGGCTTTAGACTGCCATGTAATGTCAACATATTGTCAGGTACGTTTCAACAACTAAATGTATTTTGTGGTCTAATTATTTTGGTCACCATTTCTTAGACTATAAAATTTATATAATTTTCATAAATAATAATTGTTTCTAAAATTATCTTTTCAGCAGTGTACCACTGTTGGAGACAGCATGAAAGTGGCTTGCCCCCATAAACACTCTACATGGTTTGAAGAGCACAAACCAAAATGCTCTAAAAATTTCTCAGGGACTTCTCCAGAGTTACTACACCAAGGCGGTTAGGACATACAATTCCTCTGTTGATAAAACGAGCGATGCTATTTGGGCAGCATTCTATCACTCAACAGATGTCTCTCCCAATCACAAGAAATGTCCTTCAGGACCAGAATCATGGTGTTTTTTTCAGAGAGCCTTAGCGAAAGATCTCACCACCCCCTCTCACAAAGGTCGACTTACTACCTATTTAAATCCCAAAGTTGCCCCACATGTTAAAGAAATTTACATAAGGCTAACGGAGCCTAAGTTGTTAGAAAGGTGTCTTTTAGGTAAAACCCAGAACACTAATGAAAGCCTCCATGGAATGATATGGAGTAGATGCCCAAAACATCTGTTTTCTGGACTAATTAGAGTAAAAATAGCCACAGCTTCTGCTGTTGGTGAGTTCAATCAGGGGGCTGTGGCTACACACAGGTTCCTTACTGCTGTGGGCTGTGCGGTTACAAATAAGAGTGTCGAAATGGGGGCTAGAAGAAATGACAGACGGCTAAAAAAAGGCAGACACTGCCATTCTTGACGTGTCTAAAACACGTAGAAAAATTAGAGAAATGGCAAAAGTAAAAGAAAATGAGTCCCATCAGACAGAAGAGGGTGGGGCATCTTATTTATCAGGGGGGTTTTAGTATTAATTTAGATGCTCTAACATTATGAGTAGTTTTGTGAAATTTAATATATGGGTAGTACAATAATTTTTATATTCTTTACATTGAATGCATTTTGTAATATTTGAATTCAACTCATTAGCATTTTTTATGTTTAGTTCATTGCAATCTATTTTATCTTTATACAGCCATTCATGTGTATTTAAATGTATGTATGTATGTATGTATGGCATCTTTCCGTCTACGAGAGACGATAGATTATCTTGTCTGGTTGCAGCTCTTCGTGTGGCTAATGAGACCGATCCTTGAATGGCAGTCTCTTGTGCATGTCCCGCACACGAATGCAGTGGAGTAGTGTATAATATGGATATATTTATATATACACTGGGTAAAACCATTATAAGTATAAGTTACTATAAGGCTAGGCTATTTAAATATTTTTTATTTTTTTTTAAATTTTTTGTTTTGTTGATGTTATTCTGTAAAATAATCAGTAAAAAATGTAAATGTTTGCATTTTGAACTCATTTCCTACTACATATTATTACCAATATTTATTGTTATAAAAATGTAAGGTTTGCAAACCATGTAATAAAATATTTGAATGATATCTTGATTGAAAGTTGTTTTCGTTGTTTTTCTCCGTTATTTGTTTTTGTATTTTTTTAACACCGTGCACGGTGTAGTTTTTTTGTCTTTAGAGATTAAGAGTTGAAATTTGGCACAAATGTAGCTAATACTATTTACTATGATCTCAAGAGAGCATTATATTGTATCTTGTCTGGTTGATTTTTAAAAAAATTAATAAAATTAAACTCTATGTAATTACGCAATTATTTTTCATGACCCTCAAGGATCAAAGGCATTTTAAAAAGTATTTTGTTTACATGAAAATGCTCTCTTGGAGTCATCAATAATATAATGGAGATCAACTATGTCAAGTTTCATCATTGTAACTTCAATAGTTTTTTAGTTATGATGATTCTAAAATATTATTAAAAAATGACATAATCATAAATTAATTGAACCAAACAAAAAAAAAATTCTTTCGGGTTTTCAGCCATTGAAACGCAAATGTGTACACCAAACATAAAAATATGACTTAAATCTGGTAATTAAAGAAATTTGTTTGCAACCTGTGAACCCCCCTTAAGGCATAACTAACGGTACACTATGGAATGGGCACTACTTTTGACTAAAATTTAAAAATGGTTATAGTTAAGGCATTTAGTTGTATAATCTTTCGTATTCGAAAAATAATGATCTAAAAAAAGTCCTCTTTCACAAGTTTCAAGGAGGATATTAAATTTAATCTAAAATGTTCCAGACAGTTCTATATCGTTCCACAGGATAATTAGTTGGATCTAAAAGGTTATTGTAATGTTAGATATCTCCGGTAATGAGATACAATCGAGGAAAGGGATACCATTGGGGAACTAGATTCGATCGGGTAACAGGATCCCATTGGAAATGGGATTCCACCGGGAAAGGGATGCTATCGCGGGAACGGGATCCCATCTGGGGCCCCTAAATGTATTTGTTCCATTTATGAGCAATATAAATACCAAATCAAACATAGGCTATTCTAACGCAATCGCAACGGAGAATGGAAACAAATTAGGTAATGGGCTTCTATCATGTATCCAGTCCGTAACGGGATAACACAAAGAGAACGGGATCCAAAGGTGGAATGATATCCCACTGGGGAAGGGGATCACTGAGGAACAAAATCCTAAATGGGAAGTGATCCAACTGGGGAATGGGTTCCATTTGGGATTTTAATTTATAAATGTGTTTTTGTAGGAAATAAATGTTTTAATGTTAAGTTTAATTTAATTTTTTTTATTGAGGTGTGTTTTTTTACAAGAGCGATGTTAATTTAAAGGCTGTAGAAGTAGTTTCTTTTTCCGAATATAATTCCGAGAAACACAGGGTAAATTGGCTAGTATCTTTTAGTTAACCGATGCATTGAAATACCTTCTTTAATTTTATACATACAAATGCTTGGGATTGCTAAAACGTAAGGGGAAAATATCTTGTTCAATATAGAACATGCTATTTCAACATTTCTCATGCGATGTTTCAACGTGTAGCCTTGGGGCAGGTTAACCGGGTCTTGAGATTTTTGATCAATTCATTTACAAATCGGGCAGGGCAAATCCAATAAATGTGCAGCGTTTGAATAAATTTCTTAATCCTTCCTGATCCAGGGTCAGTAATTTGCCTGAAATGACGATGATGATGGCATTGCTATTATTGTCTGGCAATATTGTGGAGATCGTTATGAATGGTTTATGAATAGATTTCATGCATTTCAGGATACTGTTTACTACAAGTGGCGCCATATTGTTGTCACTTCAAAGGTGTTTAAATTCTTTCCATATGACATACTGTATGGGGCAATAATACAGTTTCAATTCATGAGTGGGATATTGTCATTTTAAATCGACATATTATTTAAACAAGTTAACAGCACATCAAATAAAGCATTCATTTCTTAGAATTTTAAATAAGAAATGCATTTTAATATAAAAAATAATACATTTAAAAATGCAGTTTTTTTTACATAGGTCGATACTCGGGCAGTTGATAAGTACTTCTGTAGTCATTTAAATCGCACAGTTTGTCTACTTCTAGCGCCTTCAACTGACATATATGTATATGAAAACATTTATGTATATTCATGTAACGATAGCTTTTCATTTATTGGAATGAATTCAAAATCAGTGATTGCATGTCAAATCAACCGAATTCCATTTTTTGTTCTATAAGTATAGAGCTTAGTTCTTGTTGGGCATGGCAACATCTAAAATGGCAAACGATTATGCGTCATTTATATACATATATTTATATTTAAGATTACATAAAAATCGATATGTTGATTTTCATATGACATGAACATTTCTTTGTGTTAGGCGTCATTTAATGAGCCCTACATATTGCATGACCTCAACAGAATAATTTAATGGCAAGATTGGATTGGAGACATCCATTAGATCTTTTTTTTATCTTTTTTAACTGGGTTGATTTGGGATTGAGAAGAGTTGGCCGATTTTTACAAGTATGGAAGGGGTTATGCATGTAAAAGAAGCTTAAGGACAGAAGGGCACAAATCATTTAATTTTGTTTTACATAGTCCATGGATCATGTGTGGGTAGGGGGACTAGTTTACACAAATATGAAGGAGAGTGTTATGTTTCCATGTGCATGATCGTGGGCTTGGTTGATGTTCTTCGGGTTCAGTGAAAACCCACGCCAACAAATTATTCCTATAAAATCAACAAACCTTAAAACTAAATTTTACTAAATTAAAATTTATATATCCATGCGCTTAGGGTTAAAAAAAATTATTCGATCTTTTAATATTTCATTTCATATATATTTTCCATACTCTTTTTGTATTTTCCTTTAAAGGCCAGCAACCCAAATTTTCGGTATACATAATATTATTCACAGTCCTTGGTCAAGCTTGAAAAGTTTGTTTTTTTACAATAAAATTGTCATCATTAAAACAGGCCTAATAGTATTATCTGCCATGTCGAAAAATACTAAGTGGAGTCATCACCTTGGAGATACATTTAAAATTAGCGTTAGTATTGTTCATCCTTCGCAAGCGAAGATGATTAAGGCAATATTCTACTTCAGTGGGAACCTTGAATTTGGCTGTATTTTGTTTTTAAAGTGAACTAATGTTGCTCAATTCGTCAGCCTCTCTCATTTATCCTTGCCTATTTGATCCAGTAGCAAAACTTAGTCAATACGACTGGAAATAGACTAGGATGCAGTGGAGTGACAACAGTATTAAGTGGCAGGAGTTGTCGGAATTTTCTGCCTACATGACTCCATCTCCGGTTTTGATTTCAGAGTTTGCCTTTTCTTAGATGGGTTGCCATACTAGTTTGAGGATCACCCACCAATGGTGCTGGTATTGTTTTACTTGTCTTGGCACTTGCTGGGGATTAAATTCCAGTCCACAGGTGTGAGACTGCTGGGCGCTTTCCAGATACAAATTATTATAATGAAAGCCTATCGGATAAGTTGAGTGGTTCTTAACACTTAGATTATTTTCTTATAATTATCTAACATATGTACACTAGACATATAAGACCTTAAAAATTGTGACAGCCAACACATTAATTACCTAGCATTCGGTTTGTCTTTCCAAATATGGAAGTGGGTGGTGGTGTACGTCGTAAAAAAGTTATAGTGTAGAGTAGCAGTATAATTGTTTTATTTTGTTGGGTATTTTCATACACCCGAAAGTGCACGAAATGTTTACACATCGAACTGTAAGAGAGAGGTTTACACATCCAACTATGACTGAGAGGTTTACACATCCAACTTTGACTGAGAGGTTTACACATCCAACTGTGACTGAGAGGTTTACACATCCAACTGTGACTGAGAGGTTTACACATCCAAATGTGACTGAGAGGTTTACACATCCAACTGTGACTGGTAGGCATACACATCCAAATGTGAAAGAGACGTTTACACATCCAACTATGACTTGTAGGCTTATACATCCAACTGTGACTGAGAGGCTTACACATCCAACTGGGACTGAGAGGTTCACATCCAACTGTGACTAAGAAGCTTAAACATCCAACTGTGATATAGAGTCTTACACATCCAACTGTGACTGGTAGGCTTACACATCCAAATGTGAAAGAGACGCTTACACATCAAACTGGGACTGAGAGATTCACATCCAACTCTGATTGAGAGGCTTACACACCCAAATGTGATATAGAGGCTTACAAATTTAAAGTGGCTAAGGGGGATACACATCCAACTGTGAGGAAGAGGCTCACACATCCAACTGTGACTGAGAGTCTTACACATCCAACTTTGACTAAGATTCTTACACATCCAACTGTGACTGAGAGGCTTACACATTCAACAGTGATTGGAAGGCTTACACATCCAACTGGGACTAAGAGGCTTACAAATCCAACTGGGACGAACTGGCTTTCTCATCCAACTGTGACTAAGAGGCTTAAACATCCAACTGTGACTGAAAGGCTTACACATCCAATTGGGATGGAGAGGCTTACACATCCAACTGGGACTGAGAGGCTTACACTTCCCACAGGGGCTAAGAGGCTTATACATCCATCTGTGACTGAGAGGTCTACACATCCAACTGTGGCTTACGGGTTTACACATCCAACTAGGACTGAGAGGCTTACACATCCATCAGTGACTGAGAGGTTTACACATCTAATTGGGACTGAAAGGCTTACAAATCCAACTGGGACTGAAAGGATTACAAATCCAACTGGGACTGAGAGGCTTACACATAAAACGTGGACTGAGATGCTTGCTTACACATCCAATTTGGACTGAGAGGCTTACACATTCCACTGGGAATGAGAAGCTTACACATCCAATTGTGACGGTAAGGCTTACACATCAAAATGGGATTGAGAGGCTTACACATCCAAATCGGACTGAGCAGCTTACACATTCAAATGTGACGGTAAGGCATACACATACAAATGGGAATGAGTGGCTTACACATCCAACTGTGATTGAGAGGCTTACACATCCAACTGCGACTGAGAGACGTACACATCCAACTGTGACTGAGAGCATAACACATCCAAATGGAACTGAGAGGCTTACACATCCAACTGGGACTGAGAGGCTTACAAGTCCAACAGGCAATGAGAGGATCACATCCAACTGTGACTGAGAGGCTTACACATACAACTGTGATTGAGAGGCTAACACATCTAACTGTGACTGAGAGGCTTACACATCCAACTGGGACTGAGCGGTTTACACATCCACCTGTGACTGACAGGTCTTCACATCCAGCTTTGGCTGTGAAGCTTACACATCCAACTGTGTCTTACAGGTTTACACATCCAAGTGTGACTGAGAGGCTTACACATCCAACTGTGTCTTACATGTTTACACATCCAAGTGTGACTGAGAGGCTTACATATCCAACTGTGACGGTGAGGCTTACACATATAACTTGGACTGAAAGGCTTACAAATCCAACTGGGACTGAGAGGCTTACACATACAACTGTGACTAAGAGGCTTACACATCCAACTGGGAATGAGAGGCTTACACATCCACCTGTGACGGTAATGCTTACATATCCAAATTGCACTGAGAGGCTTACACATCCAACTGGAAAGATATGCTTACACATCCAACTGTGATTGAGAGGCTCACACATCCAACTGTGACTGGTAGGATTACACATACAACTGCGACTAAGAGGCGTACACATCCAACTGTGACTGAGAGCCCTACACATCCAAATGGAACTGAGAGGCTTACACATCCAACTGGGACTGAGAGGCTTAAACATCGTAATGTGACTGGGAGGCTTACATATCCAACTGGCAATGAGAGGATCAATTCCAACTGAGACTGAGAGCCTTACACATCCAACTGTGATTGAGAGGCATACACATCTAACTGTGACTGAGAGGCTTACACATCCAACTGGGACTGAGCGGCTTACACATCCAACTGTGACTGAGAGGTCTTCACATCAAGCATTGGCTGTGAAGCTTACACATCCAACAGTGTCTTACAGGCTTACACATCCAAGTGTGACTGAGAGGCTTACACATCCAATTGGTACTGAGATGCTTATACATCAATTTGGGGCTGAGAGGCTTGCACATCCAACGGGGAATGAGAGGCTTACAAATCCAAATGGGACTGAAAGGCTTACACATACAAATGTTACTAAGAGCCTTACACATCCAACTGGGACTGAGAGGCTTACACATCCAACTGGGACTGAGAGGCTGAAACATCCAACTATGACTGAGAGTCTTACACATCCAACTGGGAATGAGAGGCTTAAACATCCAACTGTGACTTGGAGGCTTACACATCCAACTGTGACTGAGAGGCTTACACATCCAACTGGGACTTAGCGCCTAACACATCCAACTGTGACTAAGAGTTCTTCACATCCAGCTGTGGCTGTTAGGCTTACACATACAACTGTGACGGCGAGGCTTACACATCTAACTGGGACTGAAAGGCTTACAAATCCAACTGGGACTGAGAGGCTTACACATACAACTGGAACTGAGATGCTTACACATCTAATTTGGACTGAGAGGCTTACACATCCAACTGTGATTGAGAGGCTTACACATCCAACTGTGACTGGGAGGATTACACATCCAACTGCGACTGAGAGGTGTACACATCCAACTGTGACTGAGAGCCTTACACATCCAAATGGAATTGAGAGGCTTACACATCCAACTGGGACTGAGAGGCTTAAAAATTGTACTGTGACTGGGAGGCTTACACATACAACTGTGACTGTGAGGCTTACACGTCCAACTTGCAATGAGAGGATCACATCCAACTGTGACAGTGAGGCTTACACATACAACTGTGACTGAGAGGTCTTCACATCAAGCATTGGCTGTGAAGCTTACACATCCAACAGTGTCTTACAGGCTTACACATCCAATAGGGACTGAGAGGCTTATACATCAATTTGGGGCTGAGAGGCTTGCACATCTAACGGGGAATGAGAGGCTTACAAATCCAACTGGGACTGAAAGGCTTACACATCCAACTGGCACTGATAGGCTTACACATCCAATTTCGACTGAGAGGCTTACACATACAACTGTTACTAAGAGCCTTACACATCCAACTGGGACAGAGAGGCTTACACATCCAACTGGGACTGAGAGGCTAAAACATCCAACTGTGACTGAGAGTCTTACACATACATTTGTGATTGAGAGGCTAAAACATCTAACTGTGACTGAGAGTCTTACACATCCAACTGGGACTGAGAGGCTTAAACATCCAACTGTGACTTGCAGGCTTACACATCAACTGTGACTGAGAAGCTAAAACATCCAACTGTGACTGAGAGGTCTTCACATCCAGGTGTGGCTGTTAGGCTTACACATCCAACTGTGACGGTGAGGCTTACACATATAACTGGGACTGAAAGGCTTACAAATCCAACTGGGACTGAGAGGCTTACACATACAACTAGGACTGAGATGCTTACACATTCAATTTTGACTGAGAGGCTTACACATCCAACTGGGATTTAGCTGCTAACACATCCAACTGTGACTGAGAGTTCTTCACATCCAGCTGTGGCTGTGAGGCTCACACATCCAACTGTGACGGCAAGGCTTACACATCTAACTGGGACTGAAAGGCTTACAAATCCAACTGGGACTGAGAAGCTTACACATACAACTGGGACTGAGATGCTTACACATCAAACTGGAAAGAGATGCTTATACATCCAACTGTGATTGAGAGGCTTACACATCCAACTGTGACTGGGAGGATTACACATCCAACTGCGACTGAGAGGCGTACACATCCAACTGTGACTGAGAGCCATACACATCCAAATGGAACTGAGAGGCTTACACATCCAACTGGGACTGAGAGGCTTAAAAATCGTACTGTGACTGGGAGGCTTACATATAAAACTGGAATTGCGAGGCTTACATGTCCAACTGGCAATGAGAGGATCACATCCAACTGTGACTGAGAGGCTTACACATACAATTGTGATTGTGAGGCTAACACATCTAACTGTGACTAAGAGGCTTACACATCCAACTGGGACTGAGCGGCTTACACATCCAACTGTGACTGAGAGGTCTTCACATCCTGCTTTGGCTGTGAAGCTTACACATCCAACTGTGTCTTACAGGTTTACACATCCAAGTGTGACTGAGAGGCTTACACATCCAACTGTGTCTTACATGTTTACACATCCAAGTGTGACTGAGAGGCTTACACATCCAACTGTGACGGTAAGGCTTACAAATATAACTGGGACTGAAAGGCTTACAAATCCAATTGGGACTGAGATGCTTACACATGCAACTGGGACTGAGATGCTTACACATCCAATTTGGACTGAAAGGCTTACACATCCAACTGGGAATGAGAGGCTTACACATCCAACTGTGACGGTAATGCTTACATATCCAAATTGCACTGAGAGGCATACACATCCAACTGGAAAGATATGCTTACACATCCAACTGTGATTGAGAGGCTCACACATCAAACTTTGACTGGGAGGATTACACATACAACTGCGACTGAGAGGCGTACATATGCAACTGTGGCTGAGAGCCCTACACATCCAAATGGAACTGAGAGGCTTACACATCCAACTAGGACTGACAAGCTTAAACATCGTACTGTGACTGGGAGGCTTACACATCCAACTGGGGACTGCAAGGCTTACACATACAACTGGCAATGAGAGGATCACATCCAACTGAAACTGAGAGTCTTATATATCCAATTGGGACTGAGCGGCTTACTCATCCAACTGTGAATGAGAGGTCTTCACATCAAGCATTGGCTGTGAAGCTTACACATCCAACAGTGTCTTACAGGCTTAAACATCCAAGTGTGACTGAGAGGCTTATACATCAATTTGGGGCTGAGAGGCTTGCACATCCAACGAGGAATGAGATGCTTACACATCCAACTGGGACTGATAGGCTTACACATCCAATTTCGACTGAGAGCCTTACACATCCAACTGGGACTGAAAGGCTTACACATCCAACTGGGACTGAGAGGCTTAAACATCCAACTGTGACTTGGAGTCTTACACATCCAACTGTGACTGAGAGGCTTACACATCCAACTGGGACTTAGCGGCTAACACATTCAACTGTGACTGAGAGGCTTACACATACAACTGGGACTGAGATGCTTACACATCCAATTTGGACTGAGAGGCTTACACATCCAACTGGAAAAAGATGCTTACACATCCAACTGTGATTGAGAGGCTTACACATCCAAGTGTGACTGGGAGGATTACACATCAAACCGCGACTAAGGGGCGTACACATCCAACTGTGACTGAGAGCCTTACACATCCAAATGGAACTGAGAGGCTTACACATCCAACTGGGAGTGTGAGGCTTACACGTCCAACTGGCAATGAGAGGATCACATCCAACTGTGACTGAGAGGCTTACACATACAACTGTGATTGAGAGGCTAACACATCTAACTGTGACTGAGAGGCTTACACATCCAACTGGCACTGAGCGGCTTACACATCAAACTGTGACTGATATGTCTTCAAATCCAGCTTTGGCTGTGAAGCTTTCACATCCAATTGTGTCTTACAGGTTTACACATCCAAGTGTGACTAAGAGGCTTACACATCCAACTGTGTCTTACTTGTTTACACATCCAAGTGTGACTGAGAGGCTTACACATCCAATTCGGACTGAGAGGCTTGCACATCCAACTGTGACTGGGAGGCTTAAACATCCAACTGTGATTGAGAAGCTAACATATCCAACTGTGACTGAGAGGTCTTCACATCCAGGTGTGGCTGTTAGGCTTACAAATACTGTGACGGTGAGGCTTACACATTCAACTGGGACTGAGATGCTTACACATCCAACTGTGACTGAGAGCCTTACACATGCAACTGGGAATGAGAGGCTTACTTATCCAAATGTGACGGTAATGCTTACATATCCAAATTGCACTGAGAGGCTTACACATCCAACTGGAAAGATATGCTTACAGATTTAACTGTGATTGAGAGGCTCACACATCCAACTGCGACTGAGGGGCGTACACATCCATCTGTGGCTGAGAGCCTTACACATCCAACTGGAACTGAGAGGCTTACACGTCTAACTGGGACTGAGAGGCTTAAACATCGTACTGTGACTGGGAGGCTTACACATCCAACTGTTTCTGAGAGCCTTACACATCCAACTGGGACTTAGAGGCTTACACATCCATATGGGACTGAGAGGCTGAAATATCCAACTGTGACTGGGAGGCTTACACATCCAACTGGGACTGAGAGGCTTACACATGCAACTGTGACTGAGAGGCTTGCACATCCAACTGTGACTGAGAGGATTACACATACAACTGCGACTGAGAGGCGTACACATCCAACAGTGACTGAGAGCCTTACACATCCAACTGGAAATGAGAGGCTTACACAGCCATTTACGACTGAGAGGCTTAAACATCCAACTGTGACTGGGAGGCTTACAAATCGAACTGGGATTAATCCACCTGTGCAATAGCTATGTTGGAAACTCTGGCTTACAGGTTTACACATCCAACTGGGACTGAGAGGCTTACACATCCAACTGGTAATGAGAGGCTTACACATCCAACTGTGACGGTGAGACTTACACATCCAAATGGGACTGAGAGGCTTACACAATCAACTGTGACTTAGATGCTTACACATCCAACTGTGACTGGGAGGCTTACATATTCAACTGGGAATGAGAGGCTTACACATCCAACTGTGACGGTAATGCTTACATATCCAAATTGCACTGAGAGGCATACACATCCAACTGGAAAGATATGCTTACACATCCAACTGTGATTGAGAGGCTCACACATCAAACTTTGACTGGGAGGATTACACATACAACTGCGACTGAGAGGCGTACATATCCAACTGTGGCTGAGAGCCCTACACATCCAAATGGAACTGAGAGGCTTACACATCCAACTAGGACTGACAAGCTTAAACATCGTACTGTGACTGGGAGGCTTACACATCCAACTGGGGACTGCAAGGCTTACACATACAACTGGCAATGAGAGGATCACATCCAACTGAAACTGAGAGTCTTATATATCCAATTGGGACTGAGCGGCTTACACATCCAACTGTGACTGAGAGGTCTTCACATCAAGCATTGGCTGTGAAGTTTACACATCCAACAGTGTCTTACAGGCTTACACATCCAAGTGTGACTGAGAGGCTTATACATCAATTTGGGGCTGAGAGGATTGCACATCCAACGAGGAATGAGATGCTTACACATCCAACTGGGACTGATAGGCTTACACATCCAATTTCGACTGAGAGGCTAACACATACAACTGTTATTGAGAGCCTTACACATCCAACTGGGACTGAAAGGCTTACACATCCAACTGGGACTGAGAGGCTTAAACATCCAACTGTGACTTCGAGTCTTACACATCCAACTGTGACTGAGAGGCTTACACATCCAACTGGGACTTAGCGGCTAACACATTCAACTGTGACTGAGAGGCTTACACATACAACTGGGACTGAGATGCTTACACATCCAATTTGGACTGAGAGGCTTACACATCCAACTGGAAAGAGATGCTTACACATCCAACTGTGATTGAGAGGCTTACACATCCAAGTGTGACTGGGAGGATTACACATCAAACCGCGACTAAGGGGCGTACACATCCAACTGTGACTGAGAGCCTTACACATCCAAATGGAACTGAGAGGCTTACACATCCAACTGGGAGTGTGAGGCTTACACGTCCAACTGGCAATGAGAGGATCACATCCAACTGTGACTGAGAGGCTTACACATACAACTGTGATTGAGAGGCTAACACATCTAACTGTGACTGAGAGGCTTACACATCCAACTGGCACTGAGCGGCTTACACATCAAACTGTGACTGATATGTCTTCAAATCCAGCTTTGGCTGTGAAGCTTTCACATCCAACTGTGTCTTACTTGTTTACACATCCAAGTGTGACTGAGAGGCTTACACATCCAATTGGGACTGAGAGGCTTGCACATCCAACTGGGAATGAGAGACTGAAACATCCAACTGTGACTGGGAGGCTTAAACATCCAACTGTGATTGAGAAGCTAACATATCCAACTGTGACTGAGAGGTCTTCACATCCAGGTGTGGCTGTTAGGCTTACAAATACTGTGACGGTGAGGCTTACACATTCAACTGGGACTGAGATGCTTACACATCCAACTGTGACTGAGAGCCTTACACATGCAACTGGGAATGAGAGGCTTACTTATCCAAATGTGACGGTAATGCTTACATATCCAAATGCACTGAGAGGCTTACACATCCAACTGGAAAGATATGCTTACAGATTTAACTGTGATTGAGAGGCTCACACATCCAACTGCGACTGAGGGGCGTACACATCCAACTGTGGCTGAGAGCCTTACACATCCAACTGGAACTGAGAGGCTTACAAATACAACTGGGACTGAGATGCTTACACATCCAATTTGGACTGAGAGGCTTACACATCCAACTGGAAAGAGATGCTTACACATCCAACTGTGATTGAGAGGCTTACACATCCAAGTGTGACTGGGAGGATTACACATCAAACCGCGACTAAGGGGCGTACACATCCAACTGTGACTGAGAGCCTTACACATCCAAATGGAACTGAGAGGCTTACAAATCCAACTGGGAGTGTGAGGCTTACACGTCCAACTGGCAATGAGAGGATCACATCCAACTGTGACTGAGAGGCTTACACATACAACTGTGATTGAGAGGCTAACACATCTAACTGTGACTGAGAGGCTTACACATCCAACTGGCACTGAGCGGCTTACACATCAAACTGTGACTGATATGTCTTCAAATCCAGCTTTGGCTGTGAAGCTTTCACATCCAATTGTGTCTTACAGGTTTACACATCCAAGTGTGACTAAGAGGCTTACACATCCAACTGTGTCTTACTTGTTTACACATCCAAGTGTGACTGAGAGGCTTACACATCCAATTGGGACTGAGAGGCTTGCACATCCAACTGGGAATGAGAGACTGAAACATCCAACTGTGACTGGGAGGCTTAAACATCCAACTGTGATTGAGAAGCTAACATATCCAACTGTGACTGAGAGGTCTTCACATCCAGGTGTGGCTGTTAGGCTTACAAATACTGTGACGGTGAGGCTTACACATTCATCTGGGACTGAGATGCTTACACATCCAACTGTGACTGAGAGCCTTACACATGCAACTGGGAATGAGAGGCTTACTTATCCAAATGTGACGGTAATGCTTACATATCCAAATTGCACTGAGAGGCTTACACATCCAACTGGAAAGATATGCTTACAGATTTAACTGTGATTGAGAGGCTCACACATCCAACTGCGACTGAGGGGCGTACACATCCAACTGTGGCTGAGAGCCTTACACATCCAACTGGAACTGAGAGGCTTACACATCCAACTGGGACTGAGAGGCTTAAACATCGTACTGTGACTGGGAGGCTTACACATCCAACTGTTTCTGAGAGCCTTACACATCCAACTGGGACTTAGAGGCTTACACATCCATATGGGACTGAGAGGCTGAAATATCCAACTGTGACTGGGAGGCTTACACATCCAACTGGGACTGAGAGGCTTAAACATCCAACTGTGTCAGTAAGACTTACACATCCAAATGGGACTTTCAGGCTTACACATCCAACTGGGACTGAGATGCTTACACATGCAACTGTGACTGAGAGGCTTGCACATCCAACTGTGACTGAGAGGATTACACATACAACTGCGACTGAGAGGCGTACACATCCAACAGTGACTGAGAGCCTTACACATCCAACTGGAAATGAGAGGCTTACACAGCCATTTACGACTGAGAGGCTTAAACATCCAACTGTGACTGGGAGGCTTACAAATCGAACTGGGATTAATCCACCTGTGCAATAGCTATGTTGGAAACTCTGGCTTACAGGTTTACACATCCAACTGGGACTGAGAGGCTTACACATCCAACTGGTAATGAGAGGCTTACACATCCAACTGTGACGGTGAGACTTACACATCCAAATGGGACTGAGAGGCTTACACAATCAACTGTGACTTAGATGCTTACACATCCAACTGTGACTGGGAGGCTTACATATTCAACTGGGACTGAGAGGCTTACACATCTAACTGTGACTGAGAGCCTTACACATCCAAGGGAATGAGAGGCTTACACAGCCATTTACGACTGAGAAGCTTAAACATCCAACTGTGACTGGGAGGCTTACAAATCGAACTGGGATTAATCCACCTGTGCAATAGCTATGTTGGAATATATATTTATATAGCTAACATATTAAAGCAAATTTTAAAACTTAATGCCCTGCCCCAATCGTAAAATTCTAAAATTCTTGTACTAATTCAGAAGCCTATTTAATATGTCACATACAAACTGAAATTTCGCTATTTGTATTATATTAAATTTCATCCACCCATGCAATGGCTATGTTTGATATTTATATAGCTCATATAAGACAAAAAAATTTAGAACCC
Source organism: Omphiscola glabra (assembly GCA_964017045.1). NCBI lineage: Eukaryota > Metazoa > Mollusca > Gastropoda > Lymnaeidae > Omphiscola > Omphiscola glabra. The sequence continues at coordinate 32,783,770 of OZ024796.1, read as the reverse complement.
AAGGCACTAAAAGGAATATTTCAAAATGGCTAAACTAATTCAAAAACATTTGCGACCTGCGCACATCTTACGAAAGTTTTATTGCAATCGGAAGAATGGTATAATAACGCATACGGAAATTATATTTTGCTTTTAAGGGAGTATAAAAGATTTTTGGTCCCGGGCCAAAAACGTTATTTTGTAGATTTTTTTAATAATTCACAAAAATGTGCGGGCGTGTGTACAATAACCTTCAAAAATTGTATCGCAATCTAATGAGTGGTATATGAGTTCAAATATAGTTAAACAAATAAAAGGATACATTTTGCGCAACAATTCAATGAAGCTTTCTATCTATCTATCTATCTATCTATCTATCTATCTATCTATCTATCTATCTATCTATCTATCTATCTATTTATCTATCTATCTATCCATCTCTCTCTCTATCGATCTACCTATATATCTATCTTTCTTTCTATCTATCTATATATACAACTATCTATCTATTATCTATCTATCGATCCAACCATCTATCTATCTATCTTTTTATTATGTTGCTATATATCTATCTATATAAATATCGATGTATCTATCTATCCATCCATCCATATATCGATCTATATATCTTTCTATTTATTTATCATCTATCTATCTATCTACCTATATATCTATCTATCTTTCTATCTATCTATATATCTATATATCTAACTATATATCTAAATATATATCTATATATATATCTTATATATATATATATATATATATATATATTTATCATGTATCTATCCACCCATCTATCTATCTATTTATCATCTATCTATCTATCTGTATATATATATCTATGCATCTATCTTTCTTTCTATCTATCTATCTATTTATCTATCTCTGTCTCTCTCTCTCTATCTATCTATCTATCTATCTATCTATCTATCTATGTATCTATCTATCTGTCTATTTATGATCTATATATCTATCCATCCATCTATCTATCTATCTGTGTATCTATTTATCATCTATCTATCTATATATATATATATATATGTATCTATCTATCGTTCTATCTATCTATCTATCTATCTATTTATTATCTATCTATCAATCCATCCATCTATCTATATATTTATCATCTATCTATCTATATATTTATCTATCTATTTATCATCTATCTATCTATCCATCCATCTATCTATCTATCTATTTATCATCTATCAATCTATCTATCTATCTATATATCTATCTATGTATCTATCTATCGTTCTATCTATCTATCTCTCTCTGTCTCTCTCTATCGATCTATCTATCTATCTACCTTTCTATCTATCTATAAATCTAACTATCTATCTATCTTTCTATCTATTTATCTATATATCTATATATCTATCTATTTATTATATATATATCGATCCATCCATCTGTCGATCTATCTATCTATTTATTTATCATCTATTTATCTATCTACCTCTCTATCTATCTATCTATCTATATGTCTATCGGTCTATTTTTCTGTCTGTATTTATGTGTGTCTGTCTTTCTGTCTATCTCTCTATCTAATAACATCTCTATTTTGAAAATTAAATTTTCACTTGTGTAAAATAATTGGGTTTTGATATTCATGGGTATGTTAATGTAAATGTATGTTCGTTTTGGTAACGTCATTGATTTTCTTAATTGGTAAACATATGTTCATATGTAAAATGAGAATATAGCATCTATTTTCACAATTGTAATGTCATTGGATTGAAAGATATTGTCATCAAAGTGAAAAAGTGTAAACTCAATTTCCTACCCCCTATATATATGTACCTTAGAAGGTTAATTATTTATCAAATTCATTCTGAGGCGTATCTTACACCCCCCCCCCCCCAAACATAGTTTTAAAAAAAAAATCCACTGATTTTAACCTCCTTACTTACGCAAGATATTTTTTTTCTCATTTAAAATGCATTGTTTTAAATTTGATGAGTGATAAGTGCATTAAAAATTATATTTGGCTACGTAGTTTTGCTGCACCAATTGAATTAAACGACATTATCGTATTAAAAGTATTTTTAAAGGTAGAGTTTTTAATACTTTATAAATTTCGTAAAAGTTTAATTTTGGAATGAATAAAAAGTTAAAACTTATTAAATGTTAAAATTAGAAAGCTAAATTTGCATTTAATTTAGCAATTTAAAAACCAATCAATTCTATCTATTAATTTTACTTTTAAGAAGGGGAAAATACTTTGGCTAAATTGGCAATTCGCGCTATGACGTCATTTGCGTGATTATTTAGAATTAATTAATTTTAATTTTATTTCGCAATATTAACAACGCACTAAAGAACACACTAATAACAACTGATGTTTAGGTTTTCCCAATAAATGGGATTACTGTGTAATTCTTTGATCATAATTTTTTTCTTTAATTTTTTTTCATAACTTTCAAACGCATATAAAATACTTAAGATGGTCCCTTAGATGTTACTTTAAATGTATTTGTAATTTATAATTATAATACTTAAACTTTTACTAAAATAAATGCTGACATATATTTTTTGCGCCTTTAAATTTATTCGATTTCCATAAAATAATAGGAAATAACTATGGTTGTTTTTAAGAATCCAAAAGTATCTAAATATTTTCGGTTCTTTGGCGTTACGGGCAGCATACATCATTCTTATATATGTAAAGCTTGTAAAAGAATTTAAAAAACGAATTACGGGCCAACGGCTAAAAATGGAATATTTTAAAAGAGTTATAATGACTTAGAAAAATGCTCCGGTTTGTGTGCAACAACTCAACTCAGTTTTATCGCAATCGCTTAATTGGTGTAGGAGCGCATACTGTTTGAAATTATATTTAAATAGCTCTTAATATTTTAAAACAGTTGTAATAATTCAAAAACCTTTACGGGTGCGCGCATAACATCTCACTAAAGTTTTAGCGCATTCTGATTAATGGTATAGGAGTGCATACGGAATATCTTTTTTACAAAACTCATATAAGAAAAAAACGATTTTGGGGCAAATGTCAAAAACGGAATTTTTTAAAAGGTTGTTGTGACACAGCAATTTGCGCGGGCTTATAGACAATAACTCAACAATCTTTTGTCGCAATCGCATGAATGGTTTAGGAGCGCATACGTGATACGATTTGAAATTATATTTATATAGCTCATATTAGAAAAAACGAACAAAGGGCCCCTTGCTTACGAGACAAACAAAGATACATACATAAAGAAATTCATTTTTATATTTAAAGATTAATTTAATTCTAGATAAGAATCCATTAGAAAGCTCTGAATTTTTTATTTTTGTTTTTGTGAACTAGCATTTCGATTATCATGCCAATTCCGTTTTTTTGTTTCCTGTTTTAAAAAATATTCTTATTCCTAATTCTTCCATTTAAAATATATTCTGTGGATTTAGATAAAAATATTTTAAATTATAGCGAAGATGCAATTTATGAAAGTTATAGTAAATTGAAAATCTAAACAAAAATTTCAATCTACTGAATATTGGGAAATGTATACTTTATTTGCATACGGATTTCTCTTAGATAAAATCACACATTAATAAATATAATGTAAACAACTCATGTCTTCTTAAAATAGTTAGATCTATGAGCTGTCCCTGAAAATAATGTAAATAAAAAATTAAAGTCCCATTACCATTAACAATTTTTAGTGATTTTTTTTTTTTTTTTTGCATCACACAAGCAGGTCAAGCAATTTCCGTTTCCCAATCCTGCATGGAAATTTTTATATAATTATATTAAGACAAAAAATTTTTTTAATGAGTGCCCATAAATGCGAAAAGATAATAATTGAAGACGAATATCAGTGCCTCGACAAAGACTGGACATCATCCTATGGTTTCACCGATTTTAAGACCAATGTTTTGTACGTAAAATGTACGGGAGCATGTGTCCATTTTCAAAGCATAGAATCTTGGACGACATTTTCAGACGTACCAAGGACATTTTGTTATTAATTTGAATTTAAGCCGAAAGCTGATGAATTAGAGAGAAATTTAAAAGCGGAACAAAAACCGTTTGCCAAGTCATCTTCTGATCGAGACGCCGCTATAATGGCCAGTTTAATTATTTCCTCCAGGCTCATCAATATAAAACATACATTTATGGTGAACCAGTTTGCTTTCTCAACATGTCATTTTCATGTGATAAAGCTTTTAATGATCTGCAGCTGAAATTAATAGACTTGTAGAATGCAATTCTTAAAGAGGAATTAGTAAACAAGGAATTAACAAAATTTTGTACATTACTTTGAAAATGATTTTTAATATTACTCTACTTAAATTTGAGATACTTTGTTTTTATGGTGTTCCTTTCTTTCTCCACAGAGACTGGGGACACTCAAGTTTTTCAATTTGAAACTTTTATTTTTTAGTTTTGTATTGTCTGCTGGAAGGGCATTTAGTCGAAACGTCCAATCAATTATACTGTAATTTTGTTCAAGCCAAACATACCTTGTTCGATTATTTAAATCTGATAGCAAACTTTCACCTGCATGAAAATCACTGAATTCAAGCTTTTCATGGCTGGCTGGCAAAATCTTCGGACGGTTAAATAAACTACTTCCCGTCAACCCATCGAGCTGAAATTTGGCACATAGACTCGTTGCCGATGAAAACACATTCTTTCAAATTTTTAGCTGCATCCCCCAAAAATACGTTTCTCCTGCTTTTTAAACGGAAAATGAGAGGAATATGATGAAAGAAATTTGCGAAACAAAATTACCGATTACTGCACTACATGAGATCCTTTTTTTTATATCGCAAGTGCGTCTGGTGAGTAATAATTTTTTTCTGAAATGGTTGGTGAAAATTAATCTGCGGTGTAAAAGCGGGTAGGTCATTAAAATATTAATATAGTTCAGGGCGTGAAACTAGGGGGGACACTAATTATGATTCTTATAAAGTGCGTTACTTGTATGCATGTTTTGTCAAATTTTCAACCCCATTGTTCGATATTACATTTTATATAGGATTTATACGAAAAATTGTTTTTAGGGGTTGTTTAATTATTTTTTTTTTTTTTTTTTTTTTTTTTTTAAATTCTTAATATTTACTTCGTCACTGATTATTTGTGGTGATCTTGCTATGTTGCATTTTGGACGCTTTTCGAGTTTAAACCTAATTCTCAAACCAATATGTATAAGTAACTGACCCATCATATAATACAACTAACTTTAAATACCAATAATCAAAATAAGCCTATTGACTTTCTCGCGTTCTATTATTACATCATTGTCTGGACTCAGCTAAATGCCAAGCCAGAAATAGGCGAAGCAATGTCTGAAAAGGTCAAACTTAATGCCAGCTAACAAGGGGAAGATTGAATTGATCGATAGCGTAGACCGTAAGTCGTCTGTGCTGAACTAGCACTAGGCATCAAAGGTGGAGAGTATATTTGTGAAAAGACCAGTGTGGGTTTGTATGTTTGTGAAATGACCAAACTAGTGTTTGTATGTTTTGTTATGGAATTGGCTTGTATTCTTATGAATTATTTAATTTAACAAACATAATCATTAACTTAAAATGAAAGAATCAAAGGAGCACAGCTGTAAGTTATTGGTTTTATAGTTTTTAGTGTGTGGCAAAAACTTTGACATCGTCGAAGAAGGACGCTAAAAATGAGACAGATATTTTTTATTCCTAGAGACCTAGGCTAAATTTCATTAGACGTATAGTTTTACAACTTTTTAATCGCCACCTAACTCAAACAGGAGGAAAAGTGTAAAAGTAATCGTCTCTATGGAAGTAGTCCCAAGTTTAGAACTGTTCGCAAGTTGAAATGTAAACAAAGTTTAGAGGTGGTCGTAGACCGTAGGATTAATTTTTGTTAGAATCAGACAACAAACTGTAAATCTCAGTTTGCAAAAAAAAACTGTCAGAGATATGGTTACGGCGTGATACGCAAGAATTGGCCATTATTTTCCGACATCATCTCACTTTAGCTATGAGGTGAGTGGATTTGGACATCCATTGGCGGTTGCACAGCTTCTTATGTTACATGTAATTATAGTGGTTTCGCTCCTTTCAGACATCCATTCCGAATTGGACACCCAACGCGAATTTATCTTAATGCCTTACTTTATATTTTTTAACCACATGATAATCTCCCCTGACAAGAGAAAGAAGTTTGTGAAAGTTTGTTATTGGCTATTAACAGTGCAAGATATAAGAGATTTTAAAAGGGAAGTGCCTAATAAATGATGGGTGGAGAGGTGCCTAGCGATGGGGACAATTTAAAGGAACATAAAGATGTGTCTTCATAAATCTGTAAATCTTGACAAATGTGGGTCAAATAAAAATGTGACAGTTGAAACTCGAAACGGAATGTTATTGACATACGGTCGCAGCTGCTACGTTAAAAAATGCGCTCTACTGTTACAGGGTATTATAGACGTCATGAAAATAGATGACTTAACATTTATTAGAAATACAACACACATGTTGGGTGAAAATCAGAAGGAAGATAAAACAAAGGAAGTTTCGGCTGAAAGTCTTCAACGGCAAAGTTTTTGTTGCTTACTTTCTTCCTTTTTCTGGTTTGTTCCTATACTGATATGAAGCATGGCCTGAGAACGGTGCTATACAACCTTTGTTGCAGTAATATAGCGAAAGTCATACCTTTAAAATGCTTTAGACAATGAAACAAACCCAAAATATAGCCAAAAAGATGTGGAAAAAAGCTATGGCTGAGTGCAGACCATTTTGGAGATAAGCAGTTGAAGGTAACGGTTTCTCTTGCCAAACTTTTCGAGAGGGTGTTTAGGTACGGTGGCATTTTTTTAAATATGGCTCAAATAAGAGGGGTGCAAGTATGTAGTTCAAATCAGAAGGGTAAAAGAATGCTGTTCAAATCTGAGGAGTACAGGAATGTGGGACAAATTTAATCAAAATGGGAATAAATACAACTTCTCACTTTTTTGCTGAAATGTCAGATGGCTTTGGCCTTTAAAAGACGGTGTATATCGAGGTACAGATATGATAGACTATGTGAAGCTGCTTCCTTTCATTGTTTATTTCAACATAATTTTTATAAAGTATTCCATTGTCTCTGACAGCCATGACCAACGACAAATCAAATTTGTATAGTGTGCAAGACGTGTTCTTGTAACGTTCAACTACGACACACATCAAATGTAATAAGTAAGAAATAATTGTGTGTGTTTTAAAGTATAACTTCGACGGCGTGCGAAAAACTCAAAATTTACGAACTTAGTAAAAAATATGTACTCTCGACTTACCATAGACTCAATTGGTTTAAGATTGAGTAAAAATTGAGTAATGAGAGTTTTTTCAACATTATTTCGTTATCAAATACAATTAAAACCTGCGTTAGTAAATGTAAACGAGTTTCAATGACAACTGTCTGAGTTCCTTATCTAAATCTACAATTATTTTTAATGATTTTTTTCTTTCTAAATTTATTTATGACAAATGACAATGTAGTGGATAAGAGAATCATTCAACTTCAGATAAAGTAGATAATTATGTAAGTAATTTAGTGTTATCTGTGACGTCTTAAATTAACAACTAACAAGGGTTTTTTTAAACTATTTTTACACTACAGATACTAAAAGGCATTGCACCAAAGATATCGAACGCCACTGGCCAGCATAGAGAACTTGAGCAACTGAAAAAATATCTCAATACTCAAAATTTTCGTTTGTAATATTATCCCTGTTAGCGGTTAGCAACCGGTTTACTTGTATCAAAAGAAGTTTTTTTTTTTTTTAATTTAATTAATAGAAAAAGACAATTTTTGACCATTTACATTCAAAGTAACATGTCATCCTAAAAGTACACTTAAAATGTATCTCATCTCATCTTATTAAACCATAATAATAGTATAGGACGGTGCGTCTCATTTCCTCAACATACCACCCAAAATAATATTTTAAAATTCTAAAAACTAATTTTGCTCCATTTGCCTAAACCTGCAATAAGTGAAACTGCCCATAGTCCTCTTGTCAACTAACCACGATTATTCATCTATATATATCCTTGTAAAGCCCGTGATATTAATATAAGTAATTCACACACATATATATTACTCATTCTTCTAACGTCTAAATTTAATTTTACACTAGAATTTTGTTTCTTAAATTCTCGGCATTCTGGTTCTGGTTCGGTACGTTGCTGCATCCATATACTGGCATATGTGCAACGGTTGGGGAAGCGATGTTGCCATTCTAACGGCTCCTAGCAGATGCCAGGACAGCCTTGAAGCTTTTGATCGTTGTGGAGTTCACGGCGGTATTGTCCAGGTTGTTCCAAGCGATTATGGTGCGTGGAAAGAATTATTGTTTATGTTGCACTGTGTTACTCCGAGACACAGTGAAACATTTGCTAAGGTTCCGGGTGTAATTTCTCATGGGGTTGTCAGATGTTAAGTCAGTGTTTGGTGACTGTTTGGCTCTAATTAATCGGCCTGGCTTCTGTGGGGTAAGATAATTGTTTGCTGGGATGGCCGGCATTAGCCCCATGATCACTGTATATAAGAATGTTAGGCGGATCTTTTCTCGTCTGTCCTTGAGGGTGGGGATGTCAAATCTGTTTAAGAGGCCAGTGACGTAGCCAGGAGTGGTGGTTTTATAGTCACGTGCTATGAAGCACATTGCTTTACGTTGGATTCGCTCCAATTTGTCCACGTCTTGCTTTAGGTATGGGTCCCAGATGATTGCACCATATTCTAGTATTGGACAAACGAGTGCAAGATAGGCATTTCGTTTGCAGGATGTTGGGCAGTGCCGCAGATTTCTTCGAATTAAACCTAGTGTGGAATTTGCTTTTCTTGAAATTTTGTTTATATTGGGTGAACATTTTAGGTTATTTAAGAAGAGAATTCGAAGGTATGGATTATTTGTTATTTGTTGAAGGATTGTCCTATTTAGAGTGTACATATAACTTGATGTTGTTGTTTTTTTTGAGATGCTTATCATGTAGCATTTGGTTTCATTAAATTTCATGCCCCATTTTTCTGCTACCTTGATCATTTGAATGCAGATTTTAAAGCATCGCATGATGCACAATAGATGAAAATGTAATCGGTGATAATTTACGCATTAAATCATTATTTATATCGCCAGGGCCTGATAAAGAATCTTAATTTGGTTTGGTGACTGGATTAAACATTACCTCAATTTCCGACTTCCCTACAAACTTTGTAAAAAAGCAAGTAAAAATATCGTTAAACGCATGCACAAAATATCCGTTCTGTTCCAAAACTATGATGTCAATACATTTGAAGTGACCTCTAGCATTTAGGTTGAATTTTCTGCAATCTTGACGTAACCAAAGTCATGCTGACCAACAAAGCAACCAACGTGGCAGCTGAGTACGTAATGTAATATGCTTGTCAGTGCAAACAGCAGCACGGCAAACAGAAAATATCCGACAGCGTCTTCTCAATAAGAGACAAAATTCTGGAAATTGTGACAACTTTTCATCATCATATTTTTGCGTCAATCTTTTTTCCTCTATCAATTTTGTCCATCCGAACAAGATTTTGTTATTTTAAACTTTGATTTCAGAGACGAATCCCTGTTTGGTGAAGTGGTGGCTCTGATAGGCCGCCATTTATCTTGCGAGCCCCCAAAGCAAAGCTCTTCAATCTTTTAAAAGGTCACGTGATCTCAGAAAACTCAAGTCACTAACAGGTTATTTTGACTCTGACATCAAAAGTCAATTATCGGGGGACTTTTGTTGTCAATACTTGAAATGTATCGGATTAAGGGTCGGTTCACACGATCAAATTTTCCTTCAAGCATTTGATGCAATTCATGTATGAAGCCTTGTCACAACTTTCAAATAACTGATCAAATTCCCCCAAAAAGAAACCACTCACAAAATAGTTCTTTCATACAATAATTTGACGCGAAATTTGATCGTGTGAACTGACGCTTAGTGTTATCTGGGATTTCTTTTATATTAAACATATTTTTATACTTATATTTTTTTTCCAAACCATGTGATGTTATTTAAATTATTATTTTTTTTTATTTGAGAATTGTCCTTGAAATTTAAATAAGTTCTGTTAAATTTTTTTTTTTAAATTCTGGGATAAGCTTACAACTTTTTTTAAATAAAACAATTAATTTTCGATTGATTGCACCAACGTGAACAACACAAACGGAACATTGGTGTATCTAAAGGAAAATAGTTATTTACGGTCGTGGAAAATCCTCTAATTGTAAAAGAGATATTTCATTGATATCAAATATTTTGACATTAATTTTATTTCTCGCGCTTTTATTTTTTAATATTTTTAATATTCTAATAGCTGAAGAACTATGATTGAAACAAGCCATTACATTGATATCATTTTGATAATTGGAACATAAATAGCCTACGAAATCTTAATTTAAATTAATTTTTTATTACAAATTATTTGCTAGTGACTTAGAGAATTTTAAAAATAACAATTACTGCACTTTTTTCCACTACCCCTCGCCCATTATCCCCCTTTTTTCCACAACCCCTCACCCATAACCCCAGTCAGTTGTCTTTTTGATCCCACTGTTTTATAAAACCTTCTTTTCTGGTACTTTTTGTCATGATTTGTTTCTCGCTCATTGTTAAAATAAAATTTCCACTTCTCCGAGTTACAATCTCTACACATTTCTTCAACAAAAAGCTGAAATATTTTCGTGCGCCCTTTTTTTTTTTATCTGGGTGTAAAGGAGAATATTTGATTTCGATTATATTCTCCAAATTTTTTAATTAATGTATGTCATTTAGATATTTGAAAGATGTCGAGCTTAGGATTAAACGTTTTTAAAGTATGATGTTTTGTGGAATTTTCTTTAGTTGTCGTTTCATTTTTAGTCCGGTGAAAAAAATAACCAACATAAATAGAATGGCAAAATAAATAGTTTGTGTCTATCCCAAATGCGCACTACAGTTTAACAGATTTCTGGCGAAAGACAATATTTTATTTAGTATCAATGTTATTTGCAGCATGTAATTTCTTTTAACCTTAAACTTAAACTAATTTAATTTACTTAATTAATATTATGTTATCTGAAAAAAGTAAATCATAAGAAGAAAAATGTGCATAATTTTAATAAAATTAAGTCTTTTTAACTTTACTACTTTAACTGTTCCCTCCTTTAAACTATTAACCCAATCTTCTTATAGAAGACTGAAGGGTTTAATGTACAAAAAATACAGAATTTCATCTTCTCAAATTTCCATATCTACTTTTAGGTGCTAGATTAATATAAAAAAAAATAATGGGTGGCTGGTAAAGCTTTTGTTTGTTTGAAATATGTAAATCTTCAAACGCGATTCATGTTGACCCAGAAACGAAAGAGCAGTACTTTTAGCACGCCAGCTTCAAGGCCGGGACTAAATTAGGAAAAACCAGCTATTTTCATCCGGAATGTCAGACGGATATATTGGACGGAGGACAGCCCTCAACGACGAGAAGCTTTAATAAAGATTTAACACGCGATTTTCATACATTTTGTTTGGAACATTTGACCCTGCTACAAAGCTGGTAAAGGTTAACATACGAATTTTCAATTAGTTTCGTGAATTTCGACTTTTAAGCTAGTCATGTCATTATGAAATCGCCTCTTAGGTTAATTTTCATACTCTTCTTTCCCCTTTTAAACATATCTATCAATTTCTCTGCTTTATATTCAATTCAAAACTTTAAGAAAGCCCAATTGATTTTCACTTTTTAAGTCATTCTTTCAACTCTCTAATTAATGTGCTAAATATATCGACAAGGGAAATAATTAATTTTTAATTGGGTAAATATTTCTTTAAGTCATTGTTTCCATTACAAAAATACTTCTTGAAGCAATAGATGTTTAAGGGATGTGTCGTGTATTTTAAGGAATAAAATTTAATAATTGATGGACTGCATTCAAGTTGTGTAAATGAAATATAAGAACAAGGTATGTTAAACTTGAATTATTATTATTATTATAATTCTGATTATTATTATTGGTAGTTTTCTATAGCGTGGTACCGCAGCCTAATGCTGGCTCGCCACGCTGTACATACAATTTAACAAACATAATCATGAACTTAAAAATTAACATACATTAATTAAATAAAACAAAGCTAATGTGTATTCGCTCCAACCACTCCACAACTATCTACATGTCACGCCTTGGACGGTACTCAGCAGCATCGTTTATCGGGGGGGGGGGGGGTGGAATCAGTCAGGATAGTAGGGTTTAAAGAGAAGAGTTTTGGGTGCAGTTTTGAAGTATGTGATGGTTGCTATATTGCTGATGTGTAGTGGAAGAGAATTCCATTGTTTTGGGGCACAGAAAGAGAAAGATTGTTCACAGTATGTTTTTATGCGAGTCATGGGGACAGAAAGGATACGCGTGTCTGCTGAGTAGCGAAGCTGTCGAAAGGGTGAGTTGACAGAGAGAAGTTCGGTTAGATAGGAAGGGCAGGAATACCGTCCTTGTACAGGGAGCCTAGCAGCTGAGTTTTGAACATTTTGTAAAATTTCTTAAAAGTGTTTTCATTGGAGTATATTATATAGCGCTCATTCCAAGCTATGATAGCATGCTCACGGCGCTCCGATGTTGGATGTTCGAGAGGTATCACTGCTGCTGGTGGTGTGTTTGCTTGACTGGGCTTTGGTGGGGATTGAACTCCAGACCATCAACTTGAGATTTGCTCAGTTTAGACCACTCGGCCACCCAGCACCCAAAGGGTGAACATGGCAGAAGAGTGTTGCAACAGTCAAGACGAGAGAGAACAAGAGCATAAACTATGTGTATTTTTTTTCTCTAACTGTGAGGAAGTGGCGGATGGAGCTGATCTAACGGATTATGCTAGTGACAAATGTGAGAGATATGCTTATCGAGAGACATGTTAATAGACAGAATATAACCAAGATTCCTAGCGGAAATTGTAAACTGTATGTCTGAGTTACCTACTTGAAATGAGGTGGGGAGAGCTGAGTGAGAGGATGATTTGTGATCGTGAATAAGGAGTGCTTCCGTTTTGTCATCGTTAAGCTTTAACTTGCTGAGTGTCATCCATGACTTGACATCACCAATGCTCTCCTGCCAAGTCCGGACAGCGGAATCGACAAGAGAGGGATGGGTATGATTGTATAGCTGCGTGTCATCCTCGAATGACTGGCTCTCAACAGCATGCCTCTCGAGCAAGAGGAGCAGTGGCCTGGTATACATTGTGAATAGAACCGGGCCCAATACGGACCCCCCTGTGGCACTCCATACACCAAGTCAGCACTGCCGGAGTGACAGCAATCGATAGCTTCCGCCTGCGTTCTATTTGAGAGGTAGGACCTAAACCAAGCCAAAACTGAACCAGAAATTCAAGGGATTCTAAAGGGTTTCATGTTCAAAGGCTATCAAAGGCCGCACTGAGGTCAAAGAGGATCAGGATGGAGACATCACCGTTGTCCAGTGTGAGCAAGAGTCATTGGTGACTTTCAAAAGAGCAGTCTCAGTGCTATGGAAAGGTCTATAAGCTGACTGATTTGGACTGAGAAGATAGTTGTCGTTTAAATAAGCAAAAGGTTGTTTTAGAAATACTTTTTCAAAGACTTTAGATAAAAATGATAAGTTAGATAGTGGTCTATATTTTTTTATTGTTTTCATCCAGACCAGGCTTCATAAGGAATGGTTTGATGACAGTTGACTTAAAAATAGATGGAACAGTGCAGAAGACAAGCTTTCATTTACTATGTGGGTTATCGTTGGGAGCAAATGATCTAACGACTCAACCAATAGAAGGGTGGTCCAAAGAACATGACGTAGGTTTAGACTTCAGAATAATACTTTTACCTCTTGTTCTGAAACAGGTTTAAAAACATCGAAATGTGAACTAACACAAGAAAAGGGAGGCAAATCTAGGGTTGATATGTCAAGGCGATAAAGCTCAGCGCGAATATCAGCAACTTTGCTTGTAAAGAAATTACAAAAAAATATCCGATTCCTGAGGTAACCGATACACTGAAGGAAGAGCAATTCCTTTGTTACTTCCTCTGAGGTGGCTACAAGCATCGAACAACTGCCTGCCGGTTTTACCTATAATTATCTTTTGGATAAAATACAAAGTCTTTGCACGACAAACAATCTTGGTCACGCGCTTCTTTGCAGCGTAATACATCTGCCTAAAAACTACAAGACAAAGATTGACGTTTCGGCTTAGAGCTTTCATCAGCAAACAAAACAAAATAGAAGTAGAACAAGTATCAGAACACAATAAAAAAACTTTGGAGGTCTCCTATGTAGTTGCCGGAAGTAGGATTACAGAAAATTAAAGAATATAAATATTGGTACTGTGAAAATTGAGGTAGAAAATATTAAAAGGACCAAAATATTTTGGGATACATAAAATCTCTAAGGAATAAGAGGCAAATGAACAGTTGAATGATAAAAGATTCTTTAAGCCCATCAAGAATAACCCTGTTGTACACAGTAATGACAATGTACATCTAACAATAAAACAACTTACAAAATCGGATTCTACACATATCTATCTGGTCTTCTACTACAGGAGAAGAAAAAGAACTATTGCAGCCACTTCTGCACGTATTGGTCTTAATATTCACAAGGGGAAGAGCAAGGTCCTCAAGGTCAATGCCGCCACCAATACAGCACCCATCAGGCTCGAAGAGGAAGCGCTCGAAGAGGTAGAGAGCTTTGTCTACCTTGGCAGCATCGTGGACAAGCAAGGTGGGACGGATGCTGACGTCAAAATAAGGGTAAGAAAGGCACGGGCATCCTTCCAACAACTCAAGAATGTCTGTGCCTCCAGACACTTGAATACCAACCTGAAGATCAAAACCTTCAACACCATGGTTAAACCTGTTCTACTGTATGGAAAACATGGAAAACCACTGCTGTGAACATGAAGAGAATCCAGTCCTTCATCAATAACTGCATAAGAAGGATTCTCGGGATTCACTGGCCCGACAGAATCAGCAACCAGAAACTGTGGCAGCGGACAAAGCAGAAACCGGTAGAACAAGAGATCCTCCAGAGAAGATGGAGATGGATCGGCCAAACACTCAGGAAATCTGCCTCCAGCATAACTAGACAAGCCTTGAACTGGAACCCTAAAGGAAAACGGAAAAGAGGCAGGCCGACGAACACTTGGCGCCGTGAAGTGGAAGCGGATACCAAGAAACTTGGCTACATTTGGGGGAGCCTGGAAAGATTGGCTCAGGATCGTAATGCCTGGAGGGCTCTTGTAGGCGGCCTAATTCCTAGAAATGACCACAGAAGTCGATGAAGATCGGCTGCTGTGCCTCGAGGACGAAAAGGCGAAAGAAACATATCTATAAGAATGAGCTACGTTAACGTAAAGCCAAAGAACCGAAACTATTTTGATATATTCGGATTCTTAGAAACGACCATAGTTATTTTCTATTATTTTACGGAGTCGAATAAATTTACATGCGCAAAAACATATTATATATCCGCTTTTATTGTAGCAAAAGTTTAAGCATTATTATTATAAATTACAAATATATTTAAAGTAACAACCAAGGAACCATTTTAAGCATTTAATCCGAATGTAAAAGTTATGAAAAAAATATTAATTATTATATTATGATCTAAGAATTGCATCTTAATCACATTCATCGGGAAATAACAAAATTCTGTTAATATTAGTGCGTATTTTAATGCACTGACATTAATGCGAAATGAAAATAAAATTAATTTGATCTAAATAATTACGCAAATGACGTCATAGAACGATAGCCTATTTTAGCCACAGCTCTAGGTTTCTTTCATTTTATAACCGTGCGTGACAACACTGAAAATTTATTTTCCCTTTCTTAAAAGTAAAATTTATAAATCTAATAGAATGCTTTTTAAATTGCTAACATTTTGTAAAATTAAATATACCTTTAGCTTTGCATTTTTAACATTTAATAAGTTTTTACTTTTATTCTTTCAAAAAATATACTTTTATGAAAAATATAACGTAGTAAAAAACTTACCCTTCAAATATACATTTAATACGAAAATGCCGTTTAATGCAATCAGTGCAGCGAAACTAAATATCCAAATAGCATTTTAAATGCACGTATCACTCATCCAAATAAGAATAAAGCATGTTAAATGCAAATAATTGTTTTTGCTAAAGTAAGGGGGTTACAATCCCGTGGATAATTTTATTAATTTCTTTAAAACTCTCTTTAGGGCAGAGGGAAGGAAGTAACACTATAGTTTCATTTCCCCATTGCAGCACATTATACGTATCAGAATGAATTTGACAAATAATTTAAATTCTTAGTTACATATATATGTGGCTTAGGAAATAGCGTGTGTACAATTTTACGTGGATGACAACTTCTTTAAATCCAATGATATTACAGTTGTGAAAAATAGATGATACATTCTTATTTCACCAATTAAGAAAATCAATGATGTTAACAAACCGTAAGTACATTTACACAATTTTACCCAGCGGTGTATTGCCAAATTCGTAACAAAGGGTTCACAGTTAGTATGTCCACTTCCACTTATGCCATATCGGTCACCGCCACAGTCAGTCAAATTACGATTAGGGGATCTGGCGTCTGGGCCCACGAAGCGGAGTTTCGGGTCCATCCGCCAAGGCATTTTTAAGTGTTTGAAGTCAAATAGAGCAAGTTTTTCTATGAACTAACGGTTCGCATGAACCTGACCGAACCGGCTCCAAACCACCGCTGATCAGTGTTTCTTTCAGAAATTTTCCCCCGAGGGGCACTTTTGACGTTCGGGGGGGCAGTGCCAGTAGCTAAGGGGTGGCAGATGGGACATATGTCCCCGGGCGCCAGACTAGAGGGGGCATCTAATGGGCTAAAGTTTTAATGGACGAAAATAATAGGTTTCAGAGTTTGGCGGAAGGGGGGGGGGTGTAAAAATGAATCTTGTCCCCTGACACCAAAGACTCACGTCAGTGACGTAGAAGTGGGGGGGGGCGAACATTTGGTCTTCCCAGGTGTCATTTTTTCTTTAGATAGAGTTGCGGGATTTTCGGACATCTGCAGAGTTTCTATTGAGAAAGGTAGCGTGGAAAAAAAGTTAACCCACCTAGGGTGGCGCTAACGTTAACTAGGCACGCCGCTGGGCAGTGTATATATCAGCACCAAATTCGGCTGTCATGGCAAGTAATTTTTATCGGGAAGTAGGACAGCAGAAAATGTGTGATTGTGTAACAATCAAGAGGTGCATTTTGGAGTATACATGATTCAAATGTTTTGATAAGACTTTCATTTGATCGGGGCAAATAATTTTTCAAGCATCAGGGGAGGCATTATGGCGACCAGTGCCAGACACAAACTAAATTCATTCTGTTTGTGGTGTGCCGAAGAAAATCATTTGTTACAAGATTAGATTCAACCCGGTAGTCACATTGATCGACGTCAAGGAAAAAAAAGGGGGGGGGGTAGCAGAAATTGAGGAATCCGAAGAGTTTGAGCAAAAGTGAGGGCAGGGGTCACCTTAATTTAAAAATAATAAATTCAAAATGTAGTGATGCATTGTGGTGCAAATTTTTCTTCTTCTTTTTCTGTATATTAAGGGCCCACAATCAATTTATTGATCATTATGGCTCCTATGAATGTAGATGGGTTTTCAATGTTTCTGTGCCTGGTGTTGATGCAGATATTTCACTGGTAACAAGAGTTACCTAGTGAGGGTATTATGCACTGGTTTCAATGTATCTTTAAGACAATGTGTGAAGGGGCATTTCAAACGTTCATATATTTACTGTTAGATGTCTCGTAGAAAAATGTTAAGAATACATCAACATACACCAACTATATGTGGACTACAAATTAGCTTATGATAGCTTAGACAGAAAATACATGAACGATGATGTGCTGGAACTTGGAGTCCTTAACCGACTTACCCGACTCATACATATGACGATGGATAATAACAAAAGTAGAATCAAAGTACAGAGGGAGTACTTGAGGGAGTTCCCAATCAATCTGGGCCTCAGACGAGGAAATCCGTGTATCATTTTCAACATCACTTTAGAAAAAAGCATTAGAAACATACGTGTGAGCACCTGAGAGGTGGTACAGAACAACCATAAGGAACTTTATAAAGCCAGCCACTGCAATACCTGGCCTACACAGACGATATAGCGCTACTTGGTAGAAACAGCATTGATGATATAATTAAAACTTTCAGGGAACTTGAAGATGTGACGGTCAAAGCTGGTCTTGATGTAAATAAAGCGAAGGCAATATTTATGATAATGTCAGGAAATACGCACTGATGACTTCATCAATATGAACATCTACGCCTTTGAGAGGGTATCTACTTTCAAATATCTAGGGGTGACTATAAATAAGCAAGAGGAAATACAATCGGAGGTGCAAGAAAGAATAACAGCATGCAACCGTTCTTATTTCAGTTTACAAAAGCTACTTAAAATCAAAAATCTCGCTAAGGGAACAAAGAAGGCAGTATACACCACTATCACAAGACCAGTAGTGAGACTTGGTTCCTACCAGAAAAGCAGAGAATCTGCTAAATATATGACCCGATGATAGACAATTTTGTTTTTGGAATCCGTACAAACCAAGAGCTATATCAATTGTACAAATACCCATCCATAGCCACAACAATATAAAAAAAGGCAGACTGCCCTAGGCAGGACACATTGAAAGGATGCCGGATTCTGGAGCAACAAAAACTATCTACAGGCAGAAACCTAGGGGCAGACGGCTCACCGGTGGACCAAGACTGAGATGGATTGATGATGTAGAGAAGGGCTTACAAAGGTTGGGGTTCGCACATGGAGGTGTAAAGCGATGGATTGATCCCAATGGAAGAATGTGGTGGAGCAAGCCAGGGCCCTAAATGGGATGAAGGGCCACTGATGTAAACATTTTTGACATTTGGGTGGGAAGCGCTAGAAATAACGATAATAACAGGACATCACTAACTCTTCCACCAGCACAATATTAAATAAATTCAGTCCAGTTGGGAGCCCTTAGGGTGTGTTTTTTATCGAGAAATACTCCTTAGCTTAGACTCACCCCTTAAAACTTTATAGGCCCCCGGAAATTTTTTGATAAATTCAAAATGCAAGAATGTATTTTTTTTTACATACCGTAGTTAAAGTTAGTTTCTCATCATTATACACTTAACTGTAGAGCAACGGGAGAGATGCTAGTTAAGATTTTATGTGTCATTTGACCTAAGAGCCATCGTGTGAGGTCTGCAACACACATAACTGCATGGGGTCTCGAATATTTTAGGACTTAAAGTTGGGCTGTAATTACATTAAATTATCAACTTTTACTGCTAGGTAGGGAAGGAAAAAACCGAAAAGTAGCACGGGTGCCATAAAGAGTCAAGCGACGTCTCTGCTTGACTAAGTGAGGTATGCAAACATTTTTTTTTAAATTGAAAAGTAATGCATTTTTAAAGTTATTATTTTAAAATATTTTTGGGATCAACTACATAAAAATAATGAATTTACTACAAAATAATTTTAAAATTAAGAAAAAAGAATTCCTTCCAAAAAGGTATCCATCCCAAAAAAGAAATGCTAAAATAGTTTTACATTTTGAACGAAAAAGAAAAACCAAAAACATACGTTTATTTCAAAATATTTCCAAGTTTCACCAGAGTCAAAAAGAAAAAAAGCTTTTCTGTACAAAAGGCTAAAGACTATATCTTTATGGGTTTTCAAAATTGGTATTTATTTATAAATCATATGTAACCGACATAATTGTTCAGGAGTCAAGAACTGTTTACAAAAGACTCATGTCATATATTTATTAATGTGTGATTTTTTTCGTATAAATTATTAAAGTTTCAATTCTCAATATTCAGTTGATTGAAATGTTAATTAAGAAATTTGGAGTACTATAATTTGCTTCAGTTCATTAAAACTTGCAAATTCGATATTATACTTGAAAACAATTTTTTTACCAATTCCATATAATTTTTTTTAACTACTACCAAAAATGGCATTTACAAGATAATCGAAATACTCGATTTTTTTATTCGTTGTTTAAATATATATATTCTTTCTACTGGATTATAATCTTAAAATAATTTTTTTTTAAATAGTTCAAACAGCTGGGGAAGATTGTTTATTATTTTTGTATTAACAGAGAAAAGTCATTGGGGATTTAATAAATAAAGACTATTTTTTTAAAAAATCATTTTACTCTGTTCCCGAAACTGTGTTAAAAAATTTGAAACACTCGATTTAATAATTATGATGAAATGTCCACTATTTGTATGTAACCGGTAAATTCTTAATTTTTTGTTTTAAAATTATTATTATTTATTTATTTAAATTTTCATTTAATCTATGTCAGCATACATCTATGGAATCTACTACATTAAAATGTTTGCCAAAAAATGATTTTTTAAAGCATGGTGCAATATAATTTGAAAACAGATTGCACATGTTTATTTCTTAGCAAGAACTATATTTAATTTACAGACATTTATATCGATGAAAAGGTAGTTTAATACAGGGTTATTAAAAAGTCTTTCAACTTTTGCACTGCAAAATGTAATTAAATAAAAGATACCGATATCTGCGAATCAGAAAAAGTAAGATTTAGCTTATGATCAGGAGCGGCCAATTTTCAAAACAATACGATATTTATAATCGATTTCTGCGAGCCTGTAAGAAGATTTACCTGAACGCTATGGATCATCAATATACATCGAACAAAGCGATATTTTATTTGTTCCAATAATTGTAATCGATTAAAGGCACACATGTCAATAACTTTTAAAAATTTTATAAAAATTAAATTTAGAGTAGTTTTTTTTTTTAATTATTTTTTCTTACACATTTTCCCCCGGGGGGGCACTTGACTTGCTCCGGGGGTGCGTTGTCCCCCCCCCCCCGGAGGTATGCCTGAAAGAAACACTGCCGCTGATTTTACCCATGAATATCAAAACCCATTTATTTTACACAAGCGAATATTTAATTTTTAACAAAGAAATGGGTTAAGACTTTCTTAGATAATAGATGTTAGATGGATGGACGGATGGATGAAACACTTTTTTCTTTGAGGAGAATTGCAATGCATGCCGGGTTTTCGCTAGTTTTTACTATTTATCTTGGCAAACCTTCCTTCTATTTGCTGCCTACGTTCACAAAGTGAGTAACCAGGGACTACCTATCGTCTCGGCCTGCGCTTGCCCCACTGAGCACATTTAAGAATTTCTAGATGGGGTCTTTTAGCCCTTTGTTACCTCTTTACCCACTTACGTTAAAGACACCAACGAAGCATTAATAACATCTCATTCGCTAAACATTATCCCTGATACAAAACACGTACTGTCTTTACTTTATGTCTGCTCCTTATACACATCAATTCCACATGCTGACGGTCTCAGAGCTTTGAAATATTTTCTTGGAAATAAACCACACTCCTCTATCCTTACTGACACTATTATCAGATTGGCCGAACTCGTACTCACCCTCAACTCCTTGAATTTAATTAATGGCCATTTTTTTAACCAAATTAGTGGCTTAGCCATGGGCACGAAATGGGCCCTAGTTTTGCTTGCCTATTTATGGGGCATTTAGAATATATGGTAGAGAAGCCATATACTGGCCATACCACTGAATTTTATAAAAGATACATTGATGACAGCATTGGCATTACAACCATGGAAACTAAGGAACTTCAAAAATGTATAGATTTCTTCAATTCATTTTATCCATCCATAAAATTTATTTCCCAAATCTCTGGACATTCTGACTTTCTAGATATCACGATAACATTAAAAGAAACCGGATTGATCACATCTGCCTACTACAAACTACTGACAGCAATTGTTACCTATAGTATTCATCCTCCCATCACACATCATGCAAAGACTCTTTAACTTTCTCACAATTCTCAGACTACGGCGCGTCTGCCAGCTTGACGTTTTAGAAAAAAACTGATGAAATGATGTATTTCTTCTACTTTAGATCTTATCCTGAAACTACTCTTGTCTCGGCACTCAATCTTATCAACACTATCACACGGAAAAACGCTTTTAAACCTTACCAAAACACAAATGAAGGTCGAACCTAATTCATACTAACCTATCACTCTCACAATTTGACAGCCACAAAATATTCATAAATAATCGTAACATACTTCTTGCTGACCCCGACACTAACAGGGTATTCTCATCCCTTCCACTTATTGTCTTCAGACGTGACCAAAAATCTAGGTGACATTCTGGTTTATAGTCGCCTTAGAACTGACAGGCCTACGTTGGGACTAAATCATGCCCAAGAAGCCGATGCAGGATACACTCTTAACAAACACATTAGCCTCCCTAAAGGTACCTTTACCGCCAAAGAGGATTTTACATGCGTTAGTCGTAATATGATTTATGCGATTGTGTGCCGTAGATATCATCCTAGTTATATAGGCGAAACTTTGAGAAGATGTGCAGATAGGTTCATAAAACATCTTCGGGATATTGAACAAGGTCAACTTTCCCCAGCCTCTTCACATTTCAACACAGAGCAATAAAAAGGTGCATTGGATGTATCCATTAAAGGCACCTATTTCTTGCACAAACACACCAGAGAGAGTTAAAATGGAAAAAAGATTTTTTCAGCTTTTCAGCACCATATTTACACATGTTATGAAGTAAATACTCTCCTACTAATGTCTCTCTTCTTTCTTATTTTCTTATTCCTTAAGAGATTGTATGTATCCTTAAATATATTTTGGTCCGTTAAGATTCTCTACCTCACTTTTCATAAAACCAATATTTATATTCTTTAACTGCCTGTATTCCTAGTTCCGGCAACTACATAGGAGACCTCCAAATTTTTTTAATTGTGTTCTGTTACTTGCTCTACATCTTTTTGTTTTGTTTGCTGATTAAGGCTCTAAGCCCAAAATGTCAATCTTTTGTCCTGTCTATTAATTCAAGTTTAAGATACTTTGTTCTTTAATTTTATTTGAAGGAATTAGGGTTGCCTTGAAATAATTTTAACGTGTTGTAAGGAGCATAGCCCTAATGGTGGTCTAAGGGATATAAATTCCATCGTTCCCATTTTGACTGAATATCCTGGTGTTTCCAATTGCTCAAAAAAATCGCTACATGTTATAACTTAGCATTGGCATTTCAGTAGCAAGTTCATTTTAAGTTATAAAAGACTCTTTACCATATCTTCGTCCCTGGCTTAGAATTACAGACTTAAATGTTACCATCATGTTGTCAAGAAGATACTAATTTTTAAAAAATACATTTAAGATCGCCATTCTGTGACGATTAGATATAATAGATAGCATCAGATTCCCAGCTAAAAAACAAGATAGGATAAGATTCCCAGCTATACAGATAGCATCAAACAAACGTGACATCACAAGATACCCAGCTATACAGATAGCATCAAACAAACGTTACATCATAAGATTCCCAGCTATACAGATAGCATCAAACAAACGTGACATCACAAGATTCCCAGCTATACAGATAGCATCAAACAAACGTGACATCACAAGATTCCCAGCTATACAGATAGCTTCAAACAAACGTGACATCACAAGATTCCCAGCTATACAGATAGCATCAAACAAACGTGACATCACAAGATTCCCAGCTATACAGATAGCATCAAACAAACGTGACATCACAAGATTCCCAGCTATACAGATAGCATTAAACAAACGTGACATCACAAGATTCCCAGCTATACAGATAGCATCAAACAAACGTGACATCACAAGATTCCCAGCTATACAGATAGCATCAAACAAACGTGACATCACAAGATTCCCAGCTATACAGATAGCATCAAACAAACGTGACATCACAAGATTCCCAGCTATACAGATAGCATCAAACAAACGTGACATCACAAGATTCCCAGCTATACAGATAGCATCAAACAAACGTGACATCACAAGATTCCCAGCTATACAGATAGCATCAAACAAACGTGACATCACAAGATTCCCAGCTATACATATAGCATCAAACAAACGTGACATCACAAGATTCCCAGCTATACAGATAGCATTAAACAAACGTGACATCACAAGATTCCCAGCTATACAGATAGCATCAAACAAACGTGACATCACAAGATTCCCAGCTATACAGATAGCATCAAACAAACGTGACATCACAAGATACCCAGCTATACAGATAGCATCAAACAAACGTGACATCACAAGATACCCAGCTATACAGATAGCATTAAACAAACGTGACATCACAAGATTCCCAGCTATACAGATAGCATCAAACAAACGTGACATCACAAAATTCCCAGCTATACAGATAGCATCAAACAAACGTGACATCGCAAGATTCCCAGCTATACAGATAGCATCAAACAAACGTGACATCGCAAGATTCCCAGCTATACAGATAGCATCAAACAAACGTGACATCACAAGATTCCCAGCTATACAGATAGCATCAAACAAACGTGACATCACAAGATTCCCAGCTATACAGATAGCATCAAACAAACGTGACATCACAAGATTCCCAGCTATACAGATAGCATCAAACAAACGTGACATCACAAGATTCCCAGCTATACAGATAGCTTCAAACAAACGTGACATCACAAGATTCCCAGCTATACAGACAGCATCAAACAAACGTGACATCACAAGATTCCCAGCTATACAGATAGCATCAAACAAACGTGACATCACAAGATTCCCAGCTATACAGATAGCATTAAACAAACGTGACATCACAAGATTCCCAGCTATACAGATATCATCAAACAAACGTGACATCACAAGATTCCCAGCTATACAGATAGCATCAAACAAACGTGACATCACAAGATTCCCAGCTATACAGATAGCATCAAACAAACGTGACATCACAAGATTCCCAGCTATACAGATAGCATCAAACAAACGTGACATCACAAGATTCCCAGCTATACAGATAGCATCAAACAAACGTGACATCACAAGATTCCCAGCTATACAGATAGCATCAAACAAACGTGACATCACAAGATTCCCAGCTATACATATAGCATCAAACAAACGTGACATCACAAGATTCCCAGCTATACAGATAGCATTAAACAAACGTGACATCACAAGATTCCCAGCTATACAGATAGCATCAAACAAACGTGACATCACAAGATTCCCAGCTATACAGATAGCATCAAACAAACGTGACATCACAAGATACCCAGCTATACAGATAGCATCAAACAAACGTGACATCACAAGATACCCAGCTATACAGATAGCATTAAACAAACGTGACATCACAAGATTCCCAGCTATACAGATAGCATCAAACAAACGTGACATCACAAAATTCCCAGCTATACAGATAGCATCAAACAAACGTGACATCGCAAGATTCCCAGCTATACAGATAGCATCAAACAAACGTGACATCGCAAGATTCCCAGCTATACAGATAGCATCAAACAAACGTGACATCACAAGATTCCCAGCTATACAGATAGCATCAAACAAACGTGACATCACAAGATTCCCAGCTATACAGATAGCATCAAACAAACGTGACATCACAAGATTCCCAGCTATACAGATAGCATCAAACAAACGTGACATCACAAGATTCCCAGCTATACAGATAGCTTCAAACAAACGTGACATCACAAGATTCCCAGCTATACAGATAGCATCAAACAAACGTGACATCACAAGATTCCCAGCTATACATATAGCATCAAACAAACGTGACATCACAAGATTCCCAGCTATACAGATAGCATTAAACAAACGTGACATCACAAGATTCCCAGCTATACAGATAGCATCAAACAAACGTGACATCACAAGATTCCCAGCTATACAGATAGCATCAAACAAACGTGACATCACAAGATACCCAGCTATACAGATAGCATCAAACAAACGTGACATCACAAGATACCCAGCTATACAGATAGCATCAAACAAACGTGACATCATAAGATTCTCAGCTTTAATAAACAAAATGGAATCAGATTGAAAGCTCAAGAAACAAGGTAGGATGCGATTTACAGAGCAGCAAACATGATGGCATTAAATTACTAGCTTAAAAGCATAAGAGCTACAGATTCATTACTTAAAAGCATAAGAGCTACAGATTCCCTACTTAAAAGCATAATAGCATCAGAATCGAAGCTCTATAAAAATGAAAGCATCAGATTCCCAGCTCAACAAATAAGAAAACATCAGATTTTCAGCTTAAAAAACATGATAGCATCAGATTCAGAGCTCAACGAACTGAATATTGTTTTAAATGCAGTGACAATACCATGGAAACCATAAATGAAAAAAATAATTCTCAATGCATCTAAACGGTTTTTAAAAATCATGCATTTGCATCAATGGCTTAGTTAGAGTTTGTGTCAGCCGGTGTGGTAAACTTGTGGTGTTACCCCTCCCTCATCTAGTGTTTCTTTCAGATATTGTCCCTCCCGGGGGGGGGAGGCATTTCAGATTTTGGTGGGCAGTAGCCAGAGGTGTAGCTAAGGGGTTGTAGATGTGACACACGTCTCGGTGTGCCAGACTAGAAGGAACATCAAAATGAGATATCATGTTATTTAATGGTTAAAAATTATTAATTTCAGAGTCAAATAAATAATGTTATCTGGTGCCAAACTCAATAGCTACACCATTTCCAAGAGTATAGAAATTGAGAGAATGAGGTTGTTCACCCAGGTGTCACTTTTGCTTTATATTGATGTGCGGCATTTTCGGACAAGTGCACAGTTTGTATCATGACAGGAAGAGTGGCCAAAATATTTGACCCCCCGTTGGCATTAATACTAGCTATGCCACTATCTTCACCAAAATTAGC
The DNA here is from genome assembly GCA_964017045.1 of Omphiscola glabra. Taxonomy (NCBI): domain Eukaryota; kingdom Metazoa; phylum Mollusca; class Gastropoda; family Lymnaeidae; genus Omphiscola; species Omphiscola glabra. Next base: position 32,757,026 of record OZ024796.1, on the reverse strand, counting down.
GATAATTCTCATCGGGTTGTAGGGCAGAAATTGAGGGCGCCGATGAATCTTGCTTTTATTTACAAAAAGAAATGCAAGACAAAGATCATAAAGGTAAACTCAGTTAACCAAGAGCATAAACTCTCTATTAGGAAATGCACTGGAAGAAATGGAGACCGTCGCATACTTAGGCAACACCATTGACTTAAATGGTGGATCCGAAACGGATGTTAGGGCTAGAATTGGAAAGGCTATATCAGCATTTTTGCTTTTAAAGAAAATACGGGAGTCAAATCAGCTGACTCTTCAAACTAAATTAAGGATTTTCACCACATTTATTAGAATAGTCCTACTCTGTGGAGCCGAAACTTAGAGAACAACAGCGAGCATTACGCAAAAAGTGCAGACCCTCTTAAACACTTCCCTTAGAAACATCCTGAACATTAAATGGCCAAACACTATCACAAACAAATTCTTATTAGAAAGGACATACAAGGAGCTTAGTGCTGAAGACATCATAAAGAAAAAGATGGAAGTGGAAATGTTACATTGCCTGACAACATCACCAGACAGTCCCTAAAATGAAATCCGATGGAAATAAAAAGAGGAAGCCCTAATAATACATGGAGACGCGAACCTGGGCAGACACACTAAGTATGGGATACACCTGGGCACAGGACCGAGGTGAAGTAATTCTTGTAGACGCCCTATGTGCAAGAAGGGTAAAAGGCATAAGTAAGTAAGCTGAATCTTGAGCGGTGGAGGTTTTACTTTTTCAAAATAATGATGTGAATTTAGGAGTATAGGTGAATTCAATTTTTCGACTAGAATTTTTGATCAGGGTAAAGACATTTTTAAGGGTCTTGGGCATTATTATGGTGCCAATACCATACATAAACTGAATTCACTCTAGTTGTAGCGTGTCCCAGTGTGTTCTTTTGGCACAAGATTATATCCAACCCCACACCGTAACATTGATAAGCGTGGGGGAAGGGGTTTATAAATCTTGGAGGATAAAGAAGACAGTCGCGCAAATTCAAAATGCAAGGGTGCATTTAACGCATACTTGAATTCGATGTTTCTTTCAGACAATTTTGAGGTGACATTTCAAACTTTCACGTGGGAAGCGCCAAAATTAGCCATAATAATGACCAAAGGCTTCTCTAACTCGCGCGCTTGATGATATGCATTTTCCCTAGCTTAAATTGACCTATTAAATATTTATAGTCCGTAGAAATGTTTTGATCAATTCAAAATACAAGAATGCATTTTAGCAAATACTTTAATTTACTTTGCAGTATTCTACACTTGGAAATGAACATATGAGCCTAGCAGCCCCAACGACTGCAGTGGGCATCAGATATTTCAGGGCTGAAAGATGTGACATGGATATTTTCTTATCAAGTGGCAGAACGGGCCTTGAAAAGTCGACCGACGGCTCTACCTTACTTGCTTGTAAATTTGCCAATATTCAAAATTACAAATGGCCACTTAGAAACATTTTTTCCCCGAATCCACATAATTTATTTAAATTGATAAATTAGAAATAACAATATATTGTAAAACAAGTACTAAAGAAAATAAATGGAATTGGCATGATAATCGAAATGCTAGTTCACTAAAATCTTCTATTTTTTAGCTTTCTGATAAATTCTCATCTCGAAAAAATATTTATTTATTTTTTAATCCGTGCAAATAGATGGAGCAGTTTGTTTATTATTCTGATATTTAAAAGACAATAGCAGTTTAGAATTTAATATATATAGGCTAATTATTGTAAACATCTGTTATTTAAGAAACTTTGTTACAAAAGAAGCACATTTAAAGAAAACTCAAACACTTTCGATTTCATAATAATTGATGAACCTTTTGAAACGTGCACTATTTATATGCGCCGTTAAATTCTTAAATAAAAAAAATATTTTTAAATTTTTTAAGTTTCCATTTCATATAAATCAACATTCATGGAATCAAGAACATTCATAATTATGCTAATAATAATATTTTTTAAATGCTAATATCATCAAAGATTTTATAATTAACACCTATCCCTACTTTAAAAGTAATGCTATAATGAAATATAATTTGAAAATATAATGAGTATGCTTGATACTTGGCAAGAACTATCCTTAGAATTGTGGACAATCATATTGATGTAAAGGTAGTTTAATAAATTTAATTTAGTTTTTTTTATATAAAAATATATAATGGTTATATTGTTGTACACATTTTGCTCGGGGGGGGGGGAGGCCTTATCTTTCACCGGGGGGGGGGGGGGGAGTTCCCTGTCGGAGGAATGCCTGAAAGAAATACTGAATCCTCCTTTAGACTTCTGATTTCTGCGTGTTAAAATAAGTCTACATAAAATAATTGAAGGTCAGGGGGTAAACATTTTTTAAGAATTTTAACAAGATTAAGTTAAAGTTATTTTTACATTTAATTTACTTAATTATTATTTTTTAAATATTTTCCTAGTCTTAAAAGCTGCAAACCTGTTAAGATTTATTTTTGAAAAGAACAACAGACATAGATTGTCGTAAGAAACTAAATTGAAGGCTCTGTTAGAGTATTCAAAGAGATTCTAGGAAGTCCATTCAGCTATGAATTTCAAAACATCAAATACTGACCAGTCCATGACTTTGTGAAATTCAATATCAGCTGCCTTGATGTCTTCTAAGTTTTGTTATTTCTTCTTCTGATGACTTATCAAAGAAAGAGGTTAATTTCAGAACTGACATCAATAACACTTCTTCTCTTGCTGATATTAGACTCTTGGGTTGAACAGCCCCAAACATATCTGATACTTCATTGGTCACTGTTCAGAATAAAAGCGATCAATACACTCCAGCATCTTCTCACTGTTTTCTTCTCGCAGATTGTTCTTTTGTCATTCTCTTCTTAAATCTTAATCTTCTCTCTAAAAAAATTCCATATTGGTCCGATTTTAAAAGTGCCTTTTCATTAGCATGTTCACCCAAGTGACAGCATGTTCCACCAAGTGAAAGCATGTTGCACCAAGTGACAGCATGTTCCATCAAGTGACAGCATGTTCCACCAAGTAACAGCATGTTGCACTAAGTGACAGCATGTTCCACCAAGTGAAAGCATGTTCTACCAAGGTACAGCATGTTCCATCAAGTGACAGCATGTTCCACCAAGTGACAGCATGTTGCACCAAGTGACAGCATGTTCCACTAAGTGACAGCACTTTTCATGCAGAAAAAATCTTAAGACCTCTAGGTTGGTCACCCTTTTGTCAAGAGTAAGGCCTTGAGTCTGCAGATACTGCTGTGTAAGATTAACTTCCTCAAGTAAGATCATCCCAAATGTAAAGGTAGCAGATAAACGTGAAATCACATACAGCATGTAAAAGACCCTTTGATGTACCTCTTTATCTGTTTTAACAGCAGTATAGTGAGCACTCAAACGTTATTGTTGACATTCTCTTAACCGACATTCCAGTGTGTTCAATTAAATTATCCCATCGATGAGTGGTTGAGTGGATGCAGCAAAGAAGGAAAATATTGCCTCACATTTACCGAAATATGTAATTCATAAAGAATTTTCAACTCCAGAGTGTTGACCACACAAGTAAGCTAATAGCCCACATATCAATTAAAAATCGCTTTCTTAATGTTTATTTTCAAAATGGCCTTAACAGCTGTGTTGAATCTAGACTTTGTGGCAGCATTATCGTAACATTGAGCTCTGCATATCATTATGTATACTCCATAACGTTTTTGCTTTGTAAGAATGTCAGAACTGAGATCATCAGCTTTTTTTTTCTTTCAAGGGAAAAATACAAGGAACACTTTTTTAGCTTCAACTTTCCCATTGTGATTTTTTTACATTCCTGATCACTTCACACATCTTCTAGGTGTGTGATATATCAAGTTTACTATCGAACATAATTCCAAAATACCTCGCATCCTTTGTATCCATGATAAGAATCTCCTTCACGGGATTTGCAAGTGGCTGTGCTAGTGCCGAATAGGCGATACATTTTTTGAGCATTCTTGGGTTTCTATATTGTTGGTTTCAAAAACCTTTTATTTTAAATGTAAATACATTTTAATTAATTATTATGATATTACAAAATGTTTTAAATTATTATTTTGTTAGCTCCATAAATGGGTAAGAGGTCATTCCTTATGTTTTTATTTTTTTCCGATTTGATTCATGTACATAGAATGGACTACGATGAGTCACTTCCTTGTTTTGTCACGTGATACGTATCAGCCATTGGTAGGCTTTCTGCTACACATAACAACACATAACAACAGATAACAGCTGATCAGCCATTGCCATTATCATTAATTTTAAAGCACAATGTTTGTCTCCATCAGCGCTTCCACAGTGTTAAATAAAAAATTTACTTTTCAAAATATTCTTGAATACACGCGTTTCTTTAAATGACATTCATTAAATGTGACAATAATTATAATTCAGTTATGATTAAAGGAAGAAAGTTGTTTTAAGAAAAATTTGTGATCGACTAGTGTGTTGCAGACAGCCTACCGGAAGTCTTACTCGTACTTACGCTTATCACGTGACAAAACAATCGCCTCATCGTAGTCCATTGCCCGACCACATCTATTTTTGGTATCAATGTAAATCTTTATTTCTAAGAATTTAGAAAAATATAGTTTCTCTCATTTAAGAAAGTTACCGAACACTTCAAATTCTATCGGCGTTGAATCATGGTCAAAGCGGTATTTTTTCTGACCTAAATATAGGGTCATTTTTTTCTGATGCATCAACCTTGAACTTTTAATAAAGCACGCATTATGATTGGGTACATATATGGAAAATTTACGTATGATCGGTGATCATTTTCTGAAATTCGGTTAGACCGAGCAGTGTGTACTCTGTAAGTCTGCAATTTTTTAAATTTGCTGTCACCCATTGAGATGGTGTCACAAGTTGTAGTACGCACCCCCAATCCCCTAGCTACGCCACTGCTTTGTATAATTTTTTACTTTTCAACCACAAGACTCCAAAGCTTCTACTTGCCTACTTTAAAACTTGTTACAGCTTACAATCGTTTCCAAACATTTATTAAAGTCTCGTACACCAAAATGGTTTTATTTGCTCACTTGTTTAACAGTGTCGACAAGCTCAGCTAAGTGATATTAAAGACTAGTAAATAAATAATGAAATTCTTGATTTAGAAGCAAACTCTAAAATGCGAGCATCTAATTTCTTTAATAATTTTAGCTATGTTAACCGAATTTCTTAGCGAACTAAAATCAATAGGTATAATTTTACACTCAGATAGAGGCTAAATACTAAGTGTATTTATGTTGACAGGGAACGCGCAGGCGTAATGTATATAAACTGTGATGAGCCAATCAATTAGTTGGTAACCAGGAACTAATTAAGTTATGGCTGCTCCAGATACATGATAACGAATAGCAGATATGTGTATAGCTTGTGACGTGTATAGCTTGTTACGACAATTTTTGTCACGATCCATCAAAGAGTGTTATTCTAAACCGGTGTTTCCCAACGTGGGGCCCATGCCCCACAAAGGGGGGGCAATGAGAATGTGAAGTTTGAGGGGGGGGAATTCGAAAATGAGCTGTCTATAATTTGAAAACAACCGTCTACTATGATTTAACTTGTATTTTAAAATGGGAGTCGTTAAAGACTCAATTTAAAATAAGCGTTCGTTAAAAACACGTACAAATACGTTAATTTTAAAAGTAGTCAATAGTCTCAGTTGGCAGTAAAATGGCAGCTTAATATTGATGAAAGATGAGAATCCAGAAATGCTACTTGTGCATTCTGTGATCCATAAGGAAAACTTAGTATCTTAAAACATTTCGCCTGTTCTAAGTGTATCAATGCAATTAAAGCTAATGCCAAATATGAACGTCTCTTCAAGCTATTTTGTGAAGAACAAAATGAAGACTATGTGAGACTTTTACTTCACACTGAGGTAAGATGGCTTTCGAAAGGGAATTGTTTGAAAAGATTTATGGAACTATTTGATACACTTACTATTTTTTTAAAGTGACAAACATGCAATGGAGTATCTGTTAACTGTCGATGGTAAAGCATTTTTTAGTAATTTCACCCATATCTTTGAAAAACTAAAATATATTAAATAGCTAATTTAAAGCTAAAAATAAAACTCTTGTCGATACAAAAGCGAAGATATTTGGTTTCATTACGTTTATTGAATTAAGTCAGAAAAATATCTACAACAAAATTTTGAAAAAGTTCTTTGGCTCAAAAAATGTGAAGTGACTGATACCGCTACACTTGTTATTGTCGATCATCGGAAAATTATATCGGCTGATTTAAAAGATTTTCTGATTTGAAACAAATTGATTTTCCAACTTGGATGATGCAGCCAATGTTAGCGGATTTGTTTGAAACTTCAAATATGCAGAATCAAGAAGAACACGCAGAAATACAAAATGATCAGTCTGTTAAATCTTTATGTAATATAAAAGGAATGATGGCATAGCTTTATAAGGACACAGAAATCAAATATCCAAATTCAACCAAATGTTCAAGACAGCTATTGTTACCTTTTCCATCTTCATATTTAGCTTAATGTGGATTTTTTTTTCGTAATAATTTGCGGCAAAAAAAAAAGAAAGTCAGCTGGATATAAGACAATGGGGAGAATTGAGACTGAAGCTAACTAAATTGGAAACTAACATAATAAAATCTCTTTGCATCAAGCATCAAGCACAAACATATCACTAAATTTAGATAACAAATAATTACTAAGAATTAAAATAATATATTAAAATGTTTTCATTAAAAGTATTTTGTATTTGAATTTCAGTTCTCCATTATATGTTTTGAAAATATGCATACTATGTTTCCTAAACGATTTCCAAGTGATTTCTTCCTAAAACGTATCATATAAGTTTCTTCAGTGGACAACCCTATTTTTGAATATTAAAAATTATGATACATGGGGGGGGGGGGGGGCATACGATTTTTAGTCAGGCTTAGTTGGGGCAAAAAAAGGTTTGGAAACACTGTTCTAAACAATAAGGCTTTTTTTATCGACTGCTTTCATTGCGATTTTTATGAGCTTTTCACCAAGATCATGCTGCTCCAAGACGAGTTTTCCTGCCTAGGTCCGAACTTCTAAATCAGAAACTATTAATGTTCATCAAGATTTTATGACTTTCACATCGGAAGGAATTGTGTCACTGCCAGGTGATGTGTCACTGCCAGATGATTCTTCCAGTCTACGACCTATCAAAATTTTACGAGATGCAGGTGCTTCAAGGTCCTTACTACTTGAGGGCATACTTCTCTAAGACTACTGCTATTGGAAACAACATCTTGTTACAAGGTGTTTACATTGTGTTGCATTGATTAACCTTTACATAATATCCATCTTAAATCAGGTCTAGTCTCCGGACATGTGTTTGTGGGTATCTGACCAACGTTACCTTTGGACGTCATCACATTGCTTTTAGGATATGACAGCTTGTGATTTCCAAACGAATCGTTACACGTGAACCTTGTTTAACTGAATCTCAGACATGTGCTGTTACTAGGGCCATGAGTTCAAAATATCACCAAAAAAAGATTTCTAAAAAGTTGAAACAGTCAATCCTGATATTAATCTGGAGCAACATAGAAGAGCCAAAAAAAATTTATAAGTTCTTGTCTGACCAAGGAATCAAATTGAACTTTTAAAATAAATGATGACCATCTTGGAAACGAACACTTTCTTGTGGAGTGAATATCATCCAAAGAAGCGGGGGCAGTTCCGAAAGACATGTAAAAACATGATGAGAACATATAGCCAATAACAAGAGAAAGACTGGGGTGAAGGAGTCAACTTACTACTGTTCGCCACCAGAGAAGCAGTTAAAACTCACTTGGATTCAGTCCCTTTGAAATGGTATTTGTCTGTACGGTTTTTTTGTCCCTTTAAACTTTTGAAAGATACATGTATATCATCGGATATATTTCCAAAATGCTGACCCTTGCCATCATACCTGTACCATCGACATCCATCCTTCCCCCATAGCAATATACCGCAAGAACATTGATACTCTTTGTACCCATGTTATCCAAGTCCAACACCCTAGTGCTGTGGTCGGCAAACTCATTAGTCAAAAGAGCAAAAAATCAGCAGCAGGACGATTAAAACAATTTTGAGAGCCAAATTTCTTGTCAAGAACCATGTTTTTGGCGCCAAAACCGATTCGTGGCCGACTGATCGAGCCACACTCAAATCGCTAAAGAGCCGCATGTGGCTCGCGAGCCGCGATTGGCCGACCACTGGCCTAGCGTGAACTTGCATCTTAGCCCTTCACCATATACTATAGTTATGCATAAAAATAAACTATAGTTTCACCAAAAACTATTATGTTACACACTAAGCTGTAGTTACACCATAAGCTATAGGTACGTTACATAATAACCAAAAGTTATGTTAGACCATCTCTTATATATGTTGCTTCTGGTCTGGCTGCTTTCTTTTCACAACCGACCATCCCCCTACTCAACCTGTTTTATATTAATATTACTGACTCGGGGAAGAAAAACTGACAAGCAGTGAGCGTTATGCGTGATGGTTGAACTCTGGTAAAAAGGTTGATTTTTTTCGGCGGCGACTATTATATGATCAATAAATAGCAAATAGGACTATCTGTAGGACTATCTGTAGGACTCTCTGTAGGACTGTCTTTAAATTGGCCTATTGTTTAAAGGCCGTCATATATTATAGAAAATGAGAAGTTAACTTTTTTAACACTTGGCCTAATCGTGTATTTTCTCAAAATACCCCGACCCGGTGTAAAAAAAAGGCCCCGCTTAAGCCCTTATATCCTTATTTTCTAGTAATTTGATGTTGTTTGTCATAGGGGGTGAGATGTCGGGCATTATAAAAGGATGTTGTTAAAAAAATGTATTGACATTACTTATAAACGTTAACATTATTACATATTTACTTGTTTTTAAAACAATGAAGGACTGATTTAGTCTACTTCTTATACATTTCAAGGGCCTGGAATTTTTCTATTATATACGTAAAAATTAGATTGTTAGATGGTATAACTTCGCAATGGCAGGTAGAATGTATCGCGAAATGCCTTCGATTATTATCCCGGTAACTTTGGGTCATACCTTTCTAGCAATAAATAATGAAGGCAAATTTAATCAGTGAGAGATTTTAAGGCCTCAAGCACTGTTGTCTAATGGGGTATATAATTATCCTTGTCGTTAAAAGAAATCACACTGACATACTATATACAAGGTCATTTGAGTTCGCCTATTTGTCCTTTTCTGGTGGAATTTTAGAGGTCGAATACTGTTGACCTAGTTTGGATTCAAATATGGCAGCTTTTCCTGATTTTGTTTTCAGAACAAAGCCGTGACGTAATAACCATAAGGAGACAATCAGTGGCGTTCTGGCTTCCATTTTGAACAAAGCCGTTACGTAAAAACCATGGGGAGACAATCGGTGACGTTCTAACCTCCATTTTGGTAATTAAGTCGAAACGTGTCTGCTTTTATTTAGGTCACAATTGGATTTGTATGTGTTCAAGTCGATTTCATTCCCAAGTAGTTATAGGCACTTTTCAAATATGCAGTTACAGTTCATTCTAGTATAATAGTAGGCACAAAGCCTGAGCTAATATTTTTTAATACTTATATACTTTCTAATGGAAAGTAATTATTAAGCTAAGACCAGTGAGCGCATATTCAAATATTTTCAAATAAGTACACCTTGTGTGTGCTTACATTGCTCCGCCAACATCAGTAAAATGTAAACAAAAAATAATAACGAGGAAGACGCTGCCCCAACGCCCCCCCCCCCAAACCACACACAAAGTACTTAATATTTTCGTATATAAGTTCATCTAGTTTCATCAAAAATTATTGGTGAGCTATATAAAGAAAGGAGCTATATAAAGTCACCGTGGAGCTATCTAAAGACATTGCTAAGTTATCTGAAGACATTAATGATATATTTAAAGACATCGGTGAGAGATCTAAGGACATTGGTCAGCTGTCTGAATTTATATTTATCTGTGAGGTCTGTTCTTGGCGTCTCCTATCATTGATAGTCGTATCTGATCTGTCGTGTTTACAATGTAACACTGGGAAAATGGATGGGCTTTAATAAAATCACCACCCTGGTGTCTGAGCCAAAGTGGGTCGAATCTATTCAACTGACAGTGATGGAACAGGCCGACGACACGGACACCCACAATTTTTTTTTAAGAACAGGAGAGATAACAAAGAAATGACGTCAATAGCTGCTATTTTCTTTGATTCACATTTAAAACCATAGAAATGTAAAAAAAAAAGTAAATAAAAAGTTGTTGTTTTTATATTCAAGTGGTTTCGAAGAGGTTAAGGAAAAAAAAAGAAAAACAAAGTTGTATTCATGTGTATTTTAAATGTGTTAAATGGTGTTCAACAAGCTTTTCCTCCTACGACACACCCAGTGTATCTTTCAGGCATCTCTCCATGTGGGGAGGGTGCATATCAAATGCTCCCACCCCCTGGGGAAAATGTCCACTTAATTCTTACCCATTAAATTGTTTTTGTTTTTTGATTGTAAATAGTAACTGGTTCCTTGAACCGATTACAGTTAGTGGAACCTTTGAAATATCTATACGCTAAATATAGTATATTATCCGTATATTTAAGGCTAATTTTGTTAGAGGCTTACACTATTCGATTATACATGTAACACTGAACAACTCAAAAAGCAAAATCAAGGTTCAAGGAGAATATTCAAGATAATTTCAGATTAGACGATTCCTAAGACAGGGAGACTCGCTGTCTTTATGCTTTTTAACCTAACATTAGAAAGAGTTATGAGAAACATGCATATTGTCACCAGAGGAACAATAACAGAATACTTTCTGAGGGAAATCCAAGACCCACAACCAATGGGCACTGTCTGCAATCAACCACTTCAATATCTTGCATATGGATGGTGACATAGTACTGCTAGGGAAAAGTATTAAAGACATATCAAAATACAAGACGCATCACTACAAGCAGGGCTGGAAGTTAACAACCAAAAAACAAAATTCGTGACTATGATAAGAGAAGAACAGACAGATGAAGCCATTAAAATTAGAAACCAGACTTTTGAAAAAGTAAATCCATTCAAATACCTAGGATCTTTATTACGTGAAAGAAACGAATTACTAACAGAAATTAAAGAAATAATATCAGCCGGAAACAGGGCTTACTTCAGTTGTCAGAAAATACTCAAAAGTAAAAACATTACAGGAGAAACAAAGAAAATTATAAAACTGTAATCAAACCAGTTGTAACATGTGCAAGTAAATCTTGGACCCTAACAAAAACGGCAGAAAACCTATTTAAACACATGGGAGAGGAAAGTTCTGAGGAAAATATTGGACCAACTAAGAATGAATATGGATGGAGAATACCATAAATTGTACAGTCTATATCAGGATCCCACGATAGTAGCAGAAATAAAAAATGGCAGGCTACGCTGGACAGGACACTTAGAGAGAATGCCCATTGATAGAGGAGTGAAGAGGGAGCATCACCAAAACCCCAGACGAAAAAGGCTCAAAGCCAGACCTAGGCTTAGATAGATGGATGATGTTTAAAAAGATCTACAAGAACTGGGAATGCAAGCATGGAAAAGAAAAGCATTAGTAAGGTCTGAGTGGAAGGAAGTAGTGAGGCAGGCAAAGCCCTACATGGGCTGTAGCGCCTCAGGGATGATGACTTTTCGATTATAAATATCGTAATATGTCTAAAATTGGCCGCTTCTGATCAATTACTTTTTGTTGTCCACTTATATCGGTATTTTTTTTTTTTTTTAATTTTTTTTTTTTTTGCAATTTCCCAAGTTTTAAAACTTTAATAAGACAGTATAAAACTGCATTTACGTCAAGGTAAAGGTCAATAATTTTAATATATCTCCCCCTTATTACAATTTTAATATAGTTCCTTCTAAATATTTAGTTTAGACCTGTTTACCCCAATGCTTTCGCCGTAGTAACTATGTTTTAAAGTCTCTAAGACTACGTTACTACAACGATTTGGAAAAAACTACAGTTTCGGTGATTTTTTCAGTTGTTTGGTCTATTTTTAATAAATAATAAGGATGTTTTCAGTAAAAGGTTACCGCATTTTTTGTTTTGAAAGCAATCAAACAAAAACAACAGAGATTGGCCCTTGCGGTCTCGATCTTAATGGGCCACTCAGAATATGTTCCTATTATGTTGCTTATCGATGGGATTTTGCCTCATTTTCCCATCAATGCGCATGTGCTTTCCACGTTTCAGATGTTTTCGTATTTTTTTTAAAAAAATGAAATTTCGTTCCGTAATACCGTGCGTGATGCCTTGGAAGATTTTTTTCTGTTCAGTTCACCTATCAACATATTCAGTGGTAAGTAAAGTATACAATAATTTTAATATTTATAAGTTTACCCTACTTTTGTTGCCTTTGCAGGAAGCCTAATGATAATAAAAACAAATTTGAATAATAGTCATTATAGAAATAGAAACTAACCGTATGAGTCGTATGAAGATTAAAATCAATGTAGAGCAATTTGATTTTTAATTTAAACAAACGATACGCGACCGCAGAACTTTGTTAAGTTATTAATAGACCTTTTTTTAAAAAACTACAATATAACATATATTAAGTCACAAGCTTTCTTCTTTTCTCTAATTGATTAAATGGGCTAATTTTTAACAAATTTTCTTCTTTTCTCTAATTGATTAAATGGGCTAATTTTTAACACATTTTCCTGAAAGAGACTTTTTCATAATACTATAGTTTTCTATAGCGTGGTACCCCAGCATAGGGCTGGGCTCACCACACTGTACATACAATTTAACAAACATAACCATGAACTTAAAAATTAACATACTTTAATTAAATAAAACAAATCAAATGTGAACAAAGCAAGAGTTATAGAATTGTCTTAATTTCAGAAAAAACTTACCTTTTCAACATTTTCTAAGACATTATGAAGAAAACCTGTAAAACATATAGAGATTAGGGTAATTTCTGATGGCAAGTGATGTGTAAGCGTTGACATTACCCCACCTACCCACTCACAGCAGAGCACTTCCCCAAAAGAAATTCGCACTCGGTGCAACCAAATATTATCCCTAAAGGCGCCGTTCACTACTTTTGCACCAGGCGCCTGGTTTGCTTGCCTGATAACGGATCGTAAGTCGTGAAACCCTTCCTTAAGGAAATGGTGTTTTTCACTCTTTTCTTCTGTCAGAAGATTTCTATTATATTTTATAATATTTTTTTTTTCTTTGCCCTAAGCCCTAAGATAATTTTTACATGTTAAAATAAATCAGTATCCTTGGTAGAGAAACGTGCGCATGTATGGTTTCGAATTGATGCATTTTTACCATTTGTGTGAGTGGTCAGTACCGGATAGAGTCGAAATTTTCCCCTCACCCAGTGGCTTGTCTTGGTATTTCGCCATGGGCAGCATTAAGTCAAGGCACACAAGCGTCCCCATCACTACAAACATAACGTAAATACATTACTAGCTCGTGTACGCACACGATCAAATCTTGGACCAAAATGTAATTGGATCCCTTTTGCGTGGCTACTAAGCATGTGCCTCATTTGCCTTTAGCTTCATCTGGCACTGTGTGTAGTTATATTATCCATTTACTTAATACCTCACAAGTGAGGTATTAAGTAAGTGTTTATATCAATCAATCCTAAAAACTGCTGTCTTTGCCTCTAAAAAAATATAATAAATTGTGAACGAAAAATATTTTAACCAGTTTTTCTTTCAGACAATTTCCTTGGGGGTGGGGGGCACTTAGTGCCAATTACCACAAACTTAAATTTAACTGTCACATTGACCCATGTCAGGAAAAAAAGGGTGCAGAAATTGAGGGTCCCGAAGATTGTCGGGCAAATTCCAAACACATAGATACATTTTGGCACATACTTGAAATAGGTGTTTCTTTTAGACAATTTTGAGTGGGAATTTAAGACTTTAAGGAGGGGGCAGTGCAAAAATTAGCCACAATTAGGAAAATGTTCACCTTAACCCTAATTGGAACTGAATTCACTCTGAATTTAGCTTCCTTGAGGATATGCGGTTTGCCCTAACTTATTCTCCCTTCCGAAGATTTATAGTCCTCAGAAAATTGTTGATAATTTCAAAATGCATGAATGTATTTTAGCACATGAATGAATTTAGTGTTTCAACATTCTACACATAATCGGTGAGTAACGGCGAAGATGCTAGTTTAAAAATGTACGTTCACTTGACCTCACAGCAATTATGCGTGCGCCCTGCAATTCCTATAGCTGCAGAGGACCTAGGATTTTAGGGGGGCTTAAAGTTGTTAAGTTGACTTTTTTTTTAATTATCACCTTTGAATGCAAGTCTGGGAAGGACAAAACCAAAAAGGGGCAGAAAACATGAGATGTTTACAAAATACATCTTATATATATAATATTATGTGTGAGAGAGTGTCTATGTGCCTATGAGTGCATTTGTGTGTATGTGTCTATGTGTGTATTTGTGAGTGTTTGTATGTGTAATTTTGTCTGAGGTAAATCGTATAAAAATACATTATAAATTTCCCAATATTCAATTATAAAAATTTTATTTGTAACTTAAAACTACTATAATTTTCTTCATATAATTTCAAAGTGCATCTTCCATATTCTAAAACCAATAAATAAATTAGAATTGACCTGATAATCGAAATGCAAGTTTTGTTTGTTTTTTTCTTTAACTTCCTAGAGGATTCTTACCTGAAAAAGTATTAATTTAAATGTGTTCGAATGGATGGGGCAGATTGTTTATTTTTCTGTTATGTAAAAGAGAAAAGCAGTTGGAAATTTACTAAATATGGACTAAGTCCTGTTTTTCATTCACTTATACATTAGAAGTTATTAAAAAATTGACACATTTAATCATTTAAAGAAGACACACGCGCTTTCGACTTAATAATTGATGAAACGTTAAATTCTAATTTTTTGTACAAAAAACAATAATAATAAATTTTTGTGAAGTTTTCGTGTTATTGAATTGAGTGTAAAATAAAACTATGCTAATAACTATCTATTTTAAACATGATATCCTCATTCAATTTATAATTAACACATATCCCTACCTTAAAGATCCTGCTTTTCTTATGAAATATACTTTGAAAACAAATTGCACTTGTTTGATACTTAGCGAGTACTGTATTAAAATTATAGAACTTGATATTGATATAAAATTTGTTTAATACCGTGTTATTAAAGTTTTCAACTTAAAAAGTTGCAAAAAATAATTACATAAGAATACAAATATATGCGAACAACAGGAAGTAAGCGTTTGTCTCATAATCGGGCATGGCCGATTTTCTATTGATTATAGAATAGCATAAAACTCTAATAGTATTAGCCTTAAATATACGGATCATAAAGTGTACCAAAAAGTGAGAAAATTTGTTTCCGTTAGCTGTGTACCATAAACTTCCAATTTCTAAGCGCGATTCTTAAAAACAGTGATATGATTGTTTATTTATTTTAGGAAAATCGAATCAATTTAAAACTGATAAATAAGCCTGCTTTTATGAAAGTATATATAATCTATTAATATGTAAGTGGGAATGAAGTTTCTTTTTATAAATTTATTTTAATTTTTTTTAGCCAGACAGCTCAACATACGCCACAACTTTGTGGGAGGGGCGTATTTTATAAATATAGCAATACCCCAAAGCCCAAAAATGTTACACATTGGTATATGTATGGTTTTCAAACTAAAAATGATATACTGTATTTAACCTTCTACGGAAAACACATTTCATTGTGAGGATAGAGTGTGTGTACATTAATACGTGGATTACCATATCTATAAATCCGGTGATGAATAAGTTGTGAAAAAGAAGTTTTAGTTGGAAAATACAGTTTAAAGACGTTGACACATTGTGGTCACATTTAATAAGTAAACCCTTTTCTCAAAAATCAAACGTTGAAAATAGGGGAAAATGGAGAAAGTTTCTTTGAAACTAAGGTCATCGAGATGTTCCAATTTATTTCCAAAGATACAGTTCATGGGTGAGGAAAAGAGGTGAGGAAAAGAGGTGGCTTCATATTTATGAAGATTTTTTTTAAAAGTATTGTAAGCGTTTTGTGACAATACATATCAAGTGCGAAAGAGAGTGGAAATTTTTTATGTGGAAAGCAACATCTCAAAAAATTTTAAACACGGAAAAGTTAATCTTTAAAAATATATAGCTAATTAATCATTTCCCGAAAATACGGGTTAGTAGCGTCAACAAAGCTGGGTTACGATTTTCTTAAAAATAAGAAAATACTTGTTTTGCTACTTTACGTAAAATGCAGTTCATGGGAAAAGTGAGGGTACATTTTTATAAGATCAATAACTTTTCTAAAAAAAACACAAGTCTGACAAGGACGTAAAATTGGTTAAGAGATTTTTCTTCCGACATGCAAATTCCGTGTTTTACTATTCTCCTAATATAGTTTAGGAGTGACCCAAATGGTTGGGGAAATGTATTAATGAAGATACCAATATATTAAAAATATTAATGTTACAAAAATTTAAAAAATGGTACAGAGATTTTTTTCATTTAAGAACATGAATTTACAATTAGAAAATATGTTTTATTTGTAGTTCAGATGCGTGAATAAGGTTCGGGTCGCACTATAGAAGTTAGAGATTTCTCAGAACCCAATGATGCTTGAAACGTAAACATCTATACATATACACTTCCTTTAATATAAGGAAAGTCTGAATTACTCTACCATAAATATATATTTCTTTAGCATGCAATTTATTAAAATCCGTAAAATGAAATATATTTTCTTTTATTTGAGACTAGCAGGCTGTGTAACGTTATATGCCTTCCATAACACCGGGTCATATCTTCTAGTATATATAACCATATACATTTTAGCGGGATTTAAAATACTCTAAAATTGATAAGAAAGTAGAATAAGTAGAAATACAATCATTTTAAAGACTTATTAAACACTTACCACAGGATGTTTATTAATGGTTTTAATAATTAAGTGTCATTAAAATCATATGATTCCATTGACTTTGTAAGGACTTTTGAGAAAAAATTATTTATTTTTTTTAACAGTTAACAAAATTGTGTATTCCCTGGGACGAGAGTTTATATATTCCCTGTCATTGAATAATTGTATTCCCTGCGAAATCGGTTTATCTTGCCAAAACACGTCACAGAACGTTGGTATTCCCTGTCCAAAAACCTTTTTTTTTTTTTTTTGTTATTACAAAACGTACATCTCCTTTCTAAATTTTCTTTTCACTGTGATCAGATTGTTTTAATCCAAGTACCAAGAAGTTCAAGAAGTGTGTGTTCCTCAGAAAATAAGTTCGAATCACTCGCGTTAAAACTGTGTATGTTTGTAACAAATTTGACGGTCAGAAGCAAAAACATCCAGTGATTTTCTAGGTGTGAGGATAGAGTCCAAAAAGAAATTTTCAAGCACGTCACTGGACAATGATGGGTTTAATACTGCGCATGACAGTAGCTAGCTTCTCCCGTACTGATGGTAGACAGGATGCTCGCCTCTTCGCACTGACACATGACACACCGCGCCGGATGTTCGTTTCGGTAACATCGGGTGAGTTGGGTGGGGGAGGAAGAGTAGAGGCGGCGTGGATAAGATGGTGCCGGGGATGTCTGTCAATAAAATAATTACATAAGAAGATGAGCTGAGATAGATCTAATATAATAATTATAGCAGACAATTTCGTTTCATTTGAAACGCGTGGCGTTTTGATGAGGCGACGGCCATTGTGTGAGATGACGCAAGACAGATGAGCGTCCCCCCCCCCCCACCCTCGACACAGCAATTAGAACATCGGTGATCTTCAAACACATTAGACACGTAAACGAAGGCTGTGTTTTGTCGCAAAAAAGATCTTTCGTTATTATATTCAGAATCTGATGGATAGAACAACATTTCTTGAATAAAAATTGATAACATTTAAAACTATTATCATTCAAGGTTTTAATAAATGATTTTATATCACCTTTGATGATGTAAGTTGTGTGAGGCATAGGGTGGGTAATATTTGTAAAGGATGATGCTAGACGAATTTAAAAAATAAGATTTTATAGGCCAGTCGTCATTCTTAAATCTTTATTTTAATATATATATATACGTATATTTTAAGGCGATTGTAGATGTTTAACAATGAGCATTCAATTGCAGATCTGTAACATTGAGCATTCAGGTGTAGAGGTGTAACATTGAGCATTCCATTGTAGAACTGAAACATTTAACATTCAAGTGTAAATCTATAACATTTAAGATTCAAGTTTTTAGTTGGATGTTTAAAGCACATACACTAAAAACGAAAAGTAAAAAAATACATCTATAGACAGCTTGTAAAAATGTCTAAATTCTGGTTTATAATGCTTGCAAAATCAAACAGCTTTTAATTAAATGATTCCTCAAAATAAGCTGGTGTGAGTGTTTTAATATGGAATATTTTAGTTGGGAAATACATGGGTGGTGGCTTCTCAGAGGTTATTTCAAAACATGTTTTATTATAATTAGCCATTGGTATCTATGGACCAAGCGTAGAGAGCACAATATTGACTTCCCCAGTAGATGGACTAACTACTAAACTTTATCTTTATTGATGAAAATTCCACGTAAAATCCAATCTTTTATGATGTACTAGAATATATGACCCGATGCTGTCAGGATAATAATGGTAGGTCCTTTGAGATAATTTCTACCTGCTATTGAAAAAACTCATCACAATTCCAAATTTTAAAAAGAATGTAATGATATTTACGTTTCTAACATCATTAATTTTGAAAATTATTTATCTGCTATACATTATATGCCTACCCTACTCCTTTTAACGCCTCTAAATTATTTTTTTTCTCTAAACATGACCTTAAATTACCAAACCGAAATTATCACTAATTATATCATTATTGTCACTAAAGAAGTCAATTGGGGGACGATTTCTACCCTAGAGAAATACTTTAGATGTCATGTGATTTAAATTATAAAATGTTTGTGCCCTTGAACTACAACTTTTTTCTTTAAAAGTTGTGAAAACGTGTTCTTAAATTTACAAAATAATGCTTTCAAAAAGAAATGTGACGCAAAATTTTAACGTGTGAACTGAAAAAAAGATTAGACCAAGTTTCCGTTCACTCAAATTTCCGTTGCTAAATTTTCCGTCGATGAAATTTCTTGCACACAAATTTTCAGAGATGGTTTTCTACGACTATAACAGACTTTGGTGTCTTTTTTTTTTTAAGTTGTTAATCTCATAAAAATACACACCCACTTTACTTTTATCAAAGTAAAAACAAAAAAAAATTATAATTTTTGGAAAGAAAAACTTAACCCATCTCCATTTTTCAAAATTAAATTCTCAAGTGTGTAAAATGAGTGGGTTTTGATATTTATAGCTATACTTATGTAATACACCCACGTTTCGTTGGCGCCATCGATGTGTTTATTTGTAAAAAAAAATTATGTAACATCTCTTTTTTTTAACAAATGTAATACCATAGGATTTAAATATATTGTCATGTACGTAAAAATGTATACATCCTATTGCCTACCCCCCCCCCCCCCCCCGCTATTACAACAGTTTTGTAACGCACGTTTATTAAATCGAATATTTTTGGCTAATATAGGCAAATAGCTAGATGACGTCAATTAATGTTAATTTTATTTCGTAATATTAACAACGCACTAAAATGCACTAAAAACAACTGATATTTGGGTTTTCCCGATAAATGTAATAACGGTGTAAGTCTTTCATCATAAAAAAAATATTTTTTTCAATACTTTTAAACGCATATAAAATGCTTTTGATAGTTCCTTAGTTGTTATTTTAAATGTATTTGTAATTTATAATAATAATACTTAAACTTTTACTAAACAAAAGAGGATATATAATAATT
Source organism: Omphiscola glabra (assembly GCA_964017045.1). Lineage (NCBI taxonomy): Eukaryota > Metazoa > Mollusca > Gastropoda > Lymnaeidae > Omphiscola > Omphiscola glabra. The sequence continues at coordinate 32,737,137 of OZ024796.1, read as the reverse complement.
TTTAGCATTTAAATTTATTCGATTTTCGTAAAATAATAGAAAATAACTATATTCGTTTTCAAAGAATCCGAACATATTACGGTCAGCCTAGCTCATTCTTATAATATATATATATATATAAACATTTCTTTATTTCCGTATCGTGACACTAAATCAGATTTCTATTGAATGTTCGCTTAGTTTCAATACACGCTTTGTTTTTCACGAGGTTTGGGTTGGAGGAGGGGGTTGGGTTGGAGGAGGGGGTTGGTTTCAATGTCATTTTGGCTTATCATCGTTCAAACCCACCCTTTCCAATACTTTCTCTATGTCATACGCTCCTTCCTTCAAATGTAAATGATAAATGGCATTATTTCATTACCATTGCCAGTCAAAAATCCTCTGCCACCACATCACATTCAAAAATTCAATATTTTTTGTTAAACGTGTGACCTATTTTTCTTGATTAAATTATGAAATGATACCTAATGATTGTCATGGTGATGTATCATGTGGAAAATATAGATGAAAAAGTTTTGTGTTTGAATTTTTTTTCTTAATGTAGTATTGTGGAAGAATTTCTGCTTCAGTAAATTTATACAAATCTTAGTGAAACCTTGCTTGGATGTGTAATGGAATTAATGTATTGAATATTTTGGGCTGAGTGGATAAATTATCAGGCCTACACCATCAACTCATAGACGTATATGTAAATGTTGACTTATGAACAGCATACAAAACAAAACAACGATTGACTATAAACTCTCTGTCATCTGCCACAACTTGTTCTCGAATTCCTGCCCTTCCTATCTAACCGAACTTCTCTCTGTCTATTCACCCCTTCGAAAGTTTCGCTCCTCCGCAGACGGGCGTATTCTTTCTGTCCCCAAGACTCGCACAAAAACATACGGTGAAAGATCTTTCTCTTACTGTGCCACCAAACAATGGAATTCTCTTCCACTACACATCCGCAATATATCAACTATCACAGCCTTCAAAACTGCACTCAAAACACATCTCTTTAAACTCTACTACCCCGACTGATTCTTCACATCTGACCGATAAACGCTGCTGCTGGCCGCCGTCCATGGCTTGCCATGTAAAAGTTCTGGTATGGGTGAGGTGAATATGCATTAGATTTTGTTTTGTCTCTATACATCTGTTCTTTATTACATAAATGTATTTTATGTTATTGTCACGATTATGTCGCTTTTTAAAATATTTTTATGTACAGCGCGGTGAGCCTAGCCCTAGGCTGGGGTACCGCGCTATATAAGACAGCAAATAATAATAATAATAATTAAATGCGGCATATGGCAGACGTTTATTTACAAGTAATATATTTGGTATGATAGAAGGTATTTCATATTGCTATACTCACACGCGAAAATTACACCACAGCTAATATAAAACATTTGCGCTCGTACATGGGGGATGGGAGTATAGAATAAGCCTGAAAACTACTAATTAGTATGTAACATCTGAAACACAAGATGGCACCGAATGATACATCTCAAAATTGTCTGCATCAAGAGCAATGGAATGTGGGTACTGAAGAAGTGGTCATTAACTTTTACGAGAATGCGAGAAATCTTCCTGTAATACAATCAGAGGTAGTGGTTGGTCACTAAAACAAAGTTTTAATCTAATCCCTGGGGCGGGACCTTTGAGAATTTGGGACTCTTATGAAAGTTACCCGCAATGGCGAATAGATTATGGTTCTTTTTCAAAAAATCTCAATAAGTACACAATACAAATATTTTTGAACAAAGCGTTGCTATGAAGCGTTGCTATGCTCGTTTTGGTTCCCTAAATTGATGGACAATGTACATGACATATCTAAGACAGATTTCTCTTCTCTTAAATTATTATGTTATCTGTTGTTGTTTTTTTTTTTGTTGTTGTTTTTTTTTTTTGCAGGGGGGGGGGGGGGGTAATATCTGTTTTACAAAGTCCATATACATGGGCCACGGATCTAGCCTGTTTTGTTTACAAAAAACTGTCCCACAGAACTCGGTAGACTACCTCGCGTTTCTGGTCCAACTTTGTAAAGAAGATGTTTATCAATACGGACACCAATGTCGTCAAAGCGTGATTATTGTAGCCGCATCGATCCCCCCAGTGTTGTCAGCTAACCTCTCAACCCGTCAGCGCGTCTGTTGTGAAATGATTATTGGAATCTTAACCCATAATTAGAGAACGTGTTTCTTGGATGATAACAGCGTGAAGATTATTGAAATCTGACTGTCGGGGTTTAAAGTTTTCCTTCCTTTTTTTAAAAACACTTAGTTTTACATAATAAGATGGTGTCTAGACATTCATCAAGGATTTGCTGCTGGGATGTTTTGTTGAGAGCGTCTGATCGAGGCAATGTCTATTTTCTAGATAAAGATAGGAGTAGTGGCGTAGCTAGGGGGTGCGGACCGCAACGGGTAACACCATCTCAGGGGGTGACACCTAATGGAAAAATTGCATATTCCCATAAAAGGATAAAATATCAAATGTAAATTTTCCACACATGTAATCCACCTAAATGCGTTCTTTACTAAAAAAAAGTTCAAAGTTGGTGCGTGAGAAATGAGGTGAACGTATAATTGGGTCAGAAAAACACCGTTTAGACCATAATTCAACGCTGAGTGAAGTTTGTGTAACTTTCGTAGGTGATTGTAATCTATATTTTTTATAAATTCTGATAAATAAATCTTTCCATTGATACCAAATACGATGTTGTCGGTCGATTCTAAATATATGAATCTAATCGGTAAAAAATAAATAGAAAAAACAATGACTTTTTAATCATTTATAGTGTTATCAAAATAATATTTTACAAAATGTTCTAAATTCTTTTGATAATTAAACGAATTTTTTTAAATATTGTTTTTGAAACCAAATATTTCTATACCAAGAAATACTTAAACATTAATATTTTCGCCGATTCGTCACTAGCACCGCCCCTTAACATTTGAGCACGACTGTTATATTTTGATTGGTGGGTTTTACCTGCCACCTTTGTGTGTTGTATTTTGGAGAGTTTTCTGACTGTTGTTTTTGAACTGTAGTAAGTAATTTTTTGTTGTCTTTAACAGGGCGCAATTAAAGTATTTTTATTGTTCAAGATTTTTCTATCATGCCACACGGCGTGCACAAATCTAAACGGCCTAGTGGCTGCCAAGAAACCAAATGATGATCAGGGTTCATCACATGACGGTCATTAGCCTACCATTGATACTGATTCTTCTAATATCAACAGCATGCCTTCTATAGAACAGTAAATAATGCAAAACATGGAAGAGATTTACGTGGAAATACAATTAAAAGACTTGGCTGGTTTAAAAAGGGAAAAATATGCTGTTAATGTTGATTCAAACCAAGATATTGGAAATGTGATGGTTAATGAGAAAAACTGGGATATTTTATCAGATGCTTTTCTCTGGAATGTACCAGTTCCAGATTATTTATGTCTGAAATGATTAAAATAGTGAGCACCTTGTTTTGGAACAAGGACAGACCATTCAGCGTAGGGACAAAGCAAGATGCGAAATTTAAATGAAGTGTGCACCAGCTAACAAAGCAATGTGTCTCCATTTGCGATAAAATCCTGTGGCTGTGATTGATTTATTCACTTGTCAGTCAGAAATTGTATTATTTTTCCTGCAGATTGTTTGCTGTTAATGTAGGGTTACCAGACTTCCGTATTTAGTACGGACAGTTTGTATTTTCGACCCTCTTGTTCGTATTTATTTTTGCGTCCGTATTTGTCCGTACTTTCCTCTCGTCGTCCTGCTTGTCCGTACTTTTGGCAGATACGACTTGCTTTTCTTATTTCCATTCGTCTCATCTTATTTCTCGGCAAAGGCAAGCAATAAAGCAGTGAATAGTTTCAGCTCCATCTGACAGTCCAAAAATAGCATATTTATATCTCCAATGCTGTAAAAATATCACGCAACGATGTGTAGAAATTATCGTCATAATGTTGTCCTTTTTTTTTTTTTTACAAATCAACTAGCTGGAGATCTTTTAAATAGTACTCAGTAGTAATGAAGTTTATTTGAGAAATCACGCTCGAAGCGCGTTACAAGGTTCGAGAGGCATCACTGCTGCCAGTTAGGCGCATGTGAACTCCATCTCCCCATCTCCTGGGTTTTGAATTCAGAGTTGCCTTCTCTTAGATGAGTTGCCGTCCAAGGTTAACGAGTCCCATCCACCCGGAAGTTGCCGGAATGTTTCATTGTATCAATGTTATCCGCCTATCGGGACTCCATCGCCGGGTTTGAATTCAGAGTTTCCTTCTCTTAGATGAGTTGCCGTCCAAGGTTAACGAGTCCCATCCACCCGGGCTGCTGGTGGTGTGTTTGCTTGACTGGGCTTTGGCGGGGATTGAACTCCAGACCATCAACTTGAGATTTGCTCAGTTTAGACCACTCGGCCACCCAGCACACAGTAATGATTATATTTGCAGTAGCAGTATTACAGTAATATTTCGTCCACCGTATCTTTAGTGTGCACGTTCAGTGGTACTACTTTTCAGTTAAGAGCTATTTTTATTTAATTCTGTTTTTACTGTTTGTTGCGGAGGAAATGCTACATCTGATGCGAGCCGGAAAATTTTGCCACTTAATTTATAATCTGGAACTGGTACATTCCAGAGAAAAGCATCTGATAAAATATCCCAGTTTTTCTCATTAACCATCACATTTCCAATATCTTGGTTTGAATAAACATTAACAGCATATTTTTCCCTTTTTAAACCAGCCAAGTCTTTTAATTGTATTTCCACGTAAATCTCTTCCATGTTTTGCATTATTTACTGTTCTATAGAAGGCATGCTGTTGATATTAGAAGAATCAGTATCAATGGTAGGCTAATGACCGTCATGTGATGAACCCTGATCATCATTTGGTTTCTTGGCAGCCACTAGGCCGTTTAGATTTGTGCACGCCGTGTGGCATGATAGAAAAATCTTGAACAATAAAAATACTTTAATTGCGCCCTGTTAAAGACAACAAAAAATTACTTACTACAGTTCAAAAACAACAGTCAGAAAACTCTCCAAAATACAACACACAAAGGTGGCAGGTAAAACCCAGGTAAAAGTGTCCCCGAAACGGTAAAGAATAAAAGTCGATTTTTGGGCACTACTTCTAAGCTAAGTGCTACATTATAATTTTTTTATACATTTTTTACTTTATTAGTTTTTCGGTTTGTTCGCTGATGAAGGCTTCCTGCCGACCCGTTCGTTGTTTTGTTGCGTTCCTTCTATCCGGTTTAACCTTACTGTGTTTTACTAATTTTCTATTGTGCTAACCTGATTGCAGTCTCCCCCATTATTACCCTGGTTTTATATAGCGTGGTACCCCCGCCTAGAGCTGTGCTCACCACACTGTACATACAATTTAACAAATATAATCATTAACTTACAAAATTAATTAACATATATTTATTAAATAAAACAAAACAAAAAAAACTCCACCCATTCAAGAACTATTTACATGTCAAGCCATGGACTGCACCTAGCAGCATCGTTGATCGGTCAGGGGGGGGGGGATCAGTCAGTTTTTGAGAGATGTGTTTTGAGTGCAGTTTTGAAGGCTGTGATGGTCTGTATAATGCGGGTGTGTCATGGAAGAGAATTCCATTGTTTGGGGGCACAGAAAGAGAAAGATCGTTCATCATATGTTTTTTGTGCGCATCTTGGGGACAGAGAGAATACGCGCGTCTGCGTAGGAGCGAAGCTGTCGAGGAGTGAATAGACAGAAAGAAGTTCTGTTAGATAGGAAGGGCAGGAATTCGAGAAAATGTTGTGGCATAGAATAGAGAATTTGTAGTCAATTCCGTGCTTGTACATGGAGCCCATGAAGTGAATAAAGTAGTGGTGTAACGTGATCACGTTTTGTTTTTGCATTTAGAACTAGCCTAGCAGCTGAGTTTTGAATCTTTTGAAATTTTTCTAAGAAGTGTTTTGGTGAACCTGACAGAAGAGCGTTGCAATAGTCGAGATGAGAGAGAACAAGAGCATAGACTATGGTTTTTGTTGCATTAGCTTGAGGTAGTGGCGGATGGAGCTGATTTGAAGGATAGTGGTGTATCCAGAGCGATAAATATGAGAGATATGATTTTCGAGAGACATGTTGTTAGACAGAATATAACAAAGATTCGTAGCGGAGGATGTAAACTGTATGTCTAAGTTACCCACTTGAAATTAGGTGGGGAGAACTGAGTGAGAGGATAGTTTGTAATCGTGAATAAGAAGTGTTTCCGTTTTGTTTATGGTATTTGATATTTTAATTCTCTATTAAGATCCTATCTAAAGAAGATTTGGGCCGCCCCCCCCCCCCCGTTTTGACTGCCCACTTTGCCCCATTCTCATGGCTCTGTCCGAGGGCACTTGGAACTCAGAGCGATGCGACGTATGTTATCGGGACCAATGGGCTGGCCACATAGTCGGTGGTATATTATTATTATTATTGGTAGTTTTCTATAGCGTGGTTCCCATCGCCTAGGGCTGGGCTCACCACGCTGTACATACAATTTAACAAACATAATCATGAACTTAAAAATTCAACATACATTAATTAGATAAAACAAAACAAATGTGTATTCGCTCCAACCATTCCATAACTATTTACATGTCAAGCCATGCACGGCACTCGGCAACATCGTTTATCGGTCAGAGGGGGGAATCAGTAAAGATAGTAGAGTTTAAAGAGAGGTGTTTTGAGTGCAGTTTTAAAGGCTGTGGTGGTTGTTATATTGCAGATGTGTAGTGGAAGAGAATTCCATTGTTCGGGGGCACAGAAATAATATCCAAAAAAAAGTCAAAGTGGTGGAAACTGAGCCCAAAAGAACAAAATCATGAAGCATCGGAAGAGCAACTATGTTGCCTTGAAAAATGAAAAACATTGGCAGCAGGACTTAGGCTACACAAAATAATTGATGCCGAAAGTATTGTTCTAATGGAGAGGGAGAAAACAAAGTGGAGGTATATTCTGCAGAGGTTGCTATGTATCACATTGTTTCTTGCAAAGCAAAACCTAACATTTCATGGCCACAACGAAGATGAATCTTAATTGAATTGAGGACACTTTCTTGAAATGGATGAAAGATATCTAAATATGACACAGTGCTAAAAGAGCACCCAATGAGACTTAAGGGGAATAAATCTTTAATAAAAGTATCCGCATCTTACCTTTCACCAGAAACCTAAAATGATTTTATAAATGTCCGGGCAAATCATGTGAAAGAGATTCTTATCATGGACTAACGAGAACCCGGCATGCGTTGCAATGCCACTCAATGAAAAAAGTGTCTGTGTCTCTTACTTTCTCTCTGTCCTCTGTCTGACTCATGACTTTCTCTCTCTGTCTCTCTATGTGCTCTGTTTTTCTTTCTGTCTCTCTGTCTGTCTCTCTGCCTCTCTGTCTGTCGATATGTCTCTCTGTCTCTTTGTCTGTCTCTCTGTCTGCCTCTCTGTCTCTCTGTCTGTCGATATGTCTCTCTGTCTCTTTGTCTGTCTCTCTGTCTGCCTCTCTGTCTCTCTGTCTCTCTGTCTGTCGATATGTATCTCTGTCTCTTTGTCTGTCTCTCTGTCTGCCTCTCTGTCTCTCTGTCTGTCTCTATGTCTGTGTCTCTGTCTATGTCTGTTGTCTCTCTCTGTCTGTCTCCCTGTCTATGTCTGTCTGTCTCTATGTCTGTTTCTTTGTCATTCTGTCTGTCTCTGTCTGCCTGTCTATGTTTGTCTGTCTTTCTGTTCCTCTCTCTGTTTCTCTGTCTGTCTGTCTTTCTGTCTATGTCTGTCTGTTTCTCTGTCTCTGTCTGTTGTCGCTCTCTTTGTCTCTGTCTGTCTGTCTCTATGTCTATATCTCTGTCTGTCTTTTCGTCCGTCTCTCTGTCTGTCTCTCTGTCTCTTTGTCATTCTGTCTGTCTCTGTATGTCTGGCTGTCTGTCTCACTGTCTCTATCTGTCTCACTGTCTGTGTCTGTCTCTCTGTCTGTCTCTTTGTCATTCTGTCTGTCTCTTTATCCGTCTCTCTGTCTGTCTGTTTCTCTGTCTGTCTCTCTGTCTGCCTATCTATCTGTCTGTCTGTCTGTTTGTCTATCTATCATCTACCTATCTACCCTCTACCTGCCTTCATGCCTATCTGCCTACATGGCTATATGCCTGCCTGCCTGCTCACCTGTCTACCTACCTACCTATCTACCTATCTATCTACTCATCTATCTACCTAACTTCCTACCTACCTACCAAACTACCTACCTACCTTTTTACCCACTCTTCCATTCATCCATCCTTTCATCCATCCATCCATCCGTCCATCTACCTACCCATCCATCCATCCATCAATCTATCATCTATCTGTCTATTTGTCTGACTGTCTGTCTTTCTGTCTATCTCTCTATCTAATAAAATCTCTATTTTGAAAATTAAATTTTAACTTGTGTAAAATGATTGTGTTTTGATATTCATCGGTATAGTTATGTTTTCCTAATTGGTAAACATATGTTCATATGTAAAATTAGAATATAGCATATATTTTCTACAACTGTAATGTCATTGGATTGAAAGATGTTGTCATCCAAGTAAAAATATTTAAACTCAATTTCCTACCCCCGATATGTTTGCATCGAAGAAGGTTAATTATTTATCCAATTCATTCTGAGACTTATCTTGTGTTGCATTAGGCAAAATTAATATATCGTATGAATCCCCCCCCCCTTTTTTTTAAACAGAGTTTTAAAAAAAAATTAATAATCCAATGGATTGTAACCCTCTTAAATAACCAAAAATAATTTTTTTGCATTTAATATGCTTTGTTCGTATTTATATGAAAGATATGTGCATTAAAAATGTCATATGGCTACGTATTTTTGCTGCACCATCTTATTAAAATTATTTTTAGATGTAGAGTTTTTACTACTTTATAAATTTCATAAAAGTTTATTTTTGGAATGAATAAAAAGTTAAAACGTATTTAATGTTGAAAATACAAAGCTAAATTTGTTTTTAAATTTGCAATTTAAAAAGCAATCGATGCTATTTATTAATTTTACTTTTAAGAAGGGGAATATACATTATCAGTTTTGTCACGCTCTTTTATTAAATCAGAGAACTTTTAGCTTTGGCTAAATATCCAATACGCACTATGACGTCATTTGCGTGATTGTTTACATCTAATTAATTTTAAATTTATTTTGCAATATTGACAACGTACTAAAGAACCTAATAATAACAACTGATGTTTAGGTTTTCCCGATAAATGTGATTACTGTGTAATTCTTTGATCATATTTTTTTATTTAATTTTTTTCATAACTTTCAAATGCATATAAAATGCTTAAAATAGTTCCTTAGTTGTTTCTTTAAATGTATTGGTAATTTATAATAATGATACTTAAATTTTGCTAAAATAAAAGGGCAAATATAATATTTTTTTACTTATGAAACTTTATTCGATTTCAGTAAAATAATAGAAAATAACTATGATTGTTTTTAAGAGTCTGAACAATCATTACTATTGAAAAACATAACACGTTTACAACGTCATATCCGATTCTAAAATACGTCAGAAAATTCAAACTCATTTATACAAACAACAAAAATACTCTCTACACTAAACATGCAACAATGTGTTTTCTCTGCTCTTTCTACAAATTTGCTGACTGTTGGCATTTGTTCAAGGGTTGTTGTTTTGATAACTCTGTTTGAAATTATATTGATGAAGCTCATTTAAGAAAATAAAACAAATTTAAGGCCCCCGGCCCAAACGAAATAATGTAAAATGGTTGCATTAATTCAGAAACCTACTTATTATGTAAAACAGAAACTGAAATGTCATTATTTGTATTTGATTCAATTTCATCCACCCATGAAATAGTTCTGTTTGAAATTATATTTATAAAGTTCAGAAACCTACTTATTATTTCACAACAAACAATGTAATGTCGCTATTTGTATATGGCTAAATGTATATCCATCCAGGCATTAGCTCCGTTTGAAATTATATTTATTTAACTCATATAGGACAAAACTAAATTAGGGCCCCTGGCTTAAAAACGGAAAACAAATTTTAAAATGGTTGTAATATTTTAAAAATCTTTGCAGGTGGGCGCACAACCTCTCACTAAAGTTTTATCGCAATCTGATAAATGGTATAGGAGCGCATACGGAAATTATTTTTATAAAGCTGTATAAGAAAAAAAACGTATTAAGGGCCAACGGAGGAAAACGGAAAATTTTATAAGGGTAATAATGACTTAGAAAAATGCTCTCGCTTTTGGACAACAACTCACCTCATTTTTATCGCAATCACATGAATGGTGTAGGAGCGCATACGGTTTGATATTATATTTATATAGGTCTTTAAAAAAAACTAACTTAGGGCCCCTGGCTCAAAATAAAATACTTTAAAATGATTGTAATGATTCAAAAACCTTAGCGGTTGGGCGCATAACATTTCAATAAAGTTTTATCACATTCGGATAAATGGTGTAGGAGCGCATGCGGAAATATTTTAAACCAAAGCTCGTATCAGAAAAAAGAACGAATTTGTGGCCAACGGCCAAAAATAGACTATTTTAAAAGTTTTGTAATGATTCAGTAAAATGTGCGGTGTTATGAACAACAACTCACCAGAATTTTGTCGCAATCGCATGAATGGTGCAGGAGCGCATACAAATTGGAAATATATAACGCATATAAGAAAAAAAGAACTTAGGGCCCTGGCTCAAAACGGAATGTTTTTAAATGGTTTTAATAATTCCAAAACCTTTGCGGGTTTTGCACAACATTTCACTAAGTTTTATCGCATTCTGATAAATGGTATAGGAGCGCATACCGACATTATTTTTTACAAAGCTCATATACGAAAAAAAAAACGAATTTGGAGCCAACGGCCAAAAACGAAATATTTTAAAAGTGATGTAATTACTTCCAAACATGCATGGGCTTGTGCACAACAACTTACAAAAGTTTTAGTGCAATCGCATGAATGGTGTAGGAGCGCATGCGGTTTGAACTTATATTTATATAGCTCATATAAGAAAAAACGAACATAGGGCCCTTGGCTCAAATTGGAATATTTTAAAACGGTTGTAATAAATCAAGTCTATGCTGGCGTGATCGCAACTTCTCACCAAAGTTTTATCGCATTCGAATAAATGGTTTAGGAGCGCATACGGAAATTATTTTTACAAAGCTCATATAAGATAAAAAATGAATTAAGGGCCAACGGCCGAAAACATAATATTTTAAACGTTTTGTAATAACTTAATTTAATGCCCGGGTAGGTGGCCAATAACTAACCAAAGTTTTATCGTAATCGCATGAATGGTGTGGGAGCGCATATGAGACATACAAAGATACAAAGATACATACATTCATTTTTAGATATATAGATATAAAGGCTGTGATGTATTTTGCAATTATGTTCGACAGTACACCTGATATATAACACACGGACAATACGTCTGAAGTAATCAGATATGTGAAAATCCGCAATGTGAGTGTTAAAGTGAGAGAAGTGTTTCTATTATTTTTCTCTTTGAAGAGAAGAAAGCTGATGACCTCAGTTCTGACATTCTTACAAATCTAAAACGCGATGGGCTAACACAGGGGTGGGCAAACTTTTTGTGCGGAGGGCCACATAGACAAAGGTAAAGCTATTGTGGGGCAGCATGTATATTATGTCCAATTTTTTAATATCGATAAACATTTCCCTATATTAAAATCGGTAGTTTCGCATTTTAGCATTACATGACAAAGGTCAAGGACTGTTTTAAAAAATAGAAAATTAGAAAGAAATTTGATCAAAAATGTTTTAAAAATCATAACGGTGCATGAAAATCTGTAAAATTCAACAAAATAACTTAAAAACATAGTAGTTTTTTTAAATTTCTAAATGCCTTCGAGGGCCACATAATATCAGTTGCCGGGCCGCATGCGGTCCGCGGGCCGTAGTTTGCCCACCCCTGTACTAACATAATAATGTGCAGAGCTCAAGGCTACGATAATGCTGCCACAAGTCTGGAATCCATGGAGGTGTTCAGGTCATTCTTAAAAGATATAAAAAGAAAGCGATTTTAATGGATGTGTGGGCCATTCGCTTAACTTGTGTGGTCAACAATCTTTTGCCCAAAATGCTTTATGTATTACATTCTTCGGTACTCTTGAGACAATAGTTTCCTTCTTTGCTGCATCCACTCATCGATGAGATATTTTAATTGAAAAAACTGGCATGTCGGTGAAAAGTTTGACAACAACACGTTAGAATTCTCATCATGCTACTGTTAAAACAATGACATTAGTTTGATGAATGTGTGGCGGCGATTGAAACTCTATGTGATCCTCTTGAAAATGTGTATACAAGAGGTATAGCACATGGGCTTTTACATTCTCTTTTTTTACAAGTTGTAATTAATAATAATAATAAAGTTCATTTGAAAAATCACGCTTCATCCCCAAAGGCTCGAAGCGCGGTACAAAAACAAAGCTGGGAGATAATAACTATCTTGAAAAGATGGTAGACAATTTCACCTCAGAAGGTGTTTGCGAAATAGATGAGTTGTTAAATTTGTCTTAATGGACTCCAGCGTCTGGCTGTGTCTGAGAGCGTCAGCAAGGGTGTTCCAAATGTTTGGGCAAGCAAATGCGAACGTGCGCTTTCTGTAAGTCTCAAGGCGAACACGCGGTATCGAGAGTTTGCCACTATCGGATGAGCGGAGTTGTCTAGTGGGTACATAAGGCGTCATGAGGGCTTGGAGATAGGACGGCGCCAGGTCATGCAAGCTGTCACTCTGAAGAACATGCTATTGAAAAAGCACTTTCAAAACCAGACCACTATGAAATTTCAGTATAGAGAATATTATGGTTTAAAAAGATTATGGCAGGAGAACAACTAATATATTCTGAAAACAATATAAAGATCGCTTTCATTCTGAACGCCAGATCAGAACATCAGCGATCAAGGAAGTTGCAGATATGTTTGGGGCTGCTCAACCCAAGAGTCTACTATCAGCAAGCGAAGAGGTGTTATTGGTGTCCATTTCGAAATTTACCTCTTTCTATGATGAGTTATCAGAGGATGAACTTTTAAAAGAAATACCAAGGCTTAGAAGACATCATAGGCAGCTGATACTGAATTTCACATAGTCATGGACTGGTAAGTATTTAATGTTTTAAATTCTAAAAGGGACTTCCAAGAATCACTTTGAATACTCTCGATAAGCCTTCTATTGTTTCTTACGATATGTGTTTCTCTGGCTTCATTTCATCGGATGTTTTAAAAACTAAGGCTTATCAAAAAATATTTACGATCCACCATGGAACAATTAATGATTTTTTATCTCGCTCTACTATCAATTGAAATTGATGCAGAGAATGATATTGAATTGGGTCAAGTGATTGACAGGTTTACAGGTTTGACGACCAGGAAAGGAACATTTTAAGTACAACTTAACGTTGTTATAGATCTTAAATACATTTACCTCCTGACTTTCAATTACTTTGTTTTATAATGTGGACTTATTTAAAACAAGAAGAAATACATCGTAGGAAGAGGAGGTTGACATCATGCGTTTGGTGACACAAACCCTTGCTACGCTATTGAGGGGGCGTAGTTTTGACCATAAAACAGTATTCAAAGGATATATAGACTTTTTTAATGAAATATTTGTTTTATTAAATGTAGAGCAAAACGAACTGTAACTTTAGTGTTACCAGACAGCTGGCCGTTTCTCTGTCTTTCATTAATTTTTCTAAGGCCCATTTAAGGTTACAATTATAGCATAAAAAACTCAATGAATAACCTGATTGACATCATTTAACCCTATCATTTTGACATGAAACTCTCTTACATGACCAAGCAAAAGGCATATTTCAATATAGAATCTAACTTACTTTATTATTTTATTATTTTTAGAGGAAAAAATGTTAAACGTGAAAAGAAATTTTAGATGAGGAAGCAGTCCAACAGATCGAATTAGCGTATGTTAAGTATAATTATTCTTTGTCTTCTAAAGGTAACAAAATATATTTTATTTTCTTACAGTTCCTTACACAAATTATTCAAATTAAAATACTATTTTCATGGGACTGGGGGTTTTAGCCAGGGTGTCTGCTTTTTCTTTGCCTCTGATATTTACGTGACATTGCACTGTTACTTTGCCTCCGCTCTTCCCACGCCATCTTAGATGACGCCAACTAAGTTGGTGGTATCTGCCTCGTTATTCAAGACCTCAAGATGCAGATCGTGAATTGGATTTTAAGACAACGTCAAGCCTCACAAGATCCCACCTCTGCAGTGTGCAGTGCACACTTTCCATTGCACTATAAATAGCTTCTAGTCCCGCATCGAAATTCGATGCTGCAGTCCCACGGCGCCATAAAAGCTCCTCATTTAGTGGCCCTACAATTGGGTATAGGATAAGCGCACCGTACCCTGCATTTCTTTCTCTCATGTTAGCTTTCATTGGTTTATGCAAACCCTTCAGTGGTCTCAAGGGTAGCCGCTTTCTGAACATGTGCAGGGCAGCATTTCGTTACTCTGTGGTCGTTCAGAGCCAAACGTATATTGGGACGTGAAGGTTCCCAATAGGGCGGAATGACTGGGGGATGTGTAAGACGTTCTCTCTTTCTGTGGAGTTCAATTATCCTTGATGCAAAAAGCGCGATCTCTTCTGTCGATCCCCGCTATCCCGTTATTCTGCATTTTAAATGACGGTTCTTTTCATTTGACCGTCTATACCGTTTTAGAGTGGTTAATATTCCCTTGTCCCTTCTTATGTCTAGTGGTTCTACGTTGGCTATGACTTCCGCAGCAGCTATGGGTGTGGTTTTAATGCATCAAAGATGAATCTCAAAGTCTCATTCTGGTACGGCCCAATCTTTCCAATTAAGTCTTGCTTGTAAAGGTCGGGCATCCTGCAATCCACCACTAACCTTGTACTACTCAGGTAAAGAGCTTGCTTCAGCGCTCCAATTAATGTATGCTAACGTTTTCACAAGGTTGAGCTTGATGATCACTTGACAAATTATGCCAAGCCTTTTTCTGTCTGCCATGTTGACTTTTTCACACGTTCCAACCCATTTTTACTTCTTTGCCTCGATGACTGCTTCCCGAACTTCAGCCATCAGTCTGTTGTAGGCAGAGCGAGCTGCTGTCGTGTTCAGTCCTTCAGCTTTGGCCTTCGACTTTTTCCTTTCACGGACAAGTTCCACCAACCTCTTGTTCCAGATAGGACGGAACTTGCGTTTCCCTTATGTCCTGGAAAAGGTCTTTTATCCATTCTTTGTTTTTGTAAACACGTTTTTAAGCCATCAGGTTGTAACAACTCTGAAGTATTGGGGGACGTTTATTTTTTACTTTTTAGTAAACTTTTGGAAAGGTGTGTTTTTTTCACATAAGTGTCAGTGTAGGTCAATTGGTGACCTACTGATAATGAATAGTTATATTGACATAAGGATGGGGTAAGTGTACAATGCTTCAGCTCAAATAGACAGCAGGAAGTGGTTCAAAATTGATTGACAAATTGACCCAGACAAAATCGTAAGTTTAATAAAAGTGTGTAAAATAACAACCCTAAAAACAAAGTTTTTCGTATAAATCCTTTATATGCATTTTTTTTCATTAATGTAATAGTACGTGATTTATCATTTATTAAGAAAAGTTTATATAAATGATTAACTTTTTGAGAAAACACGCTTCATATTTCCTTCATTTTCCCCTTCAAAAATCATTTTAGTCAATATAACAATTTTAGTCATTGACGGTGTAAATCAGAGTTTGCTTTTACATAAACTTCAGAGAAATAGGATTTAAGTCACTACCAAAACATGGATAACTAGCTTCCTCTGCAACCGATGCCAGGCAGTAGTGGTGGACGGTACAAGTTTCTTCTTTGTCTGTGTTAAGACAAGGGTCCCCCAGGGCTCAGTGATGGGCCCCTGTTTGTTCCTAACATACATCAAATACCTACCCGAGAAACTGACATCCTAAGCATGCTTGTTCGCAGATGACATAGCGGTGTATAGGACGATCGCCAACAGATCTGACCAGGACTAGCTACAAAAGGGTCACAAACTGTTACCTGAGTGGGAGATGAGATGGGGCATTAAATTTTATCCTCCCAAGTGCCAGACACTGTCATGTCAGTCTCTAGATGGGATACTCCTCTACACCATCATTACGAACTGCATAGCCATATACTTGAGCCAGTTTCCTCCGTAAAGTACCTCGGTGTTACCATTCAAAGAGAGTTCCGCTGGGACGAGCATATTAACAATATGTGAAACCAGGTAAACGAAACACTAGGATTCTTAAGGCGAAATCTAAAGATCGGCAACTCCAATGTGAAAGAAAAAGCCTATACAGCCTTTGTCCGGCCGCTTTTAGATTACGAATCTTCCGTCTGGGGCCCATTCACCCAGGGAGCATCGACAGGCTGGAGGCGGTCCAGCTGATGGAAGCTTACTTTGTCCTGAACCGCTATAGGAATAACTCTAGTGTTGGCAGCATGCTGGAAATACTGGGCTGGTCACCATTGGTTGAACGACGACGATTATCCAAGCTCTCTATGATGTACAAGATACATAATGGGCTGATCCACTGCTCCAGCATTAAACTGAAACTCGTCCCTCTCACCCATAGACAGTGACAAGGCCATGACAGGCAGTACCGGCTCGTATCAGCAAGAACACAGTATAGGAACTGCTCATTGCTGCCAAAGACAATCAAGGACTGGAACAAGCTTCCAAAAGGAACAGTTGAGGTGACAAAACTTGACACATTTGCGTCAATTGCCGCAGGCCTTCCAACCCCCTGTTCATGATATCCTCTCTGAGTAGCCCTTGTAACCAGGGAAATATCCTCTTCAATACCTGGCACAAAAACATTGCAAATCCCCTCTACATACATTGGAGCCAGAATGATCAATACATTGATCGTGGGCCCTTACTATACACACACACACACAAACCTTTTTGAAAAACCGGAAAAAAATATTTTTGGGGGTTGGGGTGGGGCTGAAAATTTGAACTAATTTATTGTCATCGGCAATGAGTCTATGTGCCAAGTTTAATGTCGATAGGTTGACGGGTTGCGGGTCAAATAGCCTTCAGGCGATTTTGCCGCAGACACACGAACAAAAAAGAAGCTAATATAAAGGATTTAAAAGCAGCAGTTTCATCACTTACGTCACAGCCACTTCGCTCTGAAGTTAGGATAGTGGTAGAGCGAACAGGTGGATTAAGAAAACTATGTTAAAAGAAAATTGCATTTTCAAGTTAGAAAGAATTATTTCCTCAATTTTCTGTTAACCTTTAAATTTGTTTTATCCTAAAGGGGAACCAATTTTCTGGAACCGATTTTCAGACAAAAAGTAAAAAAGTCGATGATTTTAGGCTTATGGCGTGTAACATAATACGGATTATTGACTAATGAAAACTCTCAAGTAGGCCTACCTGAGGGTAAACATTGCCTAAACGCAAAAAAGTATTTTAGTCCGAGTCTGAGTCGAATGCAATCACCAACGATACATAGATTATTATTTTATTTATTATAAGGAGGGCGCGGTTTCTGAGTGAGAGAGCGAATCCTTGGACTTTAAAAGTTAGGATTTTGGTGGTTCTCTAGCCAGTCAAATGCATAGTGTGAGCTCGTTTAAATTATTAAAGATATCAGATTCCTTAAATTAAATATAGCTTAAATGAGTTTATTATTTTACATTTGAACAATGTTTAAGAGAGCTGTGTCGTCTAAAATTACTTGTATGAGTATATCATAGTATACGACATTTTAAAAGCTTTGTGTCCTTAACTGTCAGACTTATTTTTATTTATTTTTATAAAACGGGCGAATCAAATGTAGGCTATTCAATATTAATGACACTTCAACGGGTAAACAAAATAACATTTAAAACTTTAAAAAAATTATTCTGCTGTCATTTGATAATACCAAGTTGTTGTCTTCGGTACAGAATGTAAGATAATCATTCCTCTCATTCGATGAAATGTATTGTCTGTTCAAAGCTGTACATTATTTTCTTTTAGACTGCATGGAGGCAAGCAGTTCGGCAGTCCTTAGACATATTTAAATCCTTGATCAATCGCTCAAATCCTTATGGACAAAACGTTAACTTTATGACGTTGTTATGAATTAGTTCACTACCCTCACTTTCTTATCGTTGGCGATAAAAGTATGATAAGACATGCAAGACATCCCCTAAGAGCAGAACCGCTGCAAGACTTTTGGAGCGCAGCCCCCCCCCCCCCAAATTGAGGGTTTTCGGTTTTGCGTCCCTGAATTCAAAGCTATAGCTTTGTTTCCCCATTACAACTTTGTGCCCCTTAAATATCCGAGGCCCCCTGCATGCGCAAGGATTTTAGGACCCATGTAACGGCTCTACCCGTCTGTAACGTTGAAAGGACGTAGACAAAAGTCATTTTACAACTAAATCCCAAAGCTCCCCCCCACCCCGAGTCATCTTCCTCTGTCGTCCTACCCCGCTAGTTAGCCCGAGGAGTGAGTTTGCACGGTCTCGTCACCCATCCAGAGGCGAAGCTATGATAGTTTGGGCCCGGGACGAACTATAAAATTGGCGCCCCAGCCTCCTCCCATTTTAATCACATTTTTCTATTACATGGAATAAGGAAAAATATTTAAATTTTATAAAACGTATTTAAAGAAGAAATTTTATAGAAATTATAGTTCATGACCCAATCAGTCACTGTCGTAGACTAGTTTACATGACCCACTCAGTCAGTGTCGTAGACTAGTTTACATAGTCTACAAAAGATGTTTTTTCTTTTTTGATTTCACGGTCGCAAACTGGTCAATGACGCAATCAAAATCTGTTTCTTCCAATAATTTCCCTTACAACACTAAGAAGAGCAAGATCCCTGAGACGATCCTGTCCCACTGACGCACACAAATGCGACAAATTAAGTTTACATTTGCTGAACGACCGCAACAGCTTGCAATTTAAGCTTCTATTGTTTATAAAAATTTGCAGTGAAATTCGCAGAATCGGAATTATGTCGTTTCCATGAAACACAATAAAACCAATAAGATCCAAAGGAGTGTCTGGTAGAACGTCATTCCGGTTACTGAATAGCATTCTGCAATCTTCAATTTTTGTGAAAAGTACGACCAAGACGTAGATATTTTCACAATAAAATAATTTCGACGAATTACATCGACATAGGTATCGGATAGAAGAGTCTTAATGTCCGGCAGAAACTCACATTTTGTGTTCAGGCCTTTCAGTCGTAAAAAACGTGTTGACATCTTCTGTTGAAGTCGATCAAATACGATCTTCATAACGCGCACCGTTGCCAGTTCTCCAGGCATCTTCCGACGTCGGTTCCGTTCTGTTTATCTCAATTTCCCAGGCTGTGCGTTTTTATTTATTTTTGTTGGCGTTTTCTACGTAAACTTGGCTCAAATAATTATGAAGCCTCACAAATTCTTGCTCCAAAGATTCAATATCAGATGCTGCTTCCTCGAAATTTATAGTACGATTCTGTACGCGCATCTGTACACGATCGATTTTTCCAAGAATGACATTCCAGAAATGCAATAAAACTATGAAGTTAAAATTCAATACGCATGTCTGTAACTGTTCTGCACCACTTCTGGTGTCATAGTTGAGTCCTACGATAATTTTTCCAGCAACCCTACTAACTAACACACATATTCTGGTGAGGGCCTGAGATTACTCTCTTAAGGCCCCGGCTAGTAAATTGGCAATCAACTCCATCTGCTGAGCTGTGCCATACAACATTTTCCTCACATAGGGTTCCCCCTCCGCCCTGGCCTCCCCCGGAAGCTCTAGTGAGGGACATTCGGTCAACAGATGCGCCAGCGTTTCCGGGACCAGGTTGCAATGCCGGCAGGTGGGATCCCGACCGCTGTCTAGACGCCAGAAATACGTGCCTATGGGGCAATGCTCGGTGCGCATTTGCGTCACCAAACTCTGCTGCTTTCGGCCTAACCCCCACTATGGGTCTTGTTTGCTAGGAGTTTGCATGTTCGAATAGACGCCTCTTGCGGTCGTATTGTCCGCCCACTGCCTGTACCACTTTTTCCTAAAATGGTCCGCCAGCCAGTTCTTTATTCCCAATCCAGTCATTGGTGTTTCTGGCTGAGGCTGGGCGGCCCCGGTCTTCGCAAGAGTGTCCGCTTTCTCGTTGCCACTGATGTTGACGTGGCCAGGGATCCATTGCACTGTCACCGTGCCTCCTAGTTCGCCGAGTTTGCATAGGTCATCTAAGATGACGTCAACCATGTGTGTGCTACCCTGTCTCTTTCCCAAGATCTCGAGAGCAGATCTTGAGTCCGAGAACACGACTACATCGAGTCCCGCAAGCTCATTTTCTTTCAGTGTGTGATACACGCTCTCCGGTGCCCTGTGTATAGCCTCCAGCTCCGCATCAAAGTTTGATGCTGTAGTCCCACAGGGTCCGGAGAGTTCTTGGCTTTCTGGCCCCCCCCCCCCCCCCGCTGGGTATAGTATGAGCGCACCGTACCCAGCAGTACTTTCTCTCAGGTTGGAAGATCCGTCCGTGAACACTTTTACAGGTACTTCGGAGTACAAATCCATGGTCTCAAGGGCGGCCGCTCTCTGAACATGCTCAGGGCTCCGTTTTGTCACTGCCGTGTCGGTCAAGGCCAAATGTATGGAAGGACGTGAGGGTTCCGCGTACGGCGGATTAACTGGGATTCGGGTCAGCCGTTCTCTATTCTGGGGCAGATCGACGGTCCTTTCAAGCTCCACGACTTGGTGCATGAATGAGGATCCTTTAAGTCTTCTGCCCGCAACCCAGTTATCCTGCATCTGAAACGACGGTTCTCTTTCTGTCAGCCGTCGGTACCTCTCTACGGTACTTAAAATAGCCTTCTCCCTCCTAATTTCTAGCGGTTCGACATTGGCCAAGACTTCTACAGCAGCTGTGGGTGTGGTTCTGAATGCACCACAGATGAATCTCAGAGCCTGATTCTGGATTTGACCCAACTTCTCCAGTGCAGTTTTGCTTGCAAAGGATTGGACCGGCATGCTGTAATCCATTACCGACCTTACACTGCTTAGGAGTAGCGCTCTAAGCGTACTTGCGCCCGCGCCCCAACTTGTGCAAGCTAATTTTTTCACCAGATTGAGCTTGGCGGTCGCCTGGGAGCAGAGGTCTTGTACAAAATTATGCATTTGCACCTTTTGATCCAATTTGACTCCCAGGTAAACCGGTTGCTTGTCCCATTTGAGTGCTACATCCCCCACCTTCAGCTCAATCTCCTGTTTGAGAATGGTTCGCCCATTGGTAAATAGCGAATAGACCGTCATCTCGGTGTTGATTTCCAGATGCCACCGCTGCATGAACCTGTTGATAGACGAAAGGTCTTGCTGTAATAGCGTTAGCAGGCGGTGGACATCCTTACCGGTGCTCCAGATAACCAAATCATCAACATACATCGCGGCATTGGTTACCAAATTTTGTGGCAAGTCATTAATGTATGCCAGGAAAAGTGTGCAACTGAGGGCTGACCCTTGTGGGAGCCCTTCCTCAGGGGTTCTTTTCCTGGAGGTTTCACTGCCGAATTTCGTGCTTATTGTCCGGTTTGTGAGGAAACCGGCAATCCACCTGTACATATTGGCAGTTACTCCCATCTTTTGCAATTTCAATAATAGACCGGACCTCCAGACTCGGTCGTATGCTTGCCGGAGGTCGAAAAATACAGCCACTGTATGTGATTTTTTCTGGAGCCCATCTGTTATGGACTGGAGAAGACGGAGCACTTGATCTACAGGCTGCATTCCCTTGCGGAAGCCCGCCTGTATTGGACTCAGGCTGTCGGTACTCTCCAGTTACCAGTACAGCCTTTGATTAACCATTCTCTCGGCTACCTTCCCTAGACACGACGTTAGGGAGATCGGACGATAGCCGTTAGGGTGATTGAGATTTTTCCCTTCTTTGGTAATAGGGACGATGGTAGCGCTAAGCCAAGCTCTGGGTAGGATTCCAGTTACCCATGATCTGTTTATGATTGACAATAGCTTTGTCTTCGCTATCGGGCCAAGGTTTTTTATCATTTCATTACAGATCTTATCCGGACCTGGTGCCTTGGCGGCGTCGCACTTGTCAATGGCGGTTTGCAACTCAACCATAGTGTAAGGGGCTGTGAATATCTCGTCATGCGGTCCCCACCGTTGGGCCTCTTCTCCATGTTTCCGAAGATGGTTAAGGTTCCGGCTCTCTCTGGTCTCTTTCTGCTTCCTGTTAATCCTTGCAAAATGCTTATTCAAAGCCTCGGCACTCTTGGCATCTGTGGTAGCCGTGCCAGTAGTCGTTTGCAGAGGACGCAGGTTACGTACCTTTCCCATGCAGGATAGAGAGTCCATCAATCGCCAGACCTTTTTTCCGTCTTTCAGGTCGAGTTTTCCACATGTACCAACCCATTTTTCTTTCTTTGCCCTGTCAACCTCCTTACGGACCTCGGCTGTCAGTGTGTTGTAAGCTGCACGAGCAGCAGCCGTCTTTAACTTTCCAGCTTTGGCCCGTGCTTTCTTTCGTTCACGAACCATTTCAGCCAACCTCTTATTCCAAAAGGGGCGGAACTTGCGGGTCCCGTTTGTTCTAGGGACTGTTTTTCTTGCCACTGCGAGTATTGCACTCACAAAGTTGCTGTATGCAGCGTCGGTGCTTTCAGAGGCATCGGGAGTCCCAGCTGACTCCGCGATCGTGCTTTCTGTTCTTTCTCGGAACAGGGTCCATTTGGCTTTGCCAAACAACCAGTGCCTCATAGCAAACCTTGGCTTTGTCAGCACAAGATCTAAAGTAATGAGGGTCGGTCGATGGTCACCGCCAACCTCATCTAATACTTCCCACTGGATCTTTGCCTCGAGCTCGGCAGAGACCAGTGTTATGTCGGGCCGTGACATGGCACTGTTGCCTGTGTGGAGCAGTGTAGGAACACTGTCACTGTTTTGCAATCTGATGAGGTTGGCCGTGAGCTCGACCTCCTCTAAATATCGCCCTGAGGCGTTAGTGTCGGGATAGCCCATATGCCCCATATGGGCATTGAAATCCCCAGCTATAATTCTATTCTGGAAGTGAGTATTGCCTTGTAGTGGAAGGCATAAAGTGTTTCTAGGAGTATTATAAATATTACTAATGGTAAAGAACTTACCTCCTAAACCTACTCTCAGGGTCAGGGTATCAGTGCCACCAACGTTTCTGCTCTCTACCAGCTCCGCTGTGAGGGGGTTTCGCACAAGTGTTACCAGCCCTCGGCAATTTGCGCAATTGCAGCGGTATACTGAAAAGCCCGTAATGTGCAATGGGTGCTTTTTCAGTAAGGTTTCCTGTAATAGAGATACGTCCACTTCCCGGGTGTGGAGTAGGTTGGTGATTTCTGGGATTTTCCCCCTGACCCCGTTGCAGTTAAGCTGCATAACTACTAAGGTAGTGGGGAGGTGACCAGCGGCACCTTGCCTAGTGCCCCCAGTAGCACTAGCGCCTGCAGTCGGCCTGAGCCCCGTCACCGACCTGCAGGGGAGGAGGGAATTCGAGGTCCCCCCAGTGTTGTCAATGTTGTTCGTACTAGCCATATAAAATGAATAAAGGCTGGACTTTCTTTTCTTACCTTTCCCCGGTGAAGGACTACCGTAGTAATCTCTCACCTTCGCCCTGGGGAACCGACGTAACGACGTGAGTTTTTTAGCTTCGGGTAGTCTGCTCTACCGTACTAGTCTGTCCCGCCACGTAGAGGCAAAACTCTTGGGAGCAACCCTACTATACAGGCCTTCAAGAATAGCGTTAACAGCTTCTGATCGTGCACTCCAGCGTGTTTCAGACTCCCGGATTACTGTGATAGGCATAGCTTTTTCTAACTCTTCCCAACCAATTGTTGAATAAGAGAAAAATAAATGTATTCTTTCAAGTGTTGCAAAAATGTGACAAGTTGATCCTTCTTAGCTGAGTGTACACCTGCTACGTTTAAGCTGTGATTATTACAGTTGTCAAACAATGCTCTGTGATTTCTGTCACATATTCCTTATTGAAGGCCAGATATATGCCCAGTCATCACAGCAGCATTTCCAAAACATTGTGCCCGACAGTCGGCTAGAGGAATGCCGTCAGATTTCGGTCTCTCGACGATGACTCTCTCTGGGCGTGCTGCATCTTTTGAACATGATTCTTTGATAGTTACTTTTTTAGTTTGAAAATCCACATCCACAAATCTTTTGACCTGAAGAAGCTTTTCCCAATGTCCCTGATTAGGAGTTGAGTCAAGTAAGATACCATAAAACTTGTTTTTCCTGAGCAATGCGTTTGATCAATGCGAGAATGTTTCCAACATTTTTATCATCATCCGCATTCAAATTTTATTCATGGACACGTTGGGCCACATTTTGTGAAACCAGAAACTTAATACATAGGTGAGTATTCTTTGCAATATATTTCGCCGACATTGTTGTTCCAGATAAATCTGAGCTTGAACCACTGCGTCAATTCCAGTACCATCCACTAGCCTTCATTTGGCTTCCTTCCATGTTGTAAAAGTTATGTTGTGGATAGGATTGCTATGTGGTGGCTAGGATTGTTTTCATGAGACTTAAGTTTTCCTGACTTTCTACACGTGTTGATACCGTTTTTTAACTCAAACGAAGCTCGTGAGTTTGAAGTCGATGATGTAAATAATAAACAACAGAAACTTCCTCTCCATTCGCTAGTCGACGTTTAAACCATGCTGATGTAAATGAACGGTATCTGCATGCTGGTGATAGATATTTTTGTGTGCTGATAAGGTAAGGATCTGAGAGTAATCATTTCATTGCGAAGAGACTGTGATACTTTCGATAGTTTTGCCGTTCTGTCAAATTCTAAGTGACAAACATCGTGAAACCTTGGTACAGCAGGAACAAAACAGCTTAAAACCCATATACAGTTACACTGCGAACCCCTCTGAAACATAGGAGCCAGAATGATCAATACATTGATCGTGGACCCTCAAAACATAGAATAAGAAGAACCACATCATAATGTGTATTTTCAGCTAATCTATCAAATATTTCTTCTGTCTCATCTTCCCGTTACTGTCCCCAAGTTCATCATTATGTTGGAACTGTTTAATGGCGACATCCTGGTCTTCAGTATTTTCGGAGGTTTTTTTCAACAGCTTCTTTGTTCTTAAAAAAGCTAGTTAGTAATGTACTAGACTTTTTATGCTATTTCGGCTTTCTTTTGCGTCATTGGACCCCACTTCTTTTTCTTCCTGACGTGGCTGACAAAAATTATAAATATATTTTTATATTACTGAGGGCACTGAAGTGAAAAAAATAAGTGTTGGCCTAATCCAGTGGTCGGCATATCGTGGCTTGAGTGCGGCTCGACCAGTTAACCACAAATCGGGTTTAACTAAGAAAAACATGGTTCTTGGCAAGAAATTTGGCTCTGAACAATTTTTAGGAGTCCTGCTGCTGATTTTGGGCTCTTTTGACAAATAAGTTTGCCGACCACTGGCCTAAACTATATCATAGTGCCACTGGCATAGTGCTACTACAATAAAATATTATAATTATGCTATACTTGCAGATTAAAGTGTACAATTTATACACCTAGTAAGGACAGATTATGCTCCAGATATTTAAAAATATCGATTGAACAAATTTTATTCTATATGCAAAAAAATTGTTTTGCTTTTGAGTATGGCTAGAGGCGAGTATGGTGGACTAACAAACAGCCCACCCGGTCACGGAACAGAAGCACTGCCGTGTCCATGCTGTTATCATAGCATGACCACAGACATTACCCAGCAGTTATGAACAGCTTTCTACTAGAACAAATACCACATATTTAATAAACACTTTATGTACACAACATACAGCCTACATTTACCTTAATAGAGTTTTTAAGTTATCTTTGTTTTCTGCCACAATATCAAGTGCCTCACATACGCTGCTTTTTATCTACGCTCAACACGTCACGTGCAGACGAAACCAGCTGTACGCAGATTCCGTATCTTTGCTGGCCACAGTGATTGGCAGTAAGTGGTCTGTGGGTGTCAGACGTATCAGATGACATTATTGACATGTCTGCTGCGGCAATCCTGTGACCCATTTATTACCTTTGTTTACTAATTATAATGTACCGTGTAAGCCTCATTTTGGCGCCCTTGCACCTTGGCGCCCGGAGACATGTACCCATGCCCCTTCCCCCAGCTACTCATCTGCTCCCATCCCCTCCCTACTTAATATAATAAAGGCCAATTTATAATAAATTTGTTTCAAGTTTTTTTTTATAAAACACCCACAAAATAAATTATAGATTAAAATAACGAAGTGGCTATAGGTACACGCACCAGAATTGAGAGGTTGGGATCAGTGTTTCTTTCAGAAATTTTCCCCCGAGGGGGCACTTTTGACGTTCGGGGGGGCAGTGCCAGTTTTTCAGTGGCCAGAGGCGTAGCTAATGGGTGGCAGATGGGACATATGTCCCCGAGCGCCAGACTAGTGGGGCCATCTAATGGGCTATAGTGTTAATGGATGAAAATAATAGGTTTCAGAGTTTAGCGGGGGGGGGGGATGTAAAAATGAATCTTGTCCCCTGTCATCAAAGACTCGCGTCAGTGACGTAGAAGTGGGGGGGCGAACATTTGGTCTTCCCAGGTGTCATTTTTTCTTTAGATAGAGCGGCGGGATTTTCGGACATCTGCAGAGTTTCTATCGAGAAAGGTAGCGTGGCAAAAAAGTTAACCCACCTAGGGTGGCGCTAACACTAGGCACGCCGCTGGGCAGTGTATATATCAGCACCAAATTTGGCTGTCATGGCAAGTAATTTTTATCGGGAAGTAGGGTAGCAGAAAATGTGTGATTGTTTAACAATCAAAAGGTGCATTTTGGAGTATAAATGATTCGAATGTTTTGATAAGACTTACATTTGATCGGGGGAAATAATTTTTCAAGCGTCAAGGGAGACATTATGGCGACCAGTGCCAGACACAAACTAAATTCATTCTGGTTGTGGTGTGCCGAAGAAAATCATTTGACACAAGATTAGATTCAACACGGTAGTCACATTGATTGACGTCAAGGAAAAAAAAAAGGGGGGGGGGTGGCAGAAATTGAGGAATCCGAAGAGTTTGAGCAAAAGTGAGGGCAGGGGTCACTTTAATTTAAAAATAATAAATTCAAAATGCAGTGATGCATTCTGGTGCAAATTTTTCTTCTTCTTTTTCTGTCTATTTAGGGCCCACGATCAATTTATTGATCTTTAGGGCTCCTAACCCCTGCAAAGCAAGGGCGTAGTACTACCATACAAGATAAAAATGGCAAATGTTTGACCGAGGAAAATGATATCCTGAAAAGATGGACTGAATACTGCTCAGAGCTGTATAATGAAAATTTAAAGATAGACCCAGAGATCCTTAATGTCCCCCCAGCAACGGACAATGAAAGCTTCCCCATTCTCCGCGCAGAAGTAGAAGCAGCAGTCCAAGCACTCCAAATTTGAAAGGCCGCAGGAGTAGATAATATACCTGCCGAGTTGGTGAAACAGGGAGGAGAAACAATGATAAATGCCTTAACCAATATTTGTAACAAAATATGGCTAACAAGGGAATGGCCCAAATCATGGACCCAATCTCTCATCATCACCCTCCCCAAGAAAGGTAACCTACGGCTATGCCAAAACTATCGCACCAGTATGACCTTGAGCATGATCTTGCTTGGATGGCTTATTAGGCTAATAAGCCATCCAAGCAAGATCATGCTCAAGGTCATACTGAACCGACTAAGACCATATGCCGACAGAATCATTGCTGAAGAACAGGCGGGCTTTAGGCAAGGCCGTGGCACTACTGAGCAGATCCTAAACCTCCGGATACTATGTGAGAAATATGCTCAACACCAACAAAACCTATACCACGTCTTTGTAGATTTTAAGAAAGCATTCGACAGGGTTTGGCATGCTGCTTTATGGGCCACCATGAGGCACTACAACATCAACACAAACTTAACCAGAATGATAAGAAGCCTCTTTGATAAGGCCACCAGTGCAGTCTTCTTCAACAATAACATCGGAGAATAGTTCAAGACCACGGTTGGAGTACGACAAAGCTGCTTGCTCTCCCCCACCCTGTTCAACATCTTCTTAGAGAGAATTATGTCATATGCACTAGAAACGCATGTAAGGACAGTCAGCATTGGTGGCAGACCAATCACCAATCTACGTTTTGCGGATGACATAGACGGACTGGCTGGAAGCGAGGAAAAGCTAGCCAATCTAGTAAAGAGTCTCGACGAGACTTCATCCATAAGGAACTTTATAAAGCCAGCCACTGCAATACCTGGCCTACACAGACGATATAGCGCTACTTGGTAGAAACAGCATTGATGATATAATTAAAACTTTCAGGGAACTTGAAGATGTGGCGGTCAAAGCTGGTCTTGATGTAAATAAAGCGAAGGCAATATTTATGATAATGTCAGGAAATACGCACTGATGACAACAATATGAACAACTACACCTTTGAGAGGGTAGCTTCTTTCCAATATCTAGGGGTGACTATAAATAAGCAAGAGGAAATACAATCGGAGGTGCAAGAACGAATTACAGCATGCAACCGTTCTTATTTCAATTTACAAAAGCTACTTCAAAGCAAAAATCTCGCTAAGGGAACAAAGAAGGCAGTATATACCACTATCACAAGACCAGTAGTGAGACTTGGTTCCTACCAGAAAAGCAGAGAACCTGCTAAATATATGACCCGATGATAGACAATTTTGTTTTGGGAATCCGTGCAAACTAAGAGCTATATCAATTGTACAAATACCCATCCATAGTCACAACAATATAAAAAAAAGGCAGACTGCCCTAGGCAGGACACATTGAAAGTATGCCGGATTCTGGAGCAACAAAAACTATCTACAGGCAGAAACCTGTGATTTTTTTTCGTATAAATTATTAAAGTTTCAATTCTCAATATTCAGTTGATTGAAATGTTAATTAAGAAATTTAGACTACTATAATTTGCTTCAGATCATGACAGCTTGCCTCTTCGATATTATACTTGAAAACAATTTTTTTACCAATTCCATATAATTTTTTTTTAACTACTACCAAAAATGACATTTACAAGATAATCGAAATACTCGATTTTTTTTATTCGTTGTTTAAATATATATTATATTCTTTCTACTGGATTATCATCTTAAAATATTAATTTTTTTAAATAGTTCAAACGGCTGGGGAAGATTGTTTATTATTATTATATTAACAGAGAAAAGTCATTGGGGATTTAATAAATAAAGACTATTTTTTTTTAAAATCATTTTACTCTGTTCCCGAAACTGTGTTAAAAAATTAGAAACACTCGATTTAATAATTATGATGAAATGTCCACTATTTGTATGTAACCGGTAAATTCCTAATTTTTTGTTTTAAAATTATTATTATTATTATTATTTTTAATTTTTCATTTTATCTATGTCAGCATACATCTATGGAATCTACTACATTAAAATATTTGCTAAAAATGATTTTTTAAAGCATGATGCTATTATACAATATAATTTGAAAACAGATTGCACATGTTTATTTCTTAGCAAGAACTATATTTAATTTACAGACATTTATATCGATGAAAAGGTAGTTTAATACAGGGTTATTAAAAAGTCTTTCAACTTTTGCAGATGCAAAATGTAATTAAATAAAAGATACCGATATCTGCGAATCAGAAAAAGTAAGATTTAGCTTATGATCAGGAGCGGCCAATTTTAAAAACAATGCCATATTTATAATCGATATCTGCGAGCCTGTAACAAGATTAACCTGAACGCTATGGATCATCAGGTTCCATGACAAAACGACAAGTGACAAAACGACAAGGGACAAAACGACAAGTGGCAAAACGACAAGTGACAAAACGACAAGGTGACAAAACGACAAGGTGACAAAACGACAAGGTGACAAAACGACAAGGTGACAAAACGACAAAGTGACAAAACGACAAGGTGACAAAACGACAAGTCTTCAACGCCAACTCCTCCACTGTCTTTAATGCCTTACATCGATGTTTCCCAACGTGGGGCCCATGCCCCACAGGGGGGCAATTTGAAAATGAGCTATCTAGAACTTGAAAACCCAAACATCTCACTAACGTTAAACAAAAATTATTACTAATAATTAAAATAATATCGAAAAATCTTTCATTAAAATTATTTCATACTTGAATGTCAGTTCTCCATATATGTTTTGAAAATTTACTTGCTATGTTTCCTCACCATTTTCCTAGTGATTTCTTCCTAAAACCTATCATTAAAGCTTCTTCAGTGAACAACCGTATTTTTGAATATTAAAAATTGTGTAAAAGTTACATGGGGGGCATAAGAATTGTAGAAAGGCTTAGGTGGGGCATGGCACAAAAAAGGTTGGGAGACACTGCTTTGCTTACAATAAAGTATGGTAAACTTTTAAAGATATTTAACATGCCCTATAATTGGGGAAACAAGGTATTGGTATATCAGATTAACCCTAACCCTAACCCCAAACCTTGTCATTTTGTCACCTTGTCGTTTTGTCACTTGTCGTTTTGTCACCTTGTCGTTTTGTCACTTGTCGTTTGTCATCTTGTCGTTTTGTCACTTGTCGTTTTGTCTGGTTTCCATTGCAAACATGATAAACTCGTGCGGCGGTCACATCAAAGAGGTTTGATGTTCGCAGCGATGGCGGAAATATTGTTACTTTCTTTCTTAGAGTTGTCGGCCTAATTCAGTGGTTCTCAGCCTGTGGGTCGCGACCCTTTTGGGGGTCGAACGACCATTTCACAGGGGTTGCCTAAGACCATCGGAAAACACATATACTCTACAGTTATGTAGTAGCAACGAAAATAATTGTGTTGTTGGGGGTCGCCACAACATTGGGAACTGTTATTAAGGGTCGCGGCATTTGGAAGGTTGAGAACCACTGGCCTAATTCTATGTTATTCGTGAGGAAAAATATCATGAGTTGACACATGTGCTCTAGAAGCTGGAGTTTGTGATCAACAGTATAGTGCTGTGTAATTGTAGTTTCCTGTACAGTATAATTAGTAATACACCTTTTGAGATCATAATCTTATATGCAACATAACAGAAATACTTTGAGATAATTAATCAAAACTTTAATTTTATTTATAATTACTGTATTTAGTAATTGTAATTAATTACTCTCCATGTTATTGACCTCTTTTAATTGCTCAGTAAATGTTTATTTTCAGAGTAAAAGTGAAAATACTGAATAGCAGATCACATGCTTATGAATAGAGTGTCATGGTATACAACATACTCATATATATATGACCCAATATGACATACATTTTGTCTCCAAGTAATGAGCAAGCTGAAAATTATAATGTACATTATGTCATGCTTGCTCATACGCACAGACAATCACTGAAATTTGTAAGGGTCTGCTACAAAATATGATTGTGTATTCAGATATACAGTAAAATCATTTAAAGAATTTCTCTGACTTTCTTGTATAACAATAAAATCCAAAAGCTGGTTCCAAGTAATGTGCATGTTACTGCACTGTAAAAGGAAATATGTCTTAGTAAAACAATGTTGATGTTTTAAGTTAATGAAACAAATTAACAAAAATTCACTATATAAAAATGTTGTAAGTAAAAAATATAACTGTAATTACAGGTCAATAGTGGAGTAATTTGTAATGGTAATTAATTATACTTTTGAATGAAGTAATGGAAATTATAGATAATTACAAAAATAGGTCATGTAATTCTAATGGTAATTAATTACATTTTAATGTAATTATGCGCAAGTCTGATAACCGAATACCGTGTTTCTCCAACGATGAGGCATGTAAAATATCTTAAAAAGTTGACATTACTTTATTGTATGTAAGGCATTAAAGACGGTGGAGGCGTTGGCTTTGAAGACTTGTCGTTTTGTCACTTGTCGTTTTGTCACCTTGTCGTTTTGTCACTTGTCGTTATGTCACCTTGTCGCTTTGTCATCTTGTCGTTTTGTCACCTTGTCGTTTTGTCACTTGTCGTTTTGTCACTTGTCGTTTTGTCACTTGTCGTTTTGTCTGGTTACCGGATCATCAATATATATCAAACAAAGCTATATTTTATTTGTTCCAATAATTGTAATCGATTAAAGGCACACATTTCAATAACTTTTAAAAATTTTATAAAAATTAAATTTAGAGTATTTTTTTTAAAATTATTTTTTCTTACACATTTTCCCCCGGGGGGGCACTTGACTTGCTCCGGGGGGGGGCAGTGCCCCCCGGAGGTATGCCTGAAAGAAACACTGGTTGGGATTAAAAAACGATTATTGTACCACAAATGACATCCGAATAGCATTGAGCCTAATGGTACCCGGGTGCGAATGGCGGCGCTGCGTGTCCGGGCAGTGGCGTAGCGAGCTTAACTCGCGCCCGGGGCACAATACATTTTTAGCGCCCCCCCTAATTCGAAAACCATACAATATTATATGTAAAATATACCATTTGGCGCCCCTTTGTGAGTAGCACCCGGGGCATGATGCCCCCCCCCCCTTCTACGCCACTGTGTCCATTTTTACTAATGCTATTCGGATGTCATTTGTAGTATTTTATTTTAGTTAAAATGAAGAATTAAGTTTACAAACATATAGTACATTCAATTATCTTTCATTTGATACCTCATTTGGTCTTACAAACCCAACAATAACATTTTAAATCGTTTTTTAATCCCAACCTCTCAATTCTGGTACCCGTGTACCAATAGGTGCAGCCTTAAAATAAATTTTAAAAGCCCTGGTATTGTGCAGTGACATTTTTTCTCCTTTGAGAATCAAATTCTCTTCAATTTGAAGTAAAGAAAGTGAATTAGTTCCCTGGCAACGATATATTCATACACTAAATTCAAAGTTTTAAGTAATTATTCTATTTTACCTAGTTTTGTATATTTAACATCTAATAATATATAAATACTTATTTTATTAAAAAAATAAAATGTTTAGGATATAAATATACACATAACTAGTACCAACATTTGTAAAGCGGATTATCAAACTTGTTGTGATAAGTGATGAGGCTTCAGTTTCAGAGAACAATAAATGATAAATGAATAAATCATTAAATGCTATTAAAAACCTGAAATTTTACTAAAGGAATTTAAGACCATTCCTACCATGTCCCGGGCAGCAGGAACATTGATAACAACCAATAATGCTACTTATATACCGCCTCGTTTTATGCCAGGGTAAGTAAAATATTAATATTTCAATTAAATGTAGTATTATTAATTATTATTATTATGTAAATCATCGGCACTTCAATCTCAAATTCTCAAATTCAATGTTTTAATTTGTTTTCCATTTTCCTGTTGTTAGTATTATTATTAGACAGTTTCTGGTTGATTTTATTCTTTTTAAAAAGATTGGAGGGTATCATTCAAATATTTAATATGTCAACAATTTAAATTTTAATGAATCCATCATTGTAATCATACCATAATGATGCTACTTTGCCAATTTAGTTTGTTGTGAATTATATCGGATAATTTATTTACCTGAATTTCCTAAATTCTTAGATCTGTGTCTAGATCTAGTACCCAACCTTTCAGTACTTTGAATTTGAAAATTAATATATAGTAGGCTATAAGTATAAAGTATAAGATTTTAAAACGTTTTTTCTATTTTAAACCTTGTCATGTCACAGTCCGGTGAATGACTGGTGAGATGTTTCAGGTATAAAAGGGGGTTAACTGTTTGATTGATTGATTGGATACTTCTATAGCGCTGGTATCCATGCTACTTTAGCATGCTCACTGCGCTCAGGTGTAATAAAATCTATTAAACAAATAAGTCTTTAAATTTTTCCTAAAAAATTTTCTGTCCTTGTCAGTACTCCTCAAAGGTGGAGGTAAAATATTCCATAACTTTGGCGATACCGCTTCAAAAGAGCGCACTCCGTACGACTTTTTTCTATGTTCATCCACACTAGGAATTTTCAGTAAGGACTGAGTTGAGGATCGCAGGTTCTTTAAGGTTACATGTTGAGAAAGCAGTTCTTTCAGATATTCTGGTGCAGAGCCTTCTATGCAGTTATACGCCAAGGTCAGAATCTTGTGGTCACTAATAGGAACCCAATGGAGATCTCGTAGAACTGGGGTGATGTGGTCTGATCTCTTTTTCCGCGACACAATGCGTGCTGCAGAATTTTGCACCCTCTGGAGTCTCTGAATTTGATTCTGAGGCAAACCCCACAAACAACTGTTACAATAATCTAATCTTGACTGGATTAGAGTTACTGCTACAGCATTTGCTGTTCTCTTATTTAGTTGAGGACGCAGCTGACCCAGGGCGCGTAGATGACAGAAGCATGCTCTGACTACAGAACTGATATGTGGAATCATACTGAGTTTACTATCAATAAAGAAACCAAGGTCTCGGACAGTGGAGGACAACGGGATCTCTGATTCACCTACTTTTAGTGATGTGAAAGCAACTTTCCGAAGATTGGCGTCCGAACCACAAACAATTGCCTCAGTCTTGTCATCATTTAATTTTAGTCTGTTTGATGACATCCATTCTTTTACAGCAAGACAGCAGTCCTCGACAGCCCGAACAGCAGCAGCACACTCCAAGGGATTAGGGTGGAAACACTTGTACAGTTCCGTGTCATCAGCAAATATTTTGCGTGAAATACCATGACGTTCAATAATTTTGCCCAGCTGGCTAGTGTATATGGAGAACAGAATTGGTCCTAAGACCGAGCCTTGTGGCACACCGCAGGTAACGGATGTGTCCATGGAAGATGCACGCTTCACTACAATACGCTGAGTCCTGTCAGTCAGATAAGAAAAAACCAGCGAAGTGCAGTTCCAGAGATAAGTTTTAACTGTTATGTAGAGGGAGATATTATTATGTTCGAGAGAGAGGCTGATATGTTCACGAACGAGCTGTGTGTGTCCGAGTCTGACAGAGACCTATTGTGAATGAATGATTTGCTGTGTACCTCCGGACTGTGGAGTTTGTATTATATGCATTGCGAGATGTACTATTGAGAATAAAGAGCATTAACCAAAGGACTTATTGTGTTGTGCCTCGGACTTAATAGATTTATTAAGTGTACTATAGAGAGAAGCAGAGATATCGTTAATGATCGTCAGAGTAGAGTATAGTCGCACTCTGCCGCTCGTCGACCCTGGACAAACATCATGAGCCATCATATTCTGACAAGGGACCAGAATATTTGACATGGGGACCCGTCCAAAACTTGTGAGTGCCTGTATTTCGCTGCTGCTGTGACCCGCTGATCATGTATCCCGTTGCTGCCACTGTTCCTGGTGTTCCATTTACCTGCTGTTCCTGTACCAGATGATTCCGATACCTGTTTCCTGTACCCACTGCTCCTGTACCCGCTGCTCCTGTACCTGATGATTCCTGTACCTGTCCGGTACCTGTTTCCTGTAACCGCTCCTGTACCAGCTGTTCCTGTACCTGGTGATGTCCCGTATCTGTTTCCTGTAATCGCTTACGTCGCTGCTACTTCGCCCAGCTGTTGCTGTACGCTGTCGTTTGCTGCTGTTTCTGACATTGTACCCATTGCTGGGGTGTTACCTGTTGCTGGGTCGCTGTTTTTGGACACCACTACTACTGTTTTTGCTGTCGCATGAAGCAAGTCAAAGACCGGGTAATTAAAATTAATTAGAAATATTGTGTATTATATTACACTATTGTTAACCCGTTAGATTTTTTCCCATAGAATTGAGGATATTTTGAAATTGTCAGTTAGAATTTTTCGGATAAGCAAAATTAACTTTACTGTTCTATAGTAGAATTTTTTTTTTTTTAAAGTAAGACCGTATTACTTGTAACGAGAATGAAAACTCTAGAAGAACTTATGCAGCAAGCAATAGAGTTAGGATTAGAAGGGGAAGAGGTTAGTGAATATGCTGTGGCCAAATTAGAAAGATAAGAAAGGGACAAATTAGATAGATTAGATAAGGAAGAAAGGAACTATTTAGAAGGGGAAGAAAGAGAAGTCCAAGCTTATAAAGAAAAATTAGATAGAGAAATCCAAGCTCATAAAGAAAAATTAGATAGAGAAGAAAAAGCTTATAAAGAAAAATTAGATAAAGAAGAACAAGATTATAAAAAAAAATTAGATAGAGAATATGAGCAAATGAGGGGAAAAACATGAAAATGAAAAAATAGCCTTAGAAAGAATACGACAGAGGCAGCAGAAAGTCACGCTGATAAAGAGAAATTAGAGGAAGAGTCAAATTAGCAAATTGCAGCAAGGCGTGAAAAGGAGAGAATAGCATTAGAAGTAAAGAGATTCATGGATGCAAAATTAAGGGAATACATTGAGGCACAGGAAGATAGTGATCAGGAATATTTAGAGGCAGAGGAAAGCAGAAATCAGGAGTATTATGACAGTGACTATAGTGAGTGGGAGGAAGAAAAATGGGCGTGTAATAGTAGAGTAGACGGTAGAGTTAACAATAATTGTTTTAATCCTTACAATAATTATTATAGTGAGTGGTCAGAGGAGGATGCAGAAGAAGGTTGGTTTAGTAATAGAGTAGAGGGGAGAATAGACGGTATAGTTAGCATTAATTGCATTAATCCTTATGATAATAATGACTGGTCAGAAGAGGAAATAGAAGATGATTACTTGGCAGAAGGGGAAACTGAAAAAAATCAATTTAAGTGGAACTATAAGAAGAAGATTTGGGAAAATATAGATGAGGGTGAAATAGAAACAGAGAGGAAAGTAAGGGGAATGAACTCAAATGGTGCAGAGAAAGCAAGTCATGGGTAAAGTTATCTGATACTAAAAATCAAACTGGAAAAGGGGACAACGATAGTAGGCAAAATGACAAATGGGAATTTTTAGGTATAGGGATGATTATTTTGAAGTAAGTGCATATAAAGCGGATTTTGTTCAGTTAGGGATAGGGGGGGATTATTTTGATGACAAAAGCACATATAAGGCTGGAATAGTTCAGTCGGGAAAAACAAACAGGGATCAAATTGAGACTGTGGAGAGTAGTAAGGAAACTGGGGTATTGGTCAAAGAATCTGGGAGAATAGAGGTTGAAGTGGAGTGGAGTAAAATTATTTTTTCAGCAAGGGAGAATGAGGTAAATTGGGATATTAACGAGAATGTGGAAGAGATGAGTTATCCCGAGGAATGTCAGGCTATTGTTACTGAAGGTATGGGCACTGAATTTTTTTTGGCTGGTAGGGCTGAGGTAAATGTAATGGAACACATAGTAGATAAAGATTGTGTAAATGTATATTAGAACCTTGTTAATGCTGCTGATGTAGCCTTTAGTGATAAAAATAAGTTTTGTAATTTTGAACAGGACATTCATTTTGATGGAGCACAAGTTGTTGCTTGTGAAAATGTACAAGTTGTAAATTTTGCGCAAGACAGATGTGTTGATAAATATGTTGATGCATTTAGTAGTAAATGAGTGCACAATCACTCCTGAGTCAAGCTCAGGTGAGTTATGTGTTGAGGAGGAGAGAGCGCTGGTTTCGACTGATCCAGAGTTGAACTTCACAGAGTTGTCAGACATTAATATTGAAGATGTGCTAGATAAGAAATTTGATGATATACAATATTTTACTTTTAATGATATTCAAGATATGCCTGTTAATGTAAAATCTTTGCTACTATTGAACCATGATAATTGTGTGTCAAATGAGGGGATGAGGACCTGGACAAATTACGGTTGTCACGAGGTAGAGGTGGTGAATTTGTCACGTTCGGTCCCGAGACGAGGGGCGAATATTCAACAAGGTTGAATTCATTTCCAATGATTTCACATGGAGCTATGAGGGACATAGTACAAACACTGGAATTTGTAGTGCGGATGACACGGGTTACTCAAGACTTGAGAACCGTGGGATTGTTGAGTCCAGCTTTGACTCTGACAATCGTGTTCTGGCAAACCGGTTTGGCCTTGATCACAGGGTTTATGTGGAGGAGGTGAGCTCTTCCCATGATTGGAGGGTAAGGGATAGAAATGTTTTTGTTTGTGATGCCATTGTTGATAAATTACGTCATGTGGGGTGTAGGGAGGAAAATGATGTTGAAAAATTTGATTTTGCTGTGGAGGTGAGTCTTTTCCATGCGTTGGGAGGTGAGGATTGTTTGCTTAAAATGATATTCATATTACTTTTGTATATTGACAATGTGACAAGCTTGTTGAAACATGTGATATTTTACAGGGGAGTTGTGAGCTGGTGGAAAAATTTGCACGCTTTCAGGCTACCGTCTGACAAGCGAAATATCCCGCCCTCATAAATTGTTATTGCAGGC
Source organism: Omphiscola glabra (assembly GCA_964017045.1). NCBI lineage: Eukaryota > Metazoa > Mollusca > Gastropoda > Lymnaeidae > Omphiscola > Omphiscola glabra. The sequence goes on along the minus strand of OZ024796.1, from coordinate 32,698,846 downwards.
TGGACAATTAATGGCTGTCCACATGGATTACTGATGTTGACATTTTTTTTCACTTTCTCCATATTATTGTAAATATTATGGGCATATGGGGTAATGAATAATTGGATTTTGATTATTCATTATAATAATTATTGACATTGTAATTATTCATTTTCGAATTGTACTGACATCTGATGGTAGTACACTGATTGATGCATATATGGGTAAACTTTGTCAGTAAATAGTTGAGTAAATAATGTATCCTAAACTTGTATGATTTCATGACCTGACTTTAATTAAATCGATTCGACTATAAGTAGAATCTGGAAAGGAAAGGGGGGAGATATGTCAAGGTCATGGAATCAGTGGCAGAGTGTGTGGGTTGATTTGGGTGAAATGGGGTATGTGAGTGAGGTGAACGATTGTCATGTCATGGTCGGGTGAATGACTTGTAAGATGTTTCAGGTATAAAAGGGGGTTAACTGTTATGTAGAGGGAGATATTAATATGTTCGAGAGAGAGGCTGATATGTTCACGAACGAGCTGTGTGTGTCCAAGTCTGACAAAGACCTATTGTGAACGAATGATTTGCTGTGTACCAACGGACTGTGGAGTTGGTATTATATGCATTGCAAGATGTACTACTGAGAATAAAGAGCATTACCCAATGGACTTATTGTGTTGTGCCTCGGACTTAATAGATTTATTAAGTGTACTATAGAGAGAAGCAGAGATATTGTTAATGATCGTCAGAGTAGAGTATAGTCGCACTCTGCCGCTCGTCGACCCTAGACAAACATCATGAGCCATCATATTCTGACAAGGGATCAGAATATTTGACACTCAGGAGTTCCTTGTTGTAATCGCTGGACATACGTACACACTGTAGTTGACTCTTAAACATGTCAAAACATAGTTTTGAGAATTCTGGTACAGGTACTGGTAAAGGGATAAAATGATTTTGTAAAAAACTTATTATATTTTTTACTACTGATACCCTTGTAAGCCCCTCCCCCCCCCCCAACCTTCATTATTTTTCTAGATCTACCTCTGGCCACGCCTATGTAAAAAATAATTCATATAATATAATTATAATTAAATGTGATATCTTCCCCTAGATATCGTGGGTACTGTCCTACAATAAAGTATGATTATGGAGAGACATATGGAAACCATACAGCAAAATATTTTCAGGACTACCGTTCATCCGTCTTAAATAGTTCAGCAGAACCATATTGCAAAGGTGGGTCTTTTCCCACAGTCTATTCCCACAACCCAGACTTGGTGATAAGCAACAGAACAAGAACACAAGATCGCTGGCTCTTGGCTCCAAAGTATCAGTTGTCTAATGTGGATCACGATCGGAAAGAGGAACTCTATCAGTTTGACAGGGTATGTCATTTAAATATGTACACTTGATAAAATTATTAATAATAATAAAAACAATGTGAAGAAAGCTTTAGAGCATAGATGTAATTTTATTTTAACCACATTTTATGATGTAACTACTCATCCTGTGTGTATGTGACTCACAGTGATGATAGTTATCTTGATCTAAATTATTAAAGCAACTGTTACTCCCAATTCTTCACAATGAAATATCAAGTCCAATTTTACATACAATGCACTTTCCATGAAAGACAATAAATAATCCTTGGAATAATAACAGAAATATAACATATGCAGCTCCAAAATATATAGGATCATTTCTTAGACATTGATTAATAATATGCTTCTACTCTGGTCTAAGATGTCTGCTCAACTCTCTCACTTCAATCTGATGAATTATATTTATACTACCACAAATCAAAATTTAGTCCCTCACTTCATGCTTTTCTCAAATATTACACAGGCCATTTTTCTGTGCAAAAATCTTGAGTTTCATATACAAAATCATGTGTTACACATGGTTTTAAATATATATGGCAGATAAAGGTTTGCAATTGTGATTTACCTGCATTAGTTTAAGCTCATGTGTTTAGGGGGAATTAAAATTTTATTACTTTTAAATGGACCTGAATGCTAAAAACTAATTTATTAAATCAATTTTTATAATTTATTGTTTTTAGGATACATTTTTGTTGAAAATTTGTTTTCCATTTACATATACAATTACAAAAATATTTTTTTTAATAACCAGTATTTAATGACATCATTTGAAAATAAATTTCTGTTAAACTTTTCCATTTTTTTGTTGCTCAGACTAGCAGATTCCTGAAAAGTGAAGCAATTTGTCCATAAAATTGTATAAAATATTAATGATTTAGTTGAAACATATAAAAACTATAATCAATTTCTTCATATAAATTATTCCGTTTAAATGACCTTATTTTGAAGAGATTTCCTAATGCGTATTGACTATAAATACTAACAATGTAATTAAGCCAAAAACTTTAATAGTACATGGCCAAATGAGATTTATTCTTGTAAAATGTTCACCTGATAAAAGAAATGAAGCAACTATGGATTTATGAAACACATTTCCTCAACAGGATGTGTGGAAAATGTTAAAACAAATATATGATTTAATTAAAACATACCTTATTTTCACGTTTTGTTAATTTTTTCAGCTGGCTCAGTCACATCGTGAACATTACATAGACAAAAGTGGAACAGTAAAGCCAGTGGATTACTTTAGCATTCCAACCACTGGAGAAGAGCAATTTAAGAGATATTTTCCTTCGTAAGTTGCAAGCTTTAAGGTACCATTGTGTGGAGTTTCCCTTATTTTGCCACTCCATATTTCTGCATATATAGATCCTGTTGCTGTTAGCAAAGTGAACATTTGAAAATTTCTATAAATAAATTATCATACGCTAAGTCTAAACAATGTTTTATAATACCATAACATGAAAAAGTTAAATCTGGAATTTACACAAATGTACTGATACACCAATATTTTTTGCTAGTTTTGTTAATTAATATCTAGATCTAATTACTTTTTAAAGAAGTTTATTTTTAATGTAACTTACAGTGCTGAATATACTGTACTTTAAAATTTTAGAATTAATGTAACATCATACATTAGTACCTACACATCTACTCAGTAGGTTTTATTGAGTCTATATATAAAATCAGTAATTATCATCCAAATGTTATGTTATGTAAATGCACATTTTATGATAATTTTTTTTTACAAACAGCTTGTTATTACTACTCAAATGTTTGCAGTTAACAACTTTAAACCATTTATGAAAGCCTAGAATAACTCAATTAATTTTAAGCACAGAGGAGTGTTGTTTTTATTGTGGATTTTTTCTTTCAATAATTGTCTTTTCCCCCAAATATAACTTACTTTATTCAGGGCAGATTGATACTTTAAACCAATCTATTAAAATGATTAATGCCTAATTTTTAAATTAAAAGACCTTAATCATCATGAAATAGATTGTCTTGAAGATTTATATAACATTGCATAACATAATGTTATAATGGTTCAACATATAAATTAAAGAATCTATTCTTAAAAGGTTAGGATTGCTGTATTGTTTTTAAATTCTATATAACCATTTATTATTTCATAACACTGAACTACCCAAGAGAAAATACAAATCAGATACTTCCTTTTGTTCTTCTTTTTATTGGCAGCTTTTCAATATTCATAGAAAGGCTTCATATTAGAAATCTTTCCCCACAATGTCAGCTCTCATCTGTTGGCTGACAAAGAAATACCGGTACCGGAAATAACAGCATAAATTCACATTCTATTTCTTTTACCTAACACTATTCACAATTTTTACAAAAAACTCTTTATTCTACGTCTAGTCAGCTCTGACTCTGTAAAGTTTCTTTCATTGATCTAAAATAATATTATTTATTTTTCTGTCACTGTCATTGCACTCATTAAATCAAGAAAAAATATTAAAATGAAGAGTGCAGACTAAATTTAATCAGATTATTTATCTATAATTTTTGGTTTGCAAAAAAAAAAAAAAAGGAAATACTGGTATATTTAATTTTAATTGGAACTGCATAATACTGGTAACCTTGTACAGTAGTTGTAGTGTGAATAATCATTTGAAATTTTTTTCATTAGTTTGCAGTGAATAACAATTTAAAGTTTGAATGCTGTTTTTTTTTTTTCAGAATCAGAGTTTGTAATCTGAAATACCATGAGTTTATTAAGTTATTTAAACAAAAAATGCACATATATCTTGTATTTTGAAATGTCACATCTGCTTGTATTGGTCATCATTATTATAAAATAATTAAAAAAATGCAATTGAGTGCAAACAAGTTTTGTTTTGTTTTCAATAATTTGGTGTTGCACAGCTTTGCAAGTTTCAGAATAACTTTTTGAATAATCACGTTTTAAGACACCATTTCCAAGCTTTTTGTGACTTAAACTAAAACTTATCTGCCATCCCAATTAAGGTAAGTTAATTTTCTGTAAATTAATTATTAAAAGAAACAAAATGGATTTATTATATTCCTAGTCGAATATACCGGTACCACTAACCGGTGGAGTAACTCGGGTTGGTGTCACCCGTTGTGGTAAATTCATGGTGTCACACCCCCCCCCCCCCACACCCCCGACTGTGGATTTCTTCTTGACAATATCAATATAACAATAACAAATTAATTGAAGGTCAGGAGATAAATGTATTTAAGAACTGTAACAACGTAAGTTATAGTTATTTTTACATTAAGTTTACTTTAATTAAAGTTTTCATTTCCTTGTCTTCAAAGCTGCAAACCTTTCAATCACTTGATCCAAATCAATACCCTTCACTGTATCACTTTCAATTGATAGTAGAGCCAGATCAGAAAGCATTGACTGCACCATTGTGGATCGTAAATAGTTCTTGATAAGCCTTTCGTTTTAAAAACACAGGCAAATCAGGTCACAAAGTTCACTCATTACTCACAATAATAATCATTAGTCATACATACTATCACAAAATGTGTATGGCTGTCACGCTGGCCCTTCAATCAATGCGGTGTCGAAGGGCCTCACCATTTTGCAATGCTAGTAATTATAACTTTAAGGCTTAATTTTTATTTTATCAATTAGCAGTAGCTGTATTAAGTTTGATAGAAAAAAATTAACATCTCTTACTATGTTATTAAACAAAATTCAATCTTTATACCAGTACTTAATTTTCCTATGGAAGTGCATTAATCAACAACCATTGAATATATTGCATTAAAGAACACAATTTTTTTAGCCTTTAACTGAGATTTCAGTTACATTGATTTCAGCATCCCTGGGACTTCATATTATAGCGATGATGGAAATTGGTTTTATACAGAGACAACTAGGAGGAAAACGCCATTTGCCCAGCACCTCCCTCCTGTGGTGTCAACTCAGAGGAATCGAGCTATGCGAAATGTTGTGTTTGAAAGACGATGAGGCGAACTATATATATTATTGTGTGTACAAAGGTACTAAAAATTTTTTGATTTTTTGTTGTTGAATGGATAAACTATGATGACATTTTTATGTCTATATTTTATAAAAAGTAAAAGGTTTGAAATCATTTTCAACCACAGCTCTAATCAAGCAAAAGGTATTTTTATCCATACAAAATTGCATTAATTGCAAATTGTGTGGATTTATTTTTATTTTTTAATACCGGTATTTAAAATAAATATAATAATTAATATTAATTTCCTAACTTTTATTGTTATGAACCTTTTTTTAATTTTAGAAACACTTAGAATTAATCGGAACTAAGTCTTGTGAAGAACAACTTTATTTGAATTAAATTGAATCTCATGTCATGGAAACTGCTGAACTTTAATATCAGAAAAATAATGTAAAAAAATAATTATGTAGCTTTAAATTTTAAAAACACAACAAACCTTGTTAAAAAATATGTTTTCGTTAATTTATTGAGCCAGTTTATAAATCTAAATGTTGATTCCAAGACATTCAATTTAAACTACATTTATTATGTATCATAAATAACCAACTGTACTTTTATGCTGTCTTTTATTTGTATTCTTGAAATGTAATTTTTTACTCTTCTAACTTCTATTATTTTAAATATGTCCTGTCAATATTCTCTACTTTAGAAAGGAGATTACATGCTTTACCGCTAATATATCTAAGACAGATATTTTTAAATTTTAGGTCATTGTACGACTATTTATTAGTTAAAATAAAACAATGAGAAGTTAAGACTGGCACAGACTTTTTAAACAGATTTATTGTCAAAACTTGTAAAACATTTTGTAGAAAGACATCAACATATATGATATGGTAAGCATAAAATACTTAATACTTGAGGTACGCAATATCTGTTGGTAACTGACTATGCATAAAAACTAGTTTATCAAATAGAACACATAGCTGCAAGGGCTGGCCCTAGGAAATTCACTGCACCTTTCAATAACATACCTTACCACAACAGCCCCACGCAAAATAAAATTCAAGATTTTTAATTTATTATTTTTAACAATTGTTGCCCTTTCCAAAGCTTACCAACCCTTTAAAATCCACATGATGTATGCTCTGTTGAAAAAGCCTGATAGTTTGAGTTTTGGACAGTAAAATAAAGAGAGCAATACATAACAAATGTAATAATTAAGTTGTATGCTGTTAAAAGTAAAAGTAAACTTCAACCAGCAATTTAAAATTGCATAATATAAATTTAGAGTTGCAATGCCAGTAAGAATAACAAATACATTCAATAGAATAAAAATTACGAAATAAACTAAGTAAATTCAATTAATATTTATTTTAAGAGAAGACATGTATCAAAAAAAATTTTTTAACAATTTTTAAATTTGAAGGAATAACTTTCAAATTAAAATTTTCTTCTTAAAAAGATTATTGGGTTTTTAAAGCAATATCAAACAATTATATTTTTACACATTTTTATTTTTATTCACATTATCTTTTTCAAGTACGTAGTAATTAAAGGAGACTTTTTCCCTAGTTTTAATCAACTTACAAAATCATTGCATTACACATCTTCACTAATCAGAAAATACATTGAGATTACCTTTTGTTATACTCTTTAACAAAGTCTTCCACAGGCAGGTGTCCATTTAAAACTGAATTTCTCAGGTCTTCTGAATGCTTTAATTTCAAAATCATGGTTCTAATTGTCCTTTTGTAGGAGTTGCTGATCAGTCTTTTATGTCGATGGAAAGTTTCTCTTTCAATGGCTTCAACAAGTTCATGTCCCGCCTAAGAGTACAATTTTTTTTAACATACACACAAAGAAAAGCATTAGTTAGGTCTGAGTGGAAGTAAGTAAAGAGGCAGGCCAAAGCCCTAGATGGGCTGTAGCACCACAGGGATGGATGGATCGAATTTATCATAATGTTAATTTTATTTCAATGAAAATGTATCTTTATAAAAATGAATTGTTACCAGTTTGTTTGTTTGTAGTATTTTTATTGTAGGGGAAAATAATACATGTCAATAGAATTTACCTCTACTCCAAGTGTTTCAGACAACAATGTTTTGCCACGTAGTCTCCTGGTTTCAGTCTTTTTATCACACTTAACTTCAATTTGTTGCTTCTCTAAACAATCTTGAAAGAAGCTCCGCCATTTTGTGAAAATCCTTTTAGCTTCAGCGGCTATCTCCTCATCTTCATGCCTCCTTAATTTTCTTACAGTGAAACCTAGTTACAAAGGAAAAACAAAGCTGATTATTGAAATTATTCAATACAATTTTTTTGTGTGCATGACATCTTATACAAAGGGGAAAACGTACACGAAAAGCTACAATTACAATAAAAATACAATGATTTCAATAAAACAGAAGACGTTAAATGTGGATATCCTTAAATTATACTTTATATTCAAAGCCATTTAAAATTATCTAACCTGTTTCCATATATCATAATAGTTTTATTAAAAGAAAACTATTTTACATACCAATTTTTGTTGATTGTAGCACATTCCGAGGTGGTATTTTTTTTCCTAGCTCTCTCAAAGACTCCAGTATAATTGCTTTGCTCTGGTTAGGTAATTTTAATTTTGACTTCAATCTTTCAATGTCTTCTATGACAACAACTCTCTGCAACAAATCATAAGCATTTTATTATCCATATTTGACCCAGCTATACTGTCAGAATCCAAGAGGCACTGATTAATTTATGAATATGTTACAATGTGTGGGTCACAAAAATTATTAAATAATAAAGAATTTTAATGGCTATTAATGGTTGTGAAAAAACAGAAAGAAACAGCATGCTATGTGCCAGAAAATGTTGTTGACCACAAATATTTGAAATTGATTGATTGATTTATTGGATATTTATATAGCACTGGTATCCATGCTACTTTAGCATGCTCACTGCGCTCTGGTTTTCATAAAATCTGTTTTTAAAAATAGTTTTAAAATGTTTTTTAAATGATGTTTTATCCTTTTCAATACCCCTCAAAGATTGAGGCAAACTATTCCATAATTTTGGCGCTATAACTTCAAAAAAGCGCCCTCCGTAAGAATTTTATCTGTGTTCATCCACACTGGGAATTGTAAGTAAGGACTGTGTAGAAGACCTCAGTTTCTTTAAGGATGCGTGTTTATGAATCAGTTCTTTCAGATATTCCGGTGCAGAGCCTTCTATGCAGCTGTACGCCAGGGACAGAATTTTTTGGTTAATGCGCTTATTCACAGGAACCCAATGGAGATCTCGTAGAACTGGGGTGATGTGGTCAGATTTCTGTCTCTGCTATACAATGCGTGCTGCGGTATTTTGTACCTTCTGGAGTCTCTGAATTTGGTTCTGAGGTGAACCCCACAAAAGACTATTACAGTAACCAAATCTTGATTGTATTAGAGTTACCGCTACAGCATTGGCTGTTCTCTTATTGAGTTGAGGACACAGCTGACCCAGGGCACGCAGATGACAGAAGCATGCCCTGACCACAGAACTGATATGTGGAATCATTCTGAGTTTACTATCAATATATAAGCCAAGGTCTCAGACAGTGGAGGACAACGGGATCTTTCCGAAGATTGGCGTCTGAACCACAAATAATTGCCTCAGTCTTGTCATCATTAAATTTAGTCTGTTTGATGACATCCATTTTTTCACAGCAAACAGCAGTCCTCGACAGCCCGAACAGCAGCAGCACACTCCAAGGGATCAGGGCGGAAACACTTGTACAGTTCTGTGACATCCGCAAATATTTTGCGGGAAATACCATGACTTTCAATAATTTTGCTGAGCTGGCTAGTATACATGGAGAACAGAATAGGTCCTAAAATTAGCCCTGTGGCACACCGCAGGTAACGGAAGTGTCCCTGGAAGATGCCTGCTTCACTACAATACGCTGAGTTCTGTCAGTCAGATAAGAAAAAAACCAACGAAGTGCAGTTCCAGAGATGCCTGCCTCACTCTGAAGTCTTGACAGAAGAAGCTCATGGTCAATCCCATCAAAAGCAGCATTGAGGTCCAACAGGACCAATATTGTCAAATCGCCACGGTCAGCACCACAAAGAACATCATTCATGACACAAAGCATTGCTGTCTCACAGCTGTGCCCAGGTCAATATGCAGATTGAAACTTATGAAGCAAGTCATATGTGTTTAGATGCTGCATAAGCTGCTGTGACACAACTTTCTCAAGAATTTTAGATACAAAGGGGAGGTTGGAGACCGGGCAAAAATACTTGCAGTCATTTGGGTCCAGGCCACTTTTTTTAAGCAGAGGCCTAATGACCGCTGTCTTGAAGAGATGTGGGACTGTAGCAGACTGAAGGCTAATATTCACAATGTTAACCAGTACAGGAAGCAAGACTTCCAGACAGTCCAAAACAATCTTGGTTGGGATGGGGTCAACAATAGAAGATGTAGGTTTAGATACCATGATTATATGTCTTAACTGTTCATTGGAAACTGGGGTAAATTCTACCAGCAGGTTGCCATTTAAAGACATTCTCCACCGCACACAAATCACAACGTTCACCAAAGCTCCTTCTGATTCTTTCGATTTTGTCAGTGAAAAAAATCGCTCAGTGTAACTGCAGCTTGCTTGCTTCTCATGTCAGGCAAAATAAGGGGTGCTAATTTCTTTCCGAGAAGGTCATTCACCACAGAGAACATCTTGCGAGAATCAGTGCCTTAAGGAGAGATTGAACATGCTCAGACTTTGCAAGTATTTGAAATCACATTGTACTGCAATTATCAGTATCAGTGACTGCATCAACACTATTCAAATCCCCCAACATTGACTACTGATGTCTTGAGAAGTTTTGGGAAAGATCTATTATAAAAAATATAATTAATCCTTAACTAAATTCTTTGCTATGCCCACTGGAAGAAAGATTGTCCAATGACAATTCACCTTCATATTTTGTATTATTATTCTACCCTGGTTGGCAATGCCAATCAAAATTTTATAGGTGTTTACCCGAACAAGCACTGCCCCGACAAGTCCAATCTGTGCTGAAAATAAAAATTTATATAAAATGCTAGCACTGAGCATCAGACTTTGGTAACTCAGATATAGAAAGAACACTAACCTATAAAGTCAAGTCCTACTTTAACAAAATAGGGTGGTAAGGTCATGAATTTTTGATGATGTATCATGAGGGTGTCTAAATTTTGACACAAATTTGTGAAAATCTGCCAAAGTAGTGTAACAGTATATGTAGCCTAGGCCTTTTTAATATTCAAAAATTGAAATGGTCACTGAATGAAAACTAAATGATAGGTTTTAGGAAGAAGACATTTTTACAAGCTTATTATTATCACTAAAATGCACCCGTTACGTACTGTTATGGTTATAAAGATTAAATGGCTCGCATTCAAAACAATACTAAAAAAAGACTGATCTAACGGTATGCAAAGATAAATTATACCAAAGCTAGTGATACTAAAGTGTAATGTAATTATATAAATACATTTTTATGAAAATACAAATGTGAGCACAAAAGCAAAAAGTGTATCGACTCACAGCAATGGAAAATAAAGGAACAATACCGAAACTACTAGAAACTAGGAAACCTGACAGCTTTAAATAGGAATTAAATCTGAACGTTTTTCTAGTAAAGAAACTTCCAGATATTAATATTATGTTGGCGACCTTATTGGCATTCTGGAAAACAAATGAAATGCATTTGAATGTAAACAAACTGTTGTCACCATACAGGACATGGGAGGGTATCAGTTACACAGTGATGTCGATTTCAAGGCCATTCTACTAGCAGACAGTTGTGGTGGCTAAAATTAACTGTGTTGAAGTGAAAAGCAAGCTATACAGTATGCTAGTGCAGACAAGTGCTATACTATAAATAGCTCTAACAGTGTGATGATAAATATGAAACCGGGCAGTGATTTTTTAAAGTCTTTTAACAATATTTAAATATTTAATTCACAGATTTTTAAGTTAAAGTTGGCTTTATTAGATGTATTAGAGTGTCAGAAATTTAGGATAATTATTAAATGTACGTTCTTTCTGACGAACCCACCTCCTCCCCCCAACCGCTATACACAGCAGTAAGCAAAATATCCAAAATTGGCAAAATCAACAACCTCCTCCTCCTCCCCCCATAGTGCATAATTAATATATGGATGGACCTATACTGATTTTAGAAATTTAAATGTATTGACGCAGCTCTTTACAATAGTTTTATTCCTTGGCAATACGCATTGTATAAAAAATGCAGGCAGACAATCGAAGACATCAGCAACCCCCCTGGTTAGCGGGGGAAGGGTATGCAAAAGGTATGTTTGTTGTGCGGCCATCTTTGTGGACAACCCCTATCTGGAGCCCTGATTTGTGTATGCCCCCTATTTGGTTTTGTGCCCCCTGTTGAGCCTTTGCCCATAACTCACCCCCATACCCTGTCACAGATCGATTTCTCTCAAAAAACAACAAAAAATTTGAAGTAGCGCAAATCCTGTCCCACGCACATCGTGCAATGGTTTCTGTGAGACAACGTTGTGTTTTACATTTACCCTGAGAATAGCAAATGCTCTGCCACTCTGGAAACAAATTTGGTCATGAACAGGGTAAACGCAGACCTATCGCCAAGTATGGCTTTGCTATAAAGTTTGCTACCACGCCATGTGTTTCTAAAATCATGGTGTTTTCAAAAGATTTACTACGAGACTGGGAGTTGTGAATAAACCGTGGATATTGTGTGTAAATTTTGCCAAAAAAACAATGCATAGTGAAAGTTGGTTGAAATTACAACCATGCACATTAATATTCATATGATATACTGGTATTTTCTTTGGATGTTCATACGGTTAAAGATTCGAGAAAAGCTGTAGTCTACTTCATGTCTACATTTATATGTAAAAGTTAAAATCTACCGCCACAAGCCCACATACCTTCATATCTAATAGTAGTAATAGGCATATCTTAACACCAGGTCAATGGTACATTTTTGCAGCTGTGCACGCAGCCACTTCGTTATTTTTTCTACATAACAATTAGGCCTAATAACTTTAACTTTAAATAACATTACTAAATATAAATTAAATTATAGTATCGTATAGTATAGGTCACTATAATATAATTTTTAATAGGCTATGGCTATAGTCTACTATAGATTGTATAGGCGGGGCATAGGTTGACAATGGTCACAATGACATATTAAAAACTTAGGTAAATTAAACATTTATTACAACAACCTTTAATGAATGTATTGTACTTTGTTTAAGCATCACTAATGATGGCGAACGAACTAATTCTTTCTCTGGCCTTTCTCGGGGTGTTCTTGTCAAATATCGATCCATTACAATTACAAGCTAGTCTACAATCGTAAGACTTATTTAGTCGTCCCCTGTCGAAAACCTGGTTTGCGAATGATTGAACTATTTGAGCTAAAATACTTTCTGGTACTGAAGAGTGGGTTTTTAAAAGAGAAGTCGGGGAAAAGCCAAAAAATCGACTTACTACAGAGACTAGGATTTGTTTCTTTTTTTAAAATATATTTTTCTAATTTTAAAAAAAAAATGTTATGGTACGATACTACTGAATTTTGGAAATACTTTTTTTTGTATGAAGTAGATATAGCCTAATTTTTTTTTTTTCATTTTGAAAAGTCTTTGCCAGGTCTAGATGTAATATTAAATTTAATCGAAATCATTCTTTCTGGACAAAGAAGAACCTACTATCTAGAATAGGATCCTTGAGTCTTCAACACTAACTTAAGGCTACGAACTATTTTTTAACGAATTGGCTATTGGTGAAAGATAATTGAATGTACTAATATACGTTTGTAATCTTAATTCTTCAGTTTTACTAAAACTAAAATAAACAACCACAAATGACATCTGTCTGAATAGCATTAGTCAAAATGGACCCAGACACGCAGCGCCGCCATTCGCACCCGGGTACCATTTGACTCAATGCTATTCGGATGTCATTTGTGGTAGTTTATTTTAGTAAAACTAATATGGGTGCAGCCAATTTTTAAAGTTCTAAACTAAATGACAGTATTGAGAATATTATCAATGACAGTAAGCTTAATGAAGCATGAAGTCAATGATCAATGACATGGTTATAGACATAGTATTGACAGCTGGGCTAGCTTCTGTCCTACTTATTGTTTGACTATATAATAGAACGTAAAATTGGAGAAATAGAGGACTATACACTATAGTCAATATAGATAACTTTTCAAGACTCAAACTTGTCAAGAAATTCTTAATAACTGAATCAAGAAATATTTTTATGCTTTATCAGGACCATTATAAAATAATGTATAATATTTAATAATATTATTCCGATGGCGCATGTCATGAGAATATTTAACGAATTTTTAATTGGTATTTATTCTTAAACACTGTGCGACGCGGGACTTCTGATGGTCGCAAAATTACATATTTTGTTGTGATTCTGTGAAAATTCCCAGTGTGGATGAACACAGAAAAAAGTCGTACGGAATGCGCTCTTTTGATGCGGTAGCGCCAAAGTTATGAAATATTTTACCTCCATCTTTTAGAAGTACTGAAAAGGACAGAAAATCATTTAGGAAACGTTTAAAGACTTTTTTGTTTAATAGATTTGATGAAACCTGAGTGCAGTGAGCATGCTAAAGAAGCATGGATACCAGCGTTATAGAAGTATCCAATCAATCAATCAATCAAACAGATACAGAGGCCTACTCGGCAGCGACGCAGCAGGGGATTTTGGGGGTTTGCGGTCCACAACACCATCCACACGATAGTTCGTAGTTCTCGCATCCCCGGGGGTTACCTAATGGGAGAATACGAATTTGACAGCTCGCTCCAGTCGACTTCATAAGTTGTCATAAACTATCGTGTTTTTTTTGGGGTCGTCCATTAATAACGTCAACAATTTTTAAGCAATTTTTGACACCCCTGCCTCCTTGTCAACAACTAGCAGGACAGGTAGGTACCTCGATGATTTAAGGTATAACCACCGTTAGTTTGGTACCGGTACGTGTATCTATCAATCGCTGTGTCTTTTTAAGACAAAGGCAAATTGTAAAATGTCTAATTAATGTACTTTTATCCTAACACATGCACCAGTTCCTATGTGACAATTTAGCACACGGCAGGAGAGTTAGTCTATTACACATATTTAACGTACATTCACCGGTTTTATACTGTTGTATCAATAGCTTATAAGCACATTGCAGTATGTGTAACCAGACAGATAATTGGTGTTATGCTCACGAACACATTGGTAGCTAAGTTATTCTATTTAAGAATTCAGTGGATGGTTGTATGTTCAACCTTTTTTAAAATAGCATGGATGGCTGTAGGATCATCCTTCAAAGTATCATGGTTATAAGTCTATTGGACGGCTGTAGGATCATCCTTCAAAGTATCATGGTTATAAGTTTATTGGACGGCTCTAGGATCATCCTTCAAAGTATCATGGTTATAACTTCTGTCACTGTCCTTGGGCTCAAAGGCTTCTGTCTCTATCATCGGGTGGCGGTGCTGACTCGCCCAGTCGATGCGACATCTGTAGGTCGATGCAACAGTGCGTCAATGAGGAGTCGAGTGGCTCTTCCGATGAGTAGGAAAAGTGAAACAAACCTTGTAGTGACAATTTTTTTTAAAATATTTTTTAAAAAAATTATTTTTTTAATTAAGAATTTAATTTAATGTGTGCATACAAATTACAAATAGTGCAAGTTTCATCAATTATTAAAAAATCGAAATCGTATGTGTTTCTTTTAATTTGTTACTTTTGTTATGCATTTTCCTGAATATTGGGTTTAAAAAAGTTTTTAAAAAAACAAAAGTTAGCATATGTTTATTAAATTCACAAATAATTTTCTTTTTTAATATAAGAATAATAAACAATCTGCCTCAACTATATGCACGCATTTTTCTAATGTATTACTTTTATTTGATACATTCCAAAAGAAAGCTAATACTAATATATATATGTAGCAAAATGGGTTTTCGTGGTGATAAACGAGGCTAACAGTTCAACTAATATACACTAAAGAAATTCAGGTCTTGAGGATTATAGCAGGGCCGGCACTAGGGGAAATCCCTTAGGAAAATCCTTCGTTCTCGTAAAGCATCTGTCTGACACAAGATAGTCGGCGCATTTTGATGACGTCAACGCTCTGAGTGAAGGTTTCGAAAAAAAATCAAGATGCTCTGGCCTCTGTATCAACTGACACTGATCATGAAATGAATATGAGGTGTGGGGCAGAAGGACTTAATAAGAAAGTGTTTTAAAACAATTGGAATAATTTTGTTTTTGTATCAATAACTTATTGATAATAAGTTGAATTAATCTATTTTGAACTTTATTGAATGTTTATTCTTATTTTACAATTTTATTTCTCTTGATGAGTTGGTGCGAAGCAACAACTGTTTGCGCCCCCCCCCCCCCCACTGTTTAAGCATGGGGCGAGTGCCCCCTTCGCACGACCCTCGTGTGTGTTGTTGTTAGGAGGCCCCAGTGCATTGCTGTGCCCAGGCCTCCTATGTTCTTAAGACGGCCATGTATTCACGTATCGGGTAATGTTAGAAAAAGGATTTTAGCCCAGAATTTCAAATTATTGAATTGCCTATCTTTCTTTCAGATAATGTAAATAATTTCATAATTTTTTGAGGTATTAAATGGATAAAAATAATTGGTTTCAGAGTTCAAAAAAATGGGGGGGGGGGGGGCGAAAATAAATATGAAAACACTCTAGCTACACCTTTACCAGGGTCTTGAAAGTGGGGCGAATAAAAGCCCACCCCCAGGGGTCATTTTTTAATTATACGGAGGGGCGGCATTTTCGGATAACTGCCGTGTTGTATGGTGAAAGGGAGTGTGACAGTAGGGTCTGTGTAGTCACCTCTTCATAAATTTTTTTTATAATTTCGGAATAAAAAGGTGCATTTTCGAAAATTCTGACAAGAAAAGTTGCTGTGGCGTTGTTGTGATAACCAGGGCTTTTCTGGTATGTCTTTTGTGCTTTGCAGCTGTTTTACTGTCCACTTCAGCCTTTGTGTAAGGAGGAAACCCGCGATTCTCTCCATGTGTCAGGGATTATATTGAACGCGTTCAGTGAGACTTTTAGGTTGTCTTTAAAACGTTTCTTCTGCCAACCTCAAAACGTGCGCGTTCGCCATAAAATATTTTGGGCAAGTGGTCTTCTGACATCGTAACAGCACGTCCCTCTGCATTCAAATGGTGAAGATGCATGGAGACCTGGAAAAACACTGCGTAAAAACCCCCACACACAAACAAATACAAAAATGGCAGGACATGGTCCCAGACCCTGACGTATTGGCACAGTAAGGTCTCCCCAAACCTAACTAAAGTCTAAGCCGCTCACTCAACACCAAGAAAAAAATTATATAAGATCATTGTTGTAAACTATAGAACATTTACAATAAACACATATGTTTTACAAGTAACATTATTTCAATATTAAAACGTATATATTCGTACTAAATTTATCATTACAGTATTGGTTTTGGACATTGGTCCTGGTTAATCGTGAGTTGTTGTGACGCATAGTACGTTTGTCTAGAGGTTAGGTCCCCTGCCGCAGACCCATTTCAGAGACAAAAACTCCTTTCCTTCCAGCTCTTGCAGAGCTGACGTGTTGTAAGAATCTTCTAGCCCAGGGGTGGGCAAACTTTTTGTGCGGAGGGCCACATTGACAAAGGTAAAGCTATTGGGGGGCAGCATGTATATTATGTCCAATTTTTAAATATCGATAAACATTTCCCTATATTAAAATCGATAGTTTCGCATTTTAGCATTACATGACAAAGGTCAAGGACTGTTTAAAAAAATAGAAAATTAGAAAGAAATTTGATCAAAAATGTTTTAAAAATCATAACGGTGCATGAAATTCTGTAAAATTCAACAAAATAACTGAAAAACATAGTAATTTTTTAAAATTTCTAAATGCCTTCGAGGGCCACATAATATCAGTTGCCGGGCCGCATGCGGCCCGCGGGCCGTAGTTTGCCCACCCCTGTTCTAGCCCCTACAGAGCTGATGAGTTTAATCAAATACCGGTAACACAAAAGCGTGAAACAGTTCATATTCATATATTTAATCCGTTTTAGGGGCCATCCATAAATGAGGTAACGCGTCTAGAGGGAGAGGGGGGTCATATTTTTGTGACGATTGGGGGGGGGGGGGCCTCAAGCAATGTGATGTCACATGAAAAGTAGAATATTGTAGTAATGAATTGCACTTAATAACCCTAAATTACAGACATTTTAACATTATTCGTTTAACTTTTATATAACAATTATAAAAAAATATTTTATTTTTAAGCTAATATTAATATCACTGAGAGAATCAGTACAGGTATGCGAGGTCCGAAAATGGCTTCTGATCAAGCTTAAGTACGCCAGCGGGGAGGAGTATCGGGATGTAGTTACAATGACAGTCGTGAGAATTTATGGCTAAATGTGGACATGGGAGTCATAGAATTCGGTCTACCACGGCGACCACGGGAAGTGGGATGAAACGAAATCAAATTGTTGACCCCGGGGGGGGGGGGGGGTATCTTAGTAAATGCTCAAGGGCAGGGATTCTTAACATTTTGTACAGCGCTGCAGGTCCACTCCGTTTTAAACACCCCCCCCCCCCTTTTTCCCACCAAATAAACAAAAATGTATAAATTATATTGTAAAAAAAATTTAGAATAATTTAACAATTTAGTTATCATAGTTTTATTTCTTTAATTAACTTTATAAACAAGGGAAAAAATGACCAATACAAGCAATGCGCCAACAAAATTCATCAGAAAAACATTTGCTGCTGCTAATCAAAATGCATAAAAATTATATAAAAAATATTTGTAAACTCCAATAACTAGCAATGGGAGCAAATACAATCAGTGGCGTAGCTAGAGTTGGTGTCACCCGGTCCGGTAAGCTCATGGTGTCAACCCCCCACCCTCGACTTCCACGATGTAATTATGTTGTTAAACTTAGTCCACATTATAACAAATACAAGAACAAAAACAAATTAATTGAAGGTCAGGAGGTAAATGTATTTAAGAACTGTGACATGTATACTTAGAATCGCTCATTGTTAACAAAGGATAGCTTTATTTCTCAGAATTTAGATAGATATAGATTCATTCCGCGTTGAAACATGGTCAGATTGGTGTGTTTCTGACCTAATAATAAGGTAGCTTATTTGCTGACGCATCAACTTTGAAATTTTGATTTAAAAAAAAATTGATTGGTTGCATGGGTGGAAAATGTAGTGTCATCTGTTATCATTTTATGAATTTCTGTTAGACCGAGCAGTGTGTGCTCTGTAAATACGCAATTTTTCAATTCGATGTTACCCTTGGGATGGTGTCAGCCGGTGCGGTCTGCACCCCCCAGCTACGCCACTGAATACAATTTTCTTGTCTTCCTCAGGGCATGGGAGGTACTTTTACTCTTGGTTAATAACCACTATTCTAGTAAAAAAAATTATGTTCTGACACAGTTGCAGTAATTTGATATCCACGGGAGGTGAATTGTTTAAGGGTTTGTAAAGGACATTAATGGACACAAGGACTTTTTATAAAGGGGGGGGGATGCAGAGTTTTGTGACGATATATTTTAGGGGGGGGGGGGCTAAATTTTTGTGACGATGGGGGGGGGGTCAAACATCGGCAAAATTTGCGTGACGTCATTTATGGATGGCCCCTATTGCATGTGGGTTGAAAATGCCATAAGAAAACAACAAATAATTATATCCACCCACTCTTACATCCACAGAAATGTTCACTCTCTACAAAAACTAAAATCACACTCGCTATCACCCAAACTCCTCTCATTTTACACACCCTTCTTCTCACATGGTTTTTCCTGACAGCGCCACAGTCATATGTGGTTGAGACAAATCGTGGGATTAACTATGGTAAAAACTAAAGGAAAAAAAACATTATCACTCAGTCAATATCACCAAAAAGACACAGAAAAATATCACGCGATCTGACCGTGACAGTTGTAACCAACTACCAATTTTAAGACAACAAATAAAAAATGATTCATTTATCATAAGATCGCGTAAATCTGATATCCAGGCATAAATAAATATAAAAATATAGTATTCCTTTAAATATAAATTGGCATGACATTAACAAAAATATTTTTTTTCAAAAGAACAACTCACAGACAGAATAGTTCTCTGAATAACCACAAAAACATGTTTATTTTTGGACACTATGATACCAAAACGATTGATAATGTCCTGGTTTTAAATTTGAATCTATTTTTTATGTCCTGTTTTGACATTTGAAAAAATGGTTACTTTATTTATAGATCATAATATTATCATTGCCTTAACGCAGATTGTCCGCTTAAATAGAATTATTTAGCAGTGTGGAAAAACACTGCGTAAAAAGCCCCACACACAAACACATACAAAACACACACACTAAAACACAGACACTTATATAAAGTGT
Organism: Omphiscola glabra; assembly: GCA_964017045.1. Classification (NCBI taxonomy): domain Eukaryota; kingdom Metazoa; phylum Mollusca; class Gastropoda; family Lymnaeidae; genus Omphiscola; species Omphiscola glabra. Next base: position 32,679,087 of record OZ024796.1, on the reverse strand, counting down.
GGAAGGGGAGGGGGTGTTGTCGTGTTGCCAGACCTTCTAAATATGCATCCTGTTTATTTTTTCGTTTATAATACAGTTAAGTGTACTACCGAACATTTCACACTCACACACAAAATATTTTTTTTTTAAAGATAGTGAAAATTAAGGTTATAATTATAATATCGACACAGTTTTATGTGTAAATTACCTTTTTATTTATAAGTCAAGTTCTTTAGTTTTCAACATTATTCTTATATTATCAATTTTTAATCTTTAAGGCTTAGTGGTTTATCCTTTAGTTTGGAAGTAGGTTAATTTTATTTTGATTTTGTGCATCCTATTTCAAACTAAACATGATGGAAGATTTGTCTGGGTTTGTTGAGGCCTTTAAGAAGAATATGTTCCTGACAGTGAATTCACAGAACATAAATTTGAAAGAAACGTCTAACAGGCAAGGTACAAAACATAGTAAGTACATGTATTTTTAACATTTGTTTTCACTAACTCAATCGTAAATAATAAATAAATCAGAAATCATCCCCTATTCAAATATAAATATAAGCTTAAGAGCCAATAACAAAACAAACCAATAAAAAAACTCCAAATATCTGGAAAAAAATAATCAGCTATTGTGTTTTTAATTTGGCGTCGAATTCTAAAATTTGTATTGTCATTGTAAGGTACCGGTATAACTTGTATTTATACTAGATCTAATTTAAAAAAATAATAATAAATAAAAATCATTTTAAAATTTCTTTGTGGGATGGTGGGGTTGCCCAATTATTATTTTTGCTAAACATTGGTATTGATATTGATATAAGCACAATTAGTTACCGGTATTTTGCATTTGTAGTGTGCCTTTTTTACGGAGAAAAACGAAAATAGATGTTCCATTGGAAAGTTTCGAAGGGCAGTAAAAAAGAACAATACCTTATTGTATGAGTTACCGGTACTTTAAACTTCAAATGATTTTTAACGCCCCTTGACTCGATTCTGCAAAAGAAAATGTTTCCCAAAAAACAAAAATTGTCTACCGGGTACCTTTATTACTTTTTATACGGGACCCGTAATTAAAAATAAAAGAGAGACAATTTTGACATTACTAATGGGGAAAGTCATTAAAATTCAAATAGGCTATATCTTAAAAGCAGTGTGCCCCAACGCAGTTTTTCCCTCATATTGTTGTTTTGATGGATGAAAATGTCTAACAAAGTCAGACTTGTAATTTTTGTAAGTAGTGAGAAAGTGAGTAATGTGAATCAAAGTTAGCTCTCAAACTCTTGGACATAAGGACATTCCTCAATAATGAAGAAGTTCAAATGGACTATGACTTTGGACCTAATTTAAATTGTTTGCTTTTTAATTAAATAAAGCATTTTGAAAAGAATGTTTTTAAAAAAGCAGACATTTTGCATGAAACTTTATTTCAAATACTCAGCAACTAACTTAAACTTCAAAAGTTTTGAGTCTTATTTTGAAATTCTATTATGTTTAGGCCTATATAAAAAAAGATATTGTAAACTCTCAAATATTAAAAAGACTCGCTTATTATAATTTATATTATTATTATTAGTTGTCTTATATAGCGCGGTACCCCAGCCTAGGGCTGGGCTCACCGCGCTGTATATAAAAAATATTAGAAAAAGAGACATAATCGTGACAATAAAATAAAATACAGGCATGTAATAAAGAACAGCTGTATAAAAACAAAACAAAAACTAATGCATATTCACCCCATCCACCCCAGAACTTTTACATGTCAAGCCATGGACGGCGGCCAGCAGCATCGTTTATCAGTCAGATATGGGGAATCAGTCGGGGTAGTAGAGTTTATAATTTAAGCCTTTTTTTAAAAAAAAGCTTATTTCTTTAACTTATTGCAGTTACTCTTGCTCTCTCCTTTGAGGTACCTTCTACATGTGATCTGTGACTGTGGTCTTCTTTTTTTTTTCTATTTTCTATTGCACTTGCACTGTTGATTCTGGTTCGATGATACTGATACAATACCGGTACTTCTATGACACAGACTGTCTAAATTTTATGTTTGTTTCCTGAGCATGTGGCTTACTGATATCTCTATTTTATTCTCTGTATATTCTGATCAACGGGATCACTTCCAGATATCTCCATATTATATAATACTAAATTTGGGATAATTTCAAACCTATTTTGTTTTATCATCACAAACATCTTTTTAATTAAAAAAAAAAAGTCAAAGGCCTTGCCGCCTGGTACTGGGTTTGGTTGTTTTCTGTTTCACACTCATAACTTGTCCACATGAATATCATTATTTCTATCCTAGTTTTATTTTCTGAAAACAACTATAATAGTAGTAATAGTAATAGTAGGAATAATTGTTTTTTCTGAATGGAGCTGTGCAGCACCATTCCCAATTCTTTCACAGTAATTTATTGTAGTTTTCTCAGTAAATCTTACTCCAACTTCCTTTTTTTTTTTTGGTTTGATCGTCTCTGCATCCATAAATAGCAATCTAATAATTACATCTCACAAAGATTTTGTTGTTGCTGCTACTATATTTGAACTCAGATCATTAGCACACTTGAAAAGTGCTAAGCTGATTGTGCCGCTTAGCCGCCTAAGTACTTTACAATCAATATGTCAGTAAATCGGTTCAAGTTCAATTCTACATTGTATACCTTCAGTCACAATCCATAGGGTTCCTGGTAATTATTTTGTGTAAGTTAAATGAGACTATTGGTAAAGAACACTATCACTATAATTTCAGTACCAGTACCAAGAATGCATTATATAATTACCGGTAATTTAATTTAATTATTGCTTGTAAGTTTACATTTTTCACTGAATTTGGCAAAAACATAACAGATATCTGCATTGAGTGGTGTAATGTTGTAAGAGCAACAGAGATCTCCAAAAACCATTTAATGATTCACTACATTGAACAACAGAAGAAAAAAACACTGCGTCTTAAAAAACTGGAGATTTCCTGCAATTATTCTAGTTCTAGAACTAGGGAGTGGATACTTGCCATTCAAAAGCATTGTAATTTAGGTGAGTTCAACTTGGCATTTTAGATCATAGCTTCATTTATATATCCCCCAAGCCAGATTCCACAAAATTTAATAACCTTAAATATTAAAACATGATTTTTATTTTATATTGACCAGATCATTGGAAATGGAGTTTTACTTTTTAAGGTATCTTATAGTTATTGTAGCCAAAAACTGAAGCACAGTTAAGTTGTGAAATAAATTAATTTTTTAAAACCTTTTTCAACTTATAGTTTTAATGATACATATAGTATATAGTAGTAATCTTTGATAATAATATTTAAACAGTGCCAGGCAGGCCAAAGAAATTACTTGTTGTTATTAATCCAATTGGAGGAAATGGTAAAGGAGTTGATATCTACCAAAAGAAAATATCTCCCATTTTTCTGCTAGGTGCTATAGAAACTACAGTAGTTGGTAAGCTTTTTTTAATTGTAAGCATAAATATATTTTACACTAGCGAGCACCCGGCATGCGTTGAAATGCCACTCATCAAAATAAAGTGTATGTGAGTATGTGTTTTAATAATGTTTTTTGTAAGTACTTTTAATATAAACATTTTTTGTTACCGTCTGGTGCGTATTTGAATTAATTAAAATTTGTCACATATAAAAAATTTAATGTTACAGTTAATATTTAATTTATTTCCACCCACCTATGCAATAGCTCTGTTTGACATTATATTTACGGTTACCGGAAATTTGATCGAGAGAAATTTAGTCGAAGGAAAATTGATCGACGGTAATTTGATCGAACGGAAATTTGGTCGAATCTTTTTTTCAGTCCAGACGTAAAATTTTCGTCAAATTTCTTTTTGAACGCACTATACTATGTAGTAAAACAAAATAATGCGTTCAAAAAGAAATTTGACGCAAAATTTTAACGTATAAATTAAAAAAATGATTCGACCTAATTTCCGTTCGATCAAATTTCCGTCGATCAATTTTCCGTCGACCAAATTTCTTTCGATCTAATTTCCGGATACGTATATTTACATAGGTCATATAAGAAAAAAAACGAATTTAAGGCCCCCGGGCCCAAAGCGGAATATTGTAAAATGGTTGTACTTATTTAGAAACCTAATGCAGGCCTGCACACAATAACTCACTGAAGGTTTATCGCATTCAGATGAATGGTATAGGAACGCATAAGGAAATTATATTTAAATAGCTCATATTAGAAAAAAAACTACTAAAGGGCCCCCGGTCCAAAACTGGTTATTTTTTGTAAAATGAATGGGTTTTGATATCCATGGGTATACTTTTGTAAATGTACTTACGTTTTGTTAAAGTCATTGATTTTCTTAATTGGTAAAATGAGAATATAGCATCTATTTTTCACAACTGTAATATCATTGGATTTAAAGAAATTGTCATCCACGTAAAATTGTGCACACCTTATTTCCTAATCCTCATATATGTGAGGGTGCTGGGTAGCCGAGTGGTCTAAACTGAGCAAATCTCAAGCTGATGGTCAGGAGCTCAATCCCCGCCGGGGTGGGTGGATGGGACTCGTCAACCTTGGACGGCAACTCATCTAAGAGAAGGCAACTCTGAATTCAAACCCGGAGATGGAGTCCCGATAGGCGGATAACATTGATACAATGAAACATTCCGGCAACTCCTGCGACGCCACTGGTGCCAAGCTGTATCATCCACATGATGTTCCCTTGGGGTCATCCAGCGGCGTGGAGAGAGGCGATTTGCTGTTGGGAGCCAGCTAATAATCCTATAAGAATAATCCCAGGCCTTGTGGATTTCGTCCTGTGAATTCCATACCATCGTCACCTTGTGACGGACGGATGCCAGCAATATATGTGTACCTAAGAAGGTTAATTATTTGTCAAATTCATTCTGAGACGTAAATGCGCAAATGAGTTTCAAAGAAATTAATAAAATCATCCACTTACGCAAAAACAATTTGTTGCATTTCAAATGCTTTGTTCTTATTTGGATGAGTGATAAGTGCATTATTGAATGCTATTTGGATATGTAGTTTCGCTGCACTGATTGCATTAAACGGCATTTTCGTATTAAACGTATTTTACTAAAATTTTAATACTAAATAAAGTTCATAAAAGTATATTTTCTGAAAAAATGAAAGTAAAAACTTATTAAATGTTAAACATAAAAAGCTAAAGTTGTAGGCCTATTTAATTTTATAAAACTAAAAGGAATCAATTATATTTATAAAGTTTACTTTTAGGATGCCTTCCTAAACTAAAAGTAAAATTAATAAATATAATAGATTGCTTCTTAAATTGCTAAAATTTTATAAAATTAAATACAACTTTAGCTTTTTATTTAACATTTAATAAGTTTTTACTTTTATTCAATTTTATTACGCGCGGTTATTAAATGAGAGAATTTTTGCATTGAATAAATTCAATAAATAGGCAATTTGCGCAATGACGTCATTTGCGTGATTATTTAGAACAAATTAGTTTTAATTTTATTACGCAATTTTAAGAAAGTACCAAAAAACGCACTAAAAACAACAGATGTATTGGTATTACCGATAAATGTGATTACAGTCAGTGTAATTCTTTGATCATACTTTTTTAAAATTAATTTTCATAACTTTCAAACACATATAAAATGCTTAAAATATAGTTCATTAGTTGTTACTCTAAATTTATTTGTAATTTATATTATTAATACTTGAAATTTTATTAAAATGAAAGCGAATATATAATATATTTTGCGCATTACCATTTATTCGATTTCTGTAAAATAATAGAAAATAACTATGATTGTTTTTAAAAATGAGAACGTATTTAAATCGTATCGGTTCTTTGGCGTTACGGTCAGCATAAATCATTCTTATATAATATATATATTACTATATGATTGCTATTCAAAATCACAACACGTTTAAAAAGTTATATCCGATTCTAAAATACGTCACAAAATTCAAGCTTATTTACAAAAACAACAATAATAATCTCTACACTAAACATGCAAAAATGTGTTTTCTCTGCTCTTGCTACAAATTGCTGTCTGTTGGCATTTGTTCAAGGGCGGTTGTGTTGATAGCTCTGTTTGATATTATTTTGATAAAGTTTATTTAAGAAAACAAAACGAATTTAAGGACATCGGCCCAAGCGAAATATTGTAAAATGTTGTTCTATTTTAGAAACATTTGCGGGAGCGCGCATATCAATTCACCAAATTTTTATTTCAATCGGATGAATGGTATAGGAATGCATACGATAGTTGTATATATATAATATAAGGGCGGAAAACTAATTAAGGCCCCCGGCCACAAACGGAATATTGTAGAATTGATGTATTACTTCAGAAACCTACTTATTATATCACAAAATTTAAATTTAAAAAAAGAAAAGAAACATATTACTGAAGCTTACTAAAGTTTTATCGCATTCAGATGAATTCTGAATGGTATAGGAGTGCATACGGAAATTATTTTTTACAAAGCTCATTTAAGACAAAAAACGATTTAATGTCGCTATTTGTATTTGATTAAAAATCTATCCGTCAATGCATTAGCTCTGTTTGAAATTATATTTGTATAGCTCATATAGGAAAAAAGGAACATAGGGCCCCTGGCTCAAAAACTGAATATTTTTAAACGGTTGTAATAATTCAAAAAGCTTTGCGGGCGTGGTAAAAACGTCTTACTGAATTTTTATCCCATTCAGATGAATGGTTTAGGAGCGCATCCCCCAATTTTTTTTTTACAAAGCTCATTTAAGAAAAAAAGGAGATTTTTGGGCCAACGGCCGAAAACGGAATATTTTAAAAGTGTTGTAATGACTCATTAAAATGCGCGAACTTATGGACAACCACTCAACAAAGTTTTGTCGCAATCGCATGAACGGTGTAGGAGCGCATATCGTTTGAAATTATATGTAATATATCTCCTATAAGAAAAAGCGAACATGTGGCCCCTGGCTCAAAACGGAATTTTTTTAAACGGTTATAATTATTCCCAAACTTTTGCGGGGATGCTCGCAACATCTCACCAAATATTTAGCGCATTCGGATAAATGGTGTAGGAGCGCAGAGGGAAATATTTTGTACAAAGCTCGTATAAGAAAAAAAAACAAATTAAGAGCCAGCGGCCCAAAACTGAACATTTTATAAGTGTTGTCATGACATAGTTAAATGCCCAGTTAGGTGGCCAACAACTATCCAAAGTTTTTGGCGCAATTGCATGAATGGTGTAGGAGCGTATACTAGACATACATACATACATACAGACATACATATATTCATTTTTATATATATATATAGATTAGCTGATTAACCCTTTTACATATGTATTTAATATTATGTATACATTTATGTTAAATAAATGTAGGCTTTGGTTACAGATATTTTACATAAATAATAATTATCAATTATACAATGTAAAAATGGCTGGTGTGCTGTACATGGCCAGAGGCAAAATTTACAAAGTACCATACACCCCATTAAAAGAATGTGGGGGAAAAAAGAAAACTCCTTGTTTCATTGGTATCCATATTCTTAAATAGCTGAGCCCTCCCTTCTAGAGTTTGTTTGAGTATTATCCCATAAAATATTGTCATATACCGGTACCAGTATTTTAAAAAAAACAAAGCTTTTATCATTATTCTCATGTAGGCCTATTTATATTAATTTGTTTTAAAGTGTGGCTATTTATTTTGTAGTTATTTTTTGAATTTTCAGTTACTGAGAGACATAAGCATGGGATACAAATAGGAAAAGAAACAGATTTTTCTGAATATCATGGGTAAATATACCCGGTACCTCTCATTAGCTGTTTCAAGTTTTATATATTTGAGAAACATAAATTAATTAACATGTGAAAATACCGATAAACTAGTTTAACCAACAGTGGTGTGCTTAAGTCATTACTTCTGCAAACTAAATAAGTGAGTTTTGTTTTATTTTCAGAATTATATGTGTTGGTGGGGATGGTTTATATCAGGAAGTTATCCAAGGTTACTTTCTTCAGCTACAGAAGACAGCTGATGTTGATGTCAACAATAAAGATAATACATTTATTAAACCAGAGATTCCATTTTGTTTGATACCAGCAGGTGCATAATTTTCATTAATTGTTGTTTGTTTCATAATTCTTTTAATATTCATACTATGAAGAAGCCTTAACCCCTTAACTACCGCTGGGTTTTGACAACGATTTTTGCTGACTCAGCAAAACAAAAATTAAAAACGAAGAAATTTCCGGTAATTTCAATCTCTATCCAATTCACTTTTTAACTCCCCTTTAGATAAACCAATAAAGAAATATATAGCATTGAAATATGACGTCGACGTGACGTCCTTGGTATTTCAGAAAAGTTCTTTGCCTTTTTGTTATGACGACTATGTGACGTCCTTTGTATTTGAAAGTGGGTGATCATGACGTCACGTCGACGTCATCGGTAGCGAAAAGGTTAAGTATGACGATTGATTATATTTCTTTACTTACTACCCTTATTTCTAGAAAATCAAAATGTGACAATACTGTCATAGGAACTGGGCCTCCACTATAATGATTGTTGTCAGGTAACTAAGCCCTGCTATCACCCACTGTCATTCTGGGATGATGATACCCCAATGTTAGTTTATATCTCATATTACTAAGGTGTATAATGTGTGTGGTCTTATTTCCTCAGAGGATGACTAAAGGTACTAAAATTTGTTTATAGCATTACCTAAGATTGACTATATTATACGGCAAAGTAGGGAATGGTCCAGCAGAAAACAGTGTATCCAAAAGACGATCTTATGAAAGAGACAAATTTTTAAGAAGAAATTTGTGGGGGAAAAAAAAAGTTATAAAAAAGACATTTTGAAAGACAGTCCAAATAATCTTAGCATTACAGGTCATGCTAAGATTATTTAGACTTGAGAAAATCAACCATATCAAATACCAGTACAGAGAGCTGAATCCTTTTGTAATAGTTTTATAACAGTTTTGGAGAAAAAATAATTTACTTTTAATGAATGAAAAAAGGTATTGATAATAAAGCCATTTAAATTATTAAATATAAAGGGCTTGACCGGGTGCAGTATTTTTACAGTAGGTCCAGGCATTTTGAGAAAATACCTTGTAGTTCCAAGTGTTACAAAAGAGAAGTTAACTTCTCATTTTCTATAATATATGCCAGCCTTTAAGCAATAGTCCTATAGACAGTTCTACACCCTACCTGCTGGCATTTAAATGATAGGCCTATAGACAGTCTTACATGCTACCTGCTAACCTTTAAACAATAGTCCCTCAGATAGTCCTACACAATACCAGTGGCTCTTTATTGATTAATATAAAAGTCCCCCTTTGAATACTATAAATATAAAACATGTGGAACAGGGGAAGGGCCAGTTGGGAAATGGAAGCAGCCACACCAGTATCCGGAAGCAATATATATATAAGATAAATTCATATTAGATTGTGTTCATAGAAGAAACATTTAAACATAATGCGAGATACTTATATTATAATTATATACAAACTATTTTATTATGTTGTGTACAATGACTTACAATGTCAGACAGAAATTAAATGAAATCATTCTTCTACTACTTTTAAAGTTGTTCAAACTATCTTTAATATTTTACTTATACATATGCTACTTTTACAAAAACATTTTGGCAGGCACCTTCAATGGAATTGTTAGATATACAAATGATAGTGTGATCGATTTTGAAACTTCAGCCCTGCGAGTTATTCAGGGTAAAATTATGCTTATCAATCAATAAAAATTTATGGTAGGCTACATACATAATGATATATCTGTCCTGTTTAAGGCTAGTTAATATTTCTATATTTTATTATTACCAATGTTCATTTACAAGAATTTAAGTAAAGAATGGTAAAAGACCCATTTTTTAAGACTAAGAAAGTTCATAATCAGCTTCAGCTTAAACAGTGGTTAGGTAAAAATGAAGTTGAAGCACATACAATAATATTATGTTTGTTACTAATGTTATTGAAAGTTATTGTAAATTATTGATCTATTACAATCTTGATTGCTATTTTAATAAATTAATAAACATTCCATCAAACTTAGGAAAAGTATGCAAGCTAAATTTGTTGACTATTCATGAATCTGACAAGTTTTTTGGAGTCTCTACCATTGGGTTTGGATTGGGTTTAATGACAGATGTCATGCTTCGAGCTGATGAACTAAGGTGGATGAAAAAAGCAAGATATCCTTGTAAGTGAAATTTTAATAGTGAGTTTAAATACACATTATTAAAAGGCAAACTAGTTATTCTATACAGGTAATAACTATTTTAACTGCACCAAAATATAAAATTTTTATAACTCTATTTTAACTGCACCAAAATATAAAATTTTTATAACTACCAGACCTTTTTACAGTCAAACTCCAAAAATCACACATACAATATCGTCACAAAATAGTACAATGCAGTTTGAGTATCTTACTAGTACCGTAAATAAATGAACATATAATGTATAATTGTATACCAGGCCTATATAGGGTTTCTTTCAGCTATATCTCCGGTAAGGCACTGCCCCCCCCCCCCACCCGGAGAAAGTCAAGTCGCCCCCCCCCCCCCCGAGCAAAAATCCTACAACAATTAAACAAAATAGATTTTTTTTTTTAAACTACCAAATTTTCATTTTTTAAACACTTTTAAAAAGAGAACTAGCTGGTGTCATTAGCCGATTACAATTAGTGGAATCAATAAAGTATTGCTATGCTTGATATATTTGATGATCCGTATATTTAAGGCTAATCTTCTTAGAAGCTTACGTTACTCGATTATAAATATCTCAATGTTTGGAAATATTGACGATTATTAGCCAAGTATTACTTCCCGTTCGCATTTATCTGTATTTTTTAGTTAATTATTTTAATTTTTAAACAGTTTTAAAAAGCATAGTAACTGGTGCCTTTAACCGATTACAATTAGTGGAATTTATATAATAAAATATCGCCAGGCTCGATTAATTTGATGATCCGTGTATTTAAGGCTAATCACGTTATAGTATTCGGTTTTAAAAATCGCACTGACCTTTCCAATCTTACTCGGGGCTGCTACCCACTTTTTTAAAATTTCCCAAGATTTTGTCAAAAAATGTCCCAGCATTTCCCAAGATCATATAAATATATAAGAGTAAAAGGGGTTTTCTATGTAGTAATTAATGCAATAATAGTTTGAATTAATGCCCCTGAAACTCGGGGTACAGTAATTGACTGAAATTTATTTTTAAAAAAATCTTTATCACATTAAAAAAAAGAAATTTAATTTTGAAAAAAAAAAACAATATATTAATTTATAATCCAAATTATCAATACCCACTGGAGTTAGGCTACTAAATTAAATATTACCTCCAAATTTTCTGGTAAAAATATCATCTACATGTGTAATAGAAGTCACTTTGAAACAAAGCTCACAGGGCTAATCAATACAGAAGTCTCTTTACAACTATTACAAGGGCAAAAGGTTCATCATCAAAACATGTTTTTTTCTCATTGTAAGTCCGTAGATTAGTAATGGGTTTGCAAAGCAATAAAGCAGAATTTAATATAATAATTGTAGTTAAAATGGATTGATATTATATGAAGACAATAAGTATTTTTTAAATTGTAAATTTGCATTATAATTATATTTTTTTTCTAACAAAATACTGTTTAAATGAACTTTTCAGTTATAATCCTACAATGTACCGGTATAATTTAAATATCTTAATTACATGTGTGTAAATACACAACTATTTTTTTCCAATTGATGAAAATTAGGCTGGATTTTTTAACAGATGCATCGTATCATAGTTTGAACACATTGTAGAAGTATCTGAAATTCATCAAATTTTACTATCGATTCTTGATTGAACACTATCGTTCCCTTTTTGGCTTGTACTGTTTTTCGTATGGTTACTAATGTCTAATAGCCTAATGATAAAGTTTCTGAGCCTACTGCGCCCCCCCCCCCAACAAATTCTATAATATTAATAGTCTATTTTGATTTCCTTTGAGATTTCAAAATTCATAATCAGTTTATTTATTGTTGAGACTGTTCTATGCATATGGTGTACAAGGACAATTTGATAAACTTTCAACACCTGGATGTAATTTTTAGTATTCAATGTAAAAAAAAAAGAAGAGAAAATTGAATTTCTTTAAATATTAACTTTTTAATACTTCCCAATATTAACTTTAATTTCTGAAGATTTCTTATTTATTTATGAACGGTTTAAAAAATTAAAACCAGAAAAGAGTTAAAACAATACATTTTTTCCTTGTTAATTTAAAAACTATTTTGTTTTATTTTCACTTTAATTTTTATCACATATGTTTGCGTTTTTTCAAAATATGTAAAAAATCTTCCCCCCCCCCCCGTTAATATTTCCCAAGGTTTTGCCTGATTTTCAAAATTATTCCCCAGATCCCGATGGGATCGTGAATTCCCAAGATCTTGGGAAATTTCTGTAACTTTATCATTAGGCTATTAGACATTAGCAACCATAAGAAAAACAGTACAAGCCAAGAGTGAACGATAGTGTTCAATCAAGAATCCAAAGTAATGTAAAATTGGATGAATTTCAATTACTTCTACAATGTGTTCAAACTATGATACGATGCATCTGTAAAAAAATCCAGCCTAATTTTCATCATTTGGAAAAAATATTTGTGTATTGACAGATAAGTCATTAAGATATTAAAATTATATATTGTAGGATTATAAATGAAAAGTTCATTTAAACAGTATTTTGTTTCAATTACTGTACCATGTGTTTCAGGGGGCATTAATTCAAGATATTATTGATTTAATTACATAGAAAACCCCTTTAAAAAAACAAACTCTTATAAATTTTATGATCTTGGGAAATCTTGGGAAATGTGTTGACAAAATCTTGGGAAATTTTTAAAAAGTGAGTGGCAGCCCAGGTGCAGACACCCTCCCGGACGTCTTACTCGAACTTACTCTTATCACATGACAAAACAATCATCGTAGTCCATTGATTTATTTTTACAACTTTAAAGACTTTAATGACACTGTATTAAAATACATTGACATACCTATAAAGGTCTACAACTTTAATAATAGTTAGTCACGTATTAAACATGTGCAATCTGTTTTCAAATTTTAGTTCACCGTAAAACCATGACAAATATAAATTATATGATGGTATAATGCTTTTTTCTTCTAATTTTCATAAATTATTATTCAATCAAAAGTGTTTTTGTTTTCTTTAAATGTGCTACTTTTGTTACAAAGTTTCCTGAATAACAGATATAATAAAAATATTTGTCTTGCTTTTATTTATACAGAGCAATCTTTTCATGTTTTCTAATTATATTTTATAATAATACAGAGCTGTATAATGAAAATATAAAGATAGACCCAGAGATTCTTAATGTCCCCCCCCCCCCCCCCAAGCAACGGATAATGAAAGCTTCCCTACTCTCCGCGCAGAAGTAGAAGCAGCAGTCCAAGCATTCCAAATTTGAAAGGCCGCAGGAGTGGATAATATCCCTGCCGATTTGGTGAAACAGGAAGGAGAGACAATGATAAATGCCTTAACCAATATTTGTAACAAAATATGGCTGACAGAGGAATGGCCCAAATCATGGACCCAATCACTCATCATCACCCTTCCCAAGAAAGGTAACCTACAGATATGCCAAAACTATCGTACCATTAGCCTAATAAGCCACCCAAGCAAGGTCATTCTGAAGGTCATACTGAACCGTTTAAGAACACATGCCGACAGAATCATTGCTGAAGAACAGGCGGGCTTCAGGCAAGGACGTGGCACTACTGAGCAGATCCTAAACCTCTGAATACTATGTGAGAAATATGCTCAACACCAACAAAACCTATATCACGTCTTTGTGAATTTCAAAAAGGCATTCGATGGGGTTTGGCATGCTGCTTTATGGGCCACCATGAGACACTAAAACATCAACACAAACTTAACCAGAATGATAAGCAGCCTCTATGATAAGGCCACCAGCGAAGTCTTCTTCAACAATAAAATCGGAGAATGGTCCAAGACCACTGTTGGAGTACGACAAGGCTGCTCGCTCTCCCCCACCCTGTTCACCATCTTCTTAGAGAGAATTATGTCAGATGCACTGGAACGCATGCAGGGACAGTCAGCATTAGTGGCAGAACAATCAACAGCCTACGCTTTGCGGATGACATAGACGGATTGGCTGGAAGCGAAGAAGAGCCTTAAGCCAACCTAGTACAGGGTCTCGGCAAGACTTCATCGTCCTTTGGCATGCAAATCTGTGCAGAAGAGACAAAAATGATGACGAATAGCACCACTGGCATCACCACTGAAATTAAGGTGGCTGAGGAAAGATTAGAGACAGTTGGCAGCTTCACATACCTAGAAGCAATAGTCTTGGAAGAAGGCTCCAAGCCTGAATTGATGTCCAGGATTTCCGTGGCCACAACAGCACTAAAGAGGCTTAAAAATATATGGAATGACAAAAATATCGCCCCCAGCACCAAAATCAGGCTGATGCGCTCATCAGTCCTCTCCATTTTATTGTATGCCTGTGAGTCCTGGACACTAACAGCAAAACTTGAAAGAAAAATAAAGGCGATGGAGATGAGATGTTTTAGAAGCATCCGGGGAATCTGCTATAGACCATATCTCTAACGAACAAGTCAAAGAAAAAATTCGGCATGCAATTGGGCAGTGAGATGACCTTATGGGAACTGTAAAAAAGCGCAAACTTGAATGGTATGGCCACGTGACCAGAAAACAATGGCTCGGCAAAGAAATCTTGCAGGGCACTACTAGAGGAGGAAGAAGAATAGGAAGACAGAGAAAAAGATGGGTAGACAACATCAAAGAATGGACGGGAATAAATCTATGCGATGATATGCGTAGGGCAGGAGACCGAGAGGAATGGAGAAGAATATATAGGTTTTATGTCATCTGTGGCGCCCCAACGGTCGAAGGACAACGGGACATGATGATGATGAAGATTCATCTGCGCCCTCGATTTCAGCCCTACATCCCGATGACAATGATCACTAATTTTGGTGACGATAGATAGTGGCGTAGCTAGCATAGCATTAGTATAAGTGCCACCTTGCATGGACGGTCACATTTTTCCCCATCTTCCTTTGTCCAAAAATGCTGCACATCTATATAAAGAAAAAGTGACACCTGAGTGTTCAACCTCATCCTTGCCCTTTCTACGCCACTGGCAGGGGCGTAACTAGAGTGTCGTCAGCGTACATGATTCATTTTCAAGCGCCCCCCCCCCACCTTTTAACTCTGAAACTAATTATTTTCAACCATTTAATACCATCAAAACCCATTTTGTTGCCCCCGCTAGTCTGCGTACCGAGGATGTTTGTCCCATCTGCAAACCCTTAACTATACCTCTGGCCACTCCCCCCCCCCCCCCCCCGGTGAAAAACTGTCTGAAAGAAACACTGGTAACACAACCCTAGCTATACCACTGCCCCCTTTCCCCCTCATTGTGTACCTTCTATATTGGATATCGCGGATTGACTAAAATTGTCACTAGGGCGATTACGCTAATATTTCTGTTGCCGTGTCTAGCGAGTTCATTATGAAAACACAAAGCTACTACTAGTACTACAATATCAATATGACCATAATCACTATCATTACGAAAATGTGGCGATGTTAATTTTACAGACTACAATATTTTAATCCCCCCCCCCCCCAAACCCGTACACAAAGATCACCTAAATCAACACAACTCCATTCCCCTCTCAGGGAAACCGTAAAATAGATGGTCCCCATCCAATCATATTTCTCGATCCATTCACTGCTGGACGTAAAATGCAAATGCAATTTAAAAATTAATTAATTAATTTCTTTATATTGGGAGGTGGGGACCTAACGGAATGTAAATATTTCATCCCGGTCTCTCAATAAAATCGTAGTTCTGTCAGGTCTTGGTCACTCTTGGCGTACAATCGTATAAGACATCTCAAAATCATACTTTGAAAAACTTTGTACGGTACCGTTCGCCTAAATCAATTCATCATAATTAAGAGTAAACAGGTCTGAACTACCGGCACTATTTATAAATAAATTCTTATTATTTACGGATATTTTATTATATTATTTGTATGTGTATGCGTATGATGATAAGATAATAATAATACCTGTATGAAATCTTTTCAGCCTAACTTAACAATATTACTCGACAAGTTATTTATGGTTACCTGAAATTTGATCGAACGGAAATTGGGTCGAATCTTTTTTTCAGTTCACACGTTAACATTTTCCTCAACTTTCTTTTTGAGCGCACTTTACTATATAGTAAAACAAAATAATGCGTTCAAAAAGAAATTTGAAGCAAAATTTTAATATGTGAACTGAAAAAAATATTCGACCAAATTTTCGTTCGATCAAATTTCCGTCGATCAATTTTCCGTCGACGAAATTTCTTTGTAAACAAATTTCCAGATACGGTTATCTATCAAAGCAATTTCTATCATTAATAATTTTTATTAATACTAATACTAGTATCAAAATTATAAAATTTATCTGATGGATATATAAATTGTTGAGTGCTATGCTATTGTTTAGGATCCATTCCATCAGTGGCGTAGCGAGCTTAACTCGCGCCCTGGGAACAATAACTTTTTAGCGCCCCCAATACCTTTTTAGCGCCCCCCATTCTAAAACCATACAATATTATAGTAAAATATACCATTTGGCGCCCCTTTGTGAGTAGCGCCCGGGGCATGATGCCCCCCTTTCCCACCCCTCACTACGCCACTGCATTCCATTAGGAAATAGAACAGCAATAGATAGGTCTTAGGCTGAGGAAAATGGAAATATAAAACATAATATTTTGAAGCTGAATATTTTACTTGTTTCACTTTCAGTTGCTTTTGCAACTACTATATTAAAGAAAAGAAGAATTTTCAGTTGCCATTTTGAGTACCGGCTTTGTAAAGACCTTGAGGAAGAAGTTGAAGCACATCATAGGTAAAGTACCAGTGGTACCATTTTTCATATTTCTAGTTTATTCTCTCAAGTTATAACTACTTCTGTTTGTATTGCTGTTTCCATATTTATTTTTCTGATGTGCCAGGAATAGATTAATTTTTAAAATAGCTTTTCTTCATTTAAACATTTTAAATTGTCTGCTATAAAAAGTCCATACTGGTATTGCAATTTTTAGCAGTCAGTAGTATGAGTAAAAAAAGTTGGGGGTGGGGGGGGATGGGGGTGGAGTTTACTTTGGGCTAAGAAAATAATTTATTTTAACAGCTTTTCCGGCTACCCGGTACCGTAAATCAGGGTTTCTCTCAGCCATCTCTCCGGGGGGGGGGGGCACTGCCCCTCCCCCCCCGGGGGAAAGTTAAGTGCCTCCCCCCCCCCCCCCCCGGAGCAAAATGGGGACAACAATATAACAATTATATTTTTTTAAATTAAAAATGACTACATTGTCTTTTTTTTAGTTTTAAAAGAATAGTATCTGGTGCCTTTAACCGATTACAATTAGTGGAATCTATGAAATACCGCTACGGAAGATATATTTTCATGATCCGTATAAAAAGCCAAGTCTTACAGTATTCGATTAATAATATCGTACTTGCCACTCCAGATTATAAGCGGATGACTTACTTCCTGTAGTTCACTTAATATATCGGTATTTTTAAAGATTTTAATAACACTTTATTTAATTACCTGTACATCAATAAAAAGGTTAACAATATTAATAAGTTCTTGCTCTCTCAATCATGCGCAATCTATTTTCAAATTATATTTCTTCATAAAAGCATCACTTTTAAAGTAGGTATAGGTGCTGTAGACTATAAAGATTTAATAGGACAGTGGTCGGCGAACCGCGGCTCACAAGCCGCATGCTGCTCATTTAGCGACCTGAGTGCGGCTCGGCCAGTCGATAACAAATCGGTTTTGACTCCGAAAACATGGTTCGTGACAAGTTCTTTAAAAATGAAATGTGGCTCTCAAAATATTTTCAATCGTACTTTTGATAATGTTTGGCTTTAATGAGTTTGACAACCACTGTAATTGGTGATATTAAGGTAGGGCTAAAGCTACCCTCAAGGGTGACACAACTAGAATGAATATAGTTTACATCACACTGGTGCGGATTTAAGATGTCTTTACTCATTATTATGGCTAATTTTGGCACTCCCCAACCGAAAGTTTGGAATGCAACCTCAAAATTGTTTGAAAGAAAAAAACAAATTCAAGTATGCTCCAAAATGCAACCCTGCATATTGAATTTGACAGACTGTCTTTAGCACCCTAAATTTCTGCACCCCTTCACTTACTCTAATCAATGGTACAGTATGGGGTTGACTATAAGCTTGTGCCAAATGATTACTCTGGGGCACTCCACAAACGGATTAAATTCAGTTTATGTATGGCACTGGACGCCATAATGCCTCCCACAAAACCTTAAAAATGTCCTTCCCATTTCAAAAAGTATAATAGAAACATTGAATTCAAGTATATTCAAAAATACAACCTTTGTTTTTAAAATAATCAAAAATGTTCTGGGGAGGAGCAGGCTCCCCAGACTCCTTCATCGTTCAAGATTCATCAGCGCCCTATATTTCCACCCTCCTTCCCGATGAAAATGATCGCCTATTTCGGTATCGATGGATACACTGCCTAGTGGCGCAGCGCGGGATAATATTTTTGCCGTCCTTCATTTCACGATACAAACACTGCAGTTGTCCGAAAATGCCACACCTACATATAAAGAAAAAGTGACACCTCGGTGGACCACCCCACCCGCCCTATTTCGACGCCACAAGCAGGGGCTTATCTACAATGTTTGGCAAAATTCAATTGTACGCACCCCCCCCCCACTATGAAACTGATTATTTTCAACTATTAAATACCACCAAAGCCCATTCCCCCCCCCCCCGCTAGTCTGGCGTCAGGGACATATGCCTCATCTCCCATCCCTTAGCTACGCCTCTGGCCACTGGAGAATGACACAGCCCCCCCCCCCCCCCCCCCGAAAATTTGAAGTGCCCTCCGGGGAATGTCTGAAAGAAACACTGCCGTAAATATAAGGTTAAACAAACAACGACTCTAGTTTTTTTTTAATTTTCAAAAGTATAGCAATTTTTTTCACTTTTATTTATGAAGTACCCGGTACCAGTAAATAAACAAAAACTTCAAGTTAAGTTCACAATTTGAAATAGCCTTTAATTAACACACATCTGCCCTATCAATAGTGTACAGTCGTATTACGGTAGTAATTTTTTATGATTTAAATGTTTTGTTGTTGTTGATTTGTATTCGTTTAAATTTCAACATAGTAAAATGATGGATGAACTAGATCAGGGGTCTCAAACTCGCGGCTCGTGGGCCATTTGAGGCTCGCAAGACGATATATTACCGCTCGATACATGACAGCAAAGTTTATAGTTAATGCGGCCCTCGCGTTCTATAATGTGACCCTCCGCGACGGTTTCAGTCAAATATCACCGACTAGTCTAATTCTGATTTTTATTATGTCTGTATAGCTTTTGACATTGATTATAATGATATAAACCGTTTAAAAATAGGACTAAAAGTTTTTATTTTATAACATTTTATGAGACAAACATGGCTCAAGTGCGATTTTGAGAAAACACGCTTCGAATATTGGATACCGGTAGGCCTATACATATATCAAAATCTAAAAACATCAGTTATGATGATGATTGAGTACTTTTAAAGCGCTTGTGTCCATGTTATTTTAGCATGCTAACAGCTTTCTGGTGTTCTAATATCTATTTTTTTAAATAGTATATAAATGGTTTTTAAATGACTTTTTATCAATTTCAATGTCCCTCAAAGATTGAAGGAAACTGTTTAACAAATTTAGGCGCAATGGCTTCAAAAGAGCGCACCCCGAAGGACTTCTTTCTGTGTCCATCCACACTGGGAACTCTCAGTAAGGACTGTGTTGAAGAGTGCAGGTTCTGTATGTATATAGTTTTAGAAATCAGTTTTTGAAGATAAAAAACAGGTGCATAGCCTTCTACTTCCATACAGCTATACGCCAGGGACATAATTGTATTGTCAATGCGCTCACTCATAGGAGGTCAATGGAGATCTTTAAATTTAAAAACTGGGGTAATGTGGTCAGATTTCTTTATACGCAATACAATGCATGCTGCAGTATTTTGTACCTTATGGAGTATCAGCATTTGGTTTTGAGGTAAACCCATAGACATAGAGATATATCTCTATGTCTATGGGTAAACCCCACAAACACGTGTTACTGGTACAGTAATCTAATATTGAGTGGATTAGAGTTACTGCATTGGCTGTTCTCTTATTAAGTTGAGGACGCAGCTGACCCAGAGCGCGAAGATGACAGAAACAAGTCCTGAGAAAACAACTGTAATGACGGATCATAGTACATTTGCTGTCAGTGTAGAAGCCAAGGTCTCTAACCGTGTTGGACAAGAGGCTCTCAGAAGCACCAACTTTTATCGATACGATAACAACCTTCTGAATATACCACGGCATACTTCTCCAACGTCTGCAATATACGTTCGGTTTCACCGATACCGTCCTGAGATGGTTCCGCTCATATCTGACAAATCGGGTCCAATCAGTTATCACAAACGGCTTGACCTCCAATAAATCCATTATTGAATTCGGAGTACCCCAAGGCTCGGTCTTAGGCCCGGTGCTTTTCACTATGTACGTTCAGCCCCTGGGTGCAGTGATCAAGCAGTTTGACATGGTATATCACATGTTCGCGGATGATACCCAACTTCAGAAATCCGTGATCCCCTCTCAGCTCCCTCAGCTTCTTAATATGACACAGAAGACAGTGGAGTCAGTTAAGCACTGGATGACAATAAACAAGCTCAAATTGAATGATGAAAAGACTGAGGTGATCCCCATTGCTACCGCTCAAAAATTAAAATCTTTAAAAGATACACCATCCTTTACTCTCTCAGGCGTGCAGATTGAGTTTGCTCAAACAGTGCGAAACCTGGGTGTCTACTTAGACAGAACACTAACTATGGAAAATCACATTAACATGCTTTGCAAGGCGATTTTTCTAGAGCTGCGCAGAATTAGTCATATCAGACCCTTCTTAACGTTGGATGCATCAAAGAGGCTGATGTCTGCATTCGTGCTATCACGCTTGGACTACTGCAATGCTCTCATGGTGGGTCTTCCAGCTACGCTCCTTGATAAAATTCAAAAAGCACAGAATAATGCGGCTCGAATTGTTCTTCGTAAACGCAAATTCGACCATGCTAAAACTCTTCTGATAGAATTGCATTGGCTGCCGGTCCGCGCTCGTATAGAGTACAAAATCGCAACTCTGTGCTACCGCTGCTTGCATGACCTGGCGCCGTCCTATCTCCAAGCGCTCATGACGCCTTATGTACCCACTAGACAACTCCGCTCATCCGATAGTGGCAAACTCTCGATACCGCGTGTTCGCCTTGAAACTTACGGAAAGCGCACGTTCGCATTTGCTGGCCCAACAATTTGGAACACCCTTCCTGACGCTCTCAAAAACAACCAGACGCTGGAGTCCTTCAAAACAAATTTAAAAACTCATCTATTTCGCAAACACCTGCTGGAATGATGATGTCTACAATCTTTTCCAGCTTGTTATTATCTCCCTGCTTAGTTTTTGTACCGCGCTTCGAGCCTTTGGGGATGAAGCGTGATTTTTCAAATGAACTTTATTATTATTATTATTATTAATATTGTTAGTTGGTAATGTACAATCATAAATGTGTAAATCGTAGCAATCTGACAAAGTATCATAGAATCCTTAAAATTGCCGATAGTGTGTAGTACAAGTGAGGGAAATTCCAAGCCTGTCAGCTTGGTCAACTTCAAAATAGGTTTAGTCAAAAAGACATTTTCTACGTTAAAAAATCAAAATTCATTCTTCATGCAATAGTAAATTCCTTCGCATCAATAATTCATAAATATTGCTAGCTCCTGGCTGCCTTCTGTTTGAACAATTTTTAGTTTTAATATCGTTAGTGGAAATCGCAATATTTTTATTTTATGCTTTTTCGTCTGTGTTTACCAGAAGCTCATTATTTACTTAGCATTTATTAGCTTTATATTTTTACTTTAGATCATCGGGAATTTCATCTTCTTACTAAAGATATAAATAATGCTGTTAACTAAGATACGCAATGTGACGGCCGGGTCTACTTGTGGAGTTTCAAGGATGACGCAATGCTCAATATTCGAGTTTAATGGCTTGTTGGCCTAATTTTTGGAACAAACAAGAATAAGTATGTGCTGTGATTTATTTTTGTTTTAACCAAAATTAATGTAGATTTATTTGATGTAACTAACTAAAACTGTAGAATAATATTTGTTGAATCAAAATCAGCCAAAAGGTCATTCTTACCAACCGTCTTTTTTCAACGCTAGCGCAAAAGTAGCTTTGGTGACATACGACTGAAACCATCATTGATGGTCACATTTTACATTATTATTTTTAATTATCGAGCAATATATATTTCATACGTCTGAAATTACGTTATAAAATCACTCTCTGACTTCTGTAGCCTCATTTATTATGTTGATTTCTAAATATTATTAAGAGCACGTGATTCAGTAGTGTTACCGAGTGGAGGGAAAATATATGTTATCACACAGTGAAAACAAATTGATGTGTCAACCAACCCCAGTCATGTCTTTCTCAAAATCTGCTGTGAAGAGGACGGTTGGCGATGAGCACAGACAATTTCAGAAGAAGTGTGAGACGGACTACTGTTTTGTTGAGCACATGGGCATTCCGACATGCCTTATATGCACCAGAAAGTTACAGTGCACAAGGAGTACAACATCAAACGTCATTATTTAACCAGACATGCTGATGAGTATGCAAAATATCAGAAAGATGAGAGAGAACCCCGGGTGATTAAACTTAAAACATGTCTACTGAGGCAGCAAGTATATTTGTCAAGAAAGCAAACAAAGAAAGTGATGCAGCAGTTGAAGCTAGTTACGTGGTAAATGAGATGATTGCTAATGCAGGAAAGTCATTCAAAGAAGGCGAGTTCATAAAAAATTTCACGTTACAAGCTGCAAGTATAGTTTGTACGGAAACAAAAGTCGGTTTAGCGGCATTAGCCTTTCAGCCATCACAGTGGCGGGGTCATTTCTAAGCTGTCAGGTAACATTTATGATCAACTGTGTGAGAAAGGTAAACATTTCCATGCATACTCAGTCGCCCAATAAGTTACAAGGCCAGGGCAAATTGCCAGTGTTGCTTTTGACAATGTCAGGGCAAATTGCACAAAACTTGTGTTATGGAAAGCCCAGCTTTCTCAAAGAAACCTCGACCATTTCGCAACATGCAAAGTACCCATGGACTCGGACAAACCATTCAGTAGTAAGTATATTGATGCCATGGCAAAGTTAAAGGAAGAATTTGATCACGGTGCAAATCACAGGTTTGCAGACTTCAAAACACACAGAGCCACTTTTTAAATTTTTGCTGACCCTTTCTCCTTCAATGTGGAAGATGCCACCCCACCGGGCCGGCCTTAGGCCACTGCAATCTATGCGGCCGCAGTGGGCCCCGTACTTTATTTTCCAATACAAAATCTTAATTTTCACTTATTATCCTTACCCCTACCCAGACTGGGCCCCGCACAATCCGTTTCGCATAGGGCCACGCAATTGTTAGGGCCGGCCCTGCCACACCCCTCCCCACCAAACATTTTATTTTTGCGCTTCAAGTGGAGCTGATTGATCTTCAGTGCAATTTTGAAATCAAGGCTAAGTTCATGGATGTGATTGGAAAAACAGACAAGCTGGGAAAATTAATGATAGAATTGCCCGCCACCTTCTTTGAGATTTCCAGGTTGTTCAAGCGGATCATGTGCCTTTGCCAAACTTACTGATCAGCATCTACAAGCTACACTGAAGGTCTCAGTTGCTTTCTCACTCAAGCCAAATGTTGCTCAGCTGTGTTAAGAAGAAGCGCTGCCAGGTCTCTGGCAACAGGTAATAGGAGGAAGTAAGTAAAGCCTAGTTCTTGAGAACCCATTAATGTTGTTTTATTAGTTACGGTATTAATAAATGTTGATCAGCTTGTAACAGTTGTACTTTATTGCTTTTTGTGTGGAATACTTGATGCGGGCCAGTCTCACTCAGACTCTACCTCCCGCGGCCCCGGATAATTTGAGTTTGCGACCCCTGAACTAGAAGAAAATAAAAACTACCGGTATATAGAAAGTAAACTCATAGAAATAGAAAGTTGGAATTCTTTAGATATAAATATGACACATTTCTAGGGAATCTATAATGTCCAGTACCGGTAATTATTATTATTAGTAGTTTTATATAGCGCAGTAACCCAACCTTCTGGATTACGGTACTTTTACTCTTTTCATTCTGTAAATAGCCCTTCTACTTCTAATAAATTTGCATGATGATACTATATTCTACCACATGTTTAATTACAATTACATGAAAGACCATCACTATTTCAGGTCAGGTGAAGGCAAAACCGGTAGGTTGGCTAACAGTTTTTGGCAATATGACCGGGACATATTCTCTTTTTACAAGATAAAATATAATAAGCCGAAAGCAAATTATTGAGATATCACTTTGGAGCCATCGGCCATCTATAAAGTTAATATAAACGGTTTCACATTTTGGAGAGGTGGGATGTCCAAAAATTTGTGACATGTGTGATAAGTGTCTAATTTGTGACAGTTGAGGAGGGGTGTAAAAACTGCATGACGTTAGTTATGAACATCCCATTTCCTCCAAAATCTATTGAATTCCTGTATGCCTCATTTTCTTTTTATTTAAAGTTTTTAAGTCTGTCACATCATGGTGTAACATAAAAACTTTACATTGTTCAAGCCTTAATATAAAAATTTTAACTGATCTTCTCAATCTCAATCACTGTACGGTACCTGTTCTGATAATTTAATTCTTTATTTCTATAGATTGGATTGTCCACAGCAGTGAAAGTAACACATTTGCGTCTGTTCTAATCAGTGCCGCTGACGTAAGAGTTAATGGTGACACCAGCATCATGGACTTCTTTAATAACACAGGTTTTCTCATGGTTGATAGAGGAAGCTCTAACATAGAGTTCATCAAATTTGCACACATATTCACAGGGAAGAGATACAGGGTACAAAAGACAGGTGTAATTCACAGCTGTCTTTGTAAATGATTCTTTACTTTCTTTATCTTTTACCAGGTAGTAGGCCTACTCATAGGGGATGATTTAAAGAAAATTAATTGGCAGTAAATATTAACTAGTAAACAACCTTTACCATTACAATGATTAACAATCAAATCTGTTTTGAAATGTTCCCAGTGAAATTATATACATTTCAGTTTCAGTGTTAATTATTGAAAATTCAGCATGGCATGGCACTATTTTTATTTAGACTAAATGAATTTTCCGCCATACGGTACCCGATTGATAGTGAAGACTTTTAATTTGAGCCCCCTTATAATTTAACTAAACTTAAGTGGTTTTTTCTTTGTAGATGTGGTTGTAAGTCCATAATCACATTTTTTCTCCAGGTTTCCCAAGGTATTGAGAGCTGAAAAGTAGTACACAGCTTTTAAGTCTTGTATATTTTGATGTACCGGTGTTAAATATTCACTATCGGAATCAGATACTTCACGGTACTAAACTTCTTGCAAAATTGCATTGGAAGAAATTAAGAGATTACGAGAGCTACATTAAGTTCTTTAAAGGCTACTGAACTGGTAGTTGTATTTGTACTTGTAGCAGGCAACATAGTATATAGTTCAAGTGAGGGGGCTTATTAACATGTATCGATCCTCAGCTTAGACAATGGATTTGCTCTTTCCATTTTTAGTTTTGACCTAGTTTAGCTGACATATTTAATAGATTGTTTACGGTGCAATTAAAAATATATTAATTTGTAAATCTGAATTTTGCTTACATGAACATAAAGTACTTTTCACATTATATTTTAGTTTTAGTATAAAACTTTTAAACAATGCATTTAATTTAATTTCTGAGTTCATCCTCTTGTAACTACAAATAAATTTGACTGATAATTTCTTCATTTTTAATAGGAAGTCTTTCCACATATGGAAGGCATATCTAATGTAAGTGGGCTCCACCTTAAGATGTCAGATGAAAGTGAGAGGGAAGTAATCTCAAATTCAAGAAATGAAGAGCTTGAGCATTATGCATTCATTGATGGTGAAATAGTCCATTTTGATGGAAAAGAGTTCGATGTCAGGTACGACTTTTTGGCTTGAATAGATCAAACTTGGTAAAAAAGTTTTATGTAAAATGGGTAAGGCACCTGTATAGTTATCCATAAAATTACTAAAATAGAAACAATTTTGTGCTCATTTATTAAGTTTATAGTCACTTTTGCTTCAGTTATTCATTATTCTAGGTAAGCTTTATCAATTATTTTTTTCTTACTAATCAGATTAAGTTTCTTTAATGTACATGTAGTTGATGGAAGATAAATTGGTGACAATTTTTACTTTTAATTGTAATCAAATTTGTCAGAGAGCAACATTTATGCCATGTAGGTCCATTTATCTTTAATTCCACAGACTGCACAAATCATTTGTGCCCATGTTTTCCTGTGTGCCCAGTGGCCTACAAATTGTTGAAGACAAACAGGAATGATAGGATTGGAAAAAGCAAAAAAAGTCAATTAACTTCATCTGCAATTTCAACACCCATCTTTTTGTTTTAAATATGAATGGCCAACAGATCCACTAAATGTACATCACTGAATTATGATATCTAGATGTACAAATATTTTTAAAAAAAATGTGTTTATGTGATTGGCTATGCTGGCATGTATTTCTTTTGGAAGTTCTATAATTTACTACATTTATACATTTTTTTTCAATGTGCAACAGATCTAACCATTTCCCAGACAAATACACAATGAAGTTTCACTTAGAATATAATTCATTAACATAAGTTTAGATACCTCAATGTTGCATAACTTTTTCATTAATTATGTTATAGTAATTATACTGGGAACTTAATTTTAGGTTAAATATTCCTATGTGTTCAAATTTAATTTAGGAAAATGCCCACATTACCAATAAATATAATTATAATATACAATTTATACATAACTCATTTGAACTTTATGAGATTGCTACAAAGTAAAAATGAAAAATCCATTTTCTATGTTATCTGAATGCAAGTAGTTTTAGTGATTTATGTCTGCACACAATTTGACCTACAAATGACTAACTTTTATCAAATTACATCATAAATTTTATATGGGAAGAAGCCAAAGACTTTGTAGAGTCAATGGGAAGAGTACGAAAAATAAGAATAATAATGGTACCATACAATAGTTAATATCAATCTCAATGGTAGATATAATCATAGATTTTTATTTATTTTTCATTTTTAGAAATGTTGACTTTTCAATAGGGCCAAGAAAATCTGTAGTCAAACATCCACAGCCCTGTTCCCATTCGTAACAAAAATATAATCCAACCCCAAAACCCTTACACCTCTGTCACAACATAAGGAACATTTCGGTCAAGTTTCACAGATTTCATTCAAATCAAGGAAAATGTAATACAAAACCCACTTACAAGATCCATCACAGAATAGTATGTTATGATGAAATAAATTTACTATACATGCATGATCTATCATCTCATTAGCAATCACCCAAAATCTAAAAAGAAGCAATCCACTCATGCAATGCAAACTATCACGAAATATTGAGAATTATCTATTACACTGTGTTAGCAATTTTAAAAAAATAATTACTTGAAAATTTAAAAATTGAGTTCATAAAAATAATTTTGTAAATCAGGAAAATGATTTAAAGGAAACATAACCGCCAGCAAGAGGATAGTTTCAATTTTCATGAATCAGGGAATTGATTTTATGACAGACATGAGGCCAGCTTGGCATTCTATACTATAACTTATCTGTGGTTTTACTGCTTCATACCATTTTTAAAAAAAACAACCTTTCATATGGATCTGCTAATATTAAAAAGTGTTAAATGACAAAGAGCAAAAGTATCTTTCACATCTCACTAAAAATTTCTTTATTAATGTATCCAAAAAATAAAAAGAACTGAGCATTGTTTTACATAGCTAAGCTATTTGAAATAAAAATACACTGAAACATGTACTCTTATGTTTAAAAAATATTTTTTACTTTAGAGACCAGTCCACATAACTTACATTCAGAAAGTAGTAAAACCTGCTACAGGTTTGTAACATAGTGACCTGACCTTTCCTTATTTTTACCAGAATGTTCACATATATAATGGCCACAGCAACCAAAGGCTCATTTTACTTCATATACTTTCCATATATATGGAAAAGAATATTGGGTTGTTTCAAATCGTAGTATGCTATTAAAATGAAATGAGTATAAACACTTCATTAACTATATATTAAATTGCCAAAAGTAGTACTATATTCATCTAATATCTATGTTGCCATCTCTACAAGAGGTTAAGAGCTTGTATAAATCCTATAGCTATAAATATCTACTCTGCTGTATCAAGACAAAAATTATGCCTTCAAATTTGTATTCTTGTGAAAGAATTTAATAGATTTGTATGGTAATCACCCATTTTAACTCAATGGTATTGCATAGTACAGCAACCTGAAAAAAGGTTAAAAAGTAGACATTGATAAGTCATCCACTGCATTTCTTATTATTTTTTGGGGGGATTATTTTTACAAGACTGAAATAGTTTAATCTAAAAAAAAATTAATTTGTAGGCTTAAAAAAACCTATGACAACTTATATTAAGGTATTATTGTAGTCAGATCAAGATGTCAAGGCACATATAGTTTGAAAACAAAATTCACACAAAGCAATTTGTGCATACACATTTTTAGCATAATTACTTCATATAATTGCAATTCCAATTTTTAATTACACAAGATATTGTTAGTTCTTCCAAAATAAAATTTTGATAGTAACAGTAGCAGTATAAATTGCAGATTTTTTTTTCGTTCCCCTTTTTTGTTAATGAAATTGACAAAATAAAAAAAAAATTAAGATTCACCCTTTCTAAATACATTAACCCTATACAGTCCAAGCCTATTCAGCCTTTTCTAATCCTAGCGACCAGCAAAGGGTCATAACTCCATTCTAAATCAAGGTTCTTTATCTAATTAATTTACAGAAAATAAACTATAAGCAAGAAAATAAATAAAAAATACCTAAATACAAAGAAATGATTAAAGCAAAAGTTGCACCAAAAAACAGTTTCAGGGACACTAGATTTATGAAATAGTGAAGCTTCATTAGTCCTAAGTTCTTTCAAAATTGTATCCAAGGCTTCGATAGCCATTTTTTACAGCGAAAAAATCGCAACTTTTAAAAAAATCGTAGAAAATCAGCCCCTAAAGACACCGCCGTCAAACTAGTATCAAAATAAATGCCGACGAGGCTTTCTTCCGGTAGAACTATAAATAGTAATGCGCAATGGATTTCCGCTGTGCTAAGAACGAAAGTAAACAACCTCGCAGCGGGGCGAAGCGGGCGGGTTTGGTCGCAACGGACTGTAAGCTTAAGGAAAAAATCGGCGCATTTCGGGCGCATCGGACTGTAAAGGGTTAATTCAAGAGAATGGTTTAAAAATAATGTAAAATCCCATTGAAATTAAGAAAAATCAGTTCATCTACAACAGATCAGTTGTCAGATTACAAGTAGACTTTTCAAGTACCGTAGCACAAGTTCACTTTTCTATCAGTTAAAAAATAATAAAAAGGCATGGTAAGTGACCAAATAGTGCACATTTCCTCTTGCAGTCATACTGGGCTAGGAATATAGTATCAAATGATAGCCAGTACAATAAGTTGAAAAAAAGAAATATTTGGGCTTCCACTTTGCACGTGTTCCATCTCTAGGAGGATTGCTGCCAGTTGATAGTTTTGCAATGTTTAAATAAAATAGGACTGAACCTCTTTGAAGATGTTTGAATGTTCAAGTTTATAAAGAAAAACAACATTGTTACCTGTATATAAAATACATCTTTCAATAAGTAGTATATAATTTTCAACTGAATCAAGGAGTGAAGATTTAAAAAAAACCTGTTTATTGTTTGTAAACACTGTTAGTATGGTCGCAATTTAAATTGATTAAACATTTTTGATTAATCAAGATATAGCAAATGATATAAAAAAACAAGCTTTAAAGACAATTGCAACAGAGCACATTTTACATATCAATCCTCACTAGTGGTATAGCATGTCACCAGTACCTGTGGTTGTATTATGCCCTCTGATCCTGGACCATTCCCGCAAAGAAAGTCCTTTCCAGCAGTCCAGTAAGAACCACTTACACCACAAGTGAAGACATACTTATATAAAAGTATTTTTAAAAAATAATTCACTAAAAATTATTTTACCGGTATTTTGTACACTTTAAATTAAACAAAAAAATTATCAACCCTGAAAATAGTTGAGCACTTGGGGTGACCCTCTGCACAACAAATTTGATGTTGATGTACATTTTTCTCTAAAAAATAAAATAAAACTGAAGAAAAACAATCGGAATCGTTTTGTCTGAAAAATTATTTGAAAAAGGGAGAGCAAAAAATTTCAATCCTATTGACTAGTTTATCTATTGAGTTCTGCAACTGCAATATAAAAAAATTTTCTACCTGCACGCAGAAGCTTTTTTTTTTTTTTTAGCAATCTACAATTTTTTATTTAAAAAATGGATAAGATATTAAAATACTTAAGTAACTGAAAGGCTTGTAAAAAGTTGAAAAACTATTTATAGAAAGGAATATGAGTATAATTATGTCACCATACATGGTAATCAATTGCAACTATCTTCTCAGCACTCACAGAAAATAACAACCTAATTGTTTAGTAACCTAAAATAATTTTATAATTGCATAAAATATATTAGCATGCTTCTCTGTGACTGCCATTTGCATCAACATTTAAATCATTGAGGAAAAAAAAGATTACTTAATATCTGAATTTTTTTCAGGAAGCATGTCCAATTACCAATTTATTGGATAGAATTTTGTTTTGAAACTCCACAGTAAATGATGACAGTGTAAAACTATCCAGCTAGTCTCATTTAAGAGGAATGTCTCTATTTCTATTCACTGATTAAAATGCTAATTGAAAAAAGAACTACCTACCAAGTTAGCAACTATCCACACATCCTCTTAATAAAACAATCTGCATTTACCAAAATTTAAAGCAAGCAGCCAGCTCAAACAGACCTCAATCACAACCAAAGACTTTTCCAACAATCAGTCATTTGGGATCACATAGGGCAAAATGAAAAGTGGTTCATCATAAGATGAATCCACAGTCAGCATTTCTTGCCACTTTTTAAACAGTCCATCACGATCAAATGTTCCATTAATACCATCCATGTTTTCTTTATGTAGCCGGTACACAAGATCATCAGTTACAGAAACTACTTGAGGTGCTTGATAGTCATGAAGTGACCAGTCTACACTATCATAATCTATATGGGGTAAACGAGCCAATATCTGTTCTTCAGATAAACGTTCAGAAGATGTATCACCAAGTACAGCTGCTGTAGAAGGCATATTGCATAAGCCCTCTAAAAGATCCCTGGTTTCTGGAGGACTAGCAGAAGGCCCAGAATCTGGTTTATCTTGACGGCTTGAATAAGTGTGAAAACCTGAGTCATATGCAGGTTGGGAAAATGCAGAACTACAACCTCCAAGAGGTAATGGTTCATCAAGAGATTCTTGCCTTAAGTTATGCAAGGAATGTTCATATACATCTTCTGGAGTAAGAACTGATGTTCTTAAAAATCTTTCTATGTTTTCCATTTTGGCTTGAGCAAGTCTCCGACCATCAGACACAGACTCTGTGTCTGGAAGTTCTCTTTCCTGCTTCTTTTTGCGACCTCTACGCTTCTTACCTGGTGGAAGAACATTTTTCTGAGAGTCTGACTCTTTCCTTATTTGGTTAGTTCTAATTTGAGCAATGACACTTGTACCAACAGTTGTCGCAGATTTTCTTTGCATATCTTCTATTATTTGCTCAGTGGTTTTAACTTTGCCAAGCTTCTCTCTAAAGTTTCTAGAGTCTGAAGAATGGATAGAAAGTCTTGAATCGACACTGTCTTGCCTTGAATAGGCAAGGTTCTGGTGAATGCGATTTGGTAACACAGAAGCATCAACCATCTCTTGATGGTTAAATCTAGAAGAAGAAACCGTGGCTTTAGAATCCATGATAAGACCATCACGAGAATGTAAACCAGGTGACTTAATATTACTCCTTTTAACAACTGCCCCATTTATCACATCACTTCTGTTGAGTGTTGAAAGACTTGGAGATGAAGAAACAAGACGTGGCTGTTTAGACATAGGAGGATCAGGAAATGAATCATTAGAATCATCAATGTGGCTCGATCGTGTTCTTTTACGATTAGCCACATTAGTTTTTGATACATCTCTTTGATCTGGTGCCCTATTAGCTGACTTTGATGTGGTCTCTGTGGAATGAACTGATTGACAATCAAAATTAAAATTTCGCTTTTCCGATCCAGCCTTGCCACCTGCAGACTCTTGATTCTCACGATCACCAATAAGGCGATCCTGGCTGCTTTCACTGAGGTTGGATGGGGGTGTTCGTGGCCAACTGGGGTTAGATTCTTCATTTGTAGCAATACTAGCATGCCGCAGCACCTGACCCACACCAACAGACTTTGGTGACTTTGCCCCAGTTATATACCTGGTCGTTATGTCTTGTTGGGCTAATTTTGAAGGTGGAAGTGGCGGCTGGCCAACCCTTGACACCAGCTGCACACCTGGACTTCGTGAGCCCAAGGATTTTGTAACCTGCTGTCTAGCATTTATTAAAGCTGGTGATGGTAGGCATTTAACAGGCGTACTGCATCTGCTGGATGCCGGAGACAATCCAGGACTTATTCTCTGAACATGAAGCTGACCATTGGCAACTTGAGGAGAACCTGGCACTACTATAAGTTTTTTCCATGCTTTGACAAGACTTTTGGCCCTTTTAGCAATAGCAGGATTCTTACTTGTCTTTCGAACAAGATTGATGTCTCTTCCAAGACGTGTTTGCTGTAACAAGTGAAAAAATTGATTGAAAAAACATTTTTCAAACCTTTACATGTGTTAAGGGGAGACTCATGTCAAAGCCTAAACTTTCTACTTTAATAACCAAGTTTGGTTTATAAATAGCATAAAAGACAAAGATCTGAGAGAAATGTCATATTTAAATGTTAAGCTACAATAGATCACTCTGATGCTGGTGAGTTCCCATTTTCAATCTATTTTTCGTGCGAAGATATATTTCCGCTTCTCCTTGGGCAAGTGAATTATTTGAGTAGGCCTATGCCTATACTAAATAAAAGAAGTTTAGTTTAAACGAAATATAATCTGAAGTTACGTTTATTTTAGTTTTTATTTGCAAAAGTCCTGCATTGTAAATTGACAAATTCAAGGTATTTTTCTATAAATACATTACAAACAAAAAATGTTTTAAACTCAAATCAAGTTTTATAATGCTAGACAATACATATAATAATGGTATATGTAGAAAAGAGTTAAAATTTTCTCGTTAAAAACACACGCGTTTTCCTTTAAATTATCTATTGTTATATTTTCTCTACAAATTTATGATTTTCAACTTTACTTTCCAAAATAACATAAAGGTAAAGAATAGTTACATATAAAAACCCAAGCCTATTGAATTCACTATGATTCTTTTTTTAAATTGAATAAATAAATGCTTATATATAAAAATAATGAATAATAAATAATACTTATGTATTTGCAAACCTATAGTAATTTGGGACTCAGTTAAATATCACCTCTAAAATTTCCTTCGTGATGGTACTGGTCTCCAAAAGTGCAATGACTTCTTCAACTGCTTTCTCATCAATAACCTGAAATTTGTCCATTTAAAGAGTATTAATTGTAAACAGCTGCCAAAAATGATGGAATTATTAAAGTCACTACTATAATTCTTTTACTCTTTTGTACACATGAGTAATTTAACCCTCACAGGTGCACACAAAATATTTTTGAAAACCCCCTCTGCCTCCGTACACGAGTAATTTAACCCTCACAGGTGCACAAAGAAATATTTTATAATTCTATTTAAAGAAACATTTCATAATTCTATTTCCACATTTAATCTAATGTGACATCTAGCAGGCCTGGTGCCAAACATTAACTCACTTGAACAATTACCTTTTAAAGTTAATAGATGTCGCCAAGTGACATACCGGTAGATATATTTTTTTAAAAAATTTCTTTTTATCCAATCTTTAAAAAAAAAAATTGCTGATTTAAAGTATATTTGTTAGTATTTGACACTTGTTAGTATTTGACTTGATATTTGGAATGTGCAACTATTAAATACTGTTGGACAAATTAAATCTGTTTTAAGATATGGCTTTGATAGATGAACAATATGTCAAAAAGGACTGAAAACCAGTATACAAAGAAAAATGACACTAAGACTAGTGAGATAAACAATAATGAATTTAATTGTACAATTAAGGGAATATAAATATACAAAATAAAATATACAGAAATAAACAAAAATATATTAGCTTACTGCACACAGAAAGTGAAAAAGTATATAGGTAAAGACATTTATCCACAAACACACAGTGAAAAATTATGTAAGTCTTGTAGGGCTCCTGCAAATTTGGTAAGTCTGCTGGTCACAGTCAACTGTCGTATTTGTAGTGAGTTAGTCAGATCCCTCCAGAACAGAAAGTCTAGAAATTTAATCTTCAGGAAGTATTTTTCTTCTCTATGTAGACATTATTATTAAAATTGTCTAGTATAGCGCGGTACACATGTGTGAGGCTGGTTCACATAAGAAACATGACATTAAAAAACTGTCACATAAAATTATTCATTTAAAAATTCATTCTGGAAAATGTAAATGAACTTTCCCAAACAAAGCGACAGGGGCAAAGTAGTGGTAGCCAGTGTCACCAATTGGTGACGACAGAACATAGGATATAAGCAATGCTCGTCACGGCTCCACAACAAACATAGTGAGCTAAAACATAAGGAAACACACAGGCAACAACAGTGACGAAGTGCTGTTTGACAGGTGGAGCATTAGACTAATGGACAGTCCAAACTCTTTACATGCGAGGGAGAGGCTACAAAATAATGATCAACAGTTTGGGCAAAAGCCCATTCTGGTATTTGTATAAAATGAACTGACCAATTCCATAAATATGACCATACATACAAACAGTGTGTATACATTTTATCCATTCTTTATTAAATCAATATTGGTTTGAATAATAATAATAACAATTATTTTTATTTTATCATTATTGACATTCATCAACTATTATAAATATAAATAAAAAAGAAAATTACATATTACTAAAATTACGCCAAGCCTACACTTAGGATTAGGTCTAACTAAGTCTAAGTAGTAAAGTACAGTTATTTTATTATCTTATTTGTGGATGGCTATAGGGTATATCAGTTAGGTACTTCACTAAAAATTTCAAAGTTGTTATATATTAATGAAACTTATATCATTAGAAAGGACTTAGTATTTCCTTTCCATTGATACCAAGTTTATGTTTCTATCTTAATTAGAAAAAAAGTTTTTTAGTGTCAGAATTTTTCCTTATATAGCCTTAATAAATAATTTCCAAAATCCTGTGGCCGAAAAAAGACATCTTTGACACTCAAAATGCGATAACTTTTTATTCAGCAAAGTTAAAGCTCTGAAATTTGCAACACATTTCAATTAAGTATTGGGCTTTAATAATAAATAATTGTTATGCAAATACTACAATAAATATATTAATGCGAGGGAATTGAACAACGGAGGGTAAGTAAATTTCATTAACAATGTAGCGCCTGTTCTCAATACTCAAAATGCCATAACTTTTTTATCTTTAAAGTTAAAGCCCTCAAATTTTCAGCATAGTTTAATTAAGTATTGGGCTTTTATAATAAGCCATTTTCATATTATTGTCTTAACTAATGTATTCATGCATGGGATTTGAACAACAGAGGGTAAGTAAATTTCATTAAAAATTTAGAGCTTGTTCTCAATACTCAAAATGCCATAACTAATTTACCTGTAAAGTTAAAGCCCTGAAATTTTCAGCTTAGTTCAATTAGGTATTGGGCTTTTATAATAAGCCATTTAAATATTAATACATCAATAAATCAATTAAATCAGATGCATTTGAGCAACTGAGAGTGAATAAATTTAATTTTAAAATGTAACCTGTTTGTGCGTTAAAAATACAAATTGCATAAATATTACTATTACCAATTCAACCTATTAAAGCATACAATCATATAGTGAATTAATATTAATACTGTGAATAAACTGAAAAGATTTATAAAATTATTTATAATGGATAAGTCGCATTGAAAAACTGCTAATCACAAATGTTAAATCCAATCATCCATGTTCCAATCTATGAAATTGACAATCCAAGTAGCCATGCTAGTGCTATTAGTATTAGAAATCCACAGTAGAAATGGTGATCACTTAATATTATATGAGTACTTTTATAGTTCACTGAGCAGCTGAATAAAAGAATACATTTTCTTTCATAGAAAGATGATAGTCAAAAGTAACATTTTGGTTGAGTCCATGGCAATCTTGATCAAATTTGTGACAGTTGTAGATACCATTGGTAATGATTCAGTTTATGACAAAGATGAATGGAGTCATAGTGTAGATTCCATTGGTAATGAACAGTTTTTCAAAAATGGTTTACACTGTGTCAATATTGTTGATTCCACCCATCACGATGATAAATAGGAGTCCTGAGTGTATAAATTGCCAAACAAATGCAGTTGGTGAAAAATATCAATAGCTGTTAAGATTATGCTCTGGTAGTCCATACTGTGGTGGATTGTCCAGTTGGACATTCAGTCACACCTGACAGGTTTTTGTTAAAACAGGAAAGTCCAATACAACAAAGTTAAATTGTTCACGCAGACACATTTTGGCAGTAGAGGCCATATCCAAGAGAAGTATCTGGAAAAGTTTTGCTGAAGAAACACTTGGTACAGCTAGGTAGTCAGTACCTCTAAGCAGAAGAGGCACTATCTTCCACTTCATCGCTACACAAACGCCTGGTAATTAAATGTTGGTCTCGTAGTAAAGACAAACTGAAATAGAGATAGAAATAAATTCATTTAACAAAACACAAAATAAGCATATTATCATAAGAAACAAAAGGTACCATCTATATTTGATTTTTATATATATCTAATTAAGTAAAGATTGTGAATTTCCGTGTGGTAGTTTTTTAATTAAATTATTAATTAATCAATTAAGACAATGGTGATTTAATTTATACAGTCTATCCAGTATAGATAATATATTGTGATGTTCTAATATTATTGTTATTCAGAGTAAGCCAAGTATTTATTACATATCCATTAGGGAACATTATTCATTCATCGGATATAAATTTACTTATATTATACTTATATAAAAAGTCTGGTAGTCGAGTCCCCATTACAGCTTGTCCAAATGGAATGAACAGGTGTGAATCCGAGATACGGGTAGTACTAGAAGCAGAACTCTTCACAGCTCCTCCAAAAAGTGGTGGTGACATGGCTGTATATTTAAAAGAAAGAAAATGATAAGACGTTTAAGAAATGTTAACACCAATATTTGAATACAAACTACGGGTTTAGCTGTTAATGTTATTTTACAAATGAATTTATTCAATGACCAGAATTCAGACTGGACTAAGCCTGAAAAGTCAAATATAATAGCTTTGTAAAACTTAAAAAGGCAAAAAAATGTATACAAGAGTAAAATTAAAAAAGGGATACATGTTATTTAGAAGATAAATATAAATAAAATTATGTAACCTAGTAAAAATTGACAATGAAGTTGAAGTTCAGTAGCTGCCGAGCCTATAATTCATTGATTATATAAAATGAGTTTAAGATAAATTATATCAATATCATTAAGGAAATTATTATCCATTACCAAAAATATAATTAATTGGATATTTTGATAATAATTACAATTAAAACATAGATTTAAATGACTAAAGTTGATTTAGTTATGACAAGGGGTATCGTGATTATAAATTTTATTATTAAAAAAAATAATGAAATTTCATAAAATATGTATGCATTTTTTTTCAGTCATAAAATTAAAACAAATTAAGTAATATTAATGAACTGGATGGCTTTTAAAAACAATAGATTAAAAAGATTTTAAAGACTTATTATGCAATAAGAATAATAATAACAGAGAATGGCTATCACTTCCGGTTCATTTGACCTAATAGATAACTGTTTACAAATTATGCTCAAATAGCAGACCTATCTATACAATTTATGACCTATCTAAATGTCAACATGTGTCTTGTTTCAATTAGTTAAATCGTTCTTACACTCAATACAAAAAAAATTAATTGCAATACTATTATAGTTTCCGAAATATAGTGCTAGCAAACTTACCGGTTTTCCTAACGAAAGATATCTGTTACAAGCCATGTCAGTCCGGTGAAAAGGTTTGTTGTAATGATCGTCGTCTTCGTGTGCACAAAACAGACTATAGTAAGTTCATAGTCTCTCCCTTACGTGGACAAAGGAAACTAAATATAAATACGACCCCGTGACCTACCGGCATTGACCGGTCATCGGTTTATGGTCGTTTCCGAAAAATCGATCGGTGCGCGCCGCTTAGTGAAGTACCTACATAAACCAGACAAAGAAGTTTATAAAGCACAAGAAAATGACAGGCAGGACATCCCCATTACCTTTTAAAATTTTATCACGGAGCGGTACGATTGGATTAGTCTTATTAGGTACTTTGACAGAAATTTTTAATATTGTCCTATTGCCATAAATGATACATCATTTTAAAGGGCTAGCTATAAGCTTTGCAAAAATACCAATTTCATCTTTCTAGCTTTTATAGAAATGAAGTTATGATTTTTTTAGTGAATTTTTTAAACCCCCTTCTTTATCTTTGCATTTGACTGTAAAAACTTGTGACCGACTTTCCAAATTTCTGCCTTTTTTTGCCCACAACTTTTTTATTTTAATAGATAATGCTACCAAATTTTTAGGAGACATTCTCAATGCAATATACAACACAATAAACAACAAAACATTTACATAACATAAAGAATTTGCATTTTGGATAATTTTATTTGCAGATATGTTACTAAAAAAGTGAATAGAAAAATTGGAACCATCATTATTTATGAAGAAAAAAAACATTAAAAAACATGTTTATTGAATTTACATTAATTTTATTAAGCTATTGTTAAATTTTAAATCAATTATCATATTTATAAAAAGGTAAGTATTCTTTTTTATATATAAAATTGATGGATATAATTATAAATAAAAATTACTCAAATAAAATCATCCATAAGTTATAAGACTAATTAAGGACACACAGTAAGTAGGGTAAGTATTAGAATTTTACTTTTACATTAACTTAACAATTATTTAAAAATGTATATTTTAATACCTTATTAAATTTA
This sequence comes from Omphiscola glabra, assembly GCA_964017045.1. Classification (NCBI taxonomy): domain Eukaryota; kingdom Metazoa; phylum Mollusca; class Gastropoda; family Lymnaeidae; genus Omphiscola; species Omphiscola glabra. Next base: position 32,639,688 of record OZ024796.1, on the reverse strand, counting down.
AAAGATACTAAATTTAATTAGGCATGTAAGTGTTGTTGCAGTAATAGTAACTAATAGTAATAAAAGTTCAGTAAGTGAAAAATATTAAATTAAGCTTAGGCCTAGGCATAAATAGTCTTTAAGATATTAATAATTTTTTTGTTTAGTAAAACGTATTTCTTTTACTTTATATTAGAATTGGAAATATTAAATATTTGCCTTTGTATGCCTTAAATTTATTTTACTAAGATTCAAGCAAGATGTTTGTTTATTTGATGTCTAACTTATAATTAAATTATTTAATTAAATGCCTTATTAATGTTTTTAAAATGCTAACTTTTATTAGGCCAGTAAGAGTATTTGCAGTTGTAGTAATGGAATATGAATAGTATTATTAGTAATATTATTATCAGTAATTAGGCTTAGACTTAGGGCCTAATTAGTTAGGCCTACTAAAGTAATTAATATAGTAGTAGTACCGGTAGTAATATTCTCTTATAGGAGTAATGTCACTAATAAGAGAATAACATTTAATATTACAACTATTATTGATTTAATAAAGAAGATAAGATAAAATGTTTAGGCATTCTCTCATAAAATTTCTAAACTTAAATTGATATTTTACGTATTATTGTAGATTTATGTAAATCAAGGGACAAAACTGGTCAGAAATTCACCCAACTACACAAAGTAAAATTAATAAAAACTTTATAATTTATTGGATTTCATTAATTCCTATCAATATTATAAAGCTTTTTCTGATTTATTAACTGATTAGTGTTCCACGGATTTTAAAAGATAAACAATAAAAAAATATTTTTTATATCTTTATATTAAATTGATAATAAGAGCCATTTCCGACAACCCAAGTTTTATTTGTGAAGGGGGATAACTGGTGACAACTGACAATTTCTTCGAAATTTCCAAATGCATAACTTTATTTGAGATTGCTATTATTAACGAAACAAAGTTATTCCTCTTTGTGCATATTTCAAGCAGTGCTACGGTAAACCACTATGTCCTACGACTTTAAATTAAAAAGTTATAAGCCATTGAAGTACATACCGATACATAATAATAAATTCCTTGCAAGTCTCACAATACACCATGATAAAAATATATCGCCGTGTTTGGAATAATATGCGCTCTACGTCACTGATGACAAAACAATTTATTATTAGAAAACTGTGACGTAAAAACGCAAATCAACGAAGTCCTCCACGAACCGAATGTAAAATGGCCACAACAGTTTTTCCGTAATTTTTCGGATGCGCAAACCGCGTGCGCCTGAGACTTTCAAAGTACCTAGTCTTATGGGTGATTTTATTTGAATTTTTTTTATTTATAATTAGGCCTACATGCATTCAATTTTTAAAAAAAGAGTCCTTACCTTTTTATAAATGTTGGAACTTATTTAAAATTTAACACAAGAAATGAAGAATATAATTAGTTAAAATTCAATAAACAGTATTTTTCCTTTATAAATGACAATGTTTCCCAATTTTCTGTTCATGCTTTTTTTAACATAATCTCAAATAAAATTATACAAAATCTTGATGTTATGTAAAAGTTTTGTTGTTCATTGTGTTGTATATTGCATTGAGAGTGTTTCCTGAAAATTTGGGAGCATTATCTTTTAAAATTAAAAAGTTATGGGGAAAAATAAGGTAGAAATTTGGAAGTCGGTCACTCGTTTTTGAAATTAAATACAAAGATAAAGAAGGGGGTTAAACAAATTCACAAAAAAAAATCATAACTCCACTTCTATAAACGATAGGAAGATGGGTAAATTTTGAGAGATGTGGACGCGTTTTTTACCATGGCCACCATCTTGGTTGACACGACCCGTAAAATTAAGAATGAAACGTTTAAAAATAATGAAAAAACTTCCTAAATGTATCCCTCACCCTAAAGTCATCAGCAACATAACAAAACACGCAAATGACGTCATGTACCCATCTTTCAAAATTAGCCGGAAGATGAAATTGATGTTTTTATAAAGCTTATAACAAGACCTTTAAAATGATGTATCATTTATGGTAATGGGACAATATTTAAAATTTCTGTCAGAGTACCTATTTATATATTAAAATTTAAGGTGGTCCACGGGTGAAAAAATCGATACTTTGGTTATTTTTTTCCAAAATGAGATTACGTTTTTTTCTGCTAGATTAACCTCTTATGAATACTTTTCTGTTAAGGGTTTTTAAAAATATATATTTTAAAGATCTTAAATAAGTATTTAAAAGTGGTATGGTAAGACTACATTTTCAGGAAAATTAAACTTGGGAAGCCAAAGTTTGTCTTTTTAGTCCTTAGTTACAGGTAGCTCGGAACAGCGCTACATACACATATTTGGTATCGATCGAAAGAGAAATGCAGCGGCAACGCGGTGGTTCCGTGATATAAAATAGCAAAAAATTAACAGCGAAGCTATTCCGTACTTTATAAACGTATTTTAAGCTTTATGATTGGTCGAGGCATTGACCCTTTGACCTTTCCTTTTCTTACGAAGCTCATTGGTCAAATATTTTTAAATTTGACTTGGATTGAACATTTCCATTTCTACTTCCGCTTTCTGTCTGAAATTATGATGTTATTTTTCAATGAACCTATTATCGCTAATTTTAATCGATGGACTTGAAATCGACACAAGAAATCAAATATTAAGCATTTTTGTGGATTTACGTAGCCTACCATATTGTTGGTAAGTTGATTTAAGCATTTTTATAATTAATGAATGATTACACGAATTATTTAACATTATTTTTATTTTTTATATAAATATCGCAGTAATGCCATGCTGTTCTAGCTCTAGTCCTAGCAAACGAAACATAGTCCACTGCACGTGCCCAGTTAAATATATTGTTTTAAAAATTAATCTTAAAATATAGCATCTCTGTACTATGGACTTTAAGTTTCCTCTGCCTAAATATTTTTAAAATTAATTTTATTTATGATATGACTATCGTTCGTAAGTTTACAAATTATTTTGAATTTCATTGAAATTGTCTTAAAAATTCTAGGATTTTATTCTATCAATTATTATAGGCATACTATTTTTTATCATCTCTAGATTACCTGTTGGCATCTCATTGAACCTAAAGAATAAAGGATCATAACACCCAAGAGCAGTCAAGTTACAAAGGATAATCAAGGACTTTCTTCGTCCCTTCGAGGATTCCATTTTCCTCTCGAAGAGTAATGCCTGCCTTTCCTGAACATGCTCTCATGATAGATTCTAATTCTATTCAATGAGCCCCTTATTTTCAAAGAGCTACTTCACACACATCACAACACATCTGTTGTATGTGAACATTTGAACATGCATTCAATTTCTACGGGTATCACTGCCTGTGTTGATATCATTACAACATTGAGCTTCAGACCTGCAGTGGGTTACGTGATGAGTATTACTATTGGACTTTACAAACAAAAGAACATTGGCTATAGGATAAGAATACAGCCAAGCTAGTATCAAAAGACTTGCAATATGGCCATGGTCTATTTATCAATAACCATAATGATGTCAGCCCAGATGCGTTCGGCTACAACAAATCTAATACAAAGTTTCTGACTGCCATTCTTTGTCGATGAGAACTGAAACATAATGCCATGTCTGCAGTCTAATCAAGAATCCTGAAGTACCCTACACCCTAAAGAAGTTTATGACTATGAGAGGATGAATACAGAATGGATACTTTGCCTTCTATGCATAATTAACTTATAATTTATTTTAAAATTTTTTTTAGCATCTATGGTATGGGTTGTGAATATGTAATATAAAATTTCCAATGTTTATTTCTACAGCATTTTATAAAATACTTTTTAATCTTTTATAAGGCACATCTAATTATTTCATTCATCAACAGGTAAATTTACAGCCTATATATTATAATTGACCATTTGAATAAGCTGTTTCATATTATTTTAGTTTGCGTTTTCCATTTTTTTAAAGGACGTCGGATGAAATGGGGTCAAAAGTATTAGAGCTACATGATTCAAACTTGACATGCTTATTTCCATTGATTCTATCTACATAAAGACTTGTGGCTTTTAAAAAAAGACTTCCAGGTTTTTTTTTCAAGCTTTTTTAAAAAATAGTTTGATTATTTTTTTATTTTTTTTACCGAGGTTGCATTTGCTATCATTGAGGATAATTTTCTACAATTTGTATCTGTTTTTTTTAAATCCTTTAGTATGAATAGTATACGTATGTAGCCAATGCAACCTTTAAATTGTTTAGATGGCCTGTGATTTTTTTATGAACATATAACAACACTTTTTTGTTATTTCTACTTAGATTTTCCATTTATTTCTGACGTCAGATGTATCTTGAGGAAAAGTATTATTACCAATTGCTTCAAAATTTGCATGGTTGTTTCTATTGATATTCTCTACATAATGATTGCTGTTTTGTTATTACATGTCTCATAAAAAAAAAATCAGAACTTTTTATGAGTTTTTAATTTTTATTAGGCTCGGCGCTGGCGGGATGTTGGCAAAATGCATTCATTTATATTCTATTTTTATATCTATCTTCTTAATTTTTTTTTTTATTTAGGAATGGTATGGGCTCATGATGTATGCATCCAATATTGTTCAACTAACCTTAACTTTTTTTAATAAGGAATTTTCAGTGTCATTTTCAGCTTTTGCCAACTTAGCATTTTCAATTTTTTTCTGACGTCAGATCAATCAGGAGGAATAGTATTTGAAGTACATAATTGAAACTTTGCATGCTTATTTATATTGACATTCTTCACTTAATGATGGATGGTTTTTAAACATATGTCTCATAGGAACATTTTTCTCAATTTTTTATTTGTGTATTTTATTTATTAGGCTCGTGGGGTGGAGTTTGAAAAAGTGTGATAATTTTTTTTTCTATCTTTTCTGCCTATGTTTTCAAATTGTTTATTAATTCTTGAATGGTATATGTACATGGTGTATGCATCCAATATTGTTCATGCAGTCTGTAATTTTTTTAAAAAACATTTTTATACTTCTTTTTCATTTTTCTCAATTTTGCGTTTTCATGATTTTTTAGGAACGCCAAATGATTCAGGAGGAAAAGTATTCTAGCTACATGCTTCAAACTTTGCTTCTTTTCATTGATATTCTTTACAAATTACAAAAGGCTTTTTTATATATATCCAACTAGAAAATTTTTGTAACATTTTTACATTTGCTACCTCTAAAAATTTCTCGCATATATAGGTGACCCCACATACATGCCATTTGTAACACTTCCAATAACTGCAGTGTAAAAAGCTTATTTAAACTTTTTATCAATGTCTTTCTTAATGTGTATGCAAAGTTTCATTATGATATTGCAATACAAATTTTTTTTAAATCATTTTGCGTAACTGTCAAAATTGGTTTTAAAAAAATCAATTTTTTGCAATAAAAGTCAAAAAAAATTTTTTAAAAATAATCTTCAGTGGTTTTTTGTCTGTCTGTTTGTGTATGTTTTGTATGTACTATTTTTTTTTTTTCTAACTTAAGAAACATAGAAAAAATATTTTTGACCCATGGACCACCTTAAACCCAAGTCTGTATAAACTGTATTGTCTGTAAAGAGCATGCATTCCCGTTTAATTCCATGCCAAACTTAACATTTTCTAAAGAATAACAAAAAGTCATGATGGTTTAGAGATAACATAATAATACTAGTAATAGTAGTGCGTAACAAATATGCAAAATAGATAATTATGTCAGAACGCGGAAATTAATTCCGGAGAGAACGTAAGAAAGAGTTAAAATTTAAAAAAATGTCTGAACTCTTCCCATAATAAATTTCCAGAGGGCAACAATTGCCTATTTTCACGCAACCTTAAATGTCTAGCTGGGGGGGGGGGGAGAGAACCTGATTGTTACTGCATAAGTAGGTATTTCGAAGGTCTCACGCGCACGCGGTCTGCGCATATGGAAAAATAACGCAAAACTTGGGTGGCCATTTTTACATTCGTTTCAGTGATTATCTTGTTTTTTTGCGTTTTACGTCACAGTTTTCTAATAATAAACTAATTTGTCGTCGGTGACGTAGAGCGCATATTTTTCCAAACACGGTGATACCATTTTTGAAGCATGTAATATTTTGTCAGTTGCAATATATTTATCCTAGTGCCGGCATGTACTTAATAAGCTTATTACTTTTTAATGTCTACTCGTACCACATTGCTTTTTATCGTACCGCTACTTGATAAATTCACAAATAGGAATAACTTTATTTCGTTAATAATGACGATTTCACTTAAAAGTTATGCAATTAACTCTGTAAATAAAAATGCTAATTATCACTGGTTATCTCCCCTCTCAAAAAAAAAATGGGTTGTCGGAAATGGCTCTTCTCATCAATTTTATATAATGATATAAAAATATTTTCATTATTGTTCATATCGAAAAATCCACTAAGCACTAACCAATTAATTAATAAGAAACAGTTTTACAATATCATTAGAAGTTAATACAACTAAATACTTCAAGAAGTTTATATAAATTTTAGTTTTTGTAATCTGTTGAATTTCTGACAAGTTTTGTCCCTTGATATAAATAAATAGCTTTTATAACTATACGGTAATAATAGTAAATTAATACATAATATAGCATCAATTTACGTTAAAAACTGTGTAAGTTTATTTAGTTAATGTCTAAACATTTGATCTGTTCTTCTTTACTGAACCAATGATAGGAATAATAATAATTTTATCCTTTCACTAGGGACATTAAAATTAAACAGAATATATTTACTTTTACTACATTAAACTAAATTTAACTATTACTATAACCACACTTACATGCCTAATTAAAGTTAGTATCTTTTTAATTTAATAAGGTATTAAAATATAAATTTTAAATAATTGTTAAGTTAATGTAACATTCTAATACTCACCCTACTTACTGTGTGTCCTTACCATTAGTCTTATAACTTATGGATGATTTTAATTTTTTTGAGTAATTTTTATTTATATTTATTATAAATTATAAAAATTATAATTATATCCATCAATTTTAGATATAAAAAAAGAATACTTACCTTTTTATAAATATGATAATTGATTTAAAATTCAACAATAGCTTAGTAAAATTAGTTTAAATTACATAAACATGTTATTTTCAGCTTTTTTTCTTCAGAAATAATTATTGTTCCAATTTTTTCATTCACTTTTTTCGTCACATACCCACAAATAAAATTATCCAAAATGCAAATTCTTGATGTTATGTAAAAGTTTTGTTGTTCATTGAGTTGTATATTGCATTGAGAATGTCTCCTGAAAATTTAGTTGCATTATCTTTTCAAATAAAAAAGTTGTTGGCAAAATAAGGCAGAAATTTGGAAAGTCGGTGACAAGTTTTTACAATTAAATACAAAGATAAAGAAGGGGGTTACAAAATTCACCAAAAAAATCATAACTTCATTTCTATAAAAGCTAGAAAAATGAAATTGGTATTTTTGAAAAGCTTATAGCTAGCCCTTTAAAATGATGTATCATTTATGTCAATAGGACAATATTGAAAATTTCTGTCAAAGTACCTAGCATAAGATTTAAGATGAGATATACTTCAACTTCAAGCACTGAATAAATAAATATGGGATTAAGATTTAAAGTATTTTAGTGATATGTAAATATTGGAAAGAAGCCAATTGAAATAGTTCTTTCCTTAGGACGTCTAAGATCAACATAATATAACCCAACCAAATATTTATAGATTTACCAGCCTCTGAACCAAACCAGACCTTTCGTTTACTTGTTCCTAAGATAGTCTAAATGTGTAGTGTTCAAAAAATGCGGTCGTGGTATTAAGCCACACTTCAATTGCAGATTTAATTATTTCTCTCAATACTCTGCTCGAAACTTACATTTTTGTCGTCATCGAGAGCATTTGTCAGCTTATCTTTGATTTGAGCAGGAGTAAGGGGCATCAGACAAGCCAAAGTCACCAAAATTTGTTTTTTTTCGCCAGCACAATACGCGACGTTTGCCCACCGGAATGGCGGTCGTCGTCCATGTATTGTAAAGTTTTCCGTCCTCGCACAGGCATCTGGGAAGTCTCTCCACCGACATGACGTCAAATGCCGAGGAAGTATTAGCAAAAGCAGCGCAAGCTTCTTGAGTGACGAGGCTATGCAAATTGGATGTGGGGCTTTTTTTTTTTTTCCATACTAAATTTCATTGGCTGATGGCCCATGCTTGGAATATTGAAATGTTTTCATTGGTCAAAAGCAAATATATTTCGTACACGGAACCCTTTTTTTTTTTTTTTTTTAAATTTAGATTTTTTTAAAAATATAGTAACTAATACAAGGGAACACACTCTGAATTTTTTTTTAATAACTTCCATAACTGAATGTCACTAGTGGCAGGACAACAACAAAAAAATAATCTAATCTCGGTTTAGTTAATTATTTTTATTTTTAAAGTGGACCGGGCAGATATAATAAACTGACAGCATCATTGATAACTCATTGCCTACAATTTTAGAACAATAAGGCCCAATTTCATCTTCGGGCTTATTATATTATTGAAAGTAAGTCCAGAGTCCAGAGCATTGTGATTTTAATGTAGTAACGTCACTGACTGAGACTACTCAAGACTACTGAGAGTGAGGTAATCTTGTAGTTCAAGTGCGTCCGTATATTATTTCTGATCGAATTTCGTATTATCGCGTGTAAAATTAATATTAAGTACATTCTTTATAAAAATTAGTCCAGACAGTATTATTTAACACTAACTTTTCTTTTTATTGATTTTTACTGCCCCCATTGTAGGCAATTTGACTTTGGTGAGATCCGAATCCGGGAAATGCCGAAAACCGGGTATCGTGATTTCGTTGTGGAAATGGCGACCTCCACTTTTTAATTTACATAGTCACATGACGTTGTTTACAACTTTCTTACTATTTATAGTATAGCCCAGCATGTAAATTCTATTTTAGGCATTTCAAAGGTCACTCACACACGCAGTCTGCGCATACCAAAAATGTCCAAAAAACTTGTTCTACAATATGTCCTACGGCTACATGGTATCTTTGGAAAATTGCTTTCTATGTCACCTTTGTTTATTAAATAGCGCTTTCCTCATCAGTGACATGTCAGTTTTTGTGTTCCGGTGATTCTAGGAAATTTATGCTATAAGTTTTTTTTGTCTGTGTCACTGACAGGATCATCATCACTATTTGGTAAGCTTATCATATAATACTTTTTTGTTATTTATTGATCTAGAAAAACGGTTTAGTGCAGCAGAAACTACATTCATTCGCGATTGATCAAAATCGACCAAGAAAATGAAAATATATGCCTCCCGCAAACGTGAGGTGGTGAAGTTAATTTTATTCTATCGAGATGCCGGAAATGGCTACCCGGTATTATTACTGTCAATTATGAAATTAATCTTTTTTTGTTGCATCCCTAATCATCTGAATAATTCTAATACGTTTCAAATTAATCATTTTTAAAAAAATTTAAAAAGATTATAACCAAACTTGAAAAGTTTTGCATAGGGTCTATGGACTATGGGTTGCTTTTTAGTTTGATAACGTTAAATAATTTTGTTCACGGGGTACCATATTTATCCATTCTACCTTTCTTTATTATTGAACCAATAATTAATTGCTTAATTATAATTGTTATTATCTTATGAATTACCGTAATATGTGAGAATATTGCTATAATTAGGCCTACAATAACAGTCGCACTTGCAGTTGCAGGCCTTATTTAAGTTAGCAATTTTTAATTTAATAAAGTATTTAATTTTAATTATACATTTTAATTTTTGGTTGTAATACTACAACATCATCATAGTAATTATATTTTTATTAGGACATAGAAAGCAGTTTACATAGACAATTATTTAATATATCAAATAACATTAAATTAAATATTAAAAAAAAAAAAGAAATGAGTTTTAATCAACACATAACTTGAATATTATTAAAAAGAAACTGTGAAGATTCAGGATTATGATTAGATTTTATATCTAGGCTTCTTTTGGGGTACAAGGAAAAATGTTAATTTTATATTAATTAAAGATCTTTTTGGAATTTCTTCCACTTCCATCAACAGTTAGTTTGAGTAAGGCATTTATGATTTATGGACGAGGATGGCAAAGACAAAGTTTATGAAGGAGAGATTTTGTGATTCATCAACAAGACCAAGAAGTCTGTAGAGGATTCTACATAGAAAATGACAGACAGAACATCCCCATTCCCTTTTAAAATTTAATGACATACTCGGTATGCTTATATATTAGTCTTTTGATGGGTGATTTGAGTAGTTTTTTTATAATTTCATGCATTTAATTTTGTATTAAAAAAGACTTATACTTACCTTATATAAATATAAGAGTTTATTTTAAATATAACTGAATAATATATTTAATTAAAATACAGTGAACATGTTATTTTTTTTTGTTTTTGCCTTTACAAATAATAATTTTTACAATTTTTCTGTACATAATTTTTTAACATGCCTGCAAAGAAAATTATCCAAAATAAAGTCTTGATGTAATGTAAAAGTTTTGTTGTTCTTTGTGTTGTATATTAGATTGGGAATGTCTCCTGAAAATTTTGTGCCATTATCTTTAAAAATAAAAATGTTGTGGGCAAAACAGTGCAGAAATTTGAAATTTGGGTCACATGTTTTGGGGGTAAAATATATAGATTATATAAGGGGCATAAAAAATTTGAAAAAAAAAATCATAACTCCACTTCTATAAAACAGAAAGATGAAATTGGTGTTTTTATAAAGCTTATTGCTAGCCATTTAAAATGATATATCATTCATGGCAATCGGACAATATGTACCTATCTATTTCCACCCACAACTTGGAGTAGACATGTTTTATGATTAGACACTTAACTCCTCAAAATAATTTTGGGGCTTCACTTTGAAAAGTGAACGTAAAATAATGCTAATTTTACTCATTCATTTTTTCTTGTTGTGGAAAGCTTATATAGCTTCATTGTAAGGGACTTTATAGATAGTGGCATATCCAAGGTGTGTAAGGTTAGGCCTAGCGGTTTGGTCATAAATTAACCCAGAAATTTTAGTCACGACATGTGTCCCAAAATTACCTATTATCATTAATATTCGTTGCTATAGTAAATAACCTGCTTTACTCTGGAAATCCAGCCTATTACCTCATAATAATAACTCATTTAAAACTAAAAACAAATAAATTAATAACACAAATACATATTTTTAATTTGATTTGATGCTTTTATTGACGGATATTAAGTTAAATAAGCCTTATTACAATTATTATTATTACAATTAATAGTCAATAATTAGTTTTATATACTGGTATATATTTATGTATATGTAGAGGCCTAGAATATATTATTATTATAAGTGTAGGCCTACCCCCATCCCAATGATTATTTGTAGGATCCATTATTCATGTCTTGTAATGATATATAATGATGATTCTTAAGGCATAAATTAAGTAAAAATGTACAAAAAATATTCACTTACCTTTGATGTTGAAATATCCTATATGTAATCACATATTTAACTATTCTAAAAGAGAATAATTATATAATACTCAGTATTCTCAAAGAAAAAAACCACACTTTCTGCCACAATAATCCATGAATTACATAACATGTTACTAAAAATTAATCATAAAATATTGTAATTAACCTCAAGCAAATGACTAGAACTTATTTTAAATTCTATCAACAGCCAAAGTTGATTCTAACAATACATGTTTATTTGTGAAACAACTTTACTAACTTTAAATAAATGATATACTATTTCTTTGTCATATTCACACGTTCATATGATATGGGACTAAAATACATTATATAGAAAATGGTAAAGTAAAAAGTGTAATCATCAATTTTAACTTATTGAAACAAATAATCCCTATATTATTAGTTTCAACCTATACATTTTAAACAATTCCACAGAAAATTTGACATTAATTATTAGGATTTTGGGAAATTAAAAAAAAATTATTTAAACTTAATTAATTAATTACAAATAAGTGATGAGTCAGCATTTTTTAAATAGGAAAATAATAAAAAAGGTTTTAAAAAATTGTGCGGAATTTTAACAAAAGCAAACTTATATTTTGTGGTTTTATTTGGAAGTACTCTTATTAAATGATGTTCCCTGTAGATATTATATTTTTGTCTCCTTTTATAATAAAGTGATAGGCCTTTTAAAAAAAGCAAAATGAGGGTCACAAAATGTGGAGGAAATTCATAACTTTTGAACGGTTCACAGCTTTCAGTGAGTGGCACCCCTGTTTGAACCACTTCAGCTAGAAAGTTGATCTGGTGTTTTTGTAATCTATTCAACAGGCTCTATACAGCTGTAGTATTTTTATATTTTTACAAATGTTTTGAAATTTTCATCAAAGTGGCTACCCCATTGGTACATAGCCGGTAGCGTAAACGATATCTCCATTATGTTTTTTTTAATTCACCGTACATGCGGATTGAAATTTTCCATTTCCCTGTTTTTTTTACAGGCTACCTAATTTAGATGTTAGCGAAAAGGTCTTTTTAAAGATGTTCATTTCCGAAGCGAGGCGATGTATATTGGCTAGTTTTAGGAAAAATTAAAATTATGAGTCCATTACTGATTTTTTAATATGGATAATCACGTGTATGTGTACTCAGTTTGATCTCGTTTCATTCACCCATGCCCATGCAGGACCCTTTATTTGGAATTATATTTATACACCAATATAAGAAAAAAAATTTTTTGGCCACCTATAAATCGGAACATCAAAATAAGTTCAAACCCCGTATTTCATTCTTTTTGTGAACATGCCTACAGTTTGAAAATTTCATTTAGTATACCAACTTATAGGTGATCAAAAATCTGGCAACAGGGTGAAAAAAAACAACAAAACAAATAGAGCTACTATGGAAGGTTGGGGAATGTTCAAAGATGCTTTAGAAATAATATAAAACAAAAATAAGCGCTGTATAATTCAGTGTTAGTTAATTATCACTGCCTGGATTTAATTTAATGAAGAATACACATAAATGTACATGCGATAATACGAAATTCGATCAGAAATAATATACGCACCTGAACTGCAAGATTACCGAGAGTGAGACATGATTAGGTTTTCTTAGATTTTAAGTTTGCTTATTTATTATTTCCAGGGGTTTTGCTTATCCCATGAAAATGGGAATGAAGTTTAGTTTTCCTCATCCGGGTCAAAGTTAAAATTAATTTGCACTGTCCGATTAAAAATATGGCTGCGGCTATTCGGACCCAGTATCAGAAGTGAGAGGTTGAGATTATTAAAAAATATTAAAAATATTAATATTATTGTGGTAAATGCAAAGAAGAAATGCAATGTTTTTTCCAGTGAAAGGTCAAGGGTCATGTCAACCAAGATGGCAGCCAACTAAAAAAAAGTGCAAAATATGTCTGATAAACAAGCGAGAGGATGGGAGAGAATGTGTACTTTCAACTACTTACCGAAAGATAGGAGACTAGGAAAATAAGCAAATTTAAAAGAAGAAAAATTTAATTAATAGTATTTATAGAAAAGTTTGTACAAAAAATTTTTTAAATACAAAGAAAAGTTTGAAATTTTTTTTGGCGAAAGTGAAAATTCAAATTAAAAAAGCTCAAAAAGCATGCAAATTTAATGAAGTAAAATCAGCAGATACAAAATTTTACCAGTGGACGACCGCCATCCCTAAACCTAACCTGAACCCTAATTACATCCCTAAACTAAATCTGAACCCTTAATCTAAACCTAACCTGAACCCTAAATCTAAACCTAACCTAAACCCTCATTTCATGTTCATCCCTAAACCTAATCTGAACCCTCATTTCATTTTCATCCCTAAACATAACCTAAACCCTAAATCTAGCCCTAAAGCCTCAAGTAAAAAACATGTGTGCTGCTGCACGTACACACTGTTGAAAGAAAACTTTAAAAAATGCAGAAAAAAAAGTTAAAATAAATAAATAATGAAAACCCAACTTATAATTTTGGAGAATACACCTTTACACACGTTATTTCAGGTTCCATCGAAAAGAATATCCAGAAAATAAATAAAATACAATGCCTTCAATTACTTCAAATAAATAAAATACAATGCCGTCAATTTTCAAATACCGGGTACCGGGGTATGTCGGAAAAATTTAAATATTATAATTAATCAACCAATAATATTTTAATTGAAAACATACAATCGACGTATGATACTAACGCATAAAAAATAATTCTCATAGATTAAACAAAGGGAAGTGACTCCTACACTGCAACTTAAACAATCACATAAATGAAGTCAGGGCAAATCTTCTTTCTTTGCATTAGCCTTTATGGTAGGGTTTGTAAGACAAAATTTGGTATCAAATGAAAGAAAATTGAATGGAATATGACTATATGTTTGTAAACTTACTTCTTCAGTTAAACTATATAAACTGCCATTAATGACATACGAAAAGCATTTAGTCTAAAGGTACCTGGGTACGCATAGCCGCTATAAGGACCCGAGTCCCTTTAGACTAAATGCTATTCGGTTGTCATTTGTGGTAGTTTATTTAGTTAAACTGAAGAAGTAAGTTTACAAACATATAGTCCATTCAATTATCTTTCATTTAATAACGATACCAAATTTTCTCTTACTGCCCAACAATAATATTGTTAATATTTTTAAGTCCCAACCTCTCACTTATGATACCTGGATCCAAAATAGCCACTTTGTAAAAAATATCAAAAAACTGAATTAAACTATAAATTTAATACTTATACAAACATAATAAAAATCAGAATAAGACTAGTGGATGAGATTCAACTGAAACCGCCGCGGAGGGTCACATTATATACATGAGAATGGGGAAAACGAGAGTGCCACATTAACACTAAACTTTGCTGTCAGGTAGCACGCCACAAAATATTGTTTCGTTGGCCCCAAATGGCCTATGGGCCGCAAGTTTGAGACCCCTGATCTATAGACTAATACTGAGTATGTTATGAAAGGCTGCATTGAAATGAACGATAAGTGGGTGTTCTTTCCATGCCATATCATCAGGATCATGCCGACCATCATGAAAAGGGATAACTTGGGTGATTTAATGCACCTCCATGCTGGGTTTGTACAGTAATGTTGGCAGAGAATGGTAACTCATGACAAAAGTCACATTAATAAATGCCTTCATCTCAGCAGAGTGTTTCTTTTCTATTGCGTATACCAGATACTTTCTGGAAATAGTATTTCATTGACAAGCTTGTCAAATTGCAGAGCTGCTTCAAATATTTGCAGGGTGTTGGCATCACATCCAAAGTTTTTGAATCAGAGATTTTTTTCCCATGTTAAATTGTAAGTAAGCCTGTGGTTTCTTGTCATCTCTTAACATAAAAGGTCTATAGGTCTTGTGCCATGTGAAAGTTATAGATGATGTTCAGGCGCATCACCTGTAGCTGATAATAGAGAGGAGTTATTTGTGTCTGGGATTGTTTAAATGGCTTACCATATATGCTTTGGATGGTAACCAGAAGGACCAGGGACAGCAAGTTCTGGGGAGGTAACTGCAAAATTTTTATCCTTCACTGGTGGTTCAATAACCACATCTGTTCCTTCCGAAAATTCTTGATCTTCTATATCAAGAGCCAAGTTAGTCTCATCCCCACTATCATCAGCATTCAAATATTGGATAATTTCATCACCATCAATGTGGAAGTGTTATATTATAATGGAATATGAAGTAGAATGAGTGAATCACATCTGAAAATCTAATCTAAACAAATGCGTCTTTCCAACAATATAATGTAATGTTATGTGTATTTATGCTTATTTTGCAACTTAAAATCGATTTTTATTATCAACACAAATCTGACCCAAAAAAATTAGAAGTAAATTATATACCGGTATTTAAAAAAAAACTCAAATGAATTATCTAGCATGGCAATTCTTTGAAACAAGCCCTGTTTATTAGTCACAATATGAATGGCCTTTTGTAGTGGTCCATCATTGCATGTGTAAGTAATCTACAGGCATGCATTTTAATATAAGTGACATGTTTGTTCCATATGTGTCAAAAGGTTTTATTAATTCAGGTGATGCTATTAATATTAAATTTTATTAATAAACTTAAAAAAGTAAATCTTTTATTTAACATTATATTTGCTTTCCCATTTGACTACTCAAATGTCACATTAGGAAATGGCATCAGCGGATGTCGAGCTATTGCTATTTATGCCCTCCCCAAAGCACCCCACCTAAGCCCGAATATCGGGCGGCACGTTGGAGATGTCCCTTGGCAGGACGGCCCCCACCCGAGTCAGCTCGATCGCGATTTCTGCTGGAGGTCGCCCCAACCCAAGCAAACCCGGTCAGTCCGACACTGCGCATACACACAGTGCACACGATCAACGCTCCTAGGAGTTGGGATGGTAAATTTACATCCTAATACCTCTAAGAGGGTTTCTACAGTGGGTTTCCACCTCACAACTAGTTTGTGAAGTAGCTGGGACGCAACGGTTGCCTAGGAGCAGCTTCCTCAAGGCTGCATATCTAGAATCATCGGCCAGAGGCTTCCACCTAAGCCTCTCGCCTCATATCCTTTAACAGCAACTTGTAATCACGATCCCTACCCTGTCTTTTCCTCCAACTGTGAAAATATCAGTCCCGTAGGAACTGTTTAATTCCAGCAGGTACCATGGATGCCTTTGTCTTCCCATGCGGGACACGCATTGGTGGTTGTGTTCCCCGGGTTAACTTTGAGGGGGTTCGGTGGCCAACACTTCCAAATCGGCAAGACACCTGTTGGTCGGGGGGGGGGGGGACTTTGACTACTTGAACAATGTTTTCAATTGTATGTTAATAACTGTTAAATACTAACATCTGAAAGTCTTATGTTTTATTTTCTTGCCATTGCTCATTTCTTCATTCAGATACTATTACCATGGCTGCAAGACAGTTTTTAACTACCAGTACGTGTGTGCATTTCAACTCAAAATCTCCTTTTCACATCATTTTATGGAACAGATCAATAAGTACCACCTGTGTTTTGTCAAATACAAGACTCCAGATAAAAGTTGAAAAAGATCAACTAACATATTCAAATGGAATTTTATCTCTATATCAACCATCCCAACTACTGCCTATCAGAAATGCTATTCATGAAATTACAAAGGGCCTTACAACAGATAGCAAACAATTTTCCACTGGCTCTTCCTTAACTTTTAAATCCACCCCTCAGTCACAACTCAAGGCCTCTAGCTCATTGCAAAATTATCAACGAAATTTAGGTAAACTTTCAAATGTTCTTTCTAATTTTAAAAACTTGAGATTTGTTTCTTTCAAAAGTTTGTTTTCTACTCCTTATCCATTTATGGTTTATGGTCTGGGTGGTCTAATTCCCTTTTTATCAGCCCCCTTGTATATGCATTGGACTGGCTATTATTCTCCAAGCATAGCATATGCCCAATTAGTATATGGTGCTTGTATTTTATCATTTCTTGGGGGGGTGTCATGGGGGAGTGTCTTAAATAATGCCAATAAGGCTAGACTCCCCTCTTTAAGTTACAGTATTTTGCTGCCCCTTGCAGCTTGGCCTGCAGTCTTAATTTTCCCTAATATTTCAAGTTTTCCATTACTCATTGGTGGCCTGTCTTATGCAGGATACAAAGATACACAAAATGCGCATTACCCAAGATGGTTTACCAATTTGAGACTACTTCTTAGTACAGTGGTTGTTATGACTTTATCCACAACTTTCATTTTTCAATTTACAAAAGATACAGTCAGTACCGGTACTCAAATTAGTGAAGCAAAAATTCTTTCCCCATCAATCAGCGAAAAAAATGCTTAAAATTAAATCCAATTCAAAGAGCCCAGGCAGTGTATTTTTTTTTATATAAATGTGTGGGACAAATAGAGAAATGTGCACCTTTTCATCCCAAAATGCATCTATGACAATGAAAAAGAAACACAAAAAGCACTGCACCTTTATTTTATGAAAGAATATTTTCATATTTATTATTTCAGCTTTGCTTTTACTTTTGAAATGTGTTATATTCGCACCTTGAAAATTTTCAGACCCAGTACAACTGCACTTAGGACTAACCTTGTTTATTCCCTACCATTAAATGTTTTTAAGTTATATTGATGTTATTTTTAAAAGACAAAAAGAACATATATTGGTGTCTTACACAATTTCAGTTAATAAACCTGTAATGATTATTGTATTTTTTTTTTTAAACTGTGGAATTAACTAATTCAAATAAGAAACATTGAAAAGGTTTTTTTTTTTGAGATTTAACTTTCATGCCCATATGTCTGTTGACAAATTGTTACTAAACTGTTTTCACCACATAGATACTATTGTTATACTTTGTATATTTGCTGATTTATGGTGAACATAAATGGATTCTTGGCTATTTGAAGCTGTGTGAGCCACCACAGCCCAACTAACTAAATAACTTGAAATCAGGTTTAATTTACATTGACCGATTTCATCTTGATTCCTTTTGATGTTTTTTTTATTTTAGCTCTAATTTATGAAAAATAACTTAAACAGTATAAAGTATGGAATGTTTAACTCCTTTGTTACCAGTGTTCTGTGATCGCTGCAGAATATATCTTCTCAGGTGTTTATGTTGAAATGAAAATCCTAAAGTAATAAAAGGATTGATTTGTTTTTTGTCATTGAAGTTGATTTGCTTAATTATACTATTTGACTTAATTGTTCATGTTATAGTTAAGTTAAGTGCATATATCTGATTTTTTAAATTGAAATAGTCTTATACTTATAATGATTGCGTTCTTTAATTTTATTTACCAAAATTCATTACCATTCGATTCTGATTTTAGCTTATGTGACAGTCGTTTACAAAGGCTGACATCACTTAAAGTTGTTCATCTTCTGATAACAGTACAAATTTTTTTATTCACAATTATGATTTCTGAGGTGAACAAATTATAATCTTAGTCAAGTAAGCAGATAAAAGTTTTATAATTTAACCTTTCACTCTTGAAGGGAATATATATTTTAAAGCAAAGAATAGTCAAGAAATAAATTATATAAATGTTATTTTAATTTTAAGTGAGTTATTACACATTTGTAAAAAAAAAATATATTAAAATACAGTACTGTAACAAATGTCCATGGTTCAAAATGTTAGATAATTTCCCATTTGTTTATTATAATACATCCAAATTAATCTATGTGCCATCTTTAATCAGGTTTTCCAGGGTTTTATGAACATATCTCAAGCAATCAAATTTACTGGAGGAAAATACTGTTTGGTGGCTTTGCTGCTTTTTTTACACTGTCGCTTTATAGGAGACAAGCTAGGCTTCAATTAGAAAAATCCTTAAAAGAAGATAAGGAGCAAAAATTGAAAAAGAAAAAAGAGAAAGCTCTTCTTCTACTACAGGAAACTGAATGTTCAAAGGCAACATTTATCTCAGATGCAAAAACAGCTTCTGAAAAAAAAAAATTAGACCCCTGCAAAGGAAGTCCATTTTGTTATGTAAAGTTAAAAAAGGCAATGAAAAATGATCAAACTATTCAAACCGAAGAATGTTTAGAGGATGAAACCTGTGATTGCATTATTGAAGATGAAAATGAATTTGATGACGATTATTATGCCCTTCTTTGAATGACTATAAATTATAAAGGTTGTACGGACATTAATTTTGAAATGGAATAGTAAAATAAAGTACATGAAGTTAATATATTTATCAATTATTCAAATATGTATGCAGTGAATTCATACGTGTATCTGTGCATATTTACCCCCCTCCCCCAATGTGTATATAAAAAAATGAGCTTCTCCAAAAGCACACCAACTCTTTTGGGGGTGAATATTTGGTGCCTAATATTAAGTAATAGTTAACTTTAACTATTTTAACTAGGAAAAGTTGCAGCCAACTTGATAATTGCTGCACACGTAAGCTAAATCGAAATTATACCTAAGCTGTTTAAAATTGCAACGTACCGTAGAGTACAAAATTATAATGCAATAAAAGAACTTAGCTGTTTACTGAATAGCTGTGTGCAACACAAAAATCCTTTAAAGTACAGTCTTTGGTTCAGATGAACTTAATAATTATGTCATTTAGGTCAAACATTACATCACATACAGAACCATAAAGGCGTACAATATTTATGGATTGCCCCTAAGATGCCATTACCGGTATTTTAGAAAGTTACTACTCTACCAGTCAATAAAAAATATTAAGAGTACCTACTAATCCTGATAATGTGAGATCTGCAATTAATTTACATGAAATTCTTAATCCATCAGAATGTATAACTGTGACAAGATCATCAATCTGTCCTTACATATTTACAGTTGCAGAAAAAAACAATAAATAAATGCATTGTATGAAATACCTCTTTGCTTTTAATTTTTCCCTCTTTTATTATGTGTGTGTTTTTTGTTTTTATATCTTTAAGAACCACAGTTTTTGAATGTCTAATTGAATTTTTAATAAAAAATCAAAGGGGAATGAGAAAAATATTTCAAAAGTGGTTAAAAAGTCTAAAAACTAACAGTTGGTCAGTCCAAGACTTCTTTTACAGAAATCATTATGGACAAACATGTTTTTAAAAAAACTGCCTCTTGCGCGGCAACATATGAGCTATAGGGTGCCTAAGGTATGATCAGCACAAAACTTTTGGTCTACAACTACTAAAGCTTTTCTATTAAACTTCAAATTACAAGTATTTTGCTGTGCTAAGTCCTTAACACATGGCTGTAAATTATGGAAGAGTTAATTGATGTTTACACCATATGAGTAAATGATAACAATAGGAAGCTTGATGCCCCAATCAAATACAGACAATAAATTAATAAGTATAACTGTAACTGAAGTTGTTAACTTATCTCTATCAAAAACTCTTACTCCATAAATTAATTAAAACATAAAAATTGAAGGACTGCAATTCCTACTTCTGGCAACAACAAAGGAGATCTCTTAAAGTTTTTTTTACTGTGCTCTGTTTCTTTTCGTATTTTCATTTGTGCTGTTCGCTGAAGTAGGCTGTCAGCCAAAACTTTCACATCTTATAAGTTATTGTCCTGTCTTTTAATTCAAGCTTCAACATTCCTTGTTATACTATTTCATCCATAAATTGAATCTGGAAAGTGAATCTAGATTTCAATGGGTTTGGCATCTTAAATATGAAATTTCACATAATCTTAACACATTTAGGTTACTCCATTTTAAAAAACTTGAAAATTTGTTTTCTTCATTTCGTGTACACAATTTGTGTGTGTGTGTGGCACACTAAGCACAGTGCCACACTGGTTGAGAATTACTGAATTATATATTTCAATGAACAAGTCTTGCAAGTGCCAATGATTTATTGCTGTCAAGTAACAAGTGGTGTGATGCAAAATATTTAAAAATGCCTTTTCTTTTGGTCTACCACTTTTAGAAATGAAAAAAAAAACTTTAAATATGATAACTTAATTTAAAGTAAAGACCACTTTATCTTTTGACGTACAATTCCCGAGAGCTTAAAACCCAGAACGTCAACAAAATATAATCCAAAAAAAACTTTAAATTATTATTTTCACAAAATGTATTAATGTTATTTTTATACTTTACCATTCATTTGATTTATACAGTTAATTATGTAATGTGCATAGACAGTATTATCTTCATTTAAATTAAAGTGGTGACATAGTATAATGTCAAAAGGTTTCAATATTCAGAAGTTATTGATTATTACAAAAATAATAGTAATATTATTAGTATGGTAAAAATCAGTTTAATAAATATATTTAGAGAACTATTTATTTGAGACTAGAGAAATAAAAGAGAATTTGAACATTACATTATGCCCAGTTTAAAAAATATAATTAAGTTTCGTTTTGTTTTCAGTTTAAATGGAACAATCTTGAATTACTTATATCTCAGTCTTCTCACACTACTAAAATTGTTCTAAAATCATTTTGATTAACAACTGCTAAATGTATATGGTGCTTCTTCTTCTATATATTAAGGGCCCACGATCAATTTATTGATAATTATGGCTCCTATGAATGTAGATGGGATTTGCAATGTTTCTGTGCCTGGTGTTGATGAGGATATTTCACTGGTTACAAGAGTAACTGAGTGAGGTTATCATGCACTGGGGGTTGGAAGGCCTGAGGCAATAGACGCAAATGAGTCAAGTAAATGTTTCTTTTATATTCCTCAAATGCATATTTTCTGGTGTTCTTATTAATTTTTATGTTGTGTACTGGTAACGGGTACTTAATATTTGATAGTTCATTTTTAATAATTTTATTCATATTGGAATATATTATTAATTATATATAAAATGCTACATAAATATTTCCCTATATAAAAAAATTTATGAACAATAAAGAAAATATTTTCCATAATTTGTATGTCACTTTTAAACAGTTTTTTTTTCAAAGTAGTTTCACATACAAAACAAAAACATATTTAAAAATTGCATGTGCAACATATACTGCAAAGTTTTGGCACAAGCTGAAACATATTTTTCTGTTTCATTTTGACTGAAAAGAAAAAGGCATGATTGGATGTTTTTAAAAGTAATTCCTAATTAGTTATACATTTTCAAATATTCACACGTCACAATTACCCCCCCCCCAAAAAAAAAAAATAATAAAGAAATAAAATCAAGTCTTTTACTTTTAAAACTAATTTTGGATCCCTGGTAATGTAACTTGATGCAAAAAACACACCCATCAATAAAATGATTTCAACTTTTAAAAATGCTTCAAATCAGTTACCGGTATTTTAAAAATCTTAATCTGTTTTCCAGTAACTAATAATCATATTATACTGAGTACCGGCACTTTAAGTGGAAATAATGTCAGTGGTTGGTGCAAGGGTAAGCTTTTATCCAAAACTTTGATTGTGTTGTTTATTTAAATTATGAATGACTTGTGTGCAAGAAAAGGGGATTTCGCCATCCATTGTTTTTCTTCTATATGTTGAGGGCCCACAATCAATGTATTGATGATTGTTTTGTCGTGGTGACCCATAAATATCTCTGGATTGCAATGCTTGCTTGCGACAGTGTTACCTAGAGCTTAAGAATTTAGATCACGTAAAAGTAACCAAAACATTTTATAAAAAGCTTAGGTATAATTTTAATTTAGCTGACTTGTGCAGCAAAACATCTTTTCATTTATAAAAATAAAACGTTTTGGTTACTTTTTCACTTTTAGGTGATCTCAAAATCGTACATTGTATACCAAAATTGTAAGAGTAAACAGGTCTGTGGTTATGTCTTAAGATATTTAAGTAATATTATTAGTATAATTAGCTTGGAAACTACTTAACCTATGTATTTAGACCTGTTTACTCTTACGATTTTGTGGTGTATACATTATATATTCTGTATGTTTATTTTTTACTATTAAGATAATGTATTTAACGATTTTGTGATGATGTTGTACGATTTTAAGAGTTTGAGGGTAAACAGGTCTGTGTATTACACCCAGTAAGGTACCCAGTAGTAGTAGTAGTAAATCTATCAGTCACATGATATCAGTGTACAGGCTTAAAAAAAAATTTGAATTACCGGTACTTATCACTATGACTATGAACATTTTGACTATCTTTCAGTAAAACTAATTTTTTAAAATACAGTATAAATTTATACATCTCTGTAAGCCTACAATAAACGATTTTTGTTGATATTATTGATGAAATGGTGCAACAAATTCACAATGATGCAAATGAAACAAATGTGTTTCATGTAATTGTTACAAATTACAAGTTGAAATTACTTAAAAAAAACAATCACCTTTGCAATTTTCAGAGTGAGTGGTTTGTTTTATGAATTTTATGTTATCCATACCTTTAAACTACATGCAACGGCACACAGTAATGAGTCCACTTAAGGCTGTTTTACTTTAGTGAAAAAAATGTACAAAAAGTTTTTTATTTCATCTATATTTTATTAAGTTTTTTAAAGTTAAATATACAGTACAACCCGGTTATGTCGACGGCCTTGGGGTTTGCCAAAAAGCGTCGAGATAACCGAGGATCGAGATAACCAAAAACCAATATGGCGGCAAAATATTAACATGTGCTTGAAATGTCCTTATGTACATGATGTGCGTTAATAATTGCAGGTACTTCAGTTAAAACAATACATTATAAATAAATTAATTAAATATTATTTAGAGCAAATTTCAAAAATAAAACCAGAATCAGCACTTTAACTTGAGTACTTTTTGAGCTTCAAATTTTTAAAGTGCGAGTTCCTTTGGTATTTTCTACTATGGACGAAGCCTACTCATTTTGTGACCTCATTCTGCTGATCGTGTCTTGTGCAATGACTTGTCTTTTATTACTAAAATATTATTTATGGACTACTTATTTTGAACTTTCAACTTTGGCACATGACTATTTAATTAGAGCTTTCCCTGGCCAATGGTTTAATAGTTTTTGCACACGGCAAACACTTATGAATGAAACTCTGACGTAGTACCACGACGTAGCCATTATGCAAGCGACCGTGAATGGCTGCCCATGACAACGTTTTGCACACGGCAAATTATGATCATTTATAATATGGACTCGACCGGGTTTTTAAAGCTCGAATTAAAACATATTTTTTAAAATTACTTCTAGGTTCATTCTAAAATTATTTTTAATTATGAAAAACTTGTTTCAAAAACCGGCGATTGGTCATGGCAATCGAGATAACCGAAGTTAAGTTGCAAATTTGGCCACCCTTTGTGCTCGAGATATCAGGGTTCGGCCACATAAAAGAATCGACATAACCGAGGAGAAGATGCTAAGACAAAGAGAGAATTTGGTGGTTCCATTTAAAAAATGTCGACATAACGGGGTTGGCGAGTTAACCAAGGTCGAGATAAGCGGGTTAGACTGTAATTAAGATTATTAGGAAAATTAATCGATACTTTGTGAGAATGATTTACATTTACAATTTTTCAGTGTTAAATTAATACATATCAATTATTGAAAGATACAGTTACACAATTCAAATAAGTATAATATAAATTCATAAATGCAACGAATTTAAAGAATAAGACATTAATCACTAAATATTTTATAAATTTCTAAATTTTTCCTTGCACCAGACTTTCAAATATTTTACCAAAAAATATATAACTCCAGACCTGTTTACTCTTACGATTTTGGCGTACAATGTACGATTTTTGCGTACAATGTACGATTTTGATGTGTATACATTATATATACTGAGTGTTTTTTTACTATTAAGATAATGTATTGAACAATTTGGTGATGAAATTGTACGATTTTAAGATTTTGAGGGTAAACAGGTCTGTAACTCCTACTCTAAATAAAGATTTCTTTTTTTTTCTTCAAAATATTTAGGATGACAATGTTATGCTTTGTGCAAATAATATAATAAGCCCTCTAAAAATAAATACCTGTACCAGTAGCTTAAGATGCTAGTGCTGCAATTTGTTAACACCAGTGAGAGAATATATTAATTTATTTTGCAGACTTCTCTTTTTGAAGGTTGATTGCAAAGGGAACAAAAATTGTTGGTTAAGGTATCATAAAATGCACAATTTTAAATTTCTAGCATAATTTTTTATACACTAAATAACTAACAAATAAAATGATTTAATGTAATTACAATTAGTTATATGCAGTCTAATGATGTCTAGAGTAACTTTGGTAGTTGTTTTAACTTAGCTATGTCCAATATATTTTCATCCTCTATACTTGCAGCTGAATGCAAGATTTGCTTTGTAACATCTTGAAATCCTTGACCTTTAACCTCTCTCAGAACATTACGAGACTGGTAGCCCTTAATCACATCATTGCTGTTATAGTTTGGATTAGACTTATCTCTATTATATTGCCTAGGAGCTGGCAAAACAGGGGAGGCACCAAGATCTATTGGCACAGCATTTTTTACTTCAGTTGGGAACCAGTTTTCATTGTTTAAAGGGGCCGTTTCTTGTGTCATTACAGGTGGGGAAACATGTGTTCTGTTCCTTTTAGCATTCTCAGAACTTCGAAGAACGTCCACAGAAGTTTCATGAGCAGCACCACTGCAAGTGAATAAGCCAGTTGAATCTTCACCTCTGGCAGTTAGAATACTGAAATCTGTTTTTAATTGTGGCACTTCCCACAAAGAGTCTTGTTCAGAGTTACAAGGGGCTATAACCGATGTGTCATTACCTAAAAGTCCATGCTTTGCTAAATACTTTTGTGTTGCTATTGTCATGTTACAAGGAGACAAGCTCCACAGGGCTGAATAGTGAGTGGATGAAGCAGTCCTGTTATGTGACAATGCTCTTTGCAACATATCAGTTTTTTTGTTTTTTTTATGGAGCTTATCCTCTTCTTGCTGGAACAATTTAGCGATTTCTGGGAGCTGATCCTCGGGAAGGTATTTAAAAGCCATATTACGTATTTCCACAGACTGATCAGCACTTGATCCACATCCCAGCAACATGGACACATAATTGATTTTTTGTGCCAGAGTGGCATTTACTGAGTCTCTATAGCTGTTAGAGAAAGACAAAACAAAATGATTAAATAAAATAAATGTTTAAAAAATTACACTATCAATCAAATTTCTTTATCACTAGTCTGGCTTTGCTATTTTCAATTTTACTAAAAGAAGACATTAATGACTAGCAACATCTGTTCTTATATTTTATTTTTGATTTGTCCTAAAAAATGGAATGTGAAGTGACTTCTAAAATGAATTAAATTCCAAATGTTACTGATAAAACCTACTTGACTGAAGATGTTTCTAAACTTGCTTCAGCTTGACAAACATGGACAGAGGGTTCAAGATCACAGTTGGCGCTGTTTGTCAAAAAAAGCTGGATGTTGTTCTGAAATGAGATGAGTTACTATCTAAACTGAGGTAATAAGCAAGTGTTGAATTTATATTCAGAAAGACAAGAATCAGATGCCTAAACTAAGAGTCAGAGAGCAATAAGATATTTCAGATTAGTATTTCAAATTTACCATCATTCAAATGAGGGGTGCAGCCTCTGCATAAACGACTGTAAATTCTGCTACTTACCATCAGTTGACTGTAATATTGTCTTGGATCTGTTGCATCTTCTGCCAGGGTTGAGCATGAATCATCCTGTTTGATATACAGCAGCAATTAAATTGAAAACATAAAATGTATTAAATTTGCAATGATTAAGTTCATCGATCACACAACAGAGAGTATTGGTGCCGTTTTAGTTTCCTTAATTGTTGGCATTATACCAACAATCAAATTTGATTAGATGCACTAAGCATTTTCTGGTTAAGAAAACATTAACAAACATTTTAATTTTGATAAAATATTGAAAATTATTAGGATATAAAAAATGTGGATGTATTAGTATTACTCCATAGGACATTAACCAGTTGCAATATCATTTCCTGTTTGTTTTACATTGCACTTTCGCCAATTTTCTTTCTCTTCATCTGACTTGTAACCATCCTTTTTTCTTTCTTTTCTTTCAATTATTGAATAGGACAGACATACCATATATATATTACGTTAAATTTAATTTAGATCCATGCCATTGTGTTTTTGTACTGAAACATCTTAAATTGTCTTATAATTATTAATGCATACCGTATCTGTACTGTTTCATTATACAATCATTTGTCTTATTAATTTACTTAAACTTAAAAGCTTTATCACAATCCAACCTCCTTATTATACTAATAATTAGTTAATTTAGTCTTACAGACACTAGTTCTTGCTAATAATTGATATGTTCTTAAAGTCAAAGGTACTATGCTGTTAATGTTAATTCACCAATGATTTTCAAAGCATGTAGGTCAATAACACACTCCCAGATTCTATTTTTAGGCTTTACCTCAAAGATAGCTAGCCGATACCAAATTTCACTTTAAATGGACCAATAGTTTTTAAGCTACATTTTGACCAACTTTGAATTTCTTGTAAATGTTTTGATCACTGCTATTGCTACCATTTTTGAAATTGTGCATTTTTTTTCTTCGTCCATGAAAACTTGTACAAAATCCTGAAAATTGTATCACTTTGTACGTAGGACATTGTTTTTAGATCTCCACTGAAAAAAAATTCACAAGAGTAAAAATGATGCTTACGTGGACAAAATTATTATACTGTTATTTTAAACATTGTATTGATTTTACCTGTTTGTTTTGATAGAACTGACTGACACTTGTTGGGCTCTGATCAAGTTGAGATCTGTTAGTAAACAAAGTATATACCAAATATAATGAAAACATTTTCTGTCTTAATGCTTTATATTTATATATTTAAAAAAACAAACCAAGTTTTTAATGGGAAATTATTCAGCTCTTTACACCTTTTATACTTCATTTTAAATTGTATGAAATTCTGTAGTTTAAAAAAAAAATGAATTAGAACATTGTCTTATATAATTTTTTTATCCACACAGAATAGCTTTCAAACACCCCCATGTGTGTTGTTTGCAGCAACAAACAAAACATTTACCTATCAATATATGAAGATGCATAGTCTGGCATATCCACTACCAAGTCAGAAACTGTAGACCTCAGTGATTGCTCACAGAATGGGAAACTTTCCATAGTAGCTGCTAAATCATCCTGGCTGAAATCTACTTCAGATGACTGATGAGAATCATTGGAAGACCTTGGTAATACTTGGGGTATAGTGTTTAATGCTGGAACTGGGACAATGCAGTCTTCACTTTTCTTATTTGTCACAGATGTAGTATCATCTCTTGCTTTGGCTGTAGGGAGTCAAGAAAGAAATAATGTATATTATTATTATGGAGGTGAAATTAATTTCATCTAACATATTTTAGCATAGGTCACTAAAGGTTAGCATCTAAGAGTAAGAGATAAAATAATATATGACATGTAGGCTGTAATGATAAATGAATAAAGCAGGTCGGTACTGATACTATAATAAATTTATTTTGCTTAGATTTGGGACATTGCCATTTCCCTAAGCTATAGTATTATCAAGCTGATCAGTTAAGTTTCTCCCTTAAAGCATTCCTTCGTCAAATGACACACTTACATAAATCATTTGAAAAATATTTCTTTGCTTTAATTCACTGAAGAATTTAACTATTTTAATGCTTTATAATCATTATCTTCTCTATTAACCTGTTAATTGTATATCATTGGGCTTTGGGATTGTATCATTCCTTGAAGGTGAGGTTGACAGCATCAGTGCATTTGATAATCTACTCTGGTTAACCTGGTTGTCTGTAGTTGTGCTTTGTTTGCCTTGTCTTGTAGTATGTTTGTTTTGTGAAATTGTTTCACTACCCTGAGCAGTGTCTTTGTTACTTTGTGATATTACTTGGTTGTCCATGGCAGTGTTATGATCAGCATTTTGGTGGGTGCTAGGAGACATTTGGTTAACCTTTGATTGTTTCTCGGGGTCTCTAGGTGTATTGCTCCGAGTCTCATTGGACATTGTTTGACCACCTTGTGAGTCTTCCAGTTTAATGGCCTGCTGCTGAAGCAGTAACATTTGTATTTGTTGTTGTAACTGTCTGATTTGATCATTTTGTTGGATTAATAAGGCACGGATATCAGCTGGCACTTGGTCCCACTTAACACTTTCAGTACCAATACTTGTACCAATACTTGTAACAGATGATACTGTTTTTTCCCCTGTTGCAGCAGAAACCTTATTTTGTTGAGATGAATTCATTTTTTCAGGAGTGACACTGAGCCCACTGTCCTCATCATTGGAGCCGCTGCTGTTGGTATTGTTACCTGGATGTTTATCTCTACTTTGGTCAGCATTACTTTCATTCTGGCGGTTTTCACCCATGATCTGCAGGCTTGTCTGAGAGAATGATGTTTCTTCAACAACTGTGTTCAGAGTAGAATTTGGAGTGTAATAGGTTTTAATTAATGGTGCAGAATTCACTTGTAGAGGCTGTTGGGTTATGTGCATGTGATTAGCTGTTAAAGGGGCAAGACACTGCAGTGCATCTTGTGCAGGTACACACTGACACAGTGAAGCAACTGTATTTGATGTTGATGGCTGGGCATTAAGATGTTGCAACCATGGACTTTGAGTAGGCTTGGCTTCTACCAGTCCTTTAGAAGGAAAAGTACAATGTACTGGTTCTGTCCTATAGTGGTCATTACAGGTGTATGGCACAAAATCAATCTGTTGATTTGAAGGAATGCTGTGCTGAAAGTTTTTAGGAGTAGAGAAAGGTTGTTTGTATGGCTTTGTTGGTGTAGAGACAGATTCAGAGTTCCCTGAAAAAAATTTGGTGCCTTCAGAAGCCCTTGTAGTGCTATTGGAAGGTAGTGTCTTTTGTGAACATCTCATTCGTATACTTCCATGGTAAGGTCCATATCCTCCTGAAGCAGGTGAATGCTGGGAAAATGGAACTGAGCTAAAGGTTATGGGTGCTCTAATAGGTTTTCGCATGTTAGGCATAGTCCCTGCTTCGGGGGAATGATGAAAGGACATGGCTACTGGCTGGTATGAAGAAGTAGAATTTGAATAAGTTGGCTTAAAAGGTTGTGGAGGAGCATTAAACTCTGATGAATCTGTCCACAGTACTGACACATCTGGCACCATAGGGCGCATCATTTGGACCTATTGGAGAGAGGGAACATAAAACCTTTGAATTTGTAACACTTTATGGATTTGCATTGACAATGCAAATGAACACAATAGTGGGTCTCCAAAAATGGAGTGATAGTTATGGTACTTTTCTGAACTTAACATTTTTAAAGTTAAATCAACAGGGTGCACATAATCTTGAGAACATATGTAAGAAGAGACTCTTATTTAAGACTAACCATTTACTAAAATCCCAACCAAAATTTTAATAAGACTAGGTACTCCAAACCGCTGAGAAGCAGTGATTTTTGGACATTTTACACAACTTCCATTAAAATATTTTCTTACAATTGCAACATGAATACTAATAAAAATTATACCATTTAAAAGATCGATTCAAGCACTTTAATAATATGGTGTTTGTTTTTCTATTGATGTTAGTAAAATAATTTTTTTTGTAGTTTGAAAAACATCACCGCATCGAGTTTTAGCGGCATTTTAAAAGATCGTTTTTTACCCCCCCCTCTGTTTCGATCGCGTTGAGCTTTTTCCTATTTATCGAATGACCTCAGAATTGTGCCTAACGCATGCAGCAGTGAATAACCTTTCACCCAGTATTTATTAAGTTGTATTTAATACAATAGAAATGTAAAAAAATGATAATTATCGGAGAAATGTTGAGATTTCTATAGGATTTAAGACAAATTCAGCTTTTAAAATTACATGAGCAGATTGCTGGTCCATTTTTACACAAAAATGCGAAAACAATGCTAAAATATGAGGTCTTGCGAGACCGCACCTATTCCCCAAACAGAACCTCAAAATATTTAATTTACCGAACTTTCGCGGCATGGAATGAAGCCGAGAAAATGACCGACTCATTCGACATTCGGGACAGAAAATGATGCTTTATCGGATCTTCTATGCTTAGCAGGTATGTAAAAGCTATATAATATAGTGAATTATTGGTTTAAAAATTCCGTTTATATGCTTTTTGCATGTATGTTTGAAATATTAATAATATTTTACTGATTTTTGTGTGCACCTCGACCTCGCGAATTTTACGGCCATTCAGCATTATGAAGTAAATTTACCCCACCCATCTTTAAATTTGAATCTATTTTTTCCCCGTTGTTTTATCAAACAAAAGAATACATAAAGTTTTAGATGATACTTCAAATTATTATTATTTTAAAATATTTTTTTGAAAAATATTGTGTTACTACGTGTAATTTAAGTTTAAAAAAGGGTCACGTGACATAGCTTTGCGTTGGTATGGTAAACAATTTCTAACTGAAAAGTTGAGTGGTGGTGCTTTAAGCGTAATTAATGAAGATTGCTTATTATAATTAACTTTAATTGTTATATATATATATATATATATATAATTTCATGTCTTGTCCACACCAGCAATGTTTAAATAAATTAAAATTTGAAGTTTGAAGAAATAAAACTATTTCAAGATGTTACAACTACAACTTTTAAATTTTTTTTTGTAATTTAGGTCATTGTAAACTGTGTGCATTATACTTATACTCTATTTTCTACAGCTGGTGAACAGTATGATTATGATGCCTTACAAAAACATTCCTGGCTAGTGTAAAAGGAAGAAGACCTTTGCCCCATCTGATTACAGACAACAAACTGTTGTACACATTAAAAGAAACCAACGAGTAGACAAATCATGGGAGCAGGTAGGCCTACTTACTGTTGTGAACTAGATTTAGAGGCGTGAATGTTTGGTGGTGGTGGTGGTGTTGGGGGAGGGGGTAGTTTTGTGAGTTGTTGGTCGTGAGTTTTGTTGAAATGAATTGCAAGTTATATTTAATTTTAAAGTAATAGTATCCTTGTTCAAAACTATCTAGTGATTGTGTTCATGCATTTCCTTTTTAATTTCCTATTTTAGCTGGAATGCTGGTTTGCTCAAATTAAAGAAGGATTTAAAGTCAGACCCATGGTTGAAGTTCTAGGGGAATTGAATGACCATAAAGTTTACAGACATAACAGTTTTCCTGGGCGAAACTTTAGAAATGGATTTCATGAGTTCCACTCTATCTTCTTTTGGAGTAGCAAAGAGAGCTATCAACTCTCTACCTTTAGTGTCAACAGTACAGTCAGATGGAGAACCAAATGTCTTTGTTATTGATTTTTACAAATTTAGTTTTTTAGAATCTACAAAGAGACCATTGAATTACTTTATGAATCATTGCATTTAGTTTATATTATTTCTCTCTTCTACAGAAGCTCATTGCTAAATCTAATAACTTAAAATAAAGTGGTGATATCATCCATTTATCTAATTTACTCACAATTCATTTTCAGAATGAAATTAATATTAATATGTACATTTTTTTTTCTTCTTTTAGTGATGTTTACTAATAATATCCACCCACTCTGACAATTTTGCGCATTTCTTTTTTTTTACTTTACTACGGAAGAATTTGTTTTACGCAGAGTGTGTTTCCTAATGTTAAATCGAAGAGTTGTAAAATATATATTATCTTGTTTTGTGTTGTGAATTTATGATTCTCTTTATCTTTTATGTGTTGTACCTTGCGAAGAAATTATTTTTTTTACAAACATTTTTGTACTCTACTTTTTTCAAATGTTTTTATTATTCAATGGTATTTTGTAATGTCAGATATGCTTATTTTATATGAAGACTACTATTATCTTCACTTCCTAAGTGATTTCAAACATATAGGATGTTATTTATTTTTTTTTTATATTTTGAAAAAATTGTAAAATGTGTAAAATAAATTACCACCCCTTGACTATTTTGCTTTTTGGCAAATATTTATTTATCTTAAGTAGTTCTTGTATGCATACTTGTATAGATCTTTGATTCTCTTTTAAATTGATATATGAATGATGTTTATGAGTAAATTAGATAATTTTTTGTGAATTTTTAAAAATAGGTAATTTTTGTGATTTTTTGCCTCCCTTGGAAAAATTTGAAAATGTTACAAAACGCCATCTTTACAACAATAAATTACAAAAGTTTGATTTCCCATACTCTTGAAAAAAATTGAGTTTGTTCTCTGTATTGTATTGTGTAAGTATTGTAAAGGAAATGAGTGCAGGTGACATATATTTTAAGATATTGACTCATGAATATGGGTCTTTGTCATTTCATAAAAGGTAACCCGAGAAAGTTTTTTAAAAATAGCATAACTTTCTTAATAATGGTCATAAAGTCATAAATTTAATGTCCACATTCTTAGAATTCTTAGATCTTTCATCTTAAACACTCAAAAATGTTATTGGTTTAGTTTGAAAAATTGGTTTGGAGTACCTAATAAGACAACCAGTTATATTGTTGACATTTTTAATAATGAAAATTTAACATACTTTTTCCATATGAGGAGTAGGTGCAGATCTTGGTTCAATATCATCTGTCACTTCACAACTTGTTCCTTCATCTGACCTGCAAAAGTACAAACTTTCTAAATTAGTGGACAGTTAAATCACATGGAACACATTTAAATTTGAGCAATAAGTCATTTTATAAAGGAGGGCAACGGAGTTGCTTAAGTTGGCAACACCAGGAATGGTCATTGATTTTGCGACCCCCCCAAAACATACAAAATACACATTCAGCAAAAGCCATAAATAGTATATCATGTGGACCCAAAATGGCTCCCTTTAAAAATGCCAATCCCTATTCCGACTGCAGTGATAAAGGGCTACTGAGGCTGTGGTAAAATCTTGCAATCCTGGGATATGCATAGTTGTACATTCAAGTTACAAAGCATTGACTTCACTAACTTTATTAAAACAAAGCTGATGTAACAAATTTCAAAACCTTTTAGATTAGTTGTAAATATTGTCGAGTATAGGAATTCACTAATTATTCATGCACACTGGATATTGTGTTTTATGCACACTGCAGCAGTTAGAAAACGCATTTCCCGCCATTTACTTAGTGACTTGTATTTATACTAATTATGATGTACCGGGTATTGTCTAGACTGTCCTTGGCGTATGTGCACATTCATTAGCAGCTGTGGAAAGAACCTTGTAGGGGATCGTTGTGTATATTTCCTAGCGAGCTGCATTATACAAGTTTGTTCAAATGTACAGCCTGTTAGATCTATTTATAGATTAAAGTTACATTACTAATGGAAAGGACTTGTGTTCATTTTGGTGTTAATATGACTTATGAATGTGTAAAGAATCTAATGAATGAAATCAATCAAATATCTGGATCTTGACAAATATGTTCTTTCAATCCAAATCTTCCACTTCTTTTTTTAGGTTAGGGACCAGTAAAAGGATGAATTTCACAGCAGAAGCTTATTTCATAGATATTTGAAAAGATGCAATTTCAATTCTTATTCAATCTTCAACTGCCAATACATATTGAAAATGTCTTAAACTTTTGTTCTCATTTATTATAGATGATAAGCTTGAAGTACTGATAATTACTGAGACAAATATAGTACTTCTACACCACTGGCTGCATAGTTCCAGAAAAGGCCTAGGTGTGCTAATTTAATAAATAGTTACATAAAGTACCTGGTACAAAAAAATTATATAAAATATTCTTACAATAGCATGCGATGCTTTGCTTTAGCTGCATCAAACATTTCCATCTTGCTTCTGACATCTACTGGTCTCAATTCAAATTCAGTAAAGCCTTCAGAAGGATTTGAAAGTGCCTGTTTTAGACACATAGAGGCAATTAAGTACGGAACATAAAAATACTATAAAAATAAAATTGAATGAAAATTTTTTGTCTTTTCTTTTAAAGGGCTGTGAGGGTGAAAAATGTAAAATTTTTGTTTGGCTTCAAATGTGAATTTTTCTACCTATACCTTATTTGGTATTGTAATGGAGGTATAAAATAGGCTTTAAAAAAAGAAATCTATTGGTTGCCTTTGAAATCCCTAAAAACCTCTGCAATTTATATATTTTTTAGTGTTCTTCAAAGCATTAAGGCTTTTACAAATATGAAGTTATTGCCATTAGATTTAAACCATACATTATGTAACATGTAATAATTAGTTATAAATCAAAAGGGTTACAGAAAGTTACTCCATTTAAAAAAAATAGAAATAAGGGTATGGGTGAATTCTTTTCAGGTTGTAGCTATTTGGACCCAAGTATCAGAAGTGAGAGGTTGGGTTTATTAAAAAATATTATTGTAGGGTTAGTAAGACAAAATTTGGTATCAAATGAAAAATAATTGAATTGACTACATTTTTATAAACTTAATAAAAAAAACTACCACTAATGACATCCGAATCCAAATAGCATTTAGATAGTCTAAAGGGACCCGGATTCACATAGCCACTATTCGGACCCGGGTCCTTTTAGACTAATGCTATTCAGATGTCATTTGTGGTAGTTTATTTTAGTTAAACTGAAGAATTAATTTTACAAACATATGGTTCATTCAATAAACTTTCATTTGATACCAAATTTAGTCTTACAAACCCAACAATAATATTTTTAACATTTTTTAATCCCAACCTCTCATTTCTGGTCCCCGGGTCAGAGTAGCCACTTCGATCTTTTTAACCCATTTCCTTCTCTCAAAAATTATCTTAATTGTAGGTGAGGTTTGTATTATAAATAAATAAGTTATAGGAATATTGGTGACCAAAAATACTGAAGAAATAATGAAGAAAATGACAAAAACAATGAAAATATCAGTGAAAAATATTATATTTATATTCAAACTGGACACAAAAAATGTTAGCATATTAGACATTTTTTTTTATCCTTTTCCAGGTCCTTTTGTCCTGGCCGCTCAACTTTTCCCTGTGATTGATGTTTTTTTTATACAGTTTATACCTTCTTTTGCCTCCAAAAAAGTGCAAAAACCATAAAATCCAACTTTAAGCTATGTGAAAATGCAATTCCAGAGTGTTATTAGGCATTGCCCATTTAATTTATGATGTATGCTGAAAATGCAACTCTGGGGTCTTGTATAAAAATTGTCAGTCCTGCAAGTCGTAATCTTGAATTGAATATTATCAATTGTAACTTTTCTGATTTCTATTACACAACTTTTGAGTCACTTGAGCTGCAACATGTATTTAGCCTAAAAGCATACAACAGCAAGAAAACTCAGCAATCCCATTGTCCAGTATGGGAGATTATTAATAATTGTTGGGCAATGGATATTGTTTTGGATTATGCGCAGTGTTTTTTTGAGAGATTAATTAGTTGGTGAACTCTCTTCCTGTGTGTTACTTGGTGAAATATTTTTATGGCCATTATAATGTATTTGTCTAGTCTGTTCTGGTGGCATACATGCTTATTGGTTAGCATTTGTGGAAAGAACTTTGTCAGATATAGTTGTGTATTATTCTCTATGATAGAGATACATTGATGAAATGCACATTCTGTGTATATATTTATAGATTGTATGGCATCCTTCCGTCTTCAAGAGATTAAAGATTTATAGATTAAAGTTAAAGTTGCATTAATTATGGAAAAAGATTTGTGTTATTCAGTGTTGTTACGGTATGACGTATGAACAACGTGTAAAAGAACTTGATGAATTAAACCAATCATATATATAATCAAGGATTTGAAATACTACATTGTAAAATCTAATTAGCTATCAAAATTTAA
Source organism: Omphiscola glabra (assembly GCA_964017045.1). Taxonomy (NCBI): domain Eukaryota; kingdom Metazoa; phylum Mollusca; class Gastropoda; family Lymnaeidae; genus Omphiscola; species Omphiscola glabra. The sequence goes on along the minus strand of OZ024796.1, from coordinate 32,602,658 downwards.
CACTAATCATGTTGCAAATCAAATTGGATAGAGATACAATGTTGAAGCAAGGAAATTATTAATATAGTCCTTTCAACTGCAGGCTTATTCTTTTTGTCCTAGAATAACATATAATAAACCTTGTGATGTATTCTGTGTTAGTTTTCTCTTGCCTCCTCCACTTACTTGAAGTGAATTCTATTTTGATGCATCAAACGTATTTTACGACTAGGAATCTGTAACATTTTGAAGACATAATGACACTCCTCCTTTTTCATGTACACATTAGAGCTAAATGGACTATCAACAGGAAATATAATGTATGTTGTGTTCTGTTGTGCTCTCCAAATTCACTCCGCATAACCTCACTCATTCCTGAAAACAATAAATGTGTACCGGTAGTTAGATATTTTTATTAAATGCTTCCCAACAATAAAATATAAGGACATTTATGAATGATAGGTCTAACTCTTAAATGGCATAAAGGACATTGTTAATAGTATTTCAAGTAAAATTTGTTAGGTCTCTTATTTTAATTTAGAATAAAATAAAGCTAATGAATGTGTGCTGCAATACAAAAAAATTAGACATTTAATATATTACCATTTTCATTGCTATTGTAAGTCATTTATCACAATTAATTATTAATTACTATATTTTCTATTAGGTTTCATTTTTACTACTGTCACTAACAGTGTTTACAGTGAGTATTATTGTATAAGACTTCATTCAATCATTGTAGGCTTACAATGCAATAGGCTTCATCATCCTTTGGCATGCAAATCAGTGCATAAAAGACAAAATTGATGATGAACAACACCACAGGCATCTCCACTGAAATTAAGGTCGGAAAGGAAAGATTAGAGACAGTTGGCAGCTTCAAATACCTAGAAGCAATAGTTTTGGAAGAAGGCTCCAAGCCCGAATTGATGTCCAGGATTTCCCTGGCCACAACAGCACTAAAGAGGCTTAAGAACATATGGAATGACAAAAATATAGCCCCCAGCACCAAAATCAGGCTGATGCGCTCATTAGTCCTCTCCATTTTCTTGTATGCCTGTGAGTCCTGGACACTAATAGCAAAACTTGAAAGAAAAATAAAGGCGATGGAGATGAGATGTTTTAGAAGCATCCTTGGAATCTGCTATAGACCATATCTCTAACGAACAAGTCAAAGAAAGAATTCGGCATGCAATTGGGCAGTAAGATGACCTGGGAACTGTAAAAAAGCGCCAACTGGAATGACAAGAAAACAAGGGCTCGCCAAAGAAATCATGCAGGGCACAACGAGAGGAGGGAGAAGAGGACTGCTGTCTTGCTATGATGGAATGGATGTCATCAAACAGACTAAAATTAAATGATGATAAGACTGAGGCAATTGTTTGTGGTTCAGACGCCAATCTTCGGAAAGCTGCTATCGCATCAATAAAAGTTGGTGAATCAGATATCCTGTTGTCCTCCACTGTCAGAGACCTTGGCTTTTATATTGACAGTAAACTCAGAATGATTCCATGTATCAGTTCTGTAGTCAGGGCATGCTTCTGTCATCTGCACGCCCTAGGTCAGCTGCGTCCTCAACTCAATAAGAGAACAGCCAATGCTGTAGCGGTAACTCTAATCTAGTCAAGATTAGATTACTGTAACAGTTGTTTGTGGGGTTTACCTCAGAACCAAATTAAGAGACTCCAGAATGTACACAATACTGCAGCACACATTGTATCGCGGATAAAGAAATCTGACCACACCACCCCAGTTCTACGAGATCTCGATTGGGTTCCTGTAAGTGAGCGCAATAACCACAAAATTCTGTCCCTGGCGTACAGCTGCATGGAAGGCTCTGCACCAGAATATCTGAAAGAACTGCTTTATAAACATGTAACCTTAAAGAACCTGCGGTCTTCAACTCAGTCCTTACTGAAAATTCCCAGTGTGGATGAACACAGAAAAAAGTCATACCCAGTGAGCGCCAAAATTATGGAATAGTTTACCTCAATCTTTGAGGGGTATTGAAAAGGATAAAACATCATTTAAGAAACATTTAAAGTCATGCAGTGAGCATGCTAAAGTAGCATGGATACCAGCGCTATAGAAATATCCAATCAATCAATCAAAAGACAGAGAAAAAGATGGGAAGATAACATCAAAGAGTGAACGGGACTAAAGCTAGGCGATGCTGTGCTAAGTGCAGAAAACAGAGAGGAATGGAGGATAGTTTTCATGTCATCTGTGGTGCCAAAAACGGTCCAAGGAGTAAGGGACATGTAGATGTAGTAGAATGCAATAGGCAAAATAGTGAGAATAATATTACTTAGCATTAGGAATAATTGATACAACAAATTTGAATCTAAGTGACTTACAAATTTTTGTTTACTTACCATTATTATTGGCATGGTAATTTTCTATCTTCTTGCTAGTGAAGTAGAGTGGATGATGTGTCAAAGGTCAGGGCTAGATCATGTGACACATCAGGTAGGTCAGGAAAATACTATATTTTGCTAGAAATAACCAGCTATTGAAAGGTTCGGTTGCTTTCATAACTTTCTTTATGACGAAAAGCTAAATTTATTTAAACAGGAAATAACCAGCTTTCCAACCATACCAAATATGTTGGGATTGGGGGATTCTGAATAATCATAAAAAATGGGGCAATTTTGACTTTTTGCTGATTGATAGGGTCAGGAAAATTTTATAACTTACTTTTGCAAACACAAATGTAATAATTTAATTCAAGAAAACCAAATGCACAATAATAATTTTGTTTTTCAAAATTTGACATTTTTGCCCATTTCTCACTCACACCTCCCCTTAAGGACTTCTGTGAAATAGTATATTTATCAGAATATTGTGAGAAACCGAACTATTTTTGACAAAATGTAATATAAAGTATAACAAATAAAATGCAATATATCATACCTTCACAATGTTTGCCACTTCATAACCTGAAAATAATTCAAAATTAAGGTTTGCATTGCCAGAATTTGTGACACACTGATAAAACTCTGGCCTGGAATGGAGGGGTGAATAGATTATCAAAAGAAAGTCATCAGGAGGCAAGCAAACTCTGCAGAAAAAAAAACATGAGGCAGTTATTACTTTTATGTTTAGAACCATTACATGAATGTTGAAGGTAATAAACAGAGCAAATAAAAACTTAACATTTTCAGGTTAAGTCCTCTTTATTTAAAAAGATGATCATATGGCCTTTTACAACTACAGAAAACAAAATCACAAGACTGAATTAGTAATAGTTACACCATGTTGTTTATAAATAATTTCTGTGAACATAATGAGGAGTGTGTTTGTGTAGGGCAGTTATTTAAACACTATTTTTGTGTACCTACCTGTAGGTAAGGTTTGCATTATGAATGTAGCGCAAACATGCAGCCCAAACAAAAGGATGCTGAACAAACTCAACCCCAGAAACCCATCTGTAACAAGAGAAAATTTAGTTAACTGAAACATATTAAAAATGGCAATATATAAAAACTATATTAATAGCCAAAATAGTAAAACTCTTTAGACAAAATCCTAGATAAAAAATAGTTTACAGACTAAATAAATATGCCATATAGACCCATATTTAAAACAAGGTTTTCATACATGCCAACCACTGGGAGGCTTGATGTCTTTGGGTCTGATTCTAGGACTAATAACAACTTTCTGGTGTGATCCATTGTCAAATACCTAATAAAAAAATAATTTTAAAATATTGATTAGGTAATGAAATAGTTGTTGAAATTTATCATTCACTGATTATTACTTAATTTGCTGCATTCAGCGATACTGTAAGAGGCTGTACTGAAAAGTAAATGTAAAAGAAGCGGAATATGAATAAATTACTTACTTTGCACATTTCTTATATTCCTTATTTATTAATACAGACTTCTTTAACTTCTAAATGAAAATATTAGCTAAAGGGTAATGTGTCCTGGTTAAATTTTTTTTATATCAGATGATACAAATTCACAATCCAGAGCTTGGATGCCAATCAAACTAACATGTTGTCATACATGAATGTACCTATTAAAACTTTTCAATTTTGTATATACTGGATATCATATGTATACAACAAGCCAAGAAAAGAAGTAAAATGAATATTTTAAACATATTATTTAAACTTACCCTGCTTTTGGCGTGCCTTGCATATGGCTTAAACTCATTGGACCTGCCAGATTTTTAGATAGGGCTGTCAAGACAATAGGGATGGGAGTTATTGGCACAGCCTTAAATACTGTATCTATTGTTATCATATCAATATCCAAGTGTGAGACTGATGTGTGGGAATTGCTATAGAATGATGCACTGCCTTGCAAAATCAAGAAGCCGGAAAGCTCAATACTTCTTTTACTGCAACAACGTTCTTGTAAAACCTTAATAAATCAATGGGGATAAGCAATAGCATTAAAACATTCAACAAAGAAAACATTTTATGTACAGGAGAATTTTAATAATCACAGACATTTTTTTATTGGAAAAGAACTAAGCATTCCAAATGCCTATAGAGGCTTTGATTGAAATAAAAAATTAGCAAAAAATATTGAGATGATTCACCTTCTAATCAATATGAATTAATTTATATTCTTACATTAAATGCTTTAACATAACTGTCAACAGATCTGCAGCGTTCTTTGGCTATGTTATTGGTGACCTAAAATAGATATATATATATTAGATAATTCACCCATTGTCAATTAAATGGCTCATCGTTATAAGAAGTTTTAAAATATTTTAAATCACTTCATTTTCATTTAAGTACCGTAATAAAGGGATACAAAAGATATAAATTGCAAGATTTTATTTGTTATTTCAAGAGTCCCAAGATGTTCCAATAAAATTAAAATAATTCAATTAAGATACATAACTTGACACTCAATGGTTAAAAAACTTTGTAGTAAAACAAATCTTCTCCAAGACTTACAAATTAAACTACATTACAAGACAATATGTTAAGAGTTAAACTTTGAAATCGATGACTTTAAAAATAAAAAACAATGATTTATAGCCTAAAATGTTTTTAGCAGGACTGAAATAAGGAACTAAAAAGATGTTTTATTAAAAAAATTATTTTTTAAACTAATGTTAACTGTTTAAAAGCCCTAATTAGAGTACCTGATGAAATTCACAGTAAAATCATTAATCTACCTCAAATGGAATGAGCACATCTCCTGGAGCCATGCCAGATATGTCCAGGGGAGAATTTGGATTTGTATCTAATCTATCAATTTGAAACTGAACACCTTCACTGTCTGTAAAAATATTTATTCAAACAGTATGAAAATACTCAACTAGAATATGGAGCATTTGTATCAAATTATTTCTTTTCAGATATTTCTTGAAATTTACAATAGAGGGCATTTAATAATTTTCTCCCAACTATTACCTTACTAAAAAAACTAGTTCATGAATTGTGATATAACATGTATACTCAGTGGCGTAACTAGGGTTGGTGTCAACCGGTGCGGTAAAATCATGGTGTCCCCCCCCCCTCTCCTGACTTCCACAATGAATTTCTTCTTGTTAAAATAAGTCGACAGTATAACAATGACAAGAACAAACACAAATTAATTGAAGGTCAGGAGGTTAATGTATTTAAGGACTGTAACAGCGTTAAATTATAGTTATTTTTACATTAAATTTACTGTATTTAAAATTTTCCTTTCCTGGTCTTCAAAACTGCAAACCTGTCAATCAATTGATCAAAATCTATATCTTTCACCGTATTACTTTCAATTTATAGTAGAACCAGATCAGAAAGCCTTGACTGCCCCATGGTGGATCATAAATAGTTCTTGATAAGCCTTATTTAACAAAGGTCCGCTCACATGAAGCCACAGTTACACAGATCGCAAAAAATAATTGAAGGCTTAGCGAGAGCATTGGAAGAGATTCTAGGGAGTACCATTCAGCTATGAGTTCCAAAACATCAAATTCTGACCACTCCATGACTTTGTGAAATTCAATATCAGCTGCCTTTGGGTGTCTTCTAAGCCTTGGTATTTCTTTAAAAAGTGCATCTTCTGATAACTCATAATAGAAAGAGGTTAAGTTTGGAACTGACGCCAATAACGCTTCTTCCCTTGCTGATAGTAGAAACATATTTGCTACTTCCTTGATCGCTGATGATCTGATATGGGGGTTCAGAATAAAAACAATCAATACACTGCAGCATATCCCTACTAGAGAGTCCAGAATTTATTAGTTGTTTTCCTGCCACTCCCTTTTTAAACTTTAATCTTCTCTCTACCGAAATTTCAAATTGGTCTGATTTTTTTTTAAAGTGCCTCTTCAATAGCATGTTCCACCAAGTGACAGCGCTTCTCGTGTAGAAACAATTCTGCCTCTTTTTTGGTTACCACTTTATCAAGAATAAAGCCTTTACTCTGCAGATACTGCTGTGTAACATTAACATTAAGAACATCAGCTTAAAGTTAAAGGTAGCAGATAAACGTGAAAGCACAGACAGCATGTAAAAAAAAGGGACCTTGTGGTGTGCGACAATCATGCTCAAATGTTAAGAGGCGGTGCTAGTGACGAATCGGGGATAACATTTATTTCTGAGTATTTCTGGGTTTCAATATATTTGGTTTCAAAAATATTTTTTAAAAAAAATTTAAATTAATTATTAAAAGATATTAGAACATTTAGTAAAATATTATTTTGTCAGACTTGTTTACCCTCAAACTCTTAAAATCGTACAATATCATCACAAAGTCGTTCAATTAATTATCTTAATAGTGAAAAATAAACATACAGTATATATATTTATATAATATATGCCCCTCAAAATCGTACATTGCACACCAAAATCGTAAGAGTAAACAGGTCTATTTTGTTAACGATATAAATGGGTAAAATACATTTTTTGTAATGTTTTAATCTTGCAGATTCCATTCATGTACTAAGAATTGCATCGTATTTGGTATCAATGGAAAGCTTTACTCAGAATTTAGATAAATATAGCTTCCTGTCACTGACGAAAATTACTGAACTCTTTATTGGCATTGAATCTTGTTCAAAACTGTTTTTCTGACATAATTATGGGGGTCACCTCATTTCTGACTCACCTTGAACTTTAAATAAAGCAGGCATATGGATTGGTTACATGTGTGGAAAATTTACGCGTGATCGATTTTCTTTTTATGAAATTTGGTTAGACAGAGCACGGGTGCTCTCCAAATATGCAATTTTTCAACTTGGTGTCATCCCTGAGATGGTGTCACCCGGTGCGGCCCGCAACCCCATTGCTATGCCACTGTGTATACTTGTCATTGTGTCGAAGAGAGGAAGGATTATAAATTGAAAGCTGAGACACATAAAAATGCATTACTATAAATAGCAAGTTTTACAGAAATACAGACCTGCTTACCCTCGGACTCCTAAAATTGTACAATATCGTCCCAAAATCATATAATACAGTATATTAATAGTAAATAAATAAACATACAGTATATATATTGTATACAATGACTACTCGCATCACATGTCTAGTGGGATCGCATTAAGCTGACGTCAAAAAAGGTAACTTATAAAAGTAGATGACATTACAGTCTGATAACTACCACAAGCTGTAAATGGGTGAAAGGAAGATGGGATAATAATAAAATAATCTGTTTTGGCTTTCTAAAAAAAGACCCTCTTAGATCCTATAAAATATGACGAAATTTAATGTTGCTGCGCAGAACAGTTGAGAATGCATTCTCTAGTTTTCTCCGTCTCTGCACTCATCCAGGTTCAACCGTAAGAAATAATTGTCACAAAATTACATCATACAGCGCTCTGAAGCAAACGCAAAAGGCAATCTATATGGTATGTACACCAAAAAAAAAGCCAATTTTTTTGTTGAAAACATATTGTTTACAACCGCCTCCCTACCCTCGTTTCTATATGGTTTGCTGCGGCTTGCTCACAGCAGTGTTGATGAATATTGCAAAATTTTTCATAATTCTATTTCCACTTTTAATCCAAAGTGACATCTAGCAGTGGTAGTGAAACAGTAACTCACTTGAGTAACTAATGTTTGCAGTTACTAGATGGCGTTTAGTGACCTACACATGTGTTATATTTATTATTACCCAATCCTTTTTTTATTATTATTATTCCCTGTTAGAATTTAACATAGGGATCCTGGTGAAAATGTGAATTTGGCATAGGTGCCAGGGAAAATTTTATAACCACTGGCGTAGCCCAAAAATATACATCACAGTGTACTATTTAGTATACTACTATCTGAGTATATCTAGCGAATTTATTTGTGAAAACGCATGGCAACACTAAATGACGATTATACCTACAAAAAAAAAATAAACGTTATAATTTACAGCATTCAAAATATAAATATGCTATTTCAGAGTTTCAGGATGAATATTATAGATTTTTTGAATAATGTTCATACTTTCTCCAGAGATTTCCCCACCCTCCCCGCCATATGTATGCACTATATGCATGGTTCCCTGATGGACTAAAGTTGTCAGTAGTGCGACTATGCTAATGTTAATATTACTATTGCCGCGTCCAGTGAGTCCTTTATGAAAACACAAAGCAATAATATAACCACACCACTATCATAAAAAAATGAGGCACAAATATGGTGGTGTTAATTTTATAGACTTAAATACTCAGCCCCCCCCCCTCCCAAATCCAACATCTCCTAAAGCAAACCCTCTCAATTCCCATTTCAGGGCAAACGTAATATAATTATAGATGGTCCCCAACCAATTGTATTTCTCGATCCATTCATTACTGGAAGTAAAATGCAAATGCAAGTTAAAACTAACAACCCAAAATGATCACTTTAATTATTTTTAATAGGAAAATCTACTGGAACTTATATATTTTCAACCCAGTCTCTTAAAATTGTAGTCCTGACAGGTCTTGGTGTACAATCCTAAAAGAGATCTCAAAATTGTACACTGAACGCCAAAATCGTTACAGTAAACATGTCTGGAAATATGTAACATACCATCTTCGACAACCAGGGTTCCAATGAGTCTGTGGCTAGCTTGTGCAAAATGTTCACATTGGTGTTGAACAAGCTGTAATACTTTCTCTGATATACATATTCTTGGCTTCCTGGTTGAAAATCAGGATTTTATTAGATAAACTATATAGCAGTTTAAAAATAACTAAAACGTTTTAGTTACTTTATGAAAATTAATCTCCTCAAATGATAAGCTTATATATTTATCATTAGACAACACATCATAACAATGAAACAGTAGTTGTAAAAATTGTTGAAATTATTTGTAACCTATACCACTTTAGGTCTGTGCACTGTAAATGTATATCAATCCGATGTATGTCTCTCCCTTATGTCAATAAAACTTAAAAGTTAATTTTCTCAAGGGGACATTTACTATTGTGATGGCTTCTCAAGTATCAGTTGTAGTGTCATCTACATAATTTAACATATGCCAATTGTGTCACTTGTAAATCAGTGGTGAAATGGGAGAAAAATTGTCTCATATATTTAGTGAACACTTCTGCAAAAGATTAGATTTTAATTTTAAGCGCTAAGTTTTGTGAAATGAAGTTTAAATATTGATTTGTATATACCTGTAGTGACTAATGTTCAAGAAAATAGCTTTTCCAATACAGCTTTTATCCCATAAATATTGTTTGGTCTTTGGGAAATCACCATAGGATTGGATTTCAGGTAGTCTGAGGACAGAGCAATTTACAGGATCAGAACAAGTAAAGTCGATATAGCTTTGCTTTTTTCATGAATTTGGAAACTTAAAACTAAATATTCTTTTCAAAATTAAATGAAGCTTAAGATTTAATGATAATGAAAAATATCTCTCACTACAGAATAAAAAATAATTTACTTACATTTAAGCTCTGTAAATTCATAGATCATATTATGTTTAAATTTTAACTTATTTAATTCAAATTAAAAGGGACTTGATGTTAATTTTTCTTAAATTTTGGTATTATTTTTTAAAAAAGAAGATAAACCTGGAAATGGATAGTCCAGCTTCAGTGGCCATCTCACATTCGCTCAAACTCAATTACTTCAGTAGTTCTCAGTAATCCCAGCCAAACCTAAAAATAAAGTATTAATTATGTTCTTCAAAATCAAATTAATAAACCATGAATAGTGTGTAGGTATCCAGAGCTTCCTTTTATTCTTGTCCAGAATCTAGTCAATAGATAAGATTGCATAATATAGCTAGTGTTACACTTTCAGGTAGGTACCCGTTTTCCTTCCATCAGTTAATTATTGATTATTTATCATTATGACCCTGACGTAACTATAAAGAGTGAAAGTAAGTCAATCAATCAGTAGTAAGGCAAAGCATTATTCCCTTACTAATTACACTAATTCAAATCTTTAAAAAAATGTCAGTAATGAACTCTTCTGAGTTGTATGTAAGTAATGTAATAGTAATAGCAACAAGTAACAGACACTACTTTGAACTCAATAGAGTATAAATTAGACAATAAGTATAAAAATCGATCTATTCTTTAAGTGGTAATCCCTTATTTTAGCTCGATTAATTATTTCTCGTGAAATAAATTAAAAACTTCATTATTACCAAATGGAACTTCATAAAAGTATTTTTTTAAAGTAAAATACTGTCTTTTTGTTCGAATACAACAACAATTTAACAAAAAAAGTCTATTTTAATGAATCTTTTGTCTTTCACTGCACTATTGTCGTAAATCATGGAGAACTCAGCAGTCTTCAAAGATATGTTATAAAAGTTGCCCAATTGGATGTATTTAGATTTAAATAAATGTTGTATTTATTTTATAACTTTATTTAATTTCTAGGTGTCCCATAATTCTTTCTAAACCAGTGGGTTTACAATTTTAAATATTTAGGTCTCACACATTCTAGGTATCTTTTATTGATTTATTATTATGAACTAATATTCAATTGTATTAGTTAAACTAGGACATTCATATATATAGTTGTACATTAATTCACAAATTTCTTTACAATAAATAGGGCACATATTTAATTTCTGCAAATTATTGTCCTTCTACTAGGGGCATTCACACCGGGTGCCATTACCAGAGGGTGGCGTTTTCCATATAATAGGTGCTCTATATCTTCGCCCAGGAGCCCTTTTCAAATTCATCACGTATTGGAAGGGTTGTTCATAAATGGGCCAAAATAGCATGAAAATAAATACTTTTTGTGTTAACATAGAAATATTGAAAACAGTAAAAATCTGATAGAAGATTATAGTATACAGTATACAACAACGATGTCAGCTAAAGTCTTTTTCAAATACTGGTATAATGGTACAGAACAAATTTAAAGTTTAAGAAAAAAATTACCTCTTACGCACTGGCAAGTCCAAGAATTATCATAACTGTTTAAAATGGTTTTAACAGAATATTGTCCTTTTAACACCTTAATTGTTATATTGCAACAAACTGAAACTCCTTTAAATTCAATGGAAACAAGCTAACACTTGTTCCGTAATGTCTTTTTAGGCGCTCATCTATAGATTTTAGACCATTAGACTCAGTGCAGCCCTCAGTATATTTCAGAGCGCCCTAACTCCAGACCTGTTTACCCTCAATCAAACTCTTAAAATCGTACAATATCATCACAAAATAGTTCAATACATTATCTTATTTGTTAAATAATAAACATACAAATACAGTTCATACAGTATATATTATAATGTATACACCTCAAAATCGTATATTGTACGCCAAAATTGTAGAGTAAACAGGTCTGCGACTCTGAGGGGAAGAGGAAGACGTGCGTAATGTCGATGATCACACTCTGGGGGAAGGGGGAGGGAAGGGGAAGCGGGCGTAATGCTGATCATCAGTGTCATAAAATCACAACTTTAGAAATTCACTAGAAGAGAGAAAAAAGACTGGAGGTATATTATAATCATTATCAAACATTTTATTAAAAACTTACCTTGTTCCTGGTACAACTATTTATGTGAGTGTATGCAGCCAGTTGGGAAGGTCTGAGGTTACACCAATAGTGGCAATAGTAAATATTTCATCTTTTGAAATAGGTTTAACTCCACCACTTAGCCAAGCTCCCTCACCCCAAGCCATGGCATTTTAACCTTCATACCCAAACTGGCACAGATCGCATTCAATGGGCCCATAGTGTAACTACCACAAATGACATCCGAATAGTATAGCATTGAGCCTAATGGGACCTGGGTGCGAATGGCGGCGCTGCGTGTCCGGATCCATTTTGAGTAAGTAATGCTATTTGGTAGTATTCGGATGTCATTTGTGGTAGTATATTTTAGTTAAACTGAAGAATTAAGTTTACAAACGCCTATAGTCCATTCAATTATCTTTCCTTTGATACCTCATTATGTCTTACAAACCCAACAATAATATTTTGAATCGTTTTTTAATCCCAACCTCTCAATTCTGGTACCCGGGTACCAATAGCCACTTCGTAAATAGTATGGCTATAGCGTTGATAAGGACGCACCTGTCGGCCATCATCTCCGCTCATCCATTTCCACATTTAATTCATGATTCACGCATTTTGCCGCGTCTTTCTTAAGACGGCTTTGTCGTCTTATAAAAATGTGTAAGCGTTAACTGAATAATCCTTTAAAGCTATGCTAATTCTATAAATTTCCCTATTTAAAAAATACCCGTAGTTAGTTGCAGACGATACTTAACTTACATTTTTTAAAAGCCAGTAAGTGATTCATTCACATCCATTTTTAGTTTTGTCGAAACAAGCGCCTAACTTTTGAGAAATTGAAATGCGCATGATCGGAAGTCAGCTCAATCTTGCTTTCGTACATTGCTCATGGCTACCTGTTACTGTGTGTCAACAAATTCTTTAGGAAACTTAAACTTAATATAATTATCATAAAAAAGCTTAAAATCACATATTTTAGCCACTATTTTTATCGTAAGGTAGTGTTTAAAAACATTTTAAGATTTACTTATTGATGAAATTAATTTTTAAGTTTAAAAATAATAGTTATAGAGTAAATATTGTGCCTTGGCCTTTTATGCAACCAGTCCTTTGGCTTTGGCACAAACTTTGGGCTTTGTTAAGTTTGTTTGGGCAACCACTTTCCTTAACTCTGCTAGAACATCTCTAAACACTGCCAAGTCAGTGGTTTCACTTGGTGCCCTTTAAGCAACCACTAATTTTTTATATTTTTCACTTTGTAAAAAGTTGTGAGGAAAAGTTGACTCTGGTTGCATTGGGCCAAGTTACTCGGTAAATGTATAGTTATGGGTCCGCGTTTTTTATGACGAATAAAAAGTTTTTAAAAAATGAAAAAATGATCTAAATCTACCCCTCACCCTAACCTGAACCCTAAATTCCTCCCTAACCCGGTTTTGACCCTCTCCCTAACAGGGTTTTGACCCTCTCCCTAACAGGGTTTTGAATTTTGACCCTCTCCCTAACGCAAATGACGCCACGGACCCACAACTACACATCAGCCAGTTACTCTAATAACTCTGGCTGAGTTACTTCTCAGTTTTTCAGTTTCACGCTCTCACTTTCTATCACTGATAGTTTGAAATTCCCACACTCAATCTTTAATTTTACTCGCTACTGACTAGTCTAGTCGAATTTATTTGTCTCTACTTGTTAGTACTTCTTCTAGTGACTCTTTAGTCTTTATTAGTTTACTGTCAGTGTTAGGCCTGAATAGTAAGGCTTTTTTTAAATAAACTTTTAATTTTTACTTTTTATCAGTAATTAAAATTAATAGTCGATATTAATATTTAGTTTTATTTAAGGACTGCTGACTGACTGTATCATCCTGAAATACTAAAAAAGCAAGTTAATGATTTGATTTTTTGGCACTCCTCAGAACGGCGGTCCCAAATTCAAAATATAATGTTTCTAGAAAAACTCAGAACGGCGGTCCTAAATTCAAAATATAATGTTTCTAGAAAAATAAAATTTTAAATTCATTTTTACCTCATGGAACGTCAATAAAATTATTTTTAAAAGTAAAATAACATCTTTTTGTTGGAATACAACAAAAATTTAACAAATTTTACGAAATCAAAAACATTACATTTTAGTGAATCTTTTGTCTTGTACGGCGCCATTGTGGTAAATATAGGAGAACTCTTCTGTCCTTAAAGATACCCTATAAAAGTTGCCCAATTGGATGTATCTAGTTTAAAATAAATATGTTGTATTTATTTTATTACTTTAATTATGTCTAGTTGTCTGATTTTTCTTTCTAAACAAGTGGTGGGTTTACAATTTTAAATATTTAGGTCTCACATATTTAAAATATCTTTTATCAGTTAATTATTGTGAAATAAGATCTTGTTTCACTAATAAAATCGGATATTCACATATAGGAATAGGCCTATGGTTTTTAAATTAATTCACAAATTTCTTTACAATAATTAGGAAGTTTATTTAATTTCTGCCTGGGGGCAAATAGCAGAAGGTTGCTTTAATTATATAATAGGTGCCCTATTTTCTTCGTTCATAAATAGTTGTACCAGGAAAAAGGTACGTTTTTTTAAAAAAAATGATAATGATTATGACAAAGCTCCAGTGTTTCTTCTTTTTTATGATGCAGCGGTTCTCAACCTGTGGGCGATGAACCTTTGTGGGTCGAATGACCATAACTCATATATATAAATCTGCAGGAATAATTAACTATGAATGAGTATTTCAGCAAGGCAAGTTCACACAAATGAAGCAATTTTTTAAAAAAAAATCATAAAAGATTAAGAAGCAAGGTATCTAGTATCTACATAAAATGTATAACACATAACACTTGAAAATTAGTTATGATGGCATCCCCCTCATCAAGCATATTAATTCATTTTTGACATAGCAAGTAGCATAATGGACATGCTTTTCACTACTTGCTAGGAGGCTCCACTAGCATAATGGACAGGAGGCTCCACTAACATAATGGACAGGAGGCTCCACTAGCATAATGGACAGGAGGCTCCACTAACATAATGGACAGGAGGCTCCACTAGCATAATGGACATGCTTTTCACTACTTGCTAGGAGGCTCCACTAGCATAATGGACAGGAGGCGCCCCTAACATAATAGACAGGAGGCTTCAATAACATAATGGACAGGAGGCTCCACTAGCATAATGGACAGGAGGCTCCACTAGCATAATGAACAGGAGGTTTCACTAGCATAATGAACAGGAGGCTCCACTAACATAATGGACAGGCGGCTCCACTAGCATAATGGACAGGAGGCTCCACTAACATAATGGACAGGAGGCTCCACTAACATAATGGACAGGAGGCTCCACTAACATAATGGACAGGAGGCTCCACTAACATAATGGACAGGAGGCTCCACTAGCATAATGGACAGGAGGCTCCACTAGCATAATGAACAGGCTTTTCACTACTTGTGCATTTGTTGGTCTATTCTTCTTTTAATCGCGATAAGCAAAACAATAGCAAGCATATATTAAGGGTCGTTCGCAAATTACATCATGCTCACATGCTCGGGGGGGGGGGGGGGGGCGAGAATTCAGGGGCATTGACACAATATATTGTTTGGCTTGTATTGGTACGATGTTAAATAAAGCACAATGTGCACAAAGAGTACAATGATGAAAAGAAATCTACCCACACACTGTAAACAAAGCTCTGTCTCGAAGCACAAATAACACATGCGATAGAATCTCGTGATAAATGATCTGCCTCTCTCTGTCATTTGTCTCCACACGCTTTTATACTCTATTCTACTCATCATTCGAGAACCGCCTCACGCATTGTCTTCCTTTCCAGTTTTATCCAGATTTTTTTTATAAAATTCCGAATGGCAAGGACAATACTTATTTTGCTGTAAACAAGGTTAAAGGGAGACTATTAGTTTGCTACCTACACCTTAAATGCGGTCTCGAGTTTGTTGTCTGCTAGAGTTCATGCACGGGGAAAGCGTGAAGCAAACAAGTCGCCTACATAACATTAACGCACACATGATTGTCAGCAAGTATTGGTGACCTGATTTTGTCTTTGGCAGAGGCCCAACGCAGTCTATTATGACGTGACTGAATGGTTCTTTAAAAGCTGGAATGGGCTGAGGAGGAGCTGATGATATCTTCTGATTTGGTTTCCCTACCACTTGACAAGTATGACATGATCTGCAGTAGTCAACCACATCTTTCTTGATCTTGGGCCAAAAGAAGTGTGACGTGATTTTGTGATATGTCTTGTTCGCTCCCAAATGGCATGTAAGTGGGGAATCATGGGCTAAGCTCAGGATTTCGTTCCGGAAAGGTATAGGAACTACTATCTGATGAACTGTCCTCCATTCTTCTTCAGCTTTTTATTTCCTAATAAGTATGTCATCTTGTAAGAATTAACAAATAAGGAATTGCTCAGCTTCTTCTTTGGTCAAAGCATTCTCTCGAAGTTTAAAGATTTCTGTATCATTCTTCTGCTCTTCACTGAGCTGCATTCGAGTTGATGTTTTGTGATCCTTTGACTCTTTTTTCATCATCATGTCCCTTAGTCCTTGGACCGTTGGGGCGCCACAGATGACATGAAAACTATCCTTCTCCATTTCTCTCGGTCTTCTGCACTACGCATCGCCTAGTTTCAGTCCCGTCCACTCTTTGGTGTTATCTTCCCATCTTTTTCTCTGTCTTCCTCTTCTTCTCCCTCCTCTAGTTGTGCCCTGCATCATTTCTTCAGCAAGCCCTTGTTTTCTTGTCACGTGGCCATACCACTCAAGTTTGCGCTTTTTTTACAGACACCTGGAGGTCATCATACTGCCCAGTTGCTTGACGAATCCTTTCTTTCACTTGTTCATTTGTGATATGGTCTCTATAGCGAATGCCAAGAATGCTTCTGAAACATCTCATCTCCATCACCTTTATTTTCCTTTCAAGTTCTGCTGTTAATGTCCAGTACTCACAAGCTTACAAGAAAATGGACAGGAGTTATGAGCGCATCAGCCTGATTTTGGTGCTGAGGGCTATATTTTTGTAGTTCCATATTTTATTGAGCCTCTTTAGTGCTGTTATGGTCTGGGCAATCCTGGCCATCAATTTGGCTTGGAGCCTTCTTCCGAGACTATTGCTCCGAGGTACTTGAAGCTGCCAACTGTCTCTAATCTTTCCTCCCCGACCTTAATTTCAGTGGCGATGCCAGTGGTGTCATTCGTCATCATTTTTGTCTTTTCTGCACTGATTTGCATACCAAAGGACGATGAAGTCTTGTCGAGACGCTTTACTAGGTTGGCTAGCTCTTCTTCACTTCCAGCCAGTCCGTCTATGTCATCCGCAAAGCATAAGTTGTTGATTGTTCTTCCACCAATACTGACTGTCCCTACACGCGTTTCCAGTGCATCTGACATAATTCTCTATAGGAAGATGTTGAACAGGGTGGGGGACAGCAAGCAGCCTTGTCATACTCCAACCGTGTTCTTGAACCACTCTCCGATGTTATTTTTGAAGAAGACTGCACTGGTGGCCTCATCATAGAGGCTGCATATCATTCTGATTAGGTTTGTGTTGATGTTATAGTGCCTCATGGTAGCCCATAAAGCAGCATGCCAAATCCTGTCGAATGCCTTCTTGAAATCCACAAAGACGTGGTATAGGTTTTGTTGGTGCTGAGCATATTTCTCACATAGTTAAGACTGGCAAAAAGGGTTGTTCCTAGATCAATTTCAGATTGGTTTTTATTACTTTTTGGTGAACTTCTTTTTCTGAGATCTTCAAAGTCATGGCCCTGGTAACAGCACATGCTGGATATAATTCTGTATCTTCTTCTTGAGATTCAGTGAAACAGGGTTCATTAGTAACGATGGGTTCGGCTACCACCTTCCCACCAGCTAAGTCATTGCCTAGCAGCAACGAGATGCTGTCCAATGGTAATGTTGGTCCGACACACACAACCACAGGTCCGGAGACTAGGTCTGATTTGAAATGGATGAGATGTAAAGGTACATCAATGCATCCCAGCTCTACGCCTCGTAACAGGATGTTGCTCCCAATAGCAGTAGATCCAAACAAGAGAAGTTTACCCTCATATATGCTCTAAAATTGGCCGCTATTTCCATTTCTTTTAATTTTATTTGTAGTTCTCTATCTTTTTCTTCTTCCTTTCTCTGTAGCTCTAGCTCCATTTGTTTAAGCTCCCTGTCTTTTTCTAGCTCCAGTTGTTTGAGCTTCAGTTGGAGTTCCATACTTAATACTAGGATCATTCCGCTGTTTGACTGAGGCTAGTTCATCCTCAGACAAAATATCCTTATCCACTAAGTGGACGATGATCTTATCTCGTACCGTCTTTTTTAGCGCCGAATGAGCTAAATATAATTAAAAACTATTGACTTACAGTATATTGTAAGTCAATAGTTTTTTAATTATATTTCTTTTGGTTTTATAATTCATTATAGTTAACATAATAAAACTTATTAATTGTAATTAGCCCTGGTTTGTGTATCGTATTCTTTGTTAGTGTATTTATCATCTGGTATCGTCCTTTGTTCTGTACTGTTTTAGAACGAGCCATGCACTTAAATAAGAGATTAATTATTATTTCTCCATATCGATAACAGTATGTAAAACCCCCCCCCCCCCCCCCCCCCCCAACCCTTCATACTGGCACAGACCGCATTAGATGGACCTACAGTTTATGGAATTCACGACGGGACCCTCAACGCTCGAGAGAGCCCTGTCCCTATACCATTACCACCCTATAGAAAACTACCAATAATAATAATAAGCTGATGCCTCTGAATCTGACTTAATGGTCTATTATTTTTAGATTACTTTAAAGGTATAAATATACTTTTGGTCTGAGACTGGCAAAAATTCTGGCCACAAATCGGCTAAACAGACCAAAACAACCTATGTGTTTGACTGACTTTGTAAATACATGTTTTACATTAAAATTTCTCTTTAAAACCAATGAAAATACATGACAAAACAATTGGAAAACAATTGGAAAACAATAAATAAATGTTATAGTAGCCAATGAAGTTTTTTTAATGTAGTTCCATGAGGTAAAAATTAAATTTTTATTTTATTTCTGTACAAATAATATGGGACCGCCGTTCTGAGGAGTGCCGATTTTTTTCCCCCATTAAAATTATTATAATTACTTTTTTAAAAATGTTGTTGTCACTAACTTTTCACTAATAAGAGTAAGGCTGGACTAAGGCTATATTTATTGATTTATCCCTTAATTTCTTAAAATGATAATGATAAAAAATCGAAGTGGCTATTTGCACCCGGGTACCAGAAGTGAGAGGTTGGGATTAAAAAACTATTAAAAATATTATTGTTGGTTTTGTAAAACAAAATGAGGTATCAAATGAAAGATAATTGAATGGACTATAAAAATATGTTTGTAAACTTAATTCTTCAGTTTAACTAAAATAAACTGCCACAAATGACATCCAAATAGCATTTATCATTTAGTCAAAATGGACCCGGGCACGCAGCGCTGCCATTCGCAACCGGGTCCCATTAGACTCAATGCATATCATAAGTTTATACTTAAAAATGTAAGGCAGTGTCTACACGTCCGGCGACCGGACAAATAGTGCGGGAGATATACATCCGGCGGGCCTGTCACATGACCGCCGGACAAGTGGGAGATATTCCGACAGCAGACATGTCATGTGACCACTGGACGACTATTAGGTGTTATTATTCCGTCAGGTCATTTGACAGGAGGTCGCCGCAAAATAGTTGCATTGCTTATGATATTCCAATATTGTGAACAATAATTACATATATTAGTCCGCCGTTCCCTAGATAATAAATAAATGCTGAACATGTTAATATATTCATATGCTCTGAGATACATAAAGTGTACCGTAAGCATTTGACTTTGAACATTTCATTAGACTAGTCTGCCTAATATATATATACTAACTAGTAGTACTATATAGTCTATTACTATTTGATTCCGACTCTTCAAAAAAAAAAAAGTCCGTTATTATGGTTAAACATCTTATAAAGCTCTATCTTGAAGCCTAAATTTGAAAGTGCGAAGTAGGCTTTGTTACGACGGTCATGTGACTTGGTCGACGGACGAATATCTTGATAAAGTATTCGTCCGGCGGTCATGTGACTTGGTCGCCGGACGTACATGTAGGCACTTCGAAATTTTAAACAATTCCACAGAAAATTTGAAATTAATATCTAAAGAATATTATTATTATTATGATTTTTGGGAAATTAAAAAAAAATCAAGTAAGTGACGAGTCAGCATATTTTATATATTTTATTATAGGAAAATAATAAAGATTTTTTTTTTTAATTTGTGCGGAATATTAACAAAAACTAACTTATATTTTGTGGTTTTATTTAGAAGTACTGTTATTAAACTATTTTCCCTGTAAATATTATATTTTTCTATCATTTTATAATTAAGTTATAGGCCTTAAAAAGCAAAAATGAGGGTCACGAAATGTGGAGGTAATCCCCATAGTGCAAAAGTGGTTTTGAGGTCCCTACTAAAAAATTCATAACTTTTGAATCACTTGAGCTAGAAAGTTGATCCTTGTGTTTTTGTAATCTACTCACCATGCTCTATAGAGATGTAGTATTTTTATATTTTTAGAAATGTTTTGAAATTTTCAAAGGGCCTGTCCATAGTTGTCCTGAAAGAAAATTTTGCACAATAATTAATATTAAGAATTAAAATACTTTAAAATTTTCCACAGGTAAATTATAAATAATTACTGACACATCTTTCAATTGCATATTAAAATTTAGATCCGGTTGTCGTAGACTACTTATTCAGTCTAAGTTAAAGTTAATGGCTCAAATGACTGCAAAAAATATCAAAATTTGCTGAACTTAATGAACCAAAAATAAGTATAAATTGATGCAACTTTAAATTTAAAATTTTTTTGAGTTGGGCTTACTCATTGATTTTATCGGTGTGAGAATCACTGATATAAATACAAATAATTGGCTTAATTTTTAAATTTATAAATTGCAACACCACACCAAATCTGAGCTTTGTATCTTTAACATTTAATAAGTTATGCTTCTTTTTTCACTGTAAAAATGCACAGTTTATTGAATTTATATGGGAAAAGTTGTATTTTACTTTTACTTTTAAAATAATTATTTAAATAAGAAAATTCTATTTTATAAATCCTACAAATATCTATTTTTTATAGTGACAAAATATAGAGGGAAAACTCATTCCACCGGTAGTCAATAGTAAAAAAAAAGTGATTTTAGATCAACACTAAATAATTCATAACTATTGAACCATTTGAGCTAGAATGAGGGATATTGGTGTTTTTGTAAATGATTCAATAAGCTCTATTCAACTGCTATGAATTTATATTTTAAGAAAT
The DNA here is from genome assembly GCA_964017045.1 of Omphiscola glabra. Classification (NCBI taxonomy): domain Eukaryota; kingdom Metazoa; phylum Mollusca; class Gastropoda; family Lymnaeidae; genus Omphiscola; species Omphiscola glabra. The sequence continues at coordinate 32,581,428 of OZ024796.1, read as the reverse complement.
ATTTTGAAAATTTCATCGGGTACCTATTAATTAGTAATAATAAGTACAGTGGTGTAAATATGGCACTATTTGGAGAGTGGGTTTAGGGTTTACCAGACTCCCTCAAAAGGGTGAAAGAAAACACAACAACCAACCTTTTGACAAAAAGCCTTCTTTAGAGCAAGAATATGAACATATCATACTTATAGCTGTGTATCATAAGTTAGATACTTGACAAAATTTACCAAATGAAGAAAATTTTATGATTAAAGTTACAAGTTTATTAGGAATTTTATTTTTTGAGGTAGTCAAATAGTTCTTTTTGGTCAGGTTTTTAAAAAGAGCAAATAATTAATGAGAAATATAGTGATTATAGTATTTATAGGAAAATATAAAAGTTTTACCAAAAATATGGGATGGATTAAACATTTGTTATTTGAGTGGACAAGTTTTTCAAGAGGAATCAAGATGCATCTACATAAAATACTTTTAATTTTGTGGTGATAGAGCCTATATCTAATTTCAAAGTTGGCATATTCAAAAAGAGTGCTAATGGTTCAGCTAATCACTACTAACTGAATATTTTGTTTCATTTGTGGCCAAAATGTTATAAATTTTCATATAATAATTTTAAGTTAATACAAATTTGTAATTTTCTTTTTGAACAAAATTGTAAACTAAAGAAGTGTTATTTTTTATTTCAGCAAATCTGAAGATCATAAGTGCATGTTTTGGAGCTTCCTTGAGCTCCTGGTTTAGAAGTTATTCAGCAGTGAAAGAAGTTAGGAACATTTTTAAAAAAGCAAAAATAATGGCAGACAAATCAAAATCCCAATACAATGTTGTTTTTGTGTTAGGTGGACCTGGAGCTGGAAAGGGTACACAGTGTGAAAAGATTCAAGAGGTAAATGCTTCAGTCATGAAATGCACGAAAACTAGTACAGATTTATTGCATCATATAAATTAACATATTTACTGAATAATTAATAATAGATTTTCTGCTGCTAAACAATTTAGTTCTAACATCTAAAATTTCATCCATTTTCTCAGACTTTTGGTTACCAGCACTTATCTGCGGGAGAGCTTTTGCGACAAGAAAGACTGGCAAAAGGATCTCAATATGGTGAAGAGATTGAAAAACACTTAAAGGATGGTTCCATTGTACCTGTTGCCATTACTTGTTCACTTTTACGTAGGGTAAGGGCGAGTGCAATTTTTAATCACTCGTAGAGACAACAGATCCTAGTTCAGTGATGATGAGTTTGTCCCAATATTATTCAAATAGGTATTCTAAAAGAGCCACTGATAATTCCGCTGCGCTGATAAATTTTTTAAAAATAGGGTTTCGCTAACTGTCGTACCTTTTGGTCCATATTTGTTGGACTGGAAGCAAACGGATTTAGAAAGTACTGATGTTGATCTTTATTCTGATATAGGTTTGCGATTTGAAAAATAAAAATGTATGTTTAAAAACGATTTTAGAATTAAAAATGGATTTTCTAGCTGTTACCATCATTTTACAGCTTGTAATAATACATTTTATGAAGGCCAATCCATTTCATAATAAAACTGTTATTATTTTGGGAATGCCCCATTTACGGAGAAAAATCGGCTTGGTTCGGAAATACTTCATCAAATTCCTAAAAATAAATATTTTTCCGTGATCAGCTATTGATGGAGTGCGAGTAAGAAAATCACAAGTGGAATAAGCTGACTGTTTTGGATAAGCCTTTTTGCTAAATTTAGTGCTTTTTCCATGGATTTAAAAAACTGTCATAGGTAAGTTAAAACATTAATTCTTACATTTTATTCTTATTTATTTTAAAATAAGCTTTTTATTTTTTGTATTCATGATTTAGTGTCGGCACTTTTGGGCTTATCCTTAACTGGTCCAATGTTTCTTTAGTTTCTTCCAAATAATCTGCTAGCCTTATTTTAAAGTTCCTTGCATTTAATTTACGATTATGAATACTTTAAAGGATCACATAATTATTTAAATCAGTGTTTAAATGTTTAATTAGATTTTATTTTATATTTGAGCATGTGTTAAGAAAGACCAGTAATTCATTAAAATGTTAATATCATATCGATTCGCAATGTTTTTTTGGGAGACAGTATTATTTTCACTAAGGTGAACAGCTAAGTCTTTTTTTTTAAATTAATTTTTGTTTATAACAGAGTTTTTCATAATCAGTTTTACTCATCTGTTTTTAAAAATGAAGTTATAGGATAAGATTCACAGTTCAGGAAATTTAGACGTGATTGTTGTATTTAAAAAAACAAAATTGCCTCTCCCCCTTTCATAAATGGTAGAGTCCAAAATAAATATTCTTACTTAGCATTACTATAGGCAAGCTGTAATGGTGCCATGTAAGGAGCATGTAAAATCTTATGACATAAACACAGGCCTATATTTTCATTATAATATTTCAGTGGATGAGCCATACAACATCTTTAGAGACTGCTATCAACACAAAGGAAAGGGGAGATGCAGAGCATTGCCTAAACAGATCGTCAGAAACAACAGGATCCTAGTGCAGTTATCAAATTTCTGAGAAGAAGGTCAACGGTTAGTATATTTCAGTATTTTGTTAAGGGGTTGCTTACAAAATCACATATACATGCTATGTTGATTGAAATGAATATTATAATAATAATATGAATGTTTGCTAGCCATACTAATTCCGGGACTAATAAAATAAAATGCTCTTTAGCAGGTTTTAGGCAAATGGATTGCAGACATTTTTCCGGACACCATGGAGATGCAAGAGTCCAAAACTAACTCTCTTTTTTGATGCATAATCGACACAGTGAGACAGTCCTACATAGATAAGGCATTGGAACCTGTCATCCTGGAGGACTTCCTCAACATGGTTATAGACTTTAATTTTATTTTTGAAAGTTGTGCTTCTGTGGGTATTATTCTTACAAATTTTCCACCAAGTTGTCTTCTTGATATATTTAAAGCTTCTTGACAAAAGAAAAAATTCATCACATTGATTTATAAACATATGTACAGCATCATATACATCTGACTCATGGTATGATGAATTAAATATATCTTGAAATTGAAAAACAGACTTCAGCCATACTTTTCACAGATTTATAAAATTCAAAGTATTTTATATTACAATTAGTGACAATATCCCAATATAAGCCAGTAAGCTTCAAATAAATAAGAGCAATACAACAAACCAATGTCATTAAAACATTATCCTTTAAATCTAAAGTGACACGCTGTAATATTAAATTGGGTGCACTTAGAATTCCACATGTGAAAAACGTGATTATCTTATTAAAGTGAAAATAATTGATGAATCAGCTTTAAAAACCAGTTAAATCTATTGCCTTTAAAGCTAGGAATTTTTGACTTCTCAAAAATGTAATCCATTCCACCCTACACCCATTTTTTTTTATCACCCATTGATACCAAAACAATTAAAACTTGTTCTTATAATTCTACTAGCGAGTACCCGGCATGCGTTGCAATGCCACCCAAGAAAGAAAGTGTTTGCGTTTTAATTATGTTTCTTGAAGAGCTTTTAAATACACAATTTTCTTTGTTTTTACGTCTGGTGCATACACGAATAAATCGGAAGGTTTTCCATCGCGAGAGCAGGCCACATACAGCTGTCCATGGGAGAAGCATGGGTTTTCCAAATTTAGTCCGCAAACTTGTAGCGATTGTCCCTGTGCTTTGTTGATGGTCATTGCAAATGCGAGTCCCACCGGAAACTGCAGACGTTTGAATTCAAATAGCATATCTGTTGGAATCATTGTGATGCGTGACAGCAATACATCTTCTCCTTTAAATTTTCCATTTAAAATAGTTGCTTCGATGATATTGTCCATCAAATTTTTCACTGAAAGCTTGGTGTCGTTGCAAAGTTGTGGTGGATTTATGTTTCGTAAAAGAATGATAGGCATGCCAATTTTGAGTGTTAAAATGTGCGACGGGATGCCTGGCAAGTCAAGTGAATTCAAGAACCGTTGGATAATTGACAAATTCGTCTTGATTCAGTACAGTATCGATGGACTTATACGTTGTCGTTTCGCCTGGGATTTCATTTTAAATGCTTAAGTTGATGGCATTGACATCTTTGATTTTGGCGGCCAATATAGCACATGCACTGAGCCACTGATGATTTTTGTAAGTTTGCGCGATATTTGGAAAAACTCTATGAATCAATTCGTCGATGGTTGCTGTAAATTTACAGAAACTTGTTGGCAATGTTAAACATTGTGTGGATTCATCGATTGCCATTTTCCCATTCCCAATGTCCAACAACTGTTTTGTGAATCGTTCAGCGGATGCATCATTGTGTAGTAGTAGTTGCACACCCATATTGGTGTTCAAAGTCAATTTCTGTACATGTCGCCATAAAACTGATGATTTGAGACATGCATTTAATTCATCGGCGTCTGTTGAGCGTGGTATGACTGGTAGAGCTTGTCGAAAATCACCAGATAAAAAAATAAGTGCGCCACCAAAGAGCTGTTCATTTCCTCTCACATCTTTAAGTGTACGATGAAGCGCTTCCAATGCTTTTTTGTGCGCCATAGTACATTCGTCCCATATAATGAGTTGACATGATTTAAGTACTTTACCCATTTCAGAATGTTTATTTATATTGCATGTTGGTGTCTCGGTTATTTGCATATTCAATGTCAATTTCAGTGCTGAATGCGCTATTCGTCCACCATCCAAAAGAGTTGCTGCAATTCCAGATGATGTGATTGCCAGTGCAACATTCTTTCGAGATCGTATGGTTGCCAAAATAAGTGAAATTAGGAAAGTTTTGCCTGTGCCTCCGGGAGCATCTAGGAAATTTTATCAACCGCTTTGACTTGCAATTGCATTCATAATTATGTCATACACTATGCGTTGCTCTGGAACCAATTTCGGAAGATTCATTTTAACAAATGTACCCAATTTGTCGATATCAAAGTGTGTTTCTCGATGCAAATCTAGATGGAAAAGGTTGTTTGCAGATCGATTCGGAGCAGTCATTCCTAACTCTACCAGTGCTTTGTTAGCGATTGCCAAACATATGTCCTCAATTGAAATCAATGCCTCATTATACACGTTTGGTGTAAATTGAATGTCCGGATTTTGATTCGTTGCACGCAAACTGTGTAGAATGTCTTCACTCATGTAGTCTTTGTATTTATCCCAAAGATCTTTTGGATTGGATGGGAAGCATGTTGTCAATATGATTGCAAACAAAGTGCGTATTTGCTGTGGTTGAGCAATACTCAATTCATCAGAGAGCGAAGTGTCCCAATGAGCATCGTTTTCCAGAAGTTGTAATTCTTGGCAAGCTTCACGATAAGTGGCATATACTTGACCGTTTACTGTTCTCAATTCTTGGAAGGATGTTGGTCCACGTACGTTGATTAACAGTAATCGCAAGTAAAAGCATTCTGCATTGTTTGGGTGAACAGTATACAGACGGCCTAATGCGTCGGTTGAATATAAATTTGGGTGTTTTTCAAATGCTTTACCCTGTTTGTGACGTTGAAAACTTTTTGCTGATGCATTCCATGTGTAATATGTTGGCACTTAGCGTCTTTGCAAAAATATCATTCCCGCACAATGAGAAAAATGCAGTTAACGTTGTTGGCGGAAGTGACAATGCTTGTGCGCGTGCATTTTCTAATGTAAAGTACAGTGCTGTCCATTTTCAAGGTGCACTGCCAAATGAACAACTGTTGGATGGCGATCATGGATTGGAAATGATAAAATGCGCCATATTGCTTCATTGCTAATTAATGTAGCGTCCAAGCTGATATTGGTAGACTTCATCGAGTGAGCGTGTTGCTTTTTCAACTCCAAAAATTGCCATCGCTTCCTTTGTTAACATATTTGCAAATGTACTTGATTGATTTCACCGAATTGCAATACTTGACATTGATGTGTGCTTTGAACATTTTCGAGAGTAAAGGTGAATAAGGTACTACCCAACGATTATCGACTTCAACATCATTGTTTCGTACTTTTAAAGTGATTGATTTTCAACCATCTTCAGTTGATCGTCGACGATATAGTTAATATCCGTCATTGCCAGTGACAGTCTCCGCTACTAAATCTCTTGGGTATCGTTTCGTACATTTCCCATCAGACATGCATGGTGAATTTTTGTTGCGTAAGCCACATGGACCGTGAATCATGTTTTTGGTGACGATTTCTAATAATTAATAAGTATTGATCAATGTCACCATCGGGTGTTTCTGCAGAAATTACTTTATCAATTTGATCTGCTTTGACTTTTTCGATCAACCAAATTAAAATGTGTGCATGTGGCAATCCTCTTTGTTGCCATTCAACGGAATACATCCAACAGCTTTTCTCTCCAAAAACATGATGCGTGACAATAAAATCGATTAAAGATTTCAACTTTTGTTTGAACACACACGCAGTAATATGTTGACGGTCTGATGATGATTGTCCAGTTAACAACAGTTCTTGTATTTCATCCCACTTAGGGTTGCATGTAAAGGTAATAAAAAAATCTGGGCGGCCATATGCACGAACAAATGTCATTGCATCTTGTGCATATTCATGCATGTGACATGGACTCCCAGTAAATGTGGCCTGCAGTATAACCATTTTCCCCAATTCATTTGGATTCACATTGCCATCATTCACAACTGCATCACGTAAATGTATTCTTCGGAACGCAACTTGCTTTGATTTAATCGAATGTAGAGGAGTCATTCGGTTTCAATTTTGGCATACAAATCAACAATGTATTGATGGAACAATTGTCGACATTTCAAGATATGATTTTCGACACTCTCATGAATCATCAATCGATATGAATAGTAATTCATGGAACTGACTTTCTTATTCGATTCCTTATTTGTTTGTGGATTTCTCAATTTGATGTTGAAATTATATCCATCTTCTCCTTGCCAAAATAAAATTGGATATTGCAATCCGTCGTATGAGCGATGAGTTTCTGAGACTCGCTGAACATCACCATTTCTGCGATGAAGAATTATATCACGTGAGTTAAATTCTTCGCCTACTATAACGATCACCACTTCATCAATTGTTGGTGCATTGTATTGTCTTTCATGTTGGCCGACAGGTGTTTTGTCTGCTCTAACTACAACTGTGTAGTCATCTGTCGTCATTTGTTCAAGTGCAATTTTAAACAATTGAATTAATTCGTTGTGTTGCAAAAATAAAGCTTGCTATGCAGCTACAATTTCTTGTTTAGTGCCCATCTTGATATGACAACGTTGATAGATTTGTTCATCAGGATTCCCCATGAAATAAATTTGAAGAAATTTGTGATCTGTGTTTGGCAGTAGTAGTGATCCTGCACGATGATAAATTTGCCCTTGCACTTTAAATGTTGGCATGATATTTGTTGCACCGAAAGATGTCATTTGGAAACATGAATTGTACTTGTGTATGTTTGCAGAGAAATGTTTCGATTGGCTTGTGTCACCTGATACCAACGTCGATAATGGTTCTGGTGGTGAATGTAATTCTGGCAATTTCACTTTCCCACCCACGCAGCAAATTCCCGCTGTTTCATTCTTAAATTTGAGGGCACTGCAATACATGCATAATTTATCCATTTTTCCAATAACCACGCTTGGATGAAGACTGTAATCATAATTAGCATTGTAATGGAATGCACTAAGATTTAATTCAACGTGCAGTGTTCGTCTGGTTCGAGCATTGCGTACTCGGGCGGTTTCCAGTCTTGCTTCACGTTGCTGGACTGTTTCCGAAGCTCGTGATGACCTTTTCTTTCGCGCTTGAGGTGTGGAAAAACCAATAGCTTTTCGTTTGGGCGGCATCAGTGATTTGACAGCAAAAGTATTGCTTTGTGACGAATATTACAAATGCATGTGATATCTGTTATTAGATGTCGATAGGCAATGGTAATTTCACATTTAACACCACTTGTTACGTCACACACAAAATGAAATATCGCAGTTTGTATTTGATTCAATTAATTTACGATATTTTTAACGTTAATAGTTTTCACATGTTAGGAAGTACAATGAATTGTTGGCAGTACAATTCCAGTTGTATAGTTATCACATTACTTTATAAATCATAATTCCAGCGTTAAAATGTAGATGTTATTATAGTTCAATACCTTTGTTGTCTATGGGGTAATTTAAATACTTAAGAAACCATCGATTTATTTCAAATGTCTTTTCATAAACAAAACAATTCCGAATTTCTAACACTCTATTATAGAATTACTTTATCATTGCTGTTCAAAACCATAACACTTTACATCATCATATCCTATTATAAAATACGTCACAAAATTCAAGCTTATTTTGTAACACAGAAACTGAAATGTCATTATTTGTATTTGATTCAATTTCATCCACCCATGAAATAGCTCTGTTTGAAATTATATTTTTATAGTTCAATTAAGAAAAAATGGAATTAGGGGCCCCCGACCCCAAACGGAATATTGTGAAATGGTTGTAATAAATTAGAAACCTTTGCGGGCATGCGCACAACTCGCCAACTTCTTATCGTAATGGGATGAATGGTAAAGGGACGCAAATGGAAATTATATTTTTATAGCACCAATGCACTGATATCCACCCAAAAACGGAATATTGAACAATGGTGGAACTAATCTAGAACCTACTTACTATGTACAGTAACTTACAAACTGAAATATCACTCTTTGTATTTGATTAAATTCAATCCAACTATTGAATAGCTCTGTATGAAATTATAGTTATAAAGCTCTTAGAAAAAAAAAACGAATTTAGGGCCACTGGCCCAAAAGGAATATTGTAAAATGTTGTTCTAATTTAGAAACATTTGCGGGGGTGCGCATATCAATTCACCAAAGTTTTATCGCAATCGGATGAATGGTATAGGAATGCATACGATAATTATAAAGACAATAAAAGGGTGGCAAACGCATGTAGGGCCCCGGAAACAAACGGAATATTGTAGAATTGTTGTATTACTTCAGAAACCTACTTATTATGTCACACACACAGTTTAATGTAGCTATTTGTATATGATTAAAAATCTATCCATTCATACAGTAGCTCCGTTTGAAATTATATTTGTATAGCTCATATAGGAAAAATAGAACATAGGGCCCCTGGCTCAAAACGGAATATTTTTAAACGGTTGTAATAATTCAAAAACCTTTGCGGGTGTGCGCAAAACATCTTACTAAAGTTTTATCGCATTCAGATGAATGGTATAAGAGCGCATGCGTAAATTATTTTTTAGAAAGCTCCTTTAAGTAAAAAACCATTTTGGGGCCAATGGCCAAAAAAGGAATATTTTAAAAGTGTTGTAATGACTAAGTAAAATGCGCAAGCTTATGAACAATAACTCAAAAAGATTTTGTCACAATCGCATGCATGGTGTAGGAGCGCATACGGTTTGAAATTATATTTATATAGCTTATATAAGAAAAAAATGAACATGGGGCCCCTGGCTCAATACAGAATATATTAAAACGGTTGTAATGGTTTGGAAACCTTTGCGGGCGTGCTCGCAACATTCGTGCTCGCAACATTTCACCAAAGTTTTAGCGTATTTGAATAAATGGTGTAGGAGCGCAGGCAAAATTTTTATTTTACAAAAAACTCATATAAGAAAAAAACGATCTTGGGGCCAACTGGCAAAAAACGGAATACTTTAAAAGTGTTCTAATGACTCTGTGAAATGCCCAAGCTTATGGACAAAAACTAACCAAAGTTTTGTTGCAATCGCTTGAATGGTGTAGGAGCGCATACGGTTTGAAATTATATTTATATAGCTCCTATAAGAAAAAACGAACATGGGGCCCTTGGCTCAAAACTTAATATTTTAAAACGGTTATAATTATTTCCAAACCTTTGTGGGCGTGCTTGCAATATTTCACCAAAGATTTAGCGCATTCGGATAAATGGTGTAGGATCGCAGACGGAAATATTTTTTACAGAGCTCGTATAAGAAAAAACAACAATTAAGGGCCAACGGCCAAAAACGAAATATTTGAAAAGTTTTGTAATGACTCAGTTAAATGCCCTGGTAAAGTTTTGTTGCAATCGCATGAATGGTGTGGGAGCGCAAATGAGACATACATACATACAGACATACATTCATTTTTATATATTATAGATTAGTAGCAGTGTCAGCAACATAATAGTTTGTCTTGTTCTCGCCCTAAACAGTGACTCGGACTTTGTTTTATATCCAATTTATAATTAAATGTTTTTAAGGTGCTGAAAATTCTAAATTTTCGGTACGATAATACCCATTTTTATAATATTTATTGAGTAGAATTTTGTTTCCTAAACCTTAGTCATTTGCTTTATTATTTAAAAGATGTGCTACAATACTGTGTAATATTTGTTAAGATATCCTACTTCGTTAATTTTTTATGAATTTTTAAAAATCTATGAAATTCTTAGTTTTTGTGAACATGCCTTGCTGAAATAATTTCTGTAAAATATTTTGTTGTTTTCACCTTTGCCTGATGATTTCACATTGATGTGATTTAAATTACCTTTTACTTGACTCCTGTATTTTTAGAATATCTTAATTGATTGATTTTTTGTTATTTTTTCAAATGGAACTAAAATTGACTTTTTGTCTCCCTTTTAATATTTTTAAAAATTGACTTGAACTTCTGCTCGTTTTTGGATGAATAAAAATTGTATTTACATTTTAATGACAACCCTGAAAAAAATTGAGTTTGTTATATGCATAACTGGTTGTGTGTGCAAGAGATTTGAACGTTCCAACTTAGTTATTTCAGAAGATGGCGTGTGTCAAAACTACTTTCCAGTCATCTAAAAATTGACCCAGTTCCTGATTGTTTAAAAATTCATAACTTTGTTAATATTGGAGATAGAGAGTTAAAATTTGTGGTTCTGCTCTGATTAAGCCAAGCTCTATTTAGGGGAATAGTTCAATTTTATTTCATTATGAAACTTTCATTTAGAATACCTAATTATAATAATATAATTTGAGTTGAATGAATTTAATGATTGTATTCTTAAATTTTCCATACTTTTCGATTTAACATTTTTACATGTGATGTATTTTGTGTCATTAAAAAAAAATGTAATTAATTATTAATTTTAAAAATTCATGAAATAACTGACAGGCAAATAATTGAAATAAACGTAATTTTAATCTACATTGAAGATTTAATTCATTGAAAACCATGCGCCTCTCATTTGTGATTTATCACGTGGGACACAATATTTAATGTGTCATAAAAAGCTAGTACTGTAATCAAGACAAATTGTAATTAACAGTACCAGTACAGGATAATTAACCCTCTTAAGACGCTGGGCAGACCTATCACCCCAGAGTGTTATGTCGAAAAAGACAAAAAGCCCATCTATCCACCCATCTTTGTACCAGCTAATCAGATTGCATCTCGCATTTCTTGCTCATCTCACCATTTAATGGCGGCTTCTATTGATATTTTATGGTGTTGCATCATTTTATTTCAATTGTTTATGATACCTAGTAATCCCTAAATAAATCATAAATGCTTTAAAAAAAATGTGACATTGTAATATGCCAAAAGGCATAAGAGACCCATTTTTTCACATTAAATCTCATTCAGATGTTTGTTAGGATTTATTTAGGCTCCAACAATCATAAAATGTGACAAAATTCAGCAACTAATACATGTTTATTCTAAGTGAAAAAAAGTAATTGCACGCATACATTATGCAAATCAGGATGTCTCATTTGCATAAATGTGAGATTTCAAAAAGATCTTACTAGTTTACTCAATTCCCTACAACTATAACTATATATATAATAAGTTTTATATATGTGAAGTAATTGGTTAATTTTTAATAAATTCTCTTGCAAAGTAAGTGCAGGGTTTTTTAAAAGGGCTCTGTCTTTTTGGGACAGACAGGCAGTCCAAAAAGCCTCTGTCTTAAGAGGTTTAATAGTATGTGTATTTTTTTTACTACCTGGGTATTTGATTAAGAAGATAACACTTTAATATGTCCATTTTCCTCAAAAAGATAATAAAATTAAATTAACTCTGTAGTTTTGTATTTTTAATTTTGAAATTAACTCCGTCAGTTTCGTCAACCCGATTATGCAAGGCTGTACATAGAATGCACGTTTTATTTCAGAGAGTAACTAAATATCATTAAAGATGACTTTATAAGTACATTAGTTATATTTTTATCTACTAACAGGAGATGGAGTCTAGTTCCAAGAATAATTTTCTAATAGATGGTTTTCCAAGAAATAAAGACAACCTTGATGGATGGAATGAAGCAATGAATGGGGTGGCTCAAGTTAAGAGAGTGTTGTTCTTTGATTGTCCTGATCAGGTATGTCATTCACTAATCACAGACCCAGGTTACATAATAATAGAACAGAAAGTTCAACTTCAAGCTTCTTAATTGTAGTGATTAAATTATAAACAATACATCTAATAACCAGTACGGAAAACAAATTTCATTACAACAATGAAGATATCATACTTATAAATTGGCATATAGGAACTAGCAACGAAAGTACATTGCAAGGCCGTGGAACACAATTTGTAAAGATTTATGCTGTAAATTTTTAATACCAGGTAATAGCCTGTTTCTAGATGTTTAAATATTTAGTACCAGTACCATTTATTTTTATTTTGGACACCTACAACGGCTACCACCTCTCTATTTCCTACATATGTCAGTGTATTTCTCACTGCTAGGTTTGTGTAGACAGATGTCTCAGTCGTGGATTAACCAGTGGAAGATCAGATGATAATGCAGAAAGTTTAAAGAAGAGGTACATAATGCATATTTAGTCGCTTTGAATTTGAATTGGTATGTTAGCTTCTATTAATTTTTCTATTTTTTTGCATTCTTACAATTTCAGGAATTTTTAAAATAAAATGATTTATCATTTCAGGATTCAGACATATCGAGAATCTACCATGCCAATTGTAGATCATTTTCGCAAAATTAATTTAGTATCAGAAATTCAAGGCGATAAGTCAGCTGAAGAGGTTTGTATTACTTAGACATTTGTAATTTATAATTCCATTTCACTTGCCCCACCCAAACAATTTTTTCTTATTTTAATTCAACTTCTGTTTTGTAAACATGTCTAGAGAATTAACAATACTTACATTTTCAAAAGTAAAATTAAACATTCATTATCATTCTGTAATAAATATTTTTAAAAATTATTTTTATATACTGGTACCGTATTTTAAAACCAAAAGCATTCATTTTAAGTTATGAAACTTTGGTGAGAATTAAATGTATTTACCTATTAAAAAGTCCTGCTTATAATGCTAGCTTTTATATTAATGAAATGCTAATACTTTTTATTTGGTGTGTTCTAATTTATTTTTATTTTTTTTAAAATTAAGATTAATAGTTTGCTCAGACATCATAATACCCAGTATATCTATTCACAGGTTTTTGAAGATGTCAATAAAGTCTTCAAAACCTTAAACTGCTAACCAACAGCTTTTGAGACAATATAATGCCAGTCCACTGAGGTCAATTTCATGAAGAAAACAATTGGAAGTTCATAAGTTTTATAAATGTAAAGCAATTTTTTCCCCAGACATTTTCAGCTGCTAGCATCTGCTGGACAGAAGTAGGGTCCAAATCTATTTATTCTTCTTAGATCTCAGTTTGTAGACTATACAATCTTTGTTGCCTATTTGTCCTGTGTTTTCAATAAATTATTATGTCCACTAAAAAATCAGGACATTAAATGGATTAATTATATGAAGCAAATTTTGTCAGAAAAGTATTTACAATTACAGTGGTACCTCAGGTTACGAACTTAATTCGTTCCAGAACTCTCTTCGTAACTCAAAACGTTTGTAACCAGAAAAATTGTTCATTTTGAATATCTACAACCTTTCCACGGTGGTAGAGCTTTCTGCTCCTCCAAGTCGTTGCCATTGACTTGCAGACCCATATTTTTGCCCAAGGACACAATCTCATCCACTACAGCTGCTGCTTTGGCCTCTAATCCTTCAAACTCTTCTCTAGCTGGTACACACGATAGCCAAACTTTCTTCGAGGCAGACTTCTAGGTACCGGGTATGGTTGGAGACATCATTCCAGGCCTTGTCAGTGAGGTTGATGCAGGGGAGGATGTTGAAGGGGTCTTTTCAGTTTTCATAATTATTTATTTTTTACCTCCACTGTTATCTGTTTCTGCTTCCTAGCAGCACCACTACAGTTATTCAAACTCATAATTGATGGGGTTAACAAGGAAAAATAATGAAAGAGATAAATGATAAACTGAATACAGTGCCACTGCTAAGAAATCTTTTACTGCTGTGTAGTAAGGCCAATGAAAGAGAGGCTGCACACGCGTGCAAAACTAGGCTAGTGCTAAGCGATGTTATACTGCGTGGCCTTTCGTTAGTACTGTATGCAATCATTTGTCTCCAACGTTAAACCTTGCTCTCTCTCTCCCGCTCTTCATAACCAGAGACAAAATTTTTTTGAAGCTGTTCGTAACCCAAATTGTACATGACCTGAGGCATTCATTACCCGAGGTACCACTGTAATTTTTAACCAGTCTATGAAAATAATCTTAGTAGCCACTACCAGTACACTAAATATTCTTTTGATAATTTATTTTGGAAGCACCATCTGCTTTAGAAGTTAATTCATAACGCTTACATGTGCAGAACCAATGTTTCTAAGAGTAAATTTCCTTTAGCTAATTGCAAGGCAAATAATTTTGTTCAAAGTTGAACTACGGTATGTGATATTACTGCTGTGTCAGACTTAAATAATGATTTGTACTTTATTAGATTTAAATACTTGGAATGATTTGTACTTTACATTCATATTGTAATTGTAACTTTAAAATTTTTTGGAATTAGAAGTAATTAGAACTTTTGTTTGGTGTGCTGTTCCTTAAGTTTAAGTTAAATAAAAATCTATATTAAAATAAATGTTAATTTAACTACATGTATTGACTAAATAAGCCATGTAATTGTAATAACTTTGTAATGTATGCCTTCATATTATAAAATGTACAGGTACATGAAGAAAACAATTACAAGTTCATAAATTTTATAATTGTAAAACTATCACTAACTTTAATCAAAGATTTAAGCCATTCAAACTATTCAAAGGTTTTAAGCACCCTGACAATTTGTTCAATGTGTTCACACACAAAATGTTGAGATACTTCTACTAATGTTTTCATCCTGTGTTGTACCGGTACAAGTTTTTCTAACCTTGACATAATGATAAATGTTGATAACATGACTTGTACTTGAATGTGATTGGTGGAAGTGGAATTTTCTTTCTTTTTTGTTTGGTCATAATTTGGCTTCGTAATTATAATCCTACACATTTTATTGATTTAAACTTTTAAGCTAAGCTTAATTTGTAATGTTCATGGATTATAAAATCTGTATCAGAAAATCTTGCATCAGATATGAAAAAGTAGAAACATTTACTTCATCTTTTTTGGTCAAGTAGTGTATACACTCACTTGTAGTAAAAATAGGTCACACTTAAAAGTGAGAAAACCTGAAACAAAAGGAGGCAACCAATCAACGATTATGTCGACAATGTATAAAAACAGTTTTATTTCGCTCATTTCCTTGTTAATCAGTGTGTAATGATTTAAAATAATTGATCGTCGGAGAATCCTTTTAAAAAATGTTAGTCAAAGATCGCATAGTTTGTGACGATTCCTTAAAAGTTTTCATGGAAATATCTGTGTGGTGTCTGTTTAACAAATATTGCATTGCTGCATTTGCGTTAAAAAAGGGCCAGGTAACTCCTTAAACTAAGGGTGTGACAAATCGTATCCTCTGTTCAAATGCAAATACCCACTTTGACCTATCTGCTGTTGCAAGTATATTAATAGTATATACAGTATTAATTTTCAGTCATTACAAATTATGTGCAGCTGAGGGATTTTTTATTACATGGTTAATTTTTTTAAAATAATTCATGTGACACATAGTTATTTAAATATACTGTACTCAAACAGGTCTTTACAAAAGCACTTTTGAAAATATGATTTTACTTTGGATGTATTCTTTTAGATGCTTTGATTTCAGGAACGTAAATTATATAAATTTAATAATTCAAATGCTTAATGAAGGTTTACTTAAAACAGGTTGCTTCCTTTTTTAACATCAAAAGTTTTTATTGATGAGGGCATTTGATGAATGGAGGTTATAATAATGGCTCATAAATAGTTTTAAATGACTTTAAAAAAAATATTTAGACTTTTTATTTAGAGGTTCATAATAATTCTTGTACATGTTGCCTTTATTTATTGTGTAACTAAAACTAAAATGAAATAAAAATTGTTTATGGTAGGGTAATGTGATTTGAGGCCATTATTTTACTAACTTACAATTGTAAAAGTAAAAGTGTTTTGTAACAGTCAGTGTTATCCATGCTTGCATATCAATCAGAAATAGTGTTGGATATAATTTGACCTATTAATCTGTGGTTATAGTCTAATCAAGTGGCTGTACAACCCTAATGAGAAATATATAGATATTTCTTACTCGCTTTTAAATATCTGAAATCTGACTAAGTAGTACAATTTTAGTTACAGTACTGTTGTGGGTATACATAATTATTGACCTCAAATTATTGGGAATTAAGTGATTAAGGATTTTCTAATTAGAGGGAGAATATTAATATATACAAATGCCTGTGCTTGGGGCAGTTTATATAAATTAGTGATGTCAGTAAAAGAAATAAGAGGCTTTAATTTTTAAAATCCATGCAGATAACACATTAGTTTAACTGTGTACGGGTTATTTTAGTCCCATTGAATGTGTATAAGGACAGGGTGGGTGGTAGGACTCACGTTACTAAGACTTATTCATATATTAATAACCTATGACTATGACAACATCAAAAATCAAGGTTTGGGTGAATATTCAAGTTCATAATAGGAATTTTATATTAGAGAAGGCCTTAGACAAGGCTTGTATGCTATTTAACCTAAAATTGGAGAGTTGTAAGAAGCATACATAATGAAACCTGAGGAACGATAACAGAACAACTTCTGAAGGAAACCTGAGACCCACAACCAAAAAATGAAATACTGGTACAAGACTATTTTAAGAAAAGAACAGACAGATGAAACCATTAAAATTAGAAATCTCACTTTTGAAAAAGTAAATAATGAACTCAAATATAACACCCGGTACCTAGTATCTTAATTGAATAGACAAAATTAATTACACTTACGGAAATAAAAGTAAGAATCAGACAGAAACAGGGCATACCTCAGTACCATAGTCATAGCAATACAAGAAAAACAAATTAATAAATCTAATAATTAAACTCAACACATGACATAGGGGAGAAAAGTTCTCCCGAAAATATGCACCAACCAGGAATTGTCTATCAGGATCCCACATTAGTTGCAAAAATAAAGAACAATACAGGCTTCGCAGGACACTAAGAATCAAGAAAGAATGCCAAATAACAGGAGTGAAGATGGTGAACCACCAAAACCCCAAAGGAAAATGGCTTAAACATAAAGGCAGACCTAAACTAAGATAGATGGATGAGGAGAGGGATTTACAGCAACTAGGAATCTAAAGCATGGAAAATCAGTTAGTTCTGAGTGGATGTAGTGAGTCAGGCCAAAGCTGGCTGTAGCACCAGACGGATTGTAGTGGACAAATAAATTTGAGGATGAATTGAGAACTAATTGCAAACAATTATATACGGCACAGTAAATACTCGTCTAGTTCAGGTATGTAATAAAATTTTAAGCCTTAAGCAGTTGCTACAAAAAAATTTTTTTAAAGGCGCTCATAAAATTTAACAAGTATAAGAGTATGGAAATTGGCCTATTTGTCAGAAATTTATTTGAAGAAAGTAGTAATATTTTAGCAAATGAAATTATTGATTGATATTGCCCAAGGCAAGGCCAAATATAAGCAAACGTAGAGATAGAACTTAGATGGTTATAGTCATAGTTATAAGTCTGAAAACACAATTCCTTGAACAGTTGGGTGGCCCTCAAAAGGGCCGTTATGGAATAATCTATGACACGATTAAAATTCTTGAGATTGCGATGATTTCTTTGTCTTGCCAGATGCAGGTGCGGCTCCTGATGAAGAAGACTTCTTGGGTAACAGGACAGCTTGGATATTTGGCAAAACACCTCCCTGGGCAATGGTAACTCCTGACAAAAGCTTGTTCAGTTCCTCATCGTTTCTAATAGCAAGTTGCAAATGTCGGGGAATAATTCTCGTCTTTTTGTTGTCTCTTGCAGCATTTCCTGCCAGCTCCAACACTTCAGCAGCTAAATATTCAAGTACTGCTGCAAGATAAACTGGAGCACCAGCACCAACTCTTTCAGCATAGTTTCCTTTCCGTAGAAGACGATGTATTCTTCCTACTGGAAACTGAAGTCCAGCTCGAGAAGATCGGCTTTTGGCCTTCGCTTTAGCTTTACCGCCTTTTCCTCTACCGGTCATTTTGTTGAATTATCAAGAGAATTGGACACAAAATAGTTCTCTACAACGCCTTGTGCCGTCAGTTAGGAGAAATGAAATTGGCGCTCTGTGAAAATCTTTTATATTAAGAAACCGGAAGTGAGGTTGAATTGGTATTTCGATACTGAAAAAGTAGTTACCAACTACTGTGTAAAAATAAAGAAAAAGCAATTATCTAACGAAATAATTAAAAAAAAACAACAAAACAATATTAATATTTCATCACTTTATTTTTCTTAAGTGAATAATTTTAATGAAGATATTCATAAAAATAAGTATTAAAGTCAGTAATACAGTTGCATAATATGTGTACTAAATTTTTATAAAGAAAGCTTATTTCAACTAATATGAAGAGCAACTGAAATAATAATTGCACAGAGACGTAGACTATATGAAATATTTTTTTAAAAGTTTTATTTTAAATTAGCTTGAAATTTTAAAAGTTGGGACAGACTCGATAAATTAGACAGACGATTCTTGACGTATTTTTATTATAGTATCGATACGCTTAATTCTCATGACAGAAAATTGCCATTTTCCGATAAAATTATAATAATGGTTTGGCCAATATTTTGTAAATTAGAAGGAATAAACACTTGTTTTTACCCGTTTACCTTTTGTACATGAATTATTGAGATTTTTTAAAGATATTTATTTAAATTCAACCTTTATATTAAGATAAAATTTTAATTTAAAAGTTTTATGTTTTATTCATATTGTTCTTTAAAAATTTCTAATCCTATTACTATTACATTTACTATGATCACTTTTCGGTGTTGCGCATGATTTTAAATATTATCCTTTTGTACATTATTTTGTTACAAACGCTTGTGAATATTTTGCAGCCCCATGGATTGCTCTTAAGCAAATGTCCACCCTCAAGAAGCCAGAAAATGTTGCCACTAAACGTATAGAAAAAGGGCCCCGGTAATTCGGTAGAGATAGTGCCACTGTTTGTAGTGAAGTCTAATTTTTTCTGATTGCTCAGTTTAAAATGTTATTATTTTTTCTGAAATAGGATACGTTGAAGATTAATAATTACTAATTTTTATAACTAGCATGATTTTATCATATTAAATTTTAATAAATAAAAAAGGTCACGTGATCATAATATTTGTCGTGGCTGATTTTTACAACTTTGTCGTCAATGTAAACAAACAATGAATGTTAAAAGTAGAACAACTCGTAAAGTTAAGAGATGGTCAAAGTAATGCATGATTAATAGCTTAAAGTAATTTCTGCTATTATTAGTATTATAGGTGGATTTATGTTAGAGTTAGACTGAACATTTTTTAATTTATTTGTTCAATTTTGTTTTAGATGGTGAACAATTTGCTACTTTAGAGACAGAGAAGACTTTTCTGGCTAAAGGGAAAGGAAGAAGGGGATCATTGCCTACTCTAATCATCAACAAAAATTACTTCTTCAACTCTATGTTTTGAAGGAGGAAAATAACAAGTCATGGGAGAAGGTAAATATAATTATATGCTTAACACTCTGCAGTCCGACTATAGAGAAATGGTACTTATTAATACCATAGGTTTTGTGAGTTGGTCATTTATTTTTTAACTTACATTTTTATTTTTTAAAAAATATTTATTATATTTTATTAATTTCTTTCATTGGTTTAAGTATTTGTAAAAAAATTAAAATTATTACAAAATTTGAAATTACTATTAAAAAAAAATATTTTTGGAAACTATTCAGCGTGGAGTATCCCCTGAAATCTCCGTAGATTTCCAAAAAAACAAAATAATGTTACTGTCACAAAAAAATTAATTACTGGTATTAAGATGGTCAAATGATTTTAATTTCACGATTTATTAAGGAGTTATTTGTTTTTCTAAAGAAATGTATCCAAACGGAGACTCTAATCATGGAATTTATCCTGATTTGCATATAAAAGTAGCGACTAATGCTATCTTTAACAAGTAAGCTTAATTTTAATTATCATTTCCCGACTTTAAAATTAATAATAAAACAATAAAGTGATATTTTTATAATTTTAATTGGCTGAAGTATATTCTATCCATTTATACTTATATTGATATATTATATTTAAATTTTATTGAGTTTCAATAATTTTATAATAAATAAATAGCGTTGCCATACGAGATAAATATTTTCTAAAAATAGCGGGAACTTGCGTAATTAAAATACATGTAAGTTAAGAACTTCTGAGTTATTACCTACATGTATTTCATTTAAATATGTAAATACTATGAATCATCTTCTAAATATTCTTATATTGCATAGTAGAAATGTTTTTAAATTTAATTATCATTACAGCTAGTCACTAGTATTAGTAGAGACTAAAGACAGAATGACAAACAAAACATTTATGTTTTTATTAAAAGCTCATTGACTCTAATGAAAAGGAGGAGAGAGAGAAAAAAATGCAGTTATTGGATCAAGAAGCCCTTATTCCTTATTCATCATAAATATTAAGCCTGGACTCCACCCTTTTACTGTGCTATAGAGGTATGGATGAATATCTTTGAAGAATTTACCCTAAAAATAACTGAGTGGTAAGTTTTTATAATTTTATCTAATCAATTGGTAGCAAAATGCATAAAGAATAAACTCACAATATTGTTATAACATATGTTATTATGTATGTTCTATGTACAAGGGTTTACTTTTATACAAATTTAGGCATTTGGACTAGAATTAATGATATTTTTCCCTTAACTTACCACCATTAGTGTTAATTTTATTTATGAATAAATCAAATTTTTATTTCACAGGTTCTTTATTGAGTGAATGTTCTGTGGTGAAAAATGTTACATATTCTTATGGAAATCAAGTCCAGTACAAGCTCTTATTTATCTATTATAATTGTTATAACAAAAATGCATACTAGTTTTAAGAAATAAAATTTGTTCAGAATCCATACATATAATTTATGAATACTGTAGTTTGTCGGCCAGTGTTATGACAGGATTATAACAAAGCTATATAAAAATACCGGTATATGGGAAAAGATAGATCAGATTAGTGAGGAATGGATCATATCGGGCATTAATATCAAAATTAGCAGTATTGTACTAAACCATTTTAATTTTTATTAGCTTTAAGCTCAGGGTATACCGGTAAGTTAACATTTTAAAAAAAAACAACATAGACTCTTGTTTTGATTTATTTATATATTATAATCTTCAAATTTTACTTAGTTATCTTTTACTCCAGAATTATCAAGAAATATATTTAATATACAAATCTAAAAGTTATGAGGCCCATTTTTAAAAATATATTACATACAAAACATAATTTTAATGGTTTTACTAAAATATTGACAACTTTTTTTATTTTTCATAGAATGTTTGTCATGTTTGACTATGAATTGTATTAGATGATGAAGTATTTTATTTAAATACATTTTAAATCTTTTATAACAAGGAGGTTTTTTTTCCTTCATACTGTGTGAAAATTTTGCTTAAAATGAAAAAAAATAATTCTCCAATATTATTTTTATTATTTTTATAACAAAGAAAATAAAATATACAAAAAATATCTATTGATAGCCGATTCAAAGATGAACAAGTTAATATAATAACTGATCAGATCAGAGCTATTTCAGATAAGATAATTAATTATTTTAATAAATCACCTTAAGATTTTTAACAAAATTGAAAAAAACGTCAGACTGCAGAGAGTTAAGATAAGTTATTCAGTGTAATAAACATATTTTATATTCTACTTCTACCAAGTTAAAGTTAAACATTTTTTATGAATTTACTAATAAAGCCTGAACATATCTTTTCAGCTCGAAACCTGGTTCTCTGAGATCAAAGTATGTACCAGTACCAGCCGCAAAGTTCAAAAGTGTGTGGAAAAAGTTCTTATCAGTTTGAACTCCCTTTCAACTCTGGAGTATTTTCATTATTTGAGCCAAGTTCTGAATTTGGATTTCATAAGCCCTACCCTATCATCATTTGGAATAAATAAAGAAAATGTGTGCAGTCCACCAAAGAAGTATGCTGGTTCAGTGCAGGAAGTTACAAATGAATTTATTATTGACTTTTATCTATATTCCATTAAGTAAACAACAGATAGTATAACTGTTGATTCTATTCATAGATGGTTTTGTATATTATGTGGATCTGTTAATAAATTTCATTTAAAAAAGAAGATAACCAATTTGGTGCAGAGTTACAAAACAAATTGAGGCATTTAAATCTTAAAAGAAGACAACCTGAACATTTCAAAGAATTTATGAGTGGTATATTTATTGTTGATATTGTTCCCAACCCTGTCATTGTTAGTATCAACAAAGAACCATTGTCTTGTGAAGTTGATGAACTTAAATTAAAATTACAACAGGCTTTAGACAATGCAGTTATTTAGTGTACAAGTTGATGAGTTAGAAATTGAAAAATTGCAGCTACATGAAAAAATTAGTATTTTTCAAGAAGAATTAAATATGTTGAAGGTACAATTGGTAAGTTACGAAGAAAATAGAATATCATCTCTTAACTCATTCCCGATGGCTGCGACTAAATGCGTCCTTCGCGGGTTTCGGCGGATGCGCCCAAATGCGTCTGGCCACACCCCCCTACTTTTCTTTTCTCCCTAGTTCTAAAATCACGCATCCCCGAGATTACTAGTGATAATCTCGCAGTAGCGAGATTCCACGAGCATTCAATAAAAAAAAAACGGAAGTTTTTATCTCATTTCGTTCATTATCAAAGCGTGTCTCAAGCTAGTCGGATCACATTGAAATTTTTTGTGACATTTTTTTGTGACATTTTGAAAATGGCCTTCCAATTTCTACAATCCCTTACAAACTAATTTGTATGCCAAGCAACAATTGGCCTAGGGCATCTACCATAACATGGACACCAGTAAATGCAGATGATATTTACAAATATATATTTATCAATATCATGTTTGGCCTTCATCAAGTGCCAGATGTAAGACTATACTGGTCTTCTGACAATATGTGGAGGGTCCCTGCAGTGGCTGAAGTCATGAGCAGAGATCGTTACCAGTTGATTCATCGGTTTTTCCACGTCAACGACGGCTCTCTTCAACCCGCCAAGGTCAGCCCAAACTATGATCCCCTATACAAGGTGAGGCTCTTTCTGGACCACATAAGGCACCAATGCTTATCACTGTACAAGCCTCAGCGACAACTAAGTGTTGATGAAGCCATTGTCGATTTTAGGGGAAGACTCGGGTTCAAGCAATATATGAAAGATAAGCCGACTCCCTGGGGCTTGAAGATTTGGTGTTGTGCTGAAGCCAAGACAGGGTACATTTTAAACTTTAAAGTGTACACTGGTAAAAGTGAGGTGAGCTCTACCAATGGTTTGGGCTATGATGTCGTCATGGCTATGGCTGAGCCCTATTTGGATAAAAGGCACGAGTTTTTTTTGGACAATTTGTTTTCTTCGCACAAGCTGGCAGAAGACCTACTTGCCCGTGACACCTATTGCTGTGCCACAATTAGGCCCAACCGCAAAGGCTGGCCTCTTAGAAAATCAAAGAAAAGGTGACTGCACAATGCAGCAAAAGGGACTACTTGTTGCCTGCCAATGGACAGATAAGCGCCAAGTAAATATGATATCAACAAATTCAAATCCACAGATGACGACCGTTGAGAGGAGATCCAAAGACGGGATAATTGAAGTGGAAATCCCCTGCGGTGTAGACTCCTACAATTCATATATGTTTGGTGTTGATTTAGGAGATCAGCACCGTTTGTATTATCCTGTAGGACGACCTAGCCATTAATGGTGGAGTTACCTCTTCTGGTATTTAATCCAGGTATCCATAGTTAATGGCTATCTACTGATGAAAAGGGTGAACCCTGATTCCCCCTTTAGTAAGTGCCACCTCAAATTTCATTCAAAGCTGGCTCAACAATTACTAAATTTAAAAACAAGAGTCACCCCATCAAGCTCTTCTTGCCTGAACAGGCAAAGTTTTGCTGGCATTGCAAGACCCTTCAGCCCCAAACATAGGCTCTCTACAATGCCGGGGAGATCACAGATTCTGATGCTACCAGTGTGCCATGGTAGGAGCAAAAATGCCCAGCGGCAGAACAAAAGAAACCACCAAAGGCTGCTATTTATGTCAAGTGCATTTGCATGCTGGACAATGCTACAGCACTTACCATGAGAGCCTAAAATAAACTTTAAGTGGTGTTAAAGTTGAATTAAATGTAGGAAAAAAGCGGTCAAAATGTCATTTGTTATATTTTTATTAATTTTGTGTCGTCGTTTGGTCTTGTTGTACCAGTAATGTTATATATTTCTGAAAGCTTATCCATTTCTGAATGCAATAATATTTTTTTGGTTTAAATTGGTTAATATTTAGGTACCAAAAACAATTTTATAAAATATATGTGGTAAAAAATCAGAGTAGCTTCCCTTTTCCAGGAAAATGAATATAAACAGGAAGTTTGAGGAAGTGAGTGCTCAGGGGGGAATTAGTTAAGCATCATAAATCAAAATGCCAATATTATTTGTGAATGTGAAAAGCCTGTTAAAATAAAAGATCCTTTAAACAATTGTTACTCCACCCCTGTTAGACAAACAGTTATTAGCCATGTTTATAAATAATGGGCTCATTGACTGTTGAAATATGTATAGCTATAATTTTTCTGTAGTTTGGTATAATTAGCTTATCTCTTGGTAAAACTATTGATTTTATGCAATTTTTTTTAAATGGCTGATTTCTCACTTCATGTGAACCCGTGTACTTTTCTAACAGTTTTTTGTATTTTCAATGCACTTGTTGTGGGTAAAAATGCTGTTTAAGTATGGTACATAGACCTTTAGTTCCCCTACATTTTGATACAATTAGGATGTGCTTTTCAATACACCTTATAAAACAAAATTTTTTTAAAATTTTGTATGTAAACGCTTTCACTGTTCCAGCCATGTTTGTAATGTATATAAATAATTAATGAAATCATGAATGCTTTCTTATTAGTTGATTTTTGTGATTTTTTTTTTAAATTACCAAATTTTGCGTTTTTACCTCCCTTTTTATTTTTTTTCAAAGTTTGATGAAATGCCATTTTCATAAAATAAAATTTAATGAATTAATCATTTTGTACCATTGAAAAAAATTGAGTCTGTTCTCTATATATGTGGGTATTTGTTGAATTTAAGAAATGAGTTTAAGTGATTTAGTTTTACAGATATAGCCTTACAAAATTGGCACTTTTGATGGTGGCAAAAAAAATCAAAATAGTAAATTTTAAAAATTCATAACTTTTTTACTTATTGAGTTATATGAACAAGTTTGGTATCCACGTTCTTAGAATCATGAGTTCTTGACATGACAGTATAAAATAAAGCTGTAGGCCTGTTTTGAAAAATCAGTTTGTGGTACCTACAAAGAGTCGGCGGCGTAAACCCGTAACACATTTCTGTTAGGTCACAATTATCTATAAATTATTTGATTTCGTTGTTTTTTACTTATTTTTTAAATTTTGTTTTTGTGGTGGTGGTGATGATGGGGCTCGACAACTTTTAATACATACCGGTAAGCTTGGTGGGTGGGGATGTCCAAAAAGTACACGTACAGCAATGGGGTGGGTGGGGGATGTCGAAAATTTGACTGTTTTTGCGTACGTAGGCTACTAAATGGATGGCTCCTAAGTTAAGTGTAAAATTATTTGATTAAAGTCAATAATTATTTTAATGTAGTTTTTCTAGCCTTGACTTGTTAGTTAGCATTTTAAATAGAAAAATACTATGTCAGCTATGTGCCAGATGACTAAAGATAAAATGGTCCTTCTATGGTGTAGGCCTACTTACTAAGTCTTTTTTCACAATTTAATAATATTAGTACAAAATTAACACTAAGGAGTCGTCCATTAATTATGTCAACAATATAAAGGTGGGGGTTGGAAATGTTTGACAATTGCTGACAACGGGGAGGGGGATTAGATTAATTGACATCAACAATCATGTTTTCTCTATTAAAATTTTAATCTTAAAAATTAACTGGTTATTAGGCCTACATTATTTTTAAAAAATGAATGAGTGTAACTAGTCATATAATTTTTAGGCTTTTAACAATATAGAATTAATTTAATTTGTGTTTGTGCACTGTAAATGGCTGGTCAGAATGTTAGCACACTTTGTTAGTGCAAGAGAAGTCAAAAGTTGGCCTCTCTTTGTAGATTCTTTTTTGTCTCAAATGAATAGGGCGGTATGTTTGCAATCATGTTGCAGGTATGGAACAAGGATAAGGTTAAAGTGTCATGTGCGGTGCAGTCAAGATAAATGATATTGATAGAGTAGGAATACGATATTTTGAGAATTAGGGGAAAGTAAAGTGAGTAACAATAATAAAATCGCTGCTTGAACGGATTTGCAAAATCTGTAACATAATGCACTCCTGAGTATAAGAAATTACCACCTGTTCCTTAACAAATAAGGATTCGATCAATGCAAATAGCTGCCAGGAGACAGATAGAGCTTATGGCAATTATTGCTCACTGACTATGCTTCTATTTCAATTGCTGAATGGTTAGATGAGGATGATGTTGGCTCGTCTGGTATATCAGTTCCGCAAGATGAAAATGCTACATAAGCTACTACCCGGTATGCCCATTGTTACGATAGAGCAACACCTGGCTACTCCATGGGAAAATGATAGCAGATACAAACTAACTACAATTATCAGCTATAGGCCTATTTACAATAATCATATTTATAATTCCACAAACAATATTTAGTCTTTAATAACCTTTTAATTGATTCTACATTATAAAATTTAAGTTTAAAAACTTTTTAATTTTAATTTGTTGATTGACAAGCTAAAGATATAATAAAATGTTTTCCTACAATTTTTATGTGTAATTTAAATAGATTACCACAAAGTAAAATGTATTTATATATTTATTTATATTATAATTATAATTCATTTTGTGGAGTGTGGTATAAAATGACATAATACTTGGGGGGGGGGGGGGTCATTGAAAGTTTTATAGTTTTTGTCAAGGGGGGGGGGGGGGGCAATTGCGCACAAATTGTTGATGTAATTGATGGACACCCCCTAAATGCCACCATTTCAATTTGGTTACCGGAAATTTGATCGAAAGAAATTTCGTAGACGGAAAATTGATCGACGGTAATTTGATCGAACGGAAATTTGGTCGAATCTTTTTTTCAGTCAAGACGTTAAAATTTTCGTCAAATTTCTTTTTGAACGCACTATACTATTTAGTAAAAGTAAATAATGCGCTCAAAAAGAAATTTGACGCAAACTTTTAACGTATAAATAAAAAAAACGATTCGACCAAATTTCCGTTCGATCAAATTTCCGTCGATCAATTTTCCGTCGACCAAATTTCTTTCGATCAAATTTCCGGATACGTTTCAATTTTCATTGTTCAAAGTTTTTTTTTAAACCCCTTATTCCGCACTTCGTTGGCAAGTCCTATGTCACAGCAAATTTTCAAAGGCCTGTTTTAGTATCTCTACCATAATTATTCTGGTATAAATAGTATAATAGTCAATATGGTTTAGTGTTAAAATAATGCCCAACAGTCATCACCTTTTAAAAGACTGAAGATGGTAAGGAGAGCAACCAAGGTTGAACAAGTTACCACTGATATACTTCACTAAATTTATTGATATCAAGCATATTTGCAGGACACTCCTAATGTGCCATCTGGAGGCAAAAATGTTTAAAAGAAAAGACAATCATCTTTATCACCCATCTCAGGTGTCCACTTCTGGAACTTTACAGTCAAGCACTCAATTGATGTGTCCAAATATGAAACTCTGATTACAGAGATTTTATGGACGCTAAAATGTGTTTACTGTTAATCTTCTTCACAAGAAAAAGACACTGACTCCACTTTTGAAAAGATGTTTTCTACTTTTGGTAACTAAATAGGCCTACATGTTCTAGAATCCCACAGAGAATAGACAAATGGCTAAACTTTTTTGTTTATACTATGAAGAGCAAGTGAAAAAATCGTAAAATCTTTTAAGTAAACTGATGAAAATTTTTCGCAATAGCTAGGAAATAATAAATATATACGTGTATAACACCATTATTGGTTAATTTTGTTCTTGTGTTTTGTATTTTACAATATTTTTTAAAATTTTACAAATTCATACTTTTCAATATTTTCATATTATGAAAAAAAAAAGGTTTTGCAATAGTCATTAATTTTAGCTCAGTCAAGTTGTGTGGATTTCCTAACACAACTTGTATTTTGATTGCAAACCTATTTCGCCGCAACACCCAACCCCCCCCCCTCATTTGACCAAAATACTATTTGGAGCTTGAAACTACGCTTTTGGGAGCTAAAAACAACTCTGAAACTAAACCAGGAGTTAATTAACAGGTCTGGATTGGAATAGACCATTAGTACTTAAGAAAGTTAATACCCGTATGTACTTAAAATGTATTAAATAAACGTCTACCAAAAGGTCAGAGTTTTTAGTCATATGAGTAAAAAAATCATGGGGCGCCCATAACTCAATATTCTTTGTTTTAGCTCATTTGGAGATCATGAAGTGGGTCAAAATTGAAATGCAAGATGTAATCACACACAAATTTAAAAAAAGGACAGAGCAGCATTAGAAAAGGTAATAAATCATTGTATTTCATGGGCGCCCCACACATTTTTAGTTATATGACTATAACAACAACGCATTTATTTTATAATTTTAGTACATTTTTTGGAAAAGAACGTTTATAAAAAAATGAACATATTCATAAATAATTTTGAAAAACATTATGGTTACCATACTGATTTGAATGTGTTTATTTCATTTTCAAATAATGTGGCAAATTTTAATTATGACAAATTTCATAAATCTTTATAGTAAAATAAGATTCAGCAATCATATTAATACACTCACGTCACTTTTAATAATTTTAAAAGTTTTTGTCCCAACAGACAGTCAAAGACATTTACTATCACTTAATACCCATTCCATAATTGAAATTAAAAATTCATTTCATTCATTTATTAACACTATATAACACAGAATCAGATCAATTCTTCATCAACTGTATGAAATTAACATTTCTCTCTGATGAAGATTGGTTGCATATTTAAAATGATACCTTGAAAATATGATAGATGTATTTAAAAATGATCGTGACATTATAAACATGTGAGAAAACATGGCACAAAGTTTTTTCATATAGTTATTTTACAGTATTTACATATTTTTCATGGCTTTCTAATTTCAAGCAACTGTTTTATTAAGTATTATCCTTGAAATATTGCACATACTTTAGCAATTGAATATGACCAATGGCAAAGTAGGCCTAGACTGTTTCATTGTGTCAAAATTATTAGTCATCTTTGTTATATAGTGGTTATTGTTTCTAAAAAAGAAACAATAATATGATACAGTACACCTAATGCTAAAAAATCAAATACATGGACGTTTTTACAGATGCTTTATCAATTATATTAATAGTATATTAAAAGATATATTTGTGTGGTATGAGTTAGTCTTTTTTAAATATATTTAAAGTTTCTTCGTTTTTAGGTTAACCAAATAAAATAAGCTTTGAGTTCTTTGCTAGCAACAGATGATAAAGGGTTATAAATAGTTTTGAGCACAAAGTATACATGTTGAAATTTATTTTGCATGTATTTAGCAATAACATTGTCACTTTATATAATAGTAGTTGAACATTTTATCTCTGTATTTTTAACTTATCCGAAATAGATGAAAAATAATAATAATATAGCATCAGAATACACTACATTGTCATGGCTCAAACAAATATAGTAACAAAAATAAATTAACTTTATCTTGTTTTAAAAAAATATATATTGGTAAATAATTTATAAATATAACATGTTATAAAACAAATAAAATCTTGGCTTGCATCTCACTCACAGAATCTCAAACAAATCCTCACAACATATACCGGTACTAAAATATATATTATATATACACTTAATAAACAGTAATAAACACACATTTGTTTAGAAATTAATTATTGCCGTATGAAGATAAAACATTTATTTTAGTCAACAAAACATTTTGTAAAAAATATTAATTTGAAAGGACCTAATTTGAGTGACTCAAACCATGACTTCCTGTATACTGTATTAGACTTTTAAGGGTCTGATAATGTTCTGCATCTTTGATACCCGGTAACCAAAGGTTATACATATAAATATATTATAAAAGAAACTTTTTTTAACATAGTGGTTTATCAAAGCATTGCTGTGTAGTTATTATGTCAGGGGTATGAATCCGTTTTCAAAATGAATTAAGTTAGATACACTCTGGACTTGGACTCTGGTGTTGATAATTAATTAAAGAATGAAATTTTGGAGCATTGTTTTAAACTATTTTCCTATAGTCCGGAATCAAACTACATGTACTTGTGTAGTCTAGACCACTAATTTGTATTATTGAGATGAGACCTGTACTTTGATTCAGCGATGTTCATGCAGCAGAAAGTTTGCTCTTAGATTTAAATTGAGCAATATAAAACAATCATTTTAAAAGCAAAGTGTTTTATGTTTGGAAATATATAATCTTTTAGTGATGTATTGGTATACAATTTTATTAATTCCACGTCTTTTAGTTCCCCTATGAGATTGTTGTCAATCTTCAAGTCTACTAATTTTAGGGCATTAAATAAACTGGCCATTGTAGCGGCTTGTGGAACAGATGACGACTTGTACAAAGTCGTTCTTTCCTTTTTAAATTTCACCCAACTCATCAGCTTCGGTTTTTATTCAAATTAATTATAAAATGCCCTTAGTTAGTCAGATACTGTCATCAGAGATTATATTCTTTGAAAATGGATACATACTCCCGATATATTAAGTACACAGATTTGGTTTTAATATCAATGAAAACAAATGTAGTGTCCAGTCTTTGTTGAAGGTCAGACACTCGTCATGAATTATTCTCTTTCTTATTTCTGCACACTCATTAAATTTCAAATAATTTTTGTAACATTAAAAAACTTGTGAAACTTTAAAATTTGCAGCAAACAAGTCAAGGGGAGGTTGTCTCTAATATTTCCAACACAAAAGTGTTATCACAGTTGTGTACTGAGAAATTGAGTTTGGAAATACTGTGCTATTAATTTTAGCAGTTAAGTTCCAATGCTTATGAAATCACTGAACATGGTTGCTAGATTTTTCAGAGACTTAAGGATCTATTTTAATATATAAATATTGCCTTAAATAATTCACTACGCATTCTGTTGAAATAAGCAGTGGAATATATTTTGGTTTATTTGTTGTGATTATTATTACAGTTAAACAAGTGTACACTGTAATTATTACTTATGAAGGCATTTACAGAAAATCAATCGGCAATGTTTACATTTTACAAAAACATGAATCCAGTTGCTAGATGGTCTCCCGGGCTGCATCAAACATTTCAGCTGGCAGCATGTGGCCTGCAGGCAGTAGTTTGCCAATCCCCTGGGTTATAGTTTACAAAGTATGCTATTTATTGAACTGTTTAATAATATCGGTATAACATTTTAATTAAACGAACCAAAAAATATTACTTGCCTCCTAAAGTTAAACTTTTAAAAAGAGTGTCAATGAGGCATGTTACAAGATTCTTAATTTCCATTTGCAAATTTTCATTTCTGTTACTTTTTCTTGTTAATTTTGTACTTATCAGAACTGGCATTCTTTGCTAAAGGTAATTTTTGGGAAGGTCGTTGACAAATCTTAAAAAATAATTATTATATACATTTCTTTTGTAAATCACTTTGTAAGCTTTAAATTGTTTTCTAATACATGTTATTACAAATGGTAAATTAAATATCAAAAAAGAAATGTTTATTAGAAACTTACTACTTAGTCTGTACAAAAAAAATTGGACATTTCTGGTGCTTACTTGTCATAGCCGTCAACAGCATTTTATAAACATTGTTCCAAAATTTAAAATTAGTATCAATTTTAAACATGTCATTAGAGCACACACATATTTCATGTACAATATGCAATAATCTCTCAAACAATTGATGTCCAGCATCATCATTTTTCATTTTAAAAAAAGGTAGATCTCCATTCACTACATCAAATAATAACACATGAAATCAAAATAATAGCACAATTATGCACAGTTTAGTGTGATAACAAGCATCAACAGATACAAAAAACAGGTTTATATCTTAATAAGAAAAGACTTAATCACTAATGCCTCATGATAGTTAAAGGTTGGAGAGTTGCATACACAGTGGTTTTTATTAAGCTGATTGTTTTCTTATCAAAACACTAAACATTATAATTTATAAAATATAAATGTACTAGTTACTATTTTATGAAGCTATTTATTAAAAATGTTTAATGTTCTTTTACTTTTTCAGCAGTAAAGTTAACATTACCAAAATATCGACTCATAAAATCAAAACACAATGTGTGAATTTAAAGAAATCTAGCATACCGGTATCTAAATGAAATATAAATTTTGATGACTATTGTTCTAATGAAAAATATTGAACTTAACTATATCACTATATGATACTATATGCCCTGTAGAAATACTTGGGTAAAATTGGTTTGAAAAATCATTATGTTAAATGTTATTGTTAATAGTACTTATTAAATTGCATAACTGCTGATGAGTTGATAGGTTTTTTTATTTTATTTTGTGGTACTAACTAAAGCATTGCAAGCAATATAATTTGTTGATGAATATAACAAAAAGACTATGGAAAAAATGAAGTATCCTACTTATAATGGAATAATTAAAACAAAAAAAACTTGATAAACATTACCATTAAAATTAAGTGAATTATGCATTTTTGTCCAGGTATAAAAATTGTTTGAGATTTCTAGAATACTAAAATCTAAGTAAACTATGAGAGTGCAAAGGATATGTAAATAAGATATATCACATTTGTGTAGGAGAGGAGGTATGTAAAAAGTTGAATGGGGAGGGTCTATTTTGACATTGAAAGCAGACATACACTTCACATGGAAAATATCACTGCAATGAGGCTCAAATGGATTTGTTATTACCCTCAGCAAGATACTACTTTAATTCAGGTATAACTCAGATGACATTTGAATTGGATTATATAAAAATGTATTTCATTTTTTTTTAAGTTGGTGAAATGAATTTACTAACAGTCTCAGATTGAAATGCATAAACTTAGTTTAAATTAATCTTTGAAGTCGAATCAAATTAATTATTTTAAAACAATTAAAAATGTTTTGAAGAGACGTTTTCCAAAGTTTAATTTTTTCATTTACCCCAGGGACCATTGCCAGATTTATTAATTATTGTTCTTTTTATTTGAACCTATTTATCTAATAAAATATTTTTTAAATCCGTAAGCAGGTAAGCAGCCAATCCAGTAACACTTGATTAACAATGACCAGTTAATGAAAGCTATTTTTTTCATAGAATTTTAATCAGGCACATAGAATCAAATTGTTAGGCTCCTCATGATGCATTCAAAGCAGGTTATTTTATTCTAAAACAATCTTGATTTTTTAAAGTTTATTTTGAAATGCAACTCAAACATGTAAATGCAACTTTCCCTCCAGTTTCTGGACTAATGTAGTGTGAACTGGCAACATAATGATCGCAGACCTGTGCCAGGCAGTGGACCACCGCTTGGAGAACGCTGATCAAGCATAAGATGAAATATACTTTTCATATTGCTGAGATTGCCAAAATTATTTTTAATGCAGCAGCTCATTCATTTTTTTGAGGGATATTTTAACTTATTTTTAAAAAAAACAAATTTAGTTTTTTTCCAATATAATTCGCAACATATGTGTGAAAAACTAGTGTTTGCAATTGTTTTGTTTGGTAAGAATTTTCTAGCAGTGTTATAATATTCTAGCAGTCAACTAGCGGTGTTATCTACCGTCACAATCATTTTTAGTAGACTTTTAATGATTATTGGTCATTTGTTATTTTGTATAGATATTTTGGACTAAACAAAAAGACAGTTAATTGATTTAATAAAAGAAATTTAAAATATTAAAATATTTAAAATAGGTTTTCTTATTATTATAGTTACATGAAATAAATCATTTGCAGCATAATTTCAATTATCCATTTGATCAGCTTGCAAATTTATTAATGACTCCTGTATAGTTTATACAAACACAAGGAAATTTGTCAAAATTCATTATGTACAAGTCCAAACATTTATCACATCAAGCCTGGCTTAACCCTCTTGTGAAGGAGCCTTTTTGGGCAGTCTTTGCCAAAAAAAACTGAGCCCTTTTCATAAATGCTGCACATACTTGGCAAAAATTTTTTTAAAAAATAAACTAAATACTTAAAAAAATAAAACTACATACATTCTAGTAGTTGCGGGGAATCGAATAAACTAATATGATCTTTATGAATCAAACTAAAATCTCAATATTTATGAAAATGAGACATCCTGATTTGCATAATTAATGCATGCAATTTTTTTTTTACACTTGGAATAAACATGTCTTGCAGAATTTTGTTAAATGATTGTTCAAGATTAACTCTTTCGCTGCGGCTTTTTTTATAGAAAAAATTTTAAAGAGCACAAAAGAGTGAGAGGTTGGGTTTATTAAAAAAATATTCAAAATATTACTGTTTGGTTTATAAGACTAAACTTGGTATCAAATGAAAGATAATTGAATGGACTATATGTTTGTAAACTTATTTATTCAGTTTAAATAAAATAAGTAACAAAAAAGAACCATACAATATGAAAACATTACATGCTAAACAATTTTTCCCCGAATCTTATGATGTACACATACCTCATCTTCACTTCTATAACTCAAAGCCTCTAAAACTACTAATATCGAAATCATGCGATGGATCTAAATATTATTCATTTTCACTATCAAAAGATATAGTATAAAACAATTCCAAAGCTTTATGAGCTGTTAATCGTCTAGGAAACTTACTCACCTAATAGGGCCTAGGGTAGCCATAGCAACAGTAGAAAAAAATAGCTTCCCTAAACAACCCAAGGTCAGTCCCAATGAAAGAAGAACGGTTTAAGAAGAATGGTGCAGCAGAAACTGCGCCTAATACAGAATAAATGGTTGAGCGACAAGGCAGATGAGATCCAAGGCTATGAGGATCGACATGACCTAAAATATTTCTACTCCGCTCTGAAAACAGTCTACGGCCCCACTTCTTGCTAAATTGTCTTAACAGGCATCTTGAGAAGGGTCTACTGCCAGAAAGTAAATGTGGCTTCGGGAAGGAACGAGGAACCATCAATATGGTGTTTGCAGCCAGACAGCTGCAGGGAACAAAATGTTGACCTCTTCTCTACCTTTGCAGACCTGACCAAAGCTTTTGACACAGAGAGAGGGCCAAATATGGATGACCCAGGAAGTTCGTGTCGATGGTACGACTATTCAATGATGAGATGCAGGCTAAAATTCGGGATAATGGAGAGAAGTCCAAACCATTCCCTGTAATAAATGGTGTGAAAAAAGGCTGTGTACTTGTCCCAACACTTTTCAGTCTCATGTTTTCCGCAATGCTGACCGATGCCATCAGAGAGGGAGACACTGGAATTGGACTCAGATACCGAACTGACAGTAATCTAATCAAGAGGCTACATGCCAAAACAAAGGTCCTGACAGACACCATCAGGGACCTCCTGTAAGCAGACGACTGCCCTAAGCGCTGTATCAGAAGTGGATATGCAACACTGCGCCACAAACTTTAATAATGCTTTTAGAAACTTTGGGCTCACCATTAACACAAAAAAGACTGAGGTCCTATACCAACCAGCACCTCGAAGACCTTTTTTTGAGCCCAACATCCAAGTATATGGTGAAAGACTTAAGGTGGTGATTAGCTGTTGATATCTCGGCAGCACACTGTCCCAAAGCGCAACCATCGATGACGAGGTTAACCTCCATATTGCGAGAGCCAGTGCAACCTTTGGAAAATTGTTTAAGAATATATGGACCAGGAGAGGTGTCGGCACTCAAATTAAATTGAAAGTATATGCCTGTGAAACGTGGACGTTATACCAACGCCATATGAGAATGCTTGAACCACTTTCATACAAAAAGACTCAGAAAAATCCTCAACATTAAATGGCAGGACAGGGTCCCAGACAATGAGGTGTTCACACAGGCAGGTCTCCCCAGCATCTTTACCATCTAAATGAAGTCCCAGCTTCGCTGGGCGGAACATGTTGGGAGAATGTCTGACCAAAAGAATTTTCGATGGTGAGCTCGAACAAGGAAAGCGGTCTGCTGGCAGGCAGAAAAAGCGTTTTAAAGACAATCTAAAAGCCTCATTGAAGTGTTCGACATAAACCCAGACACGTGGGAGCAAAGGATCGAAGATCATGGCGTTTCACTTTACAACATGAAGTTGGCAGAACAGCGACTGCAGAACGCAGGAAGGCCTGGTCTGACTGTGTTCCAGGAGATGCCCCATCATTCCCCTGCACTTACAGCACAAGAAAATTTTGTGCCAGAATCGGCCTCATTAGCCATCTACACACCCACAGATAGAACTAGCACAAATCTGATGATTAAAGTGGTCAAGGTTGACTCCCGACTGACGAACGACAAAAAAAGAAAACAATAGCGAATAAAATCATTAAAGTAATGCTTCAAATGACAACAAATAAACCATGGTTTCACTTATAAACAATGAAGTAAGACTCTTCTATGTAAAAGTCTTATTAAAAATTAGCTCTAAAAAGTTTAACCGAGAAATAACAAACATGATATTGAAATAACGCAGAGCGCGTTGGTCAGTGCTTTTTAGAACGGCGGATGAACGCACTGTGCGTTGTGCCGCAGAGAGAGAGTTAAATAAGTCCTAACCCATATTTGAATGAGATTCAATATGAAAAACTGTATAAAATATTCCCCTGGGGCTCTTATGCCTTTTGGCATATCTCAATGTCACATATTTTTTCAAGCATTTGTAGGGGTCACTAAGTATAAATTTTTTAAAGTATAAAATGACAGAACAGCATAAAATATCAATGGAAGCCTCCATTAAAATGGGGAGATGAGCAAGAAAGGCAAGTAGCAATCTGCTTAGCTAGTATGAAGACCAGCCAGCCAATCTCGCGGATTTTGATATTGGGCTGATGGAGGTGCCTTTCTTCTTTTTCGCCATAACACATCTCAAGAGGGTTAAACTAAATTAATAAACACATCTCTTATATTATATAGTACAATGTACTCTTCATCCAAAGTTTGTATTTATCAGCAATCATTGATCACAACTGATTCACAGAATCACTCACACACTCATAGGGCTTGGGTCAGACTTGAGCAGGTTCTGCTTCTGGCTCTAAACTTGACCTCTGCCTACATTTGCTAAGGTTATTTAAGGCTTGACTGCACTCTGACATATGCGCCTGAGAAAAAAATTAATTTAAAAGTTAAATATGGAGATGGATTTATCAAAGTCATCTGTCATATTATTTGAAACTTTTTGTAAATGTTAAAATTTTGTTTATGGGCTTTTGAAGCTTAAATTTTTTTAATGTCTTCGGTCTATTGATGCAATTTGTATCCATGGATGAGCTGCCTTAACCATTTTGCAAATCTATATCAACATCTCATTAATAATACATGATTATGGACTGGTTTCATTTATAACTTTTTTTCTCCTTCACATTTGAAAATGTACATTCATTATTTTTAATTAAGTACACAAAAAGGAGAAACTATAAAGGTGTAATTTACCATAAGACTTTTGCTGCCAAAATATGGACGCTCTGGTGATCCATCATTTAAATCACGATCTTCACAGAAACACAACAACAAGGCATTTATAACCATCTAGTGGAAGGAAACAAATAATTCTCATGAAAATATGTAGAATTAATTAAAACATAATTAGTACCAGTCATTCAATAATATGAAGTACCAGTAGATAATAAAATCAATCCTATAATTTTGTAACAGATGTTTTTGATTCTTCTAAATTAACTTTACTCCTTATGGTTTTTCCAAATACTTCAATTTACATAATTTAAATATTTTAATTAAACAAAAAAAAATATTACTGCTCAACATATTTAGGGAATTTGTTTTACACCTAAAAATGTTACACATAATGAAAGACATTTATACCCTACATTTAATCTTAACATCTTGTATGGCACTTCTAAGTTATACGTTATTTAGTTTTGTTGACCTCTCTTCATATTGAAAGGTCAATTTAAATAGAAATCTAAAAAAATTTGGATTTACAAATAATTTTTACCTCATAGACTGAGAGGAAGCAGTGGGCAACATAATATGAAAAAACAGAAACAAGCAGAACAGGAATGGCATAGAAGTGGAGATCTTCTTGACTCTGTGGACATAGTAAACAGGAGTTAAGGTTTGCGTAAAACATAAAACAAGTCTTCGTATTTCACTAAAAAAATATCAATTTAAGTTTGAGTCTCAGCATTTTTAAGAATTTCACAATAAATACAGACCTTGTTAACCTGGACATCCCAAAATAGTACAATATTGTTTCAGAATATTAATTTACCATCTCAAAATTATAAAGATATAAAGATAGTAAATAAAGAAACATATATTATATTGTATACAATAACTAATTGCTTTGCATTTCTAAAAAAGGTCACTGCGCAGAGAAGATGACTGACGTATATATATTTATATACAATGCTTTATTGCAAAATTAAAAGTAAAGGTGCCTATTGATGAAGATGGGTGGATGGGCGGGAGTGGGGGTGGGCATTGCAGGTGGTAATTGTTGAACCCCACCAATGACCAACGAAATTTAAAAAGAAATATTTTTAGTACCGTAGTTACTAAAGAGTAAAATTGTTTTATAGATTTAATTTAAGATTACTTATTTTAATCTATTTTTAAAAAAATCAGTAATTAAAAGTGCTTGATATTGATATACATTTAATGTGCATTTGTGCCAATAACGAAAATAATCCCTAACTGCATGAAGAAATAAGTTCATTTGTTATACAATTGGGTGGGCCACAATATTGAACATGGCTGAGGCCTGATTTTATTTCCTATTTTCTGTAAACACAGTGGTTGGCAAACTCATTAGCCAAATGAGCCAAAAATCAGCAGCAGGACAATTAAATTTTTTTTGAGAGCCACATTTCTTTTCAAGAACCTGTCAAGAACCATGTTTTTCAGAGTCAAAACCTATTTTTGGCCGACTGGCAGAGCCGCACTCAGGTTGATAAAGAGTCGTGATTTTCCAACCACTGCGTTAACATATTATATAGTGTAATAACTCTGTAAGCTGTATTGGGAGAAGAAAAATTAACATCACCCCTCTCAATAGGTACATAATATATTATGGATGGTCACCAATCATCCTTCCTTTAACCATCAGATTTAAAAAGGAGCCTAAACTATCAACCGAAAATGTCTTATTATTTAATTATTTAAAAAAATATATTCCTGTAGTTTTTTAATAATTACATTTTGTTAAATCTGGTCTCTTAAAATCATAGTTCTGAAAGGTTTTGTCTTACAATAGTAAAAGACATATTAAAATCATACATTGCACAGCAAAATTATAAGAATAACCAGGTCTGTAAATATACTAATCAATTGAAATATTTGATTTTTATAGATTTCTGAAGCCTACAACATTTATGGTTTCACAACATATGTTAAAAATTCAAGAAGTTCCCAATCCATTTAAAATCCACCATACCTGATTCATTGGGGAAAAACTTCAAGTAACTCAAATCAGATAAGAAAATGTCTCTGCTTAGATTATGTAATCAGTTTTATAAGGTATCATCTCAAGAGCAACACATTAGTGACCTTTTGAGTTCCGATAACTATGTTAAACTTATTAGGCATAATCTTACCTTGAACCAGATAACACTAACAGCTGATGTGGCTGCCATAACAGCTACCTTGCAGATGAACAGTAGCTCATTACTGACACAGTTCATAGCCAGCACTTTTAAGGCATTTCCAACTAGAATATAGTAACTCTGAAATTAAAGATGAGATGATAGAGCTACCAGTATATAATATCTTTAAGGAAATTCATGGAGAGCTTTCCCCACTTAAGAAATGGTGAGGGTGTTTCATGAATAATGTAAAAGGGAAATCCATTTAAAAAATAACAAATTATCAATAGTGAGGTAACGATTTATTGAGGTAACTTATGATTTTGTTTTGCCTTAAACAACTAAAATAATATGGATTTTATCAGCTTTTAATGTAGGGTTACCATAAGACCGAAGATGAAAAAAGGGACACTCAAAATTTTCATCAAATCCGGTTACCAACCCATAGTTGGCCCCAGGGGCTAAGCCAATGTTAAGTGTTGTACAAATAAAAGTGAAGTTAAATACATACAAATATTGCAGTTATTGTAAATAGTTTCAATTAAAAACATGTATTATGTGAGTGTTCAGTATACATTACACTAAAATGTCTGATTTTTGTGTGCAATATCAGAACCAGATTAAAATGTTCTTTATAAACGGCAATATGCCGTTAGCTGCTGAAACAGATTCATCACTTTTTGAACATGTTGTTGCAAAAAACTTGATAACTTGAGTAGATGAAGTTTTACCAAGAACACTCTTAACATGCTTCAATGTTTCAATGTGCGCCTTTAAATTCAGTGCACCCTTATTGGCAACGGGTATTCCCAGTCATATCGACGCATGAAAACCTGGGTTTTGGGTGCAGTGTGTCTGTAAATAAACGCGTTTCAGTGTTTTTGAAATCAAATATTTTTTATTTAACTTGAAAAATTAATTATTTATCAATTATCATGAACTCGCGTTACTGCTATGGATTATGTTTAAAAAATGGTTTCCAGAACCCAAAGTTTCAATGGTTACCTTAGTAGCCCTTACCATTCAACTAACTATAGCTGGTGCATGTGTGTAGTTCATAGAACAGACTTAGTATATATGGAAAAGTAAGTAAGAAGGTATGTATTGGGAAAGGACAGGGACAAGCCAGGACAAAACTCTGTATTAATGGAAAGCCCGGTTTGGCCTAAAAAGAGGACATGTCCAGGGAAACTGAAACACTGGACATTTTTATATTAATTTTGAGTATAAGACGCACCTGAATTTTGGAGGCAATTCTTTGAAGAAAAAAGTGCATCTTATAGTCCGTAAAATATGGTATATGTTCTTCTACTAGTCTTGCATAATCCCTTCTAAATGCTGTATGTCTAATTTTGGGATTGCCGTAAAATCATTTGACATTAAATGCATATAAATTGTAGCTTATATTATTGATTAGTATGCTGACTATATAAATAAGCCTTTTATTTATATATTATTTTTGAACATTTAATAGCCCAATAAATTCTTCCCTACTCAGTTTGGCATAAAAACAACTCTATTGACATAACAAGTCATAAACATGGATAACTGCAGACAGTATGTCAAATTAGCATTGCTTAGAAAAGGTAAACAAAATAATCAAACTGCTCTCACCTTTCTAGCAGATGTGCAAAAGTTTTTACCACTAATGGCTGTAGAAGGAATTAAAAAAAAATACTTTGAAGTAATTATCTCAATATTAGCTTTGAGACAACAGAACACAGGGAGATAGATAATTGTATGTAATTAAATCTCTGCAAACAAAAGGCCTAACAAAAAGGTAACGGTATTGAGAATATGCTTATTCATCCTAGATGGGGAACCCTAATAGTTAAATTTATATTTACGTTACCAAAAATAGAGAGATACGTAAACAAATGTTCCTGCAAGATTATGGGACTTTCAATATATTCTGTTCCAAAAAGCTTTTAGTTGTAGGACAAATAAATCTTTCATGAGAGACCTTCTTTAGTTCTTAATTGTTTCTTTTTCTTTTTTTATAGTCTTATATTGAACTTCTCATTTTGCATGAAATTTAAACTTTTTGAAGAGGTAATTTCTTCAAGAGAGCTAAAAACAATAAGAAATTTTCACAGTGAAATTTGTCATAATACAAAGTATAAATAACACATTTTATACATAGAAAGAAAGAATAAACTCAAGTTTTAATTTTTTTAAAAGACATTGCCAGAATGATCAATAAATTGATCATGGCCCTTAAAAGATAGAAGAAGAGATGCTCTTAAAAATCAAAATTTTAATAACAAAAGAGTTTAGAACATAAAAGTGCTTTTCATTTATACTACATTTTTGTATTTATCATTTCTGTAGCCTTAGGACTAAATAATACTGTCTCATCCAAAATCCTATCTATAACATAATAACAACTTACAGAATATGTGCTAGCTATAGACCTTCCCGTCTCTTACTTTTCTCTCATTAAACAGCATTTTAACATACCATGTGACATGTATTTTACATTATAAGATGAAAATTTATCCCGACCTACCTACAACAGTATATGCATTAGCATTGAGATACTTGAGGCACTTCTCCACACACCAGCAGCAACATCCACGGGCACAACCTTGAGCACACTGGTTCTCTGAACTCCTTAATCTAGGACACAGATGAATATATGATGTGGATTGTGGATAGTCAAAGGGGATGGGAGAGTAGCAAAATAAATTGTCTTGAGTTAGATAACATATTTTCTTTATTGATTTGATTACAGTGTTATGAGAAAGTTCAATTTATAAAAAGAACAGGAATAAAGATAGTGAGCTTCAAGATGTCTTCCATTCTAGACCGCCAGACCTAAAGAGAGAATGAAATTTCAGTGCACTATTAAAATGTTTGTTAAATAAAAATGAAAATAATGACTTACTTTTTACTGAAGAATTCAAGTATCATCTTGGGTATTTTGACAAGAGTCAAAATTAAAGACCCAAAGGCAACTGAACCTTGGTGGAACACAATTAGTCTGCCAACAGTCCCTAAAATAGGAAATCCAAGCTGGCTTTTGTCTCTGCAAATCGAAATCACAAAATTTAACTACTTGATTTAATATTACAAATAATACAACTTTTATAAAATAAAATATTTTTAAAAAAAACAGGGACTTAACAATTTGATTTTAGTAGACACATACAAATTTTCAAGAAGAAAGCGGTTATTTAATTGGCATACTAAGAAAAATTTGTTTAACTATTTATTACTTACGTCAATAGCTATGATTACAACAAATTTTAAAGTTTAAAAAAAAATTTATAATTACTTTTTTTTTCTGTTTTAGTATTAGTAAACCATTTTATAAACCAAAATTTTGTTTGAATAAGTACAGAGCCTTCATCAAAACAATAGGAATATAAAATAATTTAAGTTGAATTTTATTTCTTAACATATACAGATAAATTAAAATGTCTTATAATAATAGTTA
The DNA here is from genome assembly GCA_964017045.1 of Omphiscola glabra. NCBI lineage: Eukaryota > Metazoa > Mollusca > Gastropoda > Lymnaeidae > Omphiscola > Omphiscola glabra. The sequence goes on along the minus strand of OZ024796.1, from coordinate 32,537,838 downwards.
GCCTCACCTGGTGAAGTACCAGCGAGCTACAGCCCCTGATACAACAAATGATTGGCAATTTAAGATGAATTCACTGACCCAGATCAAACCAACAAGATGAAACCACCAAAAGTAGGTCACAGTCTCATGTTTTGAGAACAAGACATAACCTTGTTCTGTCACAGTTGGAGTTTCTGGAGAAATATTTGGACTGATTATTATTCAAATATTCCTTATTTTTAAACATTTCCTTTTCTTAAACCTTTCCAGAGTAAAAGGGAGGATTTTTTTTTTAATAAAGTGCCAGAAAAAGAAGGTGTTTATATAGTTAGATCCCTGCTAATTTATGAAGCAAACAAATCTTATGGGCAAACAAACAACAAATGTTTAAATAATATGTCATTTAGCTATGGGTGATTTTTTTGGTATTGCAAGGAGAGAGGAGTTTATTGTGCTAAGGGTACTCATTGTTAAATAATGATTTAATCTCTCAGGCTGATGCAAGATATTGATGTAATCATGTTTTTCAACCAATAGGCTACCATGCAGATAGTGTGTCAGTGTTTCTACATGACCGCCAACCACTCTATAAAAGTAAGAAATATGGTTTCTAGTTATAGAAAAATATTTTTAAAAAAAACAACAAAAAATTCCACTACCAATACTTGTAGTTTGAACAAATGTAAAACATACTCAGTAGTGTTTATATAAAAAAAAAAAAATGATTGAATAATAAAATTTCTCTTGTGTTTAAGAGTTAGAATAGAATAATATTGATTGAAAACTAACAATGGTAAAAACCAAAATTAACATCTAACAATGTGTCTCTAGAACAAAATAAAGTACCTGCAGTAGACAGGAATGCAAGTACAGTGACCCAGTAAACAAAGAACATGAGGAGCAGTATGAATGTCCACAAAGGCTGTATCAGCAGGAGTGGCATGGCAGATACACAAGCTCCAGCTTCCTGGAGCAGAGCCACAACAAAGATGATTCTCTTTCTCAGCACTAATAAAATCAGGAGCAAAATTACCTGTAATGGGAAAATTAACAACTTTGTAAACAGGCTCAATAGTTACCGGGTAACTTGTATTTTTAAACTATACACTTAAAAAAAAAGTTGAGAATTGTTTTTAAATTTGAGTAATTTTAAAGTTTTACAAATTTTTTAAAAATTTAAATTGTATTTTCCATAACTAATCATTTTCAAATTTGAGAATGAAGCTTATGTTATCTGCTTCGTTGATCATTAAATGGTATTTTTTAAATGTAAAATAGGCAAGCAAAGTAGCCTACTTCCTAAATGCTCATAAAACATTTTTTTAAACAAAGAAATAGCAAAAAGATTAGCAAAAGAAACAAGAAATTCTGTATTAAAATCTAAAATTATTTAATGTCAATTTCCAAAGTTCCATTTTCTTTTGAGAAAACAACTTGGTATCAGAAAGCAATCTAATTAGCAATTTTGTACTGAGTTTAAAAATATTGCAGTATTTCTTGAGTACATATATTTTCTTTTCATTTGGATTAAAATTAGCATATGGATAAACAAATGAGACCTTGCACAAAACAATAGAGAAAGATTCATGGAACCGAAGCATAAGGAGTACATGACCCTTCAGACAGCTCTCATAAGCAGTGTTTCTTGGCAGTTACCTGAAGCAGAAGCACACAAGGACTGGAGAAATCCTCTTGTTTTAAAATTTGAAGGTTTAGAAATATCCCTTTCTTTCTCAAACTCATAATTTTTACTTTATTCTGTTCATCATATTGTAACTTCTTGGAACATAAACTATACTTCTAAAAATATCTTACAGTTAAAATTGTAGCCACAATGGAGAAAAGCAGGAATGCGTTCTCGCTATTAATGTCCACTTCCAGTAATGGCACTCTGAGACTTTCCTCCATGTCAAGTTTGTTTTTGTAACTTATGAATGTCCACCATACAAAGGCGGTGCCAACTGTTGAGAATAGCAGTAAAAACCAAATGTTATACAAGCTTCACCATGATAAAAAATGTTACCGGTGAAAAGCATATAAATACCAACTTAAATAAGGTTGAACTCAAATGGAATGGGAGTAGTGGAAAAATGCACTATTCATGAGCGAGCTGATATATTCTTAAAACAATTTTTTCAATAAAATAAGCAACCGTATGTGCTTTTATTTCCCTTCTAACATGGGTGTCTCAAAAGGAAACCCCAGTCCATGAAGTAAAGAAAAAGTCAGCAAATAGTTGTATATTTTTTCTAATTTTATTTATTTTCACACACAACGTAAAATCATTGTAAAGCATCATTCCTATATATATATATTGAAATGCATTTTATAGTTTAACACTGTGGTGTTACCAGGTAATAGTACAAAATTATCTTTAAAAATTAAATAACAGTCCAAATAAACTAATGCAACACCCATACCACTCAATACATGGAACCATACTTACCCATACTGGCCAGGACTGCAAGTGCCACCATAAGCCACACAACAACAGATGCAAAGAAACGGATGAGTAGGACCAGGAGAACTGAAAATGCTAGAAAGAAAAGGAATGAGGGTCAAACAATGAAAATTTAAATAACACCATATCCATAAAGGTAACAACAAAACTATAATAACACCATATCCATAAAGGTAGCAACAAAACTATGATAGCAACAAGGCATACAATAACAAATGTGTAAAGCTGGTATTTATTATAAGATGAAAGAAGTCTATGAGTGACAAATCCCATGCAAAATATAGCCCTTGGTTAAGAAGCAAGTTAATTTTATTGAGCTCAAATAACAAAACTAAACCTATCATTATCTGGACAACTGATAATCTATATGTAACAAAAATGAAAAACAAATCTAAAAGTTGAATTAGAAAAAAATTTGAAAAGTCTGAGATGGTCATAAAAAAAAAACTCTACACCTTTCAAAACATATAGAGAACAAAGAATATATTATGGTATTTTTTTACAATAATAAATAAAAATGTCCTTTTTAAATAGGGGCTTGTAGGTACAGCTTCTGAATAGTACAGGAATTACAATTATACCATAGAACCTGCTTTTGAAAACATAGAACACTTTCTCTGATCCTCCCTTATCTAACATAAAGTTTCAAAGGATGGTTACCTTGCTTACAATCTAGTAAAAAAAGAAGTAATCAATTTCTATTTATAAATTGCTTCAAAGAACAAGGCCGGCACCAGCATTTTTGTCCTTGTGGAAAATGAATTATGATTAGCTAAATCTAATGTCAATAAAAATGTGTTGATTATACAACTATTAGAACCACCTTGGTGGTGTTAGTTAGTGCAGCAGACAAGATTACTCGTTACCGGAAATTTCTTTCAAACACATTTCCGGTAACCAAGATTAATGAATGAAGCAGTAAACAGCTCCTCACGATGGCTTCCATTAGAGGCTAACCTAAACCTCACCTGACAATAAACTGATCAAAGTCAGCTGGTGGCATTACACTGGCAGTAAAGCAACAAATATTCAAGATTTGTTTGAGCATGCTAAAAGTTATTTAAATTTTTCTTGTGGATTAAGGATTATTCTTTTGTAAAAAAAATGTAATTGGTTTCCTAGTCTGGTTACTTACATTCAGAACAAAAAAATGTGATGATAAAACTTTGCTTATGGAAAGTCTAATAAACAAATGAATGATGTTGGCAGAGTAAAGAAAACACTTTATAATATAGGTACTTGTAATTCTGTAATTTTTTCTCTCAAAAGTATGTATGCAGTATACCCTGTACTTTGAAATTATGGTAAATATTGAATTGAAAGTGTGTAAAAAGGGAGACTAAAACAAGTGTTCCATTAGGATTAGGGGAAAAATCGTATTTAACATTTGATATGGCACTTTCAAGAGAAGCAAAAGAAATTAGACCTATAAACTGAACTCATTTACTTTGTGTACGGTTACTCAGTAGGACTTATTTTGAATGCAGAAATTTTGCTTAAAAAATGAATGAAAAGTCTATGTTTCTTTTAATAAATTTGTCACCCGAATCATTAAAAATATCTTTGATCTGTTCTATAATGTTTATGACCCTTTTAAGCTTTTACTTAAAATAAAGGATTTGATAAAAGCCTTAAGGATCATTGGAATATTTCCAAAACTGTTGGTGTATTTTCATTAGGCTTTCTTTTTCAACACCACATTCATTGCTCCACATTCAGTTACTTACCCACAGCTACAAAGCAAAGGGCTATGACCACATTCCAGCTTGCATAAAGATCACGTAGAACCTTCTGGAAGATGTTGCTCTTATTGATGTAGGCTATCACATTGTTGGCAATGTTATTCTCCAGCCATCCTTCAATCTCCACTAACTCTCGGGGGATACACCAGTTGAGGAGTGACTCACTGTGGAATTGTGTGTAAGTTAGTAAAGGTGAGCCTGATACTTTTTTATGATGGACAATAAAAGTTAGATGACGGAGCCAGATTGGTAAATAATTTTACTCTTCACACTCACATTAAATTAATATTACATGTAATATCCTCATTTTTTACTTCAAATTTTACCAATGGCTGTAGACAAATACATAATGCCTAATTCTAAATAAAACAAAATTGTGCAAAGATTCTTTTGTAAAAGTCCTTTATTAAAACAAAAGATTGTGTGATCAGGTAATTTTCTCTTGTGTAAACTTGTTTTTTTTACTTATAAGGAAAATTGAATTTCATATATAGTTACCTTTTATATATTGGGAGGAGAGGACATGGTCCATGGATGCTACGATTGGCGACATCGTAAACACTAAGATCAATGTCATATCGACACAATAAGGAACCAGTCTGCTGAGAAAAGTCGAACAGATCACGAGGAGTAATGATGTCATTTTCTGGACATTTGTTGACACATATTCTCATAGAAGTGTCGGGCTCTTTGATATTCATAAAAAACAGGTGCCTGTTAGTATTTTAAAACAAATAAAGGAAAAATGAATAACTTCAAAATCAATTTGAAACTATTTTAAAAATTCAAATGACAAAATCTATTGAAATTAGGTTAATTACTTAATTTTAAAAAATTATCTTCACTCCCACTTTGCTTTTTAAATATAGTGACCAGACATCCCAGTTTCCCTGGGACAGTCCCTATTTTCACATCACCTGTCCCGGCCTCCCTGAAAGGTCAGGAAATTTTCCGGCTTGTTGCGTTTTCCTATGAACTACATACTTTTCCCTAGACCCATTCTGATTCCAAGTCATCCTTTCTGCCTTCATCATCATGAATTCAGATGGTTAATCGACCTTCTTCTGAGACTGACATCAACTGGTGGTTATTTTTTTGCAGTATGAAAATGTATGGAAGGTGGGGCCTAAGGCAGAAGCGGACGAATCATGGGGATCTCTGGGATGGTATGGGCTGTGCTGTGGCCATGCACTGGATACTGTTTCGTCTAGATTCTTATGTTCTTACAATGGATATGATATGTCCTCATATATTAGACATTAGGCCCACGCTATGCTATCACCCTCATAAGGGCTGATCCACTTGTCAATATTATACGGCATTTGAGTTAGAGATCGGCCCTTTACACTTACTTAAAGTTAATGAATTTTATAGGACAAAATTGAAGGACTGACAGACTAAGATTATTATTATTTTTTGCAAACTTTAAGTTTCAAAATTTAAATACGAACCAGCCACTGTTGTACACACTTAATTGACACTTATACTATACTTACACCATTACATCAAATTCAAATGATTATCTATCATAGTTTTGAGTCTGACACTATTAATTAACATTTGAATTTGACACACACAAGTCAGACATTTGGGGATGTTTGCCTGTTCTTTACATTTACAGCTGTATAAAGTGTATATTATTTTGTTTTAAATGTTTTCCTTCAGGAAAGCGTGTCTTTTAGTCCATTTTCATAAACCTTTTGGCGCGAGGGGGGTGGGGAGTGGGATGAGGATTTCCGAATCTTCATTGTTTAATCATAACAACAGCCTTGACCTTTTTTTATGACTAGCGTTAAGCCAAAGTCAAATCTGATTTATGGTCGCAAACTAAAAAAATTACCAAATTAACTTTTAATGACTACAAATTCTCTGCATTGGCCATTTCTCCTAAAAATTTAAAATTATGACAAGTATAAGTACAACATTGAAAGTTTCTATGATGAAATTCTGGAATAAACACACATCAAGCCGCCATTTTATTTGCTTTCGAAGCCCCAATGGGACCGTTCTTCCGTTAAAAAAAAAATTCTGATTTCGACAGGCGCTCATTGGTACATCTTGGTGAAGCACCAACTGTCACCGATGAGGTCTGACTTTAAATTGCTATGGCCATGTTCACTTTGTTATTGCATTTGTTCATCTCGTCCGTCAGTTTTAGAATCCGGTGAAATCCGTTTGCAGTATAGCTACTCAGACTACTCAGAGGCTTACACTATTCGATTATAATATAAATATCGTACTGGATTATCTCTTATAATGATTACGCTTCTGGTAGACTGCTTCCATTTTCAAATCAAATACAATCCAATCTATAAAAATGATCAGTTTTTAAAAAATCCATAAAAATCTTACTTATTAAAAAAACATTCATAACTTTTTTCTTTTTGATATGTAAAAATTGGAAATATTTGGAAAATGGATTTACTCTACTTATACACATTGTGATTGTGTTCCAATGCGTTCAACACGTCCAATGTCCAATAATGAATAATGTCATAATGATAATTATTGCCATTTTGAGATGTAATTTTTTTAAATATTGAAAAAACAATTAATTTCAGTAATTAAGTCGAATCCCAAAAGTAGTTTTAATAAAAGATAAAACCACATTCATTAGGCCCACTATTTAGTGACATAAAATATATTTGTATTACTAGTTAGTACTAGTATTACATAAGTAGGTCAAGCAGAGCCGTCGCTTAACTTTTTGAGGCTACCTACCCCTTTTCGGTTTTGTCATTTCCGACCTTACATTTAATGTGATAATTAAAAAAGTGTCCACAGCACAACTTTAAACACCAGGGTTACAAGGCCCACACGATAGCTCCAAGGGAAAGTGAAAGCTACATGTTTAACTAGCATCTCTCCCGTTGCTTTCGGATTAAGTGTAGAATGATGCAAAACTCAATTTAGATACGTGCTAAAATACATTCTTGCATTTTAAATTTATCAAAAATTTTCTTGGGAATATAAAGATTTAAGGGGCGAGACTAAGCGAAAGCAAAAAGCATACCCTCAAGCCTCAAGGGCATTAACTGGAATGAATTAAGTTCATTTTGGCTGGGGCGGAGTTAGAGATAACCTGGTCGTTATTATGGGTAATTTAAGTGCTTCCTAAGGGGCCATCCATAAATGACGTCACGCAAATTTTTGACCCCCCTCCCCCCATCATCACAAATAGTCACAAAAAGTTAGACCCCCCCCCCTAAAATATAACGTCACAAATCTCTACACCCCCCCCCCCTATAAAAAATCCCTGTGTCGACTACTGTCCTTTACAAGCCCTTAAGAAAGTCACCTCCCGTGGATATCAAATTACTGCACCTGTGTCAGAAACACTTCCCTAGAACAGTGGTTCTTATCCAGTGGTAAAAGTACCTCCCCAGCCCTGAGGTGCGGAAGACTAGAAAAGTGCATTCAGTAGCGTAGCCAGAGGGGTGCGGACCGCACAGGGGGGACACCATCTCAGGGGGGTGACATCAAATTGAAAAATTGCGTATTTACAGAGCACACATGTAACCAAACAATATTAGTTTTTTATTAAAATTTCAAAGGTGATGTGTCAGCAGTTAGGTTACCTTATTATTAGGTCAGAAACACACCGTTTTGACCATGTTTCAACGCCGAATGTATGTGACAGGAAGCTATAATTATCTAAAATCTGAGAAGTAAAACTATCTGATAACATTCTAATAACAATAAGCGATTCTAAGTACATGTCACAGTTCTTAAATACATTTACCTCCTGACCTTCAATACTGTGGACTAAGTTTAACAAGAAGAATTACATCGTGGAAGTCGAGGGTGGAGGGTTGACACCACTAGCTTACTGGACCGGGTGACACCAACCCTAGCTACGCCCAGGGCCGGATTAAGCCACGTTAGTGCCCAAGGCACAAACACACATGGGTGCCCCCTTCTGCCCGGGGCCCCTGATCTTTCACTGACCGTGAACGCTGGTATGTTCAATATTATCAAAGAAAACAGTTGTTAACAAATATGTTTGTAGTTTTTACTACTATCACTTATATAAAACCTACAATAAAGTATTTCTGTATTAAAATTAATAGTTAATAAATTTTGAAATAATAATCGACAAAAATACTTTATTTTTTATTAGATGAAAAAAATCAAAAAGATATTGTCATTTAAATTTTAAAGTTTTTTTTCCTAGATTTACATCTAGCGAAGTTTTTGAGTATATCGTCAAAGTTAATTTTGCGCAACACATCTGCCTCGATCATAAGCAGCGATAAGGAATCGAGCATTGCTTGTTTCATTGTTGATCTATTTGGATTTTTTGTACGTTTCAACTGAGAAAAAGAGTGCTCAATTGAACAGTTAGTAACCATTAATTTTAAAAATATGTGCAAAGCGATTTGAACATTTGGAAAGGCACACTCGATGTTATCTCTAACTATTACTTTGTATAATTATCCATGATTGAACGTGTTGTTTTCCGATTTTGATGCAGGAAACTTGTGGCGAATACATGAATGAAATTGTTGTCGTTCAGTACATAAATTATTGTTAAGATCTTTAGGATAATCATTTATTAGTTCTTCACAGCACTGAGATGTTTGTGATAGTGATACATCGACCAAACAAGAAAATCGAACCGTAACATCATTTATATACTTGTCCTCGTCTACTCATTTCTGTCTCAAGTTTGTCAACAATGGCGTAGAATGCAGACATACGAAATTTGTCTATGGCATTCAGAGATACCTCAGGGACATCACCATCAATGACCACTGTCATTCTTTTTCGATTACGGGTCAAAGTTGACTTATAATCTACACCAGGTGTTATTATTTTTGCAGCTTCTTCAAATCTTTCAAATTCATTCCTAGATTTATGCAAATGATCTGCTAGTGAAGAATACAAAATAGCACACATTTTCATGTTCACATGCTCATTTTGTGTCTATTACTAAGGGGTTCCCGGTCGAATTAGTAAATTAATGTTATTATTTTAATATTATTTATTGAAAATATAAAAATGGTTTAAAATTTTTTATAAAACTTCCCAAACATTTTTAAAATTCGAATACGACCGCATTATTTATTTACAAGCCGAGTGAGTCCGCATGGTCCGCATTTTGCTCATTACCATATACCAGGAGTTTTTTAATTTTTGTATCCGCTTAATTTTTAAGCATTCAGGATTGTACCAAACTTGAATGTGAATTTTTATTATAATGTATTTCTTCATGTTCATAACACTTGTTAAATTTTCAGTTGTTTCTGGGCTTAATTTGTTCCAAAAAAATTTCTTGAGGACTTGTGGTGCCCCCAAACGCTTGGTGCCCAAGGCACGTGCCTTGTTTGCCTAGAGGTTAATCCGGCCCTGGCTACGCCACTGGTTGTAATTGCTGCCATTGCTAGCTGTTGCTGCTTTTTTTTTTAAAAATAGTTTGTATCCATTTTGATCAGCAGCAGTAAATGTCTTTCTTGTGAATTTTGTTGGCGCATTGCTTTTATTTGTAATTTTTTTCCCTTTCTTATAAAGTTAATGAAAGAAATAAAACTGCGATGACTAAATTGTTGAGTTATTTTAAATTTTATTACAATATAATTTATATGTTTTGGGGGGGGGGGGGGTGTTTAAAACGGAGTGGGCCAGCAGGGCTGCAAAAAATGTTAAGAATCCCTGCTCTAGAGCATGTACTAAGATACCCCCCGGCCCCTGCCCTATAGCATTTACCACCACCCACCCAACCCAAGGTCAACCATTGTATTCTTTCAATTCCACTTCCTCTGGATGACTCCTGTGTCCATATTTAGCCATAAATTCTCACAACTGGCATGGCAACCACACCCCCAGTTCCCTCATCCATAGTGTCTTGTAACCTGATCTGAGCCATTATTGGGACCTCACATACCTGAACTGATTCTCTCAGTCTCAGTGATACTAGTTTAAAAATAAAATAACGATTTTTGTATAAAAGAATATGTTAAAATTGTCAATAATTTAGGGTTATTAAGTGCAATTCTTTACTACAATATTCTACTTTTCATGTGACGTCACATTGCTTGAGAGTCCCCCCCTCCCCCTCGTCACACATCGTCACAAAAATCTGACCCCCCTCCCCCCCCTAGACGCGTGACGTCATTTATGGATGGCCCCTAACGTAAATTCGAAATGGCCCCTCCCGTATTGTCAAGCATGTGCCAAAATGCATCCCTGCACGCCAAAATACATTCCTGTCCTGCACTTTGATTTCATCAAAATTTTTCTATATCTTCAACTATCGTGGGGTCCCGATATAGACTGTACAATTCATGGTTGGTTCGTATTTTCCACCCATATTCATCCGTTGTTGGTCCATATATTTTCCTGAGAATTTTTCTCTCCCTTTTTCTGCCGTTTTTATTGGGATCCAGGTTTCACTTGCTTATTGGTCTGATCACAGTTTTATAAAATAGTTTGATTTCTTTCTCTTGAAATGTTTATATTTTTGAGTATTTTCTGACTATTGAAGTATGCCTTGTTTTCGGCTTATAGTCTTTCTTTTATTTCTATTAGTAATTCGTTTCTTTCATTTAATATAGATCATAGGTTTTCGAATTGATTTACTTTTTTAGGTCAGGTTTTTAATTTCAATAGCTTCATCTGTCTGTTCTTCTCTTATCATAGTCATGTATTTTGTTTTTTGTTTTTTAACTTCCAGCCTTGTTTGTAGTGATGCGTCTTCTAATTCATTAAAAGATTTTGATATGTCTTAAATATTTTCCCCCAGCAGTGCTATGTCATCAACATATGCAAGATACTAAATGGGTAGATTGTAGAGGGTGCCTATTGGTTTCCCTCAGAAAGTATCCTGTTATTGTTCCTCGGGTGTCAATATGTATGCTTCTTATAACTCTCTCTAATGTTAGGTTAAATAGCCTACAAGACAATGAGTCTCCCTGTCTTAGGCCTCGTCTAATCGGAAATTCCCTTGAATTTTCTCATTGAACCTTGATTTTGCTTTTTTGAGTTGTTTAATGTTGCATGCATTAGTCTTGTCAGTTTGTTGGGTATTCCAAATTCCTGCAGAGTCTCATATATATATATTCTTTTGATGCGGTTATATGCCATTTCTGAGCCCACACAGAGTTGATGTACTGGGATATTAGTTATACTATGGTGCTAGGTTAGTTCTAAAGGCACAGAAACGTGATCACGTTACTCCACTACTTCACTCATTTCATTGGCTCCCAAAACAGGCACGCATTGATTACAAGCTGTCAATTTTCTGTCACAACTTTTGCTCTAGTTTCTGCCCTTCCTATCTTACTGAACTTCTTACTGTCTATTTCTCCCTTCGAAAGCTTCGGTCCTCCGCAGACACACGTATTCTTTCTGTTCCCAGATCAGGCACTAAAATATATGGTGAACGAGCTTTCTCGTTCTGTGGAACAATGGAATTATCTCCCATTGCACATCCGCAATATAACGACCATCACAGCCTTCAAAACTGCCCTCAAGACCCATCTCTTCAAACTGTAGTATACCGACTCATTCTCACCCTCTCTAACTGTTAAACAACACTCGCCGCTGCTGGGTGCTGTCCATGGCTAGACAGAGGTAGTTTGCACTTGAGTGGGTGAGATCAAGCTTTTCACCAATTGTTGTTTTTAAATGTATAATTTTCTGGAATTGTTAATTTTTATGTAAAGCGCAGTGAGCCTAGCCCTAGTCTGGGGTACTGCGTTATATAAAACCACCTAATAATATTATTATTATATTCGTAACATTTCTCTAATAGGCTTTTGATTGCGAAAATCTGATCAGCTGTTGATCTGCTTTGCCTGAATCCACATTGATATTCACTTATTATTTCTTCAGTGTACGGTTTTAGTCTTTTTGCATTTAGTTTTGTCAGTATTTTGTATGTAACATTTAATAGGGATATTCATCTGTAGTTTGTGCACTGAAGATTGGAGCCTTTCTTGTGTATTGGGGTTATTAATGCTGTTTTCCATTCTGTTGGAATGTTCTCTTCTTGCCAAATTTTAGTTCTAAGTTTATGTGTCTGAGTGTGTAGTTCTTTCCCTCCATATTTTAAAAGTTCTGCTATGATGAGGTCTTCCCCAGCGGCTTTGTGCATTAAAAAATATATAATTGATTATTTCTGTAGTTTCTTCTAGAGTTGGGGAGTTTATAAAAGGGCCTGGTCCTCCATGTGGTGGTTGATAATCTTCATCTTGTCTATTGTCTGCATTAAGTATGTCTTGAGTGTTTTCGACACCCTCAATCTCTGCGTCCCTCTTCCCTCAAGCCATTCCAAATGACAGTATGGTGTTGAATCTAGGTTTGAATGATTACACTGGTACTGGGCACAATAATGCCTACCCTGGACACTTGAACAGTTCCAACCCTCAATCAATATATTCTAATAGAAACAATTAATTCAGTTATACTCCAATTTGATTTTGAAATAATTAATAAAATAATAATTTCGGGGAAGATGATCCCAAGACCGTCCTTTTGCGATCAAGAATAATCGGCGCCCTCAATGTGTGCCCTACTTCCCCAGAAAAATGACACTATAGCAGACCCTTCTTCCGCTCAAGAGCCGTCGGTGCCCTCAATTTTTGCCCTAATTCCAGATAAAAATAATTGCCTATTTTGGTGCCGATGGATGAACTGCCTAGTGGCGTAGCTAGTATTATCTTGGCAAAATGTTTTGCCGCTCTCCCCTTTACGATAAAAACTATGCAGTTGTCCGAATATGCCCCACCCCCATGTAAAGAAAAAAAGGACAACCGAGTGTTTGGTGTCAGGGAACAAGATTCATGTTTAACTCTCCCCCCCCCCCCCTTTCCAAACCCGCTTCCTCAGTGAAACCCATTATCTTCATCAACTAACTACAATCAAAGCTCATTTTGGTGCCCGATAGTCTGGCGCTTAGGGACATATGTCCCCCTTGCCTCCCCCCTAGCTACGTCTCTCCCCACTGGCACTGCGCCCCCACCCCCTGAAAAAAATTATATGATGTCCCTGAGGGCACTGATGAGCTATTAAACATCATTAATGCAATTTTTCAATAAGACCAACTTGAGCTTACTAGTCACCAATTATTGCGGAGAATATAAAACAATTTCTGATACTACTTTATTTCCCATGGATAACTATGGTTTTAGATGTAAATAGTGTTGGCAGTTGCCAAATTTTACTGATGTATATATAGCATATTCACAGAGCACATTAAATTTAAATGCCTGTCTGCTTACGGTCTGCCCTTGAGATTCTTTCCAGAATGTCTGACCCCAGCAATAATTCTTTCTGAGTTGTCCTCATCACAGGTGTTACCAAAACTGTCAGTCCCATAAACCAATCTGAAGGGGTCGCCTTTACTTAGAGAGAAAGCTCCGAGAAAAATCTGAGGAAAAAACAAATGGAAATAATGTTCAAATTTAAGAAACAAGTAAACACTTTATAAAACGAAATAAGATGTTGTAGGATTTATAATGGATAAAATAATTATTTACTTAAAAAAAAAATAAAGAAATGTCATTTGACAGGATTAGATTAGTGTTGCCAACTGAGCCAAAGGTTATCCATAAATAAGGTCGTACCTGTATAAAGCTTGTTGATTTTTGACCCCCCCTCCCCCTTATTCCCTTTAACGTCACAAATTATCACAAAAAAGTTACCCCCCCCCACTTTATCAAATATAACATCACACACCTCTGCATCTCTCTCCAATAAAAAAAAAAATCCCTCTGTCCGCTACCGGGTACTGTCCTTTACAAACGCTTAAAAAAATTCACCGCCAATGGATCTTCTTATATGTATTACGTTTCTGGTGTGACTCGTGGACTGCTTCCATTTCCGATGGCTGCTTCCTAATAATCGTGGCTGCCTCCTAATAAGCGAATTAGGTATTAAGAGTATTTCAAATATAATTCTATATGTTTGAAAGAAAGTATGGTTCAATAATGAGTTCAATAGTGCGCAAAATATAATTCCCGATAACAATGCTAAATGATATATATTTTTTTGTATAACGTAACTGCGTTTGGTGCATATTTTCTTTTCGGAAAATGAAAATGAAAGCGTATGAAAATGAAAGCGTATCCATTTAAGTACGGTGTAAAAAATATTCGGTTTAAAAAGGGTTGGGACATCAGAATATTTAATAATAATATAGTTCATGGGCGTGAAATAAAAAGTGTGCATTGACGCAGTGGCGTAGCTAGGGGGGTGCAGACCATCCCAGGGGGTGACACCAAATTGAAAAATTGCATATTTACAGAGCATACACTGCTCGGTCTAACCTAATTTCATCAAAGTATAACCGATCACACGTTAATTTTCCACACATGTAACCAATCCAAAGGGGTGCTTTATTAAAAGTTCAAGGGTAATAAATCAGAAATGAGGGGATCTAATTAGGTCAGAAAAACACCGGTTCGGTTACTATCGTAAGTAACAGTAACAGAAAGGCAAATCTATCTACATTCTGGGAAATGAAGCTTTCTATTGATCCCAAATACTATGTGGTCGGGCGATTCTAAGTGCATTAATTGAATCGGTAAAAATAAAAAATATAATAAAAAAATAATGAATTTTTACCCATTTAAATGCTAAATATTAATTTACAAAAATTTTTAATTTCTTTTAATAATTAATTTAAATTTATTTAAAAAAAACAAATTATCGAAACCCTGAAATACTAAAAAAATATTAATCGCCGATTCGTCACTAGCACCGACCCCTCAACATTTGAACACGATTGTCAGACAGCACATGTCTTTTACATGATCTCTGTGATTTACCGTTTATCTGGATTCCCAGACAACTGAACGCACGACATGTGAACCTACGACAAATGACCACAAGACAACCGAACCCATGACAAGTGAATCCTTGACAAGTGAACCCATGGACAAGTGAACACACAGACAAGTGACCACACGGACAAGTGACCACACTGACAACTGAACTCATAGACAACTGAACCCACGACAGGTGAACACAAAAATAATAAAATTGAATAGAATTTATTGTTTTTTAAATGCCGAAACGGTCAGAAAACTGACCATGCACAGCTTTTCTACTGATTAAATATATCATTTTTATAACAAAGGGGTTATTAGGACCCGGGTATCAGAAGTGAGAGGTTGGGATAAAAAAAATATTGCTGGGCTGTAAGACAAAATTTGGTATCAAATGAAAGATAATTGAATGGACTATATGTTTGTAAACTTACTTCTTCAGTTTGACTAAAGTAAACAGCCATAAATGACATTCGAATAGAGGCTATGCGTGTCCGGGTCCCTTTAGACTAAATGCTATTCGGATCTGCAGTATCTGCAGACCAAAGGCGTTACTCTTGACAAAGTGGTGACCAACCTAGATGCCTTAAGATTGTTTCAGCACGAGAAACGCTGTCACTTGGTGGAACTTGCTGTTGATAAGGCCCTTTTAAAATCAGAGCAATATGGACATTTGGTAGAGAGAACATGAAGGTTTAAGAAGAGAATGGCAGGAGAACAATTAATAGATGCTGGACTCTCCCTGTACTGTGAGAGTGTTATTCCCCCTGTGACGTTTCATACCACTGTGACTGTGTCACCGGGTGCGGGTCGCACCACCACGGCACATTCTGACTCTACTGCAGGGTCTCAAAATATCCTGGGACCGCAGGAGTAGTCCGAGTGAGACTGGGCAGCATCAAGTATTCCACAAAAAAGCGATTACAAATTCAATAAAGTACAACTGTTACAATCTGCTGAACCTTTTATAAATAACAAATAAAAACATTAAGGGTTCTCAAGAACTAGGATTCAGTTACTTCCTCCAACCTTGTTGACAGACACCTGGCAGCGCTTTTTCTTACACAGCAGAGCAACATTTGGCTTGAATGAGGAAGCAACTGAGACCCTCAGTATAGCGTGAAGATGCTCACCAGTTAGTTTGGCCATGAACTTTTTGACTGGTTAAATTTCGTAGTGGAAAATAGCTTTTCACACAGATAGGTATTCCCAAAAAGGCGCATGATCTGCTTAAACAGCCTGAAAATGTCAGTGAAGGTGGAGGGCTATTCTCTCACATTTTTCCAAGCTTGTCCGTTATTCCATCACCACCCTGAAGTTAGCCTTTAGTTCAGAATTGCACTGAAGATCAATCAGCTCCATTTGAAGCGAAACAAAGTTGGGGGGGGGGGCATATTCCATATTGAAGGAGAAAGGGTTAGCAAATATTTTAAAATTGGTTCAGTGTGTCTTGAAGTCTGCAAATCTGTGATCAAATTCTTCCTGTAGATATGCAATGGCATCAGTATACTTACTACTGAATGGTGTTCCCGAGTCCATAAGTACTTTGAATGTTGGGAAATGGCAGAGGTTTCTCTGAGAAAGCTCTTTTCATAACACAAGTTTTGTGCAGAATGCCCCAATATTGTCTTAGGCAACACTGACAAGCTGCCCCTGGCTTTGTAACTTCTTGTTGAGTATATTCAACTCCTGTGTAATGACAAGTCCATGAGCCTTTTGGGATCACTTAATACAGGAACAACTACTCCACCCTTTTACATGAAGGCTTTGATTTCTGCTCTCAACTCAAAAAACCTTTTCAGGACGTATCCCTTACTACACCAACGTACCTCGGTGAGGAGGTAACATCCTCTATTTCCTCTAATAGGCGCGGTACTGACTGTCAGTGCTTCAAGCCCATGGATCTGATATGGTTGATGCAGTTCACGCCAGAAATCACATTGTTAACTTCAGGAATTTGCTGAAAAGTGCATGCTGATGGATGAACGGCATCGTCCAAAGCCGCCTCTTTCAGTTTTATTTGAACATGTGCCATGAGTCCATTTATTTTCCCTGTCATGGAAGGCGCTCCGTCGGTTGTTATTCTTGCAAAACATTTTCCACGGTAAACCAAGATCCACAATGGCATCAAACAATGGCATCAAACAATGGCATCAAACAATGGCATCAAACAATGGCCTCACACAATGGCATCAAACAATGATGCATGTTCAACTCGCCTTCTTTGAATGACTTTCCTGTCTTAGCAATCATCTCACTCACTATGTAACTACCTCCAACTGCTGCATCACTTTCTATGTTTGCCATCTTGAAAAAATCTTGCTGCCTCAGTAGACATGTTTCAAGTTTAGCGACCCGGGCCTCTCTCTTCTTCCAGGTATTTTACATACTCCTCAGCATGTCTGGTTAAATAATGACGTCTGATGTTATACTCCTTGTGCACTGCAACTTTCTCGATGAATATAAGGCACGTCGGAATGCCCCTGTGCTCAACAAAACAGTAGTCCGTCTCCCATTTCTCCTGAAATTGTCTGTGCTCATTGACAACCTTTCTCTTCACAGCAGGTTTTGAGAAAGACCTTGGCTGGTGTCAGGTAAAACAAAAATTTATTTCACTGCGTTTTAAATTTTCCCACCACTCGGTAACACTCCTCAATCATATATCACAAGACTTTTGCTCATAAGGAGATTTATAAACCAACATTATAAATTTCTGACGTATAAAATATATATTGCTAGATAATTAAAAATAATAATGTAATATATGACCCTCCACAATTGTTTCAGTCCTATCTCACACAGTGTTTCTTTCAGACGATTTCGGGGGGGGGGGGGGCAGTGCCAGTGGAAAGAGGTGTATATATCAGCATCAAAATTGGTTGTCAGGGCAAGTAATGCTGACATTTTTATCGGGAAGTAGGGCAGCAATCGAGCATCCCGATGGCTTTCCTAACCAGAAAATGTGTGATTATTTAACAATCAAGAGGTGCATTTTGGAGTACAGATGATTCGAATGTTTTGATAAGACTATCATTGATAGGGAAAATAATTTTTCAAGCGTCAGGGGAGGCCTTATGGCAACCAGTGCCACACACAAACTAAATTCATTCTGGTTGTGGTGCGCCGAAGAGAATCATTTGACACAAGATTAGATTCAACCCCGTTAAGTCACATTGATCGACGTCAAGGAAAAAAAAAGAGGGGGGGGGGGGAGCAGAAATTGAGGAATCCGAAAAATCTTGAGCAAAAGTGAGGGCAGGGTTAACATTAATTTAAAAATAATAAATTCAAAATGCAGTGATGCATTGTGGTGCAAATTCAATGTATCTTTCACTTTCAGACAATGTTTTAAGGGGCATATCAGACGTTCATATATTTACTATTAGATGTCTCGTAGAGAAATGCTAAGAATACAACATCAACATACACCAACTATATATGGACTACAAATCGGCTTATAATAGCATAGACAGGAAATACATGTACGATACTCTCCTGGAACTAGCCCTAACAAACTTACCCGACTCATACATATGACGATGGATAGCTCCAAAAGTAGAATCAAAAGACAAAGAAAGTATTCGAGGGAGTTCCCAATTAATCAGAGCCTCAGACAAGGACATCCGTGTATCCTTTTGAACATCACTTTAGAAAAAGTCATTAGAAACATACGTTTTGAGCACCTGAGAGGTGGTAAAGAACAACCATAAGGAACATTATAAAGCCAACCACTGCAATACCTGGCCTACACAGACGATATAGCGCTACTTGGTAGAAACAGCAATGATGATATAATTAAAACTTTCAGGGAACTTGAAGATGTCACGGTCAAAGCTGGTCTTGATGTAAATAAAGCGAGGGCAAGATATATGATAATGTCAGGAAATACGCACTGATGACAACATCAATATGAACAACTACACCTTTGAGAGGGTAGCTACTTTCAAATATCTAGGGGTGACTATAAATAAGCAAAAGGAAATACAATCGGAGGTGCAAGAAAGAATAACAGCATGCAACCGTTCTTATTTCAATTTACAAAAGCTACTTCAAAGCAAAAACCTCTCTAGGGGAACAAAGAAGACAATATACACCACTATCATAAGACCAGTAGTAACTGAAGGAAGTGAGACTTGGTCCCTACCAGAAAAGCGGAGAACCTGCTCAATATATGCCCCGATGATAGACAATTTTGTTTTGGGAATCCGTACAAACCAAAAGCTATATCAATTGTACAAATACCCATCCATAGTCACAACAATATAAAAAAAAGGCAGACTACCACGGCCAGGACACATAGAAAGGATGCCGGATTCTGGAGAAGCAAAAACGATCTACAGGCAGAAACCTAGGGGCAGACAGCTCACTGGTCGACCAAGACTAAGATGGATTGATGATGTAGAGAAAGACTTACAAAGGTTGAGGGTTCGCACATGGAGGTGTAAAGCAATGGATCGATCCGAATGGAAGAATGTGGTGGAGCAGGCCAGAGCCCTACATGGGATGAAGTGCCACTGATGTAAACATTTCAGACTTTTGGTGGGAAGCGCTAGAAACAACCACATTAAATAAATTAAGTCCAGTTGGGAGCCCTTAGGGTATGCTTTTTTATCGAAAGATACTCCCTAGCTTAGACTCGCCCCTTAAAACTTTATAGGCCCCGGAAAATTTTTGATAAATTCAAAATGCAAGGATGCCATTTTTAAATAGTTAAATTTAGTTCGCATCATTATACACTTCAATTGGAGAGCAACAGGAGAGATGCTAGTTAAGATTTTATGTGTGATTTGACCTAAGATCAATCGTGTGAGATCTGCAACCCGTATAGCTGCATGGAGCCTCGTATATTTTAGGGTCTTAAGTTGGGCTGTAATTACATTAAATTATCAACTTTTACTGCTAGGTAGGGAAGGACAAAACCGAAAAATAAGCAGGGGTGCCACAAAAAAAATTCAAGCAACGTCTCTGCTTGACTAAATGTGTTATGCAAACATTTTTTAAAAACATTTTTTAAAATTGAAAAGTAGCGTAGCGTGTTTTTTAAGTTTTTATTTAAAATAATTTTGGGGTAAACTACATAAAAATAATGAATTTACTACAAAATATTTTTAAAATTTTAAAAAGAGTTCTTTCGAAAAAAAGGTATCCATCAAAAAAAAAAAGAAATGCTAAAAAAGTTGTACATTTTGAACGAAAAAGAAAAACCATAAACATACGTTTATTTCTAAATATTTCCTCCAAGTTTCACCAAAGTCAAAAAGAAAAAAAGCGTTTCTGTACAAAAGGCTATAGACTACATCTTTATGGTTTTTCAAAATTGGTATTTATTTATAAATCATATGTAACCGACATAATTGTTAAGAAGTCATGAGTTGTTTACAAAAGACATCATATATTTACTAACGAGGTGGCTATTGGTACACGGCTACCAGAATTGAGAGGTTGGGATTAAAAAACGATTTAAAATATTTTTTTTGGGTTTGTAAGACCAAATGTGGTATCAAATGAAAGCTAATTGAATGTACTATACGTTTGAAATCTTAATTCTTCATTTTAACTAAAATAAACTATTACAAATGACATCCAAATAGCATTGAGTTTTATGTGTCCCGGGTCCGAAAGGGGGCGCTGCGTGCCGTGTACATTTTGACTAAATTAAATTTAGAGTTGTTTTTCTATATTTTAAAAATTATCTTTTCTTACACATTTCCCCCCGGGGGGGGGCACTTGACTCGCTCGGGGGGGGGGCACTGGTCAACATGAGAAGATGTCTGCCATCAACATGAGAAGATGTCTGCCGTTAACATGAGAAGATGTCCCGGAGGTATGCCTGAAAGAAACCCTGATCTCACCATAGCGTTAAAAAAGACGGTTGGCAACAATGACCTTTTGGCTGATATTGAATCAATTTTTATTTCTAAAATTTTAGTTACATTTACATCAATTATTTCTTTCAGGCATCTCTCGGAAAAAAAGGGGGGGGGGGTATCAAGTGCCTTTCCCCCCTGGGGGGTGTACAACAATAAAACATAAATGTGTACATCAATATATAGGTCTATAATTTTAATATAGGTCTTACTTAGCATCAAACACTTGCAATCTTTTTCCAAATTATATTTCATCACAAAAGCATGACTTATAAAGTGTATGATGGCCTCATGCTTTAAAAATATAGTTATTAGCATAATTTATAATTTATACTGAATTTCGTGGATGTTGAGCTAGGTAAAATAAAACGTAAACAATTGATAATTTATTAACGTGCGCACACAAATACTGGAAGTTTCAATTATTATAAAAGCGAAAGCTTTTAAGTTTTCTTTAAGGGAACTACTTTTGTATCACAGTTTCCTGAATAAAAGAATTTTAAAAGAGAAACTTAGCTTATGTTTATTAAACTCCAAACTGATTTTCTCTTTTTTTAATATCAGAATAATAAACAATCTCCACCACCCAGCTGCACATAGGCCTATATATTTTTAAAATAAAAATGCAAAAGGAGGCTATCATGCCAATGCAGCCAATTCCATTTCATTTACTAGTTTAAGAACAAAATATGCTTTCCAAATCGCCAATTTACTAAATTCTATGGATGTGTTAAAAAAGTGTGTTAAAGTATATCGTAGAGGCAATTTAAAATTCAACTGAAGAAAGTTTAGTTGTTTCAAGTTCCAAATAAACATTTTAATTAATTGAATATTGGGCAATGTTAACTTTATTTTTTAACGATTTCCCTCAAATAAATTCACACTTTAATAAATATGTGATATTTTTTGTAGACAACTCAAGTTTTAATAACATAATTATGCATTGCTTATAAGTGGCTATTTGCACCCGGGTACCAGAAGTGAGAGGTTGGGATTAAAAAACAATTAAAAATATTATTGTTGGGTTTGTAAGACAAAATGAGGTATCCAATGAAAGATAATTGAATGGACTATATGTTTGTAAACTTAATTCTTCAGTTAAACTAAAATAAACTACCACAAATAATAATAACATCCGAATAGCATTTAGTCAAAATGGACCCGGGCACGCAGCGCCGCCATTCGGACCCGGGTCCCATTAGACGCACATAATTGCTCTGAGGTAAAGTTAATTAAACCTAAATTTTTAACTAGCATTTCTCCCGTTACTCTCCGATTAAGTGTAGAAAATTAAAAACTAAATTTGTAA
This sequence comes from Omphiscola glabra, assembly GCA_964017045.1. Taxonomy (NCBI): domain Eukaryota; kingdom Metazoa; phylum Mollusca; class Gastropoda; family Lymnaeidae; genus Omphiscola; species Omphiscola glabra. The sequence continues at coordinate 32,515,711 of OZ024796.1, read as the reverse complement.
ATGTGCTAAAATCTATTCTTGTTTTTTAAAATATCAAAATTTTCTGGGGACTATTGGGAATGAAGCTTTTGAAGGGGTGAATAGACAGTAAGAAGTTCAATAAGATAGGAAGGGCAGGAACCAGAGAAAAAGTTGTGACAGAGAACAACCAGCTTGTAATCAATGCGTGCCTGTATGGGTAGCCAATGAAGTGAATGAAGTAGTGGAGAGACGTGAGCACTTTTCTTTGCCATTAGAACTAACCTAGCAGCTGAGTTTTGAACTTTCTGCAGTTTTTTAATGAAATGTTTTGGATGAACCTGACAGAAGAGAGTTACAATAGTCAGTGATATCCTGCAGCGCATCAGCTAGAATGTATTTAGTTCCCGTTGAGCTGGGGTGGTGTTAGAGATGTACCTGATCTTTATTATGGTTAATTCTGGCGTTTCCCACCAAACGTTCGAAATGACCCTTTTCAAATTGTTTGAAACTAACACCACCTCCAATTGTGCACCAAAATGCATCCTTGCATTTTGAACTAATCAATATATTTTTTATTGAAATCCTTGTCCCCACTTTTGCTTAAGAGTTTTCGACACCCTCAATTTCTGCTCTCCGTTCCCTCAAACCAATCAAAATAACAGTACATGGTTGAATCTAGGCTTGTGCCAAATGATTACCATGGGGTGCCCACAACCGGAGTGAATTCAGTTTACGTATTGGTCTTGACGCAAATATGCCTCCCACGCACGCTTGAAAAATTCCATTCCCCGATCAAATAGTCTAATAGAAACATGGAGTTCAGTTATAATCCAAAATTCACCTCTTGATTTTGAAATAGTCAATAATTTCTGGGGAATTGATCCCCAGACCACCACCCCACTTTTTCCGCTCAAGAGTAATTGGCACCCTTGATTTCTGCCCTACTTCCCAATAAAAATAATTGGCGGGCCGCAAGTTTAAGACCCCTGCTCTATTGCTTATGATCAAAATGACAACGGATGAAAAGATTTTAAAAAGTGCTCACGATGAAACATTCAAAAAGTTTCTGCATATTCAAATAACCTAAATTTGTGAACAAGGAGTATTCACATTGTGAAGAAAGAAAAAACAAAGCGTAGAAAACAATTATTTAACCCGAAAGACAATATCTAAATTTCTCTGATTTAAAATTCTTATGTCATAGTATCAAAATGAAACCTCATTTCTACACATTTTGAAGTTGACGTGAAAATTTTTTCAAATGAATTCTTTATTTATATTAGGCTTTAATAAACATGTTTTATCGAATTTATTTTCTACTTTTAATATTTATAATATATTATTCATATAAACAAATTGAATTAGCCAACTAAACTAGTAAATCAGCCAACTGAACTAGTCTAAATTTTTGTTCCTATCAAATCGATGTGGTAACGTCAGCAAAAACAAATATATTCTTTATAAAAAAAGTTCGCCGACCCCTGGTCTACGCTGTTGAACAAGACGATGGTTACACAAACCTTTATTTTTATGTTATTAGCGGAACATTTGTTTTCCATTGGTCAATTAGAACATAATTATAGCATACTCATATGTCACAGCCTGCATATGTCATGCGAATTTAATATTGGTCAGAGATATTTCACAAGTGCAATTTTATATAGGACTACGCCATGAGCGTGACATTAAAATATAGCATAAAAAGGTAATGTTTACTAGGCGTTTAGAAGAGAGGTATTGATGCAATAGTTAAGACAAATAAAGCTTTTAAGTCAGCTATGGCAGGCTAAACACATAAGAATTAACCGGGTTCCATTTTATTCCGATTTAAATTAAATACTACTAGTAGTACTACATAAATATTTGCGCAGGATAGATTTAGGGTTGAGGTTAGGGTGAGGGATAGATTTAGGGTTCAGGTTAGGGTGAGGGATAGATCGGTAAGTAGTTGTCATGGGTCGTCTCAACCAAAATGGCGGCCATAGTAAAATTGCGAGGGATCATATCTCTACATTTACCTATTTCTCAAATATTCTTATCTATTTGATAGAATTAATTTTGAAAACTTGAATGGTATATTACTATATGTATATTCACTACTAGGCTCAAGTACTAGAGCAAGCCGGGTGCATTTGTTTGTTTGTTTGTTTGTTTTGTGGTGGGGGGGCAGAGCATTATTGTAAAAACAAATATGTTGGAATCGTAATTTTAAATGGGGGTGGAGGAAAACAAAACATTCCGTAGAGGGGGCTTGGTAAACCAAACTGACCAAACCCCCAGAAACGTTTGATAAATTCAGACGCCTGGTTATAGTTTTGCGTGGAAGCTGTCACTTTTAAGTTAATCCAAAATAAAAATGATAATTAATAAATAAAAACACGATCATAATCATCATGTCTCTTAGTCATTGGACCGTTGGGGTGCCACAGATGACATGAAAAGTACCCTTCTCCATTCCTCTTTGTTTTCTGCATTTCGTACAGCATCGATAAGTTTTAGTCCCGTCCACTCTTTGATGTTATCTTCTCATCTTTTTCTCTGTCTTCCTCTTTTTCTCCCTCCTCTCGTTGTGCCCTGCATGATTTCTTTGGCGAACATCCTATATGATGTAACGTTCAAAAATGAAAATAAACTGCCAAAACATTTATATTAAATTACCTGCTGACATCTACCGAATAAATCATATTTTTTATGTAGCTGTAGTGTAGTCAGAGTGTAGTTAAAATAAGAAACTAGTCCGACAACTGTCAACAGTATTTCTTTCGGGAATCAATAGGGAGAGGGGACAGTGCGCCCCCACCCCCGGGGAGAAAAATGTGTAAAACGATAAAGTGATAATAACATTTATTTAAAAAAAAACACTATCAAATTAAAATTTTTATAACTTTTTTAATATAATCAGTAAAATCTAGAACAAGCATTCGATTCTATATATATCATCATTATATGAAAAAAAAAAATAGGTTGCTCCAGTTTTAAGTTGAAGGCTCACCACTACTTCCCACTGTTCACATATTATCATATTATTATTTTATTTTATTTTTTAAAAAATATTTCTTTAGGGATCTCTCCGGTAGGAGTGGGCACGCACCCCCTCCCTCTAGCACGTCAACTCTCCCCAACCAGGAGAAAAAGTGTTTAAATTAAAAAAAAAAATATTATTTCTCGTTTTGTATCTGGTAAAACTCGGGATTTATTTAGAAAGGTAATTGGCATACTTCATTTTCTGTGACGGATCCCATTTTGTATAAATATACAATGAAAGTCATCGCGAAACCTGAGTGACCGAAATATTTCTCCATGTTAAAAGAGTTTCGTCTTAAGAGATGCATACACAAAAAAAAATATTTATCCACCAAAATTACATTTATTAGAGTACATCATATTAGATACACAATTTACATTTCAAATTATTATAAATTTTGTACATACATATGTACGTATGCATTTAATATTTAAAAAAATGCATAAAACGATTAAAATATTAATAAAAACTTAATACTTTTTTTTTTTAATTACAAAAAAATGTATTGATTTTTTAAACATAATCTGTTATATATTTATTTATTTGCGTTGTCTTTTTAGGATCAAATTGTCAACAAATTGTTCGATATCGTACATTATATCGTTCATTTCGAGTTGGCCTTCTTTCACACGAGTCACGAGACACTGTCTCTTTTTTCAGACCCTTCTACATTCTCATTCCAAGAAGCGAAATCTTTTCGTGTTAAGCGATTTTTATTTCGTGTTCATTAAAAGAACAAAAATGTATGAAAATATCTCAATTATTTTGTAGAGACCGCATTATTATTTTGTGTTAACCAATTTTTCATGTTAAGCGCTTTTGCGTTAAACGTATTTCACTGTAAATATTTATCTATGTAGCAGTTAAACGAAATAAATTAGTTTAATAAAAATATTTTTAAAAAAACAACGATACTATTTAGTAACAACTTAAAATATAGCATTTGTATAAACACAACCAGTTTGAAGAAATCTACATTTGGTTGTTATAACGATTATGTGTGGAATGAAACAAAACTAAATTTAGATATGCGCTAAAATGAATCACTGCAATTTTAATTTATCAAAACTTTTCTGGGGTAGGACTCAATGATCCCCAAACAGCCCCCTCCACCTCGCATTTGATCGGGAGATTCGACGCCATTGATTTCATGTTACGTATAGCACCGGTTGGCCTAATATCTCATTTGATAGATGCCATTACCCCTTAAATGCCCCACCCCTAAATCCTTATTTCTGAAAGAAACACTGAAGTCAGGTATACGCCAAACTTTACCCCTTGATTTTACATTTATAAACAGATTTCTGGTGAGGGGTGAACCCATTATCGCTCGGTAGCCGTCCACGCACTCACTTTCTGCCCGACTACCCTAGTCAAAATAATAGTGTCGGTACCTTTAAGAAACACACACTGGATTTTAGTAATTAAGATGATTTTCATGAACTGATGAATATATGATTTTCCGGTAAATTCTGAGAGATCTATCCGCGTCTTTTACCATGGCCGCCATCTTGGTTGCCCCGACCCGCGAACTTTTACGTGTTCACGGGTCGGGACAACCAAGATGGCGGCCATGGAAAAATAAAATAACTGATGTTTTTGCTAAAATTACGAATAAAAAGTTTTTAAAAATGAAAAAATGATCTAAATCTATCCCTCACCCTAACCTGAACCCTAAATTCCTCCATAACAGGGTTTTGACCCTCTCCCTAACAGGGTTTTGACCCTCTCCCTAACAGGGTTTTGACCCTCTCCCTAACAGAGTTTTGACCCTCTCCCTAACAGGGTTTTGACCCTCTCCCTAACAGGGTTTTGACCCTCTCCCTAACAGGGTTTTGACCCTCTCCCTAACAGGGTTTTGACCCTCTCCCTAACAGGGTTTTGACCCTCTCCCTAACAGGGTTTTGACCCTCTCCCTAACAGGGTTTTGACCCTCTCCCTAACAGGGTTTTGACCCTCTCCCTAACAGGGTTTTGACCCTATCGGAACCAGCGTTTTGACACTCTCCTTAGCCTAACGTGGCGCTGGGTTTTGACCCTGAAAAGTAGGAAAATTTAAAAAAAACAAAGACAAATGGCCAAAATTAATTATAAAATAAAGAAGTAATGAAAACCCAACTTACATTTTCATGGAATACACTTTTACACACTTTATTTCAGGTTCCAACGAAAAGAATATCCAAAAATTAATGAAACACAGCGTGGTCAACCTCTAAGATTATCTTAAAAAATGGCGCCGCTTGGCGGCGCTTATTAACATATTTAATAGGCCAACCAATGAAATTTTAAAAATTATAATTAATCAACCAATAAAAATCAATAAAAATTTGCCACCGTCATATTAATGAAAATGTAACTCTATTAAGGGGAGTGAATCCACGCAAATGACGTCATGGATAAACAATTGGGAATTAGCCGATTTTCCTTTTTATTGATTATTTATATAATTATAATTTTGGCTATATAAATTCCAGGGATAAAACTTACCCGGGGCACAAAAGCATACCGTAAAGTAAACTGAATTTTGTTTATGTTGGGTAAAGCGGCGGTAAAAATATTAATAAAAATAATAATCATGACTTTTGCCACCCCCTTCCACGACAAAAATATGCATAAAAGATAATTGATGGACTGCATTCAAGTTGTGTAAATGAAATATAAGAACAAAGATTTCACTTCCTGTGACCCTACTTCCGGCAACAAAAATGATTTTTTTTCCTGTGATCTGTCTTTTCGTCTTGTTTTCTTATGAAGGCTCTAAGCCGAAACAAAATATTTTGTCCTGCCTATAAATTCAAGTTTATCTTACTTTGTTCTTATATTTCTAAACTATACAGCAGACCTAAAAAGCCATCCCAACGGCAAGGATTTTTTCATCCAAATATGCCCCTAGGTCAGGGTTTTTCAACCTTCGGGCTGCGAGATGGCAGTTCAGGGATGCGAAAAATGTAATTTAAGAACAGAGTCCTTAACTTTTAAGTTACGATAAAAATGTTTATGTATTTTTAAACTTGCTACTTAGTTATCAATTTACTTTATTTAATAAGTCACACGTTATTTTTTAATGTTAAAGTTGTATTTGTAATTCCCTGGCGAACAAGTAGAAGATGAGCGAAACGAAACCCTTGCAACGAAACAAGCATGATGGAACTCAAAGTTAACTAGACGTCAAGTTTTCCTGCGAGAAGTGCAGTCGAGAATTTAATGCCAGAATTTTTAACATTGTAAGCAATTTGATGACGTGTCAATAGCTACTCCATCGTCGCGAAGACGGAAGGATGCGACATTTTTATAAGTCAAAAACAATTTAAAATTCCTATTTTTTCAATCTTAAATGGTTTGTTACTTTTGAAGGGGATGCTAGTCTTAGTCAAACATTTTAAAGGGGGCGCGAGGTAGGTAAAAAAAAATGTAGGAGGTTTAAACCACAGAAAAAAAAAGTAAAACACTGTCCTAGGTCATATAACTAACGTGAGCCTTACAAGAGTAGGCTTTTTAGTTTTCTACGATCCCCCGCCCCCCCCCCCCCCATTTTTTTCTTCCCCAGCCTCAACAAAACAGCTACCTAGTTCAAGATTTAGTCACACGTGACTACAGGATTCAGTCCTTCGATGCAGGAAAATCTTTCCTTGCGACCCCTAACCGCCTCCACACCCACTTTTCTCTATCACTGATCGTGTTTGTCCGAGAGCCAGGGAGAAAAGAAGTAAAGAAGTCGAATCGATGAAATCTACTCGTCTGTAGACTCACGGCACACCCTTAAGTCATAGAACAGAGACCGTGGTAGTGGTATGGATTATCTTTGCGTTGCCCCATTCAGGCTTAGTACCAAGCCAAGATTCAGCTGGACAATAAGATGCTAATTTTAGCCATTTTAGTTTACCTTTTCAATGCAGTCATTTACTGGTTCATTATTGTTATTATTGTTATTTTCACCGGAATTAAGCTGTTGAAATATTTTGAAAAAAATTAACAGACTGCATCCTCTGGAAAAAGATTTCGAATTCGGAATGTGACGTCATATCAAAGTTTTCTTGTTTAAATAAAACTTTTAAAAAATGTTCTTGCTTCATCATAACTTAACTAATTATAAAAGTGTTGGACTGCGATAAAGTTTTAAAATAGATTAAATAGACACGAACAATCTGTGTCGATATAACAATATATATTGAGCTTTAATAATAATTGTATATTACAAATAATTAAACGTTTCGGCACTTGCCTTCATCAGTACAAGATATACAAATAAGTATTAATCAAATTTACAAAATATATATATAGAGAGAGATAATAAGGCAAGTGCCGAAACGTTTAATTATTTGTAATGTAAAATTGAAGGAAAAAGAGAAGCAAGCGATCGATCAAAGAGCAAACGATACATACTGTATATAGATATTATTTTCTTGGGGGGGGGGGGACATCATTGTACCATACTGTGTGTAATATTAAAGAACGTAAGCTATTTTGGGTCATATTGCAATGGCGGAAGTCTGTAGATAACAAGATTACTCAAACACAGGGCGGTCTTAGGCCACTGCAACCTATGCGGCCGCAGTGGGCCCCGCACTTTCATAGGCCCCGCCCCGATTTTTTTTTCTAATACAAAATCTCAATTTTCACTTATTATCCTTTTCCTCTACCCAGAATGGGCCCCGCGCAATCCGTTTCTCATTGGGCCCCGCAATTGTTAGGGTCGGCCCTGCTCAAACATAAGCTGACATTAATGCTATATAATATATACTTATCATTGCACTATATAATATGTACTTATCATTGCACACGAACAAAATCTGGCCATCAAAGAGGTTCTAAAAGTAATTGAAAGGAAAAAATCAACAAACGAAAAGTAAAAGCTTACTCAGCGCTTTTCTAAAACAGAGCAAACGTGTTAAAAAACAGGATCTAAACAGAACCGCTGAGAAGTACTCATGTTGCATTTGAACCTCGCGGCTCTATCAGTTTTTTAAATTTTATTTTAATCATTTAAACAAATATTATGCAGTCTTCTCGATGGGACAAACGGGATAGTAAAGAACCCTCGGCTTACACAAAATATTTTTTTGGTAGAGAGCGTAAATGACGTAATTGCCGAGAAAATCGTTTCGAGATTGTCAACAAGTTCCAAATAAGCGCTCACGTGATCGGGGTGGGACAGGCAAGCCAATCAATTGCTTCCCGGCATGTTATGCCAAGAGTTCTAACGCAGTGAAGCCCACAAACATCTCAATTATATCTTAATAAACTAAACACTTTTCCCCCATAATGCGACATACGTTTTTTTATGTTCTTGTGATGTTCATAAATTGCTGTAAAAGTGATGTAAAGATAAAAGGCCAATTTTTAAATAAATTTATTGACTGTAAATATGTGAGATCCGCTGAATTAAGACTTTTGCGTAAAGCAAGTTGTTTGTTGCTGGGGCGATTGTCGACTAAAATTGACTTGTCCCCTCAATGTCTCGGTTGAAGTAGAAGAAGACAAGCTAGGAAGATTTGCGCTGTAGGGCAAATGGATGCTTGTAGTTGGCCAGGTCGATGTGGCCAGGAGGCTCAGTTTGTGTGTGTGCGTTGTTGCAATCCTGATCTTTCCGCCGTAATGACAGGTTATCTTTGATGCCTTCACGTCACGACTTCCGAAGATCAGCCAACCATTGCGAGAGATTCCGCGGCTAAAAATAAAATCACCCACTTTCTTACCCTTACAACATAAGTGAGAGGTCGTCAGCATGTTCTCAAAATGGAAACAATTGTTGCTAGAAACGTTCAAAAAATCGGTCTCTAATCGAGTGACACATGAGCAGTTTTACTGTCATGTAACGATAGTAATAAAGTGATGTCATCTCGGTATACCCTGGCATGCTCGGTTTGTTATTAGTAGCATTGTCTTTCTGCGTGAAAGGTTTCCTCATTATTGTTTCTAACTCAGGAATAATTTATATGAAAACGATATAAATAGAAAGGGCAATCCTCATTTAAGTTGGGCTCACACGTCTTTTTATAAAGACAGTTGACATATTAAAGAAATGATAAGTGACCGTCTAGGAATAAAGAAGGATATCCCAGGAGTTAACTATTTCTATCCATCCATCAAGCCATCCATCCATATATCTATCTATCTATCTATATATATATCTATCCATCCATCCATCCATCCATCCATCCATCTATCCATCTATCCATCTATCTATCTATCTATCTATCTATCTATCTATCTATCTATCTATCTATCTATCTATCTATCTATCTATCTATCTATCTATCTATCTATCTATCTATCTATCTATCTATCTATCTATCTATCTATCTATCTATCTATCTATCTATCTATCTATCTATCTATCTATCTATCTATCTATCTATCTATCTATCTATCTATCTATCTATCTATCTATCTATCTATCTATCTATCTATCTATCTATCTATCTATCTATCTATCTATCTATCTATCTATCTATCTATCTATCTATCTATCTATCTATCTATCTATCTATCTATCTATCTATCTATCTATCTATCTATCTATCTATCTATCTATCTATCTATCTATCTATCTATCTATCTATCTATCTATCTATCTATCTATCTATCTATCTATCTATCTATCTATCTATCTATCTATATATCTATCTATCTATCTATCTATCTATCTATTCGTCTGACTGTCTGTCATCTATCCATTATCTATTTTATATATATTAAATTGCACGTGGGTTGCTAAAAATAGACGAGCTATTAATATTAACAAGCCATAGATAGACCATGCAACACTTTTACCATTAAAAAAAACAACAAAACAAACTTTGAAAAATACATTTGATCATTATGATTATTTAAAAGGAAAAAAAAGCTTAATTTGAGTTATTTACTAGCTAATATACCCGACGTTTACCGGGATTTCATTCGGAAAAAACACAACTTATACAGCCTTTTAATTAACATTGAAATAAAGCGACATGAAAAAAAACACTGCTATAGTAAAAATATATATATATTAATTTGTCACCTATAAAATGCATATGTAAAAACTTTGTAAACCTTTAGTTGACCGATGGGATCACGATCCCGGTGGGATACCATTAGGATCCCGTTTCCAGATGGCATCCCGTTTCCCGGAGGTACTTCGGTGGGATCCCTTCAGGATCTCATTTTCTGGTGGGATCCAGTTTCCCGGTGAGATCTTGATCCCGGTGGGATCTCGATACCATAGGGTTCTCTATCTCGTCAGTTTTCAAATCCCGTCGGGATCCTGTTTTCCAATGAGATCCCGATCCCGACTGGATCCCGATCTCTTTGGATCCTACTCCTGGGGTGATCCTGAAGGTTTCCTGATCCCTTCTGTATACCGATACCGGTGGGATCTTGTTCCCACCCCTGATCCCGAGAGAATCCCGTTGTCAAGTGGAATCACGTTTAATTTATTGCTGAGAAAGAAGGCTCTATAAAATCACTCAGACAAATAATACAGTTAAAATTAAAAGTTGTCCCATAAAAATCTGTCCCTGAACCCAAAGGGGCCCCTTGACCCCAAAGCGTTATAAAAAGTTTATAACCCCCCCCCCCCCCCCCCAAAGAGTTCCTTCCGGAAAATGTTGAATATATGTGCCAAGTTTGGTCAAGATCCATAAATCCATGTAAAAAGTATACGGGGCAAAACCACAAACAAAAATAGAAACAAACAATTGATTCATTTCTTCACTATATCAGTGAACATCTAATGCTCGTTACAAAGGTGTGCGAAGTTTTTTATGTTTTTCAAAGCAAAGATACGAATTATGCCACCTTGTTGCTGTTCTATCATATCTTATTTGTTATCCACTCAGACATTACCCACCGTAACAGGAAACGCTTCTCGCAAACATCCCAGTATGTGAGCTCTATTTTAATCAAGAGATGATCATAACGTTACGGAATTTAACCCTTGATCTTCGCGGTTGGCACAGGACAAGCACAGGGGAGACAAGCGATGCTTTGAACCACAAATTGTTGACAAACCGAGCAGGAGTTATACATTGTCCCTTGTTCACATCTGTGAGAAGTAATCGGAGTTCCCATACTTACAAAGAGTTTCACATTGTCGTGTGTTCACATGGGATTTTTGTGGGGGGGGGGGCGGTGGAGAAGTTATCGGAGTGCTCTTACAAAGCGATACACATTGCCATGCGTTCACATCGGGGACAAGGCATTGGAATGCCGATTTGTACGATCCATACTCCGACTCTAGGTACACCATTCTGACTCACACTCCGGGATATTATTACTAAGTCTCTCTTCAATTGAGAAATATTAACAATTTAATCAATCAAAATGACTTCACTTTATCTATATCTTTCAGACCCAGAGTAGGCACCCCTATCGACAATCAACACATGAGTGGCGCATTTGGGTTTGCCCAAATTAAAAAAGAAAAATATGATGAACTTTGCTCTGATCGCAATTCTCCACAATGCAGTTAATGAAGTCAAAACACAGATCCCGAATTGTTGTTATGAATTCAGAGGCAGATATGAGGTGTGCCATGAGTACAATAAAAGAATGAACCATCACATTTTGCAGCTTGTTAATGAAAAGGAATGTCTAAACTTTGTCAAAAGTATTGTAAACTGCTAATTTCTTATTTTAATTTATTTAGTAGAAGTATGATGTGTAGTGTGGCGAATTTTACTTTTCATTCGCCACAACTCTCGCTTAAAAAAATCGCTCTCCTACACAGATAATAAATGAACCAAACGAAAAAAGAATGGACCAACATCAGCTATAGACCAACATCTGCTGTGAACCAACATCAGCTATGGACCAACATCAGCTATGGACCAACATCTGCTATAGATCAACATCCGCTATGGGCCAACATCAGCTATGGACCAACATCAGCTATAGATCAACATCTGCTGTGGACCAACATCAGCTGTGGACCAACATCAGCTATAGACCAACATCAGCTATAGACCAACATCAGCTATGGACCAACATCAGCTATGGACCAACATCAGCTATAGACCAACATCAGCCATAGACCAACATCAGCTATGGACCAACATCAGCTATAGACCAACATCAGCCATGGACCAACATCAGCTATGGACCTACATCAGCTATAGACCAACATCAGCCATAGACCAACATCAGCTATGGACCAACATCAGCTATAGACCAACATCAGCCATGGACCAACATCAGCTATGGACCTACATCAGCTATAGACCAACATCAGCCATGGACCAACATCAGCTATAAACCAACATCAGCCATAGACCAACATCAGCTATGGACCAACATCAGCTATAGACCAACATCAGCGATAGACCAACATCAGCTATGGACTAACATCAGCTATAGACCAACATCAGCCATAGACCAACATCAGCTATGGACCAACATCAGCTATAGACCAACATCAGCCATAGACCAACATCAGCTATGGACCAACATCAGCTATAGACCAACATCAGCTATAGACCAACATCAGCTATAGACCAACATCAGCTATGGACCAACATCAGTTATAGACCAATATCAGCTATAGACCAACATCAGCTATAGACCAACATCAGCTATGGACCAACATCAGTTATAGACCAATATAAGTTATAGACCAACATCAGCTATCTGTCGGATTGTAAAGATCTTAACCAAACTAAACGTCAACCGTAGTGTGTTATTTTATTAATTAATTTATAAATAGTAAATATTTTACGGGCCTACTTGTACGTTTTTGTGTGTATTACTTGATTATCTTGAGTATTGTATGTTCAAATCAGCAGAACAGCAAAGCTACTCGGCTTTACACAATTTTGGACGTAAAAAAACAAAGTCTATTATTTTTAAAGCTTTTGTAAAAAAAAAAAAGAGGACATTCCTAAAAAAACCACTTCAAAAGATAGTATTTCTCACTATAAACAACTACACATCAAATAGAGAGACTTAATACAAAATAAATCTTCACTGTTATCGCCACTTTATTCAACAAAAAAGTCAACTTTTTTATGCAAATAATGAGAGAAAAAAGCCGATTTAGTCATCATCATCATGTCCCTTAGTCCTTGGACCATTGGGGCGCCACAGATGACATGAAAACTATCCTTCTCCATTCCTCTCGGTCTTCTGCACTACGCATAGCATCGCCTAGTTTTAACCCCGTCCACTCTTTAATGTTATCTTCCCATCTTGATCTCTGTTTTCCTCTTCTTCTCCCTCCTCTAGTTGTGCCCTGCATGATTTCTTTGGCGAGCCCTTGTTTTCTTGTCACGTGGCTATACCATGCTTTTTTACAGACACCAGGAGGTCATCATACTGCCCAATTGCTGGACGAATCCTTTCTTTCGCTGGTTCATTGGTGATATGGTCTCTAAAGCAAATGCCAAGAATGCCTCTGACACTTCTCATCTCCATCGCCTTTATTTTCCATTCAAGTTCTGCTGTTAATGTCCAGGACTCACAGGCATAGAAGAAAATGGAGATGATTAATGAGGGCATCAGCCTGATTTTGGTGCTGGGGCTATATTTTTGTCTTTCCATATTTTCTTGAGCCTCTTTAGTGCTGTTGTGGTCTGCGCAATCCTGGCCATCAATTCGGGCTTGGAGACTTCATCCGAGACTATTGCTCCGAGCTACTTGAAGCTGCCAACTGTCTCTAATATTTCGTCCCCAACCTTAATTTCAGTGGCGATGTCAGTGGTGCTATTCGTCATCATTTTTGATTTGCATGCCAAAGGACGAGGAAGTCTAGTCGAGACTCTTTACTAGGTTGGCTAGATCTTCTTCGCTTCCAGCCAGTCCGTCTATGTCATCCGTAGGTTGGTGATTGTTCTGCCACCAATGCTGACTGTCCCTATAATGCGTTTCCAGTGCATCTGACATAATTCTCTCTAAGAAGATGTTGAACAGTGTGGGGGAGAGCAAGCAGCCGTGTCGTACTCCAACCGTGGTCTTGAACCATTCTCCGATGTTATTGTTGAATAAGATTGCACTAGGGACCTTATCATAGAGGCCTCATATCATTCTGGTTAGGTTTGTGTTGATGTTGTAGTGCCTCATGCCAAACCCTGTCTAATGCCTTCTTGAAATCCACAAAGACGTTTAGGATCTGCTCAGTAGTGCCACGTCCTTGCCTGAAGCCCGCCTGTTCTTCAGCAAAGGTTCTATCAGCATATGGTCTTAGTCTGTTCAATATGACCTTCAGCATGACCTTGCTTGGGTGGCTTATTAGGCTAATGGTGCGATAGTTTTGGCATATCTGTAGGTTACCTTTCTTGGGGAGGGCGATTGGGTCCATGATTTGGGCCATTCCCCTGCCAGCCATATTTTGTTACAAATATTGATTAGGGCATTTATCATTGCGTCTCCTCTCTGTTTCACAAACTTGGCAGGGATATTACCCACTCCTGGGGCCTTTCCTATTTGGAGTGCTGGAACTGCTGCTTCTACTTCTGCGCGGAGAATAGGTAAGTTTTCATTGTCCGTTGCTGGGGGGACATTTAATTTCGCTGGGTCTATCTTTATAGTTTCATTAAACAGCTCTGAGCCGATGTAAACATGCAATTAAAACAATAAATAAAGTAATTAAAAATGTATTACAATATCATGGGACTAATTTTGTCTATCTTCTATAGATAAATATAGCAGCGCCCACCATCAATTGTTGTAGCCGGCATTTCTATTCTCTAATTATTTATTTCCCTTTTTAGACAAGTTGTAAATGTATCCGTTTTTACGCGTCGCATTTGACTTTAAGAATGACGTCACTGTAAAGCCTTTGATGTCGATCATTAAAAAAGTTGAACGGGAGTTGTTTGATCCGTCCAGACCTGTTCCAGGCTGTTTATTATTATTTATTCCTTATTTTTAAAAGTTGTTTAGCAGTGACGCAAAATAAGGAATACACTGAATGACGTAGGCATATTATCATATCGTGACTTCGTGGTTTGTTAAATCAACTGATCAAAAGTCCATAATGCAACAATGCATCGTAAACAATTGTCCTCACACCTGAAGCTCAAGTGACAATGAGTTAATAGTAATTAAGCTCAGGTCACCATTGTATATATTTCATCGTCCATACAAGCCCGGAAACAGCGTTAACCCTGTAATTCACCACACAGTTATGTAACCATATAGTTAGGGTTATTCACTAACTAACATAGTTAACATAACCGATATCCTCGACCACCACAAGAAAACCTATTTCATTGAGCTAAACCAATAACACGGTTTTTATCCCAGGCTAATCCACGGGAAAGAGGGAAACTGAAACAGTACATGACATACTGTAGACACCAGGTTAAACTCAGCAAAGGACAGACATCAGACACAAGTTTAAACTCAGCAAAGAACAGACAGTAGACACCAGGTTAAACCCGACAAAGGACAGACAGCAGACACCAGGCTAAACTCACCAAGCCGCAAATGAAGAAGACGAAGATCAAGAATACCAGGATGTCTGTACAGCCCCGATTGCGTCTTGGGTTACTGAGTAATCCTTTCTCATCTTTTGCGTCCTGTGGGTGGTGGGCAGGGTGGAGGACATGGTGGGGTGGAAGGGGTTGGGTGTCAGAGAAATTAGTGGTTGGAGTAAAGGGAGAGGGGGGATATCATGAAGGGACGAGAGGGAAGAAAAGTAAAAATCAATTTTTAATGATAGTATTTTAAAGCAAAACGTATATGGTACAAAATCAACAAACAGCAAAATTAAATGGTTTTCCTTTTTCATTCTGAAAAGAGAGCCATGTTTTTAAGCGTGCAAAATTTCAATCAAGGAAGGTATTTGGGTAGAGTATTCTCCCCCCACCCCCCCCCACTTTTGAATATGCATGTTTTATGCAAATTGATATGTGCTGTAGCCCCTCCACTAATAAACAACTCAATAAGCCGGCAAAGTTTTGGTTCTCCACCCCCCCCCCCTCTCTTTACTTGAATAAAACCTGAAATGACGTTCCTTCTATTAACAACATTTATTTTCACATATCTTCATTTTTTAATTATGTTAGTAGATAATGAAAGTGACAAGACCAGTAATATTCACCTGGTTTTCAACAATCTAATTGTCTGTCCAAGGAGTTTACATTTGAAAAGCGACATTTATAAATAACATATTAGATCTATTGAAAAGCTGAATTTGAACATAAAAAAGCAACGACTTTAGACAAAACTATGTCCTTATTTCCCAAGAGATCTAATCAGTCTACGCAAGGCTAATTGAATTGAACGCCAGACGTATGCAGTTTACGTCATGAACAAACTGATGGGGTTTGGGTGACTAGAGGAATATAAACTATAGAGAAATGTATGGGCGAGATGTTAGTACACGAAAAACAAATATTGGCTTTTAACGCACAGCAACACAAGCGTTATAGGAACGTTGCAAAACAACCATTATACGTACATGACAAAGCATAGATGTAAGTACACGACAAAACACTTGCTTTTAAAGGTCGGTTCACACGATCAAATTTTCCTTCAAGCATTTGATGCAATTCGTGTATGAAGCCTTGTCACAACTTTCAAATTACTATTTGATCAAATTCCCCAAAAAAGGAAACCACGCGCAAAATAGTGCGTTCATACAACAATTTGACGCGAAATTTGATCGTGTGAACCGACCCTTAATGACGTCACTCTAGTCAGTGTACATTCATGCACAAACAGATTTACCAGTAGCTGTACATTTGTGAAAAGACAGACTTATAATAAATGTACTTGTCTTCTGAGCTATTGTATACCCATAGCTACGCCCCTGTTACAAGGATGAAATAATATACTTCACTTGTTCCTCGCAATTATTCAATCTACCGAGACATCAATACATTAATATATATTTTTTAAAAACAGCATCTAGACTGTTACAACGGCGACGTTCTTAAATTTAGGATGAAAAATAACTGTAGTGATGAATATGCTAACGAACGAGGGGGAGGGGAGGATGTTTTACAACTATTAATGTTAATAATGTGCATTAAAAAGTATGCGTTGATTTGTGTATATACATGAATTCTAACATGAACAAATAAGTTTTATTCTCATTTTTTAAAAATAATTAACATGTAGATATTTGTGCGGGTATTTCAGTAAAACATAAATCGGTTTCTATGAGGTTGGGAGTTTGAAATAAACGTCACATGATTTGAATGGTCCTACATGAAAATGATAATGCAATTTGGAATAATACATTGTATAATTATATCTAATCAAAGTCAACTAAAAAATAAAATGATTTATATCTCCATCATTCCAATCGCAATTAAATGTATCGAAAAGGTCAGACAGTAGTGAATAATGTGTTTATTATAGAACTATAACTATGACAGTAGTCAATAAAGTGTTTATTTTAGAATTAAAACAGTGGTGCGGGGGGGGGGGGGGGAATCGCACCGGGTGACACCATTCCAGGGAGTGACACCAAATGGAAACTTGTATATTTACAGAGCACACACTGCTATGTCTAACTGAATGGAAACTTGTATATTTACAGAGCACACTGCTGGGTCTAACTGAATGGAAACTTGTATATTTACAGAGCACACACTGATAGGTCTAACTGAATGGAAACTTGTATATTAACAGAGCACACACTGCTAGGTCTAACTGAATGGAAACTTGTATATTTACAGAGCACACTGCTGGGTCTAACTGAATGGAAACTTTTTTATTTACAGAGCACACACTGCTAGGTCTAACTGAATGGAAACTTGTATATTTACAGAGCACACACTGCTGGGTCTAACTGAATGGAAACTTGTATATTTACAGAGCACACACTGCTGGGTCTAACTGAATGGAAACTTGTATATTTACAGAGCACACACTGCTGGGTCTAACTGAATGGAAACTTGTATATTAACAGAGCACACACTGCTGGGTCTAACTGAATGGAAACTTGTTTATTTACAGAGCACACACTGCTAGGTCTAACTGAATGGAAACTTGTATGTTTACAGAGCACACACTGCTGGGTCTAACTGAATGGAAACTTGTATATTTACAGAGCACACACTGCTAGGTCTAACTGAATGGAAACTTGTATATTTACAGAGCACACACTGCTGGGTCTAACTGAATGGAAACTTGTATATTTACAGAGCACACACTGCTAGGTCTAACTGAATGGAAACTTGTATATTTACAGAGCACACTGCTGGGTCTAACTGAATGGAAACTTGTTTATTTACAGACCACACACTGCTAGGTCTAACTGAATGGAAACTTGTATATTTACAGAGCACACACTGCTGGGTCTAACTGAATGGAAACTTGTATATTTACAGAGCACACACTGCTAGGTCTAACTGAATGGAAACTTGTATATTTACAGAGCACACACTGCTAGGTCTAACTGAATGGAAACTTGTATATTTACAGAGCACACACTGCTCGGTCTAACTGAATGGAAACTTGTATATTTACAGAGCACACACTGCTGGGTCTAACTGAATTTTATAAAAATATAACCAATCACATGTACATTTTCCTAACATGTCACCAATACAAATGTGTGCTTTTTTTAAAGCTCAAGGTTGATGCGTCATAAATGATGTGACCCTATGTGTTCTTCGTTAGTCGGAAATCGACCATGACCACTTTAATGATTTGTGCTAGTTCTGAACGTGTCTGAGGTTGGGCGGATGGCTAATAAGACCGATTCTGGCACGAAATTTTCTTGTGCAGTAGGTGCAAGGGGTTGATTGATAACCCCTGGGAGCGGATCAGAAAGGGTCTTCCTGGCATGTCCCTTGCGCTCTGCAGCCGCTGTTCTTCTTACTTCATGTTGCATGAAACCCTTGTGTAAATTGAATTTCATGATGTGTCTCGGTTTATTTCGAACGCTTTCAGTGAGGCTTTTATGTTGTCTTTAAAACGTTTGTTCTACCCTCCAGCAGACTGCTTTCCATGTTCAAGCTCACCATAGAATATTCTTTTGGGCAGACGGTCGTCTGACATTCTCACAACATGTCACGTCCAGTGAAACTGGGACTGCATCAAGATGCACATTCATTTCTGATACAGCGTTTAGGGCACAATCGTCTGTATAAAGGAGGTCCTTATGGTATCTGTATGTCACCGTTTTGATCATGATTCAACGCGGATTGAAGTGTTCGGTAACTTTCGTGACAGGAAGCTCTATTTATCTAAATTCTAAGAAATAAAGCTTTCCCTTGATACCAAATACTATGTGGTCGTGCAATCTCAGTACCTGAATCGAATCGTTAAAAATTAAAAACATTAAAAATGACCTTTACCCATTTATAGAGGTAACAAAATAATATTTGTCAAAGTTTTCTTTTAATAATTAATTTAAATTTATTAAGATGTTAGAAAGGGTTTTTGAAACCAAATGTATATCGAAATCCAGAAATAATAAAAAGTAAATATTTTCGCCGATTCACCACTTGCACCACCCCTTAACATTGGAGCACGATTGTCATACAGCTCAATGTATTTTACATGCAGCTACCTTTACCTTTGGGCTGATCTACTTGATAAAGTTAATCTTAAAAAGCGTTATCTGCAGACTAAAGGCTTTACTCTTGACAATGTAGTGACCGACTTAGAGGCTTTAAGATTGTTTCTGCACGAGAAGCGCTGTCATTTGGTGGAAAGACACTTTTAAAATCAGACCAATATGAAATTTCTGTTCAGAGAAGATTAAGGTTTAAGAAGAGAACAGCACGAGAACAATTAATAGAAGTTTGACTCTCTCTTTGAGAAGTAAAGAGGAGGGATATGCTGGAGTGAATCAATCACTTTCATTCTGTACCCCAGATCAGATCATTAGCGATCAAGAAATTAGCAGATATGTTTGGGGTTGTTCAACCCAAAAGTCTAATATCGACAAGTGAAAAAGATTTATTGATGTACGATCCAAAATTAACCTCTTTTTATGATGAGTTAACAGAATATGAACTTTCATAAGAAATACCAAGGTTGAGAAGACACATAGAGGCAGCTGATATTGAATTTCACAAAATCATGGACTAGTCAGTATTTGATGTTTTGAAATTCTTAGCTGAATGGGACTTCCTAGAATATCTTCCAGTACTCTCGCAAAGACTTCAATTGTTTAATACGATATGTGTGTCCGTGGCTTCATGTGAGGGGAGCTTTTCAAAACTAAGGCTTGTCAAGAACTAATTAAGACCCACCATGGGACATTCAAGGCTTTTGTTCTGGCTCTACTATCAATTAAAAGGTAAACGGTGAATGATATTAATTTGAATCAAGTGATTGACAGGTTTTGCAGCTTTGAAGACCAGGAAAGGAACATTTTAAATTAAATGTAAAGTAAAATATTTATAATGGAACGTTGTTACAGTTCTTAAATACTTTGACCTCCCGACCTTCAATTAATCTGTTTTTGTTCTTTTCATTGTTATACTGTGGTTTTATTTTAACTAGAAGTCGGTGGGGGGGGGGGGGGATGGTGACACCATGAGTTTACCGCACCGGGTGACACCAACCCTAACTACGCCACTGGGTATGAAAATAGGAAATTATTCAGTAATGTGTTTATTTTAGAACTAAAGGTATGACACTAGTCAGTAATGTTTTCATTTTAGAACTAAAGGTCTGACAGCAGTCTGTAATGTATTTATTATAGAGCTACATTTCAATAACAGATGAATACGACCAGAAACCAAGAGCCTCGATCTGAGCGCCCATTAAGTCCCTAAGGGTTTTCGCCATTTGACACTTATTAAAATATGTATGCCCGGCAGACACCAGCGCCTGTTTGCTGTTATCATAACTAACTGTCTTCTGGTAGAGTTATGACATCCCAGCAGACTACAACAGTTATCTCAGTTGTTCATCTGGTTTGGAAGGAGAGGGGGGGGGGGCCTCTGTCCATCTGTATTTAACAACGGATTTGTGTTTGTTTGTTTGTGTGTGTGTGTGTGTGTTAGTTGGGGGGGGGGTCTGTTGTTAGTGTTACTGGGCCTAGAACTTTGTTGTCATTGTCTTGTTTGGTCGCTGTTGATTAGTTTGCAAAAACAGATGAGGGTGGGCATCCAGAGGTAGGGGCGGGGGGCTTACAATAAGGATGAGATGTCGGAATAAAACTAAGGCACCGATTTCAGTACATGCGTCACCCAGGTGTTCTTAAACTTTTCGGGAAAACTGTATTGAAATTTGCATATGAAAGGCGGATCAAGACGTTTAATAATAAGTAAGATCAATGAATAATTAATTATAATTTTGTGAATAAGTAATGATTGATAAAGTAATGTCGAAATATTGTTAAAGTGGATTTACAATGACTATATAAATTTGATCATATCAAAGTCCGCAAAATATTCCACATGCCTCGTCTCTTGCAAAGAAAGGGGATAGTTAATTTTAATCTCACGCCTCATGCTTTGACTTCCGACTGAATTGAACTATCCCAACAGAAGATTCTCAAAAGCTGACAAACAAAGCCGCTAATGTCATCTCTATACGGACATGGAATGTTTCAACATGCAATCTTGGTTAACTTAAAGCAAAGCTGGACAAACAAGCGGCAGGGCAACACATAATACTGGTTGTACCTCCCCGGTAGGACTGCAGGCTCGCAACTGAAAGTGGCTGAGATGGATAATCGCACTAAAACCATCAAACCTGAGCATGATAGTGTTGTCACATAAAGCTGTCATCTGACACATAATTATTACATTTGTGATGGTGATTGTTCAAAGTTCCGAATTGGAATGACTTGCCAGCTGATAGAGTAGCAGGCATATTTGAGTAGACAAGCGACTTTTAATTCACACCAAGGTTAAAAGTTATCACATGAACATCTTGGAGTCGACCATTCATGTCTGGATTATTTTACAGTTTTTCACATATTGATTTCTATGGTGTGTCTCCCGTTAATACCACAGTGTGTCTCCCGTCAATACCACAGTGTGTCTCCGGTCAATACCACAGTGTGTCTCACGTAAATACCACAGTGTGTCTCCCGTCAATACCCCATTGTGTTTCCCGTCAATAGCACAGTTGTCTCCCATAATTTCCAAAGCGTGTCTCCTATCATTACCACAGTTTGGCCCCTGTCATTACCACATTCTGCCTCCAGTCGTAACCACAGTGTGTCTTCCGTGGATACCACGGAGTGTTTTCCATCGTTACCACAGTATGTCGCCAGTCGTTACCACGGTGTGTCCCGACGTTACCACAGTATTGACTCCAGTCGCTACCAAAGTATCTCTCAACATCAGCTCAATGGCATTCATAGGGAGGGGGGCGGAGTATTCTTCATGATTTGTGTGTAAAATGATTCAAAATCAATAGAAATGCCAGTCACGTGATCCACTCCACGAGGACGGTGGCCATGATGGCAGATTTAAGAGCCAATTAAACCAATCTCCAATTAGTTCAGCGATTTAGGCATTTGCCCTGACCTGAAGTTAGAGGAGGGAAAAAGTATTGGCTTTGGGTATTTGTGCTAACGTTGCTAGTGTTGAGTTGTGTGTCGAGTTGTGTGTCGCGTTGTGTGTCGCGTTGTGTGTGGAGTTGTTTGTGGAGTTGTGTGTGGAATTGTGTGTGGAGTTGTGTGTGAGTTGTGTGTGGAGTTGTGTGTGGAGTTGTGTGTCGAGTTTTGTGTCGAGTTGTGTGTCGAGTTGTGTGTCGAGTTGTGTGTCGAGTTGTGTGTCGAATTGTGTGTTTAGTGGTGTGTCGAGTAGCATGGAGAATTAATTCAGGAAGTACATGAATCGCCGACAAATTAGACGGTCTTTAAGATTACAGAGTATTTTTTTCAATAATAACGAGTCATAATATTTAACGAGCTCTATTAATTTTCCATTGGCTATGTGTACTAACTATATCACTGTTTCCTGGAGATAAATAGTATTTACAAAAAAAAGAGAAAAAAAGATGATGGCATCTATGTTTAAGTACTTTCTATTATGTTTCTTTGGTTATGCACACTTCAAATGCCTATATCACCAGTTTAAGAACTTTCTATAATCTTTTTTTGGATAAGCACACTTTAAATGCCTAGATCACGGATAAAATTTGGTACACAGTACAATTTCCAACACGATTTTGGCGATACTCGGTTTGCAAAGTCTTGTGATATTGAGGAAAACCTAAAAAATGAAAGCACTAGACAAAAATCTATAAGGGAATGCTGGAAACTATGGAATAAATGCATGTGATTTGTTGCGATTTAAAGGACCAAGCCGGGCGGGAATACATTTTGTAAAGACTCCTAGCTGCAGCCAATAACGTCATCGGTGACAGCGTTATACTTAATTTTTTTATTTTTATTGTCTGCAGCACTGGACATTGACCGCACCACGGCTTACATTATAAGACGGGTAATATTTTACATTGTATTTCAGCTATGTTTCATTTAGCGAGTCATTATTTCAAACTGGACATAGGAAAATGTCAATATAAACCCAAATTGTCACTATACGTGGCATAACAAGGAATACAAACCCAAACTGTCACTATACTTGACTTATTTAAGGAATACAAACCCAAACTGTCACTATACTTGACTTATTTAAGGAATACAAACGCTTTTAATCCATTTTGCAATAACGCCCAATCACGACTCATTTTTGCTGATAATTTGGCAATTAAAAAAAACCCATTCATCTTGAGAAATCTCTACTTCCCACAAAAAATAAATAATAAGATTATAACCCTGGCAAGGGAATGCCAAGCTCAACTATAATTAGCCGTCTAACACTGCAACTTACAAGAATTGCACGGAGATTCCATTAAACTCACACAACTTAATATCGTAGATAAAATCGAACACATTAATCATCCATTTTTAACAGTGGCCTCGCGTGAAAAACCTTATTTTTTGTTTGTCCACGTAGGAATAATTGTGTCGAGTGCAAAGAACGTCTCATTTTACACGAAGCTTTTCACTGCAACTTCATTCAGAATATTCTCATGATCTTTTTCCTGTAAAGGCTATTTCCATACTTATAACTAAAAGCGTCTCGTTTTAGAAGCCAATGGCATTTTAAATGTCTTTGTTTTTCATTAAAAGTTTTAAGTCGTTACACTGGCATCAGGGTTAATTTTTGAAACGGTGGACAGTGAAATAAAACTTAATTAGATGAAAAGAAACGATACATATGTTCTTGCAAGTAGGGCAATTTTTTTATTAAAGTAAGACATACTTTTGAATGAAATGTTTCGGCTAAAATCCTTCTTCTGTTCATATATGCTTAAAGCTATAATGGATGTCTCAAATGAATTACAATATAATATTTACAGAAGGAAAGGTGTATTAATGCATGTAATATTTTAAATATAGTAGTGATTTAATACTCTCCAATATATATAGACAACCCACCTATACCTGTCTTTTAGTAACATTATTTGAAATGTTCAAAACGTGTTTGTTCATTAGACAAATCTTGAACTCACATTTAATACCTTTGTGGCCTCATCCAGTGATTACAATTTGAAATACGAGCATCTTCCACACACTAAACACGTATTTGAACAACATAATCATATAGTTTCCTTGATAAGATCTAAGCCCTGACTTCATTAAAAGGCGAGCACAAGCAGCATTGTTACGTTTACACCCCACGATATTATAAGAAGGCCAACAACAAGACGAATACAGAAATTTAAAATAAAAAAAAACCAACACTTAACAAAGTACTAATCTAGTTTGTTACCAATTGTTTCAATTGTAAAACATGTCATTTATACATCGACAAACAAAAATTCATGTTATTTAAAAAAGACAACAGGACTTCTAATAGAAAGAATTTTTATCCAACTGAAAATAATTAATTTTCCCTCTAATCAAAAATGCATTTTGTTCGAACAATTTTTAAAATATTTAAATTGACATGGTTTAGGATTAACCCTCTGTGTTAGGAAATGCAGTAAGGAAATTTTTATGAGGTAAATCTTGCTTGTAAGCATCTTATGCCCGTGTGGCTTTGTTAGCACTTAAAAATGGGAGAGGAAGTTGACCATTTAACGCATCAAAAACCTTTCTATACTCTGCAGCCCTACATATTATGTACTAACTCTTGCTATACTCTGCACCCCTACATATTATGTACTAACTCTTGCTATACTCTGCACCCCTACATATTATGTGTAACTCTTGAAATCCCTACAAAAGTAACAATTCATTTCAAATTTGAAAATAATGAACTACTGATTTTTTTATTACATTGCAGAGAAAACTGAAGAAGGAAAAAAACATACTTGTGACTTATTACAAAAAGGAAAATGTTAATGAAGAAATGTTTTACAAATATATGTTTACATATCCCCGTAGAACCATATAGAACTTTCTAGAACATTGTTGATTAAAATTAATATACTCTTCAAAACGTTTCAAAAGGATTTTTGTTAGATATTACTTTTCGAATAATTATACAGCTAAATGCAATACTATAACTATAGTACATTTCAGTTGAAAGAGGGGCCCCAGTGGGGGCACATTCCATAATTGTACAGAATAATTTTTGAGAGAAGGGTGGTCCCAAAAAAGGCATTCAGATAAATTATGGTGATAAAATTTATAATTTTTCCCATTAAAATATCTTCAGTAACGCCATAGATATAGCTTTTTAAAGTTATCGAGCTTTCTGGAATATTCTAGATGGGATATTCTTAGTTTTAAATCCACCAATATTTCAATACGGACAAAAAAGTGTATTGCTACCACGTTAGGCCTATATCCATCAATTCACATACAACCTATAGTGTTGTTTAAGCCTATTGATATATATACGGGAAAATGAAATTGGGGCCCCCGACCCCAGAGAAATGGATATTATGAGTTCAGTACCCTTCGGTATTTGAATATGGATAATTAAGTGTATGTGTACTAAGTTTCGTCAAAATCCACCCATTCATGTTGGAGTATTTGTTGTTAATTTAATTTATATAGCCCAGGAAGAAAACGAATTCGGGGCCCCCGGCCCCAAACGGAATGTTATAAAAAATTCATACCCCTAAGAGTTCGTTCCGGATAATGATGGACATATGTGCCAAGTTTGGCCAAGAGCCATCAATCCATGTAAAAACCTTTGTGGAACAAAGCCACAAATCCACCAACAGACAAACGAACTTTCACATATATATATAATAAAATCAGTTGCACTAGGGCATTCGTGGAAGTGAAGGGAATAAGCTAACACCAAAATTATGATACAATATAGTTTTTTTGCGGTTCAACCTTCCCTTTTCGTGAACCAAAGCAAACATCTCTTAGATATTAAAAATAATTCAAAATAACACATTTCACAACAAATTAAGAGTTTCAACGTAACACACCTAAGATCTTCGATTAAAAACTGAGGGTTTCAAAGCAACAAACCCCAAGACTTTGAAACACAAGTTAATGGTTTCAAAGTAACAAACCCCCAAGACTTTGAAACACAGGTTAAAGGTTTCAAAGTAACAAACCCCAAGACTTTGAAACACAAGTTAATGGTTTCAAAGTAACCAACCCCAAGACTTTCCACTACAAACTAAGAGTTTCAAAGTAACACACCAAAACCCTAACTACAAGCTAAGTTACTTAACGTAACACACTCAAAGCCCTTCAACTACAAGCCGAGAGTTTCAACGTAACGCATCACCAACCAGTCGGGAGAGGTGTGCCTTTATCCCCAATGAATCTGATCAATAAGATCGATGGCATTACCGTGGACTCTTAATGAAAGGTGTCAATATTTATCGGACCAGTGACTGTCACGCGAGCTCAATGCCATCAAGCAATGGAGGACTTAATTACAGCCCCAGCAGAAAACATTTAGCCACCGATATGGTCACCTCCGTTAGCGCACGATTCTAAACTGTCGGGAGGATTTATCAGCCCCTTGTTCGTTTATTGCCTACTTTAATAGCCACATATTTTTTATTGTCTACTTTAATAGCCCTATATTTGTTTATTGTCTACTTTAATATCCCTATATTTGTTTATTGTCTACTTTAATATTCTTATATTTGTTTATTGTCTACTTTAATAGCCACATATTTGTTTATCGACTACTTTATCAACGCCATATGTGGGCCTCCAGGGTCGAAGCTATATGCTTAATTAAACATTAAGTACCGTTTATTTCCACAAGAATGCATCTAATGGACGCTCAAAAGCCTCCTACCATTGATTTTATTTTTCCTTAAAGCAACAGACATTCAGCCAACGCCTGACAAGGTGGAGATATCAAATGTCATGTTAGCAATTCAAAGTTTAAAGCAGGCGTTCAAAGGTTATTTCCCGTGGTTTAATCCTGGCTAGTAACGGTTCAAAGGTCAGGTCAGGAAAACAATGAAAATGCCAATAGATATGTGTAGGGGGTCAGTAACCAGTCCGGATTCAAAAAGAAAAACCCAAAGGCTGCGTTATAAAAGAATGAAAAATTTATTAAAAAAATATCCACCCAGTTTTCATTGTTTTGAACAACTTCAAATGAGATTGTCTTTGCTAAAGCCAAATTATCGAAAATAATATAATTAAACTACAAATTCTATCTCTTTTTATTATCTACTTTTAATACCAGCATTGCTAATACACTGAACTGTAAGTAAAAAAGAAGTTCCTACAAGTTTTGCCAATACACTCAATGTAAATAACATATCTACTCTTGGTTATATATATATATTTTTTAAGTGAAGACATTTTAGTGAGGAAGACGAGTTATGTGAAATCACGAGTTTCTACGACAGTAAATGTAGTGAAAAGAATATTCTATTTGAAGTAAATAATTATTTCAACATTTACTATGCAACTTTTTGCCCTACCTCGTATAATAAAACAAACTTGATCAGTCTTGGCGGTCAACGCAAAGCATTGTCTTTTATAAATTTAGGATTTAGCATTTAAATTTAAAATAAGTTTAAAGAACTTCAAATAAAAATAGTTAACGTTAATTTTCAATCGACATTCACATATATTCATACGCTACTTACATTCAAAACTCTTATTGAAAGTTAACATGCATAGATTGATTGAAACATTTGAGATGTTACTGCATACATTTATAATTAAATGACATTCCCTGTAAAAACGTCATCTTTGATCTACAACTTCTATTAACTGAGATTTCTTACCTTTCCGTTGTAGCAACACCCCCCAGACATAATTGTTAGTTTCATCCAATCTAAACTTGTGATGCCGGGGTATTAAAAAAGGTAAAAGGTGGTTATGGATACTGTCCTGTCAAGAACAAAATGACGCTGACCGCCTTGAGCTAACACTCGCTGGTCATCTCATGCTGACCACTCTTAAATCCTTCTCGACCAAACTGGACAGGATGATTAGTGACCAAAGTTTTTCACAACACAGATGATTCCACAGATGAAATGAGTTTATCCTGACGAGGTATGTCTATGTTTTTTGGGTTGTTTTTTTGTTGTTGTTGTATCCAACACAGGTGGACTACTCCTCAGCTGTTTGAATTGTACTTAATGTTAGAGAAGTCCCGATCAAGCTATGATACTGAATGATAAGCCGTGATACAGGTCGTAGCCCAACAAGGAATGACGTCTTAAAATAACGGCGAGGATAGTGTCATTCGAGCTGTTCCTGTCTATGTGTAAACTCGCCTGAATGAACAGCCTGAAGACGAAAAAACAAGATGAAAACATTGAATGTTAGAACAAAAGATATTTGACTTACTGAAATAATGGAAACGTGTACATTCAGTTCAACTTAAAGTGTAAGGAATTGTGGTCGAATGAGCTTCAATAAACATAATTTCATTAGCTGAAGTTGGCATGTGGGTTATGGTTAGAGTTAGAGTTATAAGTCATCCACCTGAAATGAAATAATGGAGTAGGGTTGATTGCTATTTATGACTAACGTTTTCTTAAAATACATACGACCTGAAATAACAAAATTATTCATTTAGATTATGTGCCCTTGATGGACACCACTTAGATTTGTGCCCTTGATGGACACCACTTAGATTGTGTGCCCTTGTTGGACACCACTTAGATTATGTGCCCTTGTTGGACACCACTTAGATTATGTGCCCTTGGTGGACAACACTTGCTTGGACTAAATTTTAGAAATAGGAAAGGGGAATAATGACTATAATTTTAAAAGTAGACTTTTAAAGCATGGCATATTAAATTCATCATAAATAACCCTCAATAAATTGTGTTTTAAATAACTATCTCTATATAAAGACCCAGATGATATGCCTAGTTAGAACTATCTCCATATTATATAGACCCAGGTGATGTGCATAGTTATAACTATCTCCATATATAGACCCAGGTGATGTGCATAGAGGCGAATTGAGCAATTAACCTACATGATAATATTATTATCATTATTTTGCTGGTTTGAGGGGTTGGGGCTCAGGTATATGACAAAGTTTTTATGAAACTATAGATTGTATATGACATTATTGTCTGTTTTCTGTTAGAGTATGTATTAACAATATTGTTTGCCTTCTGTTACCAGAGTCGGTATAATGATAACTTTATGTATCTTCTGTTGTTGTGGTCTGTATTAAAACCATAGGCTGTAATCTCTTACTGAAGTCTGTATTATAATACTTTTGTCTGTTTTCTGTTCCTATAGATTGTAATATGATTATAGTCTGTATTAAAGCTATTGTCTGTTACTGTAGTCTGTATTACGATAATGTTGTCTGTCTTTTGTACCTATAAATTGTAATATTATACATTGTCTGTTTTTCGCACTGAAGATTGTATTATGATACAACTGTCTGACTTCTATTACGTTAGCCTGTATTAACACATTTGTCTGTTGTCTATAGTCTGTATTATAATACTGTTGTGTGAAACCTCCATCATCAAGGCGATAATGGAAGGTGATATGTTCGATACCTCTAACCGGCAGTTCTCATAAAATCAATCAAGTTTTCCACCTGAGCAGGCGGTCACCAATCGATGGAACACTACACGAACTGAACGGAGAAATGGTTACATGGGACCACAATTTACATGACACGACAGACATTAGATTGCAGTTTTCTTGAAATGTGAAACAATGGACCACAATATACTTGACATGTGAGACAAGGGACCACAATATACTTGACATGTGAGACAAGGGACCACAATATACTTGACATGTGAGACAAGGGACCACAAATTACTCATCATGTAGAACAATATCTCATTACGCAGAAACAAAATTTGGATTTTTAGAGATATCGTCTCAAAATACATGATTAGGGTTAAAGTTGAATTGAAACCTGATGATTTCATGAAGATCAAGGTATTTCGACTTTTTAATAAATTCTCTGATTCCACTCTATGATAAAAACGATTGCTTCTTAGATCGTTAAATTAACTTTGCTTTTGTTGTGTGGCTGGCTGGCTGGCTGGCTGGCTGGCTGAATGACTGATTGGCAAAATCTTCGGATTTGGCCCACTTCCCGAACTATTGAGCTGAAATTGGGCACATAGACTCCCTACCGACGACAACACACATAGACTCCATACCGACGACAACACACATAGACTCCATACCGACGACAACACATTCTTTCAAATTTTTATACCTCCCCGCATACCCCAACCCCCAAAGTGCGTTTGGTGCATAATGTTTCCTTTTGCTTTTCTAAAATAGTTGGTGACATGAATCTGCGCTGTAAAAGCGTATGGGTCATATATAATATTAATATAGTTCAGGAGCGTGAAAAATATGTGTTTTTTTAGGGGGGGGGGGCAATTTTTGGGATTCATATAAAGTGGGTTATGTGTATTCATGTTTTGCCAACTTTTCCGCCCCATCCCCAAAACTCGATATTACCTTTTATAAAGGATTGATACGAAAAACTCTGTTTTTAGGTTTTGTTTAATTTGTGTGTCTCCTTGATGACAGGACTCACGTATGCAAATATTCAAGAGTTAAATCTTGAGAATTGGAACCAGTTTGTCGACATCACACACAAATAGCTCAATTCGAAACCACTACTCTGATACATGGGCGCCCGCACATAGTGGCAAGGTGGGGCGCTTGCCCCCCCCCCCCGGGTTGATTTATTAAAAAAAATTTTTAGACAAAAATAGACAAAAATTTTATTAAAGTAAAGAGAAAATAAAGAGAAATTACTGGGTAATTATTTTTATATTGTCTATATTAATTAGTTTTACAGAGTTTTATCCGGCTGTCAGGTATGCCTTACTAGTTTTACTAACATTACCAGCAACAACATGTACGGTGGAGCGATCGTTCAGCACATTACGTCGTGTAAAAACATGGCTTAGATCTACAATGTCAGATGAACGGCTGTCTGGGTTGTGCATGTTAAGCGTACACGAGACAAAGTGAACTGCAACAAAAAAAGACTTTATGGACAAAATTGTAGATATGTTTGGTAGCGATAACAGACGACTCCAGTTCTTGTTTAAAGAATACATTTTATTTTAAATTTATGTTGTAATATTTTTTTAATATTCATATTAACATATATTGTGTTAATAAAAAATGTTGCTACAGTATGCCCTTCATTACTACAGTGTCCTGTCAGTTCGTTCACCATACAAATACGCTACATTAAATTAAAACTACATTAAAACATTACTAAAAATATTTTGCCCCCCCAGAACATATTTTGCCCCCCCCCCCTAGAAAATTTTCTGCGGGCGCCCATGCTCTAATATAAGGGGTTATTTTGTTCAGGGAATGAAGTCAACATATCCAATCAGGATGTATTTACAATACGAAGTCCAGAACAAAATTTAATAACATCTTGAGATGAACCAGAAGGGGCAAATGTACATTCCTGCAATCAAGTATTTTGACGTACTCTAAACAAAAATTGGCATGTGCTGTGCAATCGATCCCAAGATTGTCTGGTAACATGAACAGGCTAACGGCCACAAACTTATCGGGCAACATGGATAAGCTGACTATACCTAGATTACCTGGGAACCGTGAGCAAGTTCACTGTCACAATAGCTTCGCAAAGTTTTCCGTGTGGTGGTCGGCTGACAACAATACATTTAAATTATAATTATTTTGAAATTTTCAAGAGCATTATATAACTTCTTTCAGTTGAGTAGATAGGGTAAATGCCACCAGGACGGGCCAAGTTTTTTGCCACCAGCTCCAACGAGCTTTGCAGCTGGCCGAAATTCCGCCCATATATATTTATATTTATAAATTGTAAAAAGTGCCACAAGGAGCGAACTTCCCATGCCTCTTCTTGTGATTTTCTAACAAATATGCACACATAAATTCCTCGTCTCTGATAAGCCTTGTTGTTCATTTGTCCAGAAAGCGGCCCGAATAGCACGGCTGTCTAACCTATCTATTTACCCACGTCTGATAGTTTACTGGCCAAATCAATACGATCATTGTTTGCAGATCTGCCCACCTCTACATCCGCGTTCAGCCCAACCCCACACACCCACAGTCCCGCACACACCCACAGCCTGCCAATAATATTGGTATTATATGAGCTGATCAAAGCTTCCCCCTGACTTAAGGCCACGAGCCCTGGCTTTCTTTGATGCTCCATTGAAGGCAGGAACAGCGGGACAGGACGGGAGGGAGGGGGTGCCATTGTTGGAACAACCGGATGTGGCAACGGGCGGTGGCCATTTATAGAAGAATGGTGGGGTGAAGGGGGTCGTTTTAAGCCTGAAATTTCGAATTAAGAAAAACAAAAAAGCTGTCAGAAAAGATTATTAGTGTCTTGCTGTCTTGTTGCTATATGGAAAAATAGAAGTTCTCATCTTATTGAGATGAGCAGGTGAGCTTGCGACACGTGACGTCACTTCAAGGAATGAATTCTTTACATTTAAGAAGAAAAAAAAAGATTTTGTGGGGAAGAGGTGAGTGACGTCAAGCTTGTAAAATAATCGATTCAAATAATCAATGACCTCGAAAAGCTGTGTTTGTGTTTGTATAACAAATGACAGAGAAGCAGAGTTATATTATTTTTGAACAATTTCAGAGGCGGAAAAAAGCAAACAAATTAATCAGACTGAGACAATTTATTTAGGAGTATTTTTTAAATATATAATATATTTTATTAAAAGAAACATTGGCGATCGTTGTGGAGTTAAGACTTCTGAGATTGAGCGCTAGAGTGCGCTCACTTCTGCTCGTAAAGTTAACTTTTGACGTCATATAAATGAAGCTTTCTTTGAACAAATATATGCAACAGTGGAATGTGTTGTACTGTGAGGGCCCGGGTGGAGGTATCTACTGTTTAGAACAGGGGCACTAAACTTTTTAAACAAGGGGCCGGATCAGTATTCTTCAAACACTGTCGGGAGCCAAAATTTGTTTTGAAAAAATATGAACGAATCCTACACAAACTACACAATATCTTATTTGAAGTGGGATACAAAAACCTGAAAAACAAAACATTGTGAAGAAAAATGGTGATCAAACTTAAACGTGTTATTATTTCAAAAAGAAGTAAGTCTTATGAGAGGATACACGCTCGGTTCCATATTTGTCGTTGCTACCAAGGTAACTTTACGTCAGCCTGGCGGGCCGGTTAAAGGACTCTTGGCGGTTCGGATCTGGCCCGCGGGCCGTGGTTTGAGGACCCCGATTTGGGGAAAAAACGAAAATCTCTCAATTGCTCACGGAATATAATTCTTTCATTATTTGATGACACGATTTAATGTGAAGATGTATTCACAGACAAATCTCTTGTGCTTCATGGGAATGTTATTTCTCTATAGTTTGATCGTTTAAATGTCTAAAGTCAACTATTGGTGCTCATTTGAGTTTTTAATTTATTTAAATGTTTTAATACAATTAATCATTTAAGTTTTCACAAGTTAGAAAAGAGCATATTTTTATTTGAGTGAGGATATGAAGACTGTAATCTACTGTAATCGTTTGTCCATAAATATACAACACAAAATAAGCATGGGTGCACGCAGTAATTTTCCCAGGGGGGTAACAAACATCGGACATTTTTTTCATAATATAAACATATAATTGAAAGCTAAAGAGCGTAGGCCTATGTATAAATAGTAGCCTTATTTTCAAATTAGATTTTTGTTGCAAACATAAAAAAAGACATTTTGAAATTATTTTTTTATTTCTTACATAAATTACTAAGCTTATAATATAACTCTACAACTAAGAGATTCACACATATTTTGATATTCTTTAATTTCAATCTTTTAACATGAATTGAAGTCGGCGTTTATGCTTTCCAAATAAGTCAATTACTCTCTACGTAAAAGTCTATACTTGGCAGCGAATTGATAAGCAGTAAGTATTTTTAAATATCTAGTGATTATTGCTAAAATTAAACCAGTTCATTGCTTCAATGTCAAGGTTGTCATGTGAGTAAACATTAATAATGATTTCATCGCTCTTCTTAAACTGGACATGATTAAGGCATGTCGTGATAGCAGGTTGAAGTCTGAATAACCTGAATGGGGACTGTTGTCTTCATCTCAAAGTTAACTAAAGCTGGTAGAGCCAAGTCCACAGATACAAGGGCTTTTCACCTCAAAGTTAACTAAAGCTGGTAGAGTCAAGTCCACAAATGCAAGGGCTTTTCATCTCAAGGTTAACTAAAGCTGGTAGAGTCAAGTCCACAGATACAAGGGCTTTTCATCTCAATGTTAACTAAAGCTGGTAGAGCCAAGTCAACAGATACGAGGGATTTTCATCTCAATGCTGATTAAAGCTGATAAAGCCAAAACTTTTTCTAAACAATTTTCTTAAACTGATTTTCAACATTCTTAAGATGTTCATGGTAAATGTCAATTTCTTTACAAATATTTGTATTTACACTTACCAAATTCAGCTGTATGGCTTGTAATGATTGATTTACTGATTGCAATATCGCTGAGTATTTAGAGATAATCACTTGACATACGATTGCATATCACCTCGAAATTCTCACTATAAACGCGATGCTTTTATATTTTGAGGACCATCGAGTTACACACAACAATGGAACTTTAGTTATTAACGACCTTCATTTTACGCTTTCTCGAAAAAAACTTAAGAAATTGATTTCAAATCAGTAACAGCCAGATTGAGCCGATGTGCAGAACAAGTAGCAAAAGCAGCTTTTGGTAAAATCTTGCGTATTTTAGTCTGAATAGAGCCTTCCTTTCCTTGGTGGTTTTCTGATTGCGGCCAAAACCGAAACTAAACCGAAAGCTAAAAATTACTTTCGGCTAAAACCGCAGCCGAAACCAAAAGCTTAACGAGATTTTCAGCAAAAACCGAAATTGAAACAGAAAAAAAAAAGATTTATATATTTTGAAACTCATTCGCGCATACGCTTTTGCAAACGTCGAAAAAGATTGGGGGAAAGTATCAATATTATATTATTTTTATGAAAAAGTAGATCATCATGAAATTTAATAAATAAACATCTAGTGAATACATTGGCTGTAACAATTTGATTAAAAAGTAATTTAAATTAGTTAAAAAATTTATTTTAGAGTAGTATGGTAAAGATGGGGGGGGGGGCGAAATTCATGCAAAATAGACAATTGGGGGCCCTCTGCTTTTATAATATAATTACAACTCTACCTAGCCATATTTGGTATTGGTCGAAAGCTTAGACCAAGTATTAATGGTATAGCCCAGCAAAATGTCCAGACATAAGCCTTGAAGCAACTCTTTGAAACATACTTTCTTAATGGCCGAAATTTAAATTTTTCGCTTATTCGCAATTATTAACAATCGGCTAATATTAGACTTGACCCAGATTAAATAAAAGTCGAACGAATGTTGAGCTATGTTTAGTATGATAATAAAGAGTAGGCCTACTACAT
This sequence comes from Omphiscola glabra, assembly GCA_964017045.1. Lineage (NCBI taxonomy): Eukaryota > Metazoa > Mollusca > Gastropoda > Lymnaeidae > Omphiscola > Omphiscola glabra. The sequence goes on along the minus strand of OZ024796.1, from coordinate 32,480,056 downwards.
AATTATTTTACGAAACATTTATACATTTACACGTATGTGGAGGCTTATGATTTAAATTTATGACTATTTTAAGCTTAATTATACAAAATTGAAATGTATATAAGAATGAGCTAGACTGACTATATAATGCTAAAGAAATATATTAATTTAAATATGTGCGGATGCTTTAAAAAATAATAGTTATTTTCTATTATTTTACAAAAAATCGCATACATTTAAATGCGTAATTTTTTTAAAACAGATTTTACTTTAGAACATATTGAAGTATTAGAAATATTTTAAGCATTTTATCCGAAAATGAAAGTTATAATATTTTTTTAAAGTAATAAATTATGACCGAAGAATTATTTTTATTAAATCATAATCACATTTATTGGGGAAAAACACATCCGTTTTTTTAAATTGTGTTCTTCAGTGCGTTGTTAATATTGCGAAATTAAATTTAAATTAAATTGTACGTCATGTACAAACCATATAGAAGAAAATGGATCTATGAACTCTAATGAGGAAAATTGAAATTAATTTCATAAGAGCAAAATTTAAACTTGAAATCAACAAGTTTAGGTTTCTTGGATTTAATAACCGCGCGTGACAAAACTTATACTGTAAGTTCCCTTTTCAAAATTAAAATTAGTCAATATAATTGATTGATTTTTAATTTGTTAATAAAACACACCAAATTTTAGCATTGTATTTTTAACATTTAATAATTTTTCTTAATTTTTCTTTCTGAAAATTTACTTTTATGAAATTTATAAAGTAAAAAATAAAAAAATGCCTTTAAGTCAATTAGTGCAGATAAACCTCATAGCCAAATAAATAGCTTACACTAATTCACTTATCATTCATCCAAATATGAACAAAACATACGAAGTTGCAATTGGTTCATTTTGATATCTATATCTAAAGACACAATTACATGACAGATTTGAGCTTTGGTAAAAATTTTAATGTTAAAATAAATTACCATAATTTTTCAAATTATGGAATTATTTGTTGAACTATTTAGACAATATAAACGAAAAGTGTGGTAAAAAGCATCTGGGACTAAAGCATTTTAATTAAATTCACGGACAATCAAACAAATGTGTGGCTGCATACGTAGGTGGCTACGTGGATGATTTTTATTAATTTAAAAAAAAAAAAAAACTATGGTAGAAGGGTATTCCATCTTTCATTTTTCATCAGGCAACACCAGGTACACTTCAGAATTAAGAAATGAATTTGAAAAATATTTAAGCTTCTTTAGTCCATATATCGGAGGTAGGGAATAGAGTGTGTACATTTTACGTGGATGGCAATATCTCTAAATCCATTGATTAAAGTCGTGAAAAGGGGATGTTACATTCTATTTTGTCCTAATAATTTGCACAAGTATACCCGTACCTCAAATAAAAATATCAAAATCCAATACTTTAACACACGTGAAAATGTAATCTTAAAAATAGAGCCATTTTTTTTATTTCCCTGAACTGTTCATGTGCGGGAATAAAGATGGGTTAAGATTTTCTTTTTAAAAAAAATATTTTTTTTTTGTTTTTACTTTTCAAAAAGTACAGTAGGTGTGTATTTTTAATTACTAATCTCCTTTGTTTATGAGAACATTTGTAAGCATGATAATGATAAACCAAAATGAATGTCGCAAATGAATGAATTGTGTAAACTTAGTGTTTCCAAATATGTAGGCTATATGTAGCGTTAAAATTATTTTATAAAAGCAAAGGGCTCGGAAGGGTGTTTGCATGAATTATGACTTCAAAATACATTTGTAACACATTTAACTTATTTTTAATGCAAATGTTAAAACCAGAGTATTCATTATATGCTTTATCTAATATAATTTACAATAATCTTATTTTTTTATAAATAGTTTATAATTATAGATATTTTCTCAATCATTTTTCGACAAGCTCAGAAAGTGAACGAGAACTAGTTTCGAAATACCTAAATCTTTCGGTTTCGGTTGAAAGTCTCCTCCAGCTTTTTGTTGTGGCTTTGATTTCAGCCAAAAGTCATTTTTAACATTTGGTTTGGTTTAGGTTTCGGCCGACACCATAAAATCACATTCGGTCGGTCTCTAAAAGAAACAAAGATAAACAACGAACTTGTCAACCAAACGCTTTCGTCGGCAAACAGAAAAGAAGAAAACGTTTAAGTTTCAAGGATGAAATGAAACATAAAAGTTAATAAGGTGAATGGAGTCTAACGTTTTAGAATTTTCTATGCACTAATACCTGGAAGCATGTTGTGTGTTGGCCGCTGCGAGATGGACCAGGAAATGAGTTAGCAGTGCGTTCAATCATTCCCTCACATAATTACAATAATATCCTTAACATGTTCACAAAACATAAATTATCATTTAAGGCCATCTACCAGGGTAAGATATTTTTATAAAAATTGTAGTTGTAATTGCAAAAGATGGAAGACAGAAGACATCCTTGAAACAGTGCTTTTGCAACAGTGCTTTATGCGCATTTCATGAATTCTAAATTTTATCTTCCCGCTATAAAAGAATGGGCGACTTTTGATACGTAAAAAAATTTACAAATACATAAATAAATAAATAGAAGAAAGAAATTAAGGTTGGGATTTTGAAATATAACGCAGAAAAAGGAGTGGTGGCAATCTTTATTTGTTAGTGTCAAGCAGAAAATAGTTCGTGAAGGGAGGTAACGCTTATCTCCCAGAGACGCCATCTTGCAAGGTCTAAATCATTCTCTTAGCGTGAGGTTTATTAGACGCCAAACGAGGCAGGAATTGCATGAAATTACATTTGCTTCATCTCCCCCCCCCCCAAACCACCACAGGCCCCTTTCAACTAACACTTTCATTGTTTATAAACGTCCTAAAATCCACAAAAGACCTTTTTATTACAAGTTGGAAAAAACGCTGCAATTCCGATATCACAAGGACTCTCATGTCAGTTTACTTATTGATTTAACCAAATGGTCGTATTATATATATAGATATACTTTTTAATTTTATAAGTCATGAGTTCGTAAAATAAGTGTTGCGAAATATTAAGAAGTAAACTTGTACAAACCAAAGATAAATTGTGATTAACAATTAAAATATCACATTTTAGACGTTTTATTTCTACTATGATTATTTTATTCTTATTTATTTTTTAATAATTGAAGGAAAGGTGATTTTTTTTTTCAAATTTAAAAACCAGGACATTAAAATTATTTTGGCATCATGGGTTTTCAAAATAAAAAATGATTTGTAGTTACACAAATAGAGTCGAACTCTTCTGTCTGTGAGGTGCTCATAAAAGAAAAAAACAGTCTGTCTGATAGATAATGCACTTCATGACTGAGCATCAGGAAACTCTGCCGAGCATTCCCAGGCAAGGTCTTTTGTTCAGCTAGGAAACTCTGACCCGTCACAAGTTAAGGCAGTTAGCTCAGTTCATCCAAGTTTAAGATTGTCCTGCGCTGGCTGGCATAATCTGATAATACACGATTGTATTGTGTCTCGTACTGCATGACTGCGTCTAGCTACTGCTGATTGCGTCTAGTTACTGCTGATTGCATCAAGGTACTTCTGATTGAGTTTAATTACTTTTCATTGCGTCTGGTTCCTGCATATTGCGTCAAGTAGTTGCTGATTGTGTATAGTTTTTGTTGATTGCATCTAGGAACGGTTTTGTCTTGTTCCTGCTAATTGTGTCTAGTTACTACTGAATGTGTTTAGTTACTACTGAGTGTGTTTAGTTACTACTGAGTGTGTTTAGTTACTACTAAGTGTGTTTAGTTACTACTGAATGTGTTTAGTTACTACTGAGTGTGTTTAGCTACTACTGAGTGTGTTTACTTACTACTGAGTGTGTCTAGCTACTGCTGAGTGTGTTTAGCTACTACTGAGTGTGAACTGTAGCCACTTGTTACTGATCGGCTATATATATATATATAACTGATGGGTCTAGTTGCAGCTGCTAGTGCCTATCCATAGACGATTGTGTGTAGTCACTGTTGATTTCAAGTTTTATTGGCAGATTTTGTGTAGTTATATGGCTGTGTCTTGTAACCACGAGTGTGTCTGATTGTGTCTACTTTTGTCTAGTTACCATGTAGTAATAATTGCTGTGAAAATCCAGTTCTAATCAAGAAACAACACAGCCTGGTAGTATCTAATCACGTAACAAGACAGCCTGCCAGTATCTAATTACGTAACAACACAGCCTGGCAACTTCTAATTACATAACAACACAGCCTGGTAGTATCTAATCACATAACAACACAGCCTGCCAGTATCTAATCACATAACAACACAGCCTGCCCGTATCTAATCCCATAACAACACAGCCTGCCCGTATCTAATCCCATAACAACACAGCCTGCCAGTATCTAATCACATAACTATAACAACACAGCCTGGCAGTATCTAATCACATAACAACCCAGCCTGGCAGTATCTAATCACATAACAACACAGCCTGGCAGTATCTAATCACATAACAACACAACCTGGCAGTATCTAATCACATAACAACACAGCCTGCCAGTATCTAGTCACATAACAACACAGCCTGGCAGTATCTAATCACATAACAACACAGCCTGCCCGTATCTAATCCCATAACAACACAGCCTGCCAGTATCTAATCACATAACTATAACAACACAGTCTGGCAGTATCTAATCACATAACAACACAGCCTGCCAGTATCTAATCACATAACAACACAGCCTGGCAGTATCTAATCACATAACAACACAGCCTGGCAGTATCTAATCACATAACAACACAACCTGGCAGTATCTAATCACATAACAACACAGCCTGCCAGTATCTAGTCACATAACACAGCCTGATAGTATCTAATCACATAACAACACAGCCTGCCCGTATCTAATCCCATAACAACACAGCCTGCCCGTATCTAATCCCATAACAACACAGCCTGCCAGTATCTAATCACATAACAACACAGCCTGGCAGTATCTAATCACATAACAACACAGCCTGGCAGTATCTAATCACATAACAACACAGCCTGGCAGTATCTAATCACATAACAACAAACCTGGCAGTATCTAATCACATAACAACACAGCCTGCCAGTATCTAGTCACATAACAACACAGCCTGGCGGTATCTAATCACATAACAACACAGCCTGGCAGTATCTAATTACATAACAACACAGCCTGGCAGTATCTAATCACATAACAACACAGCCTGGCAGTATCTAATCACATAACAACACAGCCTGCCAGTATCTAATCACATAACTATAACAACACAGCCTGCCAGTATCTAATCACATAACAACACAGCCTGCCCGTATCTAGTCACATAACAACACAGCCTGGCAGTATCTAATTACATAACAACACAGCCTTGCAGTATCTAATCACATAACAACACAGCCTGCCAGTATCTAGTCACATAACAACACAGCCTGGCAGTATCTAATCACATAACAACACAGCCTGGCAGTATCTAATTACATAAAACACAGCCTGGCAGTATCTAATCAAATAACAACACAGCCTGGCAGTATCTAATCACATAACAACACAGCCTGCCAGTATCTAATCACATAACTATAACAACACAGCCTGCCAGTATCTAATCACATAACAACACAGCCTGGCAACTTCTAATCACATAACAACACAACCTGCCAGTATCTAATCACATAACAACACAGCCTGGTAGTATCTAATCACATAACAACACAGCCTGCCAGTATCTAGTCACATAACAACACAGCCTGACAGTATCTAATCACATAACAACACAGCCTGGCAGTATCTAATTACATAACAACAAAGCCTGCCAGTATCTAATCACATAACAACACAGCATGGCAGTATCTAATCACATAACAACACAGCCGGCAGTATCTAATCACATAACAACACAGCCTGGCAGTATCTAATTACATAACAACACAGCCTGGCAGTATCTAATCACATAACAACACATCCTGGCAGTATCTAATCACATAACAACACATCCTGGCAGTATCTAATCACATAACAACACATCCTGGCAGTATCTAATCACATAACAACACATCCTGCCAGTATCTAATCACATAACAACACATCCTGCCAGTATCTAATCACATAACAACACAGCCTGCCAGTATCTGCATTGACCAGAAAATAAGGTCAGCTGCTGACCGTGGCTGTCGTGAATAAGGTCAGCCTATTTGGGCATCTCAATTCTGGGAAAACACAACTCTTGACCAGCCAAATCTCGTCAGTGCTGGGGTAGGCCTCTGCTAAACGGGGGCGTGGGGTGTTAAATCGATACCGGGGAACAGGCTCACGAAAAATTGACAAAACAGCTCAGGAAATTGTTTCTCTAAAGGATGCAAACATTGGAGGAGTGTGAAAAGGAGGAAAAGTGTGTGTGAGTGGGGTACGAGCGATGTGCAGTGAGTGGGGTACGAGCGATGTGCAGTGAGTGGGGTACGAGCGATGTGCAGTGAGTGGGGTACGAGCGATGTGCAGTGAGTGGGGTACGAGCGATGTGCAGTGAGTTGGTTAAGAAAATATTTTTTTTTAAACTGAGGCGTTAATGAAGTGTGACACTTGTAGGATTTATACCTAGTCCTGTTATACTCTACCTAGTGCTGTTATACCCTACCTAGTCCTGTTATACCCTACCTAGTCCTGTTATACCCTACCTAGTCCTGTTTTACCCTACCTAGTCCTGTTATACCCTACCTAGTCCTGTTATACCCTACCTAGTCCTGTTATACCCTACCTAGTCCTGTTATACCCTACCTAGTCCTGTTATACCCTACCTAGTCCTGTTATACCCTACCTAGTCCTGTTATATCCTACCTAGTCCTGTTATACCCTACCTAGTCCTATTATACCCAACAATGTTATACCCAGGGGTGAGTTTGTTGTCACCAAATGTTGAATACCTCCGTATTATATTCAAGGACGCTAGTAATGTCACACAAACTATACATCCTCCACTTGAGCTAGTAATGTCACACACACTTTACATCCTCCACTTGAGCTACTAATGTCACACACACTGTACATCCTCCACTTGAGCTACTAATGTCACACAAACTATACATCCTCCATTTGAGCTAGTAATGTCACAAAAACTATACATCCTCCACTTGAAGAAATATTTAAATAAAAATGCTTTACTAAAGATTTTTTTCCAAAAGTGTATGATTTAACCCACCACCTTCATCACAGATACCTAACATCACATCCCACCCTTTTCATCACAGATACCTAAGAGCACACACCACCATCTTCACCACATATACCTAAGATCACATCCCACACACTTCATCACAGACACCTAAGATCATCTCGATAAGGGCGAATTCATTCCCTTAAAGTGAGAACCGAAGGATATAAACATTATTTTGTTCCCCATTACCAACATGCTCCTCCCTAGCGGTTACCAAATCTAAAAGATCCCTAAGTAGGTCTTTATTATCATTACGTGAGTTCATTGATGGCTGATATCTACGCTAGAGAAATGCTTTAGATGTCTTATGTTTAATTTGTTATAATTGTCAACCTTTGTCTTGGTTAAAACATGTATTTATTTATGCTGAAAAGGATAAGTATAATGTAATACAAATGTTTTCCATTTATTTGGATCAATAAAAGAATCTTGTCTTATTTTATCTTATCTTACCTGAGTGTGAACTGTTGTCACCAAATGTTGAATCTAACACAGTAATTTGTGAAAAGCACGCAATAACAATTAGATTAAAATAAAAAAAGACTAGAACTATGAAATCTGTTAAGCAAGATATGATAAAAGAATACAGATATTATGTAATATTCAAGGGAATATCACAAGTAGTGCTGTTCAAATCTAAGCAAAGAAATTCGAGACCTACAATATTCCCACAGGCAAGTTATGACTGCTTAAATGACTAGCCAAGTGTGTGTTACAATTATGTTCATAGTCGTAGGGGGAGGGGTACGCCCTGTGAAGAACTAACCCAAAGCTACGCCATTGGTTACAATGAGATACCAGTAAGACAGTGATACAACAGCTTCATAATAAGACAGAGTTGTGTACTATGGCGTTAGGCTTGGGCCACTGCTCGTGATAACTTAAATACTCAACAGCCAGTTATGGAACAAGGCACCTAGAGCTGTGCTATGGGACCTGACGTCCCAGGGCAAATACTCAAGTAGTGGCAGATCAAAATGTTCAATTTAATATTAATATATATATAATATATATATATATATGTGTGTGTGTGTGTGTGTGTGTGTGTGTGTGTGTGTGTGTGTGTGTGTGTGTGTGTGTGTGTGTGTGTGTGTGTGTGGTTATACGTATATGTATAAAATATTATTTTTTAGTGAAACTTGGGGAGGGGGGTATCATTATCAGGCCTTTCCTTGCAAGACTCTTTCCACGAGACAACAATAAGAGATCGCCTTATTAATAAAACACCAACTATAAATTAACACGATGTGAAACAGAAACCCCTAAGATACTGAAAGAAACATTGCTCTGGAAGGAAGGTTCAAACAACTTTACAACATCTCATAACTAACTGTGATAGACTTCGGAGTCCATCAACCAGTAAGGCGTAGTCGATCAGCGCATACCACAAGGCTCAGACAACCCAGGAGAGCCAGACTTGATTATAGACAAAAGAAGTGTGTGGATAGCTTGAAATCTACCTAAGGCAAATTACAGATACATGGTATTGTATAAGACTTAATTGATACGACAAATCTGAGTGTTTTTCTGTCATTTATTTTATCCTTTTATAGACCGACCTCCAATAAGTTAATGTAGTTAAACATAGTTCATAAAAACCCAAATAAATTTTGATTAGTTAATTCATTATTGACACAAGAAGCAGTTCTGAGTTACTCTTCCATGACTAATCAATTTAAGAATCTAGCATTTCTAAAAATTCACGCAATTGCTTTTGACAGGGACAATGCCATAGACAGGCCTGACTGAATGAAAAGGCGTGACTGTACCGACATCACTTACTGAATTAACATCACTGACTAAATGAACATCACTAACTGAATGAACATCACTAACTGAATGAACATCACTGACTAAATGAACATCACTGACTAAATGAACATCACTGACTAAATAAACACCACTGACTGACTGAACATCCCTGACTGAATGAACATCACTGATTGATTGAACATCACTAACTGAATGAACATCACTGACTACATGAACCTTCTTAACAGCTTCAACAGCCTTGACTGCATCAACAGCCTCGAATGCTTACATTGTGATACAACTTAATGACCCCAAGGTCATTGCAATATAATGTTTATGACCCTGTGTTGACATGCGTCACAAAGATCAGACCATCCATTGGAAGTTGGGAGAGAAATGTCCCATTCAATAATTGACACAAGCACTTCATAAGATCAATGAGTAAAACAACGCGGCCTTCCCCTGAGGTGGACTGGATTGATGACCAGCGAGGGAACCGACGCCTGGCCTTGGTCTATAGGACAAGTTAAGATCAATGGTTCTCAAGTTAGAGGATCCATTTGTAGGGAAATGTGTGTGCATGTGGGGAGAGGATGTGGGAGAGTGCCTACTAATCATTCTAAACTGATAAAAGTAAAAATGTTGAATCGATGACATTCCAGATATACATAACAATAATGTCAGCCATAGTCGGCCTCGTCACATTAAAATACACAGACTCTGTGTGAAAACATTCAACAATAAATTAATTGTGCTTCTCATGTGCTTGCTATTGAGTGTCCCGTAGCATTTTTTCGCCATGATTCACCAATGTCTAGTAGTGAGATATTCCAGGAACTCAGGGCCCCCAATAGACGATAACTTAAAACGAAGGCCAAAAAAAAACTGCCAGTTTTTCTTGGGAATGTTAGGGAAGGGGGAGGAAGGGGAGAGGTGAAGTGCAGTTATTAAATTTTCTCGCGAAGATTACACATGCCGATAAGGTGTGCAAATTAAAGTTAGGGGCAGGTATTTATTGGACAAGCTCAGTTCAACGGTGATCTCTCACTCGCCTACAACAATAATTCCACCAAGATATTCCATCCCCTTCAATGCTGAATGAGCAAAGTTACCCTTACTTAGATTGACCACTTCAATGTGACACCAGGGACTTATAGTTTTATACAACAACCTACGCTTCACTTCTAATAGATATAATATGAGAATGTATTACCCAATATTACTGGGGTAATATAGAAAAGTCGTCATACCCGTCATAGTTAAGTTATGGGTATGCTTTCCTCACTGTCTCATTAATTCTAAACGTTCCCTTTGCCTCAATTCCATTTCAGCTGAGCCACTTCCCCCTTACTTTACCACCTACCCCAGCAGAGTTGTTGCTTAAATCAAACACAAACCCTTGCCCTCAAAACCACCATCTCTGCCCTCTACGATCTCGACCATACCGTCCTCTCCAACGACATATAAACCCATCTGCATGCCTGCACACTTTGCCCTAAACTTCTTCTACCTTTAAATTGCCCCATTTGAGCGCCATTTACTTAACTTTATTGTTGTTATATTTAGTGAAGCCAAAACCCTTTTAACTTTTGCAAGGGGACTTAATCATTGTGTAATCTTTATCATCTTTAATTTTAATGTATATATAGACATGTACACTTTCCTTTTATAGACTAGATTACAGATCGTAAGAGGAGTGTGATTAATGCACAGTTGTCTTCACATAGCTGGGCATCCATTGTAGATGCACTGGGTGCATTTTGAGTTAGGGCACTACCGTTAAGTGTCATAATCATCATGTCCCTTAGTCCTTGGACAGTTGGGGCTCCACAGATGACATGAAAACTATCCTTCTCCATTCCACTCTGTCTTCTGCACTACGCATAGCATCGACTAGTTTTAGTCCCGTCCACTCTTTGATGTTATTTTCCCATCTTTTTCTCTGTCTTCCTCTTCTTCTCCTTCCTCTAGTTGTGCCCTGCATCATTTCTTTGGCGAGCCCGTGATGCCTTGTCACGTGGCCATACCATTCAAGGTTTTGCTTCTTTTACAGACACCAGGAGGTCATAGCACTGCCCAATAGTTGATGAATCCTTTCTTCCACTTGTTCATTGGTGATATGGTCTCTATAGCAGATACCAAGAATGCTTCTGAAACATCTCATCTCCATCGCCTTTATTTTCCTTTCAAGTTCTGATGTTAATATCCAGTACTCACAGACATACAAGAAAATGGAGAGACTAGTGAGCGCATCAGCCTGATTTTGGTGCTGGGGGCTATATTTTTGTCATTCCATATTTTCAGTTCCGTTAAGTGTACTTAGTTAATTAATGATTATTGGTACTAAATGTTTCTGTGTACATATCAAAGAAATATTACCAGCCTCCTTACGTATATAGGCACCATTTCAATAGACCCCATGGCCAGCTTATCTTTTACTCTACATGGAGTCTTCACCTTACGATAATGGATCCATCACTTAGATGTCTATGGACAAATTTATGGTCAATGTTGATGGTTGCTAAAATTCATCTTGATTATCCTCCAGATGTTATTGTTGGAGGTCCTAGGATTTAGCCGTAGCATGTAATATCAGCAGGCTGGTCGGGTGACGGCACCTCTAGCAAATTGTATTGATTGAACGCTAACGGGAAGTATTACGAATCGTTATAAATTGAGAAATTAATCTCTTTATTTTAGACTATGGCTCGTTCTAGAAAAAATCCATAATAAAGAACGATAGCAAAGTTAAAAAAAAATAATAACAAATAAAACTAATGGGAGAGGACAAACATGTTGAAATTGTTACAGAGATTATAACGGCTGGTAAGCTGTGAGCGTGTCTTTAAATCGTCATCCCCAAGATATGGAGACCTCATTATCATCCCTCAAATAGGTAACTATTTCATTGATGAGACTGTCGATTTGGTCGGTTCAAATTACTTTGTTATCAGTTGACAGACTTAAACTATACGTACAATTGTAAGGTTATAATCTTTGACAAAATCCTTCGCAAGACGTAAAAATGTATGTCCTCAATTTCTTGGGCAGGATATTAACTACAAACCCGTTCGATGACATCACAGAGCCATTCGTTTTGTTTTTTATTGACGTTTTTAAAAAACCGAACTTAAAGTGAGGACATTAATTGAGCAGATATATTTTGGTTTATTCAAAATAAGATTTAACGTTGCTTGCCACTCTATTTAAAACATATTTCACACTCTTCCTTTCCATTTAAGATGGAACTTTAAAAAATTTAAACTGTTGAAGCTTGTTTCGGATATATGGGGAAAATACCAGAGAGAGAGTGAGAGAGTAAGAGAGAGAGATAGATAGATAGAGAGAGAGAGAGTAAGAGAGAGAGAGAGAGAGTAAGAGAGAGAGAGAGATAGATAGAGAGATAGATAGATAGAGAGAGAGAGAGAGAGAGAGATAGATAGATAGAGAGAGAGAGAGAGTCTTAGCCAACCAATATTTTTAAACTTGCCAATTGACAAAAATAGGAGCCAGACCTCGTCGCTGTAATTTCTGATATCAAAGAGATACACAGTTGGTGTTTTTTCTTAAATGAACCGTGTAACAGAACCTTTAGAGGCACCGCAGGTAAACTAAAAATAGTAAGGAATTTTGTGCGTATAAGAAATGGAACAATTCATGTTATTTCTTTAATGTTGTTTTAAACACAATGAAAATCCCTTTCCTTGGCCCATGTACACAAATCATACACACCTATGGTCTCAGATATTTGTGTTAGTTTACTACAAAATTATAAATGTGGGAACCGCTGGTCTGAGCCCTTAACATGATAAGGTAATATTTCTAGATAAGAAAGCGTTGAATGGTGTCAAACTCTGCAAGCTGGAAGGCTACAAAGCGAAGCATATCTTTTGGGTAGCAATTTGAGCGTGAGCTTATCCGTCTACAAGGTTTTACAAAGCGGATGAAGCTTAGTTACGCTACGATAGATTATGAAACGAGCATTTTAGCTTCAAAACGTTTGGAAACGTTTGGATACCTAAAATAATCCATTAATTATTATAATGAAGAAAATGAATAAGATATATTCTGATTATTCTTTTGGGTTAACTAAAGTAGGGTTTTTAGTCGCAACTTTCAATAAATATATCGATAATTTATTTAATTCATTTCTAATTTATTAACATGCAGTCTTGACCGAATATTTTTGCTGTTTTTAACTGGCTTGAAACGGATTTGGAGCCACTGGTCTGAAGCCATAAAGTAACAATACCTTTACCTTTTACTAAGACCCAGAAAACACCAGGACGTGATTACAGAGCGTCTTTGTTGATCAGCGTCTTGGTTATGCCTTCCCTGGAATGCGATCTGCAATTCTATCTTTTGTTTTCATCTCTTTCTTTTGTTTTGGTTTTGCACATTAAACACTTGAGCTGAACAATGGTTTCACACAAGGCAATTTCTTATACAGTTCATATAACATAATCTTCCTTTGTGTATGGGGTGCGAATATTATAATGTCTATATTATAGCAGTGTCGTATGTTATGTATCGGATCTTATGCAGGTAGAAATTGACAACTTGGAAGATCATGTCAGTAATTTGTCAGAGCAAAACTGTAATTTTTAAAAATTATTTTGAAAAAGAACCCACTATCTCAAAATAACTTTTAAAAAATCTATTCTCTGATGTTCAAAGAGTTGCTTTAATAACTTGAATCACCAATAATATAGACGCCTTCTCCTGTCCCATGTCCACAGTGATGAAGGTATCCTTTCTGTACAGAGATGTCTACATTACGCAATCTTAGTATTAATCAGAGAATGAGAACATATAGGTCGTTTAGTTCGAGTCCATGAGGAGATCGGGGTAATAAACATTGAAACAAGTTTGTCAAGAAAACGTTTAATTTCTGACATCATTCCGAAAACAAGCTTTGCATTACATCACAATCATATCAGGTCCTATACATGAGTCAATAGTAAATTATAGCAGTGTCGACAGTGTCGTATGCTATGTGTCGTGTCTTATGCTATGTGTCGTGTCTTATGCTATGTGTCGTGTCTTATGCTATGTGTCGTGTCTTATGCTATGTGTCGTGTCTTATGCTATGTGTCGTGTCTTATGCTATGTGTCGTGTCTTATGCTATGTGTCGTGTCTTATGCTATGTGTCGTGTCTTATGCTATGTGTCGTGTCTTATGCTGTGTGTCGTGTCTTATGCTATGTGTCGTGTCTTATGCTATGTGTCGTGTCTTATGCTGTGTGTCGTGTCTTATGCTGTGTCATGTCTTACGGTTTGCTTCGTGTCTTATGGTATGTGTCGTGTCCTATGCTATGCGTCGGGTCGAATCATGTACTAGGAGCTTATTTAAAAGCACTTTAAAGTTGTCAAAAATGATTGATTGTAATAAAACTTTCAGTTAAATAATAATTTTTCTAAGTTCATTTTATACAGGGGAATATTTTGACCAATGCAAGTTAAAATGTAGAAAATAGAAAGTGATTCCATTTTTATGGGCCGATTACCAAAAAGTTACAAAAACCTAAAGTTTAATTCTTCCCATCAAAATAAACTGCATCTGTCAACTAAACAGTACAATGAAGGCTCATCTTTTTTCCGAGATAGAGTTATCAATACTTTTCCACAATACTGTATTTTAAAAGTATATCAATTTTATTCATAACTATAAATGAACATTTATCAAACTAAACGATGCTGTTACGGCCTGTCAATCTTCACAAAACGGCTGAGGACAAACGTCCCCCTCCCAACCACACACACACTTTTTCCAGAAGTGATCAGATCACGTAAACTACCGAGATATGACACACACACACCTTTTCCAGAAATGATCAGATCACGTAAACTACCAAGATATGAAGAGCCGACAGCAGCCCAACAAAATTAGATTTGACAGAGAGAACTCTTCACACCAACTCGCCGAAATTGTCTGGGGGAACTGCTGATAGCGACTCTTCCATTTCAACACGTTGTTTCTGATGGGCGGTGAAGCCCGTGTGTTATTGTTAACACTGACGGTGGTTCCGTTTAACAATGAACGCGATGTGTGTTGGTGAATGATGATTACAATATTAAATCAAACGTTGTGAATTATTCAACAATTTAATTTGTGTTCCCCTTGAAATCTTACCTGTCAGAAAACAATCTGTTACACACAACACAAAATCCCGGTATGATGCAGAATGAAACCGAAGAAATCCACCGAGACTTTTAGAACACAATGCTGGCACTAGCAGAAGGGGGATGGATTCGTCTGCTCTCAGGCGTAGACTAGCAGACGAGTGTTGGATGCTGACACTGAGCCGTATTATCTATAAGCCGTGGCTGCTCTCTGCTAGCGTCAATGCCGTCACTACCGGTGGCTCGTCGTACGTACTACCAAAGGTTGGTGGGGCTGGCACACGCCTTGGGGGCCCGCTCGCTCCATCGCTCACCCATCCCGCCTCCTCCCTCTCCCCAACCCATACCTCCTCCTCTTCTTCTTCCTCTCGTCGTCACTGCTGTCAGTCAGCGCTCAGCTGATTGAGATGCCTGTGGCAGCGAGTTCTGGCGGTGGGAAAATTGTAATCTCAGAGAAGTTCCTTTTAAAATGTTGATATTGATATAAGATGTGTCTCTCCAGTTCTGGGTGTTTCCTCAAGTGACTCAAATTAAGTGTCCTTATGTAAGACACATCTCCTTATTTAAGACACACCTCCTTATGTAAGACACACAATGAAAAATTGACAAATAAATATAATTATTAATAAACATTTTTATAATAAAACTTTTGTGTAAGGTCAAAAACGTCTACATTAGCCCTGAACAGTCTCAGCGATATATCACATGACTTTTTAGGTCTTGTGGGGCCTCAACATTAGGTGTAGCTTATACTTATAAACAAGATCAGTGTGGGATACATACAAAGATATGAGTGGCATATGTTGGATGCCCCAACAAAAGATGGATACAAAAAAAACAACAACGAGAGAGAGAGAGAGAGAAAGAGAGGGAGGGGGGGCTAAAAATTCATTAGATTTGTGTTATTATGACTTTAATATGTCTTTTTAAAAACCTATTATTCATTATGATTATGTGACCCGGTCAAAAAATTTCTAACATTTGTAGAAAGCAAGGATAAAACTTCAAATCCATCCCATAATAATGGAAGCTTGGGTAAAAAAAAATCAGACAGCCACTGGTACAAAGAAGACATTTTAATTAACCTAATTTTACTTTTATTGCACAGTAATCAAACTCTTTAGGATAAAAATCAGTTTAAAAAAATTCAAATTGTTTTATAGTCATGCTAGATTATTTTGGGTTTAAACTGAGTAACAAATAGATACGGAGCAGTAGAAAGATATAAAGACTACACCACCCTAACCCTGGCAACGCCTTGTCCAACACGCGACGCCACGGAAACCCCAAGCACGGATGAGAATCGATACATCAAGATGAGACGCTTCAGTCGCCGAGTTCACGCGCCAACATTGCACAAACCAGCTGCAAATAGCGCCACGGACTGGGGTACATTTTATTCTTTCTCCCCAAGATTTCCGCACTCTGTCCATCTGTAAACTCTCGGCGTAAAGCGATCCATAAAATTATGACCACCGATACCATGGAACGTGGCAGACTAGACCACCGATACCATGGAACGTGGCAGACTATAGACCTCCCCCGCCCCCAACCTCTTCTGCATGGTCAGAGATACTAACCCAAAATAATTAGCGCCTGTCAGACAAGTTGTAGAGGCAGGTCATAGGACAGTTTGCAGTGCCGTTGTTCAACAGGTGAGAAGGAATTTTTCAAAGGTGGAACGGTACTTTTTTTTAACGTGTATATAGTGTTACAGATGATGTGAGGCAAGCTAGGTTGTTGTGTTCAGACAGCTTTTTATTTTGAAGCAGCTTTTTATGTTAAGACAGCTTGTAATGTTGAGACAGCTTTATGTTGAGACAGCTTGTTATGTTGAGGCAGCTGTTATGTTGAGACAGCTTGTTATGTTGAGGCAGCTTGTAATGTTGAGACAGCTTGTAATGTTAAGACAGCTTGTTATGTTGAGGCAGCTGTTATGTTGAGACAGCTTGTTATGTTGAGGCAGCTTGTTATGTTGAGGCAGCTGTTATGTTAAGACAGCTTGTAATGTTGAGACAAATTGTTATGTTGAGACAGCTTGTTATGTTGAGGCAGCTGTTATGTTGAGACAGCTTGTTATGTTGAGGCAGCTTGTTATGTTGAGACAGATTGTTATTTTGAGACAGCTTATTATGCTGAGACAGCTTGTTATGTTGAGACAGCTTGTTATGTTGAGGCAGCTTGCTATGTTGAGACAGCTTATGTTGAGGCAGCTTGTTATTTTGAGACAGCTTATTATGCTGAGACAGCTTGTTATGTTGAGGCAGCTTGTTATGTTGAGACAGATTGTTATGTTGAGACAGCTTGTTATGTTGAGACAGCTTGTTATGTTGAGACAGAGTGTTATGTTAAGGAATGTTGTTTTGACCAGGCAGGTTGTTTGTGTCAGGCTGGTTGTTCGGGACAACAGTTTCGTTTTACATTTAAGTTCTGTAAACATGTGTCTCTAATGGTTAAATGTTTTTTCCACGAAGTCCTTCTTACAGTTTTTGAAGGAGGTTTTTTAGAATGTGCGTCAATCGATATAATATGTAAATCTAAAGCAGAATCTATAACTCAAAAATCACAAATAGCTACTACAGCCTTTGACTACACCCTAACACTGGACGGAAATTGCACCTACACTTTAATATATAATAAAAATACAAATTTATCGCAGGTGCTCATACGAATGCCTATGTGGATTTTCATTACGAAGGCACTGACATCTACTTCAACCCATCACCGACACCTAAAATCCCATGTCCTATCTAACCTTAACTCTACTACGACGCAGCATTCCAATTCTCTGCTTGACCGATCAACCTTATATTTTGACTTCTCTGCCGGCGTTAAAGCAGTGACTTCACTGTTCAATGACTCCATCTTTCTCAGAAAACTGCTATTTGATAGGACAACCCACTCCTTACACTCCTACTGCTTACACAATCATCACAACATTACCCGCCCCCGTGCTCCGTTTCTGTTTTCCAACCAGTAATTCCATCGAATCAGACGGTCTGATGTGTACATTTTACTCCAGTCACCCATCCCCATCAGACGCCCCTGATATAAGCATTTTACTCCAGTCACCCATCCTCATCAGACGCCCCCGATATGTGCATTTGACTCCAGTCACCCATTCCCGCCAGACGCCCCCGATATGTGCATTTGACTCCAGTCACCAATCCCCATCAGACGCCCCCGATATGTGCATTTGACTCCAGTCACCCATCCCCATCAGACGCCCCTAATATGTGTATTTTACTTCAGTCACCCATCCCCATCAGACGCCCCCGATATGAGCATTTGACTCCAGTCACCCATCCCCATCAGACGCCCCCGATATGAGCATTTGACTCCAGTCACCCATCCCCATCAGACGCCCCCGATATGTGCATTTGACTCCAGTCACCCATCCCCATCAGACGCCCCCGATATGAGCATTTGACTCCAGTCACCCATCCCCATCAGACGCCCCCGATATGTGCATTTGACTCCAGTCACCCATCCCCGATTCCCAGTGAGATGCTCCCATAGAATGTAGATGCTTGTTGACAACGATACCCCACCCACGGCCAAACACCATATTGCCATGTAGCGTGCCGTCAGCTTATCAACCATACCCCACCCACGTCCAAACACCATATTGCCATGTAGCGTGCCGTCAGCTTATCAACCATACCCCACCCACGGCCAAACACCATATTGCAATGTAGCGTGCCGTCAGCTTATCAACCATACCCCACCCACGGCCAAACACCATATTGCCATGTAGCGTGCCGTCAGCTTATCAAAGCGACAAAACAAATAGTGAAACAACATTTAAAGAACTAATGGCCGAGTCAGGGCAGCCGTGGATCCAACTCGGAAGCGCTCACTTTTAATGGAGTTGTGTTTACTCACATTACGTTTGCTCATTGAAATGACGTCACCCGATCAGCATTGATGCAATCTCCAAACAAAATAAACTATTTGTTTACCATATTAAATTTAAATGACTTTCCAACAATTTACCCTGACCCCCCCCCCCTTTTTTTCTTTCTTTACTAATTCTAAATCCCTGGTATGAACCCGATCATGATGCAATCTTTTTCTCCCCCTTTAGGCCATAAAATAGCTTTGGTTATTAAAATAAAGTGCAAGGAATCATTAAAATGGGAGGTAATAATCTGAGTAAACAATTGAAATAACATGAGTTATCTTAAGGATAACAAAAGTGACCGGGATTAATAAAAAAATAATGGAGTGAACAATGGGGCACAATAAAAAAAAGCCACACTAAAAGCCATATTAAAAGTCACACGAAAGGGCACACTAATCTAATCTACTTTAGAAGAATAGTAGACTATCGAGCCGAAGACCATGAAGTCTTCCCCAAGTCATCAATTACTCACTCAGAAGTCTTTATTCCAGTCGGGCCGCGACGCGGCACGCCGGGAGCTTTCCGTCACTGAGACAGCCTCACCCACCCTTCCACTCGATTGACTATGCGAGTTAGGCGGCACCAGGGAAGGAACGCCTGGTCGGCCGGTGTGCTGCTTTCACACAGCAACCAGGCAGGACTTTCTAGGGCTGGGGGGAATACGTTTTACGTCCCAATGTCCCCCCTCCCAGCCCGGTGAGAAGCGTGTTTTACAGACGCCCTCTAATAGGGTTTACGTGGTTTTCTGCGGTGTGACTAACTCACACCTCAGCTGGGAGAGAAAGAGGTTGCCTAGAAGACTGCATATTTAGAATCATTGGTGGCAGTCGCCACTTTCCCTCACCCCATAGCCATACGGCAACTGTAATCATGTCCCGACCTGTTTCTACTTTATTTTCAACTGCAATTGGTTGGAAACCATGCAGCCGTGCTCTTTCTAATACAACTTCCGTGCGTTACATTTGCCTTTCAGCGCAGGTTCCCTACACGGTGACACTTTAACCCGGATAACGTTTCAGGGGGTTTGTGGCAAACGCCTCTTTATTGACATGCCATTTTTAGGACGGACATGACGGCTAGAGCCCCTGGGGTGAGGATACAAGGCACAGTAATAAGCAAACTAAAAGGCAAACTAAGATACACACTAAAAGGCACATTAAAAGGCACACTAAAAGGCACACTAAATGGCACACTAATAGGCACACTAAAAGGCAAACTAAAAGGCACACTAAGAGTCACACTTAAAGGCACATTAAAAGGCACACTAAAAGGCACAGTAAAAGGCAAACTAAAAAGCACAGTAAAAGGCAAACTAAAAGGCACAGTAAAAGTCACACTAAAAGGCACACCAAAAGGCACACTAAGATGCACACTAAAAGGCACACTAAGATGCACACTAAAAGGCACATAAAATGCACAATAAGTGGCACACTAAAAGGCACACTAAGAGGCACACTAAAAGGTGCACTAAAATGCACACTAAGAGGTACACTAAAGGCACACTAAAATGCACACTAAAAGGCACACTAAGATGCACACTAAAAGGCACACTAAGATGGCCACTAAGAGGCACACTAAGAGGCACACTAAAAGGCACACTAAAAGGCAAACTAAGATACACACTAGAGTCACACTAAAAGGCCCACTAAAAGGCACACTAAAAGGCAAACTAAGATACACACTAGAGTCACACTAAAAGGCACACTAAAAGTCACACTAAGAGTCACACTAAAAGGCACACTAAAAGTCACACTAAAAGTCACACTAAGAGTCACACTAAAAGGCACACTAAAAGTCACACTAAACGGCACACTAAAAGGCACAATAAAAGGCACACTAAAAGGCACACTAAAAGGCAAACTAAGATACACACTAGAGTCACACTAAAAGGCACACTAAAAGTCACACTAAGATACACACTAAGAGTCACACTAAAAGGCACACTAAAAGTCACACTAAAAGGCACACTAAAAGGCAAACTAAGATACACACTAGAGTCACACTAAAAGGCACACTAAAAGGTACATTAAAAGGCACACTAAAAGGCAAACTAAGATATACACTAGAGTCACACTAAAAGGCACACTAAAAGGCACACTAAAAGGCACACTAAAAGGCACACTAAAAGGCAAACTAAGATACACACTAGAGTCACACTAAAAGGCACACTAAGAGTCACACTAAGATACACACTAAGAGTCACACTAAAAGGCACACTAAAAGGCACACTAAAAGTCACACTAAAAGTCACACTAAAAGGCACACTAAAAGGCACACTAAAAGTCAGACTAAAAGTCACACTAAGAGTCACACTAAAAGGCACACTAAAAGTCACACTAAAAGGCACATAAAAGGCACACTAAAAGGCACACTAAAAGGCAAACTAAGATACACACTAGAGTCACTTTAAGAGGCACACTAAAACGCGAACTAAAAGGCACAATAAAACGCGCACTAAGAGGCACACTTTTAGGCACACATTTAGGCACACTAAGAGACACACTAAAAGGCAAACTAAAAGGCACACTAAAAGGCAATTTAATAGGCACACTAAAAGGTACTCTACAAGGTACAATAAAAGGCACACTAAAAGGCAATTTAAGAGCCACACTAAAAGGTAAACTAAAAGGCACACTAAAAGGCAATTTAAGAAGCACACTAAAAGGCACTCTACAAGGCACAGTAAAAGGCACACTAAGAGGCACACTAAGAGGCACTCTACAAGGCACAATAAAGGCATACTTAAAGGCACAATAAGAGACACACTAAAAGGCACTATACAAGGCACAATAAAAGGCACACTAAAAGGCACAATAAGAGGCAAACTAATAGGCACACTAAAAGGCACACTAAGAGGCACACTAAAAGTCACACTAAAATGCACACTAAAATGCACACTAAAATGCACAATAAGTGGCACACTAAAAGGCACACTAAGAGGCACACTAAGAGGCACTGAAAGGCACACTAAAAGGTTCACTAAAATGCACACTAAGAGGCACACTAAAGGTACACTAAAATGCACACTAAAAGGCACTTTAAGAGGCACACTAAAAGGCACACTAAAAGGCACACTAAGATGCACACTAAAAGGCACACTAAGATGCACACTAAAAAGCACACATAAGAGGCACACTAAGAGGCACACTAAAAGGCACACTAAAAGGTGCACTAAAATGCACACTAAGAGGCACACTAAATGCAAACTAAAATGCACACTAAAAGGCACTTTAAGAGGCACACTAAAAGGCACACTAAGATGCACACTAAAAGGCACACTAAGATGCACACTAAAAGGCACACTAAGATGCACACTAAAAGGCACACTAAGATGCACACTAAGAGGCACACTAAAAGGCACACTAAGATGCACACTAAAAGGCACACTAAGATGCACACTAAAAGGCACACTAAAATGCACAATAAGTGGCACACTAAAAGGCACACTAAGAGGCACACTAAAAGGTGCACTAAAATGCACACTAAGAGGTACACTAAAGGCACACTAAAATGCACACTAAAAGGCACACTAAGATGCACACTAAAAGGCACACTAAGATGGCCACTAAGAGGCACACTAAGAGGCACACTAAAAGGCACACTAAGATGCACACTAAAAGGCACACTAAGATGCACACTAAAAGGCACACCTGAATTGATGACTCTTTTTTGTCCAAATGGTTGATGTTTTGCTTTTGATGACGTCATTCTCTTGGTTCTGGGAAAGGTAGTGTAAATTTGTGTAGAAAATGTTTATATACTTGGTGGGCCTGACTACATCATTGATATTTTTGGTGGGCCTGACTACATTATTGATATACTTGGTGGGTCTGACTGCATCATTGATATACTTGGTGGGCCTGACTACATCATTGGTATACTTAGTGGGCCTGACTACATAATTGATATATTTGGTTGGCCTGACTACATCATTGATATACTTGGTGGGCCTAACTGCATCATTAATATACTTGGTGGGTCTGACTACATCATTGATATACTTGGTGGGCCTGACTGCATCATTGATATATTTGGTGGGCCTGACTACATCATTGATATACTTGGTGGGCCTGACTACATCATTGATATAATTGGTGGGCCTGACTACATCATTGATATACTTGGTGGGCCTGACTGCATCATTGATATATTTGGTGGGCCTGACTACATCATTGATATATTTGGTGGGCCTGACTACATCATTGATATATTTGGTGGGCCTGACTACATCATTGATATACTTGGTGGGCCTGAATACATCATTGATATACTTGGTGGGCCTGACTGCATCATTGATATATTTGGTGGGCCTGACTACATCATTGATATACTTGGTGGGCCTGATTACATCATTGATATAATTGGTTGTCCTGACTACATCACTGATATATTTGGTGGGCCTGACTGCATCATTGATATATTTGGTGGGCCTGACTGCATCATTGATATATTTGGTGGGCCTGACTACATCATTGATATACTTGGTGGGCCTGACTACATCATTGATATATTTGGTGGGCCTGACTACATCATTGATATACTTGGTGGGCCTGACTGCATCATTGATATACTTGGTGGGCCTGACTGCATCATTGATATACTTGGTGGGCCTGACTGCATCATTGATATACTTGGTGGGTCTGAGTGCATCATTGATATACTTGGTGGGCCTGACTGCATCATTGATATACTTGGTGGGTCTGACTGCATCATTGATATACTTGGTGGGCCTGAATACATCATTGATATATTTGGTGGGCCTGACTACATCATTGATATACTTGGTGGGCCTGACTGCATCATTGATATACTTGGTGGGCCTGACTGCATCATTGATATACTTGGTGGGCCTGACTGCATCATTGATATACTTGGTGGGTCTGAGTGCATCATTGATATACTTGGTGGGCCTGACTGCATCATTGATATACTTGGTGGGTCTGACTGCATCATTGATATACTTGGTGGGCCTGACTGCATCATTGATATACTTGGTGGGTCTGACTGCATCATTGATATACTTGGTGGGCCTGACTACATCATTGATATACTTGGTGGGTCTGACTGCATCATTGATATACTTGGTGGGTCTGACTGCATCATTGATATACTTGGTGGGTCTGACTGCATCATTGATATACTTGGTGGGCCTGACTGCATCATTGATATACTTGGTGGGTCTGACTGCATCATTGATATACTTGGGGGGCCTGACTACATCATTGATATACTTGGTGGGTCTGACTGCATCATTGATATACTTGGTGGGCCTGACTGCATCATTGATATACTTGGTGGGCCTGACTGCATCATTGATATAATTGGTGGAACATGTGAGGTAACCATATGGATCAATGATGTGTCTTAACAGGTGGGACCGGTCAGTTAACGATATGGATTAATGATGTGTCTTAACAGGTGGGACCGGTCAGTTAACGATATGGATTAATGATGTGTCTTAACAGGTGGGACCGGTCAGTTAACGATATGGATTAATGATGTGTCTTAACAGGTGGGACCGGTCAGTTAACGATATGGATTAATGATGTGTCTTAACAGGTGGGACCGGTCAGTTAACGATATGGATTAATGATGTGTCTTCACAGGTGGGACCGGTCAGTTAACGATATGGATTAATGATGTGTCTTAACAGGTGGGACGGGTCAGTTAACGATATGGATTAATGATGTGTCTTAACAGGTGGGACCGGTCAGTTAACGATATGGATTAATGATGTGTCTTAACAGGTGGGACGGGTCAGTTAACGATATGGATTAATGATGTGTCTTAACAGGTGGGACGGGTCAGTTAACGATATGGATTAATGATGTGTCTTAACAGGTGGGACGGGTCAGTTAACGATATGGATTAATGATGTGTATTGATTCGTGTGATAGGTGAGTTAACCAAATGGATCAATGATGTGTCTTAGTGAGGGAGACACGGATACATTTAAACATCTCTCTGACAAGATAGATTGAATTTTCTAGGCCACAACAAACATAGACACTTGTTTAGGTCTCGTACAAGAAGTGTAGTAAGAAAAATGCGACACTTAGCATGTATATACGGTAACAACAAATCTACTGAAGATAAAACAACACGAAACAGGACTTAAACATCTTTGGTTAATTATCAGCAATAACTGAGTTAATCATGGAATGTCAGTGCTAAAGTAAAATATTTAGTAAACATTTGCAAAGTATTTGATTGTTACATGTGACATGAGATGACAGTAAAAAAGTACTGCAGTATTAAATACTGTTGCTTAAAAAAGGAAAAAGAAACTTTCATTGACAGATAGGACGGGGAAACCATTATATCCATAACAATGGCGTAGTGAGAGGGGCAAGGGTTGGGCATCATGTCCCGGGCTCTACTCACAATGGGGCGCCAAATGGTATATTTTACATATAATATTGTATGGTTTTCGAAATGGCGGGGGGCGCTAAAAAGGTATTGTGCCCCGGGCGCGAGTTAAGCTCGCTACGCCACTGCTCCATAACAAAATGCATAGAGGGTTATCTATTTGTGTAAAACCTTCTTGAAAACTTCAAGAACAATGTTTGACGTTGCTGGGTGGCTAATATCTTCACACCTTCCTCCCGTACAAAAAAAAAATCTATTGATAAACTATGACACCGAATTGACTTTAGAGAGACCTCAACACAGAGGTAAGAAAGTCTGTGTTGACTTTGAAGATGAAGTGGGGATGTTCTCTCATGACACAGACATTTGCGTGCTAATACATCACTGGTGCAAGGATGATCACTGATGCACCAAACTTACATGCTAACACATCATGGAACACAAGCGTACAAAGGGTCGGTCTGATGATGCCTCGAGTAATGTCTGGTTGGTGCCGGAGGATGAGCTTAATAGCCTTTGATGAGGGGGAGATTAGTGGACATGTGGTTGCTCTGAGAGGGGGGAGTCATCCATTGTCACGTGGTAACCGTGACGTCAGGGGAAACGGTAATCGCTGTTACTGAAAGAGGCTAGTCCCGCGTCCCGCAATAATGTTATCATAGTTCAGTTATCAATTTGTGTTAAAATGTCATGAGAATAAGTGCAACCACCAGTTTACATTTAACACGTCAGAATTCAGGCTTTGAGTATGACATCAGAAACTAATTCCGTTGCGTTTTGAAATAGTACAATGCTTTGTTTAGCTGTAGCGTGAAATATTTGATAATGATATTCATTAAGTACTCCCACACTCACAATCCCTTAAATGTCACAATGTGGTTGGATTATTGTTTAAAACATTCTTTAAGCGACTCAAAACCCAACAACAGAAATGCACCTGTTTTATTTCTCGTGGTCCACTCCAGACGGCACTTCTTTATTTATATGGATATATGGCCTTTTTGGCCAACTGCACCTACTCAATTTGTTTTCTTTTGTATCGAGATAACAAAGAAATCCTATTTTAAACATACTGCTAGGTTAGTTCTAAAGGCAAAGAAACGTGACCACATCACTCCACTACTTCACTCACATCATTGGCTCCCTATACAGGCACGCATTGATTACAAGCTGTCTGTTCTCTGTCACAACTTTATCTCGTGTTCCTGCCCTTCCTATCTTCCTGAAATTCTTTCTGTCAATTCACCACTTCGAAAGCTTCGTTCTTCCAAAGACACTCGTATTCTTTCTGATCCCAGAACACGCACAAAAACATATACTGAACGAGCTTTCTCTTTCTGTGCCCATAAAACAATGGAATTCTCTCCCATTACACATCCGCAATATAACGACCATCACAGTCTTCAAAACTGCCTCCAATACCCATCTCTTCAAACTTTACTATACCGACTCATTCTTAACCCCTTCTGAATGATAAACAACGCTCGATTCTGCTGGGTGCCATCCATGGCTAGACAGGGGTAGATAGTACTTGGGTTGGTGAGGTCAAGCTTTTCACCAATTGTTGTTTTTAAATGTATACGTTTCTGCAATTGCTAATTTTTATGTAGAGCGCTGTGAGCCTAGCCCTAGGCTGGGATACTGCGCCATCTAAAACCACCTAATAATAATACTTGTTCTAATCCGACTTCAAGGGTTTTTTGAAGCTTAAGGTTCATCACTGATACTATACTTGGGACAAATTGAGGAACAACTTAAAGAAAACTTGGGGGACAACTTAGAGACAATTTTAGGAAAACTTCGTCTAATTCCGAACCCAATACCCCTTGGTTATAGAATATGGAGACGGATAAGCTTGGAAGCAAATAGTTAATGGCTTATGCTCCACTGGGAGTTGAAACGATAAAGAAGAAGAACATTGAAATAGTCCTGGCCCTATAAACAACCATTAATCTAACAAAAGCGACTTTGGCATATTATATCTGCTAAAGAAGGTCGACAAAAAGTTCACAGACGGTCTACACGAGGTCCACAGACAGTCTACATAAAGTCCACAGATTGTCTACATAAGGTCCACAGAGGCGTTTCATTCAGTACGTTAATCTAATATCTTCAAGTAAAAATTTTAAGAGTTTTTGGTTTTGTCGTATGTGGGAGTGGTAAAATACCGCCTGACTCCGGATTTTGCAAAATATCCAGTATATCAAGAGTGCTGAGACGTCATTATCTAGTTCATGCTTTTAGAGATAACATCAACCTACAATAGCAAATGTTGGACATCTAAACATTTTCTACTACCCAAACTCCGCCATGTCAAACAATGAAGAGCAAAAATTACCCCAAAAATTAACTTGTAGACATGCAAGAACAACGTGGCGTTCCGGGCAACCTTTTTTGTATCATATAATGATTTTGAAATACCAATACTAGTCCTAACGACTGTGGACTTAAGGGGAGGGTTATGCAGTCAGATAATGATTTTTATAAACGTATGCCACTCCTAACAAGTTGGGGGTGGGGATGATGCAGTCCTAAACAAACATAAGCGTCTGAATACTGGGTGCCTGTGGCTGGTCGTACCTGATAACAAACCTCCCACGCTAGTAGTTTCTGTGCGAGTCTGCCTGGGATGAATGTCACTGGAAAGGTGTGTGTGTTGCCTGGGATGAATATCACTGGACAGTTGTGTGTGTTGCCTGGGATGAATGTCACTGGAAAGGTGTGTGTGTTGCCTGGGATGAATGTCACTGGACAGTTGTGTGTGTTGCCTGGGATGAATATCACTGGACAGTTGTGTGTGTTGCCTGGGATGAATGTCACTGGACAGGTGTGTGTGTTGCCTGGGATGAATGTCACTGGACAGTTGTGTGTGTTGCCTGGGATGAATATCACTGGACAGTTGTGTGTGTTGCCTGGGATGAATGTCACTGGACAGTTGTGTGTGTTGCCTGGGATGAATGTCACTGGACAGTTGTGTGTGTTGCCTGGGATGAATGTCACTGGACAGTTGTGTGTGTTAGGGTTAGGGTTAGGGTTAGTGAGTCCATAAACACAGACATATATATATATATATATATATATTATTATATATATATATATATATATATATTATATATATATATATATATATTATATATATATATATATATATATATATATATATACGTGTGTGTGTGTCCGCGCGCGCGTGTGTGTAAGTGTATGTGTGCATGAAAGGAGTGGGTGGTACCGGGGGAGGGGGGTAGGTTGGTGGAGATGATTAAAAACCATCTACTTCCGTTTTACTGTTGAGAGCTAACAAACCTATCCTGAAGTCAAATAAGAACGCATCAGCTAGGCAAAAAAGGTGGAGAACATTTCAGTGTCCCTCTACTAATCATTACTAACTCAAATGTTTTTACACATTTGTCACTAAAAATAGATTAAATAGACACGAACAATCTGTGTCGATATAACAATATATATTGAGCTTTAATAATTATTTTACATTACAAATAATTAAACGTTTTGGCACTTAAAAATAGCAACTTAGTTTCTGCTAACTCTTACTAAACAAATAGCGTATCTTAATCATTAATTTTACGTTTGTACAAAATAATTTGGAGGTTTTTTTTACACTTATATAAAATAATTATAGAAGTCCTAAAGTTTGAATGCGATATCGTTTTTGGAACTATATTTTTACATTGGAAATATTTCTTTTATACTATTTGTAAAATTTAAGATCAGTGAAACGTTTAAGAACCTCAAAGTTAAATTACCATATCAGGAGTAGGAGTATAATATTGGTGTTTCAGATTATTACTCTCACCTACACTGTTTTTCGTTATGTCGTTGAAACGGACATATGATTTTCGAAATTCACATATATACGCTAATATAACATCCATTTTCAGAAAACTCAAACACGAAAACGTTATTTCATTTTTTACCAACTACATGTAAAATTATAGTTGAAATACAACGAAAGAGAAACTTAAAAATTATTTTAAAAAAAACTTAATGCCACACTCTACACGCAAAAACTTTGAGACCATCACATTAAATTTCTTGTTCGAAAAACCCAGTGAATTTAATGATCACTTAGTGATAATTTTATGTAACTTATTATCTTGTGGGCTAGTAGCTGACGCAGTACATTTTATTTCAGTTCCTCGGGTAACGCAAAGACACGGGATAACAAAAGTGGAGATATGGAGATTTCCAGGCGCACCATTATAAACATCTCACTGACCAAAGCCTATACCAAAAAAAATAAAATAAAATAACAATATTGGCCCAGTCTACGGTCAGTTGGGGCAAATTAAGAAAGCGTATGCCGAGCCATGTCGAGGACCGAAGTTCCCGGTCTCCATTACAAGTACCGCGGGCGGTGGGTAGAATACACATATTGATGGATCTCTGGCCATCGTCCCCTCTGCTCGTCCACAAGAATCAAAAACAAAAAAACTGTCCCATCCTAACCCTCTCTGTGACGTTTCCTTCAAGCTTATCATGTTATGAGATTATGTTTGTTATTTTGGCCAGACACCCGCACCATAACGCTGAAACCATCCGGTAAAAAAAAAAATCCTCCCCCCCCCCTTTTTTTTTCGAGCCACCAAAAAGCCAGTTTACAGTTTGACTAAACTTAGTTTCAATTTCCAAACGTGGCCTTGTTTTGTTTTCTTTTTTTTTCTTAAAGCTTCTCCGTTGTAGCCCGGGGTCTGGTCAGTTAATTAAATACATGGATCGATAGCAAAACACACCCCAGACGTTCCTTATATTAAGTCGGTCGCTTCGTTAATAAGTCAAGGAGCCATAACAACTGAGTACTAGACAAGGGAGAGCAGCGGCAGTTAAAATGTGCAGTTATATGTTTATCGAGAAAAAGTTGGGTATGTGAAACCACGTTATGAAATTACTTACATCAATTGGAGCAAGAACCTGCAAAATAAGGTACAGTTGTATTTGTCCTCAGTTAATAAAATTCACAACTATAAACAAGACCAATGAAAACATCTGGCAAACAGATGATAACTAAACAGTAATGCTTGTTTTTAATGTTCTATTTTTTAGGCGTTAAAACTTCGAATTAACGTTTTGAGACTCCAACAAATGTATTCGACTCAAACTCCAAAATTGACAATGGCATATCTAGGGTAAGTGCCGCCCATCTAGGGCCATGCCGAGGATATGTGACACACTGAGCGAATCCTGAAAAAACGATAGAGCTGAGCTCTAAAATGCAGGAGATTTAGAGTACGGTGACAACAGAAGAGCTGTGGGGTGAAGTTTAAAACAACAATCACTGACACAGTGAAGAACTATATATCACAATAGACCACCAAACCTAAGATAAATCAGCCATGGTAACGGCTGAAAACCGTATGCTCATCCACAGGAGCAGTGTTTCTTTCAGAAATTTTCCCCCGAGGGGGCACTTTTGACGTTCGGGGGGGCAGTGCCAGTTTTTCAGTGGCCAGAGGCGTAGCTAAGGGGTGGCAGATGGGACATATGTCCCCGGGCGCCAGACTAGCGGGGGCATCTAATGGGCTATAGTGTTAATGGATGAAAATAATAGGTTTCAGAGTGTAGCCGGGGGGGGGGGGGTGTTTAAATGAATCGTGTCCCCTGTATCAAAGACGTCAGGGACGTAGAAGTGGGGGGGGGCGAACATTTGGTCTTCCCAGGTGTCATTTTTTCTTTAGATAGAGCGGCGGGATTTTCGGACATCTGCAGAGTTTCTACCGAGAAAGGTAGCGTGGCAAAAAAGTTAACCCACCTAGGGTGGCGCTAACACTAGGCACGCCGCTGGGCAGTGTATATATCAGCACCAAATTTGGCTGTCATGGCAAGTAATTTTTATCGGGAAGTAGGGTAGCAGAAAATGTGTGATTGTTTAACAATCAAAAGGTGCATTTTGGAGTATACATGATTCGAATGTTTTGATAAGACTTTCATTTGATCGGGGGAAATAATTTTTCAAGCGTCGGGGGAGACATTATGGCGACCAGTGCCAGACACAAACTAAGTTCATTCTGGTTGTGGTGTGCCGAAGAAAATCATTTGACACAAGATTAGATTCAAACCCGGTAGTCACATTGATTGACGTCAAGGGGAAAAAAAAAGGGGGGGGGGAGGAGGTAGCAGAAATTGAGGAATCCGAAGAGTTTGAGCAAAAGTGAGGGCAGGGGTCACTTTAATTTAAAAATAATAAATTCAAAATGCAGTGATGCATTGTGGTGCAAATTTTTCTTCTTCTTTTTCTGTCTATTAAGGGCCCACGATCAATTTATTGATCTTTATGGCTCCTAACCACTGCAAAGCAAGGGCGTAGTACTACCAGACAAGATAAAAATGGCAAATGTTTGACCGAGGAAAATGATATCCTGAAAAGATGGACTGAATACTGCTCAGAGCTGTATAATGAAAATATAAAGATAGACCCAGAGATCCTTAATGTCCCCCCAGCAACGGACAATGAAAGCTTCCCCATTCTCCGCGCAGAAGTAGAAGCAGCAGTCCAAGCACTCCAAATAGGAAAGGCCGCAGGAGTAGATAATATCCCTGCCGAGTTGGTGAAACAGGGAGGAGAAACAATGATCAATGCCCTAACCAATATTTGTAACAAAATATGGCTAACAGGGGAATGGCCCAAATCATGGACCCAATCCCTCATCATCACCCTCCCCAAGAAAGGTAACCTACAGCTATGCCAAAACTATCGCACCATTAGCCTAATAAGCCATCCAAGCAAGATCATGCTCAATGTCATACTGAACCGACTAAGACCATATGCCGACAGAATCATTGCTGAAGAACAGGCGGGCTTTAGGCAAGGCCGTGGCACTACTGAGCAGATCCTAAACCTCCGGATACTATGTGAGAAATATGCTCAACACCAACAAAACCTATACCACGTCTTTGTAGATTTCAAGAAGGCATTCGACAGGGTTTGGCATGCTGCTTTATGGGCCACCATGAGGCACTACAACATCAACACAAACTTAACCAGAATGATAAGAAGCCTCTTTGATAAGGCCACCAGTGCAGTCTTCTTCAACAATAACATCGGAGAATAGTTCAAGACCACGGTTGGAGTACGACAAGGCTGCTTGCTCTCCCCCACACTGTTCAACATCTTCTTAGAGAGAATTATGTCAGATGCACAGAAACGCATGGTGGGACAGTCAGCATTGGTGGCAGAACAATCACCAATCTACGTTTTGCGGATGACATAGACGGACTGGCTGGAAGCGAGGAAGAGCTAGCCAATCTAGTAAAGAGTCTCGACAAGACTTCATCCATAAGGAACTTTATAAAGCCAGCCACTGCAATACCTGGCCTACACAGACGATATAGCGCTACTTGGTAGAAACAGCATTGATGATATAATTAAAACTTTCAGGGAACTTGAAGATGTGGCGGTCAAAGCTGGTCTTGATGTAAATAAAGCGAAGGCAATATTTATGATAATGTCAGGAAATACGCACTGATGACAACAATATGAACAACTACACCTTTGAGAGGGTAGCTTTTTTCAAATATCTAGGGGTGACTATAAATAAGCAAGAGGAAATACAATCGGAGGTGCAAGAAAGAATAACAGCATGCAACCGTTCTTATTTCAATTTACAATAGCTACTTCAAAGCAAAAATCTCGCTAAGGGAACAAAGAAGGCAGTATACACCACTATCACAAGACCAGTAGTGAGACTTGGTGGTTCCTACCAGAAAAGCAGAGAACCTGCTAAATATATGACCCCATGATAGACAATTTTGTTTTGGGAATCCTTACAAACTAAGAGCTATATCAATTGTACAAATACCCATCCATAGTCACAACAATATAAAAAAAAGGGCAGACTGCCCTAGGCAGGACACATTGAAAGTATGCCGGATTCTGGAGCAACAAAAACTATCTACAGGCAGAAACCTGTGATTTTTTTTTCGTATAAATTATTGAAGTTTCAATTCTCAATATTCAGTTGATTGAAATGTTAATTAAGAAATTTAGACTACTATAATTTGCTTCAGATCATTACAACTTGCCTCTTCGATATTATACTTGAAAAATTTTTTTTTACCGATTCCATATAATTTTTTTTTAACTACTACCAAAAATGGCATTTACAAGATAATCGAAATACTCGATTTTTTTTTATTCGTTGTTTAAATATATATTATATTCTTTCTACTGGATTATCATCTTAAAATAATTTTTTTTTAAATAGTTCAAACAGCTGGGGAAGATTGTTTATTATTATATTAACAGAGAAAAGTCATTGGGGATTTAATAAATAAAGACAATTTTTTTTAAAAATCATTTTACTCTGTTCCCGAAACTGGGTTAAAAAATTAGAAACACTCGATTTAATAATTATGATGAAATGTCCACTATTTGTATGTAACCGGTAAATTCCTATTTTTTTGTTTTAAAATTATTATTATAATTTTTTTTTAAATTTTCATTTTATCTATGTCGGCATACATCTATGGAATCTACTACATTAAAATGTTTGCTAAAAATGATTTTTTAAAGCATCATGCTATTATACAATATAATTTGAAAACAGATTGCACATGTTTATTTCTTAGCAAGAACTATATTTAATTTACAGACATTTATATCGATGAAAAGGTAGTTTAATACAGGGTTATTAAAAAGTCTTTCAACTTTTGCAGCTCAAAATGTAATTAAATAAAAGATACCGATATCTGTGAATCAGAAAAAGTAAGATTTAGCTTATGATCAGTAGCGGCCAATTTTCAAAACAATACCATATTTATAATCGATATCTGCGAGCCTGTAACAAGATTAACCTGAACGCTATGGATCATCAATATATATCGAACAAAGCTATATTTTATTTGTTCCAATAATTGTAATCTATTAAAGGCACACATTTCAATAACTTTTAAAAATTTTATAAAAATTAAATTTAGAGTATTTTTTTTTAAAATTATTTTTTCTTACACATTTTCCCCCGGGGGGGCACTTGTCTTGCTCCGGGGGGGTCAGTGCCCCCCCGGAGGTATGCCTGAAAGAAACGCTGCACAGGAGAGACCGCCAGTACACGCGATTGAAGAAGAAAGGCTCGGTTGTGCTTAAAACCGAGGTACTGAGGTTCCGCCGAACCATCCAACGCTTACTGCGCAGAGTTTACTGGAACTACCTGAACGACATCTTCTCAGAGGAAGATACTACGGCCATGGGTGTCAAGAACAAGCGCTTCTGGAGCTAAGTCAAGCACCAAAAGTCCTTAAAGACTTGAGTTTCCTCCCTGAGATGCGATTGTCATTTGTAATCTGGCCCAAAAGCACAGGCGAACATTGAAAGTATGCCGGATTCTGGAGCAACAAAAACTATCTACAGGCAGAAACCTGTGATTTTTTTTTCGTATAAATTATTGAAGTTTCAATTCTCAATATTCAGTTGATTGAAATGTTAATTAAGAAATTTAGACTACTATAATTTGCTTCAGATCATTACAACTTGCCTCTTCGATATTATACTTGAAAAATTTTTTTTTACCGATTCCATATAATTTTTTTTTAACTACTACCAAAAATGGCATTTACAAGATAATCGAAATACTCGATTTTTTTTTATTCGTTGTTTAAATATATATTATATTCTTTCTACTGGATTATCATCTTAAAATAATTTTTTTTTAAATAGTTCAAACAGCTGGGGAAGATTGTTTATTATTATATTAACAGAGAAAAGTCATTGGGGATTTAATAAATAAAGACAATTTTTTTTAAAAATCATTTTACTCTGTTCCCGAAACTGGGTTAAAAAATTAGAAACACTCGATTTAATAATTATGATGAAATGTCCACTATTTGTATGTAACCGGTAAATTCCTATTTTTTTGTTTTAAAATTATTATTATAATTTTTTTTTAAATTTTCATTTTATCTATGTCGGCATACATCTATGGAATCTACTACATTAAAATGTTTGCTAAAAATGATTTTTTAAAGCATCATGCTATTATACAATATAATTTGAAAACAGATTGCACATGTTTATTTCTTAGCAAGAACTATATTTAATTTACAGACATTTATATCGATGAAAAGGTAGTTTAATACAGGGTTATTAAAAAGTCTTTCAACTTTTGCAGCTCAAAATGTAATTAAATAAAAGATACCGATATCTGTGAATCAGAAAAAGTAAGATTTAGCTTATGATCAGTAGCGGCCAATTTTCAAAACAATACCATATTTATAATCGATATCTGCGAGCCTGTAACAAGATTAACCTGAACGCTATGGATCATCAATATATATCGAACAAAGCTATATTTTATTTGTTCCAATAATTGTAATCTATTAAAGGCACACATTTCAATAACTTTTAAAAATTTTATAAAAATTAAATTTAGAGTATTTTTTTTTAAAATTATTTTTTCTTACACATTTTCCCCCGGGGGGGCACTTGTCTTGCTCCGGGGGGGTCAGTGCCCCCCCGGAGGTATGCCTGAAAGAAACGCTGCACAGGAGAGACCGCCAGTACACGCGATTGAAGAAGAAAGGCTCGGTTGTGCTTAAAACCGAGGTACTGAGGTTCCGCCGAACCATCCAACGCTTACTGCGCAGAGTTTACTGGAACTACCTGAACGACATCTTCTCAGAGGAAGATACTACGGCCATGGGTGTCAAGAACAAGCGCTTCTGGAGCTAAGTCAAGCACCAAAAGTCCTTAAAGACTTGAGTTTCCTCCCTGAGATGCGATTGTCATTTGTAATCTGGCCCAAAAGCACAGGCGAACATACTCAATCCGCATTTACAGTCGGTCCTTGGTGACGGTAGAGAGTACTCAGAGGTTGAGTTGCTTCTGAAGACCAAGATGATGAGCAGATCCCACCCCGTCACGGAATATATTAAGATTTCAGAGCAAGGTGTGCTGGCCCTCCTCAAAAACCTTAACTCTTACACAGCATGTGGTCCTGACAACATCAAACCACGAGTGCTCAAAGAATTGGCCAAAGTAATCGCTCCTGCACTGGCAAACCTCTTCCAATCGTCGCTGTGCACAGGCAATATTCCAACAAACTTGAGAACAGCGCATGTCACTCCAATCTACAAGAAAGGGGAGTATTCTGACCCTGCCAACAAACCGTTCGGGTTCCCTCACCACCTTGGTATGCAAACTGTTGAAACACATAATCGTAAGCGCAATCATAAATCATTTTGAAAGCCACAATATACTCAAAGACTGTACATGGCTTCCCAGTCAATAGATCATGTAAGACCAAGATATTACATGATCTCCATCGTTTAATTGAGTGGGAGATGAGTTGGGACATGGAATTGGATCCTGCCAACTTCCAGACACAATCAGTCTCTAGAAGTACAATCCCTCAACACCACCATTACGAACTGCATGACCATATACTTGAGCCAGTTTCCTCCGTAAGGTACCTCAGCGTTACCTCTCAAAGCGAGGTCAGCTGGTAAGAGCATCTTAACAGTGTGTGCAACAAGGCAACCAGGACTCTGGGGTTCTAAAGGCGAAATTTTAAATCGGCAACTCCAGTGTGAAAGAAAAAGCCTATCTAGCCAAAGTTCGGACGCTTTTAGATTACGCATCTTCAGTCAGGGACCCATTCACCCAGAGGAGCATCGGCAAGTTGGAGGCGGTCCAGCGAAGGGCGGCATGCTTTGTCCTGAACAGCTACAAGAACACCTCTAGTGTTGGTAGCATGCTGGAAACACTGGTCTGGTTGCCATTGGAGGATCGACAACATTTAACCATGTTCTCCATGATGTAAAAAAAGAAAATGAGCTGGTCCACTGCTCCAACATCTAACAGAAACTCGTCCCCCCTCCCCCCCCCCCCCCCCCAGACAGCGACGAGGCCATGACAGGCAGTTCCGGCTCATAACAGCAAGAACACATTACAGGAACTGCTCATTCCTGCCGAAGACTATCAGTGACTGGAACAAGCTTCCAAAAGGAACAGTTGAGGTGACAACACTTGACACATCTGCGTCTAATGCCTCAGGCTTTCCAAATCCCAGTTCCTGATACCTTCGCGTTGTAGCCCTTGCAACCAGGGAAATATCCTCTTCAACGCTAGGCACAAAATCATTGCGAACCCCCTCTACATACATAAGAGCGAGAATGATCAGTACATTGATCGTAGGCCCTAAATATAAAGAAGAAGAGAAGAGGAAATGGCACACACACATATATAGACAAAATTGCCGCCTGAGGTGGTTCATTAAAAAACAATTTTGACGAGCCTTGTCTTTGTATCGTTTGATTGGCTACCCCCCACTCTTCCCATTTTCCATCAAATAACCACCAAAAAAAAAAAAAAAAAAAAAAAAAAAAAAAAACCGCATCGTTGAATCATAATAAGTCACCTCCATATAATGAAAAATGTGCCACCCTGGGTGGACCGCCCCCTCCGCCCCACTGTCTAAGCCAA
This sequence comes from Omphiscola glabra, assembly GCA_964017045.1. Lineage (NCBI taxonomy): Eukaryota > Metazoa > Mollusca > Gastropoda > Lymnaeidae > Omphiscola > Omphiscola glabra. The sequence goes on along the minus strand of OZ024796.1, from coordinate 32,442,299 downwards.
TGGACATTAGAGACATAAGATACCACGTCAAAAAAGATTTAGTTTCAAATTGCTATTTTTATTGTCCGATGCACATGATAAATTTAATTTTAATAAACAGCTACTTTGTCTCGCAACGAACCGGAGGTGGGGCGGAGAAACCTGAGGGGAGACCCCTCGTCATCGTCACCAGATTTAAAAAGAAGATTTCATTTCCATAACAACCCAACACTACAGATTTGGCGTTGACTCTTCTTCTTATCTTCAGTCTTCAGCTTCTGGATGGGGTCTTTCAACACCAATGTCTCAAATAAACAGACACACAAATTTAGGCTTTGAATGTCTAACAATTTCACAGTCCACCACAACGGGGATGTTTCATATTCCTTGACGTTTTTTCTATAGCTTCGTGTTACCGTCGGCTTAAGTTAAAATTAGCTTAACAACCATGGTCCAGATGAGGCTTTCATCTGAAACCAGGACAAACAAGAATTGTTTTTTAGAACTATTGACAAAACTTCCTCTCGCATCAATTGCATGCATAATATTGATAGACTTCATCTGAACGATTTTTATTTTTAAATTTCAGAGCTAACGGTAGCTCTGTGGAAAGTTCCACTCATTTGATGCTTAGGAATTGTGTAAAACTGTAAAGGATTAAAAATCATTTCGTGACGTTTTATGGGTCTTATAATCATTCTAATTATATATCACAGTCAATCTCGGTAATAGTATTTTTAGCTATGACATACAACAATTTGGTAAGAACTGAGATACTAAACCGTTGTGATTTACTTTGGGGGCAAAAAATGGGGGGGGGGGGGTTAGGTAACGGAAACTAAGTGACATCAATTATGATAAAACCTCACTAAAAATACGTGGTAAAAAAATGACTTCATTTTCCCCATTTACGTTTTGAAGCTCTAAAATCAAATTACTTAACACGTAAAGGTATGCGTGTACAAGGTTCCCATTCCAAAGGCAGTCCATCAAACGAACATTATCAAACCCGACATTTAGGGAAGGCCTAGACCGTTGAGCCATATTTAATTAAGGCCGTAAAACTGACGGGCAACGGCGGGGTTTGACGATCAAATAAATACAGTCAAAGCTGGCAAGGAGTCCCCGGGCGCCATACTTGCAAAGCAGGGAACAGGAAGGCCGATAGCTGGGCAGTTGTTGGAGCCGATGCCAAATTGATTGGGTGACCATCGTCAGCGACACAAAAGCTCGGTGATTACATCAACGTTGATTGCTTTGTTGCTGGGTTTCTCTTCTGGCCCCGCTAATCGCTGGGCCGACCCTCTTGGGGATCCACGGACAATCAGGACGTGAGGCCGGCAGAAAATTAATGGGGGGGGGGGTGCTTGGGCTTTGTGACTGGGTATCCAGGGAGGGATGGCTGATGACGTAGATGCGCGCACCCAGGTGAGACGGTCAAAAAACAATCAGTGGCGGTTAACAATATATTCATCATTCATCCATCAGCTAGTGTATTGCGTGATGGGATATCATACGTTTGAAGGGTTGAGAATAACAGTTCGTGTTGTCATCTGAAAGGTATGGATGGAGATCATGTTAAATGCCAATGAGTTTTGATGAAATAACTGCCCAGGGCACACTCTCCTCTAAGCGGACTTGCTACTGTTTCACTAAGTACATTTGATAGTTATATGTTAATATTAAATTATATCCCATGTCCTTTAGTCGAGGGCTTAATCTGGAGATTAGCGGAATTTCGTTGCCATATTATGAGAAATCATCATTTTCCCCTGCAGCATATCCTCCCTTTCACAACAGCTGTTGAGTCTATAGGAACGTCTATTTCATATGCCTCTTAAGTCTTCTAGTTTGATTGTAGTGTAAAAATAGTTTTAGATTAAGTGATTTCCTTTGCAATCCCGAATTCCGAGACTGTTATCGATATCGTTAAAACGTTGTATATCTGATATTTGATCGAATGAAGGAACCACATCGACCGTTTTATTCGTTAGACCGATTAGGCACAGATCATAACACCAACGATGGGGAAACGTTTTGGACGGAGGTTTTTAGATAAAAAACGGTCATACGGCAGGCAAACAAAACGAACCTGGCTATCTACCGCTTCCCCGTCAGACTTAACAGATCCAACCGGCAGTGATGAACTTGGAAAGAATTAAGCCCCCCCCCCCACTCCCCCCAACCCACCTTTCCATTTTCCTTGTGATGTCACCAATAGGGTTAACACGCTATGGTATCATTACAAATGTGACGAAAAGACGAGAACATCTCCCCTGAAGTCGAATGATCTGTGTATACTCCCTCCTAAGCAGGCATTGTTTTACACACAACAGACATAGAGATGCGCTGAAGAAATGAGCCAATCTAAAATCTAATGTAGTCGTTGGGAATTCTCTAAGACTTGCTTTATTTAATGATCATTGTTGAAGAGAAATCCTACCCTCAAATCCTTCCTCGGGCTTGACTATAATTTCAATATTCATATATATGAGTGTACGACTTCCTCTTTCGATATAAACACGACAATATCACACAAAGGACTATGTACAAAATCTAATTGTGATCATTTTTATTTTTGACAGTGTATATAAAACAGTAAAACTTGGGCATCTTCCAAATTGTATTTTAATTACTCTAACCACTTCCTTCTAAAGTTGTTTGCTTACAGGGCAGACATTAAATATACCAGCCATTAAATGAGTCCATCAAATTCCCTGACGACTGCTCAAATCTCTCACTTCTGATGGAAGCCATCAAACAGCCATTAATAAAAGAACAAGAGAAATCCAATAACCTGAGAAAGTTATCGGAGCATCTCCCAGTGAGAGGTTCACTTAATGAAGGTTTGAGCCGACCATCTTCTACTGACCACATGGTGCCGAGGTCTCAGAGGAGATCCTGGGACATTACAAAATAAGATCGTAGTCTATTGGTTTAAACCGTCCCACGTGGTACGTCACGAGGTGCTGACTCAGTGAGCAGGGCGGAAAGGATTACGTCAGAAACAATTACTCGCTGCAGCTCTTCATATGAGCCCAAAGAATGTTGCAGACATCAGCATCAATTAGTTGCCCGACCCATTCCAACGGCCCATGTCCCTGTTGGGGCATTTGTTGCCATAGTTCATCAAGATCGGTTGTAGGGCAATGGTCGGGAAGACTGTTAAGGAAAAGGGAAATAATCTGTGTAGGTTGTTGTTAAATGAGTCAAGTGAAAAATGACAAGTATTAAATCTTATATAACATTTTTTTTCCTGAACTTGTGAGTTTTGAGATTTCAGTTTTTGAGGTTTGGTGTGAAATCAATGTAGGGTCTTATTGGCCAATCGGGGTTTGTTAGATAAGTACCTAAACAGTTTCGTATTTCATGGAGGTCACCTGAACTGTTTGAATATTCGATTGAGCGTCATCTAAGACAATCGGGGTTTGTTAGAGGTGCATCCGAGTCACAGGCTGATTTTAAAAATCTTCAACGATTAAGAAAAAGCGAATATTTTCAACAAAAACAACAAAAAAGCATTGAAATAATAACTAACGGTACTTGAAAAATAGCTAAAAGATCGACCAAAATCATGGTATTGCTTTTAGTCTTCCATTACAACGAGGTCTATTGCACATTTATTTACGTATACATATGCGCCCTCCCCTCCCCTCTCCAATCCTTGAACGGAGAATTCAAAAGAATCCAAATATCTTGTTGAAACCTCCTGAATAAAGTACGTGTTCTCGTCATATACCTCCGCTATGGCGCCCAGGGGAGGCAATAAACACAAGCAAACGACGAGAAAATGAAGGAATCGGGAGCAGCGGGCCTCTAAGTCAATAAGTCACGATCTATGGGCAGGACTACTACACAGTAGTCTGACTTAAAGACATGGACACGCTGGAATACAAAGTGTTGCCGTGGTATTGGAACATTGGATGACCAACTGTCTCGTACAGCAGGCGGAAACGGACAGACGTACCTTACTATAAGTAATGGGGTTTTCAGGTATGGGATAAGGGGGGTGGGGGAGATATGGGTGCACGGAGCATGTCAATGAATGGATCATTATTATTTCGCTGATGCAGGTCGTAGTAGTTGATTCAGTTTTACGTTGATTTAGGGAGAATTTCAGCACAAGATTTAGTGCCAGTTTACTAAGTGGTGGCGTTAAAATGAATAATCTCTAAACGTGACGGGACGTATTATTATTATAATTCTTTGGTTTTTTATAGCGCACTACCCCAGCCTAGGGCTAGGCTTATTGCAGTACCCCAGCCTAGGGCTAGGCTTATTGCAGTACCCCAGCCTAGGGCTAGGCTCACTGAAGTAATCCAGCTTAATGATAGGCTCACTGTGATTCACATAAAATTAGCAATTGCAGAAACGCTTACATTTAAAATCAACTGTTGGTGAAAAGCTTGACCTCACCACCCAAGTACTATCTACCCCTGTCATGGACAGCACCCAACAGAATCGAGCGTTTTTTATCAGTCAGAGGGGGTTAAGAATGAGTCGGTATAGTATAGTTAGAAGAGATGGGTTTTGAGGGCAGTTTTGAAGGCTGTGATGGTCGCTATATTTAGGTTTGTTATGGGAGAGAATTCCATTGTTTTTGGGCACAGAAAGAGAAAGATCGTTTACCATATGCTCTAGTGCGTGTTCTGGGAACACCATATTAAAAAAATAATCAAACCGACATCCCACAGTTAAATTAAAAAAATTAAATGATTTCATACATTAGTGGATATTTTCTTGTTTATAACGTGTTCATGGGGTCGCATGCATGTGCACTCTGTAGAAAAGGGGTCGCAAACAAAAAGATGTTGAGAACATCTCAACTGACTTAAACCAGTAAATGCAGTGACCTCTCTTATCTTTATAAATGGTAATCAAATCCTCGAACCAGCTGCATTTATTGTGACCTTTGAACTCCCGTGTTAGAGGTTTACTTGTTTAACTGATGGTGTACCTTCATTATTAGACGTAAAACAGGACAATCGCCTATTTAAAAAAAAATGGCAAAAACAACACAAATAAAGACTTCCAACAATTTGACTGTTACGCTAGTTGTAGTTTTGAAACTATGTTTAAATAATGTTATGGTATTGTGTGAGGATAAATTCTCTAAAACGTATTTTATAATAATAATACTAATAATAACACTAATAATGTCATCATTATTTTATTAGTAATTAAATATAATAATAAAAATAATCATGATATTATAATAATAATATTATTAATATCGTCATCAGAACATTTCTCGAGCTAGTTAATGTCTAAAAGAAATTTATTTAATGCAGTCAAATGTTCAGCCACATGTTGAATTGTATTAAGTTTTATTATTAATATTATACAATGATTAAACTTGAAGCACTGTAGTTCCTCGGGGGAAAAGTGGGAGGGGGCAGCAGCCTGGGACCTTGTGCTAAAATACTGTCCTGCAGTATCAGGCCTGCAGAGACCTCCCCCCACCTTTTTTTACCCTTAATCTCGGTGCCGAATGAAGACGAATCCTGTACGGATGATTGTGAGTGAAGTTATTTCCATACAACACGGCACATACACTAGGGAGTGAAATTACTTCCATACAACACGGCACATACACTGGGGAGTGAAGTTACTTCCATACAACACGGCACATACACTGGGGAGTGAAGTTACTTCCATACAACACTGCACATACACTGGGGAGTGAAGTTACTTCCATACAACATGGCACATACACTGGGGAGTGAAGTTACTTCCATACAACACGGCACATACACTGGTGAGTGAAGTTACTTCCATACAACACGGCACATACACTGGGGAGTGAAGTTACTTCCATACAACACGGCACATACACTGGGGAGTAAAGTTACTTCCATACAACACGGCACATACACCGGGGAGTGAAGTTACTTTCATACAACACGGCACATACACCGGGGAGTGAAGTTACTTCCATACAACACGGCACATACACCGGGGAGTGAAGTTACTTTCATACAACACGGCACATACACTGGGAGTGAAGTTAATTCCATACAACACGGCACATACATTGGGGAGTGAAGTTACTTCCATACAACGCGGCACATACACTGGGGAGTGAAGTTACTTCCATACAACACGGCACATACACTGGGGAGTGAAGTTACTTCCATACAACACTGCACATACACTGGGGAGTGAAGTTACTTCCATACAACACGGCACATACACTGGGGAGTGAAGTTACTTCCATACAACGCGGCACATACACTGGTGAGTGAAGTTACTTCCATACAACACGGCACATACACTGGTGAGTGAAGTTACTTCCATACAACGCGGCACATACACTGGTGAGTGAAGTTACTTCCATACAACACGGCACATACACTGGTGAGTTAAGTTACTTCCATACAACGCGGCACATACACTGGGGAGTGAAGTTACTTCCATACAACACGGCACATACACTGGGGAGTGAAGTTACTTCCATACAACACGGCACATACACTGGTGAGTGAAGTTACTTCCATACAACACGGCACATACACTGGGGAGTGAAGTTACTTCCATACAACACGGCACATACACTGGGGAGTGAAGTTACTTCCATACAACACGGCACATACACTGGGGAGTGAAGTTACTTCCATACAACATGGCACATACACTGGGGAGTGAAGTTACTTCCATACAACACGGCACATACACTGGGGAGTGAAGTACAAAAAGTTCACAGTAATTCTAGTGTTTCCCAACAATATTTTATTTATAGTTACAAAATGGAATATCCTAAAGTCTTTGGTAGTAAAGTGCAGACCACTCCTTCTCAACACATTCACTAATGCCCTACACAGCCATTGGTTCAATTTCTACACAATAATTTGTAATGCATTTTGTAGAAAGATTCCTTTATTGATCCAACATATGGAAATGTGTTGTGGTTACATCTTGCTTGGTCATGTGATCCCAAAATATGGAAATGTGTTGTGGTTACATCTCGCTTTGTCATTTCCAGCAGATTCCAGTAAAAAAAAAACCACATTCATCATAAAAATATTCTGATTAAAGTTTTTTAAGTAGGCTAAAAAAAATAATGTGACGCAATTTTAAACATCAAACATCAGCTTAGAAGTAGGGGATGTTTGACTTGTTAAGGCAACATCTATTCAATCTTTAGTAGTTTTCAATTTTGATGAACTTCATTAACTGGAGATACATTGCCAGTAGTGTGGAAAATTTGTTTGAAAGCTCTTGTTTGATGCCAAGTAAATTATAATGGTATTCTATTGTAATGTTGCCTTTAGTGGCACTGTGTCTCCATCAACCTTGGTGTTCTATTGTCATGTTGTATTTAGTGGCACTGTGTTTCCATCAACCTGGGTGTTCTATTGTCCTGTTTTCTTTAGTGGCACTGTGTCTCTATCAACCTTGGTGTTCTATTTTGATATTGTCTTTAGTGGCACTGTGTCTCCATCAAACCTGATGTTTTACTGTAATTTCTTCTTTCAGTGACATCGTGTCTTGATCAACCTTAGTGTTCTATTTCCGGCCTGGCGTCTAGAGCGTGACTGGGCGTATGTCTGCCATCATCCCACGGGGTCGCAGGCGGTGTCATTACCCGCTATATATAAGTATCGACCAATTGCCTACAACCCAGCAGCGTGTTCACTCTGACAAAGACAGGACCAGTCAATGCATCAGACAGGATATAGAGATAGATGCCAGAAATAGCCATGCCAATACACTCTTGGGTTATTTTAAAATATGCCGTTCAATAGTTTTGTGCAAGGTTCAATCATTTTATTTATTTATAGAAAGTGTTGTAATGCATAATTGTTGTGCATTCTTGGTATTGTTGTTTTGGATTTGGAAACATAAATATGAAACGATGAACATTTTTACAAAGGCATGCAATGGGATTATAGATGCGCAGAGACCGCCCCACCGCGCCCCTCGAGTTAATGGAAGATGCAATTTCTCACATAAATAACATTGGAATGTTAGGTAGATGAATGAATGATTGGAAAGAATAAGGAAAGTAAGGTAGGCCGTGTAAACATGTATGTAGAAGTTCCCTCTAACATTTCTTCTAACCACACCGGAAACGTTTTTAAAAATATTTTTAAATTAATTTAAAAAATTAAAAGTTTTAATAATGAAAATAAATAAATAGAACAAATGAGTAATTTCACGCCTGGTGAGTCTCAGTCCTTTTATTGGAAACGTGGAAGGTTGATTATTTACTAGAGATCTACTTTGTCCAACTATTTACCTTTTAATGGGTTTGGGCAAATTATGTCAACATTGATTTTTAGGTGGCGGCGGGCAGCTGAGTCACAATGAAACTGGAAAGTCTTGATGAACTCACGTGATCAAAAAGAGACACATTAAATATCTTTTTGTTAAGAGCTACTATTTCATTCATTTATAAAAAGAAAAGAAATGTGTTCAGGTCGTAGCAATATTAAATATAACACACAGGGTGAGGATAGAGGAAAACCCAAAGAAAGGAGAAACAAAATAACAGACGTTTCAAACTTCCATTAAGTTCAACATCAAAAAGACGACAGAGAATAGAGAAAAACTGTGGCTGAACAGCCCGGCATACAAACATGGTCGCCCTTGTACTGACCCACGTACAGACCCACGTATAGACCCACGTATAGACCCACTTTCAGACTCACGTGTTGTGGGCACGAAACAAATAAAAAAAGTGGTTGCAAAAATTATTTAAATTATTACTGTAAAAAAAGCATAGTACGTGGAAGAACACTTTGTGTGTGTATAATAATAATGTACTGGTTGATATTTCACAAGATCCAATATTGGTATCGGAGGAACACATTCACATTTTTCTATTCAAGAACCTCATCTTTAAATTCCTGCATATATTTAATGTAATACAGCCAAGCTTTGTCATTGTGTATCAATTTAGCATATATTTCATGTCATAGAGCCAAGCTATGTAATTGTCTAACAATTTAGCACATATTTCATGTCATAGAGCCAAGCTATTTAATTGTCTAACAATTTAACATATATTTCATGTCATAGAGCCAAGCTATGTAATTGTCTATCAATTTAGCATATATTTCATGTCATAGAGCCAAGCTATGTCATTGTGTATCAATTTAGCATCTATTTCATGTCATAGAGCCAAGCTATGTCATTGTGTATCAATTTAGCATCTATTTCATGTGATAGAGCCAAGCTATGTAATTGTGTATCAATATAGCATCTACTTATAGTGACAGAGCCTAGCAATGTAATTGTGTATCAATTTAATATTGAAATGGACCAAGTAATAATGTCAGCAATAAAAACTGAGATTAAGAGTGGAGCTGGCCTTTGGAGCTCTGTATCTTGGTTTCATATTTCCGAGCTTGAGCTGTTCTATTTCCTTATTGCTCCGAGCTCTAAAAATTTAATAAATAAACTAAAAAATAACAAAACACATTTTTGTATGAAATAGACTTGACATTTTTTATGAAATAGACTTGACATTTTTTATGAAATAGACTTGACATTAAAAAAAAAACTTATTAAAAATGACGCTCCACTCTTCTACCGGCTATTTCGCCGGTGACAAACACATTTCTTTAAACACTTAGCATATACATTACTAAACCGGCGCTCGGATCGCAGCTGACAAACATTTGTCCGGAGTGGAGATTGGTGAAAGAAGTCTGCTCCAAAGCCAAAAATAAGAGCTAAAGAACCTTTGAAAATACCCATGAATTCAAATTTACAGTGTCATGCGTGTTTTCATTGGTTTTCATGCGTGTTTTTACTTGCACAACGTCACGACATTGTAAACTTTGACCTCACACGTCACATGCCTAGATGGGGCTGTCATACACACACCGGCAGCGACATGCGCAGTGCGATAGATCGTTAAATGACGAGAACGAAAACAAGGTAACTGTTAGCCGGAAATCATCAAGGGATCTCATTTTGAAAATGAATATTCTTTACTGGTTCTCAACCTTTTTAATGCCGCGACCCCTTTATACAGTTCCTCATGTTGTGGCGACCCCCAACCATAAAATTATTTTCTTTGCTACTTCATAACTGTAATTTCGCCTCAATTATGAATCGTAAAGTAAATATCTGATATGCAGGATGTATTTTCATTGTTACAAATTGAACATAATTAGAGCATAGAGTTAAATCACAAAAAACAATAGGTAATTATATATTGTGAAATATTTACAAATGAGATTTAGTCTTGAAACATGGGTAACAGTCTTAATACAACAGTAAACTACATTGCTACATTTAGCGACAGTATGAGTAAAAAGCCAAGGTCAGTGTGAAAGTTGAGATTGCTTCTTTCTTACTAGATCAGAAATGCTCGGGCCAGTCTTTGCAAGAGCACAACGAAGATCATCTTCCACAACAAGTCTACTTCTGTATTTAATTTAGATTAGATCACCAACAAGCTGGAAATACAAAGGTATGTTGTTTTAAATGAAAGAAGCAATCACAACACAGTCTCAGACAGAACATGATCTGACTGCAAACACTTGATACAGAATTGTGTTACTGGTATTGTAGAGAAATCAGTTCTGGCTGCATCGCTGTTAATAATTTCAATGAACTCCTCGTGTGCTGACTCAGGAACATCTTCAACTTTGACTGTGAATGGGTTTCTGGCAAGTGCAAATGGTTTGTCGGGTAGATTTGAAAAGCACGATGAAATTTCGTCTGCAAGCATGTGCATGTGTTCTTTTACAGAATTTATCAGCGTAAGTCTTTGGTCTGGTTCAATGTTATGTTCCTCAAAGAAAGCAGATAAGATAGGCAACATGTACATTTTATTTTCATCCAACTTCTTTTGCCGAAGCTGAAGTTTCCATTGGAATGATCGCATCTTTTCAGACAAATCGTGGCATGTTGCATTTCGTCCTTGCAGTGTTAAATTTAACTCATTCAAGATGGCAAAGATGTCAACCAAGTAAGCTATTTTCTGCAGTTCCATTTTATCACTAAAAAGTACTTCGAACTGCGGTCCTGCTTTCTGATTAAAAAACGTTCTGAGTTCATCACGAAGCTCAAAAACACGTTTTAAAACGTTTCCTCTCGACAACATCTCACTTGAGTGATAGCAGAGCATTGTTCAGTGTGAAATAGCAGAGCATTGTTCTGTGCATCCAACTCGTTGCAAAGTTGCAAAAACAGCCGAATGTGTAGAGTGCTCGCCTTTACAAAAATGACAGAACTTATGACGCTCTTCACAACTTCTTGTAACTCTTGTAACTAATATTTGCCGATGAATCATACAGTGAGTTCCGATGACCTTTGGTGACTTATTCGGTACCAAACGTTAAGGTCCAGATCGACATCCTAGCATAGCTGGAGCACCATCTGTGCAAATATCACGAACCTTTTCCCAAGAGATATTATGATCTTTCTGAAATAAACCAACTGTGTCAAATACATCACGTGAAGTAGTTGTCGTTTCTAGAGGTTTGCAAAAAAGAAACTCATCTTTAAAGTCGCCATCATTAATATACCTTACGTAAACTAATAACTGTGAACAGCTGTAATGACTTCCATTAGTAATATAAAAAGATAAGGGCCTGTATTTTCAATAAAAGGAAAACTTTGAGATATTCATAGTGTGTTTAACAGCTTTTAATCAGGTCGGACTAAATGCAATGGAACAAAATGATGGACAATGACTATGTTGATATGTTGTCAATCATTGTAATACATTCATCGCTGCTGTCAGTGGTTAGATTCAAAAGATGACATGAAGCAGGACACGAGCATGCTTTTTGTTTTGCGTTTCATTTTTTTCCTTTATCATGCAATCATCCTTCATCAGAGGCAATTTTTAACAGAGACGTAACATCATAAACAAAAGACAGCATGTCGGGCTTACTCTCACACAGTCACAGGCGCTATAGACTGACTGCAGACGAAGGCTATTAAAACTGATTAAACTTAATCCTAAACTTTCTTCTCAGTACACTGATTCTAATCACATGAAACTTGAACAGTGACATCTTTACCCCATGTATCATGACTAGAAAGACTCTGCTTCCTAAACGATATTTATTTGTGCCAAAGGGGTCGCGACCCACAGGTTGAGAACCGCTGCGCTAACTCATAGCGAGCACAAGATGGCTTTCAGCTTTTTGGAGTTGTTCTTATGGGACAATGGATATATCATTAGTTGAAACTCTCAAGAAGTCGTTATAATCCAAAAAAGTAAAGTTGGACCGCTGTATGAAATGGATGAAAAGATTTAAAGTAGCTGATCAATTTGGTGAGCCAGTTTGTAAAGTGGATTGGGAAAAGGGAGGGGGTATGACACTGAGTTGAAGAGATGCCGCGCATACAACAAGAAAGTTTTGTAAAATATTGTGCACAACGTTTTAAGTTGGAACGTACATTGAGAATAGTTGTTGTGGTCACATACTAAAAAGTCGTCTTGCCAAGTGGGATGTCTTTCTAAGTAGGACGTCTTGCCAAGTGGGATGTCTTTCTAAGTAGGACGTCTTGCCAAGTGGGATGTCTTTCTAAGTAGGACGTCTTGCCAAGTGGGATGTCTTTCTAAGTAGGACGTCTTGCCAAGTGGGATGTCTTTCTAAGTAGGACGTCTTGCCAAGTGGGATGTCTTTCTGAGTGGAAAATCTTGCCAAGTGGGATGTCTTTCTGAGTGGAAAATCTTGCCAAGTGGGATGTCTTTCTGAGTGGAAAATCTTTCCAAGTGGGATGTCTTTCTAAGTGGGGCGTCTTGCCAAGTGGGATGTCTTTCTAAGTGGGGCGTCTTGCCAAGTGGGGTGTCTTTCTAAGTGGGGCGTCTGCCAAGTGGAGTGTCTTTCTAAGTGGGGCTTCTTGCCAAGTGTGATGTCTTTCTAAGTGGGGCGTCTGCCAAGTGGAGTGTCTTTCTAAGTGGGGCGTCTTGCCAAGTGTGATGTCCTTCTAAGTGGGGCGTCTTGCTAAATGGGAAGCGGGAAGTATTTCCCAGTGTGAAGTGGGGCAACTTTACAAGATGGGACGTCTTGTCAAGTGGGACGTGTTGACTTGTGGGTTGTCTTTGCAACTTTGACGTTAACTTCTTTAAATGCAAGGTTAAACATACTAAATTATTTTAGACTAGAAATAATCCACCAAGCCATGACGACAGCAATGCGGGAACTTCCAATGTAGTAAAGTGACTAACATAACATGGATTGAGGTAACTTACTCTTTAAGAGTCCAAATTAGTGCTAATTTCTGGGAACTTTATTGGACACAACCTGTAACATTGGTTATATATATATATATATATATATATATATATATATATATATATATATATATATATATATATATATATATATATAAAGTTGTACTTCATGCTAGATCATTTTGCTAAGTCTCACTGTACAGAAATGACATTAGTATGAAAACAAGATAGGTCATAATGACAAAAAGCATCATTTATTTATTAATCATATTTTATCTGAGGGATTTGAGCGGTATAAAATCTCTCCAAAATTCAGTAAATTAATTTTTTAATTGCAATTTAACAACAATGTCAGACGAATTTTTCTACCGAACGACCGATCTCGTTCGTCAGTCTCTGATGCCGATGAAAAAAGGTAAAAGGGGAGAGTAAAAGTTGCGCTTATGACAGAATGCTTGTGCGGTCAAGTGTGTCCGATGTTTCACCTAAAGAGCTTAGATAATGAGGTTATGCGAGTCACTCAGAGGCGTTGTAGATATTTGTGAGCTTTAAAAATTAATGAACCCCCGGGCTACCTTTCATCTTTTTATCGTACCACGTGTCTATTTAGTGAGGAAGAATCAACTCTCTTTGGCCAACACTAGGATTACTAAAATTGTTTTACAATTTTTAAAAATTATCAAACGATATCAAGGAAATGATAGTGGAAAAGTAATTTTTCACTAAGGTTTTATTATCACCTCTGTGTGTGTGTGTCATATGTCGAAGTAACTGTCGTTGACATGGAATCAAAGTGAGGAGATTGTTTATAACCCACTTTGCAGGTGATAAAACCAATTTTAATCTCTTCCATTCAATATTGACAAGGCTCTTCTCTATCACGACCACGCTGTTAATAACATTGTTTGATGACATTGGTCATGACATAGAGACTGGATCATGTGACACGGGCTGTTATTATGCTTTTAAGAGCTAAAAACCCCAAAACCCGTAAAAATATTGAGTAACGTCAATTAAAGTTCCAACAGAGATTGTTATACCGCCCCACCCTCGGTCTTTGATGAAACAACGAGGGGAGATAATCAATGTGCAGCGGAGATAACCAGAGGCTGGTGGTTTAATGGCGCCCGAAAGGTTCGGCTTACAGATCTCGTTGTGTAAACACGACAGGGTACAAACATGGCTCTATTTGGGACGTCACGTGGTTAGCTGGTGCTCTAACGTCGGGGTGGGGGAGTGGAGACAGCCATAACAGTACAGTGCTGTTGTTGGACACGAGGTATACATGTAAAGCAAGGTAAATTTTGATGGGTGAGTGGTCAGCCAAAGCAATGCTAAATGTGATAGGTAAGTGGTCAGCCAAATGGACAGGACTAGAGTGGTTACAATTACAAATAAAACATTTTTTTTTACATTTAAGGCCGAGCTAGGTGAGAGATGTCTGTCGGTGGTAGCAATTAGAAATGTCCTACACCCTTTTGTTAAAATGTTTGTGAGCAATAATGAGAATAAGATCTATTTCGGGTAGCAACATTATGTTGGTATGTGTTATAATTATCAATAATGTTTAAAGATGATAGCATCCAGGGGTTGAGTCCTGGGGGAAAAACAAACTAACTAAAAACACTCCCTTCCCATACGTTCCCGAAGTACACTTGTCCTCATGATATCCCTCTTTTGTGCGGTAGGCATGCTATGTGGGCATGAGACAAACTCATAGAAGAGAGTATACATGATGGGATTATTTTAGGGATAGCATTGTTAGTCAACTCAATACAATCTTATCAATTATTGCTGAGATTGATTGATTGAATAAATACCTTTTTATCGCTTGTATATTTACCATTAGAAAAGTAGATCTAGCAAAACGTGATTTAATAAATATCGATTTCTGCGGTCTTTCCTAAAACGTATCGTACATTGGACATTCATGATAGTTAGGCAAAATGGTTTGGAACTAACAATGTATACGCGCATTTAGATGGAAAAGGGGAAACGGTGGGTGGGGTGGGTTTGTTTTATCATCTAGGAAAGGGATGGGCAACTTTTTTGTTCAAAGGGTCGTTAGAAATTGATTTTTGAGTGCGGACTGCTGGGAATCTTGTGTTGTAGATTCTAGACTGAACACACAACCAGTGTAATATTTGACAAGTTGCTGTTACTATTACAATTTACAATCTTACGCGTGATTATAAATGGTCAGAGAAAATCACTCACAATTTGTACATTTAAGAAAACATTAATCAATTTTCCGGAACGTCTTGCGGGCCAGTAGAGACATTTCAGTCGGTCCATACGACACGCTGGGCCGTAGGTTACCTACCCCTGCACTTGGACCGTCTAGGATTAAAGGTGGTCAGTGAAAATGGTATCTAGATTCATGATAACTTTTTGCCCTAAATGGTTTGAGAAGCACTCAACAAGAATGTCCATTACGCAACATCGCAGTTGCGATATATTTAAAAAAAAGGATTTAGCGTAGTTATCGGGAATTTTATTAGCTAATTGACCCACTGGTGTCACCATATTTCCTTCATGAAAGTTTGATAGAATGTCTTGTCATTGGCAACGAGTCTGTGTGCCAAGTTTCTGCGCGATAGGTTGAAGAGAAGTGAGTCAATGAGCCGTCCGAAGATTTTGCCATAAACACAAAAAAGCGAAGCTAATAAAAAGGATTTAATAAAAACAAAAAAATATTTCTGTCAAAGAGAAATTAAATGCACGAAAAAGTAGAAAATAATTTAAAATTTCGCTAAATGCAATACGCAAATTAAGACTGTGCAGAAGTGCAGATGAACACTGTATGTAGCCAAAGAAAGACTGTGCAGAAGTGTAGATGAACACTCTATGTAGCCCAAGAAAGACTGTGCAGAAGTGCAGATGAACATTCTATGTAGTAAAAGCATTTGAATTGAACGTAAATGAAACTTAAATATTATTATGTTTTATTTTTATTAATAATTTTTTTTAAAAAGATTATCTGCATTTTCTTTGCGTAATGCATTCTACAAAGTTTTAAATTAGTTTCTACTCTCCAGTATTAAAACTATAATCTTTAAATTATCGACAAAAGTCAAATTATTACCGTATGCCCTGACCCCAACCCCTTTCGAGCCACCCCTCCCCCGAAACGAAGCAGACAAGATGAATCACGATCACCTAAAAACAAAATAGTTAGGTGCGTAAACAGACAAAATTACAATTGACCATTCCTATATGGAAATATAGACCATTCCTATATGGAAATATAGACCATTCCTATATGGAAATATAGACCATTCCTATATGGAAATATAGACCATTCCTATATGGAAATATAGACCATTCCTATATGGAAATATAGACCATTCCTATATGGAAATATAGAACATTCCTATATGGAAATATAGACCATTCCTAGATGGAAATGTCATTAGAAAGAAAGTATTTAATAATAATATTTATTTTTTTAAAAGAAGGGAGAAAATTCCAAGCGATGTATGTGGACCAACTGTAATGTTATGTTGCAAGGTCAGGTGTCAGAGTAATAAAGGTGTATTGCCTGTCTAGTATACGTGAAGGTCTAGTATATATAGAGGTCTAATGTATCGGGGATGCGTGATATTGAAAGCTGAGCATACGTGGAGGTAATAAGTATTTTCATGATCATCTCTAATGTAAAAAAATAATAGAAGATTCCACCATTATCCATTAATTAACTTATACATCCTAAGAGCTGTAACAATTTGGTGAAATTCCAATAATACGGTAGAGGTCATTGCTTTCTAAAATACTGTGCACTTATGGTTTTAATGAGAGTGGTTTTTACTCTCATAAAAAAAAATTTCTGCTAGCCAATATTTACCTGGTGAGGTCATTTTATTTTTATTTTTACCTTATATACCTTTTCCTGGGTGACGACATTAGACGTCACCAACAACAAGATGTAATTTCATTAACAAATTTAATTAGTTCGGTTGATTAAATTCTTAATTATTAATGGATTAGTTACACAGAAAAGTCGTAATAAATTATATTTAAATTAAATTTTGATCGACTGAGGTGAAAAAACTACTACTACTAATTCAAATAATAATAATAATACAAATTAAGAAATCAAATATTTTCCAATTCGCCAAAGAGACACGCAGCTAGTTTTGCGTGATTACATTTCCATAGTCCAAAGCAAATGTCATCAAAGACTGTTCGAATGGAGGCGGAGGCCGGAACTAACACAACGAATCATAAGATCAATATAAGGGTGAGCCCAGGGGGAACAAAGTGGAAGTAAAAGATGGACTGCTGGTATAGCTGGCATTGATGACTATACATTGAATAATGGTCATCACAGTGGTTTCTCTTTCAGATAATTGTCATTGATATAAATTCCCACTTAGATAATCGTCATTGATATGACTTCCCATTGAGATAATGGTGATTGATATAACTTCCCATTGATATAATGGGGATTGATATGACTTCCCATTGAGATAATGGTGATTGATATAACTTCCCATTGAGATAATGATGATTGATATAACTTCCCAATTAAATAGTGGTGATTAATATTACTTCTCAGTGGGATAATGGTCAATAATTAGATGTAGCTGTAATTGAATGGATATAAAATAATAGTTATAAAGTGATAGATTTAAAGTGATGTATATGAAGCATTATATATTTACTAAATTTAGCTCACCAAACATTGGCGACAGCAATGTGTGAACTTCCCATGTACTATTGTTACTTGACAAAACATGACTTTTAGTAACGCACATTTTAGCATCCCAATTTACGCTCCACCCCTCCACCCCACCCCCCATGATACGTCAGTGCACACTTTTTATTTCACGACCATAAACTTTATTAAATATTTTAAACCGAATATATTTTACACCATACTTAAATTGAGACGATTTCATTTTCGGAAAAGAAAATATTACGCACCAAACGCAATTGCATTATTTACAAAAAAATTAGTATAGTTATCGGGAATTATATTTAGTACGCTATTGAATTCATTATAAAACCGCATATATTTTTATATATTTATAATTTTATAATGTGATATATATAACGTGATGTATATATATATAATGCGATGAATATAAATTTATAGATATAAAGTGATCGATATAAAATGATCGATATAAAGTAATGTAAAGAATTTAGACATATTGATGATAAATATTTTGAGTGAATTTAAAACTTAAATATTAAAATTGATGGCTTCATAAATTAAAAAAAAATGGAAACAGAAAAGATGTCATAACATAACATAAAATAAATGCATATAAAGAACATTACACTATAATCCATGTTTATAGTGACTTGTCAAGTGTCTTTCGATTGCTTGTGTCATGTCCACGACACATGTCTAGTTAATGACGTAACCAACACTAATTGTGCCATATGTCACTAAATCTCCAAGTCTATACCATGATGCGTCTTTTTCTCTGTTGATAGAAAAATCACAATAATGAGTGTGAAGAACTTTAGATCGATGAAGTTGTGCACTAAAATAAATTCAATCGCCTGCCTTCATCTGATCAAAATAAAACCTCAACATTCCCTTTGCCTGCCCGAGAATTCGATTAACACGACTGCCTTATCAACCTCAACAGAACTGTCTTATCAACCTCAACAGAACTGCCTTATCAACTTCAACAGAACTGCCTTATCAACCTCAACAGAACTGCCTTATCAGCCTCAACAGAACTGTCTTATCAACCTCAACAGAACTGCCTTATCAACCTCAACAGAACTGCCTTATCAACCTCAACAGAACTGCCTTATCAACCTCAACAGAACTGCCTTATCAACCTCAACAGAACTGCCTTATCAACCTCAACAGAACTGCCTTATCAACCTCAACAGAACTGCCTTATCAGCCTCAACAGAACTGTCTTATCAACCTCAACAGAACTGCCTTATCAACCTCAACAGAACTGCCTTATCAACCTCAACAGAACTGCCTTATCAACCTCAACAGAACTGCCTTATCAACCTCAACAGAACTGCCTTATCAACCTCAACAGAACTGTCTTATCGGAGAGATGAGATGCCAATTCGTTAATTATTGATTTTTTTTCTTATTTTGATGTGTGCAATGGGGAAAAAAACAAGCGAAATAATAAAACATGTAACAGGAAGATGGCCAACTGTCCGGTGTGAAAATGAGTTTCACAATCGGCGGGAAATGACGGTCAAAGTTTTCCATAAAATCTGGCGATCTCTAATTGATCGGATATTTTCAGAATTTGTTAGTTTTGTGTGGTATGCGGGTGTTAGGTGTGAGGGAGGGGAGGGGGAATGTGCCAAGAGGATTTCTGTAACGTGTCTAATGATGAAGTGGAAGAGTTTTGTCCATTAAATAGGTGCTGGATGATTGATGCTTTCAATGTTGGGAAATGGCCGATAGAATTAGAAAAATCGTCAACGATTTAGTGCTATTTAAAATGTCCGTGTTTAATTTCTTTGTCGGTAAAAAAATATTTTTCCCCTTGAATTAAAAATTGTATGAAGCATGTTAATTGTTTTAAAGATTCAGAATTAATATAATCAGTAAATTACTAATGATCTATAATTCCAATGTTTGTTAATATCTAATTTAATATCAGGAAATAACTAAACATCTATTCCTAAATGAAGTTTACATCCCGTTGCCCAAATAGGTAGTTAAATGGGCTTTCTAGTAGATCGGCCCCCCCCCCCCATCTCCACTCCAAAAAAGGGGTAATCAAATAGTATAAGAAGGAGAGAATGAGGGAGAAAGAGTGAGAGAGAAAGAGAGAGAAAGAGAGAAACAGAGAGAGAGTGAGAGGCATACTTATAAGATGACGCAAAGGTTTGGGATAGCTCCATATGTTGATCTTAAAGGAAGTAGGTCCCAAAATTATAAGAAATTAGATCCTTTATTCAAATGTATATATTTTATACTTTAAGTACATACTCTGGTCACATGGAGTACAGGGGATGTTCAGTTATCATTATAAAAAAAAATTCCATTTGAGTGATAAGGAGAAGAAAGGGCCTTAGGCGCACATTTCCCAAGTATCTCTCAGGACCCTTAGCCGAGATATCAGATGAAGAATGACAAAATGTTATCTTGTTATGTTATCAATAGTGTTGCCTTTTGTTGTTATGTTGTTGTCACTGTTGGCAGTACGAAATCGATTACAGCCAGAAGATGTCAAAAACTGCTCCACACTTGTCTAGAAAATAAATTGGAGAAATGGAATGATCGGGTGAGGAAGAAGGAACGATGAAGAAAGTAAACAAGATAAGTTCGAAAAGACAGAATTAAGTGAGAAAGAAGCAAACAAGAGGAAGTGGGAATTGAAAAGAAGGAAACGTGGAATGGGAGTGCGTGAACGATAGAAGAAGCCTTGAAATTAAAGAAAGGAGATATTGGAAGAAAACGGGAATGAGTGAGAGGAGAACAGGGTCAAAAGTGACATAGGAGAAAACGGGCTCACTACGAAGATGACAAGAAATATTTCTCCGAGTAAAGAAAGACCTAATCCCAGAGACAAATGAGGTGCCTGATATCTTCACGTTTTCCTGATCGAATCCAGATAGAACTCCCCGCCCCATACGCCAACAAACGCCACCTCCACACACACACACCCCAGACACCTCCTCCTCCCTGGGTGTCTTGCCGCTAATTCAGCATTTGTTATTCCTTGCCTGGCTTGTCGTGGGACAGACGTAATTTGATTCTGCCATAATGGCGGCGTCCACTCTCTCGGAGATACAGAATAGAACGTTGAATCCGGGCTTCACGTCATGGAGAGTACCACCCCTTCCCCCCGGACGTAATAACACTTCAGTAGAGCTAGAATAGCTCCTCGACGATAGTTGGTAATTTAATCCACCCCAAAATCCTATCACTTTAATCCAACAATTCTATCCGCTTACGCCAACAGTTGTAACAATTAATGCCAACATTTCCGTCAATTTGCGCCCAATGATTTTACCGCGGCACGACAAACACATTCCTTTACATTTTCGTCAGTCTTTCAAACAAAGGATCCGGTCAGACATGGAAAATAGGTGTAATGGAGATTGGTTTCTTCTTTAGAAAGATTGCTGTCTCAAGGTTGGAGAGTCATCATTGCTCTCTGCTATATTTCTATAAAACAGGAAATTTGTGCTTAGATAACTTTGTTTAAATATGTGAAAGAAGAAAAAGAGAATAACTCCAGAGTAAAAAATGTCATTATTTTACATGTAGCTTTCTGAATTATTATTATTATTATTTGTTGTCTTATATAGCGTGGTACCCCAGCCTAGGGCTAGGCTCACCGCGCTGTACATAAAATATTAAAAAAGAGACATAATGGTGATATTAACATAAAATACATATATATAATAAAGAACACATGTATAGAGACAAAACAAAATCTAATGCATATTCACCTCATCCACACCAGAACTTTTACATGACAAGCCATGGACGGCGGCCAACAGCAGCGTTTATCGGTCAGATGTTAGGAATCAGTCGGGGTAGTAGAGTTTAAAGAGATGTGTTTTGAGTGCAGTTTTGAAGGCTGTGATAGTTGATATATTGCGGATGTGTAGTGGAAGAGAATTCCATTGTTTGGGGGCACAGTAAGAGAAAGATCTTTCACCGTATGTTTTTGTACGAGTCTTGAGGACAGAAAGAATACGCCCGTCTGCGGAGGAGCGAAGCTGTCGAAGGGGTAAATAGACAGAGAGAAGTTCGGTTAGATAGGAAGGGCAGGAATTCGAGAAAAAGTTGTGGCAGAGAACAGAGAGTTTATAGTCAATCCGTGCTTGTACAGGTAGCCAATGAAGTGAATGAAGTAGTGGTGTGACGTGATCACGTTTTTTTGCCTTTAAAACTAGCCTAGCAGCTGAGTTTTGAACCTTTTGTAGTTTTTCTAAGAAGTGTTTTGGTGAACCTGACAGAAGAGAGTTGCAATAGTCAAGACGAGAGAGAACAAGAGCATATTCTAGGGTTTTTGTTGCACTAGCTCTGAGGTAGTGGCTGATTGAGCTGATCTGACGGATGGCCGTGTATGCAGAGCGACAAATGTGGGATATATGATTATCAAGAGACAAGTTGTGAGACAGAAAATAACCAAGATTCCTAGTGGAGTATGTAAACTGTATGTCTGAGTTACCTACTTGAAATGATGTGGGGAGAGCTGATTTAGAGGATGATGTCAGGATACAGCGCTAACCAGAGGCATCTAGACAGGGCGGGGCACACACCCCTGACAGGTGGGGCCGCCCCTGGTGCTAACAATAATAGCGTATCATAGATCAGCTAATAACTTAAACTACCCCCAAAAACATTTTTTTTGTATAAATCCTCTATATGCATTGTATTTTGCATTTATGCAACTGTATGTCATGTATCATGTATGTGATTGTAGCAACTGATTTATGGTATGGAAATGGTTTTTATCAAACTTAGTAAGTGTAAAATCTAATAGACATATTTAAGTCCAAATACGATACATATACAAATCACACAGCAACGCTAAATATTTAATCTCCACACCAAAACATGGACCCATTGAACAAATCTTTAACATTCTCACCCCACCTTGAAAACAGAAAAAAAAAATATTTTTGGAAGTTTGTGGTAGCAGGGTGGGGCTCAAAATTTTTAAGAATGTGTTGTCATTGGCAGCGAGTCTATTTGCCAAGTTTCAACTCGATAGGATGACGGGAAGTGGGTAAATTAGTCTTTCGAAGATTTTGCCACACACCCAGAAACACATAAAAAAGCGAAGGATGACTTTAAATTTGAGGCAGACCTCACATGCTATAAAATATCAATTGATCTAGCGGGTTAGGGGGTGTAAGGGGGTGGGGCAAAACGTTGGGATGGCTTTACAAAAATACAATAATAAATCTATTAAGGAGAAAATGGATAAAATGTCAAGGAATTTGTCAGCTGCACCTGGACATTCCAGCAGGACTGGACACCAGACATGTGAAAATGACGTCAAGGGCACTTCCGGGGTTATTCGACGTTATTCTGGCAGTCGTTGTCTGTATCGGTGAAATATGTGTGCGTGTTGTGTGGTAAATATTTGAGTGTGTGTGTGTGTATGTGATTATATATATGTGTGTGAGTGTGGGTTTGTGTGAATATATATGTGTGTGTGAGTGGATATTTGATTTTTAGTGTGTGCAAGGGGATGGACTGCCTTGGGGTTTATCAGCCAAACAGAAGTGGTTCCTTCAGCAATGATGACTTCGCAGTGTCTAACATGTACAAGATCTGCTTGTGTCCAACATGAACAATGTATCCTAGTGTCCCACATGTACATCTTCTCCCAGTTTCTAGCTTTTACAAGATATCCCAGTGACTAACTTGTACCTATACCATTGGTTTGGTGTAAAATAGTTGTATGTTTGGTATCAAATAGTTGTATATTTAGTGTGTAAAATAGTTGTATGTTTGGTATCAAATAGTTGTATATTTGGTGTAAAATAGTTGTATGTGTACATGGGCAACAACCAAACACGTTTCATTGGTGAACCAAGTAACTTTTTTTAAAAATTGTCGTCAGCGCCTGCGTTCTCTTCATAAAACATATTTGAGTAACTGGGTCAATGTAACCTTGATGCCTCAAGTCTGGGCCATCGGAAAGGGTTTAAGATCCAGTCAGTGTTGCGTTGTCAGGCACCCCCCCCCCCCCGAGTCACGGCGATACTTTATGATTAGTTCCTCTTGGTTGGTCAGCCAATGGTTAAAGTGGTTTGCTTTTAGCAGTCTCCATTTTGTTCGTTAGTTGACAACATTGAATTGGAAAAAAACAAAAGCCGTGCGGTGGGGATTGGGGGCATTCAGAATTGGAAATTAACAACACACAAGCACTTTCTTGTAGCTAGGGTTAGTGCTAGATTTTTGCCACCCCTTCCATTAAAATCTCTGCAGTTGGCCAAAACTGCCACCACTTCATATAAAGATAAAAAGCCATCCGGGGCGTACACCCCCTCTACACCCCGTTCCTACGCCACTGCGGAAAGAGAAGATAACTAGGGGAAAGAGGTGCCAAAGCACTTAATTTACAACGTTACGGTTATGGTTAATCTGGGTTAGGATAATATGATTGCATAATAAAGGTGATCAGTGGTTATCTGGGTTAGGATAATATGATTGCATAATAAAGGCGATCAGTGGTTATCTGGGTTAGGATAATATGATTGCATAATAAAGGTGATCAGTCGTTATCTGGGTTAGGATAATATGATTGCATAATAAAGGTGATCAGTGGTTATCTGGGTCAGGATAATATGATTGCATAATAAAGGTGATCAGTGGTTATCTGGGGTCCGAGGTTTGTAGAATTTTCGGGAGTGCTTTTTAGGCAGCCAAAACATTAATTTCTGAATTAAATTTTCATAATTGATCCACGGCGATGAAGAAAGATAATTTCAAACTTAATTTTTATTATGTCAAGTAAATAAATAATGAGTGCGTGAAGGAGAGCAGCATTAACTACAACACATTTGCTAGATAATGTTTTACATGTTAGAATAATCTCTTTAGATAAGAGGTTCCTTAACTATGTGACACAACACCAATGGGAGCCATGGCTTCCTCACAGGGGCACAGGAAGTGAAAACACTATTAAAATTAACCCATGCTAAAATTTGACGTAACGTGCTTAGGGAATACCTGGTTACTTGAAAAAGTTTCGAAACCTCTGCCTTCAGTAACGAAAACTATGCCTCGGAAACAGCGTAACGTATATGGGCTCCATCACAAGCTCATTTACAGGCCACTTTGCATGGACCCTATTATTCACGTTTATAAAGGACGAATTACTATCTATTTTTAAAGATTAACAAATAAAATTGTAAATTTCAAACGAACAAATGCCCTCCTTGCAGTTATGGGTGGAAATGGCTTTTGTCAACTTTTAAAAAATAACTAAAAATTAACGCATTAAATGCTGTGAGTGCTCCATGAGGGCTCCGTGAGTGCTCCATGAGTGCAGAGACGTGTCGTGTCAATTAACAGCAATTTGTTTTTCTTTAAACACCCTAAAAAGTCGTGGCCTGAGCCTCTCCCAGCCTTTTACTAACGTCATATCGAAGGCTCCAGTCCTGGAGGAACTCGTGAAAACTGAGTTTTTTTTCAATTAATTATTTCGGGAGGGGGAAATCTTGAGGGGGGGGGTGTCCCTCTCCCTCTTGGATTTTTCCCAGGGCATGACACATGGCATGATAAGAGCAATTCTTCCTTGAATTCATCCTCCTCATATTTCTTAAAAGTTCTCACTCCAACAAGTGATTTCGCTTTCAGTTTTATTTTCAAAAAATAATTTTTTATAACTTAGTGGTCGGCAAATCGCGCCGCAAGCGGTTTTTAGCCACTTGAGTCCGGCTCGGCCAGTCAGCCAAAAATCAGTTTTGACTCCGAAAAACATGTTTCTTGACAGGATCTTGAACAAAAATGTAGCTCTCAAAATTTTTGTAAACGTCTTGCTCCTCAATTTTGCTCTTTTGACTAATGAGTTTGCTGACCGCTGCCCTAACCTAACGACGACATACATAATATTTTGTTATAACAAGTATGAGCAGTTATCAGATAAGTCTCCCACTCCAGTAAAAAAACACACAAGAACCGTCAACCAGCGTTCCACAATCGTCCTTGACCTTACAACAAAATGCACAGAAAAACAAGACGACCTTATCTAACAACATGGCTTCTACACAAGCCACAAGATGGCGTCGCCTTCCCATAAGTCACCTCGCAGAGAGATAAAGACTTCCGTAAGTTCGGGTCGTCTGGTCCGTGGCGGCTAATGAGGAACTAACGAGCCTCGATGTTCTAATGATGTTCTCCCATAACCCAGCCAGCCATCCCCCTCTATTTCTAGACGCAGGCGAATGTAGTCGGGTGTTAAAAAACGTTTCATTTTTTAAAATGTTTCCTATCACATATATCTATATGCTGGCGTTACTGAAGATTAACTTTCGCAACTAGTCAACTTCTTATTCTTCATTACCGAAGCAATTCAGGTTAGGTCAACTACCAAGACGCGGATTAAATCCCAAGAGAGGGAGAAATCGTGTAATATATATTGTAGTTACAGAGCACTCATTACATAACTGATTACGTCACAACATAATATTCTAAAAAAACTTGCACATGTTCATTTTTAAAAGTTTTCTTTATAATAGACTTACAAACTATTCAAAGTTAGCTCATGAACAGTTTATCATTAATTCCTTTCAGTACAATAATTAGATGAAGAGAATATTGACTGACTCTTCAGAGGCCCCTTCAACTAGCACTTGTTATCACAACGCTATATAATGTTATCACAAAGCTATATAATGTTATCACAAAGATATATAATGTTATCACAAAGCAATATAATGTTATCACAAGGCTATAGCAAGTTTTCAAATATTTTTTTCAGAACCTCAGTTTGTCTGGGAAAAAGAAAGGAAACTACATTCTAAAAAGTATATTATCTTTTGATATTTTAGAAAGTTTATTCTGACAGTCAGAAATATAACTTTCGGTTATACAGTGTGTGAAAATAAAGATGCACTCAATAGAATAAAGTAGATGTATATGTTTTGAATGTCATTAAAACAAAAACAGGGGGAGAAACTGCAATCAGGTTAGCAAACAAAGATATTGAGTAAAACAATTCTTTTGTTGTCCTCTTGGATACAACATTTCAGCAAAGTGCTATTTTTAAATTTAATTCTGTTTTTTTCTGTTGTTTATTCGCCGACGAAGGCTTCCTGTCGACACGTTCGTGGTTTTGTTGCGTTCCCTTCTCATGTGTTCACATACTTTGCTTTACTCATTTCCTTTTTAAACTAAAACTGCAGACACGGGAAACTTAAAGAATGCAACAAAATGTTCATTTGATTTTGTGATCGTTGACCATACACCGAAACTCTTGGAACACTATTCCTTACAACTGTTACAAGAATCAACTGATATGAAGGCACTTGTCTACGTCACATGTTTCAAACTACTTTCTGGCCAAGATACACCATCTGCCTGAGTGTATTCTTTTAAATAGAAACAACGAACAACACCAAACGCAACAAGTTTTCTGAATTTGCTCATCCACGAAAACCTAACTTTCTAAAGTCACCCCACACGTATTAAATCTTTTACTACCATTATTTTTGTAACCTCACCACCTAAAAACAATTCTTCCTTCTAAAAGGACTAACTCTTCCAATAATACCCCCCACACACACAAATCAGCCCAAAAGTACGCCCTCATACCCCGCCCCCCACTCACACACAAATTACCCCAAACGTAAGCCCTCATACAAACTCTTCCAATAATACCCCCTCCCACACACACACAAATCAGCCCAAAAGTACGCCCTCATACCCCCCACACACACAAATCAGCCCAAAATTAAGCCCTAATACCCCCCTCCCCCACACACACAAATCAGCCCAAAAGTAAGCCCTAATACCCCCCTCCCCTACACACACAAATCAGCCCAAAGTAAGCCCTCATACAAACTCATACTTCAGTATTCTTCCACTGCTCTCATGGCTTCAAGATACCATTTTCCTATTAATTTTCCCAGTTTGGCAAATGAAATGAAATATAGGCAAATGGCGCCATTGCTGAGTCGAGTGCCTGGAAGTGATATCAAGTATCGCATTGATCATTACAAAATAACAAGACGGGACAATCGAACCAGGGAGGAATCACACCCTCCAGGGCAGCAACGATGCTACTTAGGATGGGCCTGGACAAGGAGGTAAAACCTTGTTAAAAATGTACATGGTGACTAATGAAGAGACATAACCAGGTGGGTAAGAGTCAGGTCATGGGGACGACTAAGTGCCTAAGTGGCAAGATGATGAACTTTAATCGAATCACTGGATGATGTAGCAACTTTAATTTTGCTAGTTGTTCGCTTTACCTCCATCATAAAGAAAATGTTGAAGAAGGTTTTGTATGATGTGAGTGAGATTATAATTGTTTCTTACCATGTGTTGTCACATGGGAAATGTATGGTTGAAACAGCAGCGTAAGTGTTCAGTTTAATGAAGCATAGAATCCTAAATTAAAAGACATCCGAAGAAACGCCCATGACACAAAGAACTAAAGTTATAGAATATGTGAAACTGGAGCATTAGGATTAAAAAAACAATTCTGGGGGTGGGGTGGAAAGGGTGTTAGAGGGCTTAAGTTTCAAAGTATAGAATTATGATGGTCGACAAGGTTGTTTACTGATTTACAGATGTGTATCCATTAACGATGTGTTTTTCTGCGCTCTTGGATTCCCTTATTTTCGCTACTGGGTGATGCAGTAATATTGGTGTGCTATTTCATTGATTGTTTGTAGACAATTGTGTAGACGTTGAGTAACAAAGCCCCTTAAGGCTTCTGTAATGAATTTAAAAATCAGTTCGTTCAAAGTGTATTAAAACAATAACACGCGGGTCTTGGTGAAGATGTCCTGAGAAGATGACGTTTATATTAGATTAGTGTTTTTTAAGGCCGAGTTAATGCATCATTATACTACAAAAATGTGATCATATGGTGTACAATCATAAATCTAACCCAGGCCTGCATGCGTCCGCCAGCACCCACTTTGCGGCCCGCGAAGTAAAGAAATAATATTTTTTATTATTATTTTCTACATAGCTTACAAATAGTTCTATTTTCATTCGGCCCGCACACGTTTTTCATAAATTTTTACGGCCCACCTTACATTAATAGTTGTGCAGGCCTGATCTAAGTGAATAAGTAATTTAAAGCTGGACCATTTGACTGACCAGTAAATAAGCAATACAAAGTTGAGCTAGCTGATCGGCTAGTAAATAAACCAATGTAAATAGGGGTATATCTGGGATGGATAATCAAACACAGGCTGAATGGCTCAAAAGGATTATGATGGATGCAAAAATACACTTGGACAACAGTTTTGTTAAAGAATGTTGTGTGATATATGCAAGATATGTCAGATGGCTAGCAGCATCATACAAGTGTGTTAAAGAATGTTGAATGATCTGTGAAAGATATGATAGATGGCTAGCAGCATCATACAATTGTGTTAAAGAATGTTGAATGATCTGTGAAAGATATAATAATAATAATAAAGTTCATTTAAAAAATCACGCTTCATCCCCAAAGGCTTGAAGCGCGGTACAAAAACTAAGCAGGGAGATAATAACAAGCTGGAAAAGATTGTAGACATCATCATTCCAGCAGGTGTTTGCGAAATAGATGAGTTTTTAAATTTGTTTTGAAGGACTCCAGCGTCTGGCTGTTTTTGAGAGCTTCAGGAAGGGTGTTCCAAATGGTTGGGCTAGCAAATGCGAACGTGCGCTTTCCGTAAGTTTCAAGGCGAACACGCGGTATCGAGAGTTTGCCACTATCGGATGAGCGGAGTTGTCTAGTGGGTACATAAGGCGTCATGAGCGCTTGGAGATAGGACGGCGCCAGGTCATGCAAGCAGCGGTAGCACAGAGTTGCGATTTTGTACTCTATACGAGCGCGGACCGGCAGCCAATGCAATTCTATCAGAAGAGTTTTAGCATGGTCGAATTTGCGTTTACGAAGAACAATTCGAGCCGCATTATTCTGTGCTTTTTGAATTTTATCAAGGAACGTAGCTGGAAGACCCACCATGAGAGCATTGCAGTAGTCCATGCGTGATAGCACGAATGCAGACATCAGCCTCTTTGATGCATCCAACGTTAAGAAGGGTCTGATATGACTAATTCTGCGCAGCTCTAGAAAAATCGCCTTGCAAATCATGTTAATGTGATTTTTCCATAGTTAGTGTTCTGTCTAAGTAGACACCCAGGTTTCGCACTGTTTGAGCAAACTCAATCTGCACGCCTGAGAGAGTAAAGGATGGTGTATCTTTTAAAGATTTT
Source organism: Omphiscola glabra (assembly GCA_964017045.1). Taxonomy (NCBI): domain Eukaryota; kingdom Metazoa; phylum Mollusca; class Gastropoda; family Lymnaeidae; genus Omphiscola; species Omphiscola glabra. Next base: position 32,412,318 of record OZ024796.1, on the reverse strand, counting down.
AATTTTTGAGCGGTAGCAATGGGGATCACCTCAGTCTTTTCATCATTCAATTTGAGCTTGTTTATTGTCATCCAGTGCTTAACTGACTCCACTGTCTTCTGTGTCATATTAAGAAGCTGAGGGAGCTGAGAGGGGATCACGGATTTCTGAAGTTGGGTATCATCCGCGAACATGTGATATACCATGTCAAACTGCTTGATCACTGCACCCAGGGGCTGAACGTACATAGTGAAAAGCACCGGGCCTAAGACCGAGCCTTGGGGTACTCCGAATTCAATAATGGATTTCTTGGAGGTCAAGCCGTTCGTGATAACTGATTGGAACCGATTTGTCAGATATGAGCGGAACCATCTCAGGACGGTATCGGTGAAACCGAACGTATATTGCAGACGTTGGAGAAGTATGCCGTGGTCAAGCGTATCGAACGCTGCCGATAGATCCAGTAACGACAAAAGGGATACCTGGCCCTCACCACAAGACGACAGAAGGTCATTTACGACGCGCAACAGGGCTGTCTCAGTAGAGTGATGCGTTCTGTATGCTGACTGAAAAGGCTCAAACAAGTCACACCGAGTGAGGTGATCCAGGAGCTGTCGAAGAACGACCCTCTCTAAAATCTTTGATAAAAATGGTAGATTAGAGACGGGGCGATAATTTTCCAACAGATTAGGGTCGAGATTTGCTTTCTTTAGCAGTGGAGTTACAACCGCGTCCTTAAAAGAGGATGGAACAAAACCAGTTTTCAAAGACTGATTTACGATATTAGTAATGATAGGGACAATTTCGTCTAAACATTCATACAACAGACCTGCCGGAAGAGGGTCAAGCAAACATGACTTTCTTGGGGAGTCAACCAGGATTTTCTTCACATGCGATTCAGTGACCTCCAAAAATTCGCTCATAGGAGTGCCATTAAACGGCAAGAATTCGGGAGCATCTGGCTAGCATCATCATACAAGTGTGTTGTATGATCTGTGTAAGATATGATAGATGTCTATCAGCGTCATACAGTTGTGTTAAACAATTTTGTGTGATCTGTGCAAAATATGATAGATGTCGATCAGCATCATAAATTTTGTTAAAGAATGGTGTGTGATCTGTGAAAGATGTGATATATGTCTAGCAGCAGCAGTATCGAACACAGTCAATACACACAATTACTGTTTAGTAAGGTTTCAATTTTTTTTAATGTTATGGAGAACATGTGATTAGTTTCTGTCAAAATTAAATGGGTTCAGAGGAAGGTTTCTAGATGTATCGCGTGTTTGAATTATCATCCTTTACACTGATTCCTCCCATGTGGGAGAAGGAAGGGGAGACTACCATCGTACACAAGCTGAAATCAGTTCGTCAGTTTTTGACAAGTTATGAACAAGCGGACAACATACCTGGGTCTTACAGAATAGCAACACTCCCATCACATTCATCTTGTTTACCAGATAGCAACAATCCCATCACATTACATTCATCATGTTACCAGGGTAATAATATTCCGATAACGGCTCCGCCATTTTCATGATGACCGCTAGATGTATTATTCCTCACACAGCTGCAAGTATAGAGGTACGCCGACCACTAGCATGGTTAGCTGAAACTTGCCCATGACCTGATCAATATAATAAATGTATCCTCAAAAACCAATACCTTTTTAAACTCAAAATAGATATGCGATTTCCATAATGAGTGAAATAATAGAACAAGGTATGTTGAAGCTTGAATCCAAAGACAGGACAGTAAGATGTGAACGTTTCGGCTTAGAGCCTTCTTCGGCGGAGAGGTCAAATGAAAATACGACAAGAAACAGAGCACAGTTAAAACAACAACAAAAAACTTCAGAGATCTTCTTTGTTGTTGCCGTAAGTAGGATTACAGGGAGTGAAATAATATAAACATTGATACTGTGAAAAATAATGCCAGAATCTTAACGGACCAAAATATTTAGGCATACATAAAATCTAAGGAATAGGAAAAAAAGAAGAAATACAGGGAAATTGAGAAACATTAGTAGGAGAGTATTTGATTAATACCATATGGTGATATGGATCCGAAAAGCTAAATAAATGTGTTTACTTTTTTAACTCTCTCTGGTGTATTGGGGATGTGGCGCCCCAACGGTCCAAGGACTAAGGGACATGATGATGATGATGGTGTATTGGTACAGTAAATCAGTACCTGATGGATAGATCTAATGCCTCTTTATGTTCCTCTCTGTTGAAATGTGAAGAGATTATACAGCGGAATCATTCATCTTTAAAAATAATGAATTTATTTGCTAATCGAACAACGTAAATAGTCGAAGGTAATATCTCAGGGAAGAAAACAACAGAAAAAAACAACAACAAAACACCAACAAAAAATTCATGAGTTTCAAATCTCTTGATAACCCAAGACCACTGCTAAAGAAGAAGCAAACGGATGGTGAGAGTTGCCGTTCTTTTGTGTAACTTGTCTTCCTGTCATGTTTCCCTTGGACCACATGACCAAGGAAGACCCTCCATACAAGAACCATATGATGCATACATACAAGTTTGATTTACGCAGATTGGAGACAGACAAGTGGGTGATGGGGAGGGGAGTGTGTTGTTTGCTGTCATAGCGACGTGGGGGAGGGGAGCTAGAATGTCGGCTCACTATTCATAACCCCCACGAGAAGAAAACCCCTAAATCACATTTGGCAGGGGAGATAATCAAGTGAAACCCCCAAGGGAACATCTTGTAATTTTGTTTTCTTTAATTACACAGGCCTCATAGTTAGGACGTGCAACTACACTGCTGATATTTAGGGAGGAGGAACAGGATCCCAACTAGGCTTGTTTGTTAATTTGTTGGAGACACTAACACATTATGGGAACTGTTAGACATTAAATTATAAACTTCATGGAGATGTGGTCATTAATAAGGTTTTTGTATAAAAACCACCGAAAACCAGATTCTTAATGGGGTAGCATGAGCTTAGTGATAAAGGGGGTTTGGTTGTTTATTTTATTATTGTGTGTGTTGGAATGTTAATCTTATTTCGCGTTGTGATATTAATCCCATTATGTTTGTGAATATTAATCTCATTGATCTGTACTTGATTGCTCATCTCTTTTTTGTTTGTCTGGGATGGCTAATCTTATTTTTCTGTGGCTGTGTTTGGCTCACCATTGTGAGGGGTGGTGTTAGTTACGTCTTGCTGTGGTGCACCGGTGGCTGTGGTGCACGGGTGGCTGTGGTGCATTGGTGGCTGTGGTGCACGGGTGGCTGTGGTGCACGGGTGGCTGTGGTGCATGGGTGGCTGTGGTGCATTGGTGGCTGTGGTGCACGGGTGGCTGTGGCGAACGGGTTGCTGTGGTGCACGGGTGGCTGTGGTGCACGGGTGGCTGTGGTGCACGGGTGGCTGTGGTGCACGGGTGGCTGGGGTGCACGGGTGGCTGGGGTGCACGGGTGGCTGTGGTACATTGGTGGCTGTGATGCACCGGTGGCTGGGGTGCACAGGTGGCTGGGGTGCACGGGGGCTGTGGTGCACGGGTGGCTGTTTTTCATTGGTGGCTGTGGTGCACGGGTGGCTGTGGTGCATGGGTGGCTGTGGTGCATTGGTGGCTGTGGTGCATTGGTGGCTGTGGTGCATTGGTGGCTGTGGTGCATTGGTGGCTGTGGTGCATTGATGGCTGTGGTGCATGGGTGGCTGTGGTGCATTGGTGGCTGTGGTGCATTGGTGGCTGTGGTGCATTGGTGGCTGTGGTGCATTGGTGGCTGTGGTGCATTGGTGGTTGTGGAGCATTGGTGGCTGTGGTGCATGGGTGGCTGTGGTGAACGGTCGGCTGTGGTGAACGGGTGGCTGTGGTGAACGGGTGTCTGTGGTGCATTGTTGGCTGTGGTACATGGGTGGCTGTGGTGAACGGGTGGCTGTGGTGAACGGGTGGCTGTGGTGAACGGGTGGCTGTGGTGAACGGGTGGCTGTGGTGAACTGGTGGCTGTGGTGAACGGTCGGCTGTGGTGAACGGGTGGCTGTGGTGAACGGGTGTCTGTGGTGCATTGGTGGCTGTGGTACATGGGTGGCTGTGGTGAACGGGTGGCTGTGGTGAACGGGTGGCTGTGGTGAACGGGTGGCTGTGGTGAACGGGTGGCTGTGGTGAACGGGTGGCTGTGGTGCACGGGTGGCTGTGGTGCATGAGTGGCTGGGGTGCATGGGTGGCTGTGGTGTTATGTAAAATACCTCAAAAAACAAATCGACACTCATCCAGGCACCTCGGGAAGATGACCCTGCAACCTCGGGTTCATTTCTGAGAATAAAAAGTATGTCCACGTTTTACTTGAGTACAAGGTCGACCTTAGCAAACGAGAGTCGTTTCAAAATTGTAATGACACATACAACTTCGGTGTCAACTTGTATCAACAGATGAAAATTAAATCTTTGCTGACCCTTATTGTCATTAGATGACCCTGTCGTCTTCGCGCAAATCTTCCGAATAATTAAAATGAATGTGGACATACACCATGAGGCACCTTCCCCCCCTCCCCGCCACGCCTATTATTAATATAATGTAAGTGAGAACAGAGAAAAGACTAGTTAAGGAGTATAATTATGAGCGTTACTTTAGTCTGGTCCAGACAAGGATTGAATGGGGGCGAGTTAACTCAAAACATCCCAACTTTTATTTCAGGAGAATTCTCAGGAAAAAAAAACACACGAAGGTCAAGAAAATAATTAGGTGACCAAAATGTATTGATTCTTTTATTTTAGTTTTTTCCCATTCCTCTTTTTCTTCATGCAAAATTTCTTGGTTTTCCTTCTTGCTTCTTAGCAAATGTGTCTCGTATTTCTGGTTTCCCAGAGAAGGAAATAGAAGAATGTATATGAAAATAAAAGACGAAAAGAATGGATACAAAATCAGACCTAAAATCTATGAGAGCAAAAAATGAGAATTATTTAGGGAAAATAGGAAGGTCCTGCAGAGGTGGGCTGGATATTTTGAGAGAATGCTAAAACAAAACTGACAATGGGCAAAATGAAGATTATGAACAATTACATGGAGGTCCAGACCCTTGAATAAACTCCTGAACTTTGTAAGAATCTACAGAAGTAATCAACTCTGTGAAAAACAACACCACAAAGCCCCTGGATAATCCCTCACCACAGCAGTACAAATAATATACGGAGGAAGACAAGTACACACTCAGACACATAACTTATAACTCAAATATGGCAAGAAGAGAAACGAATAGCGAAGAGACTACAATCGTACACTGAACAAATACTAGGTGACTACCAATTTGGATTTTCATCATCAGATGTCTTTAGAGAAATGTTACTAATATACTATCCCAGTACATCAGCTCTATGTGGACTATAAAATTACTTAAGACCGCATCAAAAGGAAATATTTATATGAGACTCTGCAAAAGTTATAAATCATAACTTATAACTCAAATATGGCAACAAACTTTTAAAACTGATACAAAGAACATTAAATAACTCAAAAAGCAAAATCAAGGTTCAGTGTGAATATGTGAATATGATAATATTCAAGGGAATTTCAGATTAGACGAGGCCTAAGACAAGTAGACCCACCGTCGTGTATGCTATTTAACCCAACATTAGAGAGAGTTATATGAAGCATACATATGAAGACACCCGAGGAACAATGACATGGTACTTTATGAGGGAAACCCAAGACCCATTACCAATAGGTACTTTCTACAACCAACCTCATCAGTATCTTGCATATGCTTATGACATACACTATTAGGGAAAAGTAATAAACACATATCAATAGATTTTATTGAATTAAAAAGACTTGAACATGAACGTCATGTCATTATTTTATTTTATACCATACGGACCATTTACAATTTTTTCTCTGGTTCAGCTCTTTGATGGGAACCATTAGAAACATCCTCATTTTCTTGCAAAACATTCGACTCTGGCTGAGTGACACCTTATTCAGATTTCCCTTTTTTAAAAAGAAGTTGTTCATTAATTGGCTCGCATCTCTGCTTTTTTTGTGTTGCCTCTCTGGTTCTCTTCCGCATTTGATCACCACTTAGTTTATCTCCTGGCATGTTGGCAATGGACAAAAATAATGTTTTATTTTCAAGCTTGAAATGTGCATATTTTAAATGAAATATAATGATAAATCAATAATGATTTCATTCAATCGCATACTTATGAGATTCGTGTTCCGAATATAGCATTTAAATTCATCTAAAGAAGAACTACAGAAGAAAAACCAACGAATGCCCTGCTCGCAGGCAGGCAATAGGCTACTAAATAGGACGCTCAGGGCACTACCTCTGACGAATCAACATCAATCAAGCGGCAAACTTGGTTCGATCCGACCAATCAGAGGCCGACAAGTCATGTCATCGTCACACGGCAAGTGTCAGTAAGTAATCGCAATGAACAACGACCTAAAAATATTTTGCAACTGGTAAATACCACGCGATACGATACGATACGCACAGGCACAAACAGTACAGTAATAGTGGGCGGCATTCCGTGAATACAATCTTTTCACTAATGGGTTCAATATATAATCCAACAAATCCATTGTTGATATGGCCGTTTTGGGCGCCCATTTGACGCCCCCAGCCACCGGCACCTGGGGCGACTGCCCCGGCTGCCCTCTCCTCGCTACATCACTGGACCGGTAAAACTTTTAAAATTAGAAATCCCACTTTTGAAAAAGCAAATAAATTCATATATCTACAATCCTTATTAAATGAAAGAACTGACTAACTACATAAATAAAATAAAGAATATCAGCCTCAAAAGTCAAAACATTACAAGAAAAACAAGGACAATTTATATAAAACTGTAATAAAACAAGTATGCAAATGAAACCTGTATCCTAACAAAAGACAGCATAAAACCTATTCAACACATAGGAGAGACAAATATCCGGAAAATAAACGGATTAACAAAAAATAAATGTGGATGGAGAATACAAACCAACCAGGAATTGTATGGACTATTTTAGGATACCAAGCTAGTAGCAGAAATAAAAAAAAAGGCAGGCAGCGCTGGGCGGGACACTTAGAAAAAATGCCAAATGACAGGAGTGAAGAGGGTGCACCACCAAAACCCCAAAGGAAAACGGCTCAAAGGCAGACCATGGCTTAGATGGCAGACCCAGGTTTAGATGGCAGACCTAGGCTTAGATGGCAGACCGAGGCTTAGATGGCAGACCTAGGCTTAGATGGCAGACCTAGGCTTAGAAGGCAGACCTAGGCTCAGATGTGGACAAAGCTATACAGCACCTGGGAATCCAAGCACGGAAAAGAAAAAAAACATCAGGTCTGAGTGGAAGTAAGTCGTTAGGCGGGCCAAAGCCCTACATGGGCTGTAGCTCCACATGGGTGGATTGACCTAAAGGAATTAATGTGTTGTTTCTTGTTTGTTCTCCTTAAAACATCTAGGTCACATCGGATGTACATCATTGCAACTCTCGGATACAAAAATTGTTACCAACTTAACTGTTGCATGGAACTGTTTCCCCTTTGCTGGGACTTTCTAGAGAGAGTATATTTTTCAAATATGTATTTAGACTCAGGTTCACACAGGAAGATCTAAGATTCGCCTATGGGTAGCTTTCGCCCATCACGCCACACCCCTTTATGTCATAACACAATGACGTAATTGTTTGTTTGTTTCACACATTTTGATTCACTGATATATGTACATCTCATTACATAAGCCATTAATTGGCACAAATATTCTGGCATTTTTTTCAAAAATGGATACTTAAAGAAATCATTTGAAAAAAAGATAAATAATTTTTCCCTATTGGTGGCACTGATTTAGTCGCCTGTGGTGACACCACGCATAACGTCACGACCCACGTCAGGATGTCAAGACTGTAACAGAAGAGGAAATCGTTTAACAAACGTTTAAGTCTCGGAAATAAACGCCAGATAAGCAATGGCTGTGACGCAACAAGAACCAGTATTGAACTTGGTGCTTAAGCTATTAAGTTGTTTGTCAGTTGTACCCAGTTCTCATGGCACTCACTCAAGTGTACACTACTCTCACTGCACTCACTCAAGTGTATACTACTTTCACTGCACTCACTCAAGTGTACACTACTCTCACTGCACTCACTCAAGTGTACACTACTCTCACTGCACTCACTCAAGTGTACACTACTCTCACTGCACTCACTCAAGTGTACACTACTCTCATTGTACTCACTTAAGTGTACACTACTCTCACTGAGATCATTCACTCAAGTGTACACTACTCTCACTGAGATCATTCACTCAAGTGTAAACTACTCTTACTGCACTCCCTCAAGGATACACTACTCTCCTTGCACTCACGCAAGTGTACATTACTCTTACTGCACTCATTGTATTGTACCGCACTATCAGTGACCCCACTCATATGCACCCAACTATCATTGCCTTAAATTGTACCCCACTCTCATTGCACTAAATTGTACCCAACTCTCAGTGCACTAAATTGTACCCTACTCTCGTTGTAATAAATTGTACCCAACTCTCAGTGCACTAAATTGTACCCTACTCTCATTGTAATAAATTGTACCCTACTCTCATTGCAATAAATTGTACCGTACTCTCATTGCACTAAATTGTACCAACTCTCATTCAACTAAATTGTACCCTACTCTCATTGCAATAAATTGTACCGTACTCTCATTGCACTAAATTGTACCCAACTCTCATTCAACTAAATTGTACCCTATTCTCATTGCACTAAATTGTACCCTACTCTCATTGCACTAAATTGTACCCAACTCTCATTGCACTAAATTGTACCCTACTCTCATTGCATTAAATTGTACCCAACTCTCATGGCACTAAATTGTACCCAACTCTCATTGCACTAACTTTTATCGTACTCTCATTGCACTACTTTGTACCCAACTCTCATTGCACTAAATTTTACCGTACTCTCATTGCACTAATTTGTACCCTACTCTCATTGCACTAAATTGTACCCTATTCTCATTGTAATAAGTTATACCCTACTCTCATTGCAATAAATTGTGCACTACTCTTATTGCAATAAATTGTACCCTACTCTCATTGCAATAAATTGTACACTACTCTCATTGTAATAAATTGTGCACTACTCTCAATGCACTAAATTATACCCAACTCTCAATGCACTCACTTAAAGTACCCGCTCACACCTCCATCAACGCAATGTACCAAGCACACACTCCACTCACCCCATTCTTCTCAGTGAGTCTAGACACTTAAACTTTGTTCTACCTTACGTATGCAGGGGAAAAAAAACATACTAGATTAATTGAGCTAGTTAAGATTCCAGTCAATTTGGTCTGGAAAAAAGGACAAGTCCGAGCCTTTAACTCCAACTGAACAAACTCACACTACACAGATATGACAACTGTTGAGAGGAAACGTCAGCCAAACTATGCATTCCATGCTTTAATGTGTTGCAGGTCTCTGCCGTCAGCAGAAGGAAACATCATCAGCCTCAGAAAGATCAGCCCAGGTTTTACTTTAAGATGCAAACAGTTTAACTTGATAGTGTACTTACCTTTTAGATTTTAACCCAAAGTTGTCTTTTGAAAATCTATGTTGGTTGTCCTCACCAGACCATCAATACATAAATATCCTAAAGTACTCATGAAATGTGTGACGCATGTGAGAATCGTTTAACACTAGTGTTCGTCAGCTGGCAACAAAAGCGTTGTGTTAACTTTCTATTGGATTCAAATTCCAAATGAATTATATAAGTACCATTGGAATTGTTTACATTCTAGAGCTGTTAATTTTATTGGATTAACACGTTTTGAGAAGAGGAATAAAAATTAGCAAAGATAATGTAAGTAAAAACATTTCAGCTCCCACCAACACTTTGAACTAAAATAACCTAACGCTTCTAAGGAAATCATGCTGCCAATATTGTTAATAAATAAATTAAGATCTCTTGGCAAATAAACTGCTTTTATAGTTGAGTTGGAAAGACGTTAGTCAACGTTGTGTAAACACATCTGATTTATAGTTGGTGGGGTGGGGGGTCAAATGTAAATCAGAGCTCGCCCTGGGTGACAGTATGCCTAATATATATGCCCCTCCCCCACGAACACCTGACCCTTCCTATGACAGAAAAACTGGTCATCATAATGCATGGGCCAACCTAGGCCTCAAATGATGTTTCATAATATTTCTTGAATACATTAGAGAGAAATAGAGGGCATCAGTTTATTACTTTTCCCAGGGCCCCCATTGCTGTTATGACCAGGGCCCCCATTGCTGTTAAGACGACCCTGCACAGAGCTGTTCCATATCTTATAAACCATGTGCAATAGAAGCTAATCATATATTTTTTGCGGTAGATTTCGAAAGCAAACCTATGTGTGTAGAATTGTTTTGTCAAATGACCTCAGTCAGAAGGGTTGGTGTCAATTAGTGTTGTCACTAACCATCTTTGTTAGCAACCATCTTTGTCAGCAACCATCTTTGTCACAACCATCTTTGTCACCAACCATATTTGTCACCAACCATCTTTGTCAACAACCATCTTTGTCACCAACCATCTTTGTCACCAGGCCAGACAGAATCATTATATACTAGAAATAGCCCGCCAAACGTAGTCGGGGGGGGGGGGATGTGCGAATTTCCCATCTCCTAAAATAACATTACATACATTCAAGAAACAAACTTTTTAAGAATCCCAAATTATTAGTGCTAAATTATGGAAATTTCAATTTGTGCTATTGAATACACAATGTTACAGTCATAAATACCTAGAGACTTATCATTTGTGATAAATGGTTTTAAAGGGACTTTATTCATACATTTAATATGAGCTCCATTGAGAAATGTGCCCAAAATGCAAAGATAGCCCCTCTAGTCAGCACGTGCAAGCAATCCCAATGCCACTAAAAATAGTACCAATAACAACGGGTATATAACACACACGGCTCCTTGCGAACACGTTGATAAACACGGGTACACAATTCGTCTCACCGCACAACCAGGTACACAAGACCGTGCTCACGTTTCAGCAACACAAGCGGAGTACATTTTCTAGAACTTTTCTCATGACATTTGTTGTAGTTTTATATGTGAACAATCTTGCTAATCAAATCCTTACAATGCAGCAGAAACCTATAAGAAATTTCTCATTACTCACACCACTTCTGACTACACTGGCGTTTACAAACAATCTCTAACACACAGTCTCTCCCGTACAACAAAAAGCTGTTCTGTGTTCCACTGTCTGGTATCTTCACTAAGAACATGTAAGAACAAAACTGGTTAATCGGCATGTCGGTTTGCTTCTTTTATTAAGAGTTGGGGTGAAATTTGTTGGCTAATATACTTAGTTGGTTTATTTCAAAAGTTGTGTTTACTGTACTTTTGAATCATAAGGAACACAAAGACTCATGCAGTGACTACGGGTGTATGACTCCTGCAGTGAACACTGGTGTAAGGCTCATGCAGTGAACACGGGTGTATGACTCCTGGAGTGAACACGGGTGTATGACTCCTGCAGTGACTATGGGTGTATGACTCCTGCAATGACTATCGGTATAAGAATCTACAGTGACTACGGGTGTAAGACTTCTGCAGTGGCTACGGGTGTATGACTCCTGCAGTGATTATGGCTTTATAACTCCTGCAGTGATTATGGCTTTAAAACTCCTGCAGTGACTACAGGGGTATGACTCCTGCAGTGATTACGGAGGTATGACTCCTGCAGTGACTACGGGGGTATGAATCCTGTTTTGACTACTGGTGTATGACTCCTGCAGTGACTATGGGTGTATGACTACTGCACTGATTATGAGTATACGACTCTTGCAGTGACTGCGGGTGTATGACTACAGTGAATACGAGTTATGACTCCATTTCTAGCATCGGCTATTCAACAAATGAAATATGAAACCTTAAATGTATGCACCTACTATAAGTAATATACCAACTATATAATAACTTTTTCCGTTGCATGCAGGTTTGACCAAAGCAATATTCGCCTTGAGTGGTAGCCTTTCCTCGAGCTGTTTAAAGTGAGGGAGAGTTGCTTAATTCGTCAGCCTCACTCTCTCGCCCTGCCAATTATTCAAATGGCAGAACTTAGTCAAGACGACTGGAGATCAGGATGCAGTAAATTTTCTTGTGTCTCGATGTGCTCTTTATGCGTTCCACGTTGCAGGAGTTGTCAGAATTTTCATTGTGTCAATGTCATACCGCCTACGGCACTCCATCTCTGAGGTTTTTTTCAGAGTTTGCATTCACTTAAATGGGTTGCCATCCAAGGTTAACGAATCCCATCCATCCGGGGTGCTGGTGTTGTTTTTGCTTGTCTAGACTTTTGCTGGGGATCGGCCTCCAGTCCACAAGCTTCGAATTGATTTATTTAGATCAGCACCTTTGTGGGCTGTATGGCTGTATTTGCAAATAGTTGTAGTTAGTACAACTTACTATAGTTAGCACCTACTCTAACTATATGAACTAATATAGTTGTATGTACTAAATATAACTGTTTGCACTTGCTATATTAACTGTATGAGATGACTATATCTTTATATTTATCTTCAAACTTTAGTTAGAATAAGTTTTATAATAAAATCCATTCTTGCAAATAAGAAAAAAAAGACACGATCTCTGACCTTGACTTGTCGACTCTGAAATGATGGCCTGTCCAAACCAAAGCTGACATGGTTCACCTGTGCTGCAACAAAACGCCAACTAAACTTTTCTCAAGTCAATTTCTCATCATTTTTCCTCGATATTATTATTTTGTTCACAATTACGTTGTTTACAAGAAGGTCTTGTGTCATGGTACAGAGGTATTTCTGATAGTCATTTTGAACCAAATCCTAAAGGATCTCGGAGTCTGACCAAAATCTGACTTCATTTCTGAGTCAATAGATACGAATACCCTTCGACGATAAATAAATTGACCTATGAATGAAACGAGAAAACTTAAAATTAGTATAAATACATGTATTTCCAAAATAATGCGTTTTATTTCAAGCTTAAGCTTTAACTTTGCATTTTGTTTGTTTTAAATTAAACATTTGGCTTATCGCCATCAATAAAAGAGTGCAATCGTTTATTGAAACAAGTTGTAGAGACAAAAGCTGTTACAACGCTCAAGATCCGGGGGTCATCTACCTCTTGTTGTAAACATGGATGGACACAATCAGACTCCACTGGTGTACACCACGGGAACTTCGGAAACGTTCATTTTTAAAGCGGGGATTTTTTTTTACCTGTCTGCCAGAGCAGCCTAGACGGTTAAACTCTACGTATTTTAGGCGGTGGGGGGGGAGTGGGGTACAGAGAAACGTTACATTGTGTGGGAGTGCAGGGGGGAGGGAAATGTTGCAGTGTATCTGAGGTAATGTAGCCCAGATTGTCTGCTCACTAGGCAGCTGTTAGGCGAGTAAACGCCACATCACGGTAGCTACGCAGAACATGTGAGCGTTCGTTTGTTTGTATGGAGGAAAACAGGTTGTGCACGGTGACGCCCCAAGAATGCACACACAAAAATCCAGGGATATAACACATGTGCGTGCATACCTTATACCATCTTTATCCTTCCCTAGACACCCCCTTTTCCTTGTGTATTTAATAAAGGCTCGTCACGTTGCCGGTTGTAACTAATGAATTTACAAGTACTTTCTTCAGATCCTAGTTGCCTATATGTATTGAATAGTGCTCCTAATGTTGAATCTAAATCTTCGGTTATGATTGTAAATATAACTGAACACAACTACAAGTAATAACTACTTTACAATGAAGCCTATTGCGACCATCGTTAATTAATTAAATAATCCCATTCGAGGCTTATAGTAAATAGGATAAAATCTAGCCGACAACTATATCGTGTTGCAAGTCAAATGGTTAAGAAATTTTTAATGAAACTCTCGAAACCAGCAAAAGATTAGGTGTAGATAAATGGTGTGTTAGTTATATTGTTGTTGCTTTTAAAAACTAAATCAAGTTTATTGCCAATAACTTGACATTATTATTTTTAATAACTGTTGGATCAAATATGTACATTGAAATAATTGGAGCACACAAAAGTTGTACGAAATTTTTATATTAAACAATTGCACTTCATTAATGATGTTCCTTAGATGTACATAAAAACTGCATTATACTACAATAATTTTTTTATCTGGATACTCACATTAAACAAATATCAAGACATGATAGTTAAATAAATATTTATATCCTTAGTTCTTTTTGTCAAACGACCAAAAATAAACAACTTATCACCGATTCCCACGATACTCAGCCAACATCTGGACTACCTGGAAACTGTATTCTTCAATGGGATGTTGGGGGGGGGGGGGGGGGGAATAAAGAAAAAATAGAACATTAAAAAAAAAACTGTGTGAAATGAAAGTGACGAAATAATAGAAATACTTGACTATTTGTTAACCCAAAGTTGACATTCAGAACTAAGGCTGCCAGATATGCTAAAAACACGCGATCGCTACACGTTGACCCACGGGGCCAGGTACCCGGACGAACGTTAACCCACGGGGCCAGGTACCCGGACGAACGTTGACCTATTTATAACCAGCTCTAAATATAGAATGAAAAGATTGCACTTAAAATATAATAAAGTTTATTATTACTTATGATCACATCTATAGCTAGATCAGCATTTGTGTTATTAAAGAAAATATGGTAGTCGAAGCAGCTGAAACTTCAAACCAAAGTCAGAATCTTTAATACAAATGTCAAAACAGTCCTACTTTATGGAGCAGAAACGTGGAAAACATCAGCGAGCATTACACAGAAAGTGCAGACATTCATAAACACATGCCTTAGAAAGATCCTTAACATCAAATGGCCAAATACCATCACCAACAAAGATCTATTAGAAAGGACATACCAGGTGCCCGTTGATGAAGACATCATAAAGAAAAGATGGAGGTGGATTGGGCATACTCTGAGAAAACCCCCAGATAGCACCACCAGACAATGTCTAACATGGAATCCACAGGGAAAAAGAAAGAGAGGAAGACCTAAGAATACATGGAGACGTGAACTAGAGACAGACACGCAAAATATGGGATACAACTGGAAGCAATTGGAAAGGAAAGCACAGGACCGGGATGAGTGGAAAATTCTTGTGGACGGCCTATGCCCCAGACGGGGTAAAAAGGCATAAGAAGAAGAAGAAGATGATCACATCTATAATAGAAATCTCTATTTTATAATGTCCCTTTTATAAAAATAAAAGCACCGTTGACAGTAGTATTTATTGTTGATATTCGCATACTTTGTGCTGACAGAAATATTCGTTTTGTTAAACAAGTTAATTACAAATTAAAAATGACATTCTTAACTGAGCCTAGTGAAATTAGTCTTTTTTTTAAATATTTTTTTTAAAGGAAGTAATTTTGTTTAAATAAGTGATTTACTGTTTTCGAGATTGCAAAACATTTAATTGCTTATGTTATCCCATAGTAACATCATTTACCAAACCTATTGGAGCTGATTAATAAGTTCGACAATTACGCGTCTGTTACAAGACTGACATGCAGACTTCTTTCTGGAAGGCAATATGAAGGATCCGAATATATACACAGAATTCAAACAGCTTTCACAATGTATACCAATCAGGGCAACTTGAAAATGATTTTTCAAATTTTAATTTTTGTTGTTGCTTTTTTATAGTCAGAAAATATGCATTCTTATGTCCCTACCCCCTTATGTCCCCTTCTTACTACTGTGCTATCCCTTTTTATCATAGACTGCCAATCTACGCTCAGTCGTGGATCTAGGCTTGCGGGGCTTCCATTATGACAAGGTTGCAGGATAATGTACTTAGTATACGGTCTTTAAAATATATACCAACAATATAGTCTGTGTTTTTAAAAAAAACACGTTTGGAGTCACGTGGTATTCTAGTCTCCTCCTCTCGGACCCCGTCACTTTCAGATTTTTCCAATGAGAGTCTTAGCCCCCAGTGCTACATCAAGTTCTAAAGAGAGTCTTAGCCCCCCCCCCTCTCTCGTATGCTACATCAAGTCGAAAGAGAGTCTTAGCCCCCAGTGCTACCTCAAGTTCCATAGAGAGTCTTAGCCCTCCAGAAAGCTACATCAGAGGCCAAAGAGAGTCTTAGTCCCCAGTGCTACCTCAAGTTCCAAAGAGAGTCTTAGCCCCGCAGTGCTACATTAAATTCCGAAGAGATTGTCTTAGCCCCGCAGTGCTACATTAAATTCCGAAGAGAGTCTTAGCCCCGCAGTGCTACATTAAATTCCGAAGAGAGTCTTAGCCCCGCAGTGCTACATCAAGTTCAAAATAAGAACCCGACACTCGATGCCGGCCAACAATATCTCTGCTATCGGAACTCAAGATTACGCTAAAGCCCAATTCATCTCTGTTAAATTCAAAGCGCCTGGTGTGAAAAGCAGAATGGAGACACTGGTGGAGACGGGCCTGACCCTTGTATACAGCGTGTGCGGACGTGCACCCCATCTCTCCATTCACCCCTTCTCATGCCCACCCCATCTCTCCCTTCACCCCCTTGTCCTAGACCACCCCAGCTCTCCCCACCAAGTAGCTAAAAGTATTCGGACACATGCAATGGAGCCATGTATCACTGTGAATGTTCAACACTAAATTGCTTTAACTGATTAAGTCTATCTAGAAAATAAGAAGAATGCAATAAAAGGGTCAAGTGAAGCAAGGGGGGGGGACAATAAAGAGAACGGGGGATGACAAAGAAAGAGAGAGAGAATACGAAAGATGTAGAGATGGAGAGAGACAGAGAGTGAGAGGGAGAGGGAGAAAATAAAAGGACCGACAGAGAGAGGATGGATGGGTTTGATTGCGGTCAATACGAGAAACGATGTAAAGAACAAAAGGCAAGGTGGTTTGATAGAAGATTTCATTTATGTCATCCAAAGATCTGTTGTTGGTGTTAACAGATAGAAATAAAGTCAGAGAGGAATGAATAGGCATACAAAAAGATGTTGTATGCTTTTCTGTTGATGATGATACAACTGATTGTTCAATATGTAGGCTATATGTAGAGTTTTAAAAAGTTCTAAATATTGAGTTTCGCTACATCTGGTGTGATTGTTGAACATGTGTATGTGGAGTTAAGGTAAAAGTGGTAAATTTATTAAAGAGATATAATCTGAGTTAAGCAATGTCTGGTACAATTGTTACACACATGTTGGGTTAAGTAATATCTGGTACAATTGTTACACACGTGTTGGGTTAGGCAATGTCTGCTACAATTGTTACACACATGTTGAGTTAAGCAATATCTGGTACAATTGTTACTCACGTGTTGGGTTAAGCCGAGATGGATGACTGTTCAATAAACTATTGCAAGTCATCCACTGTCGGCTTTAATGTGGTTGAGACTGAGTGCATTTGAATTAAGGATGTTCAAATGTGATTTAGACTGAGTGCATTTGAATTAAGGATGTTCAAATGTGGTTGAGATTGAGTGCATTTGAATTAGGGATGTTTAAATGTGATTTAGACTGAGTGCATTTGAATTAAGGATGTTCAAATGTGGTTGAGATTGAGTGCATTTGAATAAGGGATGTTCAAATGTGTTTGAGACTGAGTGCATTTGAATTAGGGATGTTCAAATGTGGTTGAGACTGAGTGCATTTGAATTAGGGATGTTGAAATGTGGTTGAGACTGAGTGCATTTGAATTAAGGATGTTCAAATGTGGTGGAGACCGAGTGCATTTGAATTAGGGATGTTCAAATTGTTTTTTTCTTCGGATCCAGTTTTAAACCGGTTTTCGGTTTTTAAAGGTCCAACAGGAAAACATGGGAACGGTACATATGTAATTATTTCTAAGAAATAAATAGATATTTATATAGGAGCGGGGTGGGATGGGGAGGTGCTCGGGTGAGCTCCAACACCACTCCAAGGACTTGACCGCTATTTCAAATGCACTCTAACCCTTTTTTTTGGGGAAGGGGGTGGGGGGGCGCAGTTTTCGTTATACTTCGCATCTTAAAATACATTTTATTCACTTTACATTGTAGTTTTCTCAGTTAAAAAGGGGGGGGGGGCAAAATTATGGGAGATTGCGATCTGTCTACTTCTTAATATCTATCGTACAATAAACGCTAACAATAACAAGCAGTCTTCTTTCATGCATCTCTCAAAGGGGGGGAGGGGGGGGACCCTTGCAGCAAGTCAAGTGCTCCATGGGGAAAAAAATGTTTACAACAATAAAATAAAAATATATTTTATAAAAAAAACTACTAAAATGTAATTGAAAATAGTAACTGTTGCCTTGACCCTGTTACTGGTAGTTAAACCTATAATGGCATGTCGATTGAGGGGCGCTGCCATATTCACCCTGGCGTTACCAATAGGAACTCAAGTAACAAACTTTTAAGAATTCCAATTTTCGCTACACACCTCCCCCCCCCCCCCCCCCCCCCCCCCATGATACGTCACTGAAACTTTTTATTTCACGCCCATGAACTATATTAAATATTCTCATGTTACGACCACCATTAAACCGAATATATTTGACACCATATTTAAAATGATTTCATTTACCGAAAAAAAAGAAGAAAATATTAAGCACCAAACGCAGTTGCGTTACTAAAAAAAATCATTTAGCGTATTTATCGGGAACTATATTTTTCACGCTATCCAAAAATGGAAGCTAAATATATATAAGAGATAAACTGGAATAGGGTTAATGGTTATTGATTCTTATATTTTTTTGAACCAGCTTTCGTAAAAATAAATCCCAAGTTACTTAGTATGTTTTTTGTAACACCGAGTTAACCATACTCAGTCACATGATTGTATTATTTATTTCTATGCACGGTGGCGTAGTGATTTAATTATAATAAATCATATCATGAGAATAAGCAGAACTAGTTTTTGTGGCGAAAGAAGAAGTCATGATATTAGTAGTGAGGGGGCGGTCACGATTTTTGGTCAGAGATGGATGGAGGCCATATTTGAGTGTGATGTTAATTCATGGATAAAATATTAAAGTGTGTAATATTTCTTATGTTGTTGTAACTTTAACAGTTACATGGATGTAATAATTTCAAGGACCATATTTGTACCAATTATTTGGATAATAAAGAACTGTGTGATGTATATAATCGGACCTGTTCAATTCTTGAGATAAATGAGACGGCAGCATAATTAGTACATTAGTGATGACAGTGAGAGTGGTTGCTGTATTCATATTAATAAAGTATTAGATAACATACTGAAGATACAAGAACATTCAGTTATGTTACATTTTTGAATGATGTCATCACAGAGGCGTAGCTAGAGTTTTTGGCGCCTGGGGACAAGATTCGCGCCAGGGGACAAGATTCATTTTAAAGCGCCCTCTCTTCCTTTTTTCAACTCTCAAACCCATTATTTTCATCAATAAAATAATACCAAAGCACATTTTGGCGCCCCTAACTAGCTGGCGACCGGGTACATCTGTACCCCCTTGCCCCCCTATGCTACGCCTCTGTGTCATCATTTGTTAAGTCTTATTTAAATACATCGTGTTTTATGCTGATCTGATTTCAAGTTTGAACCACGTTGAATCTCACCAGTGATAGACTGTGATAAATATAAATTAATATCAATATCAAATACAGGTCTGCAAAACAAAGTGACCGCAGATTGCAATATAAACGCCGGTCATCTACTTTTAGAATTAACTTTTTTGATGCCAGTTTAACTGCCACGCCAGAGCTAACGACTGCCACACCACGTGAGTCAATCAAGTGCAGAGGAAACATCTGCAGACGAGTCGGTCGAGGAGGATTCTTGTGTAAGGTCGTTTCGTTGGCGTTAAACAGGAATCTCAGGTTTAATGATCTCACTACTTACCCCCTCAGTCTTCCGTCGTAAACTCTAACTTTTATTAGGTTCTGTCTTGCTCAGTGATTTAGCAAATAATTATGTCGATTAAAAAACGTTTTCCGACAGGGAGACCATGACGTCACATCTTACTGGTCTCACTTTCAGTACGGCATGATGTCACATCTTACTGGTCTCACTTCCCATACGTCATGATGTCACATCTTACTGGTATCACTTCCAATACGACATGATATCACCTCTTACTGGACTCACTGCCAGTACAGCTCTTCTAAGATTTAATTTTTTTTTTTAAATGTATTTAAATAGTTAGCTAATGTCTTTATTTACCACGAATGGCGTGTTATTCAGCTTGATTGCTTCCACACGAGTTAATGACTGGACAACACATCATATGTCTTTGTACTGTGCAGCGGACAACATTATGAACAGCCCCATATCCCAACGAACAAGTCACTGGACGCTGTTCCAACTTTGGTCGAGATAAAGACAGAAATCCGCCAAATGTACAATGACAAAGTACCTGACTCTGACATAATTCCTGCCGAAATTAACAAAGAGGATGGCTCAGCACTGACGGATAAGCTAACGCGTTTATTCCAGATCATCTAGCAGATGGAGACTGTACCACAGGACCTCAAAGATGCCTCAAATATCCATCTGTACAAACACAAAGAAAACCGCCCATGCAAGATCTTGGCCCGAGCCCTTCTCAACCGCCTGTATGAACATCTGGAGCTAGGTCTCCTACCCGAAAGTCAATGCGGTTTCCGCAAAGAACGGCAACTATCGATATGGTGTTTGCTGCCAGGCAGTTCCCAGAGAAATGTCAGGAGCAAAATACGGACCTATATTCCACATTTATTGACTCGAATAAGGCTTTTGACATTTTACAACATATCTTTTTCAACACTGTACCGGTAAAAGTCAATCATTATTCTGTAAGTCAATAGATTTAATTTTATTTCCTTTTGATTTTGTAATGTATTATTAACAAATAATAATAACATAATAAACATAACAAAATGTATTAATTCTAATTAGCCCTGGTTTGGGTATCGTATTCTCTTTTATTGTATTTAACATATGGTATCGTCTTTTGCTGTGTACTGTTTAGAACAAGCCATATACTTAAACAACAGATTAATTTCTCCACACTGACAACGGTACGTAGCAGGATAGCTAAAACCAAGGTCGAACATAACTCCATCAACGAGCTTCTGTTTGCGGACGAGTATGCCCTCAATGCTGACTCTGAAGTCGCCATGCAACAGACCGTTGATATCTTCTCTGAGGCCTGCAACAACTTTGGCCTCACAATCAACACAAAGAAGACTGAAGTGATGTAATAGCCAGCTCCCAGTAAGCACGGTATAGGGGAGGAGAGGTATCAGACAAGAAAAGGAGAACAAGGTCTATAGCGCAGCAGTCGACTCGACATTGCTATACGGATGTGAAACGTGGACAGTCTACTGGCGTCACGCCAAGAAACTAAACCACTTTCACACAACCTGCCTCAGGAAACTTTTCGTCATCAGGTGGCAAGACAAAGTTCCTGACACAGAGGTCCTCGCTAGAGCCAGCCTACCAATCATCTTCACCACCCTGATGCAGTCTCAACTCCGTTGGGCGGGACACGTAGCCCATATGGAAGACATCCGGCTCCCTAAACAGATATTCTTCGGTGAACTCACGATAGGCAAGCGCTCCCAAAGAGGTAAATAAAAACAACCTTACAAAGACTCCCTGAAAGCGGCACTAAAGGCCTTTAGCACCAACCCTATTGAATGGGTGCAGACAGCCCAGGACAGTGCCAGGTGGAGATCAGCTGTCAAGAAGGGGGCTCAATCTCATGAAGCCAGTAGGTTAGCTACAGCGGATACACGCAGGCTAGCCGGAAAAAGCTATATCATCAATTACAGCAACTATCCCTGCCCGAGGTGACAGATTATTCCGAACAAGGATCGGACTAGCAGGCCACCTACGAACTAATTGTGACCCTTCGCCCCCTTAACCGGATGACTAGATGGTACTAGTCGATCTTGACGGACGAACAATAACTGAGCTTGTTACTCAGTGAGTACAAAAGTCCAGAGGTTCATACTTCAGATTCAAATCTTCCTAAAAATGTCATACTTTCCTTACAACTTCACACAACTCTGGCTTTGCGACGAATGACAATAGACAGTTGATTTTGATGTTATGTATCTGTGTTGTGTGTGTGATAGAGGGAGAAAGAGAGAGCGAAAAAGAGAACGAGCGAAATTCGATTGGACAGAAAGAGAGAGGCCACGACTAATCCCATTCGCCTGAGCCCACCAGCAGTCCCATACCTCCCACCACTGGTCAAATACCCCCTTAGCCCATCACTGGGGTTATCCCCCCTGAGTGCATCACTGGCCTCATCCCACCTGAGCCCACCACTGCCCCATCCCACCTGAGCCCACCACTGTCCAATCCCACCTGAGCCCACTACTGCCCCATCCCACCTGAGCCCACCACTGTCCAATCCCACCTGAGCCCACCACTGCTCCATCCCACTTGAGCCCACCACTGGTCAAATCCCACCTGAGCACGTGCACTAATCCAATTCCACCTGAGCCCACCACTGCCCACCACTGGCCCAATCCCACCTCAGCCCACCACTGGTCTCATCCCACCTGAGCCCACCACTGCCCGATCCCACCTGAGCCCACCACTGCCCGATCCCACCTGAGCCCACCACTGTCCCATCCCACCTGAGCCCACCACTGGTCCCTTCCACCTGAGCTCACCACTGGTCAAATCCCACCTGAGCCCACCACTGGTCCCTTCCCACCTGAGCTCACCACTGGTCCAATCCCTCCTGAGCCCACAACTGGTCCAATCCCACCTGAGCCCACCACTGGTCCAATCCCAGCTGAGCCCACCACTGGTTCAATCCCACCTGAGCTCACCATTGGTCCAATCCCACCTGAGCCCACCACTGGTCCAATCCCACCCGAGCCACCACTGCCCCATCCCACTTGAGCGCATCACCGTCCCATCCCACCTGAGCCCATCACTGTCCCATCCCACCTGAGTCCACCACTGGTCCGATATGTCTAGCTAATGTTCTAAGAAAGTAATGGGGTATCAAATCTATGATAACAATAAAATAAGTTTACCTCATTTTGGTCAGTCCATCTTATTATTTAGCACGCCTTCCGGTTCTTATACCTCTCAGTCATATTTTTTTAAACCATAATCTTCGACCACTGGTCAGACGAGATAAAAACAAGCCTATTAGAAATCAAATAAGTTCGTCAGCAACGTGGCGATGACCAGGATGGTGACAGAAAGTCAATACCTACCCCTCCCTCGATCTTACCATATATTCTGGCTTCCAGGCCAGCTCCTAGAAGGGAAATTACTCCAATTACATCTATCTCTGGGTTTTTCCTCATACTAATCCGACCATCTGTAGAACTCATGGACCTCTGCGTGTAGTACAAGGAGAGAACACAACATATGTCTTTGTACTGTAAGGTGAACACCACCACATATGTCTTTGTACTGTACGGTGAACACCACCACATATGTCTTTTTACTGTGCAGTGGACAACATTACATATGTCTTTTTACTGTACGGTGTACACAACCACATATGTCTTTGTACTGGTTATGTGAACTCGGATATCGAATAGTAAAATTTTCGATACCCTGTCTGGACAGGATGCAGAGCTTCGCTCGTGTTGGATCTGTGTTCATTATTCGGTGATGACACGTTTTCTCTGTATGTTTTAAGATTTGTTAAACAAAGCAAATAAACACCTGTTAGAAGAATTACACAGCAAATGCGTGAAAAGATTGACATCAAATATGGCTAAATCGAAAGAGATCTGTTAAATTTAAACAAGCAGATGTGCTGTGCTATTTGACTTCAAAATTTGACAGCTTGTTATTTAGCCATCATTGTCCCTTTTGTTAATATTATTTTCAGGAGTTTATCGCGTCTTTGGATGAATTTTACCGCCGCACACCTAGCATCTTCTTGCGGCGCACCACTGCTATAGGGGATGGTGATAAAGTGGTTGCCTTATTCCTAGTAATTTAAAAGTACGTGGATCAGATTTACTTTTTCTCTCTTCTCATGTACAGAACAATTTGTCCCCCGTGTCTGACGTTCCAACATTATCTATGCTTCTGCTTGTCATTCGCGTGTCACGTGCCCTTTTCAGACTCGTATGGTGCCCGGCTAACATCCAATAAACGAGAGGGGGGCATAGAATGAAAGGCCGAGTCTGTGGCTGGTGGAGATAAACGGCATCAAACTTGACTAAGTCCTCAGAAGCCATAAAGCAAAAGCCACGGGTCGGATCAGAAATCTCTGGTGGACCAAAACCTAATTTCTCACACGTTCAAATGGTGGGAAGGGCAACGTGATGGAGTAAGAAGCGGGAGGGGGTTGTCTGAACGGCGTGATAAATATGAATGTCATTAAATCTTGTTTGACGAGTTTTCAGAATTAGAGTGCAGCCTCATCTCCCCACCACGCCTAAGAACTCTGAAGCCAATTCATGAGACGATGGAGTTTCCTGTGGTACCTTCCACCAGCAGCTCATCATTTCTCTATTTGTCTCTTGTAGTCAAGAATGGGAAGGACACAAATGTTGTGTGTGTGGGGGGAGGGGGTGTTGGTTAGAGATATCGACTCTGAGTAACAGACCAGGACATAATTGATGCCACCTGTCGGTTGCCGGCTGTTCTTGTTGTATGCTAATGCGCGTGCAGCCAAGATTTATTTCGGCCCCAAAATGCAAATGTTCATGAAGGACCTGACTCCAATTGGTTGTAATTTAAAAGTTGCATTCTTTTTGTAGATGTCAGAACGTATATTAGATGAGTTGTAATAATATTTTGCGCTGCTTATTGTTGGATATAATTGGGATGTGTGTCAGCTGCAAAATATTAGATTTGTGGGGATGTGTGTCAGCTGCATATTGTTAGATTTGTGGGGAAGTGTCAGCTGCATATTGTTAGATTTGTGGGGATGTGTGTCAGCTGCATATTGTTAGATTTGTGGGGAAGTGTCAGCTGCATATTGTTAGATTTGTGGGGAAGTGTCAGCTGCATATTGTTAGATTTGTGGGGAAGTGTCAGCTGCATATTGTTAGATTTGTGGGGAAGTGTCAGCTACATATTGTTAGATTTGTGGGGATGTGTGTCAGCTGCATATTGTTAGATTTGTGGGGATGTGTGTCAGCTGCATATTGTTAGATTTGTGGGGATGTGTGTCAGCTGCAAAATATTAGATTTGTGGGGAAGTGTGTCAGCTGCACATTGTTAGATTTGTGGGGATGTGTGTCAGCTGCAAAATATTAGATTTGTGGGGATGTGTGTCAGCTGCATATTGTTAGATTTGTGGGGATGTGTGTCAGCTGCATATTGTTAGATTTGTGGGGATGTGTGTCAGCTGCAAAATATTAGATTTGTGGGGAAGTGTGTCAGCTGCATATTGTTAGATTTGTGGGGAAGTGTGTCAGCTGCATATTGTTAGATTTGTGGGGAAGTGTCAGCTGCAAAATATTAGATTTGTGGGGAAGTGTGTCAGCTGCATATTGTTAGATTTGTGGGGAAGTGTGTCAGCTGCATATTGTTAGATTTGTGGGGAAGTGTGTCAGCTGAATATTGTTATATATGTGAGGAAGTGTGTCAGCTGAATATTGTTTTATATATGTGGGGAAGTGTGTCAGCTGCATATTGTTAGAATTGTGGGGATGTGTGTCAGCTGCATATTGTTAGATTTGTTGGGAAGTGTGTCAGCTGAATATTGTTATATATGTGGGGAAGTGTGTCAGCTGAATATTGTTTTATATATGTGGGGAAGTGTGTCAGCTGCATATTGTTAGAATTGTGGGGATGTGTGTCAGCTGCATATTGTTAGATTTGTGGGGAAGTGTGTCAGCTGAATATTGTTATATATGTGGGGAAGTGTGTCAGCTAAATATTGTTTTATATATGTGGGGAAGTGTGTCAGCTGCATATTGTTAGAATTGTGGGGATGTGTGTCAGCTGCATATTGTTAGATTTGTGGGGAAGTGTGTCAGCTGAATATTGTTATATATGTGGGGAAGTGTGTCAGCTGCATATTTTTAGATATGTAGGACGTGTGGCAGCTGCATATTGTTAGATTTGTGGGATGTGTGTCGGCTGCATATTGTTAGTTTTGTGGGGATGTGTGTTAGCTGCATATTGTTAGATGTGTGGGGATGTGTGTTGTTTGGAAAGTGTAAAGGTACCGAGGTCTCATCTGACTCCTCCTTCGGCACACCTCCTCCTTCTGTCTCATTCTCCCTCGCCCGAACTCCTTCCTCTGTACGTTCCTCCCTCTGTCCACTTACCCTCTCTCCTCATCTTACCTCTGCCCCCTTTCTGCCTCTCATCTCATCCTCCCTCTCCCACCTCCTCTCTTCCCACCTCCTGCCTCTCCCCTCATCCTCTGCCAGCCTACCTCGTTATCTTTCGTCTCTAATTCACCTCTGCCCACTTTCTCCCTCTCCCCTCACCCTCCCAATGTTCACCTCCTCTTTCTTCCTTTCTCTCTCTGCCCACCTCCTCACCTTATCTACTGCCCATATTACCATCTCCTCACACTCTCCTCAACATCCTTCTACCCAGGTCCTTCTTCCCCCCTCATCCCCCCTACTGCTCACTTTCACTAACTGCCCACCTCCTCCCTCTCCCCTCATCCTACAACTATCAACCTCCTCATTCTCCCCTCAACCTCCTCATTCTCCCCACGACATTCCTCTGCCCTACACCTTCCTCTCATTTATCTTCACTCTGTTCACCCATTCCCTTCCCTCTGCCCACCTCCTAACTCTCCCATCAACCGTATCTGCCAAATTCCTCACGCTTCTTTCTTCCTTCCCCTGTCCAACTCTTTCACCTCTACTCATCATCCCTCTGCCCACCTCCTTTCTCTCTCTTCATCCTCCGTCTGCCAACACATTACCTCTCATATTATTCGACCTCTTTCCACCTCTTTTCCTCCTCCCTTTGTTCACCTACTCTCTCTAACCTCATCCTGTATCTGCACACCTCATCCCTCTCTCCACATTTTTCTTTTACGCACATCCTCCCTCTGCTTAACTCCTCCCTGTCCCAGCCTCTTTCTTCTCACTTCATCTTTCCTCTGCCCACCTCCTTCCTTTCCCCTTCTCCTTCCTCTGACTCCATCACTCATCTTGACTCACCACTGCAGATAACAAGAACGAGGCGGACACCATGAGAACTCGACTAGATACAAAAAAAGTTAAACGGATCAAGTACCAAATTTCCAAGACGTGTCGAGAAATGGTTGAATTGTCGATTGAGTTTCACGGATTCAATCAAAGAAAGTAATCGAATAAAATAATACATTCTATCAAAATTATCATTCCAATCAAGGGTCTCTGAGCTTGCCTGAAAACTCATGATTGAGTCCCAAAGAAATAGTCGAAGTGACCTTATAGTTTCTCAGTTTAATTTTGCTCCCTCGTCGCTAGATGTCCCCCGGGTCTGCTCAAACATAAAAGTGTGTGGTATGATGAATTGACGAGAGGAAGCGAGGTCTCGTGACCAACATTCAACCCCTTCCAATGGCAGCAGACGCAAATCTTAATTATCCAACTTTATTGTCTGGCCCTGGTCCAATCAACTGAATCAATGATTTACTAGAGAAGTTGGTTTACAGCGCCAAATTCAACCTTTTCCAAAGCATCAAGTATCAAGTAGTAATGTGAAATCTCATTGGATCTGCAGCTTTAAATATTCTTTATTTTACGAATTACGCATTTTATCTTCATACCATATACGTGTAGACTGGTGTAGTCTCTGTAACAGTGGTTCTCAAACCTTCTTGATATAAAAAAAAAAACCCAGAGAAATGCTCTCTATTTAAACTGCAATGTTTTATATTAATAATCCCTTATACTTGTAAACTGGCATTGTCTCTGTAAAAGTGGGTCTCAAAACTTCTTATTGTTGACCATTTACAAAACCCTTGAAAATTATTTAGGAATTTCTGGCTCGGTTTTGGCTTGGTTTAGGTCGTACCTCTCCGATAGAAAGCAGGCTTTCTCTGTCGATGACAGGGGTCAGTTTTGGGCCCGGTTCTCTCCACTTTTGCCTGGGAGCCTTTGGCGCCATCAATTTGCTTTACCCATATTCCACACTGATCAAGGTGACTGTACGGTGGCGGTAGAGAAAGTAAGCTGGACCAAACACATGATCTAGCACGCTCCACAACCTGCAATAATGCATACGTCATTTGCGCGCAGATAGATGCGCTGCGCCCCACACCACTAAAAAAAGATTACAAAGACCAATGGTTCATAATTTCTGGGAAAACTCCCAATACATTCAGGTATGAGGCATTATGCCTAATTTTGGGATTGTTAGATCCACCTCCCTAACGTCTGAAGCCCCCCCCCCCCTTTTCCCCCCACTCCATTTGAACGAAGTGTCTGAAAGAAACACTGCATAGCCCTTATTTCTAAGAACAGCCAAATTAGGTGGGGCAACAATTATACGAAGCCAAATCTGGCAATGACTTCATCTGATACCCGTGATTCCATATGATACCATACTTAGTGGAGCTAAGTATGTACTTTTTACACACTGCAAGTTAAAAAAATATTTCATGTAATTTCACGTCGTCTCGGATTGGAAATACCAGAGCATTTTTAAACATTAGTTTCTAATTATTTCCATTGCCAAAATCTCATTTAGGCAAATATGAACCTGGGAATTGTAACCAAAGGGAAGTATTCTTAATCCGGTGACCACTGAAACGTATTCACCTTTATAAATATCCCACAGTTAAATTGTCCCCACCCCCTTCGGGGCGGACGCCTCACATTGCAAAATATGAAGCTGTCAATGTCCTGTTTGAGCATCCGTCCAAAATAGCGTAAAGCTGAGCTACGATGTGGGGCTGTCATTAAATAAAGCATTAATGCGGTCCAGTTATGTATTGACAGCCATGCTCGTGCATGACCACACGTAATTAGGTCATCCGCACGTGCTCAGTAGGCTGGTAGCCAGACACTTGGTGCTATTTGTTGCAAACGTTCGGACCAACGCTTGATAAGGGCTAGCTGGGCCTCGACACAAAGTTGTTTGATGTTGGTTGGTTTGTTTTCTGGTTTGTTTGTTGGTTTGTTTGTTAGTTTGTTGGTTGTGAGGTTTAGGGTGGGGACAAATAAAACAAATAACGCCCGACAGACAGACAGATAGACATAAAACAGACAGTCAGACAGACAGGCAGATAGACAGATAGATAGATAGATAGATAGATAGATAGATAGATAGATAGATAGATAGATAGATAGATAGATAGATATATAGATAGATAGATAGATAGATAGATAGATAGATAGATAGATAGATAGATAGATAGATAGATAGATAGATAGATAGATAGATAGATAGATAGATAGATAGATAGATAGATAGATAGATAGGTAGGTAGGTAGGTATTTAGGTAGGTAGGTAGGTAGGTAGGTAGGTAGGTAGGTAGGTAGGTAGGTAGGTAGGTAGGTAGGTAGGTAGGTAGGTAGGTAGGTAGGTAGGTAGGTAGGTAGGTAGGTAGGTAGGTAGGTAGGTAGGTAGGTAGGTAGGTAGGTAGGTAGGTAGGTAGGTAGATAGATAGATAGATAGATAGATAGATAGATAGATAGATAGATAGATAGATAGATAGATAGATAGATAGATAGATAGATAGATAGATAGATAGATAGATAGATAGATAGATAGATAGATAGATAGATAGATAGATAGATAGATAGATAGATAGATAGATAGATAGATAGATAGATAGATAGATAGATAGATAGATAGATAGATAGATAGATAGATAGATAGATAGATAGATAGATAGATAGATAGAGATGAATGGATGGTTGGATGGATGAATGGATGATTGCATGGATGGATGAATGAATGAATGGATGGATGGGCGGACGTACATGTGGATAGGTAGACAAGTACCCCATATCCATCAGTTATACGCATGCATGATGGTATCTCCCAACTCCTATATTCGAAACATATTAAATTCACCCCTTTTAAGGAGAGGTTCCCATATGATTGCGAGTCTCGGTGTCCATGCTTCCTCTAAGTTTTTCCAAATATCAAATTCTAACAAGCATCAAGTGCACTTCGAAGTAGCGATATACTATTTTATTCCAACTCTAAATATTTACTTTTAGAAAAACATGAAACATTTTTTGAAACAAGAAGAAATCCTTGACTAACTTCACTTTGATTAATCACTGCAATATTCAGTTAAACTGAAGAATTAAGTTTACAAATGTATAGTACATTCAATTATCTTTCATTTGATACCTCATTTGGTCTTACAAACGCAACAATAATATTTTAATTCGTTTTTTTTGTCCCAAGCTCTCAATTCTGGTACCCGCGTACCAACAGGTGCAGCCTTTCCAAAAACGAATTCAACAATAAGACCTCACAAGAATCAACAGAAAACAATAGATCGACTTCAAAGCAAAGATGTAATTCCAAGCGAATGACTGGTTCCCACCAAGACTGCCTTATGTAGCGTCCTTTTACCTGATGGTTTTCTTTAAAACTTTGCTCGCCCCTATGAGGAACTTCGGTTCCTCATGGCGACGCGGCGCACATTTTGGGGACCTCTGGCACAAGGGAGTGACTTTTTTAGCTTAGGCACGGAGCTGACATGGTTGCAAATATAGGGAACGAAACGTTTTATTTTTATGTGGATGCAAAATCAATTAGTAGCTGCAGGTTTGACTGCTTCGATGGGGAGACAATCACAACAAATTACAATGGCGATAATGGAGCTTTATTTGCTGGCAAATATTTGAGCGGTATTTTTTATTTGTGTATTTTGTTGTCTCACCAGTGCAACAGATGGGATAAATGGAGTATGCACTTTAGACATGGTTGACAACAAACTCTCTAATGCAGTTTTCTAATAATGACATTAGAGATAACTTATCAAAGTAACTCTCAATCCAACACATGACAATAATACCTCCCCAATGAAATGAACTACCACTGTAAATACGTTATGCAAGTGGTCGGCAACCCACGACTCTTTGCTGATTCATATTGTTTAAACTAACTTATATTGAATGCTTGTGGCATATATATATCTAAATGGTATCCTTCTGTCTTCGCGAGACGATGGGGTAGCAATTGACACTTCATCAAATGGCTTACAAGGCCGATCCTGCAATGGCAACATTTCTCAAGAGAGAACCAATTAGAATTTGGCCTTTCGTATTGCTCTTTTTGTTGAAAAGGCTTTTTTTCGCCCATCTACTGCCTGTTTGACTCACTCATACACTATTGTTGGCCAGCTAGAACGTTGTTCAGCGATGATCTCTCTATGCTGGCGTCCCTCGTGTTCCTTTTGCAAACGTTCTGAAATCGCTGTTTGCCCCTTTGCAAACTCTCCATACAGCAAATCATTCGTAATACTTATTATAAAAACATATTTAATTAATAAGAATGTCTCCTCACGTCAAAAGGAGGTTGTCAACCCCTGCGTTAGGCTATACATAATGATTGCAGCAGAGCCGTTGAGTATGCCATGCAACCCCTGGGACTCCAGGGGAGCCTCATATATTTAAGGGGCCCAAATTTGGGATGTGTAAAAAAATAACTGACAATTTTGAGAGCAGCAGTCACTAATACGTAATGTATTAAAGGGCCTCCTTAGTCACGTGACCTATTATCTCCATAGGTCCTACTTTTATTAATAATTATTGTTAACATAAATTAATATTGTTATTAATATTATTATATTGAAATTATTCTGTATTTTTACTACTCGCAGTCGTCAATGTGTTTCTGGGATTAACTATGACGTCCGTCCCATTAGATCAGTTTTAGTGAACAGAAAACATGAGATCTTTTTTTTTAAAGTAGAAGTAATTATTTCCCTTCCCACCACTTCAACAATTTCAAAGTTATTAAATGAAAGTTCATTTAGATTTAATTCGCATTTACCAACCAAACATGAAACATGCAGTTTAATCATGCACTTTCTTGATGAAGTGTTTCATTCTTATTGTCATTGGAAAATCTTTAAATTAGCTGGACAATTTTTAAAAGGTTGAACAATCTTTAATTAAATGAACAATCTTTTTTTAGGTGAGCAGTCTTTAATTATTTGAAAGTCTTTATTTAGTGGAACAATCTTTAATTAGATGAAAAATCTTTAATTAGTCTTACAATATTTACTCGATGACAAATGTTTGTTTACTTTGAACCTTCTTTTAATGTATTCGTGTAGTCGTGGCATACAGAGGCTCCATTGTGTCGTATTGCTGGGATAACTTAATTACACATGGCAGAGTATGAGATCCTTAACATTTTGCAGCACCCCCCCCCCCAAAAAAAAATCCCTTAACTTGCAAATCACACACAATACAAATGCTAATAAAAATGAAAAAAAACCTGATATTTTTGAGGTCCTGACCCCGCCTCCCTCACCCTAGCGTGTGTACCCTTGGCTAAGAACATCTGTTTTAGAATATCAGCTTCACACATTTACTTACAGCATGGCAGAGTTACACTACCATTATTACATGGTCACCTCACCACATTCAAATTTACTAAACCACTATTACCAATTTGCCCAACTACCATTATACCTTTACCCTACTACCATTACACATCTGCCCAACTACCATTACACATCTGCCCAACTACCATTACACATCTGCCCAACTACCATTACACATCTGCCCAACTACCATTACACATCTGCCCAACTACCATTACACATCTGCCCAACTACCATTACACATTTGCCCAACTACCATTACACATCTGCCCAACGACCATTACACATCTGCCCAACTACCATTACACATTTGCCCAACTACCATTACACATCTGCCCTACTACCATTACACATCTGCCCAAACTACCATTACACATCTGCGCAACTACATTACACATTTGCCCAACTACCATTACATATTTGGCCAACTACCATTACATATTTGACAACTACAATTACCATTTGCCTAACCTACAATATCATTGACCCAAACATCCTTACATGATATGTACACTGCCCCCTACCTTATAACCACCAACACCTACCACATATCCCCACTTGCACACCACGACTTATCCACCAATCCCCACTTACACACTACGACGTTTCCACCAACTCATCACAGCTAAGATCGATGATACAACAATTTCTTTCTCATCCAACGAGTTATATCAGTTTTTGTCGGATGTCTTGTACTTCCGATCTGTCTGCCGTTTCAACGCGGTTAGATTTCTCTTTGTTCCCAGTAAGAAGAAGATCGCTTGATAAGTTCATTATAAAAAAAAAATCAATTGCGCAAACATCGTAAGTAAAGATGATGACGTGGAATCTACCTGCGGGCGGGGACGGGCGAACACATGCGGGGACGGTGGGAAGAGGCTGTGGCTTCAAATGTCAAAGCCATTAAAATAATTAATCGTGATGGTGGATTCTCTGAGGCCGTGTTCACGTAGATTTGCGCTTATTGACCAACACGGGTTTACAGTGAGAGTTGGGGGGCGGGGTTGGGGGGTGCGATGATGTCATGTTTAAATAAAGGCAGTGACATCATGAATGGCTTAAGCATTATGTCTGTTGGTTGAACCTGTTTTTGTTTAATAGAAACAAGTTGTGCTTATGCAGCAAACCTATCTCCCTGGAATCAAAATAAAGAAATTGGCATAAAATGAAGGCTCAAAGAAAGAGCAGGGGTGGGTGGGGGAATGGAGTGGGGAAGGGGGAGTGGGGGAAGGGTGTGGGGGTAGACCCTAACAACTATGTTAAAATAAAGCGTAATATGCTTGCTATTGATGTATGGGGCCGCCCATAAACTACGTCACACTATTATTTTTATGACAATTTTCATTTCCTCCCTATCACAATAAATTGTTAAGAAATTAAAAACGAATTAAAATTAAATCTAAAACAAACTTCACTGTTAAACTATTAACTTATAAAAGTGAAATTTTCTTCCCGAATACAACCCATCACCAGAGGCGTAGCTAGAGTGTTTGGCGCCCTGGGACAAGATTCATTTTTAAAGCGCCTCTCTTTCTTTTTTCAACTCTCAAACCCATTTTTTTCGTCAATAAAATTATATCAAAGCACATTTTGGCGCCCCTAACTAGCTGGCGCCCGGGGACATCTGTCCCCCTGCTCCCTTCGCTACGCCTCTGTCCATCACAATAGAAAGTTTAACATCACTGTCAATTTCTGGTTTGATATGCATGATAAAAAACATGTTTAATGCGTGACGTCACATAAGATCTATACCCCCCCCCCACACCTTTTTTCCCGTGTGACGTTCTTAGACCCCACACCCTCGCCACCTCACCCTCCCCCCCCCCCCCCCCTTAAACGTTTACGCAGCGTTACATACTTTATGGACGGCCCCTATCATAGAATTCCTAGCTAATGAATGAATTTCAGTAAACTCGTTTACGCAAGTTTATTCTTACGTTTCCACTTGTGCTTGTGCCGTAATAGATTAAACGTTATAAATACAAAAGTTGACCTTTCCATTTTTCAGAGGCAACTTTCAAAAGCACAACAAAACTCTTATTTCCCATCAGCATGTATTATTAGTTTTGTAGGTCACCTGCTCCGCTAGTTGCCTGAACACGTCGTTTTCTTCTATTGACGTACGGATTTCTCTGCCAGGAGTGGCTAATTTCAAGTCTAAAAACGGATGTCTTATCTATTTAAGGCGACGAATGAACTCTCTACTGCATAAAGAGTATCCTGCTCGTCAATACGTCATTATATACTAGACGATCAACAGCCCCATAATGCGTTGACAATTTAAGAAAGCATGCGCTCTGACGTCATAGCTGAGGGTCGTTCTGTTTTTAGCACGGAAGCCTCCGTGTCATGATTAAATGTCGTCATAAAGTTTATGCTATATAAGGAAAGGGTTTGTGGGGAACACTCCATGTTGTAAGAGATGTATAATTAACAGCCAATCGTTTAAGTGTGGATTTAGTTGCTGATCTTAATAGAAGGCACTGTTCGTGAAAGCCAGGGGGTGTTTAGAAGATTATTCGCGGAATATCAATGCGTTTAGAGGGAAATCATACAAAAATAAACATAGAGAAATCAGCCAATCATTGATAAGGAAAATATATTTCAAGACCCACACGAGGATTTCGGACGGGGAGACACTTAAGTAGAAGGGAGCAGGGAGTGAAATTATTGGGGGTTGTGTATAAAATTGTCAAGTCGACATTCTGATATATCAGCAAGAAAATTATTCATAATAGGAATCCCCGTGTTGGCAAATTTTAAATAGATATATGGATATGAGGAAATTGGAGAGTCAGGAGCTAAATATGTAATGTGGCCAGTTTTAACAAAAGTGTGTATGGAGTGGGGGGGGGGGGGGTAACCTGAAATTGTGTGGAGGCTATGCTATAGCCAAGGAATTTATAAAAGTAGCTTTTAAAAAATGGGAATTTTAAGACAGAAAATAAGCAGATTAACAGCTGCATGGGCCGGATAAATGCAAAGCGTTCTAGTCTGCCCCTTGGCGCAGCCAACAAAGAGCCAACAATTTTGTATGTCACTGATGGTAAAAGAAAGACAACAATATTTGCTGATTCTCAAGCTTGAGATCCCTTGGGTTCCGGTGTCTCAGGAATTTGTATTCTTATAGCCACAACGCAATTTGAGACGTTCGATTTCAGCAAGTTATTTTTGTGCAGCACATCACATTTTTTTTAAATTTTAATTTACGATCTCCTTCTCCCAAAGAACAAATGACTTGAATTACAACAATCACGTCCATTTCCCCCGACTATTTTGTTTCTTGACCCATGACGAGATTTGAACCCCCTGGGAACGTTAAGACACTGTAACCGTGAGCTCCAATGAATTATTACGAAATTCAAGCTATTGTTGTATGTCATGAGTTATAGGTCAAGGTCATTTGTTGACCTGAGTTCAACGGAAACAACCACCGCGCTACGTTAAGTCCTGTACTAGGAGTTTGCTAGAATATTGTCAGAGTCAGGGAGGAGGCGTTGCTGGGAAGCATCAGATATTAATCGCCGCACACCTTCTCTTCGACAAATCTTAGATCCGCCCATGTCAATGAGTTGGAGGCGCCGTCAGCTTATTCTTGTAGCATTCCCATTGACACAGTTATTGAAACACCCCCGTATCAACTCACGATTTTATCCCGTTGTAAATTAGCCTCCAATTGAACTAAACAATAGTTTACGGATGTTGTCTTGGCTATTGGTTAAAGGAGACAGCATCAAGGCGTTGTGCTCGTCTCCGTGTCTTGTGAGCTGACGGACAGCATCAAGGCGTTGTGCTCGTCTCCGTGTCTTGCGAGCTCACTGGATCGATTTGACAGAACGTTCCAACAACGCACGGCATCTAAGGGCAATAATCTAGAGTTTAGAACACACATTATAAATGTTGTCAAATGTTTATATATTAGTATTGAACCGATGGAGGCTCTACGACAGTGGTTTCCAAACTGAGAAAGCGACCCTTAAAGATACATATATATATAAAAATCTAGAACGAATCGCTATCGAAGTATAGCATGAAAATTTTTAGGGAATATAATTTTTTCAACCATATTCTAGAAAATGAAATATTTCTTTATAATATAATTTTTTTTACAATTTGGGCAAATTGGTTTTCCGAAAACGCCCCGTTGGCACCATAAACCACCCTAGCATCCCCCCCCCCCCCCCCCCCGCCTGTGTTAGTCATTAAAAAAATGCAGGTCATGAGTAAGCACAGTTCTTTAAGCAAGATACAACACAAAATGTTAGAAGTGTTATATACAAGATACAACACAAAATGTTAGAAGTGTTATATACAAGATACAACACAAAATGTTAGAAGTGTTATATACAATATACAACACAGAATGGCCAAAGTGTTATAAACAAGATACAACTCGAAATGGTCAAAGTTTTACATACAAGATACAACATAGAATAGTCAAAGGTTATATACAAGATGCAACAGAAAATGGTCAAAGTGTTATTAACTTAAAATATCTTTTTACTTTAAATAATTCATTATTAAACTAATTAACTTGATCCATTTATTTCACAGCATTTTTAAAAAAGTAACATTAGGAATATGTACGTATTAACAGTAACTTACTTCTACATTGCTCAATTATTCTCTGTGTATGCATTACATTGGATTAGTAAAATGATGCTATTCAGGGCCGAATTTAGCTAGCTCGAGGCCCTAGGCTAATTAAATGTTAAGGCCTCTTGCATTTACCACGCTCCCCAAATTGCTTAGACATTTTTGTTAAAAATCAATCAATCAATTAATTGTGCACTAGTGAGTTTTTTACTTGAACACAAGAACTCATAAGCATACAATTGCTAGTTATATTTCCTAATGTTTTATTTATATCAATTATTGTTTTTAAAAACGTCCCTAATATTACCGGAAAGTATTCTTAAGTATAATAATAAGAAGGTAATGTCCACCTGAAAGTGCAGCACTAAATACAACTTATCATTAAACAGCCCCCCCCCCCTTTTTCCCCCCAAAGAGGACATGAGAACAAGAAGATTAAACTTTTACTTGAAGAAATATTTTAATAAACAAAAGAAAACAATTTATCTTCTTCAATTTCATCAAATGCTCTTATCTTATGCACACAAAAAAAAATAAAAAAACTTCACGTGAACTATAAAAAGCTACACACGTAGCCTAATAAATAATAATATTTTGATTTATAAATAGTTTGGCTAACTTTATGAAAATAACAGCTAACATTACACTTGGCCAAAAATACATCATAAACACACTGCTAAAAATCATTGGCTTGAAGCCTGGTTGCACCATTTCCATCAGGGCATCAGTGATAGCTCTGTAGATACATGACTAAGGGCATCAGGGATAGCTCTGTAGATACATGACTAAGTGCATCAGTGATAGCTCTGTAGATACATGACTAAGTGCATCAGTGATAGCTCTGTAGATACATGACTAAGTGCATCAGTGATAGCTCTGTAGATACAGGACTAAGTGCATCAGTGATAGCTCTGTAGATACATGACTAAGGGCATCAGTGATAGCTCTGTAGATACATGACTAAGTGCATCAATGATAGCTCTGTAGATACGTGACTAAGGGCATAAATGATAGCTCAGTAGACCTACGCATTAACATTGTAAGAGTCAAAAGACCTATCAGCAGGATGAAGACCATCTCAAATTCGACCTGTCGTCACGATGATGACCCTCTCAGATTCAACCTGTCAGCAAGATGATCACCATCTCAGATTCGACCTGTCAGCAAGATGATCACCATGTCAGATTCCTAATGTCAGCAAAATGATGACCATCTCACATTGACCTGTCAGCAAGATAATGACGATCTCAGATTCGACCTGTTGGCAAGATGATGACCATCTCAGATTCTACCTATCAGCAAGATGATGACCACCTCAAATTCGACCTGTCAGTACGATGATAACCATTTCAGATTCAACCTGTCAGCAAGATGATGACCATTTCAGATTATAACTGTCAGCAAGATGATGACCATCACAGATTCGATCTGTCAGCAAGATAAAGCCCATGTCAGATTCGACCATTCAGCAAGATGATGACCATCTCAGATTCACCTTTTAGCAAGATGATGACCATCTCAGATTCAACCTGTCAGCAAGATTATGAATATCTCAGATTCGACCTATCATCACGATGATGGCCATCTCTAACGAGGCATTTCGTTCTGTAAATTAAAAAAAAAATACTTATATTTTTGTTTGATAAATGACATTGCTAATATCAACTTATCTATATAACCTCTTTTTAAAATTGCTAATATCAAATTATCTATATAACCTCTTAAACATTGCTAATATCAACTTATTTATATAACTTCTTTAACTTGGTTAATATCCACTTATTTCTA
Source organism: Omphiscola glabra (assembly GCA_964017045.1). Classification (NCBI taxonomy): domain Eukaryota; kingdom Metazoa; phylum Mollusca; class Gastropoda; family Lymnaeidae; genus Omphiscola; species Omphiscola glabra. Next base: position 32,373,594 of record OZ024796.1, on the reverse strand, counting down.
TAACTTCTTTAACATTGCAAGTATCAACTTATCTATATAACTTCTTTAACATTGCTAATATCAACTTATATATATTACCTCTTTAACGTGCATTCAGTACTTTTGAAAGGTACTCTGAATTCCCCTTTCTAAGTCAATAATTACTGTCCTCAATAACCTCCATTACTCTTAAACTATTGTTCAAGGCCGATAATGAACCGAAAATTTAAAAGCATTTTGTTATTCAAATGTTGTATCATTTTAACTTCAAAAAAGGTTTTCTAATATAAGCGATCACCTTCACCTTAGGTGGTCCCCCCCCCGCCCCCTAAATCTACTGAACAGTTTACCGCCCCCGGTACATCCACTTTGAGAACCACTGGTTTATACTAAACCTTAGTCATTTTGACAAATCTCAGTGGTAGCACTGGTTTCGGGGTCTTGAAACCCAAACAGTTCGGTAAAATCCCTCCTAGCACAAGTTAGGTGATAAATATTGATTGGAATGATGTCAAAGACATGCTAAGGTTATAATTATAAAATTATAATTTCTTTCATCTAATGCAGTGGTTTTCAACCTTTTTTGATGAGTACCACTTTCTAAAAACACGACAATCTAAGTACCACTTTCCGAACAACGGAGGCGTTTTTTGTGTAATTCTATGTTTATATCGTTTAATGCGAATATTGAAGGGTTACGCAGATCTTGATTGTAAGAAAAAACACATTATCCGTGCTGCTATATCTAAATATACCGTGTTTATTTGCCATAATTGAGATAAGGATTTCTCCTTAAACGTATCCTGAAAACTGCGATCTGATGACATGTCTGTGAGTATTTCTTGCAGAAGGACTGGTAGGTTTGATTGCCTAATATTGTCCAATTTGAAATTAGACATAACCCAGCTTAGTCCTTTGTCAGGTCTTGTTGTCAGGAACGGAAAGTATGATGAGAATTCGGTGTAAAGCGTCTGCAGGTGGGCCTTAACAACATTCTGTATCTCTTGCATGTTAGAAATGGAATTCATTGCAAGTTTGAAAACATTTCCAGACTTCCACTTTCAACTCGATTCAGCCAAAATGATATTTTCTTGTGAAATGCTGTTATTTTGTCTTCCATTGTAAAAATATTGTGGTCATAGCCCTGGAGAGATATAGGTTCAGTTCATTTAACTTCTCAAATATGTCTGCAAGGTATGCAAATCCACGAATGATCTTCAAACTTTGCCGCCAGCGAGAACGAATCTTTGAGGAATATGTACACTTCATTGCGAAGCTCAAAAAGTCTCATAAGAACGTTTCCTCTTGACAGCCATCTGACTTCCGTATGAAAAAGCAATGCCGTATGCTCAGAGTCCAGATCTTGGCATAACTTGCGAAACAGCCTTAGATCAAGTGGTCGGCTTTTAATGTGGTTGACAATATTGACAGCTTCGTTGAGAGTGCTGTGCAAAATCTCACTCATTTTCTTGGATGACAGCGCCTGCCCATGTAGAAATCAGTGCGTTGAAATTATCAAGTTGTTTTTCTGTTTGGCTCTAGCAATGAATCCCGCAGTTCTTCCCGTCATAGCCGCCGCACTATCAGAACAAATGGCAACGCACCAACTCCAGGGGATAGTATTTTCACGAAAAAAAATTGTCAATGACATTAAAAATGTCTTCTCCAGTCGTTCTGTCAGGTAACGACCAACAAAGCAAAATGTGTTCGATGATGTCACCAGAATTTGCAACACGAATGAAAACCACTAGCTGGGCTTCACTAGCAACATCACTGCTCTCATCTAATTGTAATGAAAACTCAATGGCACTAGCGATTTTCTCCAGGATTTGTTGTATCAGGTCGTCGGCCATGTCGACAATTCTTCTTTGTGCCGTGTTATGGAGAACGGGACGTTCTTCAAGGCGCTAGCCATTTTGTCATCGAACATAATGGATACAAGTTCTATTGCCGAAGGAATCATAAGCTTTTGTATGATGGTATTTGGCTTATTTTGCTTCGCCGCAAGTAAGGACAAAGCGAACTTGCAAACATTTATCATATACACTTGTTGATTTTCTGAAAGCAGCTGCCGTTTTGTTTTTCTATTTATCTTGATTAATATAAACAATAACAGTCAACGCAGTTAACAAATACTTCCGGTTCATGAGTCGCTTGATATGCAGGAAGGGAAGGTGAGGGAGAGGGGGTGGGGGTTGACCTTGCCCGCATTTGACGCGAAAGACCATCGGTAAAATCCAAACATAACATAAATTTCAATACATTGTTTTCCCTATGACCTACGTTAACGTAAAAAAAGAAAGTTCATAGTACTTTGCGCCCTCTTCAAGTACCACTGCCAGGACTTCGAAGTACCACCAGTGGTACGCGTACCACAGGTTGAAAACCACTGATCTAATGTCTTTGTTATTTAGGTGGCGTGTCACGTGTCACGTGATATATATTTCTTTTCAATCAGGATTTCATAATATCTCCCTAACATTTAAATGTCAACTTGGAGTTATATACAGGTCAAATCGTGATTAGATCAAAGAACAATGAAATGTTTTCTGTTAATGAACAAAATAATAAAACGGCGACAATCAAAAATTATATCAACAAAAATATTTGTTGTACTAAGAAAATTTCTACGTTTCCTTAAAGTTGACTTTATAATTATTGGAAGGATTTCAGAACTCTTTAAAATCTCCTATATCCTCATTTCTGTTTTTAGGTCATAATCTCAGTAGATACATACTCCAAAGATCAGAATAGTGGCTTCTGAAGTATGTCTCGGGTCTTCAATGTGCACTGGGTAGAGTTTGGTTTGGTTTAAAGTATTTGGGCCAAAGTATATATATATATATATATATAAAGTATTTATAAGATTTCCAATTAGTGCTAACCCCCCCCCCCCCCCTCAAACCGTTCCACCACCGCCATTGAACGATACTAATATTCTAATGTCTCACCCCCTTTTACACCACAGATTTATAACACCATGATTAAATTAAGAATATTTCCGTAAAACAAAAGAAAATATTACCATCAATAAGCTTACCATATTTTTAAGAATCTCATTTCGGAAATAGTATTTTGTGAAAGTGTTAGTGACATTATCTGATTATAATGTTACCTAGAGAATTTTTGTATAAATTAAATGTCATATTTTGTTGGAATATGTGTTGTGCAAAGAACATTTGATCGTAGGAGACGAGTGTTGGAAGTTAGTGTCAAAGTGTACAGATACGTGGGAGACGTTAGAAGAGTGTTGGAAGTTAGTTTCAAAGTGTACAGATACGTGGGAGACGTTAGAAGAGTGTTGGAAGTTAGTGTCAAAGTGTACAGATACGTGGGGGGAATGAAGATTTAATTTACCTTCATACAAATGACTATAAAATAAAAGGCTATGGCTTCTACCTTCTGGCTTTGAAAAAAAAACTGCTCTCAGAGAGACAATTGTCCTGATTGCTAGCAGACCGTCTTTGAATTTAAGAAATGGAAGGAAATTGAGTTACAGAGAAAATGTCTGAACCAAATCAACGATAAGCATTCGGGGTGGGGTGGGTGGGATTGGAGGGCAAAACAAAAATCAATAGGCCTGGCAAGTAGTTGAGTGAGGCATTGTTGCATGAGGGTTCTCACACTGTACTACTAAGCCTGTACCTTGTTCAAAAAAAAATTTTCATTTTATTTTACGAAGCCGTAAGATTCTTTAATTTATTTATGCACAAACCTTAAGATCTATGTACTATTCATTTAAACACTCTATTATACCAACAAGTCATTATTTGTCGTGTGTACCTATATTAAGCTACGATTAAGAATAAATTGATCAGCAAGCGTCCTAAGTAGCTGGCCTGTCCAGGGGGGGGGGGGGTCAATTCATTGACGTAGTTATAAAGCCATCTAGTTCCTTCTAGTGTTCCTAGAGGTGTTATGGTACACATAAGTGAGGGGGGGGGGGTTGGGTTCAATTTATTGACATAGTTATAAAGCCATCAAGTTCCTAGAGGTGCCCCCCACCCCGGTCGTAGAAATAAGCTACTAACACACATATTCTGGTGAAGGTCTGAGATTACTCTCTTATGACCCCGGCTAGTAAATTGGCTACCAGCTCCATCTGCTGAGCTGTGCCATACAACATTTTCCTCACTTAGGGTTCCCCAACCGCCCTGGCTTCCCCCGGGAGATCTAGTGAGGGACATTCGGTCAACAGATGCGCCAGAGTCTCCGGGTCCAGGCTGCAATGCCGGCATGTGGGATCCCTGTAGCTATCTAGCCGGCAGAAGTATGTGCCTATGGGGCAATGCTCAGTGCGCATTTGCGTCACTAAGCTTTGCTGCTTGCGACCTTAAGCTACTAAATGTAACGATGAGATACCTCACAAGTAAAGTCATCTGGCAAATTCCATTCATCTTCAAAAGACCCACATTACTCCACTAGTGTCTTTATAAAAGTTCTCTGTATCAAAACTGAAATTCGATTATGACAGATCAACCACCGCTGAGACATGAAACTTTTGTCCGAGGTTTGCCAAAGGTCAACACCGTAGCTAACTGCGTGGCATATTCTTGATTCCTGATCACTAGCTGGTCACCAGCATACGCTGTCGATTTGTTTGAAAAAAATAAGGCAGTCATTAAAAAATTATTTTCGTTTGCTTCGATGACATCACTGACACGCGTGTTTTTGTTTGGTCTGACAATCTTGATAATAATAATGTTTTATTTAATGCGTTTTTTTTAATTCATACCTTTGTAGTAGAATTAAATTATTGAATATTTATGGATGCACGGAATAGTTACGACTGATTTTACTTAAATTATTTAATTGTTGAATACTTTGTTTTCCATACTTGGCAGCAAATCAGTTTCTCGGGTATAAACGTTTCAACAATCTCTACCGCCATCTACCAATGTACAAGATTCGGCTGTATACAAATGAGAAGTGTGTACTCTTACTCAATTTCTTTGTTAGTTGAGCCAGTGTGCCATTGTGAGTTATGTCATAGTCAGATGTGTCATTTTGAGTTGTGTCATAGTCAGCTGTGCCATTGTGAGTTGTGTCATAGTCAGTTGTGTCATAGTCAGTTGTGTCATTGTGAGTTGTGTCATTGTGAGTTGTGTCATAGTCAGCTGTGCCATTGTGAGTTGTGTCATAGTCAGTTGTTACGTTGTCATATCTGTCATTTTCAGATGTGTCATTGTCAGGAGTTTCTTTGTGTTGGCATCCACACTTTCTGATGCTGTATCCCGTTGTTCAACAATCCTGATTATTCCTTTTATTCCAAACTGTTTGTCTTCATCCTTTTATCTCTTTGCCCAAGAAACCTTTAATGGCAATTATTCAATTAAATTATAGATACCATCTATGAAGCCATAAGTAATCCATACTCGTCCGGCCATAAAATATCCCCGAAATCCTTTCTATCCGTTCCTTGCTGACAGCCGCTATAAAAATGAGCGCTTCCGCTCCTATCTTTTTTTTCCATGCGTCTCCTCATCTCAAAGTCCGTAATGAAATCTTAACAACGGCGTCACGTAAACGAGATCACTCTCGACCTAGTCTATGCGCATGCCCCGGCTGAGTTAATCCCAGCCAATCAGATTCACGAATCCTAATATCGGTTCGCTTCCGGAATGTTGGAATAAATCCTAAATAGTTATTCTAAATCGTCAGCACTGACAATATTAATGGCAGAAGATGAAGTCCTATAGTGAAAAGGGTGTTGTACAAGGGATTAGTTACAAGGAAAGGGGGTAGGCGGTGGTTGGTCTTGAAATTGGTATCAGAAAATGAATACCTAATGGAAGCTCCAACGTTAAATGTCTGGTTCATTGAGTGTAGGCGCCGTTAAAGAGTGTCCTGTGTAACAGATATTGCATTTTAAGCTTATAGCATGCGTTTAACAATCATGACCAAAGCTTGATGTTTAAACTGGACACTAATGTTAATTATGTCATGGTTTTTACAGAATATATTTCTCCACGGGAAGTAACAGACCAGGTGCTATGGTGTGTTGCCGCCAGTCTCCTAACATTAAATGACGCATTTTTCCATTAGATCAAACATTTTACAATTTATGAAAAGAGTCGTATATTTTACATGGGTTATTTTCTTCTCTCATACATAAGTCTTTTTTTTTAAACCTTGCTTTACCGTATAAACGTTCATTAAGAGTTCAAAGAAGTCAAACTGTGTTCACACCTTCGCGAACCCTTCAAAAAAATGAAAACATGAACGCGCAAAGATATTTCGAAGTTAGAACCAATTATATCTAGCTTTAGAACACGCTGATGAAATTTCCTCGTGTCGCAAAGCGATAATGAACAAATTATTTTGAGAAGAGAGACGCACCTCGCACCCTGCTCTGATTTTGTAGACCAGCAGTTTCCAACGTCTTTCAGCTTATGACACATTACAACTTATTATTTTAGTTCGGTGACGCACCATTCAAGTTTTTTTGTTTTAATATACAGGCTGTTTAGGCTAAATTATTTGATTACTATTTTATTGATTCTACTTCGTACGTATTATGTTGAGTTTAAAAGACAAGAAATACTTTTCTACTTTGATTTTTATTCAATTATACAAAGATCTCGTAAAACATATGTGGCAACATACCTGTGTGTCTCGACATAAGGGTCAAATTCAATTGTGTAGATAAATACGTTGTGTCAAACTGCCCCCCCCCCCCTGTCGGAGTGAATCCTAAAAAATAGGACAATTCTTACGTCAATAATTAACAAATTAAAATTAAGATATCTACAAAAGTTACAAAATGGTTAATGCTCAGGTGACGTCACACCCTACTCCCTAAACACTTTTTAAAACGGGAATTATGTGACGTCAACGATAGACATGCCAAGACTCAGGCCGATGGTCAAGGATAATGACTTAGGAATCGTGACAAATTTCACGAGAATCTCCAAAAATGTTCATCTCTCCATTCCTTTTTTAAAATTCATGTTATTTTATTACCTAGACACGACAACAATATATAAATAGCCATATGTATCATTCCTGCAAGAACAACTTACTAGAAAAGTATCCTGAAAAGTAATTATAAAAGTTTCAGAGGAAAAGTATAATAAACTCTTAAACACCAAAGCTTAGAGAGTACGTATCGGTGCGATTAGAGTTTAAGATAGCATCTTTTCTGATTGTATTAGAACTCTTTTGCTATCTTTCGACTCAGTTATCAAATCAATATATTAGACTGAACGTTAGTTCTTGTTTTTTAAATTTATTTTTTTATATTTTTTTGTATCTAACATTTGATTTTTACAATGTGACCACAGTCTGATGAAGTAGAAAGTCGGTACATGGATTTAGTTGAAATTGCTCAATAAAGAAACAAGTACCCATATTTTTCTGATCTTTATAATCATTAAAAAAAGTCATTGTAGTGGGGATATTAACATTATCTCCAAGGATAAAATTGTAAATAAAGACGAGAACGATGGCATACAAACTATGTGATTTTTACCTCAAAAAGTATTCGGAAATTTTACTTTCGAATCTGTACTAGTGTATCTCAGGTGTATTTTTTATTTAATATTTTTTTTTGGTCGATTCATTTTAAAAAGATCAAGTCTTTTGGCATTTCTAAGAAAATAAAAATAAAAGTCCAATTCACTTTTTTCGCCTTTGAATAATTCTTGTATAATGTAAGCCGGACCGGACCAGGGTTTAAGTTTGTGATTTCATGGACGAAAACATCTTTTAAATCGTGTCTTAATGAAGTTTCCTGTCCAGAGGAAACATCTCGTGCTGTCGGGAGACCTTTGTGGGGGCCGAGTTCATCCTTTGATGCCCAATTTCCTCTCTTTGATAAGCCCGGGCACCGATGATCAGCGGCCGACTGTATGGCATGCTGATTTAGGTGGACGATGGCGGGGACGACCGGATTTGAACTGTCTCATCTGTATTCACGACCCGTCTCAGGACCCGGACCGGTGCGGGCCGGCGGACGTCCACCGAGTGACTTCTTGTACGAAATGTAATTTTTTCCCTGCGTGATTTCCGTTATCTCTGTCCACAGCGAAACTTGTTTTCCCGCACTGGGAACTCTAAAACTTGTTTTCCCTCACTGGGAACTCTAATGCCACTGCAATTTGTCACCATTTTTATCTCCATGTGTGTGTGTTGGGGTGATGCGGTGGGAGAGGGCTATGTGGTTTGATATTTTAATTTAAATTTATGTTTTTTAAATTTTAGTTGTCAATTTGTCTTTGATAGGTTTTAGGATAAAATAAAGTAGATTTGTATACTTTTTAAAAATATTTTTTTAAAATGTTTTTACTAACCCATATTAAAAGCAACGACGAATTCATTTATTTTTTGACCTGTCATAAAAATGTTGGGTGGGGGCGGGGGCTGGTGGTTTTGCTTAATCTTTAATTTCGGGATTGTTTGTGTCAAGAGTGATTACAGCTCTTATACACTTAATCAATGAAGTTCTATTGTCAAATATAACATAATGTGGCCTGAGTAAATAAGAACAAATTAAAATCACACAATATTAAATACTTTTCAATCATTTCAATAATGTTTCCAACTACATTTCTTTTTGAAACATAAATTTTTTGGCTCTGAATTACAACAGTGGTTCTTCAGCATTTTTATTTGTGTGCCTGGAGGCCCATTTTCCAGTCAAAGAAACCACTACCATATTACTTCCGCCTTATTAGTGAGAGGTAAATTAATAGCAAATTAAAATTTGAATGCGACACATTCCATGTTTTTGGTATGAATACCGGGAATATCCATAAATACACATGGAGTCTACGGGAATATCCATAAATACACAAGGAGCCTACGGGAATGTCCATAGATACCCATGGAGTCTACGGGAATGCCCATATATACACATGGAGTCTACGGGAATACCCATAGATACACATGGAGTCTACGGGAATGTCCATAGATACACATGTAGTCTACGGGAATGTCCACAGATACACACGGAGTCTACGGGAATGCCCATAGATACACAAGGCGTCTACGGGAATGCCCATAGATACACATGGAGTCTACGGGAATGTCCATAGATACACATGGAGTCCACGGGAATGTCCATAGATACACATGGAGTCCACGGGAATGCCCATAGATACACATGGAGTCGAAGACTATGTTTAAGTAGTTTTGTTAAGGATTGTCAAATTTAAAAAAAATTAAAGCGTTTTTGTGTGGGGGGGTGGGGGGGAAAAGGGGGGGGGGTTGGGCATGAAGATTCATTTCATCAATTTCAAAGAACAATATTTTAAACATCACAATGAATAACTTTAAGTAAAGGATCTTACATCCTGGGAATGGTAATGACTTTATTTGAAACTGATGTTACAAAATTAGTAGATTTTTAAGCTTTAATTTATTTGAGTTTTATTAAATGAAATAGTTTATTTCCTACATTGTCACTGGCATTAAGAATTTTAGCCTTATTTTATTTTAAAAGTTAACAGTAATCTTAACTTGGTGTAATTTTATTTCTTACAGTAATCCTGAAAAGTTCATATTCCTCACAAAATCCGAACTGATGAGCAGTGCGAGATATCGTAGCTTGGAATGATGCAGTTAACGTGAATTAAATGGTTCGAGCCGTACGTCTTCAAGTATAATGTATCCTTCATTTGCAATTTAGTTGATTGAATAAGTTATTTATTAGTATTTAAAAATAGTTCATTACTTTAGTTGCAAATTTTTCAATAAAAATAATTGTTTACTTTTCATTTTGAGATAATCTATTTCCGTGTTTTCAATTTTTTTTAATAATAAATTCCATTAAATTTCATATTTCTTTTTTCCAACACTTAACATAAAAATTATGTTCCTCTAAGTTCCCCACGCCCTTGTCTTAAGCCTAACATTAGCAACACCTACCCCCCCCCCCCCAGCACACACATACACAAACACCATCTCCACCACCCAAACCACATCTAGATGTGAGGTTCATTTCTTCAGGAGATGAAGAGCCCATTGATCTGGTCAGGTCAACAGATTTTGTTGGTTGAATTGACCGGCTCAGCTGGCCGTATGGAGAAATGCCGGTTTTAAGATAAGCCGCTAAGATTGCTGGATTCTGATGCTATTTGAACAACACAAGAATTGAGGGTGAATGCTGGGGGTTGGGAAAGAGTTAGGGGGTAGATTGGGAGATGATAATTTGAAGACTTGTCTGGGCTGTATGAGCACAGAGGGATGTGTCATTGTAGAATTTGTATGAACAAGCAGCTAATCTTGAAATAGTTCGTTAACACATCAAATAGCTTAAAAACTCAGCTTCCGTCTAAATAACAAATAGCTTAAAAACTCAGCTTCCGTCTAACTAGTAAAAGCTATTATTTATTCCCAATAATTATCGTTGATATTTATTTTTCAATATCTTACAGTCTAAGTCAGGGTTTCCCAAACTTTTCTGTTTTCTCCACCCCTCACAAATTGTTTGACTTGGTCTCTTACCCCCTAAAAGGTTACGTTAAATTTGGACCCCAAAATTGTTTATTATATTAGAAAAAACGAAGAAAAAACTGTAGAGCTTCAAAAATAAATTTGTGAATAGTTATATAAAGTATAAAGTAAAATGGTTAATAAATAAATGTATATAATAACTTACCTCTTCTGAAATAAGTTTCAATCAAAAACCCTTGAGATACCACCTCGCATCCCTTGATGAAGTCATGGTCAACTCAGCATCAATAGAGGGTCCTTTGGCTGAGCATTACGCTATAATGGAACTTCGACCTCCACAACAACTTCATGTAAGCCCTACCAGTGAATAAATAGTTGTAACATGGTGTACAGATTTTCATTTTAAAAAGAATCAGTTGGTACAATACAACAACTCTTTTGGCAAACTCTCATCATTTGATCCAAGCCATCTTTCACTGTTTTAACTCAGTATTGTCACACCCTCTCTTTTCAAATTTGTTAGGTAATTAAATTTGTTCTTCGTTCCTTATCTTTCCAATACACTTATACTTTGGTTTTCCCTCACCCACGCAATTAAGATTACATTTTCATGCTTTAGACTTTTTGAAATACCCATTATACTCAGTAGACCCAGTAGATTCAGTAGACCCAGTACAACCAGTAGACCAATTAAACACAGTAGACTCGGTAGACATACTAAACTCAGTAGACTCACTAGACTCCGTAGTGCAAATAGACTCAGTAGACCCAGTAGACTCAGTAGACCGAGTAGAACCAGTAGACTCTGTAGACTCAGTAGACATAATAAACTCAGTAGACTCAGCAGACACACTGCACTCAGTAGTACCAGTAGGCTCAGTAGACTCAATAGACTCAGTAGAACCAGTAGACCCAGTAGACTCAGTAGAGTCAGTAGATATACTAAACTCAGTAGACTCAGTAGACACACTAGAATCCGTAGAACCAGTGGACTCAGTAGACTCAGTCGACCAAGCAGACTCACTATGCTCAGTAGACTCAGTGGACCCACTATGCTCAGTAGACTCAATAGACTCAGTAGACTCAGTAGACCCAGTAGAACCAGTAGACTCAGTAGACATAATAAACTCAGTAGACTCAGCAGACACACTGCACTCAGTAGTACCAGTAGGCTCAGTAGACTCAAAAGACTCAATAGACCCAGTAGACTCAGTAGAGTCAGTAGATTTACTAAACTCAGTAGACTCAGTAGACACACTAGAATCCGTAGAACAGGTGGACTCAGTAGACTCAGTCGACCAAGCAGACTCACTATGCTCAGTAGACTCAGTGGACCACTATGCTCAGAAGACTCAGTAGACCCACTTGACTCACTAGACTCAGTATTAGACTCACTATGCTCAGTAGACTCAGTAGACTCAGTAGACTTATTAGATTCAGTTGACTCAGTAGACTCAGTAGACCTATTAGACTCAGTAGACCCAGTAGACTCAGTAGACCCACTAGACTCAGTATAAGACTCACTATGCTCAGTAGACTCATTAGACTCATTAGATTTAGTAGACTCAGTAGATCTAGTAGACACAGTAGACCCAGTATAACCAGTAGACTCAGTAGACCCAAACGACTCAGTAGTAGACCCAGTATTAGACCCAGTAAACTCAGTAGTAGACCCAGTTGACTCAGTATGCTCAGTAGACTCAGTAGACCCACTAGGCTCAGTAGACTCAGCAGTAGACATATTTTTAGACCCAGTAGACCCAGTATTAGACCCAGTAGACTCAGTAAACCCAGTAGTAGACCTAGTAGACTCAGAAGACCCAGTAGACCCAGTAAACGCAGTAGACCCAGTAGACCCAGTAAACACAGTAGTACCGGTAGACTCACTTGACACATTAGACTCAGTAGACTCACTAGACTCCGTAGTGCAAATAGACTCAGTAGACCCAGTAGACTCAGTAGACCCAGTAGAACCAGTAGACTCTGTAGACTCAGTAGACATAATAAACTCAGTAGAATCAGCAGACACACTGCACTCAGTAGTACCAGTAGGCTCAGTAGACTCAATATACTCAGTAGACCCAGTAGAACCAGTAGACCCAGTAGACTCAGTAGAGTCAGTAGACATACTAAACTCAGTAGACTCGGTAGACACACTAGACTCCGTAGAATCAGTACACTCAGTAGACTCAGTCGACTCAGTAGACTCAGTGAACCCACTATGCTCAGTAGACTCAGTAGACCCAGTAGACTCAGTAGACCCACTAGACTCAGTATAAGACTCACTATGCTCAGTAGACTCATTAGACTCATTAGATTCAGTAGGATCAGTAGATCTAGTAGACTCAGTAGAGACAGTAGACCCAGTATTAGACCCAGTAGACTCAGTAGTAGACCCAGTAGACTCAGTATGCTCAGTAGACTCAGTAGACCCAATAGACCAAGTAGTAGACTCAGTAGACCCACTAGACTCAATAGACTCAGCAATAGACCCAGTTGCCTCAGTATTAGACCCAGCAGACCCAGTATTACACCCAGTAGACTCAGTAAACCCAGTAGTAGACCTAGTAGACTCAGAAGACCCAGTAGACACAGTATAGTCAGTAGACCAAGTAAACGCAGTAGACCCAGTAGACCCAGTAGACACAGTAAATGCAGTAGACCCAGTAGACTCAGTAGTACCAGTAGACTCACTTGACACATTAGACTCAGTAGACCTAGTAGACTCAGTAGACCCAGTAGAACAAGTAGACTCAGTAGACACACTAGACTCCGTAGTACCAGTAGACTCAATAGACCCAGTAGACTCAGTAGACCCACTAGACTCAGTAGACCCACTAGACTCAGTGACATACTAAACTCAGTAGACCAAGTAGACTCAGTAGAACCAGTAGACTCAGTAGACCCAGTAGAACCAGAAGAACCAATAGACTCAGTAGACATACTAAACTCATTTGACTCAGTAGACACACTAGACTCCGTAGTACCAGTAGACTCAATAGACCCAGTAGAATCAGTAGACCCACTTGACTCAGTAGACTCAGTATTAAACTCACTATGCTCAGTAGACTCATTAGATTCAGTAGACTCAGTAGGCCCAGTAGACTCAGTAGACTCAGTAGGCTCAGTTGTAGAGCCAGTAGACTCAGTAGGCTCAGCTGTAGACCCATTAGACTCAGTAGACCCAGTAGTAGACCTAGAAGATTCGGTAGACCCAGTAGACACAGTAAACGCAGTAGACTCAGTAGACCCAGAAGACTCAGTAACATACTAAACTCAATAGACTCAGTAGGCTCAGTTGTAGACCCAGTAGACTCAGTAGGCGTAGTTGTAGACCCAGTAGACCTAGTAGACCCAGTAGACTCAGTAGGCTTAGTTGTAGACCCAGTAGACTGAGTAGGCTGAGTTGTAGACCCAGTAGACTCAGTAGGCTCAGTTGTAGACCCAGTAGACTCAGTAGACCCAGTGGTAGACCTAGTAGACTCGGTAGACCCAGTAGACACAGTAAATGCAGTAGACTCGGTAGACCCAGTAGACCTAGTAGACTCAGTAGGCTCAGTTGTAGACCCAGTAGACTCAGTTGTAGACCCAGTAGACTCAGTAGGCTCAGTTGTAGACCCTGTAGACTCAGTAGGCTCAGTTGTAGACCCAGTAGACTCAGTAGACCCAGTAGTAGACCTAGTAGACCTGGTAGACCCAGAAGACTCAGTATACATACTAAACTCAATAGACTCAGTAGACACACTAGACTCAGAGGTACCAGTAGACTCACTAGACACATTAGACTCAGTAGACCCACACGCCTTTCTGCTAGAATTCTTATATTTTTAGACCAACCTTTTAGCCGCAACATCCTACTTTCCCCCCCCCCCCCCAACCCCCAAAGCCAGTTCAGCAGACTATAGGAAACGTAACACCGAGACTGATCAAGGTCAAAGAAAGGATTTTTTTTTTATGACACGTTTTCGTTTGTTTTATTTTGTGTTGCCTTGAACCTATTAAAGCAGATATAGAAGGACTAGGTGTCTCAAACTCATGCTAACCATTGTATCTCTCAGGAATGAGCAGACTTTTAATGGACGTTAAGAGAAATTATCCAATTAAATCTCTTATACTGTCAACCGCTGAGTTATCTTTCTTGAAATCTTTCATATTTCAAAATCAAGGTTGGTTTAAACCAGGGTTTCTTAATCAGAGGTGACCGCAACCTTGTGGGTGCTGGTGAAGTAAAAGGTGTGCAGGGAGTTTTTGTGCACGCTTTATTCTTGCATTTTTAACTTTTCTCTAGCAAGTTAATTTAAGAAGGAATTTGAACATAACTGAATTATTTTAATTCGTATTTAAATCTAAACCCCATGAACTGATATCACTGATATTCAATAACACATTTTGTCCGGGAAAAGTAAAATGAATTTTCATCGCACTCCCTGACACACGTCACTCTGAAATGATTAATATTATTTAAGAGTAATTTTGACCAACACTGAACTTCTTGCAAAAAGTAAAAAAGGTTATAGTTGAATCTTGCACAATTAAAACAAATAATAAATCCAACTAAAAAGTACAGGAATATTTTATCAATGGTTAAGTGGAAATATTGCAATCATCTTGATGTGCCAGTATACTTAATTAGTGAACAAAACATAATCATTGGAAAACAAAATAAATTAGATAAGATTCTTTATTGATCCAAATAAATGGAAATGTATTTTTATTACATTTTACATATTCATTTTCAGCACATAAATAAATACATAGTTAAACCAAGACAACATTTTACAATTATAACAATTTAAAAACGAGACATCTAAAGTATTTATCTAGAGTTGAAAATCAACCATGAATGAACTCTTTTAGTGACAATGACTTAACATGGGATCATTTAGATAATCCATTGAAGGAGCACGCTGGTAAATTTGTGCAGACTGGGGAACAATAGAATTTTATTTTCAAAGTAAAGAATACACGCTTACTGAGCTGATCAGAGCTATCTGTGATGAAGTGGAATGTATAATAAAATTTGTCTTTAAATAGTTCTTTAATAGATGGATGTTTGGTTTGTGTGATATTACTAGCTTTCTTGATTAGTCGATTTAATCGGTGTACGAGGTCAGATGATAAATTCCCACAAGAGCAATTAATACTGAAGTTCAGTAGTTTCCAATTTTTGTACTGTAGAATAAGTTAATAACTTGTTTGTTTATGCCAAAAATTTACAATTTTTAAGATAAAAAAAGTTTTGGTAGACCTTTCTATACAGACTTTGGCTTTGTTCATGCCATGTAAACTTATTATTAATGGTGACATCTAGGTACTTATATGTCTCTACTTGCTCTAAACTGTTTATTGTGAGATCTGCCATTAGATGATTCCCCCTCTGGAAATCGACAACCATTTCTTTCACTTTTTACACATTCAACTGAAGAAAATATTCATCGCACCAACTAATAAAGCTTGCAACTACATTGTGGTTTAAGTATAAGGTTTCTTCTTCAGATATTAATCCAACAATAGTGGTATCATCAGCAAATTAAAATGATTTGAACGATGTTGCTTGGGCTGTGTATATCAATGATATAAATTTTATACACGATTGGTGAGAGATAATTGTATTTCTTAATTTTTTCCTTTTTTCATTATAAATATTACTATTCATTTTACACCTAAATGGAAGATTTTAAAGAGAAAAATGATATTATTAATACTATGAAAAATTGGAAGGTATATCAAATGTACATAAGTAGGAACAGACAATGTCATTTGCAGATGTGGTTCAGGAAGATATAAAAACGATTTTCAAAATTTTTATTTCATGCTTGAATCAAAGGCTAAACCACCAAATTAAAAGATGCTAACATACAAAACATTTAGAGTCTCAATCCATCAACATGAAGAAATATAATGACTCTTTATTACTTCAAATTAAAATTATAGATTACCCCCCCCCCCCCCCCCCCCCCCCCCAAAAAAAAAAAACCAAAACTAATTTAGAAATAAAATCAAACACATAATTTTTCATTAAAATTCTAATAATAATAATTGATTTATTAAATTTGTAAATACTAAGTTTTCATATAATGAAATAAAGAACAGAACTGTTACTGTAGCATTAGTAACTTTGTTGGCAATAAACAAAACAAAAAATCAATTCTCTCCCTTTATCATGAGTTTCTCATTTTCTATAGGTATCTCTGAAACCCTTTGATATGCAAGCAACATTTCTATAAATTTACAGTAAAGCATCACTGTTTTGAGATTTTTACAGAATTCATAAAGCCACTGAAAGCGTGGCTGGTGAACATAACTAATTTAGATTAGATGGCAAACAAAAATAGCATTCTAAATCATGTAACTAATAGTAATTTTTAAATAATCAGCAGTTGGTCACTATAAGAAATGAAGATAAAATAAATTCATACGAGAATCATTCTCATTTATCAGTAACATTTATTAACTCACTTTACATTTGATTAACATACCTACAATGTTTAATTAAATGTCACAAGAAGTCATAGGTATGGTTTTAATTGCACAGGTTTCATCATCAGTAAAGGAATCAACATTGTCTACTAAAATATTATTATCTTTAAGGAAGCAAATTTTTAATGACTCATTGTGAGTAAAACAAAATGTGTAATATCTGTGTGATAGAAACATTTGTAATGATATTATAAAAAATTATATTTCAATTACACTTTTTTGCAGAGAATCTATGATTTTTAAAAATATATTGTCAAATTAAAAAAAAGATTTTTTTATATGTTTTAATATTTTAAAAATAATGACCCTAAAAACAATGAATGTAGATAAATTACATACTTTAGTTTATTTTAACCAATTGATTCAATTCAGATTAGGTAAAAATGTAAAAGAAAACTTAGATTAAGGATATACTTCTGCCTTATAAAATGTATTAATTTGTATACCTTTGTTATATTTTGATTATTATTTGAGCAACTTGTTCAGTATAAGAATTTTAAAGATATTAAAAATTAAAATAATTATTCAAAATTACAAAGCTTTCTTCAAAGACCTAAATCACTTTTTAAAATAAAACTACTATAAAAAATTAAAAATAAATTCTAAAAAGACAAACTAATTCTTTTGAAGTAGATTAAGAAATAAATCTTTAATTAAAAAAAAACGTATATCCATGTTTTCTTTTTAAAAATCACCAGATTCAAGTTTTGTGAGTTTCAACTTTCAGGAGATATTTACAATAATACATTAACAAAAACATTAGAATCTCATTTCAATAGTGTCTACTTTAAGTTGATTCTTTTATTTTGTACAGATTTATCTCATTAAAGAAGTGTTGGACTGTGATAAAGCTTTAAAATAGATTAATTAGACACAAACAATCTGTGTCAATATAACAATATATGTTAAGCTTTAATAATAATTTCATTATACATTAGATTTTTCTCAGGAAGTCAATAGTGTAATTATTATCATCATAAATAAAAAAAATAATTGTTGACATGATATTTCAAAATAAATTTCTTATAATCAAAATTATCCATTCATAACATTTAAAATAATAACTTTATGGCCAGTTAATCACAGCTTCATTCCTTAATTGCTGGATGACAGCTTCATATCACTATTTAAACAGTAAATAATATAAAACATCCCCATTTGATTTAAAACAAATCAGAAGTATTTTTTAATAATGGATGTGTATATGTATAAAAAAACATACATAATCCAGTGAACACATATTACTGGGGGGACACTCCTTACATTACACTTACATTAACTTCCAAATTATAGAAATAAACAATCCTTTTCATTATTAGGAACATAGCAATGTTATTATTAGCCATGGATTAAAGATACTTATCTTAAAATACCTGTCTGTGGCCTGTGTGAAACAATTTTTAAAACAACTGTTAACAATAGTTTGTTGTTTTTCTCCGGTTCATGGTTACAAATTACAAATAAAAAAAGGCTTCATCAATATACTGTCTTGTTCTCACGGTGGCACTTGGCATATCATCTTCTATTGGGTTGAACCCTGGCGTCACACGGAATATGAACTTACATTTGAGTTTTAAGTCCTTCATGAAGAGCTCTTGTCTCTCCTGTACAACCTCCGCAGCATGTCGTGGTAGGCTCAGATTCATAACCTCATGGCGGTTTTGTGCCACCTGGAGGGGGAAATCAACCAAGCTAAAGTTAAGGTATATGTTTATAAAGTAAACTCTAATGAATGAAGTATCAAGGTTTATTATAAGAATTAAGCTTTATAAAGTTGTATATATTAACAAATATCATCTGTTAATATTACCTGTATATGCATATTTGACAATTTTACAAAACAATAAAGGTAAAAAATACTTAATTCTTGAGATAAAAATAACTTGTCCAAAGCTACATCTGATATAGATAATTCCTTAAAATCTTGGACAAATAAAGGTTGTGAACATTGACTCACAAGCTTGATAAGCTTCACTAATTAGTGAGAAAGCGGTACCTTGTACAAAATAAATTCCTCTTAATGTTTCTTAGTAACTGACAGGCATTAGCTGCCCAATGTATAAATTCCATTTACCTGAAATGCTAGTGAAGATGTCATTGGTATCTCTATCATTAGGGCGTGGCTGGGATATAGCAAACAACCAATCAGTGAGTCCTCTTCAAATGTGTCAACAAGTGTAAACATTAGTGAACTTGGCGTCAGTCTGGGTGGACGGTGACCATAGACAAAGCGGACCAATGCTGGAAAACGTTTGGTCTCCATCAGGTTATGTGGTAGCACAGACAGTTTAGTCCCTCCATTGGGTGGAATTTCCACTCCAACATACTCTCCAGGCTGTGGAAATAATAGGTTTTAAAAAAAATATTATTGTACAACAGTTTTGGAACAAATGAAAAGTAGAGGCCAATATTGCTGTGGAATTTAAAACAGGAAGTCTGTTATCACAAATAATTATTCTCTAGGCCTATATGTATGGCTGTTAATGCTGTGTTCAATAGCTGTGCAAAATAAAATTCAAAAGCTAGAACTAAGTGAGATGCATATTTTGTAAAGTAACTTTAGTAGATGGGAAGGCTACGCACTGCCACCGCCATTGTTTGGCTGGCTATTTTTTGTTGATGTACACAGAATACACAAAATAATCAGCATTTAAAATATCTATCTTTTAAAAAAGGTTATTTTATTCTGTAATATGAAATCTGGTCACTGGTCAGTTCTAATAAAAAAACATATCAAACCTGGTCAGTACTAATGAAAATTTCCTGCCCATCTTGGTCAGTGCACCGCAGAAAGATGATCTCCCGATGACGTTTCCTGTCTTTGACCAAACCCTTCTGTGTACCTGTTACTATGAAAACACAACCTGGATCATGACGGAAGGTCTGAAAATAAGACAGGAGGTCAAGGCCATTGAACATTTAGTTTTAGAAAATGTAAAACATTATTTTTATATTTTTTTTGCACATGTTAACGAAATCCAACAATAAAGTTAATTAGTGTTCTCTTGGTGGAAACATTTTTGAACTAAGAAGTGGCTTCTCTTTGCATAGTTTAATTTCTGATTGCCTCATGTTAAGGCAGGGTTAAATACCTGATCATCAAATATTTCATACTAATGTTGATTTCAGTTTTTAGTAAATAATTTTTTGAAACTCTGAAAAGATATTAACCAAAACATTTAAATATCCTATTTCAAACAATTTCATGTTTATATCTAGCATTGTTATAATAGTGCTACCTCAAATGAAAACAAAGCATTATCTAATCACATTTATTTAATGTTCAATGAAATTGTTACTTAATTGATTATTTGGAGTTTTTTAGGTGATCATATTCTCAACATTTGTGAAAGTCTATGGGGGAAAACTTATCAGGGTTTTGCTTATACACACTCATATGCCCTCAACTCATGGTAAAATGGGGTGAAACCTATGAAGTTGAAGAGCTCAACTAACCTGGTTTGATAAACTGGGAGGACTTTGCTGCTTGCTAGATTTACTAACCCTGCTGCTAACCTGGCTCTCTTCTCGACTGTCTCCATTACTGTAAGAGCTGCCATTGGGTGACATTATCTGGCTGGGGACGGTGAAGGAAGTCAGGGGGGTAAAGTTGATGAAGGCAGGTGTGTGGCTCTGGGCAATTTGCAGCAAGGAATGGACTGCGGATTGATCTTTTGTTGTCCGAGCCTGGAGTCTTAGGAAATGGCCTGTATACAAAAAATGAGAATTTAAAGTTACATTGACTGTATGGTTATATATAATTAAATTTTAATTTTGTTTATTACAAATATATTAAACTCAACGTTAAATGTCTTCAGATACTTCTGTAAAAAATGGATATTTTATATTTCCTAAGTAAGACTTATTGAGCATTAAATCTGTAGCATGATTTATCATTCCATTTAAAATCCATCAGATCTTTAACTATATTTAAACATAATCCAAAAGTTCTTATCACCACCAATTCCAATAAATTATGTGCCTATAAAATGATTAAAACGTTTTTATTATGGATTTTGTTTGAAATTTTTATGTGTTGTGAACTGGATTTGTTATGAATGTTTGGTCGGGCGAGTTGTTGATCGTCAGAGTGTTTTGTGAGTCGTTGATCGTGAGGTCAGAGTGTGAAGTTGGTTCGTATTGAGCTTTAGTGTATGGTGGGTGTTAGTGTGTAAGGATATACAAAGGACAGTGTGTTAGTTAGTTGAGAGAGGTGCCAAGAGATCGTTAGTTGAGTTGAGAAGCGAGTTAGTGCAGTCGAGAGTAAGATCAAAGCCATTGTAGTGTAGTCGAGAGTAAGATCAGAGCCATTGTAGTGTAGACGAGAGTAAGATCAGAGCCATTGTAGTGTGGTCGAGAGTATGATTAGTGCCATTGTAGTGTAGTCGAGAGTAAGATCAGTGCCATTGTAGTGTAGTCGAGAGTAAGATCAGAGCCATTGTAGTGTAGTCGAGAGTAAGATCAGAGCCATTGTAGTGTAGTCGAGAGTAAGATCAGAGCCATAGTAGTGTAGTCGAGAGTAAGATCAGAGCCATTGTAGTGTAGTCGAGAGTAAGATCAGAGCCATTGTAGTGTAGTCGAGAGTAAGATCAGAGCCATTGTAGTTTAGTCGAGAGTAAGATCAGTGCCATTGTAGTGTAGTCGAGAGTAAGATCAGTGCCATTGTAGTGTAGACGAGAGTAAGATCAGAGCCATTGTAGTGTGGTCGAGAGTATGATTAGTGCCATTGTAGTGTAGTCGAGAGTAAGATCAGTGCCATTGTAGTGTAGTCGAGAGTAAGATCAGAGCCATTGTAGTGTAGTCGAGAGTAAGATCAGAGCCATTGTAGTGTAGTCGAGAGTAAGATCAGAGCCATAGTAGTGTAGTCGAGAGTAAGATCAGAGCCATTGAAGTGTAGTCGAGGGTAAGATCAGAGCCATTGTAGTGTAGTCGAGAGTAAGATCAGTGCCACTGTAGTGATGTTTGAGCAGAGGACGTTTTCTTGAATTGGTAGCTCGTCTGTATAAATAACTATTAAAGAACTGTTGTATTTTCATCCTGGAGTTTGTGATTTATATCCTGGGATAGTGTTGTAATCCCTAGATCACGTGGAGTCCACTGACCGTGCAGTAAACGTAACTACTGCAGGTTTTGTTAAAGTGTGAGCAGGCTGTAACATATGTGACCCCTAGACAACGTAAGAAGGCCGTAACATCTGTGACCCCTAGACAACGAAAGTAGCCCGCAACAATATGCATACATGCCAACCTGTACAGTGTACCCATACTTAGAGTTGTACGACCATTCAGGATTCAGTAAAGGTTTTAAAAGGATTAAGAAAAGAAATATATTTGCACTAGCTTTTCTGATTAGTCTATTTAAATGGTGTTTGATGTCACATGATGAAATTTACACCAGCAGGTAATGCAGAAGGCTGAGTTTGCATGAATTCTAAACATTGATAATTAAATTAAGAAAAAGTAAAACATTATATTGTTTTGAATGTTCATTTTATCTGTATGGTTTTTCATGCTGTTGTATAGCTTTTGATCAAAACGGTTTACATTTTGTAATTTTTTTTATTAACTGATGTTAATATTTAAATTGGATATGTCAATTAATGTCAAATTTGAAAATAGGTTAACTGTAATATGTAACAATTTAGTTCAAGTAAATTTCAACTATATTAGAGTAAATCGGTTAGCCTAATGCGCTCATTAGTCCTCTCCTTTTTCTTCTATGCCTGTGAGTCCTGGACATTAACAGCAGAACTTGAAAGAAAAATAAAGGTGATGGAGATGAGATGTTTCTGAAACATTCTTGGAATCTGCTATAGAGACCATATCTCTAAAGAACAAGTAAAAGAAAGGATTCGTCAAGCATTTGGGCAATATGATGACCTCCTGGTGTCTGTAAAAAAGTGCAAACTGGAATGGTATGGCCACGTGACAAGAAAACAAGGGCTCGCCAAAGAAATCATGCAGGGCACAACTAGAGGAAGGAGAAGAAGAGGAAGACGGAGAAAAAGATGGGCAAATCAAAGAGCGGACGGGACGAAAACTAGGCAATGCTGTGCTTTGTGCAGAAAACATAGAGGAATGGAGAAGGAAAGTTTTCATGTTATCCGTGGCTCCCCAACGGTCCAAGGACTAAGGGACATGATAATGATGATGATGATGATAATAAACTGTAAATTTTAAAAAAAATGGCAATAATTTTAAGATTAAATTTTCACATGTGTAAAATAATTGGGTTATGATATTCATGTGTATATGTATGTAAATGAATCCAAGTTTTGTCAACACCAAACATCTTCATTGTTAAACATATGTTTATTTGTAAAAAGAGAATGTAACACCTCTTTTTCATGACTGAAATATCATTGGATTTAAAGATATTGTCATCCACGTAAAATGTACACACCCTATTTACTACCCAACATACATATGTACCTAAGAAGGTTAATTATTGATCAAATTAATTCTTTTAATCTGAAGTGTATCCACCTCCCCCACAGTTTTTAATACAAAAATGTATAAAATCATCCATAAAATGGTAGCCCACTATGTTTACAACCGCACATTTTTGTCATGTCCTGGACTTATTTAAAATTCTTAAGTCCCGGATCCCTTTTACCACACATTGTTTTATTATTTTTTAATATAATTTTTTGTCACATAATTTGGTCTTTCAATATAGATATCAAAATGAACCAATTGCAACTTCATATGGTTTGTTATTATTTGGATGAGTGATAAGTGAATTAGTGAGTGCTATTTTGCCATGAAGTTTTGCTGCACTAATGGACTTTTCTTATAAAAAGTATTTTTAAACGATAAATTTATATTACTTTATACATTTCATAAAAGTATATTTTTGATATGAAAAATAAGTAAAATTTTATTAAAGGTTAAAAATACAAGGCAAAAATTTGGTGTGTTTTATTAACAATTTAAAAGCAACCAATTTTTTAATTTTATTTTTGAAAAAGAGAAAATACGTTACCAGTTTCGTCACATGCAGTTATTAAATCAAAGAAACTTACAGTTTTTTATTTGGAAGTTTAAATTTTGCACTTTTGAAATTAATATAATTTTTCTTTATTCAAAGAGCTCAATAAAAAATTGTAAATTTATATCGAAGAGTGTGTTGCTAATATTGCCTAATTAAATTAAAATTAATTTAATCTAAATGTCTTCAAACAATATCATATTGTTTTAAGACATTTAGATCAAATAAATTTTAATTTTATTTGTGCAATATTAACAACGCACTAAAAACAACAGATGTTTAGTTTTGCCCCGATAAATGTGATTATGATTAAATAAATAAAAATAATTCTTAGATCAAAATTTATTGGTTAAACAAATTGCACGACTTTCAAATTCAAATAAAATGTTTAAAATAGTTCTTTATTTGTTATTTTTAATGTATTTATAATTTAAAATAATATTGCTTTAAAATACATTAGAATAAAAGACGTTGCATTTTATTTTTAGCGCATTTATATGTATATATTTCCGTAAAATAAAAGAAAATCACTAACTATAATTATTTTTAAGAATCAGAACGTATTTAAATTAATTTGTTTATATTATACTAACGAGAACCCGGCACGCGTCGCAATGCAACTCAAAGAAAAAAGTGTTTGTGTTTTTATTACTTTTTGAAGTAATTTTTAAATAGAAAATATTTTTTTGTTTTTTCCATCTGGTGCGTACACAAATAAATTAGAATATTTTTCGACGCGTGAGCAGCTAACATAAAGCTATCCATGTGAGAACCGTGGATTTTCAAAACTTTGTCCATGCACGTGTAGCGTGTAGCGATTGATCCACCCATATAATAGCTGTGTTTGAAATTATATTTATATAACTCACATAATTAAACAATTAAGTCCCCCGGCAACAAGCGCAAAATTGTAAAATGGTTGTATTAATTCAGAAACCTACTTATTATGTCACACACAAACTGAAACTGTTGTTACAAAGCTGTTCTTTATTACATAAATGAATTCTATTTTACTGTCATGATTATGTCTCATTTGCTAATATAATTATGTACAGCTCTCATATAAGAAAAAAAAAATTGGAACCCGGCCCCAAAATGAATATTTTAAAATGGATAACCTAATTCAGAAACCTTTCCGGGCGTGCACACAAAAACTTACCGAAGTTTTATCGCAATCAGATGAATGTTATAAGAAAGCATATGGAAATTATATTTAGCTAGTAAACGGGAAAAAAAGAATTTTGGGCCCCGGCCCCAAAACGGAATATTGTGAAATGTTTGTAATAATTCAGAAACATTTGCGGGCTTGTGTACAACAAGTCACAAACGTTTTATCGCAATCGGGGGAATGGTATAGGAGCGCAAACGGGACATACATAGAATAAAAGTAAAAACTTATTAAATAATAAAAATACAAAGCTAAAGTAGTATTTAATTTTAGAAAATTTTAGCAATTTAAAAAGCAATCTATTATATTTATAAATTTTACTTTTAAGAAATGTAAAATACTTTTGTCACGCACTGTTATACAATCAAAGAAACATAGAGCTGTGGCTAAATTAGGCAATCGCACTTTGACGTCATTTGCGTCATTATTTAGATCAAATTAATTTTATTTTTATTTGGCAATAGTGACAACGCACTAAAATACGCAATAAGAATAACAGATATTAGGTTTTTCCCAATAAATGTGATTAAGATCCAATTCTTAGATCATAATATTTTGATTAATACTTTTTTCATTACTTTTACATTCGGATAAAATACTTAAAATAGTTCCTTAGTTGTTACTTTAAATATATTTGTAATTATAATAATAATACTTAAATTTGTGTTAAAATAAAAGCGGAAATATACTTTTTTTTTCGCATGTAAATTTATTCGATTTCCATAAAATAATATAAAATAACTATGATTTTCGGTTCTTTGGCGTTATGTCAGCATAGCTCATTCTTATATACATACATATATAATATAAGAATGAGCTAGGGTATCCATTTAACTATAACGCTAATGATATTGTAAGTAAAACCAATATTTAAGTTTGTTTTTAATTTGATATTTCAAATGTTATAAAATACCGTAATAGCAAATTTGAGGACATAAAAAAAATAATAAGGAATTTGCTTCAGCTCTTGCTTATTTGACTAACATGATCATGGGGGAGGTAAAGTGTGACCTGTGAAAGTAGTTGGCACATTTTATTATTTACCTCTGCTTAGTGATAATCACAAGTGATAAATGAAAAGACCACAATTGGTTCCATTTTTAGTTTACCCGGTATTTAAATATTGTTGTTACGTAACTAGAGTTAAATAGAACTTAAAATGTGACGACGAAATGACTTTGAATTGCCAAAAGGGAAAAAAAATATTTTAAAATGTATTTATTTAATCATCTGGCTGTACAGATTTGTGGTCAGGAGATGAGAAACAAGTGCAGAGAGCTACTTCCACCACCGCAAGCCATGTATATTTATATATCTGTATATACTCACCTTCATAGTCAGAGGGAATGACGATAGTATCTTCTGTCTCTGTCAGTCTGATAGACCGCGCCTCGAGTCCAACATGTTTGGCTAGAAGTTTTCTCGCTGATCGACCAGCACACAGAAGCATTGGTACATAGACATTAACTGGCAAGTGCTGGTCTTCACCTGGCACAAGTCTACTGGCACAACGGACAATCTGAAATAACGGACGTAATTTTATTTATTTTATTCTGTCAGTAAGGCTTATATGGCCAGGCCATGCAAATATGATGACGAATGATTCTCATCTCTCTAACTCACCCATTACTAAAAACTCAGGGAATGACATTTTTCAAAGGCCCATAGACAAACCGCAACTTACATATTTTACATGTTTTATTTTTTAATTTAATTCAGTTTCGTTTTATAATCCCATATTTCAAAAGCCTCATTAATTTTATTCTTTAAGAAAATTATATTATTATCGTTAACTAATCTAATTAAGATTCATTCAATTATGCTCTCAACGATGTCATTAAGATTCATTCAATTATTCTCTCAACGATGTCATTAAGATTCATCAACGATGTCATTAAGATTCATTCAATTATTCTCTCAACGATGTCTACTATTAATATATTTATATGTACATTATTTTTTAAGT
Source organism: Omphiscola glabra (assembly GCA_964017045.1). Lineage (NCBI taxonomy): Eukaryota > Metazoa > Mollusca > Gastropoda > Lymnaeidae > Omphiscola > Omphiscola glabra. Next base: position 32,346,616 of record OZ024796.1, on the reverse strand, counting down.
TTATTATTTAAAAAATAACTATTACAAGGTAGGTCTATTTAGCCTTTATAAGTGTTGACTAAAATAATTAATTATGATAATTATTATTATTATTATTATAACTAGGCCTTTTTAACAGAGGCACTACCAAGATTCATGTCACTCGGGGAAGTAATCTGATGGTGTCACCCCACATTTCCCACCACCCCCCTTTTTTTCAACAACCCCCCCCCCCTTTTTTTTTCCAAGCTGCACCGAGTTATTCTTAACCAGATCATATAGTAACGCTTGTAGTAATGTTTCTAAATTAAGTCCTAACTAAAGCAACAAAAGGCATAAGATAACTTAAGATTGGACTAGCAGCGTATAAAAAAGCAACGAAGTTACTTTTTATTGTGACATTAAACTTTACACTTAAAACGTTACTTTCCCGATCTTCAAAGATGCAAATCACTTCATCAAAATCAACATTCTCTCCACATCACATTCGATTGACGGAATTGCAATACCAGAAAGCCCGAACTGTTCCATGGCAGATCGCAAAAAGTTCTTTATCAGTTGAAGATTGAACTTTTCCTCTTACATGAAGCCACAGAAAAATAGATCATGATAAATAAAAAAAATTGTAGGCTTAATGAGAGCCCTGCTTTGGTGGCACCCTGCTCTAGTGGCACCCTGCTCTGGTTGCACCCTGCTCTGGTTGCACCCTGCTCTGTTGGCAACCTGCTCTGGTAAAATCCTGCTTAGTTGGCACCCTTATCTCCCTGGTGACATCTTGTTCAGGTGGTACACTGCTCTGTCTTATTACACCCTGTTCTAGCAACCTGTTAAGGTGGCAATCTGTTCTGCTAACACCCTGTTCCTGTGGAACCCTGTTCTATTTGCAACCTACTCTGATGGTATCCTGCTCTGTTTGGTAACACCTTGTTCTGGTGGCTACCTGCCCTGTTATGGTGGCAATCTGGTTTTGTGGCAGACAGTTCTTGTGGCACTCTGTTCTGGTGATACCATGTTCTGGTGACAACCTGCTCTGGTGACACCCTGTTCTGCTGGCACCCTATTCTGGTTGCACCCTGTTCATGAAATTATCTCAGTTCTGTTAAGACGCCGACTTGAGCGAGCTCTGTCAAATAATTTTTCAATTGGGTGCCACCCTCTTTGGGGGTGTCACCTGATGCGGTCCGCAACCCCCAGTGATGACAATGCCTATTTTTATCAGCATTTTATTTTTCATTATTAATTATCTTTTTTTTGCCCGGGTTTGGGTACTGGTAGAACAACGATTCCTCAAATGTTCATATTTTAGCGAAAACAATATTAAACCCAAACAAATTAATGGTTCATTACAACTTACTATAGGATTAAAAAGATGAGAAATAACTCACCTGTGGCAGTGGAAATTTGGTGACCAACTCCTCCAAGGGGTAGGCGTCTTGACTCCAATCAGCTGCTTGATTGACAGGGTTATTTATGACCGATGGAGACAGCCGGGAACTGTCCCTCTTCTCCTGCTCTTGTCCGGCCGCTGGACGTAGACGTGTTGCTTTCTTTTTCCGTAACATTGTCTTTGATCAGCTGCTAGTCAGTCGCTGTGTGTGTACATAGTTATTCCATCATATATATGACAAACAAAAATCATTTAAACTGTTCCTAAATGAGTTACACATGGAAGGCGTGGAAGTCTCAAAATATCCGTAGTTACCTTTCTTACACAACATAAATAAATAGACTGTTAAGATTATTTACTTGATGACATCATCCACATGTATTTCTAACTACGATGGCATCCATAAGTATTTCTAGCTGAGACCATATCATCCACACACATTCCTATCTAAGATGACATCATTAGATTTGCTAGAGACCATATTATCCACATGCATTTATAGCTAGGACCATATCATCCACATGTATTTCTAGCTGAGATGACATCGTCCACGTGTATTTCTAGCTAAGATGACATTAGCCACATTTATTTCTTGCTAAGATGACATCATCCACATGTATTTCAAGCTAAAAGCACATCATCCGCAAATGTACACTTAAAATAAGAAGGAAATATTTTAAAAAAAATGTAGAAGAAACTCTGAAAATGGGGACGAAATAAAACAACAAAAGTGTCAACAAGAAGATATCTTCAGTGAACAAACAACGAGTAACACAATTTTTAAAAATTAAAAATAGATATTTCCTTATGTATAACTTGTTTGCAGTCTCCCTCCCCACCTCCCCATCCCTATTATCGGTGTACACTTAGTGGCCAACTACTCCCATCTTCAATGTACTAAAAAATATTATTATAATAAGTGGCAAGATTCAAATCTAGAAATGAAATCTTGACATTTAACGTACCCTAAGGATAATCAGTAAATGAAAATCTATTTTTAGCTAACATGATAGGTAAACGTATAATGTGCATTATATCTGAAGTTTCGTCAACTTCTTTGGGATAAAACTGAAACATGTTCGTTACGTTAGCTTTAGCGTTATCTTAGCACGTAATTTCAAAGTCACGTAGAAACTTTTCCCAGCACTTTAACCAGATCTCAAACAGAAGACGAGCCTTTATTTTATATAATAAAACTCACAATGAAAACAAGTTCAAAAATCATAACTTACTCAAATAGGACACATGTTTATAGATAATGACTAACTCCAATAGGACACATGTTTATAGATAATGACTAACTCCAATAGGACACATGTTGATAGATAATAACTAACTCAAATAAGACACATGTTGATAGATAATAACTAACTCAAATAGGACACATGTTGATAGATAATAACTAAATCAAATAGGACACATGTTTATAGATAATGACTAACTCCAATAGGACACATGTTGATAGATAATGACTAACTCCAATAGGACACATGTTGATAGATAATAACTAACTCAAATAAGACACATGTTGATAGATAATAACTAACTCAAATAGGACACATGTTGATAGATAATAACTAAATCAAATAGGACACATGTTTATAGATAATGACTAACTCCAATAGGACACATGTTGATAGATAATAACTAACTCAAATAAGACACATGTTGATAGATAATAACTAACTCAAATAGAACACATGTTGATAGATAATAACTAAATCAAATAGGACACATGTTTATAGATAATGACTAACTCCAATAGGACACATGTTGATAGATAATAACTAACTCAAATAAGACACATGTTGATAGATAATAACTAACTCAAATAGGACACATGTTGATAGATAATAACTAACCCAAATACAACACATGTTGATAGATAATAACTAACTCAAATAGAACACATGTTGATAGATAATAACTAAATCAAATAGGACACATGTTGATAGATAATAACTAACTCAAATAGAACACATGTTGATAGATAATAACTAACTCAAATAGGACACATGTTGATAGATAATAACTAACTCCAATGTAACACAAACCAACAGTAACTGTAACAGTAAGTAGATAAGACGAGAGTGATTCAACCTGTCAACACAGCCCATGAAACATGTCCACTACAGGTAACATGTCCACCACAGGTAAAGTGCCCGCTACAGGTACTGCCGTCGTGGGATCGATCTCCACCGATCTCTTATCAGGTTCCATCGATTCACACGTCAAATTTTTCAACGATCCAATGGCGGTAAAATGTCACGTCATGGATTAAAGGCTTGGGGAATTGGGAAGAGAGGGTAGGCGTCGAATGTATGAACCTAAACGAACTGTGCCCCCGTACTCTCTATATTACCTTTGATGTACCCAATTCTTTCACCCCCCCCCCCCCACACACACACACTTTTTAACCAGGAACGTGCAAGGCTCCGCAGAAAACTCGTTTTTAACCATAGCGGCCCAACTTCACAGTCCCCACAAATCGATAGGTAGAATGAACAAGAAACCTGACTTTTGACACGCATCAAGTGCGTGCCAACACACTGGGCTAGTAAGATTCTTTAATAACTCAACACACGAACGGCACAGAGAAACTGAGGCTTCAGCTGTGTACACCGGCTGCCGTGCAGAGAAACTGAGGCTTCAGATGTGTACACCAGCTGGCTTGTGTGTGTCTGGCACAGAGAAACTAAGGCTTCAGCTGTGTACACCGGATGGCGTGTGTGTGTCCTAGTTACTCAACACCTGAACGGCACAGAGAAACTGAGCTGTGTACACCGGCTGGCGTAGGTCTGTCTGGCACAGAGAAACCGAGGCTTCAACTTTGTACACCAGCTACCGTATGTGTGTCCTAGTTACTTAAATTGTTAAACCACAATGAACCACAAAAAGGATGTAAGTGCTGCACTTAAGTTTTAAATTTATGATTAGGCTTCATCCGAAGGTAGAAACGTTTAAATAAAGTAAAAGGAATATAAGAAATGTTAGCACCTGGTAGTGTGCAAAAGTCTGTGAGATAAATACCTGTAAAAGGAAATGTAATTTTCTCGACTACGATCTGTTATCAACTTTACTTTGCATTTGTAACCATGACATGGATGTGTGTAACTTGAGTTGTTGCCATTGTGGTTTTTTTAGTTGGACTTCCTTAAAATTTTAGTGCGTGCCTACAATTAATAACATTGGTGCCTACAATTAATAACATTGGTGCCTACAATTAATAACATTAGTGCCTACAATTAATAACATTGGTGCCTACAATTAATAACATTAGTGCCTACAATTAATAACATTGGTGCCTACAATTAATAACATTGGTGCCTACAATTAATAACATTGGTGCCTACAATTAATAACATTAGTGCCTACAATTAATAACATTGGTGCCTACAATTAATAACATTGGTGCCTACAATTAATAACATTAGTGCCTACAATTAATAACATTAGTGCCTACAATTAATAACATTGGTGCCTACAATTAATAACATTAGTGCCTACAATTAATAACATTGGTGCCTACAATTAATAACATTGTTGCCTACAATTAATAACATTGGTGCCAACAATTAATAACATTGGTGCCTACAATTAATAACATTGGTGCCTACAATTAATAACATTGTTGCCTACAATTAATAACATTGTTGCCTACAATTAATAACATTGTTGCCTACAATTAATAACATTGTTGCCTACAATTAATAACATTGGTGCCTACAATTAATAACATTGTTGCCTACAATTAATAACATTGGTGCCTACAATTAATAACATTGGTGCCTACAATTAATAACATTGTTGCCTACAATTAATAACATTGTTGCCTACAATTAATAACATTGTTGCCTACAATTAATAACATTGTTGCCTACAATTAATAACATTGGTGCCTACAATTAATAACATTGTTGCCTACAATTAATAACATTGGTGCCTACAATTAATAACATTGGTGCCAACAATTAATAACATTGTTGCCTACAATTAATAACATTGTTGCCTACAATTAATAACATTGGTGCCTACAATTAATAACATTAGTGCCTACAATTAATAACATTGGCGCCAACAATTAATAACATTGTTGCCTACAATTAATAACATTAGTGCCTACAATTAATAACATTGGTGCCTACAATTAATAACATTGTTGCCTACAATTAATAACATTAGTGCCTACAATTAATAACATTGGTGCCTACAATTAATAACATTGGTGCCTACAATTAATAACATTAGTGCCTACAATTAATAACATTGGTGCCTACAATTAATAACATTAGTGCCTACAATTAATAACATTGGCGCCAACAATTAATAACATTGTTGCCTACAATTAATAACATTAGTGCCTACAATTAATAACATTGGTGCCTACAATTAATAACATTAGTGCCTACAATTAATAACATTGGTGCCTACAATTAATAACATTGGCGCCAACAATTAATAACATTGTTGCCTACAATTAATAACATTAGTGCCTACAATTAATAACATTGGTGCCTACAATTAATAACATTGGTGCCTACAATTAATAACATTGGTGCCTACAATTAATAACATTAGTGCCTACAATTAATAACATTGGCGCCAACAATTAATAACATTAGTGCCTACAATTAATAACATTGGTGCCTACAATTAATAACATTGGTGCCTACAATTAATAACATTGGTGCCTACAATTAATAACATTGGTGCCTACAATTAATAACATTGGTGCCTACAATTAATAACATTGGTGCCTACAATTAATAACATTGTTGCCTACAATTTATATTTTTGTGCCTACAAGTAATAACATTGGTGCCTACAATTAATAACATTCGTGCCTACAAGTAATAACATTGGAGCCTACATTTAATAACATTGGTGCCTACAATTAATAAAATTGGTGCCTACATTTACATGGAAAGATCACTAACTTGAAACCTAACAAACAGCCTGTGTTATATTTTACAATGGCAATAAAATAAACGGAAAATATAACTATACGATATAAATAGATAGATCACAATAATCGTGATTCACAAAAGTTACAGCCGTTAGAAAACAATCACACTAGCTTATAAAAACACCTAATGTACTAATGAGTATGAGACGTTTCTATTTGCTCTTGAAGCACTGTGTGCTCAGCACCTTAGCACCTCTCATTCAAAAATCTTATGCTGCCTAATTGGTATTATATAAAATATTGAAATAAAAGGACAAGTTACAAAAGTGAAATTCACCATTGGATGTATAAAACCAGGCGTATCACATCGAAGGAATTAAGCGAAACAAAGAATGAGAAACTAGAAAAAAAAAGACGCAAACAAAAAAAAAGCAACGAACGTGTCGGCAAGAATCCTTTTTTAGCTCTTTCTGTCCTCTTGCTGTCTTCTTGCTGTCCTCTTGCTGTCGTCTTGTTGTCCTCTTGCTGTCTTCTTTCTGTCCTCTTGCTGTCGTCGTGTTGTCCTCTTGCTGTCTTCTTGCTGTCTTCTTGCTGTCCTCTTGTTGTCTTCTTGCTGTCCTCTTGTTGTCTTCTTGCTGTCCTTTTGCTGTCTTCTTGCTGTCCTCTTGCTGTCTTCTTGCTGTCCTCTTGCTTTCCTCTCGGATACTACAAGGCAGCTGTGTTTAGTTTTATTCCTATATTGTTTTTACTGATCTTTGTTCGCTGAAGAAGGCTCACATACCTTACCTATGTACCATACATAACATACGTATAGCACCAATAAAGGAAATAAAACGAAAATGACAGCGGTGACAATTATTTCTTATCTCCCCATGAACCACAAGCCTTGACAAGGAAGTCAACAAATAATACAGGTTTTTTGGGTGCTTTTTTTTTATTATGTCCTGTTAAAAGTAAGGACAGTAAGTCATGCGTGCTCTGTACACACAACGAAGTCTACCCGATATCGTGACAGACAACTGGGACACCGATTCCTCCACCACCCACCCAGCACAAGAGATTCCTCACCCACCCACCCAACACAAGAGATTCCTCCCCCACCCACCCAACACAAGAGATTCCTCCCCCACCCACCCAACACAAGATATTCCTCCCCTACCCACCCAACACAAGAGATTCCTCCCCTAACAACATAACACAAGATATTCCTCCCCTACCCACCCAACACAAGAGATTCCTCCCCTAACCACATAACACAAGAGATTCCTCCCCTAACCACATAACACAAGAGATTCCTCCCCTAACCACCCAACACAAGAGATTCCTCCCCTAACCACATAACACAAGAGATTCCTCCCCTAACCACATAACACAAGAGATTCCTCCCCTAACAACATAACACAAGATATTCCTCCCCTACCCACCCAACACAAGAGATTCCTCCCCTAACCACATAACACAAGAGATTCCTCCCCTAACCACATAACACAAGAGATTCCTCCCCTAACCACCCAACACAAGAGATTCCTCCCCTAACCACATAACACAAGAGATTCCTCCCCTAACCACATAACACAAGAGATTCCTCCCCTAACCACATAACACAAGATATTCCTCCCCTACCCACCCAACACAAGAGATTCCTCCCCTAACCACATAACACAAGAGATTCCTCCCCTACCCACCCAACACAAGAGATTCCTCCCCTAACCACATAACACAAGAGATTCCTCCCCCAACCACCCAACACACGAGGATTGTGCATTGATATTTTAAGCTGGAAGCCAACTCATTTTTTTTCGTTTCACAAATTATAAGCACCCCCCCTCCCACCTTTACTAAACATTCGATCAAAGCTTGAAATCATGTATCCGGAACACAGCAAAACATTACCACTAGTAGGTTTGGACATAATCGTTGGCGGATCTCCAAGAATATTAGAAAGGGGCACCATGAAGCGACTGGGGTCAATGGTGAATGGTGGATTTAGGCGGTGAACTACATAGGCAAGGGGCCGTTCATAAAGTACGTCACAATCTGTGGGGGGGGGGGGGGGGGGCGCCCAGAATATGGAACACGAAGATTTGGGGGGGGTGTAAAATGTCTAATATTTTTTATCACACACATAAAGCCTGAAATGGACAGTGCTATTAAAATGTCTGCTGTCATAGATGTATTCTGACAGAAGATTTCACTTTTATCAATTTAATAGTTAAATAGTAAATGTGTTTTAGATTAAATTTCAGTTACTTATTAATTATTTATCAAACACATTTCAGTGTGATGTACTTAAGGCGAGGGGTGTCTGAGACTTGTGACAGGGAAGAAAGGGGTAAAACGTGTCCAAAAATAGCTAACTAACTGCAAGGCCTGATCATTTTGACATTCTGTCAACAAGCATTATTCTGTCAATTCTTTCAATTTTTCCAACGTTTACTTGGGGTAAACGATTTGTTTTGAAAGGGATTTATACTTTCCAAATGAGCAGCTGTATCAAAATCATAGACTTGTATCGTCCCCATTACCAAACAGTGAAAGGAAAACAAGAAGAATCCCCTGGGTGAGTTCGTCTGCATCGTTATTTTGATTAAAACATTTGTTTGTTTGTTTTTCATGGCTGATATAAAGTTTGAAACAATAAAAATTAGTGACCTCATGGTATGTTGGAGAGATGAGATTTGCTACATAGGAGCCAGAATGATCAATTCATTGATCGTGGGCCCTCAGAATATAGAAAAAAAGAAGAAGATATGTATACATTATGAAAAATTTAAGCTAAATTCATTTTCGATTTGTTTAACTGATGAAGGCGATGTAGCGATACAATTTCATTTGAATTGATCCATTTAATTCAATCTTCGTATACAAGAAAGGGCAGAGCGACCTAAGATAATACAAAAATACACTTTTCCTTAGGTTTTTCTGTCCTTTTTTTGTGTGTTAGTTTCGGTGTGGTCTCAAAAATTTTTAAAACGATAGCAAGAATATGAAAAAGCTTGAAAAAAAATGAGTAAATGAAAGTAAATATTTGTAATTTGGTCAGGAGTTTGGGGTGGGTGGGGGAGAAGATGGGGCTGGGGAGGGGGTGGTAATAAAATAAATTGATTTCAGTGAGCTGCTTAACGAGCATCTATATTCAGCATAAAATATATTTAGGTAGGTTTGAAAATAAAACAGCGTCTGTCATTGCTGTTTTAGTGATTTTTTCCAATTTTTTTTTATTTATTCGAGACTAAACATACTTTAAAATATACACACAGCCTAGGCATGGTGAAAAAATCTTGACATAGCCTGGGCGTGAATTAAAATGTAATTATTAGAAAGTCATACTATGAACAAATCTACAGTTCCTTTATTGTTATTAAATTTAAAAATAAATTTTCCTTGAAATGAATTTTCTAAAATTTATTTGACCAGTTTGCGGGGGTCTAAGAAAGTAAATAGTAAATCCCCGGAGAAACCTGCTTTAAATACTCCGCAGAATAATTTGACCGGAATTGTGTCTGACTTTTATAATAGAAAGAAGGTTGACAATAGTTAGTCATACACACAAAACGCGCTTATTATTTTTTTAAATTGTGAAAGCCAAAGGAAGGACGCGCAAATTCCTATTGCAACTGTAATAGGTACGCCCCTGAAGTGTGAATACGAAGTTGGGGGGGGGGGGAGAGATTGCGACCCGGGCATTGGAGAAATTAATGAAATGTCTTTATCCCGATAGTTGTGGCTAGTCGTCCATGATGACATCTTTTTATCTTAAGCACTCCAGGTGTAACAGGACCGTGAAGGGCCGTGGGGTGCAATTTATTCTGTTGGACTCATTCGTCAGCTGGTTGACGGAAGTGACTCCTTGAAATAGGTGATGACAAGATTTTCATAACTAGCGATAGCGAACTTTGGCAAAATCGTCTTTTATTATTAATATTGTTTTAAACTATGCCCCTGATTAAAACGCTTGGTGATTTCGTTACAGTTCGTTGGTGTTGAATGACAAGAATCTAGTCAGACAGTTCGTTGGTGAAAAGAATCTAGAAAAGTATCTAGTCCAATATATGAGTCATATACACCCCCATCCAAAAAAACCGCCTCTTACCCGCCTTGTACATGAATAGAGGAAACAGGCTATAAAAAAGGGGGCTACAGAAATGTCAGGGTTTCCCCAGGGCTCGGTTCTGACCTCCCAAGCAAGACTGTTCGCAGACGACACGGCGGTGTATAGGAATATCACCAACAGTTCTGAACAGGACCAGCTACAACAGGACCTCCATCGGTTAGCCGAGTGGGAGATGAGCTGGGACATGGAATTTCATCCCATCAAGTGACAGATACTTTCAGTCTTCAGAAGCAGATCCCTTCTACACCACCCTTACGAATTGCATGGCCATATTCTTGAGCCAGTTTCCTCCGTAAGGTACTTGGGTGTTAACATCCAAAGAGAGGTCCGCTGGGACGAGCACTTTAACAATGTGTGCAACCGGGCAAACAAGACCCTGGTGTTCCTAAGGCAAAATCTGAAGATCGGCAACTCAAGCGTGAAAGAAAAAGCCTATAAAGCCTTTGTCCGGCCGCTTTTAGAGTACGCATCTTCAGTCTGGGACCCATTTACCCAGAAGAGCATCGATAGGTTGGAGGCGGTCCAGCGACGGGCAGCACGCTTTGTCCTGAACCGCTACAGAAACACCTCAAGTGTTGGCAGCATGCTGGAAACACTGGGATGGTCACCTTTGGAAGAACGACGACGGCTATCTAGGCTTTCCATGTTGTACGAGATTAAAAAAATGGGCTGGTCCACTGCTCCAGTATTAAGCAGAAAGTCGTTTATCTCCCCCAAAGATAAGGAAGAGGCCACGATAGGCAAATAAAAAGAAGAACTCAGTACAGGAGCTCCTCATTCCTGCCAAGGACAATAAGGGACTGGAAAAGCTTCCAAAAGCAACAGTTGAGGCGACTACACTTGACACATTTGCGTCTATTGCATCCTGTCTTCCAACCCCCAGTTCATAATACTATTGCTGAGTTACCCTTGCAACCAGTGAAGCATCCCCTTCAAAACAATGCACAGTAACATCGCGAGCCCCTCTGAAACATAGGAGCCAGAATGATCAATTCATTGATCGTGGGCCCTCAGAATATAGAAAAAAAGAAGAAGATATGTATACATTATGAAAAATTTAAGCTAAATTCATTTTCGATTTGTTTAACTGATGAAGGCGATGTAGCGATACAATTTCATTTGAATTGATCCATTTAATTCAATCTTCGTATACAAGAAAGGGCAGAGCGACCTAAGATAATACAAAAATACACTTTTCCTTAGGTTTTTCTGTCCTTTTTTTGTGTGTTAGTTTCGGTGTGGTCAAATCTTGCATCTCAATTTTGACCCACTTCGCGACCTCCGATCAGCTGAAACTATTCACAATACCTATCCCAGATGAAAATACAACCCATCATGATCAATATTTCACCAGCGACCTCCACTGAACCTTGAGTTACCTTTGCGGATATCCGAGGATCGAAAATTTGTTAAGTACACCAGGTTTTCACTACAACGTTTAAGCTTATGAAAGGCTACTCATTCCCGATAACAATCAACCATGACAACAAACGATTTATCACAGACATGTCCCCACTGACATCACAGACAGGTCCCCACTAACATTACAGACAGGTCCCCACTGACATCTTCAAGACTAAACGGTATACATTAAAAAAATGAAAAATAATTTTTTTTAAAAAACCAAACTTTTTCAGAAATGTTCTTAAAAGTATAAAATAAATGTCCCCCCAACTCGAGAGTTGTTATATTAATAGAACTAAAAACTCGTGGGTTGTTTTCTTAATCACATTAGTTGTTTGTGCAGTGAATGTTTTAGTGTCTCGAGTCCAGTAGTAAGATAGAGGATACCAGATGGAAAGAGAGAGGATTGGAAGAGAGCATGAGAAATAATTTCTGTGAGAGAGAGAGAGACAGACAGACAGACAGACAGACAGACAGACAGACAGACAGAGACAGAGAGGCAGAGGGCGATGGAAGAATTGGTTCAGCACACGATGACATGACCTGGAAGGCTCAGGTAACATAAGTCATTCACCTACCTGTCTCTAAGGGAAGTTGCTGTGGCGACTGCGGTTTGTGCCTTTGCAGGTGAAGCGACAGTTATTTGATTTAAAAATAAATACAGTAATCTCACCTCTTGTGTCAGCCGAGTGCAGTTTTCTATAATACTTTGATAGTTCTAAAACGTCTTGCACCCGGTCTAAGATTTTGATAGGTACTTAAGTAGTCCAGTAGCTCATTAATTGCTGAAATATGTTCGATACGGAGACACACATTTAATCCTGGCGTGTATTTGAATCACTGTCACAACACGGATAGTATTATTGCTTTTTATAAACTTGTTCCATCAAACAATTCATCCTACAACAGAATCACTACTTGTTGTATGTCCATCAGTTCCAGTTATATGTCATTGGTTTCCAGTTTCAAGAAAACGCCTTTTAGCGTTAGTAAGAATCAAAAAACTTCCTTGTTCATGAAGGCCATTTTTACAGCTCAAGTGCTGCACCAAAATAACATATTTTATTCCTTCTTCAATTCAAGGAACGGTAATAAGATCCTATGAGATTCCTTCACGTCGATTATTGTTCGTGTTGTTGGCCATTGGTCCCCCCCCCCTGCTAGGCACTGTGGTGTACAACCCAACATAAACCCGTGCACCGGAGTATATCAGAACCCAAGCGGCGCTGTCATTGTGATGCACTGGAGCAGTGAGAATGAGACACAGCGGTGAGGTACTCTGGGGTGTCCCCAGTGAGGTACTGTGGGGTGCCACCAAAGAGGTACTGTGGGGTGCCACCAGTGAGGTACTGTGGGGTGCCACCAAAGAGGTACTGTGGGGTGCCCACGAAATGTTTGTTGCATGATTAGGTGGAAAGGTAGTGGTAGTGGCGTAGGAAGTGGGGTGTATTGGAGGGCGGTCCAGCCCGGGCAGCATTTTTTTCCTTATATTGGGAAGCGACGTTTTTGTGGAAGAGCAGCGGAAAAAAGCTCGACTCGACACAGGCGGCAATAAACCTAGCGACACGGGTGATAAAATGTTTGTAAAATTGGCTTAGCCGGGAAGATTTAAAAGCAAAAACTCAAACATCATTGTAAAGTCTTGTCTGAGCTACAGCTGATTTAATACTATAAAGATCGTTTAGGCCCAGAGTAAAGTAATGCTTGGCCCTCCTACCAGATGGGAGGCAACTACTGAACACTGAAACAACATTGCATGTGACTGAAATGGTAGATATAATGAGGCAACTACTGAACACTGAAACAACATTGCATGTGACTGAAATGGTAGATATAATGAGGCAACTACTGGACACTGAAACAACATTGCATGTGACTGAAATGGTAGATGTAATGAGGCAACTACTGGACACTGAAACAACATTGCATGTGACTGAAATGGTAGATGTAATGAGACAACTACTGGACATTGAAACAACATTACATGTGACTGAAATGGTAGATGTAATGAGGCAACTACTGGACACTGAAACAACATTGCATGTGACTGAAATGGTAGATATAATGAGGCAACTACTGAACACTGAAACAACATTGCATGTGACTGAAATGGTAGATGTAATGAGACAACTACTGGACACTGAAACAACATTGCATGTGACTGAAATGGTAGATATAATGAGGCAACTACTGAACACTGAAACAACATTGCATGTGACTGAAATAGTAGATATAATGATGCAACTACTGGACACTGAAACAACATTGCATGTGACTGAAATGGTAGATGTAATGAGACAACTACTGGACACTGAAACAACATTACATGTGACTGAAATGGTAGATGTAATGAGGCAACTACTGGACACTGAAACAACATTGCATGTGACTGAAATGGTAGATGTAATGAGACAACTACTGGACACTGAAACAACATTGCATGTGACTGAAATGGTAGATGTAATGAGGCAACTACTGGACACTGAAACAGCACTGCATGTGACTGAAATGGTAGATGTAATGAGGCAACTACTGGACACTGAAACAACACTGCATGTGACAGGTTTGAAGTCAAAAGGTAAAGTAAACCGGATTCGGATACAGCGAATGTGATAACCGAATACCGTAAACTGAGTGACAACTGTAGACTTCACATGTGCCAGATGTGTATGTAAACGTTCTGTGACATCTTTGTGACAGTTATGCCCGTATGTGACAGATACTTTCGCAAGTCTGTGTTTGCGGCGATTCTGCGCTTTACAACCAGGTGTCTGCTGTGTCTAAGTAGGTTTTGTCTGCTGTGTCTAAGTAGGTTGTGGAGATTGATGATTCTCTCATCTGGGACAAATCTGCTTTTGATTATGACAGATGTGCCACTGGCAGGTGATGGTGACATAATAGTTCATGCATGTGCCAAACAAATTGACCCAGTTAAATAAACAAATGCTCGGCGCTCTTATACTTAAGCAAACATGTAAGCCCCACCCTCCCGGGCTTTACAAAGCGCACAGAAATATGTCATCGTGGACAATTTTCAGTTTGTTTAAATAACTGTCTAATCCCTAGGTTTGATCTGTCAGACACAAACGTCTCTGTGTGTACGAGGGGCATATGTGCAAGGTAAGGCAAAGAAAATGTGGGCCGGGGGATACAAGATTCACTGGGCCTGAATGGCGAAGGAAGTGGGTGCGGGGTCGAAGGTCCGCCCGGATGCACTTTTTCTTTTTAAAGAGGGGTGGCATATTCGTCCAAATTTAGAGTTTTTTCGAGGAATGGTGTTGTCGAAGTCTTTAGTCGCCCCAGGTGGCTCAAATCATAGATACGCCGCTGCTTGGGAACCTTAATCAGTATTCAAGTGTCGAAATCAGGGAGAGGAAGGGGGCAATGGTACCCAAACTCAAGATTTTTCTCTTTTGGTTAATTATTTTACAGTTGTTGTATTTACCAAGGTAACATTTTATTTTAAACGGTCCTTTTCATTTATAAAGGATTTAAACAAAACCCACAAGTGTATTTTGTTCATTGCTGGTCATGGGTAATTTGAGTAGTCCTCAACCTGTCCAACCCCACCTCACCTACACACACGCACCTCTTGAAACCACAGCCACACACTATCTGTGGTCTTTAAATAAACACAGATATCACGTGATTTTCACATTTGTGTTGTGCGCCACCGTGGTCGTAGTTTTGTTGATCTATCCGTGAATTTGGTTGTTATTATGTTGCTGTATACATGTACATGTCTTTGTTGCACATTATCGATTAGTTCAAAGGTCGCTTCATGTCATTGTGCCTACGCAGTCTTTTGTTATTAGGCTATAAGTAGGGGTGGTGAATAGGGCGCCTAACGCTTGGTGTGAATAGGACGAATAATACGGGGTGGTGAATAGAGCGCTTAATATCCGGTGTTTACAGGGCGCCTTATGCTTGATGTATGGGGCGTGGACTACGAGGTATATATTGGCTGCTCACGTATTTGATTATTTTGACCATGTTTCAAGTAGAGTGAGAGAATAGAAGCGGCTTTGTGAGCTGACAATAAAACGAGGCACCGTATTTGGTTTATTATTTATAGCTTGGTGAATTGTTGGGATTATTTTTGGTTAATTACCGCCATATTACCACTCTGAATGTCAAGATGACACAAAAACTTTTTAAAAATGGTATGTTTGTTTTAAGTGGTTCTCGAAAGTGATTATGATTAATGTATATATTAATATAACCAGCTATCAGCAAAGAATGAGCCACTTTGACAGCATAACTCTGTGACTGATGTCAAGGATAATGGGTAAAGGAGTGTCCCTTTTCTAAATCAGTTTCTCAGACTCTGACAATGAAATTTTAAAAAATAATAATTTAAAAAAACAATAATCAGCTGTTGTTAATATCGAGACATATTGATAACGACCTGACATTTAATTAATGATTGATCATGTTTATTATTTTACAATATTAACATTGATGTTGACATTGACCCAAAGAGTGCTATAAATATATTATAATTTCAATATACTGCTATCAACTGCCAGTTTCCACATCTGTCAAACGCATAAATCTCAAAATCTGACTAAATGCTGCCCATTGCTAACTCCCACAATTGCCCCATTACCCCATTTCGGTCAGATTTTCATTATATTATGAACAACAGTTCATTCCTTTGCTTACATGAAAAAACCTCACGAACAAACCTCATGAACAAACATCATGAAAAAACATCATGAAAAAACATTATGAACAAACCTCATGAACAAACCTCGTGAAGAAACCTCGTGAAGAAACCTCGTGAAGAAACCTCGTGAAGAAACCTCGTGAAGAAACCTCGTGAAGAAACCTCGTGAAGAAACCTCGTGAACAAACCTCGTGAACAAACCTCGTGAACAAACCTCGTGAAGAAACCTCGTGAAGAAACCTCGTGAAGAAACCTCGTGAACAAACATCATGAACAAACCTCATGAACAAACCTCATGAACAAACCTCATGAACAAACGTTATGAACAAACCTCATGAACAAACCTCATGAACAAACCTCATGAACAAACCTCATGAACAAAGCTCATGAAAAAACCTCATGAACAAACCTCATTTACAAACCTCATGAACAAACCTCTTGAACAAAGCTCTCAGTTTCAGCTCAAAGAAGGTTTGTTAACGATCCATCAGTACATTTTACTTTAACGTCTAAATTTCACATCGAAATAACTTGACTACGTCCAGAAACTTGATTACGTCCAGAAACTTGACAACGTCCTGAAAACTTTAGGATGACTGGAATAAATGAAAAATTTCTTTCAGGCCTTTGAAGCTTAACAAAAACTGAAATAGTCAGCGTTTTTCTTTATTATTTGCTTATTGCTATGAAAGCTAGAGCAATTAAAAACTGAGTTTTAGTTTTTTGGGTCATTTCTAAATGGGATTCTAATGTTGTTCTTTTCTGGAAATGGAATCAATTTAAATCTGTTAAAAAGTAATCTACTTTTATGCAAGTATATTTAACCTCTGATGCCTGCGCCGCATCTTGACATCAAATGGCAAGACAAAGTGATGTCCTGTCTCAAAAAAATATGTGCAGCGTCCCAGCCATTTTAATCCAAAGACGCCTCCTTTGGCTTGGGCACGTCAAGCGAATGCAACCTGGTCGCATACCTAAAGACGTGCTGTACAGCGAGCTGGCGACAGGGAAAAGGGCAGTTGGACGGCCTAGTTTCAGAAACATAGACATATGCAAAAGAGATATATGCGGCCAACATCAACATCTAAAAATGGGAGGACCTGGCGGAGGATCGATCCACATGGCGGGGCATCGTGAAGGAAGGATCACTGCGTGCCGAGGAGCTTTACAGGGCGGAAACAGCTGTAAAGAGAGCGCAGAGAAAGGCCAGAAAACACTGCTCCACCGCATTCGTGTGTGGGACTTGCAAAAGAGACTGCCACTCGAGGATCGGTCTCACTAGCCACACCAAGAGCTGCAATCAGACAAGATAAATCTATCGTCTCTCGTAGACGGAAAGATGCCATACCATATTAATATTATTTTTTATTTTAAGCATTTATCTGAATGTGGGAGTTAAGATGTTGTAGTATAGAAATTTGACATTTTTTAATATCATCTTTGTATTCTATTGTACTAATTGTAATGTGAGAGCAAATTTAAGTTTTATAGGCATAATCTTAAAGTACGTGTTTTGTCATATTCTGTTTTTAAATTTCTTGGGAGAATAAAATAAATTGGAAAGTTTATTTATTATTTTTCTTATTTTAGATGGGAATCGAACCGAAAAAACAAACTCGAACCCTACTGACGACCGAACCCGAACTTCAACGAACGAACTCGAACTTCAACGAACGAACCCGAACTTCAACGAACGAACCCGAACTTCAACGAACGAACCCGAACTTCAACGAACGAACCCGAACTTCAACGAACGAACCCGAACTTCAAAGAACGAACCCGAACTTCAACGAACGAACCCGAAATTCAACGAACGAACCCGAACTTCAACGAACGAAGCCGAACTTCAACGAACCAACCCGAACTTCAACGAACGAACCGAAACTTCAACGAACCAACCCGAACTTCAACGAACGAACCCAAACTTCAACGAACCAACCCGAACTTCAACAAACGAACCCAAACTTCAACGAACCAACCATAACTTCAACGAAACCAACCCGAACTTCAACGAACGAACGAACCTGAACCGTTATCTCGCAACTTGTTCAAAGCAACAATGTTTTACAAATGTCGGCTCGAACACACCAAACTGCAGTGGGTGCTGAACCCAAGCTTTAGTTTTTACCAAACACGAACTGAACACTGATGAAGACTGAACCAATCCATTTATATATTAATTATATATGTATGTGTATATATATATATATATATATATATATACATACACGGTACTGTTTAAGATTTAATATGCTTATATGAATGGTTTTTGTTGGACTGGTGAAGTCATTGGCCGAAACGTTTAAATTTGTATTTGTGTAACTATATTTAAGGCTTAACATAATATATTATTTTTGCACAAATTGTTGATGTCTCATTAATATGTTGTGTATAGATTTTATTTTATTTATTCATAGTAGTCTTTACGACGAAATTTCAATATTTGCAAAGCAAGAGGAGAAAATTATTAATAATCATGATTATATTTAACTATACAGATTTTTTTTTAAAAACTTTTCTATTCCAGTAAATTATTCTATTAAGTCAATTTTACTTAATTTTATATTTAATGGTCATATATATATATCTATCTAAATGTTGTTCGTCCGTCGAGATCGACTAGGACCATCTGGTCATCCGGTTCAAAACTACCTGTCACCACAGGACTTGGGATGCTGGGTGTTGGATGACTGATGACTTGCGCGGGTGACTTTGTTTAAATTGAGGAAGAGTTGCGCAGAGTCAACCTCACTCTCTCGTCCTGGCCACAATGTCCAGTGGCAAGACTAAGTCAACCTCACTCTCTCGTCCGGACCCACCGTGTCCAGTGGCAAGACTAAGTCAAGACGACTTTTAAAAAAATTACTTTCGGTGCGCCGTTCTGCAGGCGTCTCGATTTCATCGGTGCATATTCTCCATCGTTTAAAATAGTTTAGAGATTTTTATAAAGTTTACTTTGTGATCAACGCGTGTTGAATGTGTTTTATCTGCCTTGACTGGTGAAATCAAGGCGTGTTGAATGTGTTTTATCTGCTTTGCCTTTTCATCTTGTGGTTTTTTATCGCGAGGAACAACTGCTACGTGGATTTTTTTGGACGTCGTTGCCCTAACCCAAAACAAATACATAGCCGCCATATTGGAAAAAGTGATACGTCATCTTGTAAACAAATGACAAGATCAAAACAACCATTCAAAGACAAATGACAAGATCAAAACAACCATTTAAAGACAAATCGGCTACAGTAGACAAAAAGGAGGGACCCTGATCTTGGAGAGGAAAAACGAGAACGCCGTTCAAACTAAAATACAGGAATCTGTTCTCAAGTTCTTCGCAAAATTACAACCCACATAAATCAAAACTATAATGGGGTGTACAGGAAGAGCAGTTCGTCCGCCTTGGTCCTCTCCTGTCACTCAACTCTCACCTGTGGTTCCCTGTAGCTGTTGGCATGCAACAGCGGCCTTACCCTGGGCAACAGCTTCCACTAGCCGGCTAAACCAGGTGAGGATAACTGATGGGCCTCAAACCCTCGGTCAATTAGGTCTGCATGCGAAGCCTGGGCATCGACGGATCCTGCGGAGGACACCATTTAGGTTCAACGGAGGTAAAAGAGCGATTACAGAAACGCACTGTCGAGTGTGTATAGCACCTCCCCGGGGTTCCGGTCGACAAGTCTGTAGTGGCTTGCCGATTTGGAAGCGCTGGCCACCGACCCCCTCGGCGTTAACCCGGGGTATATTACCACCATTGCGTGTCCCGCGTGGCAGACAGGGACATGCGTGGTAGTTGCTGGAATAAACGGCTCATACAGGGCTGCCACCTGTGATACTTCACAGGGGGGAGAAAAGGCAAACACAGGGTAGGGATCATGATTACAAGTTGCCGTTAAGGGATATGAGGCGATAGGCTGTGGTGGAAGCCTCTGGCCCATGATTCTAAATATGCATCCCTGAGAAAGCTGCTCATAGGCAACCGTTTCGTCCCTGCTACTTCGCGAATTAGTTGCGAGGTGGAAACCCACTGTAGAATCCCTCTTAGGGGGCGTCCGATGCTTCCACAGGACGGGTGGGGGAGATATTAGGACGTTAATTTACCGTCCCAGCCCCTAGGAAAGTGGACTGCGGACGCTTTAAACGCAGCGTCTTCGGTCGACCAGATGTCTCCGGGCGGGGAGGGTCTCCATCGGCAAACCCGATCGAGCAGTTGCTGGTGGGGACGCTTCACGCCCGGGGAGGTCTCTGGCGTTCCCCCGCACGGCCCGACGTCGGGGAAACCCGGCGGCTGGCAGGTGTGGGCGGGCGCCAGGGAGGGCATAAGGAGCGCGAGAGCTCGACGGCCCGCTGACGCCATTTCCTAATGAGACTGTTGAGACCCGCTGGTCCTCACTTGTGTGAGACCCGCTGGCTCACACAACCTACCGGTCACTTGTCAGTCACTTGTCACGTGATCGACTCATTTAGGCCAGTACTGATGATAATAATGACTCATAGTCAGAAACAATGGAAGTTTCCCAGTCAACCAGAAAAATGGTCAGTTATACGAAACACTGCCCATGTCCAGAGCGTGTGACCAAGCTTGGGACCAAGGGTCAGCTTGTGAACAATTGGTTGACCAAACAAAAAATTAGCATATAGTATATTAATCATATGTATGACCCAGAGGTCAGCGTTAGCTGGATCCAAGTATAAATAGAGTTGTAAGCCAGTTAGTCCATCTCTCTCGTCCATGTAATTACGGTAGTGTAATTGACAGACAAGCCAGAGCCTGGCTTATGACTATTGCTGTTGGCGTGTGTCCAATCAAGTGTCGTAGGGTTAGTAATATTAGTATTGTTGTTAGTTTCACGTGTTTGTAATGTTAGCATTTTGTTAGAGGATATGTTAGGATTATAGTTAGTTATCAAGTCATTGTTAGAATACTACGTTATATGAATGTATATGTATGATTAATTAATAATATGGTGATAAGACTGTAATTCTTAGTGGTAGCGTATATGTTGTATCTATTATTCTCTTTACAGCCAGTTAGTAGTTAGTAGTTAGTAGTTAGTTTAGTACAGTTAGTACGTTAGTTCAGTTCAGTCAGTTAAATGAGATTAGGCTCAGGGCTATCGAAGCATATGCCATAGCAGAGCTCAGTAGACTAGAACTCAGTACTGTATAAGACATCAGAGGTTAACAGTTTAACCCTGACGCAGTAATTGCACAAGGCAGATAATAACGAGCGAGTAACGCACTAAAGAGATAAGGTCAGCAGACGACCCAAACAGAAGTGTTGTAGAGGTAGCAGAGCGTGGCGAGCAGTTCCTCCCCACCCCCTGCACAGCTGAGTGACCAGTGGCGACCCTTCCAGGGCTTTGTGTGTGCTGTAAAGTCGGACGGTGTGTATAGCAGACGAGGAAGCAGAAATAGAGGGCAAGCCGAGAGACGAACGTTCCACCGAACGTCCAGCATCATAACATCGTATTATTCGTAAAGCATTCATTGTATCGATATTAAGTATTACTATTTGTATGTTTCTATATATTTTGTAGTGTAGTAATTAAATAATTATTTGTGGCTGAACCACTGGTGTTTATTAGTAATAGTAGCGTTACTGTGAGTGAGTGAGTGAGGATTAATATGGTATAACTGTCGAAGTAATCATTCCCTAGACATAGTTCATAGTAGTACTAATCTACGTCGCTCTAGGGACCTTTATCTATATATATATATCCCCTGTTCTGAAAGTATTATTCGTGGCCATAAAAGTTCCAAGTTCGACATTTTGGGGGGACCAGAAATAATATAGATAAGAAAAGGAAGAATTTTCGACAGAGACATTTCAGTGTGTATAGCAAGATGAGGCATGTAGAGCATCATTGGCCAATCACTGCATCCGTACCCATATATATATATATATACTAAGTGCTGCTAGGGTGACTGCCCACTTTGCTCCCTTTTGGTTCGCCACTGAACTTTGTACACACCCTTCAGGTATAAGTCTGCCACGTGTTGTCAAAGGCAGCGGACCTGGGAATGGATCAGTCACATAGTTGTCATGTGTATTTTCTATTTTATCTTTTAAAACTGAAACAATTTCAGCGTTGATGGGGGAATGATAAGAATTCTTAAACATAAACCATCCATATTGTGAAAACACGTGTACAAATCTTTTAGAGCAAAGAAAATCACTCGATGTTTTGTTTACTTTTAAAACTAATTTCTGGTCACGATCCTTAAACGCTGCGACACGAATAATCGTGTCCCTGGGCCAGTGCCCCACCTTCATATCCGTTAGTGTGGGGTCCGAGGCTCCACCTTCGTATCCGTTAGTGTGGGACCCAGGGCCCCACCTTCGCATTCGTTAGTGCGGGACCCATTCCACATTTGTATCCGTTTGCGTGGGACCCTACCCGGGTGCAAAAATACGCAAACTTTTTTTACGACCGCAGGAAAGCCTGCCTCGGAACGCCTGCACAGTTTTGGATGGGGTTTGGGGATAGTGACGAGGATCTACTGACTGGGAACCCAGGCGCTGTGATCTCGTCCTGGGAAAAACACAGCATCGTCTTCTTGAGACGGAGGGATGCCATTTTTAAAAAATGAAAAATACTATGAAATTTTTTAATTGCCCCACCCTTGTTCTGGTTTTGATAATTTTCTAAGTTTCCTTTCAATTCTCTCACTGATCCCTTCCTGATAGAGTTTTAAATGACGTCATGTCAAAGGATTGGTGACGTCCTTACGTTTCCTAAATGTGGGTCGATGCCCTGTCTACGGATTACACTGGCTTAGAATTTGGACTTACACCGAATCTAGTCAGTGAACATTAAATTTTTTTTTTAAAACCTCTTGATAGGTTCAGTGTGGCAACCTTCCGTCGACTTTAATGTGTAGCACACACAAAGAAAATCACCACCGCTTTTTATGAGAGATGCAAAGTGGGTCAACTACGCTACCTTCTTATATCATATGCTAAATTTAGGTCATAGTCACGCTTCAGTTCCTTATTCATGATCTCTAATAATTTAACGCGCCGAGGTTCTTAAATCGGCATCCATATAGGACCAAATTTAGCACATATATTCATCATTCATCTAGAATGAACTCTTGAGGGGTTATGAAATTTTTATAACGCTCCATTTGTGCTTCTTATTTGAGCTATATCAATAAAATTTACAACAAATACTCCTACATGAATAGATGAATCTTGACCAAACTTAGTACACTTACACTTGATTATTCATATTCAAATACCGAAGCATAATGATTTCATAATAGCCATTCCTCTGGCCGGGGCCCATATAATGTTTCCTTACATAAGCTATATAAATACTAATATGCTTAGTTATACAACACTATAGATTCTTTGTGAATGGATGGATCTAGACCTAGCTTTGTATCAATACCATTCATGGCCTGTATTGAAATATGGTGGATTTAAAATGAATAATATTCAATCCATTCAGGGCCCGTGTATAATTTTCCAGAAAGTTCGTTAATTTAAAAAAGCTATCTCTATGGCATTTTTGAACATATTTTAATGGGACAACTTTTAAATTTTAACTTTATTATTTATCTGCCTACTATTTATAGGCTCCCATATCTCAGGCCGAAATAAATCGGTACAATTATGGCATGGGCTCTCGTCGGGGCCCCTCTTTCAACTTAAATGTAATCAAGTTATTGTAGTGCATTTAGTTGTAGACATTTTTCACACGTTTCCAGGAGGTTATTAAATTTAATCTAGAATGTTCCAGAAAGTTCTATATCGTTCAACGGGGATATATAATGGGATCTTAAAGCGTAATGAATTGTTAGTTTAGTTCAATTCATTTCTATAATTTCATGGGTATTTTCTCTACCCTTTATAATCCTACTAGGAACATGATCCCACCGAGGAACAGGATCCTAATGGGGGAACGAGATACAACAGTAAACTGGAACCCACCGGTAATGCAATCCCATCAGGTAACGGGATCAAACCGGGATCGGGATCATATCAGGAAACGGGATCCCATCAGAGAAGAGGAGCCCACAGAGAACAGGATCCTAAGAGTGCGTCCATTAATTACATCAACAATTTTTACGCAATTTTTACCCCCTCCGCCCCACCCCCTTGTCAATGACCCCCCTAAGTAATTATGTCAACAATTTATAACCCCCCCCCCCCCACCTAAAAAAAAAAGAATTATAATATAAATAAAGATATAAAAACATTTTACTTTGTGCTTATCTATTTAAATGACACGAATTTAATTACATCTTTAGCTTGTTAATCAACAAGTTTTAAAAAATTACACTTAAATTTTATGATGCAAAATCAATTTTAAAAATATCATTGTTTGTGGAAGTATAAATATGATTATTGTAAGAATAGCTGACAATTGTAGCATAGTTTCTAGCTGCTATCATCTTCCCAGAGAGTAGCCAGGTGTTGCTCTATCGTAACAATGGTAATAGCAGCTGATTTATCATTTTCATCTTTCGGAACTGATAGACCAGACAAGTCAATATCATCCCCATCTAACCATTCAGCACTTAAAATAGAAGCTTTGTCGGTGTGAGCAATACTTGTCATAAGCTCTATCTGTCTCCTTGCAGCTACTCGCATTGGTTGAATCCTTTTTTGTTGAAGAGCAGGTTGTAATATCTCATGCTCAAGCGTGCATTGTCGGTGCTGCTTAAATTGCTTTTTCAACATGACTTGTGATTCAAAATAGAAGTTACAGATTTTGTACATCAAGCAGCGATGTTATTATTATTACTCACTTTACTTTCCCCTAATTCTAAAAATATCGTATTCTACTCTATCAATATCATTTATCTTGACTGCACATGACACTTGAATCTTGTCCTTGTTCCATATCTGAAACATGATCTCAAACAGCACGCCCTAGTCATTTGCGATAAATAGAATCTACAGGTGAAGAGAGGCCAACTTTTGGCATCATTGCACTAACAAATAATATTCTGACCAGCCATCTGCAGTGCACAGACACACATAAAATAAATCGTATATTATAAAAAGCCTACAAATGATGTGACTATTTAAACCCATTAAAAAAATTAAATAATGTAATAGTAAATCAATTTTTAAGATTAACATTTTAATAGAGAAAGCATGATTGTTGACGTCAATTAATCTAACACCCCTCCCCCTTGTCAACAATTGTCAAACATTTTCACCCCCCCCCCCTATTTTGTTGACACAATTAATGGTCGCCCACTAATGGGATCGGGATAGAAAACGTCTTTGGGATCCCACCTGTAAACGGAATCCCACCGGGATCGGGACCCCACCAGGAAACGGGATGACACAAAAAAATTATCCCATAGGGTTCAGGGTCAACAGGGATCAGTTTGCTTGAACTTGAAATAGACGTTACCGACTGAATGTGTTGTACCATTTGTTCTGCCCGTCCCTGTCCTGGCTGTGGAAAAAGTTTGTTACCCTCGAATGCGTTCCAAGGGTTGTCAAGAATGCCACTAGGCAACGCTATTTTTCGATTTTCTGTACTATAACGTTCGGATTTAATTCCTATATAAAGATCGCCAAGTTTCTTCGGTAATAGACTTACCGAGATATAACTTCACGAGAATTATAGATAGACATACGAGACGTTTATATTATAGTGTGTATAAACTAATATTTATATTTTAAGAATTGTAAATTTTTCCACTTGTTGTAAGTGGATACACTTTTTGGTTTCTGTTTTTTGTATTTGTATAGAAACTTATTTATATAATTAAATCAAGTTTTAGTATAAATAGCTTGGAGAATTCTGCGACACATAAAAGTTAAAATTCGTAATGACGTGAAATGCTTAGATACATCAGTTTAAACATCGTGACTCTATATTAAACGTATTGGACACATTTCTGTTATAGCAGAGTTTGACAGCCTGGTATTGGGCTAACCGATGTACCTTTGACAGCCTGGTATTAGGCTAACCAATGTACCTTTGACAGCCTGGTATTAGGCTCACCAATGTACCTTTGACAGCCTGGTATTAGGCTAACCGATGTACTTTTGACAGCCTGGTATTAGGCTAACCGATGTACCTTTGACAGTCTGGTATTAGGCTAACCGATGTACATTTGACAGTCTGGTATTAGGCTAACCGATGTACCTTTGACAGCCTGGTATTAGGCTAACCGATGTACCTTTGACAGCCTGGTATTAGGCTCACCAATGTACCTTTGACAGCCTGGTATTAGGCTAACCGATGTACTTTTGACAGCCTGGTATTAGGCTAACCGATGTACCTTTGACAGTCTGGTATTAGGCTAACCGATGTACATTTGACAGTCTGGTATTAGGCTAACCGATGTACCTTTGACAGTCTAGTATTAGGATAACCGGTGTACCTTTCACAGCCTGGTATTAGGATAACCGATGTACATTTGACAGTCTGGTATTAGGCTAACCGATGTACCTTTGACAGCCTGGTATTAGGCTAACCGTTTTACCTTTGACAGTCTGGTATTAGGCTAGCCGATGTACCTTTGACAGTCTGGTATTAGGCTAACCAATGAACCTTTGACAGTCTGGTATTAGGCTAACCGATGTACCTTTGACAGCCTGGTATTAGGCTAACCGATGTACCTTTGACAGTCTAGTATTAGGCTAACCGATGTACCTTTGCAGTCTGGTATTAGGCTATCCGATGTACCTTTGACAGCCTGGTATTAGGCTAACCGATGTACCTTTGACAGTCTGGTATTAGGCTAACCGATGTACCTTTGACAGTCTGGTATTAGGCTAACCAATGTATCTTTGACAGTCTGATATTAGGCTAACCAATGTACCTTTGACAGCCTGTTATTAGGCTAACCAATGCACCTTTGACAGCCTGGAATTAGGGTAACCAATGTACCTTTGACAGTATTACGGACTGTTATTGATTGTATCTCTTAGTTTAGTCTATTGGCTCGTTTCAAAACAGTCCATAGCAAAGGACAATACCAAAGTTTAAATACAATAACAAATAATACGATACTCAAAGCCAGGGCTAAATACAATTAATAAATTTTTAATGTGTTAATTTCAATGAATTACAAAAACAAGAGAATATGATTAAAACTATTGAGTTACAGTTTGGCTGGTACCGGCACTGTATTAATAAAAATACAATGAGCAACAGTTGTACAAAGAAAGAAAATCTACACACATCAAAGTACAAAAATAATGCACGCTCCCAGTCTCGTGATAAAAGGATCTCTCTCTCTCTCTCGTCATTCAAATGTTCAGCCTTTTTATACTCTATTCCAGATGATCATTCTCGATATAGATTACGTATTGTAACTGCTTCCGCATTCTCGAGATCATCCGACAATATTCGACTAAAACGGACAATACTTAAGCTTGCTGTGAACAAGGTTAAATTTCGCTAGCCACACCCCAAAACGTGGCCTCGAGTGTTTGTCTGCTAGAGGTCATGCACGTGGAAAACGGGGAAAGCGTGCAAACCACGTCTCCTACTTAACAGACAGCCTGGTATTAGGCTAACCAATGTACCTTTGACAGCCTGGTATAAGGCTAACCAATGTACCTTTTCTAGCAACACAGTTTTCTCATTTTACTTGCTTATAAATACTCTGTCTTTCTTCCTCTTGGCGGCACATCTGGATTCATCCCGCGGCACACCTATAATCATGTGCCACACCGGTTGTGGAGCTCTGATCTCGAGCAATGCAACAGTGGATGAATTTTAACGAAACTAGTTTCTTAAATGTTATGATTGACAACCAAAGTATAACGATATGTCATCGACTTAATTTTTGGAATATGACGTCTTTGGCGAAGCCTTTAAAAAAACAATGAAAAATCACTTTTATCCCGGAGCTTTATGTAATGTCTTACCAGATGTCTGAGATCGATTACATTTATTATTGACTTTGACTAAGCGAGTCTACTGTAAGCATGTTTTAGAAAAGCATTGAATTTTCTATTTTTTAATACAGGAAATAAAAAATAAAAATGAATAAATAAACCAATAGTTTATCATGTTCATGCTTGTTTTTGTTGTGGATTAGACGACTCGCCTCTCAGCACCCTAATTAAATCAAACAAAATAAAACTACATGACATTTTCTTGGTCACGTTGCGTCTTTTAGAAGTGTGAAAGAAAAGAAAATGGTTTTATAAAATAAATGAAGGTGTGAAACAGTAAGATTGTGATCTCTAATAGGATCTCAGATTTCAGCGAACACTCACTATTCCCTTAACCAAGTGTGAACATCCTTGCGCACCACTCATCAGCAAGTGCGTTCATAGTGTATTTTCACTGAATTCTAGTTCCGTATCTTCACTTTTACATTATATTTAGCCATCTTATAATTTCGCTTTAAAAGTCTAACAGAAATTCACAAAGAGATGAAAACGGTTTTGGGGCCAAATTTTATTATTTAAAACAACCCCTCTAGCATTCCCATATTGAGAAAACCCAATGGAATCGTTAGCTGTGTCAATTCGCGACTGCTTGTCTACCAAGCAAGCATGGGACCATCATGATAATTCTGTGATTAAGTTCTCGCCACACGCATTCGCACCAAACGTAAACAGTAACCAATAGACGTCACCTTGGATATGACGTGGAGGCGGCTCTGATGGCGTCTGTATACAGTATGGTGCCAAGCTGAATTCTTCAACTCACCGACCAGCTGCAATGGGTACTGCCATGAGAAACCCGAGCCTTCTCTCGTCGGTGCGTTTAAATTTATTTTAAGATGCTGCTGACAGTCGCGGTGTATCTGAACGAGTTAGTCCGTTATCTGTACAGTATCATTTACCCTGAGGTCGGTGAGGAGGCGACGCCAAAGAGAGCCTCTGTGGAGACAAAGCGTCCGAGCTACGTGCCTAAACAAACTTCGTCCAAAACTAAATTTGTGTGTTCGTAACTATCCGTGTACTACGGGGTAGATCAGTTGGTTAGGTGAGTTATTTTAGCTTGCTAGTAATTTTAAGGGCCTAATTTTAGATTATTAGGTGAGTAATTGCAAATTGTCTGGTGAGTAATTTAAGCTGGTAAGTAATGTTTCGGGAGTCAATTTAGCTTAGGTAAGTAATTTTAGAATGTTAGGAGAGTACTTTTACCTTGGTTTGGTCATAATTTTGCTGTTTAATCTTACAGGTTAGAAGAGTAATGTTATCTGTCTATAGTAGAAAACGTTCATTTGTGGCGCCTGGTTCGTTTTCAACGGGTATTTTCAGCCCCTTTATTATGGTCTCCAAACATATAGTATTTGATAATGGCATTATTTTCATTCCCCTGCCTTCAATTCCAATTGTTCGCTTTATGTAGAGTAATCAAACTTCTTAAAAGTGCGACTTTACTGAACACTTATTTTGTGAGGGATAAAAATTATTTCCTAAACCCAATAAGTAAAAGTATAATCTGCACAAATCTGCTGATTGAAGAAGACTGATTGGAGATATACTAAGATATGCATTTTGCCTTATGTTGGTATCAGAATAGTATTCTCCGAGCTCTACATTTTTGTAACGTTTGTATTTTCGTAGTTTTTTTAATATGTATAGACCAAATTAAAACCAATTAAACTTATTATAATGTTTATAATTTTAATTTATTTTGACAGATCACCAAAAAGCAGCCGATCTACCATGTTGATCACAGCCACCATTGTGACCTACTGGCTCATGTCTGGTTTACACTACCTAATGAGCGGTGAAAATAGATTAGAGGAAGTCCATGTCCAAGACGAAGAACCGATCCCAGAGCCTGAGGAGGACCCTCAGGATACCACCTGCGGGGCCAGCGCCTACGTCAGCAGATGCAACAACATCTGCAACAGCTGCAAGTACCAACAGTTCACCGGCGTCCGTAAGGGAGACAAGCTGGCCCGGGCCGCTTCCAGCTACGGTCGTGTATCCAGAGGCCACTGAAATAGTGATTTAGTTGTTTTTTAAAATGGGGATAGTTTTAGCCTATAGCCATATATGATCTCTGCTTGTGTTCAAGCTGGTTAAAAACTAAACATGACATATCATTTTAGCAGTATAACTTTAAAACGAATTGTCATCGCAGAATAAAAGCAGAGCTTCAGTACTTTTCACGTGATCAAATCTGTCGCCACTCACTATAATTTCTTTAAATGTCAACATAAAAAAGTGTTATACGATGATCATTTTCATATAAGTAACTCGCACTTGAAAACGATTGTTTCTTCAAAACTCTGGAACGGACCATGATCACAGGCCCCATGATGTAGGGGCTGAAGTTCCCACGAACAAACATGCTAAAGAACTTGCTAAGATGTCGTATCAAACAGTGAAATCGTACAGCTAACCCATTTTCTCAAAACGGACAAGTCTTCAGTGCACTAGCTTCCTTTCTTTCTTCGTCAAATTAGAACTCTTGCGTGATCCCATGGTGATCTTTTGATGAGGACATTAAACGTTCACATTTTAAGCTAACCATTTAAAAAAAAACAATAACAGGACTTCGTCTAAAGGAGAATCGGGATAATGTCACGAACAGGTCACGCCGCACAAGTGTGGCTTCACGTTGACGACGACAAGGCTGAGCAGCAGGACGTGGTCTGTAAACGAATTTTGGAAGAGTTCTACAACAGATATTCAGGTAAAGCATGTATTACTCAGGGCCGTCGTGTAGGAAGTGGGGTGTGGAGGGGCGCTTGCCCTGGGTGGCTCTTTTTTTCTTTGTATGGAAGTGCGGCATTTTCGGTCAACTGCAGAGTTTTTCATGAAAGGGGCGGCAAAAAAAACTTGCCACACCCCGGTCGGCACTAACCCTAACCCTAACCCCGGTCGGCACTAACCCTAGCTACGCCACTAAGGATATTGTTTTCTTAAAAGAAGTAAAATTGGGCTCTATTGGAAACTGGGCCCAATGTTCTCTTTGATTAATTTAAGCTGTTAAGGCGTGAAATAAGATGATTTAAAAGGCTAGATAAGAGGCCAAACATATATTATATACGCACTGTCCCTAGGGGGAATGTGGGGGGGGCTGTTGGTCTGGAAGATTTTGCAACTGTTTCGTAATTGGGGGGGGGGGGTCTCGGCAAAATTGGGACACCCATGTAAGCAAACATTCTGCAATTGTTACCAAATATTCGCAGAGGCCATAAATAGCCTATATATCTCTATAACGTAGCCAAAGGTAACATAAACATCTTTGAAATCCATGATTTCAAATTATTTTCAAAGATTGTAAAAAATATAACCACAGAGTTTGGTAACTAGCGTTATGTTAGAGCTTTGAGTTTTCAAAATTAAAGTTGCTAGAGCAGAACCATCACGTGGGTGCTGCTGTAGGCGTGGGTGCTGCTGTAGGCGTGGGTGCTGCTGTAGGCGTGGGTGCTGCTGTAGGCGTGGGTGCTGCTGTAGACGTGGGTACTGATGTAGGCGTGGGTGCCGCTGTAGGCGTGGGTGCTGCTGTAGCCCATACGGCTGCAAGTGACCTCGGATATTTAAAGGGTCCAAAATTGTGAAGTGGAAAAAATATAAAGCTATCAACCATGAACCGAAAAAGGGGCAGGGGGTCTCAAAAAGTCAAGCGATGGCTCTGCGCTGGAGACGCCAAACTTGCGGTGATCGCGAAAAGGGGAGAAAATCAGTGACATATTATTGAACCATGAATTACGGTAGCTTTGTTTCAATGACTCGTGAGTAATAAATTGAAACAAATGGTGAACATATGAGGTGGGCGAAGAATTGAGTAGCCCATTTTGTACGCATGTGTCCATAAAATGAACGGAAGCAACTGGGGGAGGGGTTATGAAGATACTTCGTTTTTACGAATCTACTATTGTTGAAATGAATTAATAGTTATACAATAAATCAGTTCTAATAGGTCTTCATCACTAATTATGTTTTGTTAAAAATGTGAAGGAAAGAAGAATTGGATTTAGTGGTGGATTAAGATAAAGACAGAGTAGACAACTTCCTTTGGGTTCCACAGCTTTTAGTGACCTAGAAACACCAATTTGTGAGGGTTTTTTTTTTTTTTTTTTTTTTTTGCATCCATATTGAAATTCCTTTCTTTTTCCACTAGCGTCTTTTAAGTACCACCTTCTCACGGATCCACACTTGACAGATATGATAATAAAATATAATATATTAATATATCTTAATTTTTAGATGCAATATAATGTCACTAAAATTTAAAGCGGGAATAAATAATATCGAAGTAGTTTATAGAAATATTATTTTCATCAGAGTTTATAATTTGTGGGTCCCTGAGCTATCTACTATTTTGTGGGCCAAGGAGCTTATTCGACATTGCGAGAGGCATCAAATACTAACAACATTCAAGCCAAATACATATTTGACTATCATGTGCTTGTTTTCTTTTAGCCTATGATATCCATTCAGTAGCTTTATCTTCATTAAGTTGTCAATATATTTTTATCTATTTAAAAAAATTAACTTGCGTCTTTTATGTGCTTAAATAAATCTTGAAATTTCACACCCTCCCTTCTATAACTTACAGATTGCTTTAAGAATGCAGAGACGTTAGATCAGCAAACAGTGGCGACGACCCTGGAAACGTCATGCCCAGTCCTCTTGTCCAGCGTGAAAACCTCTGAAAACCACGTGACTGCTAGACCCAGATGGCTCCTTCAAAACAGCGGCATCTACCGCCTCTTCCACGGCTTCCTAACAGGAACGAAAAACACAGAGCCCAGCAATGAAAGGAATTATTGGGTTGTTCCGCCCTCGGCACTCAGCCAATCAAAAGACTGAAACTGGTCGACTGTTTCATAAAGATAGCCGGGTTGTTATAAATCACAGGTGTCCGATGTCCTGCAGGACCCAAGCCTGAGTTGACTGACTAAGTCATGTAAATTGTGGAGTGGGCCCAAAAGCTTGTTGATATATAAAAACACTATCTCTTCTAACCAGTTTTTTTATAGACGGTGATTCAAAACGTTTTCATTCAGCCAGTAGTTTTTCAACCTTAAATAAGCAGAGATTTTATTGATGGTGTAATAATTCCTACTTACTCTTCATTGACTCTTATCGTAATGCTTTGATGGGCTTATTTTTCCTACCGTTCAATTGATGCTACGATCATGCCAACGATTAGCTGTAGCGTCATTTTTAACGATGCTTCAGTCAAAGATTTTGCTCCCTCTGTGTTAATAATAAACAGCCAGAAATGATACCATACAATATAATCATCGAGTTAGTCTGAAATCTAATCTAACACGCGTTCATAAGGTAGTGATAATCAAGATAACTCATTTCTATGTCAGTAGTTAGCAAGGTTGTGGTAACTAAATATGCTGACCCACTTATTAAACGTATGGGTCAAGGGACGCACGTTTCTGGGCGGGGGTATTGTCGCTCCGATTGCTCACTGGGACGTATCCGCCTTTGGTCTGTTTGCTCCACTGGTGCTGTGCACTGGATTGGCTGTAGTTATGTCTCGTTCAACGTTCAGTCTAAGTGTGGTCGGAATGTAGTGATAGTCATTAAAAGAGTGTAGGACCTAAGTTATACAATAAGCTACTCTCCACAATAATTTTTTATATTTTATTTTGATTGACGCAGTAAAAAGGATCATCGCTATTGAAAACGATATTGCTGAGCGCACTTCAAAACACACGTTTGAACTGAAAGAGTCGTTCAAATGGTGAATAATAATTTTAGTATACTTTTGAAGAGCTTTATTGAATTCAACTGGCTTCATATTCAATTTTTATGAGGGAAAAACGAATAAGAGAAAATCTGCAAAGCAATAGTAAGTCGTCCCAAAGCTCCATTCAATTTAATTAAAATTCTTGTTCAATAGCAAGTCAGTCCTATGAAGTTGAATAAAGTGTTGATAAATTCCATAACACAAGTCATTTCCGGTGTCAGCTACTTTTATGCAAATAAGTTGAAAAAAGGGCAACATTTATATATATATATATATATAAATATATATATATATATATATATATATATATATATATATATATATATATATCTGTTTGTAACTGTGTGTACAGTGCACTCATTAAAAATTTAATTAATTAAAACCACACGGAACTTTAAAACCAAATCACTGGCAGGTCACATCGTCAATGACAAAACAACCGGGCATTAGCAGTAAATTATGATCTCATCCATAATCCATACGTTAACAGTTACAATACATTCGCCAGTCCTGTACCGTGTTAAAATTTGCCTATAGAACACCATTGTGGAAGGTGATACAGTAGAGCTTTTGTTCGACATTAATATTGCAAGAATAAAGATGGGAGAGACCTAAACGAATCTTACAACAACTTCGCATTGTTTGAATGTTATGTTGATGAAATCTTTTTTGTTTTGTTCATCACATGAGTTAGTAAAGTTGAACCTCATCATTGCAAATCTATACAATACTGGGTAAAGAAGGCATTACTAATAGTAATACCAGGCAACAATCATATCTCGGTATTCTCAGTTATTGTAAGTAAGCTGTCAAATAAGTATTGCTTGCTAGATCAGATCTAAGAGAATTTTTCATATAAATAATGACATTGCCGTAAATAAATTGTATTTAGAAGTGGACAAAAGAAGAAAGAGCAGTAGATAATAACATTAACATTAATTAATTAAATTAAATTAAAATAATTACATTAATTACATTAAATGTAAACGAAATCTCTATGAATCTAGTACGAATGTATTTTACAGTTTACGTCAAGAGTAACAGTACTGAAAATCCCGTATCTTGAATATTTACGTACAACAGTCAACGGTACATAGCACCGGTCGGCGCGTGTTACAAGAAGTGTAAAATGTTATAGTTATATGTGGGCGGTTTTTGTTGCAAATGGGTCTCTGGACAGAGGGAAAAGTATTCTTAGTTGACTATCATTTTCGCTCGTAGTTAGTGATTAAGTGATTGTGAAGGGGGATCGTGTCTGAATAAAGATGGCAGATCAATTCCAAAACAAAAACAAAATATTTCATAAGACAGCACCAACAAATATTTATGATGTCTACTGTTAGGAACTTACAGTTATGGAAGTGTATTGTGTCAATTAATGGAAGAGGACGTCTGGTCGACCAGTAAGTTTTCCTATGAGAATCATGCTCGTGCCCTACAGACTACGCTCCTAGGAAATCTATGGTCCTATGAAATCTACGCTACTAGGAACTCTCCGCCCCTATGAAGTCTACGCCCCTATGAAGTCTACGCCCCTATGAAGTCTACGAGGATCATTCTACAAAATAGACATCATTGATACGTCCGTCCGTTATGAGCTTAAGAACATACAATTACAAGACTATATACCGTTTTGCACACGATGCCCCTAGGACAACGCTTGGCGGAGCCACATACGAGTCAGAATCGTGTATTGTGTAAAATTTAGGATGTGGTCTACACGGTTCCTTATTTGTATAGAATAAGTGGTTGCCTGAGGAAAGTCCAATTTGTTACATGTCGATCAGACGTTCACTTTCATTTAAAGAGTACCTTTCCAGTACCATTTTTGGGGGGACCTTTAACTTTAAGACCCTTAAATAAAAACTCTCTTGGCATTGTTCTTCCACCTTTTTTTCAAATATGGTCAAACTTTACGTTCACATAACGGATGAGTGAAAATGCTGCTCAACAATGGATAATTTTCGGGGAAGGACCCATTTCGAAGAAAAACTGGCTAACACATAACCCTTTTCACTTCTATTATCAGGTGGCACTTGGACCTATGCAACGTTGACAAACGCAAGTGCGAAGTCAAGATGCGGACATTTCAGTACTCTTAGTTTTGGTGCTTGCAGTACACCTATAACTCGCTATACGGCCGCTCTTTATACGGCATTTCGCTTTACGGCCAACTTTAAATTATGGCACTTTTTCGGTTTACGGCCCACGATGTTTCATTATACGGCCAATAAATACCTTCTCTTTAGTTTCAGCTTCTCCCCTTAGGCGGCTCTTCTTTAGTAGTCTGCCTTATTTCCTTATTTATATCCTGTGACTCAGTAAGTTGACGTGTTTGTTTCTGTTTTGTTTGTTTGGATTAATTGGTGAATTTATTTTTTATATAAATATGTGCATATGATTTCTTTTGTTTTTTAATTTATATGTCTATTTTTTTTAATCTGTTTAGTATTACAATGTTTTGTATTTTTATTTTTATAGGAAATGAAAAGAATAAAATGATTTATGAACTGACGACTATATTATTTTATACAAAAAATGGAACAGATCAAATTAAATTTGTATGGGTTTATATCAAAATTATTGATTCATTATATGGCTTTTCGCTTTACGGCCAACTTTTCCGGAACGTATCTAGGCCGTAAAGCGAGGTATGAGTGTATTTACAATATTAATTAGAGTTTGGGGGGGGGGGGAGATTTCCTGTCACGATGGGACGAATTCTTCTTCTATATATTAAGGGAACACGATCAATTTACTTATCGTTCTGGCTACTTTGCATGTAGATGGGATTTGAAACGTTTCTGTTTCTGGTGTTGAAGAGGATAGTTCCCTGGTTGCAAGGGCTACACAGCGAGGGTATCATGAACCAGGAGTTGGAATGCCTGAGGCAATAGACAAAAATGTGTCAAGTGTTGTCGCCTCAACTCTTCCTTTTGGAAGCTTGTTCCAGTCCCTTTATTGTCTGGCAGGAATGAGCAGTTCCTCTACTTGCTTCACGCTGGTATGCGTCGGAAATGCTTGTCATGGCCTTGTCGCTGTCTATGGGGGAGAGTGACGAGTTTCTGTTTAATTCTGGAGCAGTGGACTAGAGCACCATTTATCTTGTACATCATTTTATTATTATTAACTCTTTGTTGTATGACCCCCCCCCCCCCAAATTACTTTTATTATCCTAAACGAGAAACTGAACGACCACCCACCCATCAACCACCACCACCCCACAATATTGAATTAATGACCCTTGATCTGAAAGTAATTTGGAAATATTAGGGTACTTTCTTTATACACTTAAGGTGCTCCACTGTTATCCCCACACCTCATCAACTCTACAACACACAACACATTCTGTATTTTACATTAGGAAATCATTTATTGTTCCTCTGTATAATATATTTTTTAAAATAATTTTAAATCATAAATTAGAGCCCCAATCCTTTTATATCAAAACCGTTCTGATCAAAATAATAGAAAAGTTACAGAAAAGGGAATTCACTCATAAAACAAGAAATACCCAAAACAATAAATGGGTTACTTAGCTTACTTGTAATCTTATTTAAATTATGGTTATCTCTATCACCTCAGGGGGATCTCAGGACGTTGAATATCAATGCGAACACTAATTATAGTTATTGACGTAAAGCTGTTTGGGATAATGTTTTCTGGTGGTCTCTGATGTTTTCTAACTTTAGGTCATGGCCCAGTTGTGAAAGCCTGACTGTCAGCTGACAAATCACAAATGGATAAGTTGAAGGTCACGTGTGTGTGTGTGCAGTGTTTCTTTCAGGCATACCTCCGGGGGGGGGGGGTGCACTGCCCCCCCGGAGCAAGTCAAGTGCCCCCCGGGGGAAAATGTGTAAGAAAAAATAATTTTTAAAAAACTACTCTAAATTTAATTTTTATAAATTTTTTAAAAGTTATTGAAAAATAATAAAATCGATAACAATTATTGGAACAAATAAAATATCGCTTTGTTCGATATATATTGATGATCCATAGCGTTCAGGTTAATCTTGTTACAGGCTCGCAGAAATCGATTATAAATATAGTATTGTTTTGAAAATTGTCCGCTCCTGATCATAAGCTAAATCTTACTTTTCTGATTCGCAAATATCGGTATCTTTTATTTAATTACATTTTGCAGCTGCAAAAGTTGAAATACTTTTTAAATATAGTTCTTGCTAATAAATAAACATGTGCAATCTGTTTTTAAATTATATTGTATAATAGCATCATGCTTTAAAAAATCATTTTTAGCAAACATTTTAATGTAGTAGATTCCATAGATGTATGCTGACATAGATAAAAATGAAAATTTAAAAATAATAATAATAATAATTTTAAAACAAAAAATTAGGAATTTAGCGGTTACATACAAATAGTGGACATTTCATCATAATTATTAAATCGAGTGTTTCTAATTTTTTAACACAGTTTCGGGAACAGAGTGAAATGATTTTTTTTAAAAGTCTTTATTTATTAAATCCCCAATGACTTTTCTCTGTTAATATAATAATAATAAACAATATTCCCAAGCTGTTTGAACTATTTAAAAAAAAATATTTTAAGATGATAATCCAGTAGAAAGAATATAATATATATTTAAACAACGAATAAAAAAAAAATGAGTATTTCGATTATCTTGTAAATGCCATTTTTGGTAGTAGTTAAAAAAAAAATTATATGGAATTGGTAAAAAAATTGTTTTCAAGTATAATATCGAAGAGGCAAGTTGTAATGATCTAAAGCAAATTATAGTAGTCTAAATTTCTTAATTAACATTTAAATCAACTGAATATTGAGAATTGAAACTTTAATAATTTATACGAAAAATAATCACACATTAATAAATATGAGTCTTTTGTAAACAATTCTTGACTTCTTAACAATTATATCGGTTACATATGATTTATAAATAAATACCAATTTTGGAAACCCATAAAGATATTCTATAGCCTTTTGTACAGAAAAGCTTTTTCTTTTTGACTTTGGTGAAATTTGGAAATATTTTGAAATAAACGTATGTTTTTGGTTTTTCTTTTTCGTTCAAAATGTAAAACTATTTTAGCATTTCTTTTTTGGGATGGATACCTTTTTTGGAAGGAAGTCTTTTTTCTTAATTTTACAAATATTTAGTAGTAAATTAATTATTTTTATGTAGTTGATCCCACAAATATTTTAAAATAATAACTTTAAAAATACATTACTTTTCAATTTTAAAAAAATGTTTGCATACCACACTTAGTCAAGCAGAGACGTCGCTTGTACGATGGCTCTTATGTCAAATGACGCATAAAATCTTAACTAGCATCTCTCCCGTTGCTCTACAGTTAAGTGTTTAATGATGCGAAACTAAATTTAACTACGGTATTTTTAAAAAAAATGCATTCTTGCATTTTGAATTTATCAAAAAATTTCCGGGGCCTATAAAGTTTTAAGGGGCGAGTCTAAGCTAAGGAGTATCTCTCGATAAAAAACATACCCTAAGGGATCCAAATTGGACTGAATTTATTTAATATTGTGCTGGTGGAAGAGTTAGTGATGTCCTGTTATTATCGTTATTTCTAGCGCTTCCCACCCAAATGTCAGAAATGTTTACATCAGTGGCGCTTCATCCCATTTAGGGCCCTGGTGCTCCACCCGATTCTTCCATTGGGATCGATCCATCGCTTTACACCTCCATGTGCGAACCCCAACCTTTGTAAGCCCTTCTCTACATCGTCAATCCATCTCAGTCTTGGTCGACCGGTGAGCCGTCTGCCTCTAGGTTTCTGCCTGTAGATCGTTTTTGTTGCTCCAGAATCCGGCATCCTTTCAATGTGTCCTGCCTAGGGCAGTCTGCCATTTTTCTATATTGTTGTGACTATGGATGGGTATTTGTACAATTGATATAGCTCTTAGTTTGTACGTATTCCCAAAACAAAATTGTCTATCATCGGGTCATATATTTAGCAGGTTCTCTGCTTTTCTGGTAGGAACCAAGTCTCACTACTGGTCTTGTGACAGTGGTGTATACTTCCTTCTTTGTTCCCTTATCGAGATTTTTGCTTTGAAGTAGCTTTTGTAAATTGAAATAAGAACGGTTTCATGCTGTTATTCTTTCTTGTACATCCGATTTTATTTCCTCTTGCTTATTTATAGTCACCCTTAGATATTTGAAAGTAGCTACCCTCTCAAAGGCGTAGATGTTCATATTGATGAAGTCATCAGTGCGTATTTCCTGACATTATCATAAATATTGCCTTCGCTTTATTTACATCAAGACCAGCTTAGACCGTCACATCTTCAAGTTCCCTGAAAGTTTTAATTATATCATCAATGCTGTTTCTACCAAGTAGCGCTATATCGTCTGTGTAGGCCAGGTATTGCAGTGGCTGGCTTTATAAAGTTCCTTATGGTTGTTCTGTACCACCTCTCAGATGCTCACACGTATGTTTCTAATGCTTTTTTCTAAAGTGATGTTGAAAATGATACACGGATTTCCTTGTCTGAGGCCCAGATTGATTGGGAACTCCCTCAAGTACTCCCTCTGTACTTTGATTCTACTTTTGTAGTTATCCATTGTCATATGTATGAGTCGGGTAAGTTTGTTAAGGACTCCAAGTTCCAGCACAGCATCGTTCATGTATTTCCTGTCTATGCTATCATAACCTGATTTATAGTCCACATATAGTTGGTGTATGTTGATGTATTCTTAGCATTTTCTACGAGACATCTAACAGTAAATATATGAACGTTTGAAATGCTCCTTCACACATTGTCTTAAAGATACATTGAATACAGTGCATGATACCCTCACTAGGTAACTCTTGTTACCAGTGAAATATCCGCATCAACACCAGGCACAGAAACATTGCAAATCCCATCTACATTCATAGGAGCCATAATGATCAATAAATTGATCGTGGGCCCTTAATAGACAGAAAAAGAAGAAGAAAAATTTGCACCACAATGCATCACCTTTAAATTAAGGTGACACCTGCCCTCACTTTTGCTCAAACTCTTCGGATTCCTCAATTTCTGCTACCCCCCCCCCCTTTTTTTTTTTCCTTGACGTCGATCAATGTGACTAACGGTTTGAATCTAATCTTGTGTCAAATGATTTCCTTCGGCACACCACAACCAAAATGAATTTAGTTTGTGTCTGGCACTGGTCGCCATAATGCCTCCCCTGAAGCTTGAAAAATTATTTCCCCCGATCAAATGAAAGTCTTATCAAAACATTCGAATCATGTATACTCCAAAATGCACCTTTTGATTGTTAAACAATCACACATTTTCTGCTGCCCTACTTCCCGATAAAAATTACTTGCCATGTCAGCCAAATTTGGTGCTGATATATACACTGCCCAGCGGCGTGCCTAGTGTTAGCGCCACCCTAGGTGGGTTAACTTTTTTGCCACGCTACCTTTCTCGATAGAAACTCTGCAGATGTCCGAAAATCCCGCCGCTCTATCTAAACAAAAAATGACACCTGGGAAGACCTAATGTTCGCCCCCCCCCCCCCCACTTCTACGTCACTGACGTGAGTCTTTGATGACAGGGGACAAGATTCATTTTTACACCCCC
This sequence comes from Omphiscola glabra, assembly GCA_964017045.1. NCBI lineage: Eukaryota > Metazoa > Mollusca > Gastropoda > Lymnaeidae > Omphiscola > Omphiscola glabra. The sequence continues at coordinate 32,304,976 of OZ024796.1, read as the reverse complement.
CCCCCCGGCTAAACTCTGAAACCTATTATTTTCATCCATTAACACTATAGCCCATTAGATGCCCCCGCTAGTCTGGCGCCCGGGGACATATGTCCCATCTGCCACCCCTTAGCTACGCCTCTGGTCACTGAAAAACTGGCACTGCCCCCCCCCCCGAGCGTCAAAAGTGCCCCCTCGGGGGAAAATTTCTGAAAGAAACACTGTGTGTATGTGTGTGTGTGTGTGTGTGTTTTGTCTGTGTGTTTGTATGTACTGGTATGTGCGTGTTTAAGAGTTTTTTGCGTGTGAGTAATTACGTAGATCATTTAAAGTTGTATAGAAAAAAAACGTTTAAATGTGTAGTTAAAACTATAACAAAAGATTTAAATCAAAATGCGTGTGTCAAACATTTGAAACATTAGACAAGAAAGAAATACTGTATAATTTAATGAAAATGATAGCAAGAGAGATGACAATAACTTATTGTAACAGGGCTTAAAAACAGTTGTTTCATTTTGAGATTTTCATTGGCATTAAAAGAAGAAACTCGATTGTATAATAATTATTGTGTATAGTGCATCCCATCACTTTCACCTTTATTCCCTTCACACAGTCTGCATCTTCTTAGTATTAATTTTTCTTTGTTTCTTCTTCCATTTACTGAACTTTAAATGAAGATGTCAGATGTTAGGGAACTAAATCAACGGTTTCCAAACTTCATGGTGAAGGACCATATAATAATATAAAAATTATGTTTTTAATAGTGGCTATTGACTACTTGATTTTACTTTTGTATTCTTAGTGTTCGTCCGATTTTATTTGTAGATTCTGATATTTCTGGCGCCAGCACCATTTCAGATGTACGTGACCTCGTCGATTGCACTCCCTCCACCAATCATTGTTTAGGAGCCACTGGACAAAAGACTTTCTAAATATTAGTAAACGGAGGCAATAACCATTTACCAGACTTTTAACATGTCTTCGTTCCTGTGATGACCACTTATGATGATAGAGTTGCTGTCGTAAAACCGCTGGCCTTACGGCTTGAATGTAACAGACGATTCAGGTTACGAATTTTTCTTTTTTATTTTATGTATTTGATGAGGAGACAATCCTCGTGATATGTCATATTCAGAAAACGATATGGTATTAGCATGTATACACTCGAAGTCTATATTTCATTATAAAATGTTCATTTATTGATGTTGTCGACTACGCCAGAATGATAGGAGCCAGGATGATCAATAATTTGATCATGGGCCCTCAAAATATAGAAGAGGGCACAGTGAAAGAGCAAGTAACCTTTGCAATTTATATGAGCTTCCTTGTAAATGGTTCAAATTCAAATAGGCAACGGCAGATAATATATACAAAAACAATTTAATATGATGCAGAATATAATTACAAAATAATTAATCGCAGTGATAATATCCAATTATTATTGTGTAGCATTCTGGTGTCCAAAAATAATTGGGTAAATTGGTTGGCCAAGGCTGGGAACAAAGCTTGAAATCCCCCCCCCCTCCCCCACGTCAATGTTTACAGTCTGTCAACTGTCGTTTTTTTTAAAGCGCTTTTCTGCTTTATATTGTCCAATAAGAAGCACTGAAGTAACATCCTGGAGTGTTCCCCAAAAGAATGCGAATGCTGTATGTCAAAGTTTCTTTAAATAAAGCGTTGAGAGCCATTTTGAAAAGTGCATCCTGGAATATAAAGAAAAATATCTAACCATCAACATACAAAAAGAGAATCAGTTGAGTGGTCAATCGAGTCAAGAGACGAACGTTACTCATAGATTGTTTTTGCATGAGAAGCGCTGTCACTTTGGGGAACATGCTATTGAAAATGTACGTTTAAAATCAGACCAGTATGGTATTTCGGTAGAGAAAAGACAAATGTTTAAGACAATAATGAAAGGAGAACAATTAATAGATGCTGGACTTTCTCTGCGAGAAGAAAACAGTAGGGAGTGCATTGTTAGCTTTCATTCTGACCAGATCAGATCATCAGTGATCAAGGAAGTAACAGAAATGTTTGGAACTGTTCAGCTCAAGAGTCTACTATCAGCAAGCGAAGAGAAGTTATTTGTGACCCTTCGAAAATTAACCTCTTTCTATGATCAGTTATCAGAGGATGAACTTTTAAAAAGAAACACCAAGACGTAGAAGAAACTAAAGGCAGCTGATAATGAATTTCACAAAATCAAGGACTGGTCAGTATTTGATGTTTTGAAATTCATAGCTGAATGGGACTTCCTAGAATCTCTTCCAATACTCTTGATAAGCCTTCAATTGTTTGCTGTGATCTGTGTGTCTGTGGCTTCATGTGTGCGGAGCTTTTCAAAACTAAGACTTATCAAGACATATTTACGATTCACCATGGGCCAGTCAAGGCACTCTCATCTGGAAAGTGATACGGTGAAGGATATTGAATTTGATCAAGTGATTGACAGGTTTGAAACTTTGAAGACCAGGAAAGGAACATTTTTAGTAAAGTAAATTTAATGTAAAAATAACTATAAGACAACGTTGTTACTTCTTCTTCTTATTTTGAGGGCCCACGATCTATGTATTGATCATTCTGGCTCCTATAATTGTTGCATATGTTCTTAAATACATTTACCTACTGACTTGAATTAATTTGTTTTTATTTCTGTAATTGTTATACTGTGGACTTATTTAAACAATAACAAATCCATCTTGGAAGTCGGGGGAGGGGAGTGACACCTGTTGAGAACAACTAAATATCGCGGATGGGGGGGGGGGGTAATAGGCAGTGCTGGCAACCATCTGGAGAGGTTGTTCTTTCGTTATGCCAGATCTGTTGAGTTAGATTAAGTCTTGCAGTAGTTCAGAGAGTCTATTGGATGTTGTCATGCTAGTGGGCATATAGATAACAGTGTTTGTTTAGATCTGAGGAACAAAGTGCTTTCTTTTTCTACTGCAGAATTCTATGAACATTTTATAAAGATTGTTAAAATTCTAACACTCTCTAAGTATGGCAAAACTTCAAATTATCCACGTGAATTTGTTTTTTATTGCTGAATTTTATAAATATTTACATCCGTATAATTACCGCTTGTATGTATTGTAGTATAGTAAAATATTAAGTTTTGGTAAAATGATATTAGTAATTATTTCATTTATTTAAAATACGACTTTTTGTTGAGATATGTAAGATTATTTTTTAAAATCTATTACTCGGATAGTGACAAGAAATAGAATGTAGAAATGACCATTCAAAGACAATATGTTAGCACTTCCCATCTATAAAAAGAATTGTCACTTTCAGGGTTTAAGTGCAGGTATCGCGTCGAAGTTGCATGTCCTTTAGGACACACCTTAAATTACATGTCCTTTAGGACCCACCTTATTAGATAAGTAATGGGTCAAAACTAGATTTTCATAACATAACATTGTTATATACAAAATAGTATTTAAAATGAATCCTTTGTGTCATCAACACATCGTGTGAAATCTTGAACTACTGTAGTAGGAATTGTGAAGATGAGGGGGGCTGCGCGCCCCTGGAAGAACGTCTTTTTTAAAAACATGTTGAGTGGCGACATTTTCAGACCAGTGCAGACATTTTCAGGGCGGGGGCACTAACCGTCGCCACGCCACTGCATAAATAGGTTAGATTTATTTATTTGGGGGGTAGCGGAATGGTTTAGTCCATGTTTAAACAGTACGTACAATGCTTCTTTTTATGTGTATGCTGAATGTTTTGTGGTTTTAGTAAGTTTGGAGCGGTAAAATCAAGGATCGTGCAAGGCGTCCAAAAAGTCTCCCCCATCCACAGCTTTAACTACAATCCTGGTAAGATCAGAGATTATTATAAATTGTATTATCAATTATTTACTTTTTTTTTACAAAAAGAATGATAACATTCATACATATCTTACTTATGTTCAAGCGGTGTCTTACAACACGCATCTAACCAGACCGCGAACATGAGAAATGGCGTGAAGGACGTGTTAACATTTGTGCGATACAAACTGATCTCACAGCTAGAATGTGAGGAGTAGGGTCAGATAACTCTTGCGAAATTTATATAATACACAATTTATAATATACACAATTTATAATATACACAATTTAGAATACATATAATTTATTACATAAACAAGTTTTCATGAAAGAGTAATTTGTCAACGCATTACCCCTTTTGATTTATATAAGCCATATAATGCTTTATTTTAACGCGATATTTAGTAGTCTATATATAGTTTTAGAAGATGAACTTTGTCTATAGCAAAATAATTTTAGTTAATTGTAATTGTAAGGCTGTAATGACACGGAGGAGAATCACGGGACCACAGACTGACCCTCAATGTCCTAACAGTGGAAACATATTTTTTTAAAACTTAAAACACAAGCCCATTGAGTGCCAGATTGTCAATTTAAAGCTAAAGCAGTGGCAACTTACAGCTAAAGTAATGATTCTATTATGAGAAACACGTTCAACAATGAAAAGACGGTTCCCAGACCGGTTTCATGCCCGGCTATGTTATTTGGTAATTGTGGTAAAGAACTGTAGCTCTTTAGCGCCGTGGACTCAGCGAGTAACTCTAAGGCACAGCACATGAATATTGGACGCATGACTTGGATATTAAAAGTACCACGTGGATATTATTTACATAGCGTGAATATTAGACGCAGGTCTTAGATATTAGACACAGAAAATGGATATTAGACGCAACACTTGGATTTTCGCACTTGCATATTAGACTCGGAACTTGGATATTAGACGCAGCGCGTAGATATTAAATGAAACACTTATGGCCTTGCAAGGGAATTTCTTTATAGACAGAGGGACACGTATCTTGTCTGGTCGTGTGGCTTTATAACTCATTGAGTAGACACAATGACTCGTATCTTGTCTGGTCTTATGACTTTATAAGTTTATAACTCATAGAATTGTTGCTCGTTAGTCGGGATTCAACCATGACCACTTTAATCATCAGATTTGTGCTAGTTCTGTCTGGGGGTGCGCAGGTGGCTAATGAGGTCGATTCTGGTACGAAATTTTCTAGTGCAGTAGGTGCAGGGGATACATGGGGAATCTCTGGGGGCAGAGTCAGACCGTGCCTTCCTGACATGTCTCTTGTGCTCTGTAGCCGATGTTCTGCCAACTTCAAGTTGCATGGAGCTCCTGTGTAAAGTGGAACGTCATGATGTTCGATCTGGGTTTATGTCGAACGCTTTCAGTAAAGGCTTTTAGGTTGTCTTTAAAACATTTCTTCTGTCCGCTAGCAGACCGCTTTCCTTGTTCGAGATCACCATAGAATATTCTTTGGGGCAGACTGTCGTCTGACATTCAAACAACATGTACCGCCCAGCGAAGCTGGGACTTCATTAAGATGGTAAGGATGCTGGGGGGGGGGGGGGACCTGCCTTTGTGAGCACCTCAGTGTCTGGGACTCTGTCCTAACATTTAATGGGGTTGAATAGATTACCATCAGTTCGGTATCTGAGGCCAATTCCAGCATCTCCCTCTCTGTTCTCATCGGTCATCATTGTGGAAAACAGGAGGCTGAAAAGTGTTGGGGCAAGTAAACAGCCTGGTTTCACACCGTTTGTTACAGGGAATGGTTTGGACGTCTCTTTATCATCCCGAACTCTAGCCTGCATACCATCATAGTTGTACCATTTACACGAACTTCCTGTGGCATCCATATTTGACTATGATCTTCCAAAGGCCCTCTCTACTAACAGTGTCAAAAGCTTTGGTCAGGTCTACAAAGGTAGAGAAAAGGGCAACATTTTGTTCCTGCATTTTTCCTGTAGCTGTCTGGCCGCAAACACCATATCGATGGTTCCTCGTTCCTTCCGGAATCAACATTAACTTTCTGGCAGTAGAACCGTCTCAAGATGACTGTTTAGACGATTTAGCAAGTTTCTGGCTAATATCTTGCCTGAAATTGAGAGTAGTGATATGCCACGGTGGTTGTCGCATGATTGACGGTCCCTTTTACGCTTGTACAGGTGAGCAATAGTTGCATCTTTGAAGTCCTATGGAATGGTCTCGTGCTGCCACATAAGTATGAACAGCTGGTTAAGCCATTCAGACAGAGATGTCCCCCCTTCTTTGTTTACTTCAGTCGGGATAAAGTCATCACCTGGTGCTTTGCCGCTTGAGAGAAGGCATATATCATGATGGGTCTCAGTTAGAAGGCATATAGCATGTTGGGTCTCAGTTAGGTTTGGGGGAGTCTTCCAGTTCTTGATTAAACTGTACCTGTATGAGACGATTTATGGCTTCATCATTGATGGATGTTGTCAAAGTGTTCAGCCCAGCGTTCAATAATTTTTTTCCTTTTCAGTGATTAGAGATTTCTCATCAGCACTCAGAAGTGGGGATGATCCTGATGAAGTGGGGCCGTAGACTGTTTTCAGAGTGGAGTAGAAATATTTTTGGTCATGTCGGTCCGCATAGCCTTGGATCTCGTCGGCCAACCATAATCTGCATTAGATACCGTTTCTGCTGCACCATTCTTCTTATACTGTGGTACGCATCTTTCATTGGGACTGACCTCGAGTTGCTTAGGGAAGCGTGTTGGAGACGATGTTTTTCCTTGAGCAGTTGCTTGATTGCGTCACAGTTATCATCAAACCAGTCCTGATGTTTTTTCTAGCTTGGCCCCAGAAACTCCATGGCGGTGTTGTACAACATCGATCTAATTGATGCCCAGTTTGCTTCGACGTTGTCATTATCCAATAGTGTGGACTCCATATTATGTTCTTCCAGAGCGTCCACAAAAGATTTCTTAATGTTGGGGCTTTTTAACTTTGTGGTATATAGACGTTTAGGGGTCTTCTTTCCCATTGGGCGTCTTTTGGGTTGTATGTATAAGTTGAGCTTGGTGATAATAAGACGATGATCTGTCCAGCAGTCTGCACCACACAGACATGGTTACACGCACGTCTTGACTGTCCTTCCTCCTGATAATGACATAGTCGATGAGGTGCCAACTGTCCTTCCTCCTGAAGATGACATAGTCGATGAGGTGTCAATGTTTTGAACGAGGGTGCATCCAGGACGTCTGATTACACGTCGGAAGGCGAAATATCGTGTTACTAATCAGCCGTTCATGCTCTGCGCATGTCCGAAGCAGGAGAAGACCGTTACTGTTGCACTGGCCCACTCCATACTTTCGTAGAGTTCCGTGCCAAGCAATGTGGTCGCTACCAACTAAAGCATTGAAGTCACCAAGAATTATAAGCTTTTCCTGCTTTGCAGCGCCTGCTATGACAGTTTTAAGGTCCTCGTAAAACTTTATTTTTACTTCATCTGAGTTTGTCATTGTTGGAGCAAAGCCGCTCATAATGATGAGGTGCTTTCTTCCAGATACGAGAGGGAGTTTCATTGTCAGTATTCTATCGTTGAATCTTTTCGGAAGACCAGCAATCATGTTTAACAATGTAGCTTTGATAGTAAAATCAACACCAGCTTCGCGACGCTCCTCGCTTCCTCTGCCATTCCAAAAGAAGGTACACCCAGAACCCCTTTCACAAAGTTCACCCTCTCCTGCAAGCCGGGTCTCGCTAAGGGCTGCGATGTCCACCCAGTACCTTGCTAGTTCATTTCCTATAAGAGATGTTCTTCTCTGAGGTCTGTCCGCGTCGTCTTTGTCCTGTAGATTGTGCACATTCCATGCACCGATTTTTAGTGGAATTGATTTTATCTTTGAATTTCGACCGCATAGATAATGTCCCCTCCAACTGCGGTAGGCAGAATAGGGAAGAGTGGAGCAGACAATGTTTAGGGCACCTTTTCTAGCACCTTCCTCATGCCATGGAGGTGAGCAGTGTGCTCCTAAAGAGGGTTGCTCAGTCGCTCAGGGGGCTGCCGGACACCTTTTCTGCTCCTTTTCATTGATGGACGACCATATGACCTGAGCCGCCTACGTGCAGGTTTGCGACTACGGTTGCCAGTCTACCCACACCTGCCACTTCACCGCTTGCCCATCGCCACAGTACTTTTTGATAAGAACTTCGATGAAATGAGTGATGATTAAGTCGTCAGCCTCACTCTCTCGCCCAATACCATCTTGATCCAGCAGCAAGACAAGGTCAAGACGGCTGGGGATAGTATTGGGTGCAGTGAATGACCTTGGCTTCTACGTGTCTGGCCATGTTCTCAGCAAAGCACACCACTTTACTGTCTCCGTCTTGTTTCCATTTACCAAGTAGTGGTTCCTCCGCACAGTTGCCGGATCCAGTCTTTTACATGCTACGGGGGACAAGCTATTGTTTTACCGATGGTTCTATGCCCTTCGGCTACCCTCAACCTGGTTTTGCCGGCTAGTCGAAACCGTTGTCCGGTATGTGGCCGCTGTTACAGCCTCTTGGAGCCGAGAGCTGAGTACAGTGTGGGGACCAACGAATGATTAGCTATCCCAAAGGGGTACGACTGCTGCTCAATCAGAGGTGCTACCCCCAGAGGTGCTACCCCTCCAGAGGTGCTACCCCTCCAGAGGTACTCCATACAGTCAGGAATAAAAAAAGATGTCCGTCTAATGCAATTGTAGAATTATGCAGTAGACAACAATGTGTACTTGAAAACATAATAGATATAATGAAATTCCGGCTGCGACAAGATGGCGGTTTAATAACAATAAGAGCCCAAAGGAAGGAATTCTTAATTTCAACAAAAATTAATTGTAAGGAATTATTCAATTCTATGTAAAATATACTCTGGCCGGGATCAGAATTGATGTTGTCAGCAACGTATTTTTCCTTCTAAAGACAACTACAGTATAGATCTACTGATGCGCTGAATAGGAAGCAGCCATCTTGTTAGGAAGCATTCAGAATACTCATAGAGTAGACACAAGGACTCGTGCCTGGTCTTATGACTTTATAACTCATAGAGTAGACACAAGGACTCGTGTCTAGTCTTATGGTTTTATAGCAAATAGAGTAGACACAGGGGCTCGTATCTTGTCTGGTCTTAAGGTTTTATAACTAATAGAGTAGACACAGGGGCTCGTATCTTGTCTGGTCTTAAGGTTTTATAACTAATAGAGTAGACACAGGGGCTCGTATCTTGTTTGGTCTTAAGGTTTTATAACTAATAGAGTAGACACAGGGACTCGTATCTTGTTTGGTCTTAAGGTTTTATAACTAATAGGGTAGACACAGGGGCTCGTATCTTGTCTGGTCTTGTGGTTTTATAACTAATAGAGTAGACATAGGGGCTCGTATCTTGTCTGGTCTAATGGCTTTATAACTAATAGGGTAGACACAGGGGCTCGTATCTTGTCTGGTCTTGTGGTTTTATAACTAATAGAGTAGATACAGGGGCTCGTATCTTGTCTGGTCTAATGGCTTTATAACTCATAGAGTAGACACAAGGACTCGTGTCTGGTCTAATGGCTTTATAACTAAAAGAGTAGACACAAGGACTCGTGCCTATATAGTCTTATAGCTTTATAACTCATAGAGTAGACACAAGGACTCGTGTCTGGTCTAATGGCTTTATAACTAATAGGGTAGACACAAGGGCTCGTATCTTGTCTGGTCTTGTGGTTTTATAACTAATAGAGTAGACACAGGGGCTCGTATCTTGTCTGGTCTAATGGCTTTATAACTCATAGAGTAGACACAAGGACTCGTGTCTGGTCTAATGGCTTTATAACTAAAAGAGTAGACACATGGGCTCGTATCTTGTCTGGACTCATGGCTTTAACACTCACAGTGATTATACAAGGTCAACTATGTGATGGAAATAAAAACAATTCATTTTAATAAAAAGTAATTTATAGCAGTCAGCGAAACACAAAACGATTATGCCGTCCACCCGCAGCCTTCATACGAACCTATCTACATGTTAAAAATAATATATGAATCCCTCCTAACACTACTAACAGACCTAAGATAATTATGTCATCTACCACCACCCCCTTTTTGTTGCAGTTCTTAAATTAAACGGTTTATCTAACCGTTCTTATCATGTTGAGCTCAGAAATTATTCTGACTAGCACGAGATATTATATAGTCACACACCATAATACATAACAAGCCATCAGAGGGTCAAATGAAATATAAGAACAAGGTATGTTAAACTTGAATTCATAGACAGGACACAAGATTTGGACGTTTCGGTTTAGAGCCTTCATCAGCAAATAAAACAATACAGCAAAAGTAACAACACAACAAGCCATCATTCATAAAGGACTCCACACTTCTTGGGAAATTTTAGCACCTCTTCCCAAACTACCCCCCTCCCCTTTTTTTCAACAAATCGTAATAAATGATTTAAAAAATTAAACACTTTCGTCACACAATGTTACAAGTTTGACTACAACCTTTTTTTTTTTTTTTTTTAAAAGATGTGTGACGGCATTTAATGGATGGCCCTTATTCCGAACACTTACATTTCATACACGATATTGTAGTGGCAACAAGAAGGGCTTTAAGACATCGGCCAATGAAAGGGGCTCATACCATAGTGGGTTATGATAAGGGGTTTGTGCCGCAAGGGCCTATGAAAAGTGGTCTAATCACAGGGGCCTATGAAAAGGGCTCCAAATTCTGGGGCCTATGAAAAAAAGCTCTAACTGCTGGGGCCTATGAAAAGGGTTCCCCCACACCCATAAAAAAAACCCATCCCTCCCTTAACTTACTTATCTTACTGTATCAATCCTCAAGATAGCAAACGGTGGTTACCTCGACTGATATATCAACGCCAGTTGTTACATACATAATATACATTCTACTACGCTACCGTCAAATTCAGCGTTCTTCATGACAAACTCTACGAGTTGAAAGATGTTGGACTACGGAGAGCACTCCTAGAAACGCTGGAATAAACTTAGAGCTGTTATTGTGCTTCAGAATTCATCGAACTGTTGAAATCAGTCACGCAAACGCAATCATGTATGATCAGAAGATTACGTGTGTGATAAGATTGTTGTTTATGTTGAAATTGGGTCTTCTGGTCACGTAGGTGTCGTAACGTGTTGGGATACAGTTTGTAGCAGTCTCGCCCACAAGTCAATGGGACTGTTTCTTGGTTGGATGGATCGTTGGATTATAATCTATTTCCTCATATAACGGTAGGATATACTTATTGATTACAGTTGGTGAAGGATGTTTGTTGTTTTTTTAACAGTTAAGCTGTATGGGGTTGGCAAAGGATTTGCGTTTAGGTACATACTTATGTATACGACATAACGTCAAATAATTATTTTAGATAGTATAATGTGACTTATTTATTAAAATTATAAACTGACAACTTTTTAAGAAATGCATAAAATAACCATTGATGATAATTAGAAATTAAACAACTTTAGACTTTTAACTTTATGTTTTTATTTCTTAAAATTTCCGTAAAATATTAAAATAAAAAATATTTTCTTAATAAGAATATTTAGTTTTTAGTCAACCGATTTGGTAAAAAAAGACGCCCAAGTTTGAATGCGATCATAAGATTGAGAGTCTCGATTTATGTGTTTTAATGTGTTTATATTTATTAAGAGCAATGTGAGGATAGGGTTGGGATTTTGGACGTGCTATTTAAACGTCGCTAAGAAAAACAGCACAGTTAGCCTTGTGTGATGCAGCACCATCTCAACACAGTTGGCCTTGTGTGATGCAGCACCATCTCAACACAGTTGGCCTTGTGTGATGCAGCACCATCTCAGCACAGTTGGCCTTGTGTGATGCAGCACCATCTCAACACAGTTGGCCTTGTGTGATGCAGCACCATCTCAACACAGTTGGCCTTGTGTGATGCAGCACCATCTCAACACAGTTGGCCTTGTGTGATGCAGCACCATCTCAACACAGTTGGCCAAGTCCATTAGAATGAAAGACTTTCACACAACGAACTAAAGTGTAAATCAAATAACGCTTATCAGAATGCGAGTTCAACAACCTCATTCAGGTTTGTTTCATTTCCTAAACGCGTTAAGTTTATGGAAAATTTAGATCAAATCTTTTTTATTTCTTTTTAAGATAACTGATTGTTGAAAGTGAGGCAGACCATGGAAAGAAAGGAATCAGGGTTTCTTCTTAAAAGCTTTATGGCAGTGGGTACATAATGTGACTGGGCAGCTTAAATGACTGTAGGCACCAAGAAATGTCAACGGGCAGCATACATGACCCGACACCATCAATTAACAATGGGCATAATAACTGATAGTAGGTATGATAAATGATAGTTTGTACTATTATTTGACGGTGGGCAGCATTACATGCAGTTTGGTACCATAAATGACAGTAGGCACCTTCATAAGACTATGGGCACCATAAATGACAGTGATAAAACAAAATTATTGTTTTTACATCGGTTAACGGATATTCTGTCTCAATATTTCAACCCAATACGAATAAATTTAGCTTCTCCTATAATCATATTTCAAATCCATACTAGTAAAATGTAGTCCTAATTCTGCCATCAGACGCATCATTTTGTAAGGCTTGTTAAATGTAAAAATACTAATTCGTAATGGACTCGTCTGCTTTGATTTATTTTAGTTTGCTCGGAGATGGGGGCGTGTTTAAATTAGCAAAATCTATAAACTATATCGAATATAGAAATCTACCTAGATTTGTTAAAACAAATCTACCTAAATGTGTCTGAGAGGCTCGCCCGACTCAATAATCAATAGGAATGGAGGATGGCACGTACACAAGATAGCACCAGCCTGCTGCAAAAGTGACGGGCTGAGTGGTCTAGTGATATGATCTTGGCACAGTGACACAATTAGATTGTCAGTGACATAGTTTAACTGTCATCGAGATAGTGATATGGTTATACTGCCAGTGACATGTTTAGACTGTCAGTGACACAGTTATAATGACAGTGACATAGTACCACTGTTACACCATCAGTGACACAGTTAAACTGTCAGTAACATAATTGTACTTCAGTGAATCCGTTATAATGTCAGATACCATATTATACTGTCAATGCCACAGTTATATTGTAAGTAACACAGTTCTTTTATAATGTTCATGGTTGAGTGACATTGACAGTGTAATGAGACAGTATTATGTATGTTGTCATCATTAGACAAACGACACTGTCATTGTTATGTGTTAGTAATGTAACCGTTAGCTGTTGCCACCATACAGATTATTTTTATGATTGTATCTGGTTAATGAAAGTGGCGAATAATTGTGTTCGATAAACCGGGTGGTCGTTGTCATGGTGATACATAGTCCTTATATAAACCGGGTGGCCGTTGTCATAGTGATACATAGTCCTTAGATAAACCGGGTGGCCGTTGTCATAGTCCTTAGATAAACCGGGTGGTCGTTGTCATGGTGATACATAGTCCTTAGAAAATAGCAAACGCTTGAGGAGGTTAGGGGACATGATGGTTATGAAGATAGGGTGCTAGGGACAAGGGGGTCAAGTTAGGGGACATGGTGGTTGTGTGCTTATGGAGGTTATGAAGATAAGGGTGCTAGGGACAAGGGGGTCAAGTTAGGGGACATGGTGGTTATGTGCTTATGGAGGTTATGAAGATAAGGGTGCTAGGGACAAGGGGGTCAAGTTAGGGGACATGGTGGTTATGTGCTTATGGAGGTTATGAAGATAGGGGTGCTAGGGACAAGGGGGTCAAGTTAGGGGACATGGTGGTTATGTGCTTATGGAGGTTATGAAGATAAGGGTGCTAGGGATAAGGGGGGGTCAAGTTAGGGGACATGGTGGTTATGAAGATAATGGTGCTAGGGCTAGTCAAATCTCTAGGATCTGTCAAGGAGGGTTTAAGATACATTTATAAATAGATGTGTCGTAACGCAGAACAATGGATCATTGAAACTCTCCAGCGGGATAGCGATCTCAGGCAATCGGTAACAGCCAGTGTTGGCTAGACTTTCCCCATCTCTACAGGAACAGCCAGTGTTGGTTCCCCATCTCTACAGGAACAACCAGTGTTGGTTCCCCATCTCTACAGGAACAGTCAGTGTTGGTTCCCCATCTCTACAGGAACAGCCAGTGTTGGATAGACTTTCCCATTTACTCAGACAGTAGTTTAGTCCCTGATAGCTAACTGACAAATCCGAAACACATTTCCTCACATATCCTCGGCCCTATATCTCCCCAAATGCTTAAACTTAAAGTCTTTTATATGAATTACCTCAAACAATAATTGTAAAATTCTTTTTTTTATTTCGCTTTTTTGAAAAGCAGCAAATCTGTATATTCCAAAACGAGGCTCTCTGTAATATAACAATTTTTTTTTTAAATTCTCCCATCAAGTTCAGTGGACCACTATGCAATCAATAATTTGTACATTAAGTTTATTCCTGTATCTAGTAATCGGGGCCGCGGAGTCGGAGTTTGTGAAGTCAAGTCTTTTTGTCATGTCATTGATAATCTTAGTGATCGGGATCTGATTTGGACAAGTTTTCCCGCGGCTCCAGATAAAACATGAAATAAAGAGTCAGGCAAATCAGAATATACAGGCCCTGTCCTTGAAGAAAAGCAATGCCTAGAGGCGATGCCTGAAAATAGCATCCACAATATGTAGAACAAAGTGCAGCCCAAAAATGTTGATACTCCTAGTCTTGGTGAAATACATGGGATTTTATCGTTTATTCAATATTAAGGTCCTATCTAAAGACGAATTTGGCGACTTCCTCTTGGTGGGTGAGTGCCCTTTTCGCACCATTCACCGCAGCCCTGTTGTAAAGTGTCGGCATAAGAGTGGTATCGAATACATAATATTGTTTTTTCGAGTGCGACTTCAACTCAAGCTTTTTAAAGTGTACATGTTTTTTTTTTTTTTGGGGGGGGGGGAGCTAAGCAACAAAAATAATGTCCTCACCAGCGATTGAATTCTTATTGTCCAAACACTCAGGGATTACTGCACTGTACGCAGCTGGTTAGCACAACAAGAAATGCTTCAATCAAAATTGATGTAAGGTGAGATTGGATGTCAGGGCTTCCTCTCAAAGGGGACGTGTACACCGATTTTATGACCTCCTTCCCTGTGGGAACTAACTTTAAATGTTCTTCGAAACTTAATGAAGATTTGGGGTTAAACGTTAGGATACAAGAAATATGAGAACGAATTGTGGGATAGATGTCAATGACAACTTAATGCCTGTTTCATCCATGCGTCTAATTGTGGGAAAGATGTCAATGACCACTTAATGCCTGTTTCATTCATGGGTCTAATTGTGGGATAGATGTCAATGACCACTTAATGACTGCATGTTTCATTCATGGAACTAATTGTGGGAAAGATTTCAATGACCACTAAATGCCTGTTTCATTCATGGGACTAATTGTGGGAGTGATGTCAAGGAAAACTTAATGCATGCATGTTTCATTCATGGAACTAACTGTGGGAAAGATGTCAATAACAACGTAATGCCTGTTTCATTCATTGACCTAATTATAGGATAGATGTCAATGACCACTTTATGTCTGTTTCATGCATACTGTGGTGGGTAGAAATAAAAGAATATAGAGATAATAATCTGAGGATCTGTTTTTAATGTGCGTTGTTATTATAGTTGAAAATCAAATATGAGAAGTGTAATTAAAAATATAAACCAAGACACTTCATGTATTATAATAATATTAAAACATTCGATAGTTATCAGTTAGATACATCGATACTTTCAAATTAGAAAGATATATTAAATACCTACCAATAAGTAAACCCGAAGATTTTCATAAATTGTCGCTATGAGCTAGGATATTTAAAATTTACTTAACTGTACTAAATTACTAAGCTCAGTAGCTCTACTATACTGGTATACATGTTTTCAATCTCAAGCCTTTTCAAATAACAACCACATTCAA
This sequence comes from Omphiscola glabra, assembly GCA_964017045.1. NCBI lineage: Eukaryota > Metazoa > Mollusca > Gastropoda > Lymnaeidae > Omphiscola > Omphiscola glabra. The sequence continues at coordinate 32,289,223 of OZ024796.1, read as the reverse complement.
GTAAAAGCAAAGTGACCCTTACCACGATATATTGGAATGATGGGCTTTTAGAACGAGTAAATTCTTGAAAAGAAAAAAAAATTATAACTTATTTTTTGAGTGGTAAGCATTTAGCCAAATATAATGTCACGATTGTAACTGTAACTCAAACTTAAAAAAAGAAAATTATTTAAAAATCCCTCCACTCTTAGTCTTATACCAACGACCCCACAGAAATCCTTTCGCAACAACATAATTTGATGTCGCCTCCGATGTGCTGGAAACCTGTGCTCTAGTAACTTGAGAGTCCCAAGACTAAACGAACCTCTTGTTAAAGATTGCAAAAAATCTTTGCTTGTAAATATTTATAGACGGAATGGAATCTAATATGAGAGACCTGAAAACAATGCACAACTTATATGGTGTTGATGGTTTTTACAGGCGGTTAAATTAATAGGTATATTATTAACTAGTTATCCATTACTAGGGATAAGCAGTGGAAAATAAAGGCAGCAAGGGACCTTATCTTAATTTTTAAAATTTATTAATAGGCTATAAACAACTATAAACAATCAACTCTTTTACAGTTAAATTCAGTTTATAATATATTTAAAATAATTAATTTTATACCGGGATGAGGAATACTATTTTCCTGTTATCGCGGGATAAGCCAAACCCCGGGAAATGAGAAACCTTATTGGGAGCATTATATAGTATCGATCCCTTTTGTAAAATATCTCCCGGCCCCCAGCCCCCGTCCCCACACGCTTACGGACCTCTGACATTACATCTGGCAGGTCACACATGCAAGTGAAAGATGTTACAATGATGTCCTCAAACAAGGGCTGGTTCAAACGTTGATGTGATGTCCTCTTATAACCTATGATAAACGTAGCTTTTATTGTATTATAGTATACACAATATTGACTCATAGAACGGACTAACGCTATTTATTTTTTTCCTCTGACATTTTTATGACGTAGATAAAGGAATGTGTTTTATTGTACACGTTGTGTACACTTATTGTTAATCCTTTGATCCCTCCTCCCCACCCTCTACCTCAACCCTGTTGTATTTGTTTTTGGATGCTGAGTTAGCAAATATCCTCTATTAAAATTGTTTGGTGTATTTATTATAACTGTTGAGTTAGCAAACATTCTCTGCTTAGTTAATTAACTATTTATAATTGTTGAGCTATAGAGCAAATATCTTCTACTTGGTTATTTTTCTATAGGTATGATTGTTCAGTTAGGTAATATCTTCTACTTGGTGAGTTGTCTATCGTCGAGTTTATAAACATCATCTACTTACTTAGTATTTTTTTATTCAGGGTGTAATACTTGTCTTTCATCTGGTGCAATATTTGTTGTAACCCTGGTGCTATCCTTGTCTTTCCTCTTGTGCAATATTTGTTGTAACCCTGGTGCTATCCTTGTCTTTCCTCTTGTGCAATATTTGTTGTAACCCTGGTGCTGTCCTTGTCTTTCCTCTGGTGTAATATTTGTTGTAACCCTAGTGTTGTCCTTGTCGTACTCCTGGTGCAATACTTCCCCTCCCTGGGGGCCATACTTGCCTTACCCCGGGCGCTGGCAAACACATGTAGGCCTCGGGTTCGACATACAGAAATTTAAAAAGAATGTGAACCTGAATGAAATCCTTATTCCCTGTATTGTGTCTCGTAACAATAACTGTGTAATTGACATGTTGGCTTTATGGAAGGGGGTTGCTGATGGCGAAAGTGTTGCTTAAGGAGAAAGGGTTGCTTAAGGGGAGGGGTTAGGTAGGGACAGCAGGTGATAAACATGCAGCGTTGCACAATGCGTGACGTCAACGTGGAACACCTAAGCTGATTATTTTCTCCGTTATTATTCAGATAATTATGTTCACCCCCCCCCTTGCCTACCCTCGACTCAGTCATTCCCAGTGTGGTGGCGTATGCCCCGTGGAAAAAGGGGGGGGCGGCAATTTGAAGATTATAAAGTGATATATTGACTCTGAGAGAATAGGATGTATAAACATGTATTAAAAATTTCAATGGCATCAAAGTTGGACTGGACATCTCCCTTTTCTTTAGGCTCCCCAACTAGGGTGAGGGAAATCTTAGATATTATGTGATTGGGTGGGGCATGGGTAAAAAGAAAGTTGGAAAACACTTCCTTAACTAGATCGTGAAGACGATCTAAAATTGATAATTAGGCCATCGGTGTGGATGAGTCCATGAGATTGTAATCATCGGTGTGGATGAGTCCATGAGATTGTAATCATCGGTGTGGATGAGTCCATGAGATTGTAATCATCGGTGTGGATGAGTCCATGAGATTGTAATCATTGGTGTGGATGAGTCCATGAGATTGAAATCATTGGTGTGGATGAGTCTATGAGAATGAAAATATTTGTTGTTAACATTGATAAGCTCGGCTTCAATTGCAATGTAGAGGATCATAAAAGCACTCTTGCATGAAAAAAAAAAAGGGGGGGGGGTGGCAGGCCGTTGTTAAATACAACTCTATTACACCTTTTTGCAGTATTGTTAATGGTAGGAAAAATTTAAAAAAAACAAAAAACAAAGAAACATGACATTTAACCACGCGTGGTCACCAAACCCCCCCCCCCCCCCCCATCACTCCAAACCACCTTTTTTAAAAAAGAAATGTTAAAACGGAAGTTTGTTTAAAATTAAATGGCATAAAATTAACACAAATAAATTTTGTGTCAAGATAGTGCGTTTCCGTTGTTTTTTTTTTTTTTTTAAATCAAACATTAAATAAATAAATCTCTTTTCTTTCGTACAAACTGCCTGGTACCCTAAATCTTAATACCAAACCCCTTTAAGCCATGCCTCCTGCAAGCTCTCAACCATATGATATTTACAACATTACCCCAATCCATATCATCCTTCACGTACCCCCTCACAGCCCTCACCCGCATGTTATTTACACCATTAATCCAAGACCTATCCGCTTACCCCATACTAACCCTCCCTCACATTTACACCAGTAACCCGATCCCCTTTTGAAATAGCTCGTGCCACCCCTCCCCACCATGCTTACTACTGCAATCACACATACAATGATCCATAAGTAATGCACCGTGTTCATTCAGTTTAGTTAGTTATTCATTTGTAACAGCTCCTCCCCCTTAATCGCCCTTCCCCCTCAATTCCACGACTGGTATTTTTATAACTCCCAACGTCCAGTAGCAACCGTTAAGTGGAGCTGGCCCCGTGCTCAGTGTCCGAGTAAGCGAGAGGAGGCGCACACAGAAAACAGAACTGTCGGCTTGACTCATCGTCAACTGGAGTGGTTCTCAATTTTTTTTAGCTGCCTGAAACATTTTTAAACATATCTCCTAATAATAGCACTTGTCCGTGAAATAATATTTGAATTGTAAATCCTAAAAAGAAAAGTTAAATTTTTAAAAATTTAACAAAATCCTATGAACACCCCTAGAAACCAACTAGAAGAAATGTTACAGACATTTGCATAGCATAAGTTATAAGCGTTTCATTAAAATTATAAGACTAAGCTCTCCCCACGACAAACTGAATTCTTGATATTTGGGCGAACGTCTGATTCTATCAATATGTTTTACAACTAACAAAATTGATCCCACATATCCACTTTTCAAAACATTATACTATACATTGAAATAAGAGAACGGTGGTTTAATTACCATTAATCAATAAGGTCGGGGAGGGCAAAAAATGGTTATTGAACATGCAGGAGGGAAGCAAGGGTGGATCTGACGTATGGCTCAGTGGCGTAGCGAGCTTAACTCGCGCCCGGGGCACAATACCTATTTAGCGGCCCCCTATTCGAAAACCATACAATATTATATGTAAAATATACCATTTAGCGCCCCTTTGTGGGTAGCGCCTGGGGCATGATGCCCCCCTTGCCCCCCTCCTCGCTACGCCACTGGTATGGCTAAATGTATAACGTATTACTATCTGGTTTTCTAAGAATTTATGTACTCCAGTGAATACATTATTCACTTGCATTAGTTTTTACCCCCTGGCGCTTTCTAACTTTCCATTTTTATATGTTAAGGATCCGCCAATGGGAGAAAAGATATGCTCTACACAAAAGATGCGAAAAGCTTCTAAAACGTACCCTCGCCCTTTCCCCCTCCCTAAAAAAACACGCCCTCCCCCGCCCAACCAATCAAAAAAAAAATTAAACAAAGCAACAAAAAAAAAAACTACAACAAAAAATGTTTTTATTAATCTATCAAAATTTAAAATATAAATTTATTTTAAATTACATTGTTTGTTAAACTACACTCAATTTATATTTTAACTTAATATTCAACAAAAGTATGCTAACATAGCCCCTCTCAGTGCCCACAGAAGAGTACACGGCTTGAGAATACCTGGATCCCCCACATTCCCTCAACTAATCAAACACTGAAACAGATTATGACGTCAAAGTATAGTGCACGTTCCTATTGGTTTCCGTAGCAACTAAAATGCTTGAGCCTGAGCAAATTTCTTAGGTCACGTAGGCCCATTCCCATTTATCATATAATTTAGTCTAAATATTGGAAGAGTATAATTGTTCCGTTTTTAAATGAAAAATTGGTGAAATAACACCTGATCGAAGCAGGGGCAGGAGTATCCTTCTTTAAAATGGACTCGAGGTAGTTATACAGTAGTACGACGAAAGATTTACTGTATTAAATAATAAAATTCGTACATATTAAAAACAAAGAAAGGGATACATTTTGGAAGGGTGTGAATTAGCCGTTTTATTTAATTACCCGTTCAGCAATAAATGATGTGTGAGTAGTTAATTTATTGCTGCGAAATATATATATATATATTATATATAAATATATACATCTATCTATATATATAATGTATGATCGCTGGTGCACAAATAAATCTTTTGGACACGATTTTCTCTTAAAATATCGATTTTTAAAATACTTAATAATTAAACTTAAACCAACCCTTTACTTTCGCTATGGCCATGGCCATAGTCATAGTAGGCCTATATAGTTGTTAGAAAATTATTCTTTACGTACCTCTTACAATACTTACATTACTCGGTTAGTGTTTTTATGAACAGATCCATCCAAATAATTCTAATTCATGTGGAATATGCCTACATGTTGTTTTAATTTTAAGCTAACAAATAAAAATGAATTTTTTTTAATGATCAAATAAATGTGATATAGGGCCTACACTACTACTACACTGCCTACATAAGTTGTAGAGCCTAGACCTAGAGCATGGGAATTGCAATATTTCATTATAGACCTTATTATGATATTATTGCCCCAGTACTGTATATTAAAAACTAAGAAAATATTTACTTCAAATTTAAGGATAAATATTAATTATTTCACAGTTATTACCTTCTTATCCAATACATGGAGTGGTAAAAAAATATATTAAAAAATTAAATACCTTGGGGTATGCTATTAATATTAACAACTCACCGGAAACTTCCCTTCATTATCGATACCGGTGAATAGTTAAATAATGCTTCCTGTTGATGTTTTCATGAGGCTGAACAAAGCATGGCCGATGTAATTGTCATGTCCTACTCACGTTTCTTAAAACTAACCGGTTGATGGAGATGGAAATGGGTCCAGAGGGTGAGGATACTTTTCATCATCGCTCCTTGGATATTGATGTACCTCAATGTGCACTCAAGCGACGATTCGGAATATCTTTTTGTTCTAGCTCTTCCTATTTTGTTGAACCACGTTCAGAGGTAAGTGCTAAAATTATAGCAGACGATATGTACTTAATGATTTGACATGAGGCGGTGTCGAACTTTGAAGTTCAAAGTTGATAGGGCGCAGTGCATTTCTTGGTGGATCAAATTGTAAACAGAAGCATGTATGCTACCTTGCCATCTAATTCACTGAAATTATGACAACACCACGTCACTTCTACTTCTATAAAACAAATTAAATGATTTCCTAGTTGGATGTTGCGTAACTTCCTAACCTACATTCCATGGCTATTATTAAAATTTAATTGTTAGTGTTGTACTGTAGACTGACTGTAAGTGTAGTGTAGGCCTACTCTTACTTACACTTACACTTTTTACTTAAATTTACTCATTTAGGGCCTACTACTATGCGCCTATTAATTAGTAAAAAGTATTGGAATTAGACTAGGTATATTAAATACTATGAATATCTACCTTTAATAGTCTATAGACACTGTAGTCTATAATAATAGACTAATATAAGTAATAAGTAAAGACAATACTATAAAAACAATAGTCATTGACATAGCCTAGGCCTAGACTATAAATTATAAATATAAAATAGACTAAGTCGCTAGTCACTAGGCTAACTACTACTTTAAAACTTAAATTAAAAGCTATGTTATAGGCCTACTATGTTGTTGTTGTTGTTCGTCCGTCAAATCGATTAGGACCATCCAGTCATCCGGTTAGGGGGTGGGTTACGGTGGGTTTGTAGGTGGCTTGCCAATCCTATATGTGCCCAGAATAATCTGTGGCACCGCGGGCATGGATGTAAAGACATATAAATATATATGTCTTATTATTATTTAATGTTAGTATAGTCAGTATAGTATAAGTATAGTTAATACTAATAGTAATAGAGACTACAGTTAATATATTGTTTAGAGCAGTGGTTCTCAACCTTTCTAATGCCGTGACCCTTTAATACAGTTCATCGTGTTGTGGCGACCCCCAACCATAAAATTATCTTCATTGCTACTTCATAACTGTAGAGTATAGGCCTATTTGTTTTCCGATTGTCTTAGGCGACCCCTGGGAAAGGGTTGTTCGACCCCCAAAGGGGTCAGCAACCCACAGGTTGAGAACCGCTGGTTTAGAGTATAGTGTACAGTAAGTGCTATCATACTTCAACTTCATTTTCAAATAGTATCTGTAAATTGTAAAATAGTCGTTTTATACTTTACTTTATAGATTTTTAAATTTAGTCTTTAGTCCTTAGCATAAACAATTTTCTAGCTTTGTTTCTAGTCTATATGGCATGGGTATTAATAATACTAATAGTAATAATATTGTGATTAAATCTAAGTAATTTAGTAATAAAGGGAGGCTGCAAATTTATAGGTTAGGTAAAAGGAAATGCATCTATGCCTATGCATACTACTGTATTAATTTTGAATCAGGTTATCAGTTTTTGCCAAGGCGGTTTAGCCTATGCCTATTTAATGTAGTATTTTATTATGGCATCACTAGACCTAGTGAATATAAATATTAAATTGCTTGACTTAAACTTAGTGCTGGTCTCACTCTGACACTATTTCAAAATGATTTGTCAGAAAGCTCAACAAATGGGCCTGTAAATAATATAACCAGGTCAATTTTTAATAAATGAGAAATGTCATATTTTGGAATGTATGTGTAAACCAAACAAATTCTTAATTCTTGGTAGTAGTACTGTTGAAGACGATAAATTAAAGAAAATTGTTTTATTTCAGAATTGTCAAAATGTTTATTTGGACTACTACTAACTAGCCTAATAATTGAGTAACAATATTCAATTCATAATCAGTTTTTTGACAGTTAATTTTATGACAAAAATTAAATGTGAATACTTTCATTGATCAGAATGTAATAAATCGTAATTGTGACTATGTTGTTGCGGCCCCACTGATTGTTGGCAAGCATTTATGGAAAATAGAAACAGCTATTCTCTATACACACCCAGACTTAATTAGTTAACACTACCCTGTCAATAAAACACAAAACAGATGTAGAGATGTAGTGGCCCTAATTGAAATTTTAAATTTTAGGTTGTATTTTTAAATAATACTAAGTCAGGAAATGTACATTTTCCCCCCAATTTTAAAATGTATTTCATAAAACTGAAGGCGTTTAACTTCTTAAAAATATTCCCCTTTCCTCTAGTTTTTTTTTTTCTTTTTTAAATTAGCCACTGACATATCCTGGATAAGATGTGTCACACACACTTTCAAGCCCATAATGTTAATACCATAATGTTAAGCCCATAATGTTAATAATGGTAATACCTGAACCAAGGAATGGCCTTTGTCTAGTCTTTACTTATTCGGGTTAACTAGTGCTAGAATACCTGTTTACTATTTAGCTTGATTGACTTCTAAACAGATACATATGATTTCAATTATATTTGCTTATTGTTATGTAAGGCATATATAATATAGGCCAAATTTGGTTAAGTAGTGTTTGGCTTTGGATTTAGTTGGTGTGTTTTGTCAATCGTATGCAGCATCTACCATTGGACTCCAATTTGGAGTTAAAAGAGTATTAAGTTGCATTTTCCCCACCACTTTTTTTTATATTAGCAACTGTTAACTAGTGAATGGTTTTTAAACTTTAATTATACTATTAAATTCATCTAAACTCTTTTGTTTACTTTTTAAATGTTTATATCTGTCCTTTTTCACAACTGAATTAGATATTTCATTACATTTTATTTATTTTTTTTAAATTGCTAATAAATTGTTGTCATTTGCTTCCAAACAAAGGTTAATTTGATGGTTAAGCAAATTTTTCGATTGTTGTACTTCAGCATGTCGCTGCATGTGTCTGGTTATAATTTAAGTGCTTGCAATTCTCAAAACATCAAAGCATACATTCCAACCAGTACAGTTTACCAGTACTTTGTACAGTTTTTATACATTTCACACATTATATGTTCGTACATGCTTTTTTTTTTTTACAGTTTTTCACTGGACTTAGAAAAGAAATAGTTTTGCATATGACACACATTAAAAACTGGTTGTGCCTTAAATTCAATGTAGGACAACAAAAAGCTTAAATCTTATTTGACCAAGTCTCAAGTTGAGAATCGGTAGGCCATCTTGCCATATAAATTTAGAAACAGCATGGTTTTATTGATGTCATCCGTTAATAGTAAGTCAGCTTTGTGCTGTAGTAACTTCTTTGAGTAGTAAACCATAATTATTAATCCGTTTGTGTGACTCTTAACTAGAACTGCAGTGTTTGTAAGTGTTTTTTTAAATGTATATCAAATCATTAAATATATTCAATATTACTATCAGTATCAATCAATGTTTATCATTAGTCATTATTCTTATATATTTTAACAGTTAATAACAGCTTAATCCCTCTGGTACGGGGAAAAATAAGTTTGTAAGTTTAAGGTAAACTCAATAATGTTGTCAATAAAAACGTGCTTAAGAATGAGAGTTAAGATGTTGTATAAAAGAAGACTGGCATTCTTTACCATAATGTATGTACTAATTGTATTAATTTGAAAGGAAATTTATTATTTACAAGCAAAATCTTATAGTACGTATGCGTGCTAATGAACTTACCTTTAATATTATACATACTTTCATACCTAGAGAATTAGAGTTATTGATAAGAATAGATGAAAAAAAAGGAGTTATCACATAATTTTATGAATATAATTAAAGAGTTCCGTTACCCTGTATCGAATTCAGGACAGTGACTGGTAAATGCTGCACCGGGGCAATGCCTTAATTTAGGCAACATCTTCCCTATATATATATTGTATTGATACACATATTTTACATTAAATTTAAAAAAAAGATTTTGACACCTAAATGGCGCTTTGATCAAATGAAATGATTCGAAAATTATGTGGAGGTCAGAAAACAGCCTCAGATCCCAGTTTGAGAATCGCGTAATTGATTATTTCATCGTTAAGATAAAGGTTTTAACTTTGATGATGTAATCCCGTGATTAACAACATTGATTTTACTATTTATGATAAAGGACTGCAATTTAATTTTAATGATTTGACATGGACACCTTAGTTGAGGCGACAGTTTATTCATATTATTAGGTTACGGTCTAAACGACTAAAAATTAAAATTCTCACATATCCAAATTACGGACCATACGTCACCAATCATTGATCACCAAGTTAAGGTCCCCATGTCATTTAGCAAAGTTACCAAGGACCAGACTCAGGTCACCAAGTTCAGATGACCATTCTAAGGGCCCCTTGACAATATGTATGGGCCCTCAGTATAGGCTAAAGGCCTACTTTAAGTAGTACTTAGCAAATATCCTCTTGTACACAACCAGATTCTAACATCACCATACTACTAGAATACTAGCTGACTGTTTCAAAGGGAAGATCCTCACATTTTAACTATCTGATATCACGGTCTATCTAGGTATTTCTTTATCACATTTGTTTTTATACCATTACTGTGAAAATAAATTTTATTTATGGATCTTTTGTAGATTCTAAATAATCAATTAAGATAATGCTCATTCGTTGAAATTATCAACAGTCACCACTGTGAAATGGTTCCATGTATGTCTAGTGAGGTCGTCTTTAAAGACAAACTCTAAATTCTTCATTTAATTAAAGTGAAATGAAAGAAGCCTTTTTATGGGTTAGTAACGAGTTCACCTACACTCAAACACTGAGTGTATGACATCTACGCCGTACACCTATTTCCTGTTAGGACGGTTCTAAATATAACTAACGTCAGCAATTTGCATTATTAGTAATTTGCTAAATAGCGGGGATGATTGATGATGCATTGATGGAAATCGACTTTCTGGTGTTGTGTATTCAGTTCGAAGTCTCGATTCATTTATTTATATCCGCCGAAGAATTACCCCTATACAATCGACGATTTTATGAGCAAATACTACGTCGGTAGGTTACTATAAATAAGCAAACGATGGTATTTAATTTGTTATATGATCAATTATTTTATCCCCAGACACTCCTCTGAGTTTTACCACACTAGAATGTCACAAAATGTCATTTGGGAATGGCTGCTTTAGGCTAAGACCCCCCCCCCCCCCAAAAAAAAACAAAAACAACTGGGAATATAACCCGTCTTACATGATAAGTGACAGATTTGTGTGTGTCGGGGGGGGGGGCGTTTAACAAAAAAAGTACCTTCTTTTCAGATCCCTCACTCCCTGTTCTTTGTGTGTGTGACACACGGCTTTATAGGTAACAATATTTTTTACCTGGATCCGCCTCTGGAAATAATAATAATACTTGAGACTTTCTCTAGTTGGGATCAGACGAATAATCTGCATTCCCCTACAATGCTCAAACAAAATAAACCGTATTCTGTTGTTGAAGTTCGAAGGCCGTGTAATCTGATCCGGTGCAAAATGTGCTGGAATTAACGAACCTGTTGTCTGCTGGCTGATTAATAACGATACCAGCAATGCCATGATTAATTGAGCATGTAACACACCTAGAGGACAGTTAATCATTATATGCAGTTTCTAGCTACTGAAGTTGTGGGCAGATTTTAAACGATTCGGTTCTCGGTGGGAATTTTGGAGATGCTTTGCAAAATGGCATGATATTTTGGGAGTTCATTAGTAAATGTGTGTTACAAAAACGGGATGATATCAAGGGCGTACTTTAAGTAAATGAAATGATATTTTTGAGTTTGTTGGAAATGGCATGCTATTTAATGGGGTGTGTGTGTAGAAACGAGCGTCATGTTTAGGGAGATGTTTATTTTGAATGGGCAGATAACTATATCGCAGTGGGTATATAGTTTATTTTAAAAGACAGCGTCATACAGACATGTGGGTTTCCCGTAAATATTAAGTTTGGTAAGAAGCCATCGTTCCTGCACTTCTAAAGTACATGTTCTCAGCAAAAGTGTGAAATGATTCTGACAAATATCGTCCACTTCCTGTCAATACATATGCATGTAAATATCTCCATTGGTATCCATGTTGTAAAATTTCTGGTGGAATAAGTCTAGGTTAAATAAGATTGTAGTGAACTAATAAGTTTCGAATCTGTGTGATGTCTTTTACTAACGGTAAAATCTTACAATAAGAACCTTTTTAGCACAGGGCGTATTGGGAAAATCAAAAGTTTAGAGCAACTGTGGGTTTCAGTAAAGAAAAAAGGGAAGGGGGGGGGCTTAATTTTAGAATCCTCGCGTGGGTCCTACGATGACATAACCATCTTCTGGTTAACACGGCTGCGTCACATTGAGTCCTGTACACTGTTACGGCACGCTATCGCCTCAGTCTTAATAAAAATAAACGTATCATTGACGTTTACCTGAATGTGTATTCCATGTGTTACTGGCCTGCTCGGCTCGAGTGCCTGCTCACACACGCACAGAAGAAAATGTGTTTATGATCTGCTCCAGTCTCACCCCTTTACCAACTCCCTGTATGCCATATGTAATTTCAAGTCTTTAAAAAATTAAATTCTGAGGCTAAGATTTGTAACCTCAGTAGTATATAGTGTAGGAAATAGGTATAAATTATGGAGTTTTTGATGGAGTTGATGATGGTGTTGCTAGAGTGTTGATCAAAAGTCGATAATCGATTAATTAGGTTGTTTATATATAATTTCCATTGTTGCACAGTCGTGTTGTTGCATGGTGTGTATTTTATTGATTATTGCTTTGAATTTTAATAATTGTAATAATTAAATAAGCGATTAAAATTAATTCTATTGTTATTTATTGTAATAATTAAATATATTTAAATAATTTAAATAAATATATTTTTATGTTGTAATAATTAAATATATTTTTATGTTGTGATAATTAAATATATTTTTATGTTGTAATAATAATTGAATAGACAAATTTGACACTAATTGTACAGACAATAATTGACAACAAAGATGTAGTTTTTTAATATATATTTTATTCGTTGCGAAGGTTGTATAAATCATGTTTCCCCCGGGAAGATGGTTCTTCCTGGGGTGCGACCTCCCAGGGGCCAGCCCGAATTCGAACCCCTCCGATACTTGAGATAGTCGGAGGGTTTCGTCGCAGGGTCAGGGGTGGTACCCGCTGTTGTGGCATGGGTGCCTGTGGAGTCGGAGGAGGCGTTGCTGGCCTGTCCTCAGCATGGCTGGGGAGCCTGAGGAGTCGCTGGAGGTTCGGCCACCGGTGAAGTCTGGCGGGCTCTCCGCCTTTCATAGCAGAGTACCCGCCGTTTGATTTTCTGTAAGCCAGGGATATCAGCTGGCTGCGACTTAAACGCCGCATCGCATTGCGGAGCTGATCCCCCACGAACTCCTCAAAAGTGGCCGCTGTCAGGCACGAGTGCCCCAGTTGATTAGCCTGGTCCTCCAGGCACCCCGAGCAGAAATTGCGTCTCTCGGTAATACCGCTCCATAAGTGGTGTATGATATTGTCTCTTGACATTGCTAGGGAGAAAACCAGATCAATATTATAAAATACATTTCGACTAAGTCAAGACAACATTACTAATAATGGATCCTATGTGGAAACATCCCTTTACGGCTCTTATCTCCGGTCCAACCGGTAGTGGTAAAACTGTCTTTGTAAACAAGATGTTGGCACATTTACCAGAAATGGTCACCCCTACACCCCAGGATATTATATGGTGTTACGGGAGTCCTGAAATAACACAAGACAAAGGTGTGGGCATGGGGTATATGTGTATAGCGGGTCTGTTTGCTAGTAGGTTTGGGTGATATTCTTAATAAAATGATAGAGCACATGGTTGATGGGGTCTATGTATAATTTTAGAACTGCTCCATTAAAAATTTAAAAAATCTCCTGAAATAACACAAGAAAGGTGTGGGCATGGGGTATATGTGTATAGCAAGTCTGTTTGAAAGTAGGTTTGGGTGATATTCTTAATTTAAAAAAAAATTGACTTACCTCTTTCTGTCAGCTGCCTCCATCACCATTTTGAATTCTAACAAACTCAGATTCTTATAATCTGTTACAATTAAAGTCTAACTCAGGTCTAAAACATAGATAATTGTAGTTGTCAAAGTAATGTTTTTTAAATTTATCACGATATGATCTAAATTCCATACTTGTAAAGCACAGAATTAAATAAAATTATTGTAAGTCCTTCGCTCTCCGGTCACCTTCCATACGTCTACTCGCCTCGGCGTCGCAGGCTCAAAGACAGAGCCAGTGGTCATTTGGCGACCAAAGCAACGGTTGGCTAGCGTTGGCGCGCAAAGCCCCTAGTGGTCAGCGAATATCACGTGATTTCAGGAAAGTGGTATAATCAAGGTTTGGCAAAAGTAATTAACGACTTAGTTCCCTTTGACTGTGGATTGTTCGAGTCTCAGGGACGAATAAAATATATTAAAAAACTACATCTTTGTTGTCAATTATTGTCTGTACAATTAGTGTCAAATTTTTGTCTATTCAATTATTATTACAACATAAAAATATATTTAATTATCACAACATAAAAATATATTTAATTATTACAACATAAAAATATATTTATTTAAATTATTTAAATATATTTAATTATTACAATAAATAACAATAGAATTAATTTTAATCGCTTATTTAATTATTACAATTATTAAAATTCAAAGCAATAATCAATAAAATACACACCATGCAACAACACGACTGTGCAACAATGGAAATTATATATTAACAACCTAATTAATCGATTATCGACTTTTGATCAACACTCTAGCAACTCCGCCATCAACTCCATCATCAACTCCATCAAAAACTCCATAAATTATACCTATTTCCTACACTATATACTACTAACCTCAGGTTTGACTGCCACCTTGTGCGTTATTCAAGTTCACTCCCTTGGCTATATGTGGTTTTGTATGCCCCCCCCCCCCCCCCAAAAAAAAAAAAAGATCTGCCTACCGAGTAAATGATTGATTTTATTATGTAACCCCATTAAAAATGGTATTTGAAGTAAACAAATCGAATTTTAGTTTGATAAAATATTCATACGTAAAAGAAACCTGAACCTCTCCTTTTGACGTCCACCATTTTAATCTCAACATTTGTTTAAAAAACCTATGGAGCTGTATGACAGATTAACCATGCTTACTTTTAAACGACACAAATAAGATAGTAAACGAGAAGCAGTGTTCCATCAAATTTAATTTTTAATGGGAAATCACTTTTGAAAATAGTAATTGATAGCATGAGGTCTTCTCGAGAGTGTTTGTATATAGGGTCGTGAAAAGGAGAGGCTGCGCCCTAAATTTAGGTGCCTTTCCCCAATAAAAGGTTCCAAAAATAATTCAGCACTCACACTAAACAATTTATTTTTTGTGGTTATAATTCGTATTCTTTGTTTGAAATCGTTAAAGAATTTTTAAAAATGTGTATGAATACGAACAATTCGTACAGGCAGGTCTATTGGCTAACCCTGGGTTTTTTGGGATTTAATTTTGTAAAGTCTCGTCATCCTTGCTACTAGACCAGAGCTTCCCAAACTTTTACGTTTGATGGATAGGTAGACAAGTTTTCCACAGCACCAGGGACAGGGACCAGATTTATTGCATATTTTCTTTTCATTAATTTTACCATCAAGTTGTAAAGACCTTTAATCTGCAATCAGGCAAATCAGTAGGAATTAGGAGTCTGTTACTTTACCATAATGCTAGCCGTTATGTTTGTTCTGTATGTCGCAAAATAAATTTATAAATTCAGAATATAAAACAAATTCACGATAAGGTCAATTGATCTAATTACAGTGACTGTTGAATACCGGTACGAAATATAAGTTATTGACAAGCCAATAAAATCATGGCTCTATTGTAGGCGTTGCTATACGCAGAATATCCCTTCAATAAAGGAAACATTTAACTTTCGTTAATCCGCGGACCACCACTTCGGAAAACACTGAAATAGACAACATTATTTCTTTGTATCTATTTTATCACAATCTAACATATCATTGACATTTTAATGCAGCGGTTCTCAACCTGTTGGTCGCCTAAGACCATCGGAAAACACATATACTCTACAGTTATGAAGTAGCAACTAAAATAATTTTGTGTGGGGGGCTCGCCACAACTTAAGTAACTGTATTTAAGGGTCGCGGCATTAGAAAGTTTGAAAACCACCCCGGATGGGTGGGGACATAAATTTACCAACCCAACTCCTAGGAAAGTCGATCGGGTGCACTGTGTGTATGCGCAGTGTCGGACCGACCGGGTGTCATTGAGTTGGGGTGGCCTCCAGCAGAACCCCGATCGAGCGGACTCGGGTGGGGCCGTCCTGGCAAAGGGACATCTTCAACGTGCCGCTTCGCGGCCCGATTTTCGGGCTTAGGGGTGGGGGGTGCTTTGGGGAGGTCATAAGGAGCAATAGGTCGACGGTCCGCTGATGCCATTTTCTAATGTGACATTTCACATTGATATTTTAATAATATATCAAATACGCCTGGCTACCGGTTCGAAATTACAATTCATCCCACAATAATAATTCATTTATGTGTTTATTTAAATGGGCCATACTTTAGAATCATTATACAATCCAAATCAGTCTAACAAACAATAATAATAACGTATTTATTAAGTCACTGGTATGTTCTAGCTTTAGTTAAGGTTGAAACTCGGATACATCAATTTATTATTTTTAATCATATTGAACAAGGACATTAATAAGTCGTCTTAGTTGCGATGCCAATACACACTTGTTCTCAAGAAAGAAACAAGTTGGAACAAACATGGATAATGATGCCGGATGACCTTCAATTCATCATGTAAGTCATCATACTTCTTATTTAAGCGGAGACGTCATTGCACTGGCCGCGCGAGTGATACATTTGAGAGGACGCAAACATATTTTCAAAATTAATCTGTTGCCCACAAATGTTGATTTAGCGCCAATCTTTTTTTTTATTTTGCCACATTTATTTTAAGACAGCATTGTCCTATGTTTATCATCGAAAATGGACGCCATGCAATTAAAAAAATATCTTTTTTTTTCTAACAGTAACATCAAGACCTCTTTATAGTCTTATGTATTTTGAAAGCGAAATAGAAGACAGATGCCATCCACAGTTTCTGAAGTATACCTCGCCTACTTATCTCAATCCATGTGATCTCGGGTTTTCCAAAAGGACGAGTGCTGAGATGAGACGTATTTGACATCTCTGCTACGCAGCTGTCAGGAATGGAGATTTCATTTTTTTTTCTGCGTTTATATATTAATGAAAGAACTCTATGAATTAACCTGAAAGTAAGGGAGGAAATTTAGGGATCCATTTTGTTTTTGTCCAAATATCGATCTACTTCAACTGTGTTAAAATGGATATGGCCTTTGGTGTAAGCCGAATGTCTCAATAGATCACTGGTGTAAAGGTCATAATCAGAGAGTAGTGAAAAGTCTTAAATATATTTCATTTCGTACTTCATGAAGGAGTCGATTGAAAAAAAGGAGAATTATCACCGGTATTGTTGTGTTCATTTAGGTTGTCTGGTAACTTGAGGAAACTTGGTATCCATCTGTTGTTGGTATTTGCATCCTATATTCACTCCCACATTTTAAAAATTAGAAAATATTGATCAACGCTTGATGGCACCATGAAAACCACGCGTAGTGATTAAACATTGTAGCATGGTTTCATGTCACCCCATACGATATAATAACAACATTTCAGTTTTGATTGCAATATAAGTCGTTTAATAGTTCACAGTCTCTTTCTTACAAGGGCTGCTCCCTTAATTGATTAGGCTTTTTTTCATCAGTATAAACGTATGCTCGATTAGTCACTGCCAGATACCAGTTTCTCAGAGTCGAAGATGTCCGTCACCAACCCCACCGCCCATCCTTACCATATAGCGCTCCACTTCCCAACAACTAAACTAAAAGGAGCCGACAGTGTCAAATAATGTTGGCTCCCACAGGGAGCAGGCGAGTCCCGTGGCCAACTTCATCAATAATTGACCTGATCTCGCCATGTCCATGAGCACGGGTCAGGCTTTGAGGACACATAGACTAGCGCTGAGCATGTCGTTAGCGCCAATGTGATTGTCAAATGGCGGCCACCAAGTGCTAGAATGTTCTTAGTTCTGCACTCGGCTTTGTGTTTGTAGCGAAACCTCCTTATCCATGATAATTAGCTCAATATGACGGCCAAGTTTTTTATTGCCAGTCAGAAATAGTAATGGAAGGCAAGAAGAGAGCAGACCACATGTGATGGCACGCCATCAGAAAGACGCATGTGATGGTATTTCAAAGAAGTTTAATGACTGTAGGTTGGAATATAACAATTAAGCACCCAACTACTTTAACTACAATAAAAATTAAACCGGCATGTATAAGAGGTTGACCCAAATAGGCAACGCTCTTTTAAATGTTATGATATCAGGGGCTCAAAGAAAATAATTTAGAGGGCATCAATTTTTTTATTTTTTTTTTATTATGGGGCAAAGGACAATGTAAATCTCTAATTGTTTGAAATTTAATATAGTTTCGCATCACTTGGGGATTTTACAAAAAAGGGTTGATCAGCTGAAATGGAACGGATATTTTATTAGAAGGTTCAATCATGGGAGGTCAGTTTTGATGACTTGGCGTCATTTATATGAACCTTAGTAAATGCTCAGATAACTGTTATAACAATAAAACACCGATTTAGTGTAGCCATAGCGGTTTTTAACATCATCGTACTGTACATACATTTGAGGCTTTCAGAGCTACTCAATTTTTTGTTAGGTTGGTCAGTGACTAAAAATGTACAAGGACCGGTACGCCAGGTCAGATAATGTGTCACCAGACTGCTGAGAGAGGACGGCCTGAGACATCCTAACAAAAGGGTCCGGCTAAACCCCGCGCTAAGCGTGGACGGATATTTGCTGGATTTTCCGGGGCCATCGTGGCGACGGAATCCAACTTTCGATCGTGGCCGCAGACAATAGTGGCAGTGCTTGTCACCGATTGAGGTCAACCATAGACTGCGTTGTGGTTATACACATTTTATGACAGAATGCCTTAGGCTACGCGTAATTGTTTGTGCACTAGTAATGTTGGGGGCATGTTAACAACAAATTGTGGGAAGTTTCAGAAGGTCGTTGTTCATTTATTAACCACCACTTTCCTCCTAATGAGCTGTGTGAATCGTTCGATACTCGTTATATTACCGGTATTCGATTTTTTTTCCCATTCGTTTAAATACATGAATTTGAATATATGGCCTATTATCATTTAATGCCTTATTTGTTACACATTATTCTTCTGATTTTCCTAACTCGTAGACTTTTAGTCACCGACCAATCTCTCGTTTCTTTTAGCTTTAATAATGTAACAACCACCTCAAACTCAAATCGATAGCTCTGAAACTAAACTTCCATTTTCCAGCTATCGTTAAAAACCCTTTTTTAAAAGACGCCACTTGGATACGATGGAATTGCTTTGGCGATACAGCAAACCCAGAAATGGAACATTATTTCAAAGTCTCCTGGCCCTAATCCGAAGTAATTTGGTTTACACATCTTTGGAGTCGTTTAGCTGAAGTCTGTAACTACAACTCTGTATACGAAGTTTATAGACGACGTTATGAAACAGTTGGCTTACGCTGATGTATTTTCCTATTTAAAGTTTTCTTTTTTGCATATTTTCTTTGTTTTTAAGTACTAATAACTATTTTTAAAATCACGCATATGTTAATAATGTTATGTAAAACACATATATTATTATATGAGGATACACCGGTGTCATGTATTATTATATGAGGATACACCGGTTTCATGTGGAGACATATTATTTGAGGACACATGTTCCATTATAAGACGCAAATTCAAAAGTGTGCGCTGAGACATCTGCAAAAATAATTGGGGTTCCAAACTTGAGTTTGACCAGCAGACTGGTTGCAAAGTGCGTCACAGTCTGGGCATGACTATGCCGTGGTCTACTGTTGGTAACATGAAATATGAGCCTAATTGATTCATTTCGGGTTTAGCTTTATTTGAACGTATTTCTCGCATGTCTTATCGTCATCGAGCCACGAGCGAGTAATGACATTGTAAGGGACCAGGGAAACGATGACCAACAGCCTCGTGCTGCTGTTGTACAACCTCCCAAATTGAGGTGTTTTATACCTTTTAGTTTAGATGTAACAAAATTATTTGATTTATGTCGTATTATTGTGTATCTTACATGACGTTTTATCCCATTTTGTTGTCATCTTTGTGTATTTACCATGATGTTTTATCCCAGGCTATGACTTTGTTGTGTATCTTACCTGATTTTTTTTATCCCAGTCTGTATTCATCCTTTTGTATCTTACATGATGTTTGATCTCACTTTGTTTTTATTGTTGTGTATCTTACAAGGTGTTTTATCCCAGTTTGTTTTTATCGTTGTGTATCATACATGGTTTTTTATCCGATTCTATTATCATTGTACATTTTACCTGATGGCATATCTTAGTCTGTATAATCGTTATGTATATCCTACATTATGTGTTTCTCATTCTATAGTCTTAATTGTGTATCTAACATGATGTTTCATTCCAGTCTGTTGACCTCATAGTGTATCTTACATATTTTCATCCTAGTCTGTAACAAAAGTTGTGTAGGCCCCGTGATGTTTTACCCCATTTTGTAGTTATGGTTGTGTGTCTTACCTAATGTTTATCTCAGTCTGTAATGATCGTTGTGTATGTTACATTATATTTTATACCAGTCTTTAACCATTATTGTATCTTAACACAATTATTGTATCTCATTTTGTTAACGTCGTTCTTGTGATTTACTTTAACACCATATTTAATTAAAAAGTATTGACAAATTTAAGTTGATCATTTCTTTATAAATATACAAGGATTCCGTTGGATGCATTTTCCTCCCTGTTGCCATAGTTATTATTTCGGGTCGAGAGCTAGAAAGGCTTTAATTATTTGGTAAATGAGCTTCTCCTTTAACTAAAGCATGCTTCATGGTTGAGTCAATTATTATTTGTCGTCATGAGGAACTGTTTTTTATTAATATGTGAGAAAATAAGACTGCTGTTAAACCAGTATTTAGTGCTCACCATAAAATCTCCGGATCACGAACGGCCTAGATTTGTCGTCGTGGATATCACTATTATTTCCTCGACTGTTTCATAGGGGCGTCACTAGGGTTGGTGTCAACCGGTGCGGTGAGTTCATGGTGTCACCCTCTTCCAACTTAAAAAATTAACAATAATTTCAATAAACTTTCTATAAGTTTATAATTTTTTTATTTCTAAACGTTTTATATTTATGATTATGCCGCCCTGAGGAATGTGATGGCCAAAGACATTGCCTTTTGGTACCGTAAATACACCACTAAAAATATCATAAGAAAACCATTACATTTGTTCCTTGCTGTAACGCATTGTCGGATTAAAGCATTAGAGACAAATTAGAGACAAGAGTTATCTGTGCGCTATTTTACAATGCACAGTTGATTAGCCCGGGCTGGAGACCGTTGAACGTTGTACATAAAGATTAAACGTGTGCAACGATGGCATTTAATATTGTAAACAATACAGACGTGAAACAAACCTTCACATTTTAAAGTTAGTTTAAAAGAACAACATAACAAGTGAGTTGTAATACGAGTTTATTGAAATTATTGTTTATGTATTTCATTTATAAACCACCGCTAAATCAGGACCCACTTTAACATAACAAAATTTACGCTACTCATCTTATGGGAAAGCGCAATGTTCTTGTGGCACACTGTTCTTGTGGCACACTGTTCTTGTGGCACTGTTTTCTTGTGACACAATGTTCTTGTGGCACACTGTTCTTGTGGCACACTGTTCTTGTGGCACACTGTTCTTGTGGCACTCTTTTCTTGTGGCACACTGTTCTTGTGGCACTCTTTTCTTGTGGCACACTGTTCTTGTGGCACAATGTTCTTGTGGCACAATGTTCTTGTGGCACACTGTTCTTGTGACACAATGTTCTTGTGGCACACTGTTCTTGTGACACAATGTTCTTGTGGCACACTGTTCTTGTGGCACTCTGTTCTTGTGGCACAATGTTCTTGTGGCACTCTTTTCTTGTGGCACACTGTTCTTGTGGCACTCTTTTCTAGTGGCACACTGTTCTTGTGACACAATGTTCTTGTGGCACAATGTTCTTGTGGCACAATGTTCTTGTGGCACACTGTTCTTGTGACACTCTGTTCTTGTGGCACAATGTTCTTGTGGCACTCTTTTCTTGTGGCACACTGTTCTTGTGGCACACTGTTCTTGTGACACTCTGTTCTTGTGGCACACTGTTCTTGTGGCACTCTGTTCTTGTGGCACACTGTTCTTGTGGCACTCTTTTCTTGTGGCACACTGTTCTTGTGACACAATGTTCTTGTGGCACAATGTTCTTGTGGCACTCTTTTCTTGTGGCACACTGTTCTTGTGACACAATGTTCTTGTGGCACTCTGTTCTTGTGGCACACTGTTCTTGTGGCACTCTGTTCTTGTGGCACACTGTTCTTGTGGCACTCTTTTCTTGTGGCACAATGTTCTTGTGGCACACTGTTCTTGTGACACAATGTTCTTGTAGCACTCTGTTCTGCTGGAACTTTGACTAGTGGCACCCTGCTCTTATATTTAAATTAGATATATTTTGAAACCGACTCGAGCTAGCTCTGTCAAATTTGCAACTGCCATTTACTGTCACCAGGTGCATCCAGCGCCCTCTAGTGACGCCACTACCCTTAGCATATAGACTCGCAGTTATTGTTTTATGTTTTATCAATTTCAGACTTTGATAACACAACGACCTTGCAGTAACATTATTAACCTCCACGGTTATAAGTCTTAAAAAGGCAGTTTATTTGCTTATTTAAGCACCTTAGAGATTATAAAGAGCAGGCTTTTGTACCGCTGTGGGGGCTTATTTGTCTGTACATTTTTATTTATAACTATATTACACAGAAACTAATTTATGCATACAATATTGTTCCTTTATAGCGGAACAAGTCGGAAGCCTTAAAAATATATAGTTAATTATTAAGACTAAGAATTATGGTTAAATAAATTTAGCCAATGTTTTACTCGCGTCACACATGTCTCATGTAAGATAGTACCTATCACCACTTGATCACCTATCTTCGAATCTAATAGCGGTTGGAGTATTACGGCCAGCTCTACTAACCCAGTTTCATCTGTCACATCCATCAACCGTTGTCGTCATCTGGTCCTCAAAGTTCTGCCAGTGTCCACTGGTCGTCTTTATATCTAGCTATTGTCAGGTCCAACACGAAAAGCGTTCCTCTATTGCCACTGAAAATCAATTTCTCTCCTCTTTTGACAGGGGGCTGAAAACTTCTGCCACAACCTGTGGGCCCGCCCCGTCGCTTGTCGCTGTCGTCTGCCCGTTCACTTGTTTTCCTCAGTTTTCTTCATCTCCCTGTAGGAGGACTATGCGGCCAACGTGTGCGTGTGTACTCTCGGGTATGGGAATGTCCACGATGATCCAGCGAGACCTCGGGTGTTCACTGGGACTTACCGAACTTTGGCTTATTAGTTGAATCAAGTGCTGATACTCACCCCTCGTTCTACGGCTCGTCTCACTCATCGATTGTGACAACATGCTTGTTTCTTGTGGTGTTTTCTTTCCAGGAATGTGAGGAGCTCGTTAGTTGCAGTTAGAGGGGATTTCATGTGCTCAACTTCTTGTCACAGAGTATTAGAGTGGGTGGGGGGGGGGGGGGCGCACGCCGGCAATTCCATTGTGGCTTATTTTTAAATTATATTTATAGTCTACCAGCTATGCCATGTTGCATACGTTTAATCCTATCCAGCTGTTGGTTGGTTTATGAGTCTCGGAATGTGATGATAAGATGTAGGCAAGCGAAAAGTCACGTAGACTTTCGTATCAGAATATGTGCGGTAGTCTTCAAAGGGTAGTACGTAGTGACGTTGTATCTACGGGCATGCCAAGCTATGGGGCGAACCATTTAACAATAACTAATACAGAAAATGAAATTCCGCAACAACTATGATTCTGTCTTTCCATAAGCTTTAACGTATAAATTTGTTTAGTTTCTTTTTTTAAACTGGACCAATGCTTAGGACAAATATTTATTAAAATTTGCAGATTTAAATACACATATTCTATCAAACAAACATATTTATAGAATATCACAAAATTGAATGTTCATCGCTTAGACCTACAGCGATGTTTTGAGGTCTACATGGCACGTATATTAGCACACGTGAAATCTGCCTTTGTGCTTACCAATTGCACGCACGCGTGTAGAATTGCTGTATCCTATATAGGCGGTGTGTCGTATACTGTGTTGTGATGATGTCAACTCGTTGCCCACGCATGAAATTCTATATATAGATCATTGCTTCTCAAATAGGAAGTTTGGGGGTGGGGATTTTACGGTATCGAAAAAGAACAATAATCAATGCATTGTAAACATTCCATGGTAGTGCTGCCCCAAAAAATGCATTAATCTTTTTCAATTTAAAATCAAAGACCCTAAAATATAAAATGTTCGAATATACTTAAAAAATTGCTCTACTCTTGTTGCATGTGATATTCGTTTATTGTTTTTACTCAAAACATGTCTTCGTAATATGAGACATATTTAAACAAGGAAAGTGAATTCTAGAGTCTGATGTTTTAACCAATATTCATGTCAGCTTTTTCAAGATATCAGTAAAATATATAGTAAGAGTCTTAAGGAGCCTAACGAAAATTTCGTTAGTTTCCCCCACATTTTCCATCTCTCCAATAAACGTGTTGTAATGATTATGCCGAAGGCTTGCTTTTATGGCCTACTGGGTAATTATCCGGATGGCTGGCTTCTTTTCTCGAACGTAAATGACCAGAGACATTTCCCTCAGATGTCTATATATAGGCATCTGATTGAACTTTACAACCTTTACTAAACTGTCACTGATCAATGAGAAGCTCAAAGAGATTAAATGATAATTTATTAAATGTTCGTTTCTTCTGTCTGAACAAATATTTACTGTTGTTTTGTCATTAGTGGAGCTTGTCCGCTCTTTGTTATACAAACTTATACTCTGTCTCAAATCTGTCACAGTGTACTTCTAATCTCTTATCTCTTCTACCGCATCACTAACTCAGCACATCCTACTTTTTGTAAGACTAGCGTTTACACTACTCCATACATGGCTAAATAACAATGTCCTAATTATCTTATGGGCTCCTTAATTTAATTGGATTTGTGGGAATCTTAGTAAAATGCGATGACTTTGGCTTATTGTACAACTTGTTTACTAAAATATTTTTACGATTCGGTTTCAAACATCCTTTTTAAGACTTGGGGTCATACATAATTTTTAAGACTTGGGGTAAAACATATTTGTTTGACTTAGTATGAAACATAATTGTACAACTTGGTAATAAAAGTAATTTTCAGACATGATTCCGGGTTCCGACTCTACCCTTCACAGAGCAACAAAATAAAACAAGACAAAAATGTGTGTGGTGGGTGGGTTCCATTAATAAAACTTACTTGTGCAACATAGGCACAACCCCATTATTCCCCATGCTCCTAAAACAAGGGTTCTTAAAACGTGTTATTTCCCATGGACCCGTTAGCCAGTCAGGTGAAAATCACGGGCTCCTTCTTATAATACATTTAATAAAACTTAAAAGGAAATTCAGCTCACGGGCCCCATACACATTTTCACTGATGCTCAAAGGCGTCAGTGGACCACATGTTAAGACCCCTGACCTAACACAAACTTTACCTAAATAATATCTGTTCTCCCCGACTCCATCCAATATAATGGCGTGACTGTAAAATCCTGTTCCCATTTGTACGAAACTTGGACTAAGCCGTGTCAAAGAAATCGTGTGCTACATTGTGTTTGCTGTTATCGGTGGTGTTCTATGTGTGTGAGTGTGTGGAAAAAAAAAGGGGGGGGGGGTGCTGCTACTTTTATAAATTCTCAACTCGGTTATTCCGACATATTACTTTTTAATGATGTCACACAGGGGGTGGGGATCAATTGAACGTCACATAATATTGCGTTATTAAACTTGCTGGAGAAACTTTCACCTTAACTTAGTTATTTTCATTATATGAATTAACAATGTTTGCATGGACTCCAGTCTGGGCGTGCCCTGTTTGTCGAAGTTCATTGTTTGTGTGATGGCTTGGTCCCTCTGTATCTCGTCGCTCATAAACCCGATGGTGGGATGTTGAGGCGCGTTGGATCACCGCCCAATATCTGGCGTCCGACATTAACGGTAAAACAGATACAATTAATTTGTCATGAGCAACTGACACATGGAAATGTCATTGAGTTTATGAATCATTGCCTTTCACGAGCACGCACTACGTGTCATATTGGGGCTTGGTGTACCCCAGAGGTTCTCAAAGTTTTACAATTCACGCCTTCTTAAGAAAATTATCGCTTCCTTTCCTCAATTGTCCGTTTTCAAAATATATGGTATCCGTAGTCCTCATTAATCTATTTTTTAAATTTAAAATTTACTTTTCTTTGGAAAATTAATTTTAAAAAAAACAAAACAACACACAATTGCTTAGGTGTGTTCGCCTAAGTTCATCGAGTAGCGCCACCTTTGGCTTGTGAGTTAACGGTTTAGATGGCTAGTCAGAGAACACATTTTGTGGGGAAACGTTCGTCTGTAAAGACATGTCATATTGACATTTATCCTTGTGTTTAAAAATGCCAGCTTAAATGTCATGCTGGGCTGCAAATAACCACGACATTCATGGGGATGTCCAAGATGGCCCTTGATGTCAGCTAGTTATTTCTGGCAGCGAAAATGGAAACTATGGATATTTTGTTTATATGTCAACTTTGTAATTGCAACGCTTCTTAAATGCCTAACACTTGATTCAACTTTAGTTTAAAAAAGAAATAATAATGATATTAAAACAGCTTTGTACTGAAAAAAAAAATATTTTTTTTACAAACGATTCGCTAGTCTTGATCCATCAATACTACAGCTTTTGAAGTTTTAATTCAATTAATATACATACTTAGTAATAGTGGCATAATTATACACTGCTAAATTATATTTATTGCTTTGTTTGAGTATAATGGTATATTTTGTTCAATGTCTGGTTTAAAATAATTTAACAACACTGTTATATCAACATGTTAAAAAATATGATGAATATTTCTTTTGCTTGGAGTAAACCTAAACAACCAAACTATAACCACGACAAGATTTTAGAAATACAAAGACCTTCGTATACCAAGCGTTAAAATTAAAGATATTGGCGTGAATTTCTTTTTCTGAAGTGAAAACTTAAAAGTCATTCAATTTGGTTTCAGCTCGATATCCTATGTTAGCTATCATCCAAAAGAAAAACTCATGAAAATGTATTTATCACACAATTTCAAATGTTAAAGAAATTCCTTATCGCTTAGAGTAGACATTCTTATATTATGTACCATATTCAAATGGACGCAAGACATTTGCATATTATCAGTTGGTATCACCTTGTCTTTTAGCCCAGACGGGCTTAGAAATTGGCCGCTATCGTTCATGAGTAGAGTTAATTTTAATACAAAAGGCAGAGATCATTTGTTCGGTTCTTATCAAATTGCCCTCAATTGCCTGCCACTGTAGATTCATGTGTTAAAAACAGATAAAAATGTATCGTTTCCATGTCGTCTAAAATAACTTAAGAATGCTTCACTCTAACACTGTATTTCAGATTATAAAATGTGGTATTAAATATGCGCATACTGTTTGGGATGGATGCGCTTATTACCCAAAGCGTCCCATTTACTTTCGTTAGAAATGGGCCCTTGAACTTGTTATCGTTTCAAACTTACTTCAACTTGCATGGTTTCAATTACTTGATCAAAACTAAGTCACATACCATCTAACTTTAAATTGAGCCTCTCTCTCTCTCTCTCTCTCTCTCTCTCTCTCTCTCTCTCTCTCTCTCTCTCTCTCTTTATCTCTTTTCTCATACTCTGGTTTTGATTTCTTGATCTGGACAAAGCCACATGAGCCATGGGTTCTCTCTCTTCTCTCTTTACATCGTTTTATTCTCTCAAAGAATTCAAACCCAACGTGGGGCGAGGCGCAAAAAAAATATATTGGGAAACACGGACATGGAGTATGGATAGACGGGATGAGTTGACGAGACCTTGAGAGAGATGTACATATATTTATATACATGAAAATATACATATACGTATATTTATATAGACACAAGGAAATACGTACACACGAGTTCTCTGAAATATGTGATGTTTACGAGCCTGACATCTGAAAATTAAAATAAATACTCTTTTAGTTTCTGGCCAGTTTCAGGCTTACTATCATAAGTACCTAGTGCACTTCTCATAGCATTCCTAGGTCGTCTCAAGTACTAGTGCACTTCTCATAGCATTCCTTGCTCGTATCAAGTACCTAGTGCACTTCTCATAGCATTCCTGGCTCGTCTCAAGTACCTAGTGCACTTATCATAGCATTCCTGGCTCGTCTGAAGTAACTGTTTATAACTATAAACACTTGACTCAACTTCAATAAAAAAATGTATCTACTTGCCTGCTGTATTATTTAATAGTATGTGTCTCAGCATTTTAAGATGGAGAAGAAATAGCTGCTTGGGATTTCGGTTCTTCATTTCGTCACAGCTGTTAGGAACTTATTAAATAATACCTGAATCATTGGATGCTGGGCATTCTTTTTTATGCTTTTCATCTGGTTGTGGTTAATGGAATGAATTTGATTTCATGCATACATATAGCATACATAGTTATATTTAAATATACAAATATATTAACTAATGTTCATTTTGAATAAATTGGGGATCTGATTGTTCATACATTACAAGAGTATCCTAAAAATTATAACAGTTAATTTTTGTATGTCCACGAGAAGCATAACAATTTTATTCCTCGTCTATACCACTACAAGGGTTACGCTTAGGTCTACTCATTCGTAATTGCCATGGGTGATTGTCATCAAATTGCATTTTGAAGATTGCGAAAATAATCTATAAAGAAGGGGTCCATAACATGTTTAATTTAGTAGGCCTGTTCACTGTTCCTTGGACACTGTTCGAGGCAGGACAATAGTTTGAAAAAAATAAACATATTCTTAAGCATATTAAACTACGCATATCTTATTTGAAGTGAAAAAGTTACAATATTTAAAATGAAGAACACTTTTTATCAACATAAAGTTATTTGCATTTTAATGGATAGTATGGCCCTGCTTTTGGCTAAATAGACAGTCAATGTCCGGTACCATATGCTACCCGTTCGGCGGTCAGGCGAGCCGGGTAAGGACCATTGCTGTTAGAGTTTCGAACGGATCTAATCTTTAAATGTCATTTTAGTATAAAGATAGTCATCTTTCGTTCTATTCGCAGTCACTGCAGTGTATAATGTTGAGCACTTCCGTGACAGATCTCTCTCCATATATATCTGTCGTTGTTGTCTTAATTTCTCTGCAAATCTTTCCCACCCGTCCAGACTCCGAAAACTCCATGTCAATGTTTCATAACAGTTATAGCCTTGGCAGGGAACCCTTACCTCCTCCCTTTGTTTTTCATTCCCCCTCCCCCCAACAGCCCTTAGTTGAAAAAGTTTGTTTACGCTTCCAGAAGTCTACATCAAGGGAGAAATGCTCTCAGTGAATTGAATTTCTAGACGTTCTGTTCTGTGGAATTCTGACTCCTTCACTAAAAATACGACGGTCGACTGTGACCGGCAGACTTTTACGTATTGGTTATCTAAAGAGCCAAATCCTTTAACTGATTACATTTGTAAAACCATATAAAGTTACGTAACACGAACCTTTTTTTGCCCTGCCTGAGCCCCTGAAGTGGTTCAGCTGCAGTAAAATAGAGGGAAGAGTTCAACTCCAAGACGTCTACTGCAAGGCCTTGGACATATTCAATTATCTGAAGACGTATGTAGTGCACGGAGACATTCATTTCTTTTTGTCGAGTTATTAAGTAATGGCTATTTAAGGAAACGTTGAGCTTATTTAAGGAAAGATTCTCAAGTGTCGTGGTTGAAAATGCTTAAGACAATCTAGAAAAATGGCAGCTTTGTATGGTAAACAGATTATAAACAATGATTATTTTTAGCGCGCCTAATATATTCCCCGTTAGGTTTTCACCTGAATATTTGGGTTGCATGTACGTTCTTTTACTAGAATGTGAATCCCAGCTTAGGCATGACCTTGACACACATGGTGGCAATAGACGTTACATGCTTGTTAGTATGCGATACTTGGAATTAAACCCGGCACGGACAACATGACGGTACTACATATGATACGACATTACATGCTGGTTAGTTTGTTTTTTGTTTCACGTTAGAGGCCATTCTAATAACATCTCTTGGCGTCAGAGGTCTCGCCATAAGAGCTGGCCTCAAGAAATGAAATGGAATTGATATGTTACTTGATAAACGGGAACCCGGCTTACGGCGCTCAATCTAAAACCAGTTTTCTTCCAGTGTCACGTCGTTAAAGGTCCTTCCCACAAAGAGAGCCGTTCAGATGCCCTCCTCCTATTATAGTAAGTACGTGCAATACTTGATATAAACGTATTCCGTGGATAATATCTGGATTCATTGATCTGTAACTAGTATTAAAGGTCTTTGATCCCAACTTTATCTATAAATGATGCATGCAGTGTTCTCTGAAAATGGATGTAAAAAGGCTTTAAATTAAATATGTTTAAATTTCCGCCCGCTCAGTTCAATAATGTACAATCATAGTTGTTGCGGTCTCAATTTCCCTCCTCCCCCAGGGTCGCATCGATTGCCTGTAACTACAACAGTTTCAACGGAACTCATCAGTAACATGAAAGATTATAAAAAGTAATCTAACATATAACCGAGTACTGCACAATTTATAAATAGACTTCTAAACCAGAATGCCCCGAGACCATTATACAAAAATCATGTTTCTCATAGTTGGTATCTGCAAGTTTCGTCTTTTTGTTCGGTTGTAACAAGATTTTGAAAAGAAATTTTCGCCATAATTGCTATTTAAGTTTTACATCGTATGGTATGGTAGACTCTATAAGTATCTGCAAGTTTTGGATGCTTGTTTTGAAAAAGAAACCTGCTTATTATAAGTAATGTTAGTGTTCGAGCTGTATAGTCCAGATTAACAATGCATGACTAAATCCCTGCGCCTGGTCCATTGACCGGCTTTTGCACTAGGCTGTGAGGATTCGTTTAGTTAAACACGTCGCGCACATTTTCACCGGAACTAATTAGTTACCTGGAATTTGTCTACACCTTAAAAATTTGTTAGGAGTCCGTGAGCTAGCGGATATTCAGCCGTTCATAGTCAAATGCTCACTGTGTGCCAAGAAGGTGTGAGATAACGGGAGGGCACTGTTTGATCCTCCAATGTTCCCGTTCACCACGTGTGTCAGCATACTAAGACGTCGTGAGAAACCCACGGACTGGAAGCAGATTAACGGTAGCATGAGGTTCATAATGGCCCCCTGTAGTACAGACCACAGTCACGTAAGTATTGCTTCACACTATGGCTCGTAATCTTATTTACAAGTTGTTTAAAAAAATGTTTTTAGCGTATGAAATGGTTAAACAAGTGTTTATGCTTCATTTTTTTCAACGCCGCCATATTGGATATATAAAAAGCTTACCCCGGGGTAGAAGCATGGGCCTTGGGTCCGCATTCTGGTCCACTCTAATAACTAGGCCGATATGAAATCATGCAATGGTGCACTTGAAACTTGATCCAATTCAATTTCAAGTATTTTGAAACATTTCAGTCGTTAAACAACTTGTAAGTTAGTGTTTTGGTGTTGACTAAAATATAACTTTGAACAGGACTGTTTTCACCAGACGACATTTTATTTTCCTATGGCAATTTTAAACCTATTTTAATGGGACAACTTTTAAATTGTAAATTTATTATTTATCTGACTGACTTTTATGGGGCCTCCATCTCAGGCAAAACTAAATCGGTACAATTATGGAATGGCCCCCTCCGGGGCCCCTCTTTCAACTTAAATTTACCATAGTTATAGTAGTGCATTTGTTTGTATTTTACGAATTCTAAAAATAATTACGTAGAAAGTCATTTTTACATGATTCGATGAGGATATTAAATTCAATTCTAGAATGTTCTAGAAAGTTCTATATTTGTCTACGGGGATATATAATGGGATCTAAAAGTTTATTGAAAGTTAGTTTAATTATATTCATTTCTACACTTTCATGGGATTTTCTCTAAGCATACCTTTCATAATCATACCGGGAACAAAATCCCACCAAGAAAAAGATCCCCCCCCCCCCCCCCGAGGAACAGAATCCCCATGGGGAACGAGATCCAACAGAAAACTGGAACCCATCGGGTAAGGGGATCAAAGCGGGATCCTATCAGGAAAGAGGATCCTATCAGGAAAGAGGATCCCATCAGGGATGAGGATCCTAACGTCATTGGGATCCCTCCTGTAAACAGGATCACACCGCGATTGTAATTTTTTTTACATGGCGCGTAATTTCAAAGTTAATTAAAAAGCTTTATAAGTTGTTATTTTTCCTAATTCTATCCCAGGCAACGCCGGGTATATTGACCACTATATATATATATATATATATATATATATATATATATATATATATATATTGCCTTTAACCACAATGTCATATTATTTGCTGCTGTGCGGCCGTCGATACATTTTATAGATGTTTTTAATTTGTACCAAATATTTTATCAGCACTATTTCCAAAAAAATGACACCGTGGCTGATATAACAATGTGCAACTAGCCCTTATGCCTTGCTCCCAATGTTATTCCAGCGAATGGATGTTCGAACCTTTTTGGACTATGGACCGCAGTTCGTATTTTTGTCTTTTTGTCGACATTTTACATTCTACATAGGATTTTTTCCTATTTAGGGATCCCTCGAATCATATCCATGAACTTTCTAATGGTGCTTAAAATGTTATAGGTGAAGACATAATGCTCTGTATTTAAATTTTAATGTAATTTTAAAATAGATTTTCCCTCAAAATATGTGTCCGACCATCGCAATTGTAATATATTCTATTGGGAATGGAACATTAACAAATATTTATCGACGTTAAACAGCAAACATTTATCGCTCTACAATGGTTGGTCTGTCCGTTACAATATTTCCGATAACTCTCACTGGATATTTGCTGCATTCATGACACCCCCACCTCCTTGCGCGGGTCTCTGTTGGTTATGCCGAGTATCCGGGCCCATATTATTGGTACACATCAGCCCTATGTTTTCGAAGTCTTTGATCTTTAAGAACATGTCATTGATTGCCCACTGCCATCAGGAGATCGGCTCAAGCACGCTGGCATCATTGACAAGCTGAGAATGAAATGCCACGACCTCATGCTGGTGTCTGTGACAATCCTTTGCTTCCGTTGGTTTTGTGTGGCGGAAGGCTTGTGCTTGTGTAAAAATGTGAAAAAGCAGTGTCTCAAGGGCTGGCCTGACTCACGTTTTAATTGAAATAGATTGTGATTGACGTTCTAGTCAATTTTATACTGGAATAATTGCTGCGAGGTCAGCCCGGAGACGTGCTGGAGTGATCGTGTGGATTGAAGTCGAATACAGATGAGCAACTAGTGGGGCTTACAGCACAGCATTTGGTGAGCCAGGAGGGTTAAAACACATAGACACATAATACAATACCATTCAAATGGATTTGTTTGTATCAAGCCACGCGTGAGCTAGTGAGTCTATTATTACAGTATATTATAGAAATTATCATTACTTACGGGCCCCCTCGTGGTGTTAAGTAATGATCACAAATACATCTCCTCTAATTGATAATAATCAGGTTAATGGTTTAAGGATTTCAAGTCATCTAACTAAAACCAGTTCATAAACTCTCACTGATTCTTATTTTTCTTTTTTGTTCTAATTTATATCAATCTTCCCTACGGTCGATTTCTCTCATTAATTTTTACCATTCCATCTTTGCCTCTTTATAAGCTTTCTTTTTTTTCTTTTCTTTTTTCTCTCTTTCACCCCAACCCGGTCACTCCACAGTTTTCTCCATTTCTGTTGTCCATTATCAAAGACGTTGTGTACATACATTGAGTTGACCTTGCCTGTCAGATGCGACAGTGACGGCTCCAGCATCCGGCAACGCTTCTGTTTCCAAAGCTCTTGTTGAAGCCACGTTATGCCAAACATGTCCTTAGAGACACGGAACACTAGAAGTAGGGCTTACAACTGAGTGTTCAGTACCAGAAATAGTGCTTTTATCGACCCCCAACGTTTGATGAAGTGAGAAAGTGTTACAATAAGTCTAAGCTATTTGTTTTCAGGCTAGAACGAATTCCAAGAAGATCTCTAGATACTAGTAATCAATGGCTGATAAAGGATTAGTCCATGACAGGGGCTTTCAACTTGTACTTTATCTTACAGTGTACACAACATCCCGTTTAAAAAGGCAGTGTTTCTTTCAAAGAATAAGTTCAGGGGTGGGGGACGCAGTCAGGTGCTCTTCAAAAAATTGGGGGGTGGGCAGTGCATCTAAAACGCCAAAAGTAGGTATAATGGCAACCAGCGCCAGCTCTGAATCCGGCATCTCCACCCTACATAAAATGAATTCATCCCTGTTCTGGCGCCCTAGGTTTATACATCCTAGTTTCTATCTTAGTTTCGTCACTGGATTCTATAATGATAAATATAGTCCAACAATTTTTTCAATATGAAAAGGTATTAAAATCGTTGTCAGTTAAGAAAATCATTATATTACTAACATCCGCAGTTGTTGTTTTGTTGTTGTTGTACAGATACAAAGGTGCCAGTATTGTCACTATAATCGGGGTCGGGGTGGAACTGAAAATTAAGGGGATGGATGTAATAAATTCAAAATCAATAATTTATTTGGCGAATACTTGACTTGAGTTTTGAATCAATAGAGAAACAGAAAAGATGCTTGGAGATTTAGGTGTCTCTTAAACTGGTTATTTTTATATTTTATAATATTATACAAATCCGTTAAAAAAACTGTTACATTAATAAATTAATATTAGAATAATGCAGTCCAACAACTGCCTGTTCGCCGTGCTGATGCGTAGCGTCGCCAAATAGTACTGCATGACATCATTATATACACTGAACGAAAATGAAATAAAACTTTAACGATAATAATAATTCGTTACTTTTTTCATCTATTCGAAATTTAAATATTACCTGATACTGATAGTACTAGAATAAATACTGTTTTGTAGATTGGGTCTATAGATCCTTTTTGTCTATTTAAAACGGGTCATTTGCTTTTTACTGTAGGTCTGTATGATGGGCATAATAATATTAAGAAGATAAATTACAAATAAATGAAAAAGTGGTGTAGGAACGAGGGTGCCGTCGACCCCTTGAGGCACTCTTTTCTACATTGGCGGGCAGCATTTTCGGTCAACTGACAAGTGTGAAGATTGGCCCGCCCCGTTGGCACCTACCTTAGCTACGCCACTTCAATGAACATATGGCGCCTTTGGTAAACTCGACCATCTACTTCAACGCTTATTTATATTCCAAACCTCTAGATTAAAGGAAAAAAAGCGGACATTTTTAAAAAAAAAAAAAAATTTAAAATAAGTTCCAAAAAATAAAAAAGCGGGAATAGATTTGAAAATTGTAAAACTAGTTCACATAAACTGTTGATTTTTTCCCCCCTTCAAATTCCTATTTATAGTAATCTAGAGGATTTTTACGTTTAAATTGATGTTTGCAAATTGGTAGGGTATATTTTTATTTTTCAGAAATTAAAAAGAGAAAAGCCTTTAAGAAATTATTAAAGGCCTTCTATATGCATTTAAAATGTCATTTTTCTATATTGATAGTGTTATCCAATAAACAGTGGAGTGATCAGGTATAGTGCCACCCGGGGTGGATCAAGCTTTTTGTCGCTTCCCTTTCCCTAAAAAGCTGTCCAGGCGGCCGTAAGGTTTACCCTCTCCCCAATATAAGGAATATAAGTGCTACCGGGGCGGAAGGTCACCTCCGCATCCCCTTCCTGCACCACTGCCAGGAAACTGACCCCCCCCCCCCCCCAACCCGGAGAGATGCCTGAAAGACACACTGAAAAAAGGGATCAGTGTCCAGAGTTAATAACTATTTGAGTTGATTATGTGGATTGTATTTTGTCCATCTAAATATTCTGTAACTCATAGGTAAAATGACCATACCAGTCGTTTTGTCCCCTTTTAATTAATCGCTTCCAACAGACACTGTGTAAAAATAATAATTTAATTCATACGACGTGAATGATCTTTATACAAAACTATGGATGCTGCAAACTTTCTGTAAAACGTTTAACCAAACACACAACACAGTGTCAAAATGACTTATTTAGAGGTGAACATAATCTTAGATTGAAGTTGCAAATTATATATTAACAAATAGATTTGCTTCAAATTCAAGGCGTGTGGTTGGAAGCCTATAAAGATTTTGTGTCATCCATGAAGAACGTTTCTAATGATCTTGTGTCATTATGGGTAGCAAGCATCTGAAGATCGTGTGTCGCCATGTGTAGCAGGCATCTGAAGATCGTGCGTCGTCATGGGTAGTAAACATCTGAAGATCTTGTGTCGTCATGGGTAGCAAGCATCTGAAAATCGTGCGTCGTCATGGGTAGCAAACATCTAAAGATCTTGTGTCGTTATGGGTAGTAATTAGCTTAAGATCTTGTGCCGTCACAAATAGAACGTTTCTAAAGATCAAGTAACGTTATGTTGTTTTTAATGCGCCAACGCTCAAGTATTTCACGATTTCATTTTAGTAGTGCCTAACAAGCCCGTGTCGAAAATCAGAAATGACATGGGAGTTCAAATAATAAACACTCGACGGGCGCGTTCCACCAACCTTGCCACGGGCGTAATGGTGACGTCGGCTATCACCACTCAATTGTCATGTTCCAGCCAGCTGGGCACGGGCTACCCGACTCGGTAGCAGGGCCTCATTGATTGGAGAAACCTGTTTTTTGGTCGTTGGAGATCGGAGCATTCAATTGCTGATCGAACGGGGAGAAATTAACGCTTTTATATTTTGGTGTCAGATCAGACTTGGCACCGCTTACATGTATGTGCCCACTGGAGTGGAAACGGCTCCATTGGAATATCGCTTCTTCTTTTGATACACTTGAAGCCGAGCACGGAAATAACGCGAGTAGTGGGATCAGCTTCAGACCGTTGTAAAGAGAACGTTTAATTGATATAGGGATATGCAAGCTTACTCGATTGTTTGAACGGCTCGCGTACTATGCAGCCTTAAAGCTAAGGTCAGAAGGTCAGGTTTGGACTAGTGAAGTGGACATTCAGTATTAGATCGGCCCCCGTCGAGCTCGCGTTCTGTGACGATTTCGACGTCAGGATTGGCTTTATTGGGGGCCCTCTTCAATTTGTTGACAATATATCTAAGGGTCTCACTAATAGATACTTGACCTGCAGTGAGATTTTGGGCGTGCCGAAAGACTAACTTTAGTCCTGGATATGGTTACTGATAAAAATTTGCTGCACAAAATAGTCGCAAAGTAAGTATTTGTGTAAAGTTATGTCGCTTCCTTTCTTGGTGGCAATTTTTTTTATTTTCATGCACCTATTTTTTTTTTGTGTAAATAACTTCTTTAATGTACATTTCGGATGTTATAACTTAAATAATTGATATAAATTTATTTCATGTGTAGAATTTTTTTTTAAAGTTTTGTTTCGTTTTAACCCAAGAGAAGCTCCAAAAAGGCGTCTATTAATTATAATATAATTTTTTACATTTCATTCTTGATTTTTTATATTCTTTACAAAACATTTTTGAGGTATGTGCTCGCATTGTTGAAGCAGTGCTTATATCAAATGTATCATTTTAGTAAAACGTATACTCATGCGTCATACCGTTTATTTTACCATTGTTATTTTAAAAATAAAAACCATGGAAGCCTCATTCAAGCTTCTATGTAAATAATAACGTTCACAACTGCGCAGTTAATCATTTTTAAAAAAAAAAGACGAATGTACGTTTTGAACTTTGCTACGCTGGAGTGAACATTTCAAGATTACTTTCCGGTACTATTGATTTTTAAAAACATTTTTTATGATTTGGTTGTAGCTTTGTAGCTACTTGTGGTAACTAATGGTAAAAAATATTACTTACATTCAATCTCTTATTACTAATACCAGTTACCAAGTTATACCAATAATATATAATTAATTCATTGTTTTATAATTATTTTGTAATTACTTTATTTTAATTGTGCCCTTGGTGAGGAGGTAAATACAGAACGTAATATGTGTGGTGAGAAGTTAGGGATAGAAATGCCATGCTGTAACTAGAAGGATATACTGAAATCAGCTTCTACTTCAGCCTGTGGTGGAATGGTTTAGAACAAGGGTCGTGCCAGACTTGGCACGCATGGCGATTTTCATTGGCACGCAGAAGACCAACAAAATAGTTTTAAATTTTAAAAAAACAAAACAAAAACCTACCTTTTGAAGACGAGTTGAAGCGCACTAAAAAGTATCAAATAATTTTCTTAACATTTATTAAAATTCATTACGCTGTAACTGTGTGCCGACCTGCAATAAGAGAGAAAGAATTTAATTTTAAGAGAAAAATATTTTCTAAACATTTTTAAAAAAGTACTTTCTACCAAAGAAGAGTCGAAATGCACTAAAAAGTAGAATATATTTCAATATTTCTTAAACTGCATTCACAAAGAAATACTTGACAGAAGTGAATGTAGACAAAACTTAAATATGTTTTATTTGTTTTTATGTTTGAAAATATTGTCTGCACAAACATATTTTGCGTACAGTAAAGCATTTTAAGATATTTTTTAATATTTTCTACTTTTTAGTGCGTTTTAACTTTACTTTTTTAGAAAGTTTTTATTTTTAAATTTATATTCTATTTTCTACTTTTGAGTATTAAAATAATAATCTTCAAACTGTCGACAAAAATTGAATTATTAGTATTTTTAAACTTTGAATGCTTATGAAATCCCCGTTTTAGGGACTTAACTCTTCACATAAGCATACAACTAAAAAGTAGATCTGAGCTCACCCACCCACCCGTTCACTCAACGAAGTAGACACGGTCAACCACGATAATTTCTGCGACATTGTCAACCCGCCTCCGTCGATCCTGTATTCTTTTCCAGCCGTTCAACAGGTGAACACTGGCTTAAGAAAGACTCAATTTTAATATGTCCCGTGTAAAGACTAAACAATTAAGCGCCAAAAGATGGAAATGCGAGTACAAAGAAAGTCTTTAAAATATGTATCGTTTACTAAGAGTTCGTCTTAATTGCTAAACTTATAAGTTGTTTGTACGCTGAATAATTGGAAGTATTACTTTTGCACGTTAATACCAAAAGGTTGCTGACCCCTAGTTTAAAAAATCTCATCATCTCTAACATCATTGCATAGCTACTGAAGCTTTATCCCAAGAATAATTAATTAAATCTCTTTAGAAAAAATCTAATCAAAATGTGTTCGTTTTATCTTTATTAAATTCCTTAAAGGTTAAATGAATCTTCTGGGTTTTTTAATGGAATGTAGCCTCGGGGTTTTAATGCATTAAGATGACAATTAATTAACGCATTCTAGCGATACTGTCAAACAGACAGAAAATACATGAAGTTCTGTCCAACTTTGTAGTTGGCAAGTTTCGGTTGCGTGGCTAGAGTCTGTGCCCCTCTTCCACAAAATGAACTCTACAGTTTGCCGAGTCTGTGCCCCTCTTCCACAAAATGAACTCTACAGTTTGCCGAGTCTGTGCCCCTCTTCCACAAAATGAACTCTACAGTTTGCCGAGTCAGTGCCCCTCTTCCACAAAAGGAACTCTACAGTTTGCCGAGTCAGTGCCCCTCTTCCACAAAATGAACTCTACAGTTTGCCGAGTCAGTGCCCCTCTTCCACAAAATGAACTCTACAGTTTGCCGAGTCAGTGCCCCTCTTCCACAAAATGAACTCTACAGTTTGCCGAAATGTAGAGAAAACAATAATCCCCAGGGCGGACCGATCCCTCCCGTTTTGTCCGCAAATGGTAAATGTAAAGTTTTCAACATCCTTGGCTCAATGGATTTCTAAATCTTAAATGGCTTGCCAAAATAATCTACTCGAATTCGCAATTTTGTTTAATACGACTTGGGTTCTCAAACTGGTAGGCACAATCATGAACTCACACTTTGTTTAAAATTATATTTTCAATCTCTCTGATCTCTGATAAACGTGTTTATCTCAACATGGGGAATGAGTGTTTGTATGAAACATGTCTTTATCTCAGCATGGGGAATGAGTGTTTGTATGAAACATGTGTTTATCTCAGCATGGGGAATGAGTGTTTGTATGAAACTTGTGTTTATCTCAGCATGGAGAATGAGTGTTTGTATGAAACATGTGTTTATCTCAACATGGGGAATGAGTGTTTGTATGAAACATGTCTTTATCTCAGCATGGGGAATGAGTGTTTGTATGAAACATGTGTTTATCTCAGCATGGGGAATGAGTGTTTGTATGAAACATGTGTTTATCTCAACATGGGGAATGAGGGTTTGTATGAAAAATGTGTTTATCTCAACATGGGGAATGAGTGTTTGTATGAAACTTGTGTTTATCTCAACATGGGGAATGAGTGTTTGTATGAAACATGTCTTTATCTCAGCATGGGAAATGAGTGTTTGTATGAAACATGTGTTTATCTCAACATGGGGAATGAGTGTTTGTATGAAACATGTCTTTATCTCAGCATGGGAAATGAGTGTTTGTATGAAACATGTGTTTATCTCAGCATGGGGAATGAGTGTTTGTATGAAACTTGTGTTTATCTCAGCATGGGGAATGAGGGTTTGTATGAAACATGTGTTTATCTCAACATGGGAAATGAGGGTTTGTATGAAACTTGTGTTTATCTCAACATGGAGAATGAGTGTTTGTATGAAACTTGTGTTTATCTCAGCATGGGGAATGAGGGTTTGTATGAAACATGTGTTTATCTCAACATGGGAAATGAGTGTTTGTATGAAACTTGTTTTTATCTCAACATGGGAAATTAGTGTTTGTATGAAACTTGTTTTTATCTCAACATGGGAAATTAGTGTTTGTATGAAACATGTGTTTATCTCAGCATGAGGAATGAGTGTTGAGTAGAAAGTACTTAAATGGAACGTAGATAAAAGTTAGCTGTTGATATATCCCACTGAGGTTTGCTAGGGTTTGGGGTGGGTGGGTAATGGCAAAATTCTAAATATCCTACTTGATTGAGAAATAATTAGCACAGACATTTATAGTGAAGGCTTAGATTAAAGGCACTGTCGTCCGTAAACTGCCTGTTGGATTGCAGGCACTGTCGTCCTTACATTGCCTATTGGATTAAAGGCACTGTCGTCCTTACACTGCCTATTGGATTAAAGGCACTGTCTTCCGTACACTGCCTATTGGATTAAAGACACTGTCTTCCGTACACTGCCTATTGGATTAAAGGCACTGTCGTCCATACACTGACTATTTGATTAAAGGCGCTGTCGTCCTTACACTGCCTATTGGATTAAAGGCACTGTCGTCCGTACACTGCCTATTGGATTAAAGGCACTGTCTTCCGTACACTGCCTATTGGATTAAAGTTACTGTCTTCCGTACACTACCTATTGGATTAAAGGCACTGTCGTCCGTACACTGCCTATTGGATTAAAGGCACTGTCTTCCGTACACTGCCTATTGGATTAAAGACACTGTCTTCCGTACACTGCCTATTGGATTAAAGGCACTGTCGTCCGTACACTGCCTGTTGGATTGCAAGCACTGTCGTCCCTACACTGTCTGTTGGATTGCAGGCACTGTCGTCCGTACACTGCCTATTGGATTGCAGGCACTGTCGTCCGTACACTGCCTATTGGATTGCAGATACTGTCGTCCGTACACTGCCTATTGGATTTCCTAGCACTACACCACTCTTTTCGACCAGCACAAAACATTAGGGCAATAGAGTTGGTGGCAAGTTTGTGTGTGTTCGCGTGTGTGTGTGTGGGGGGGGCTGCTGGATAGTTTGGTGCCACAAGCTCACGTCCCTTGTTTGTTTATTTTGTAATCATCCACGTTTTGAAGGAATGGAACTTTCTATTTTTAATTATCTTTTTTTTTTACATAATCCCTTTTTCAATGTTCACACTCACTTTTTTTCTTCAGTTCACAGCGTGTCCCACAGGTGTGAACCAATGAAATACGTTAGTGCTGTCTTAATCAGTGGCGTAGGAAAGGGTGCGGAGGGGGCCGTCTGCTCTGGGTGCCACCTGTTTTCTTTATATTTTCGGTCAACCGATAAGTTTTTTTCTTTGAAAAGTTGGGGGTGGGGGCGGCAAAATTGTTGGCCCTCTTAGCTACGCCACTGGTATTAATGCATAGATTAAATTTCTTTTATATCACCATAAATAAAATATTAAAGCATGATTTTATTTTGCTTTACAGAGACGTGGGGCTGTCTCCTTTCCAAGCAACGACACCAATGCCATCTACATAAGGATGCTGGGTAAGATTGGCCAAATGTTTATCTGTGATTTTAAAGACTGTGTATGATATAGTACACTATTATCGGGTTTCTACAACGTGCATCTTGTTAATCACTCGAACCAATTATTGAAGTTCTGGGTCATACATTATAATTGTTTTTAAAATAATCAGCGAGAAATATTTCTTAGACTTCGAATAAAGACGCGTATATTTAAATCTGACTTAAACCTGATTGGCCTTGATGATTTCATAATCATACCTAAAGACTCAACGTTTTTTTTTTAATATTACAACACACAAACTATTTACTAAAATAGTGCGACGAACCATGCATTCATATATATCGGACGTTTCGGTCAGGACCAGCGTCCAAGCAAAATATTAATGTCGTTACATTAGTTTCGATTAATTATATATCAGGTTCCATCTTACGTTACGGGTAAAATGAGCTTTTTACATCGATTTTGTCTCCCCATGACATAATCTTTCGACCCGTCTGGGGAAGTTCCCAACATAATGTTGTGTAAAGAAGAGATACATAAGAGTTGAAAACCACATGCCTTAGAAAACGTTTTGAAAATGTGCATTGTGATGGTTTCGTTTGGGTATTACATTCAAATGCTTATATTTTATGTTTGAGAAACGCTGCAGATCTTAAGTTTAGTTTCAATTGGGAATTTCATCTTATATTATAATGTGGATACTAGATCCATGTCATCAAAGTTTGATACTGAGGCGGAAAAAAATATGGAACTCCGGATTAAACAGTGTGCGGTTAACAGAAGTAGAGCCGTGTGTACATTGAAATGGTTTCCCTATTTTCAGCCTAGTTAACACAAAACCATAACTATTCAGTATTTGTATGTTCATTTTGTTTAGTTTAAGATCTGGTCTACCTATGGCAAATGAGGTGTCTTTCAAAGGCTTTCATCGCCCCGGGCTTTATAAAACATTTCATTGTGCTAAACTTAGCCTGTTTTTGCAGATCTGTCATCGGCACACGGAGAGATACATACCTCAACCTCTCTCCCATTCTCTCTTCTCGCTCTCTATTTCTGTCTATCTTCACGCTCTCTCTCACGCCCTCTCTATGTGTGTGTGTAAAGACTTCATTTATTGAATGTTTATTTTTATTATATAGTTTATTCCTGTTTAAGCATGGTGCGAGTCCCCCACTTCGCCCCACTTCTGACGGCGCATTGCTGTGCCCAGGGCCTCCTATGATGTTAAGACGGACCTGGTGTTAAAAGCTTATACTACTGAAAAATTTAGACAGGAATACTAAGCATTGAGATTTTCGTATAAGATGATACATACAATTGCATGCAACGAAATTTGTAGTGGTTCCCAAAGGAAAACATCGACGCTCTTTGATTCATTTGTAATAAATTGCCGGCGTACAACTCTTTCCTTTGAAAGTAGATAGAGTTAAAAGTTGGATGCCTCCCTTGAGTACAAGGCATAAGTCACGTGACCAAAAAAGTGTAATATAGTAATATAATATTCGATATATAAATAAGAATAATATTTACGGCTCCATTCAATTAACATCGACGGTTAACTCGCAGTTGTGAAATGTGTCGTTTCTGGCATATCGCGATAGAAAACTTAACATTTCCATGCCAGGCATTACACTATTGGCTAGCAATCAAGTGACGTGTATTGATCTATTTCTTAAAAGGAAATTATGCATTTTAAAATAT
Source organism: Omphiscola glabra (assembly GCA_964017045.1). Lineage (NCBI taxonomy): Eukaryota > Metazoa > Mollusca > Gastropoda > Lymnaeidae > Omphiscola > Omphiscola glabra. Next base: position 32,245,441 of record OZ024796.1, on the reverse strand, counting down.
GTTAATAACAAGAGAACCAGAGTTACATACTTTAAAAAGAACGCGCACACACACACACAAGGATCCACATTATGTGCATGATGTTTTAAATGGAACAATACAGCAGTGACAGCTGATCGCTTTAGGCCTGAAATGGTCTGTCCCATGGTACTGATTTATACCACTTAGACATGCACACAAACGACCATCGGTACTTTTTGTGCACGTTAAGATTTCATGTTTGTTTTGAACACAAACAAAAAATGGCTTTTCTTGAGGAGGTATACGTTAAATCTAATGTTTACATACATTTGCTATAAATTAATGATGATAAAGTTGGTCATAGTCGATTTCGATTGACGAACTGTATATATATATATAAATTAATAGGCCTTTGTCGCCCATTTGAAAACGAGCCTATTTGGCCCTTGACGTGATAGCTGCTTCCGCCCTATTTAATTCTTGAGCTAACTAATGTTATTTGTTTTTACATTCTCTTGATTATGTAAGTAACCGCGAGTTAATTTTCGAATTGTTTTCATTGGTATAACAAATTAATCAGACCCAATTCTCTCAACAGCCAGAACCTACCCCAGCATCCCCACCGCCATCTGCTTCACCCTGCCCCATTACTTCCACCCTGCACCTTTAGTCCCACCCAGATATCACAGATCTACCCTGTCCCTGTGACCCATCGTGCCTCCGCAGTCCCACCTTGTCCCCAAAGACCCAACATTGTCCCAAAAACCCACTCTGCAACCAATGTTCCCTCTAAGGTTTGCTGGTACGTGTGCAAAATCATAAAGTTGTGTGCAAAGTTGTGCAAGAGTGCAACATATCTGTTCGAATTTATTTTTATAAAATATTGCTGCGCGGATGATCAAAACTGCTGCGCGGCATCTGTGAGGTAGCTGCGCGGCCGCGCAGCTTAAAGGGAACATTGTCTGCAACCACAGACCATTAAAAACAACACATACGTTCTTATTAATTTCTTCGCCATCTGCGTTGTCATACGAGCCGTTCCACCACAGAGTATCAGTAATCCAATAGTGCATGAAAATAATGATGCAACGTTTTGCTGTGCAAGCTCATCGGCCGTGAAATCTATCCACGAATCCACGGGGACATTTACCTCATTTGGATGAAGATACGTGTGAGCAACAAAGTTCAAGTATAGAATAAGCAGCTATCTAAATACGCTAGTTGGCTGGCATTTGATTTGCTTGTGTCGGACGCTACGTGTAATATAAAAAAAAATATATGTTAGAAGAATTTGTGGTTGATTCTATTTCAAATTTTACTTACTTAAAGCTGCTGAACATTAAGATACTTCATATTACAGAAATCAGAATTACTAAGAAAGTAATACCATCTACGCTTTAATGTGCGTGGGTCACTGGCCTTAAACTTATTTCTTTTTATGAATCTGGGTGCAGAGTATCTGGATCACGGCTTCCCAGCCATTGTGGGGTTGCACAGACACAAGTCGGTCGCGGGTTAATAAGAGTTGTGCACGAGACACCTGTTTGAGAGGTCAGTTGGCGCAACTATTACAGAAGCAACAGTTATCTTCATTGTCCGAGCACGATCATTGTGATAATAACGCGATAAACATGGTCTGAAATAACACTAAAATAGAAAACACTCATCTAGTGTTTTATACCAATTTCTGAATAGGCGTCATGAACTCATAATAATATTATTAATATAACTATAACTCACATTCTTGAAACTACAATGAAACTCTTTATACGACCATAGGGTCGTATAGAGAGAAAGTGAGTTACGTAGGTAGTTGTACAGTGTATCAGTAGCCTTACTACATACACGACTGCAGCGCTGCATTATTTTCTTGTGGAATCCAGAGACAGAGAATCGGGTAGTTGGAGTTTATCATATACTACAATTCTGACGTCACTGGTCGATGTTTTAAAAAATAAAAATTATATTGCTAATGAAATATACTGTGGATTCCAATAAGAAAATAAGAAAGACTTAGCGTGGGGTTTGAAGAAAAAAAACATATAAGACGAACGACCTATAGACTATTAAATTAGTAATACAAACGTATTGCATAGGACATAAAAAATACATACGGCTGTAGTTTTAGTCGTCGTTATGTTTTCTCAGATGTATTATGATGAGATTGACTTGTAATGACTTGTCCCTGATTTCACATAGGAAACATTTCTTTATTTTCGTCTCTACCTCTCTCTACTAAACCTGACACCTACATGTTCGTGATATAAATCAATAGGATTCCTCACGTTCGATGATTATTCTTTTTTCGATAATTTCATTATTATTATTTAATTTATTAATTTTTTTAAAAATTATCTTTCTATATGTTTTGGCGTGGGGTGGGGTGAGGAGGAACTAAGCAATTACACCATGCTAAGAATGTCCGCTCCAAAACAACCCAATAACAACTTACTAGCGCTTCTATTATACAAGTTGGCTTGTAAGTGCAATCGACCATCCACTATTGACAAGATGAGTCAAATAATACCAGCTTTTTGTCCAATTAAGTCCACTTATGTGGGAATATTTGTTAGACCAATTCCCTCCTTAGCACATGCCCCCCTTTCTCTAAATCCCCCGTCCCCATGATGTGTTTCCCCCATCACGGCTGCGATTGGCCTAGAGGACATATTGCGTCATTGCTCGCTTGCCCCGGAAACCCAAGATCAATACCGACGTGAATTGGTCGGTGTTTGGAAGGACACAGTTGGGGAGGCGGTGGATGAAAGCGAGGGAGAGAATGAGAGAATAATTTAAGATTATTGCTGGCAGATTTTTGGGTGTAGGAATTTTATGTGTTTTGGGGCTATCAAACGCACGTTGTTGAGATATTAATTTACAAATAATGGCAAGTGGAAGGGTGTTCAAAAGTTTCCCGTTGTAATAAGCATCACTTGTATTTGCATCTTGGCATTGCAACTACTCTTGATTGTATGATGTATTTGCATCTTGGCATTGCAACTACTCTTGGTTGTATGATGTATTTGCATCTTGGCATTGCAACTACTCTTGATTGTATGATGTATTTGCATCTTGGCATTGCAACTACTCTTGATTGTATGATGTATTTGCATCTTGGCATTGCAACTACTCTTGATTGTAAGATCCATGACGTCACGAGGGTTTAATGAATGAAGCTATATTGTTTCGGGGTTGTTGTTTTTTTTTTTGACAAATGTCGAAAATAAATTAATTGCTTGCAGTCTCAAATGTTTTTTCCATGGTCTCATATGTTTTTTTTTCCAACAACAGCCAAAACGAATTAGTCCTAATCCTCTGCTGTCATATGAATAGGTGAGGAAAAGCAGTATAGATCGGTTGGGGGGTGTCCTTCATTATCTCCATCCACCCTCTGAGTGTATTTGGACTTTTTCTTAAGTGTAAAATTGAGTATCATGAAAATCGGAGGCACCTCTGCCTAAACGCGGCTCAATGCACCAATGATATGAAGAAATGGTAGTGTAGTTATTTTTTCACACTAATGGAAAAGAAGTATATCCCCCACAAATCTTTTAAATAATTGCGAGATTGATTTTATATCTTAGTACGCCCTAGTTAGTCGTGTAGATGTCTTTGTTAATATGTACAAGAATACCCTGATATTCAACTTTCAAGTCATATTAATGTAGTAAACATACAAAGATATATCTTAAAATAGCAAAGCAATCTATTTCACTTTTCCCACTTGGCATTTAGGTTTAAATTAGGAATTAATAATGTGTGAGAAAGAAAAAAGTAAGAAAAGCGCAGTTCTCTGCATCTTAATGAGGTGACGGGACTTTGTGTGTGTTGTGGGGGGTATATTCCCTGGATCACGCGCAAGGATGAGAAAATGAACGCAGTAACAAAGCGGTCTCGACGGTGGCCCTCGGTCTCTACAGTGGCCCTCGGTCTCTACAGTGGCTCTCGGTCTCTACAGTGGCTCTCGGTCTCTACAGTGGCCTTCGCGAGGTTGACACTGTAGAGAACGTATATTTTTGAAATATATTTTTATAATAGAAATAGCCATGTACTTGAATGGTATATGGGAGATAAATGTTGACTTTGTGCCACTGGATGTTTCCTTGCTCCAGGTTGTTAGTAATGAGACGACAGAGGGATAACGGGTTGCTCTGCATTGGTAGCATTATATTTCTCCTTCTATATATAGTCGGCATCGATTTCTACATTTTGAGGACTGGTAAATATCATATTATTTGTAAAATCTTTTGTAGGTCTAATTAAAAATACTGAAGGTCTTGTTTAAACTGTTTTTGGTCTTATTTAAAACTGTTGTCGGTCATAATAAAAAACGGTCACCAAAAATAGCAACAACTATTCTCTCCCCCCCCCCCCCCCCCCCCCCGGGGCAGTAAACAACCAACAACAGTGCAAACTGAAATAAATAAATGTATATGTCGTGTATAATTAGGATTGCAGTAGCGCCATTGTGAAACAGAAGAGTTAACGTTCAAATTTATTAATACATTTTAAATAGCTGGCACTCAGACAAATTGCCAAGCAGCTTTTCTTAGGCAGGTAAAGAAACTTTTTTTGTAAAGCAAAATCCCCTTAGAAAGAAACTAGCAGTTTCGCGAAATTGTAAAAATCGAAGATCGTCTTAGAAGTAATCACGAATGATAAAAATAGCCTAACTAGCCGCCGAGAACTCAAATCGCCTAGTTAAAGGAATATTTCTTTTCCTTTAAAACAAAAAAAAAACTTTATCAGGTATTGCTCTTTGCGCACGTTGGGTTAAAAAAAACACGATATAAATAGATTTAAATGACATAACATCATTATGTTTGACATTTTGTTTAGTGTTAAAATGGAATGTTATTCTAATAAGTAAATTACAAGGGCATGCAACGTTGTGCACATGGGGCAGGTGGGGATATCCGCCTATTAAACTGGGGAATGGCGTCCCGTAGCCGTTCTATTTAAATCTGGATTCTGATTGGAAGTCGAAGAAAAGTCTACTTGCTTTATTTGTTGTTTTTGGTGTCAAAGTCTTGTACATCTTTAGCGACTAGGCATCTTACTACAAGAAAGCAATATACATCATTTGTGTTGAAACGACTTGTAGTGGATGTCTGGTCATGGGAAAATACGCCGTTTCTCGCTACCAAAAGTAGAGAAAAGAGAACATTCCTGGCACCAGAAAAAGGTGCCCTCACTGGCTACAAAATGGCAACAGAAATAGGTGCCATTACTGACTACAAAATGGCAACAGAAATAGGTGCCCTCGCTGGCTACAAAATGGCAACAGAAAAAGGTGCCCTCACTGGCTACAAAATGGCAACAGAAATAGGGGCCCTCACTGGCTACAAAATGGCAACAGAAATAGGTGCCCTCACTGGCTACAAAATGGCAACAGAAATAGGTGCCCTCACTGGCTACAAAATGGGGACAAAGCAGTGGAGGATCGATAAACTATTACGTCATTGCCTTGCTTTGCTTATCGTAAAACACAGGAACTTGTGTTTGGAACAACAATAAGCGAAACTGTGTTACGGTAGAGATTTACTTGATGCCTTGGCGTCTGCCGGTGGCCTGGAGGAAATGGAACTGTTAACAACTACAGCAGAATGTCCATTTGATACCCGCGTGTAAATGTCGAGTTATTTTTAAAAATCCGCTCTCTTTGAAATCGATAATTTTTTTTTTACATTTCAATTGACGGAACATGGTGATGCCTGTCTATGAACAACACTGTTGATAACACTGGTTCTGATGACAACAGCAAAGTACAAAGTTTATAATATAATGATGCATCTTTCACTAATTGAATGTCAATCTTATTTTTACCACTCTATGACATGTATCATTCCAGTGCTCACACAAGCACAATCATTGTCAATCTAATTCTAACCCAATCTATGATGTGTACAATTACAGGGCTCACACAATGACAGCCTTTGTCACTCACCCTATGACGTGTACATAGTGACAGCCGTTGTCTAGGGTTGCAGATGCAAAAAGGAAAAATGAGGACATTTCATGTTGAAAAAGTCGTAAAAGGAGGACATTTCAAAATTAAACTATATTCAATATATAAACAATGATACTGAAATAAGCAAATAACTACAACTTAGAAATATGTTTTATATATATCTTCAACACTAACTAGTCATTCAAACATGCTTTTCAGAGCTGGCTTTTTTGACATAAGTTCATTTCTTAAGCGCTAACTATAAAAATCTTTAAAAAGTCCTTTTCTTGAAATTGTACTGTGGGAGTATTATCACTTTCACTGACTCCACATCAAGTCTATTTCCCTCTTTGGTTCATTGAGAATTTGTCAGTGAAAAAAACCCTTTCCACGTTTGCATTATGCGTGGATGAAAAAATAAAATTCCCATTCAAAACTCGGTCAAAATTTCAAAAATATCCTCCATTTTTCATCGTGCCTGTTACTTTGACTTTATAAACAGTTTTAAACACATTAAGATTCCTCACATATATGTCCTGCACTTCTTTCTTCGGACCATTGATTTGAATAACAATCTGTTTCATTGATTTGGGTAACAATCTGTTTCATTGATTTGAAGAACAATCTGTTTCATTGATTTGAAGAACATTCTGTTTCATTGATTTGAAGAAGTTGTTTCACGTTTAAGGGCAAAAATTTGTCTTCAATTTTGTTTGGCAGCCACCGCAATATTGATTCAAAATTTCCAGTACTGAGTCCTCTTCTTGCTCTACAGATGCCAAGTTGGCTTGAAATACAGAGAGCGGTGAAAAAATACTGTTGACATGTAGTGAAAGGTGACACAATAATTTAATTTTTACACTGAACATAAACTTCCTAAAAGGGGGACATTTTGAAGTTAAAAGACTTTTTTTCCCGAAATATAAGTACGTGTCCTCCTTTTGAATACCATCTGGCAACCCTACCTTTGTCAAACATATTCTTTGTAACATGCAGTAGTCATCAAAATTGTCTTTGTCCAATATACAAAACTGGCATACGGATGTTGCAAAATGACGTTTCTATAGATTTAATAACGCACTGGGCTGAGCACGTGCCAAGCAGGCTGCTTCATCCACTTGGCCCAGTTAGCCGTCTAGTAGGCACATTGCCTTGGGCTTACCAACTAGTAAGAGTTTAATGAATGATAGATTTAACACTTTATACGTTTTTAAAAATCGGACAGAGGACCGTAGATAAATGCTTGGTGCAATTTTCAGAGACTTTGTCGAAATTAATATATAGTTAACGGTAGGGGCGGGGGTGCTACACTCTTGTCCATAACATTTTATATAAACATGTCCAGGAGGTAGAAAACAACCCCCCCCCCCCGGGCCCAGCTCTTACTAAGCACATATTCCAGTATATGGATGCCGCAACGTACCCTACCAGAACCAGAATAGCAATCCTACATCTACGTACAACTACAGAATACATTTTGTTTACTCTAATTATTTGACACTCTAATACTTTTAATTTGAGTTCAATGATAATGATTTAGTAGAGGACCCAAGACAATTGATTGATTACTCGCTTTTAAAAACATGATCTTCGCTACTGGAATGTTCTTTTAAACAATGGGAAAGAAAGCTAACACTACCCTCAACCCACTTCATTTTGATGATTTATTGGTTCAAATGTGCTAAAAAAATACTTCTGGGTTAGGAAGAAAAGCAGCCTTGAGTTCCCTTACAAATATAAGATGTTCTTTAACAAACAAAAAAACACATCTCCTCCTCAGGTGATGTCAAGATGCAGACAGTTCCACATGGTGTGCCAGATACTGGGCAGACTTTGTCAGAGTCTGACAAGAAAATGTTAGAGAGTAAGTTATCCTCACATACTTTTTGAATTGCTCCATACTTGCTAATTGACATCATATACTGCTCCTTGACATCATCTACGTACTCGACTCTTGACATATACGTTATTGTCACTTGGCATCTTCTGCCTACCTGTCTCTTGACATATACGTTATTTTCACTTGACATCTCCTGCAATATTTTCTCTGTAAATGTTAGTGATCTGCCTTGCTAAGCCTAGTGAATATGGGCCAATGTCATGGACATCATGTGTGGCTTTGTGTATTTTGTGCAATTAAACTCTTGAAGAATAATCTGATGGTATTGGCTTCCAAACCTGGTATTTTAAAATTGCTCACATCAGAGTTATCCACACTTGTAGGATGAAAAGCCCACTATAAAAGGCAAGACATAGTTTTCTGAAGCCTTCTTGGTTCAAAGCATGATAAAGAGATCAAATGGTGTAATTGGTTTGAAAAAATGCTAAAGCTGGTTAGAAACTAGAATGAGCAAAGAGAACATGGGTTCAGCTTCTGGAGAAAAATGGATATTACATAAAGGATTTGCTATTTCTATAAATCAACAAGCTGGTTGAAGTAATATGGTACTTTTAATTGAAATTATATCTTGGAAAAATTAACAAGGTTGTATAGTAAAATTGTGTTTTAAAAATACAATTTTGAAGGCTTTTTTTAAAAAGTGAGGCTTGCTTTGTTTGTATGTCCCTAGGGGAACATTTGATATTACAGATGTGCTATGGTTAATTGTTGTCATTTAAGGTTTTAAAATGGAATTGTTTTACAAATGAGGAAATGCTGACCCATAATTTCACCAGTTCAAAATAAATATTTCTACTTCTTAAGTTTATAAATCATGATATTTTGCCAGTATTTTACAAATCATGATATTTCAACAGTAGTTTACAAATCATGATATTTCAACAGTAGTTTACAAATCATGATATTTCAACAGTAGTTTACAAATCATGATATTTCAACAGTAGTTTAGTTTTTATTTTGAAATATGAGTTTATGATATTTAACCAGTATTTATGAATCATGATATTTCACCAGTATTATGAATCATGATATTTCACCATTAGTTTAGTTTCTTATTATGAAATATGAGTTTTAAATCACATGCAGTTTTTTTAATTCTCGGTCACCAGCCTTGGTATTCTTGTTTCAACATGTTTTAAAATCTTTTTATATCCTTCAGAGTTGCTGGCCCCTGAGCACAAAATTAAATTCAGGTCACGTCTGTTGAGCATGAGTAAATCCCATTGGCAACGCCATCCCGAGATTAAACTCAGTGATGAAGGTCGACTTCTTGTTGATGACTTTTATGCTTCTCCAGCAAGGGTGAGAGACAACATGTTGAGATGATTCTTAATGACAACTTAATGAGACTAGATTCCTACTTAATGGGGACAGGGGTCACCCTGTTGACCATTATTAATTTGCAATTTTAAATGTTGAAATAATTTCTATAAATAAGTTGTATGTTTCTAATCTTTAGCTATCACTGAATCATATTGGGGAATGGGACTTCAATATCTTCAGCTTGGATTCTCTCTCAGGAGGTAAGGTGTTTTCTAGTCTATGACATACTGTTTGATATCAGCAGGACCTAGAAAAAGCATTCTTTTTTTTACCTTAGCTTGCAGAAGAAATGTTAATTGTATACAAGCCAGGATTTTTTTTTTTCAACACAGGCCGAGCTCTCTTCCAAGTTGCCTACCATTTATTCCAGAACTATCATCTCATCAGGACCTTTCAGCTAGAGGATCTTCGTCTCATGCACTTTTTAAGTAGGTTTCAGACACAATTGAACACGAAGAAGTGATTTTATGCAATCATTTTTTTTAAACTGAAGATCCAGAAATGAAATTCTATGGAAATCATGTATAATTACTATATGAAGTCATTTAAGGCTTTTTTTCTCCTATAATTGTCCAGTATTATTAAAAGACTTTATTGGTTTATTTTAGTTTACTTTTGGAATAATTTTGTATAACAAATACAGTTGAAGATAATTTTTAAAAAGGAGGATATGTCACAAGAGCTAAAGATTGAAAATATGGGAATTATTACTTTCTTCCCTTTTAACATAATTAGTTTAAGTATGTCATTCACCCTCTGGAAAAAAAAGGAACAATAACTCAATTTTGGAAGAAGAAAAAATTGACTTGGTCACTTTTGGAGAAAAAAAAAACAATAATTGACAAGGATCTGAGTTTTTAAAATGTTTTCAGTTGATAAATATACTTTATTGATTTCCCTAATGAACAGATCTGGTAGAGGACAACTACCATGAAAGCAATCCATATCACAACGCTATCCATGCTGCTGATGTGACCCAATCTATGCACTGCTATCTTCAGGAGAAAAAGGTAACCCTGCTCTCTCTATCATTATATCATCAAGCAGCTGTCAAGAGAATTCTTTTTTAATTTGGTTATTAACTACAAGGCTGATGGCTCTGACATAAATGACATCATAAATCCTGGAGAAAATGACACATTAAAACATTTCTATTTATGGAAAGCATCTTTGATGTGTCTCATTGATTGATTGGTATACGTTTTGTATTCATTTCAATGGTCAAGTCAGGGACCACAACCTAATTGTTCAGTTTTGTAATTTGCTTTGATAAACCTTAACTAAATTAATTATGATGCAAGTCTCATTAAGCGTGTACTATTTATATTATGACTATACCACTAATTTCAATTCTAGGACATGTAACAGATTGAATGGTCAGCAATATCAAGACCTTAATCGTTATTAGAATTTGAACAGAGCTAAAAAAAACTTTTTTTTTAAAATTCCACTCAATAATCCTTATGTATGTATCCTAGGTGTTTGAATCTACTTCTGACCTTGATAAAATGGCTGCTCTAGTTGCTGCACTTACACACGACCTTGACCATCCAGGGGTTAACAATACATTTCTCATAGTGACTTGCAATCATTTGGCAGCACTCTATCAGGTAATCTTTTAACCCAGTCTGTTGCTGGACACACAATTTATAGTTATATATTTGTAACAATGTGGTCACGATGACTACAGCTTTTAGCGCTGTCTGCAGAATTATGCGGCCTTTTCACTTGCTAACTCAGCAAGCACAAGCAAATACAGAAATCTTAATTGACAATTTCCATTGCTTTTGAACGTGGGTGACTAGGTAAATAGGTGTTTTGACCACCATGATAGGAATGTTCTGTAGAGTCTGTCCTAAAAGTTGACAACTAGTACTCCTAGATATGGCACCTCTGCTGCATTAACGTCTCATAATGTGATAAATCAGGTTTCTAGATTAAGCTGGCCAAGATGTTAAAATTCCCAGGATTCTGTGACTGAGCCCTCATCACCACACGGCTACAGTTTTTGGTGCTGCAAGCAGTGTTAAAAGTTTGTCAACAAACACACACGCCCCACCCTCCGGAGGCCACACACAGCAACATATTTATAAATGTATTGTTAATTAAGCTACAATAATCACCTTATGTAACTTGGACATTCATGCTAAAACCTATCCTACCCTATTAGAAGCCAGGCATTGTTTCAATCAAACATGTTCAGGCACCTTGAATACAGTAGCTTACTAAGAAAATAACCAAGTTTTTAAATATTCAAAATCCAGTGAAACCTGGAAATAATGAACCTTGAAATAAGCATGCCCCTTTGCATATACAGTAACTTCAACATAAAATAATTTCTTAACACTGGAAAGACCTGCAAATAGCCATATCCCTGAAAAATACCTCTGATTTTGCATTATTTCGAGTTTTCATGTGTATCTTAAAAAATAAAATGTTTTAATGGAAACATGCAGCACTCAAAAAAATTGTGTAACTATGGATCATCAACATGGGTAACTATGGATCATCAACATGGATATTTTAACAACCAGAAATCTATGTTAGCTTCAATCACCTGTCACTAAAATTTGGTGTCCACAAACTTCACTTGACTATCATAGGATCATGATAAAAATCCATGAATTAAAAGTTGAACAGACTAGAAGGGAAATTTGAAGTCAATATCTTCTGCTTAAGCAGAGCCTATTGTAACAATCATAATCAAATGTAAACATCTGAATAAAGAAAGTAAGCTCCTATAATGAGATATTATAAGTGAAATAAAATATAGATTAAAATAAATTTAGCTTGTGATGACTTAAAGAGCCGTGAGTGTGAGCTTTTAATTGTTGCTAATACTTTGGGAGCTGTAAATTGTTACTGATAGTTAGTGAGTTGTAAATTGTTACTGATAGTTAGTGAGTTGTAAAGTGTCATACTTTAAACAGAAGAAAGAAAATTATTGTATCAGTCGTTTCCAAGACTATGGAATATAAAGCTCTATTATAAGTTTATGCTTAGTGTTGAGCTCATCATGTCATTATGCTGTCAACATTGAGTGAGATCTCCAATAATTGTCCTCAGAACAGCTCAGTTTTAGAGAATCATCATTGGCGGTCTGCAGTGGGCCTATTGGCAGAATCAGGCCTCCTGTCTCATTTTTCTTCACAGCAAAGGTAAATTGTACATCTGCTGGATTACAGCAATTTAATGTAGATAGTAGGGTTATCAAGGTAATAATAGGAATGTTGCTGCATTGCACCATATAGTTTTGTTTGTTCTCTTAGTCTTGACTGCTTTTATTTGAGGCAGAGAAAAGACAAACATATACAATATTATGTACAACTAGTTATAGCTCAAAACCTCCTCAATGATGAGCATGCCTTCCCCTATGTTCTATTCCACAAGAAGGGCATCTACTCACACTAGAAGATAAGACAAAATAGATGCAGACCAAAGTTACCCCTGATAAATTCTGCATTAAAATCACAATCGTACACTTGTCTCTAACCGCCCCCACCCCACTTTCAATCAATGCCATAAAAAGTTGCTCTCGACCATTCAGAATTAGCTCCCTTTTTCATTAGCCATTTCACGCTCATTACAAGATCTGGTTTCACTGAGAAACACAGTGTCTTTAACAGGCCGGCACATTTAATAGTGGGACATCCTTAATAATCCACTAACTTCTACATACATTTATTTAATTTCTGCGGCTAATTAATTCCTTGATGAATTTGAAAGCAATTACTATGATGACCATGTCCCTGAATGTAGTTGAGTGTATTTTCTTATATTTCAGACAATGTTTTATCCTGCAGCTCAAATCTTTGATATTAGCCACCGATATTACCAGGCAGCAAGAGTTTTTACTCAAGTTTAATGTAAGTGCTTCCTGGACTTAACATCTATGTGTTGACAATGTTGGTGGTTGATTAAGATGAAACTTATTTACTAAGACGACCAGTCAGTTTGTACATATTTCATGTCTTGTGTCTTTGCAGCGCTACATCGAGAGTGGAGAGTTTCAGTACGGTAGAAATGATGAGCACAGACTTTTCATGCTTCAAGTGAGTTGTATTTTGTGAATTTAAGGGAGCTCATGTAAAAATGTGCTGGTATTCAATTAGTTCATGGTTGTCCACATGTGTAAAATGATATATGAATGGTCCAGCCATTTAGTTATTCTTCTGGAGATGCAGACTAATTAAAAATATAAACTATCAACGCTTGGATTTAGCATTGATATTAACACTTTCCTAACAAACATAAATAAAAGTCAAGTGTCTAACAAACATAAATAAAAGTCAAGTGTCTAACAAACATAAATAAAAGGATTTTAAATTGAAATTTTGGAGAATGTTGTTTTTGTATATTAAAATAAATACAACTAATATTGTTCACCCTAGAAAAAAAATTCCTTATTTTTAAACGCAGACAGCTCTGATCTAGGATCAGCATGTTTTGAGGCACTTCATTGACTAACCTTTTAAACCATTGAATTGACAGATAGCCTTGAAGTGTGCTGATATTTCCAATCCTTGCCGGCCATGGGAAATAAGTCAAAGATGGAGCTGGAAAATTTGCCAAGAATTTTTTTTACAAGGTAGAAACATTAGTGGGCTGTTGTGTTTGCTATACATTTTATGAAATGTTGGTTTGGGATAGGCAAGTGATTATCTTGTTTGTCATTTATAGATGTCAAACATGTTCTAATTAATAACAGTGAGAAATAACTGAGATTTTCAAACCAGCATTTGGGATCACAGGCATTGAGTCAGGGTCACAGGCACGGCATCAGGGCCAATTAGGGTTAATGCTTACAAATTATTTAAGCTTGCAGAAAACATTTAAGGCCCACTAACCATTTAGGGTACATGAACCATATAAGGCCTATGAACCATTTATGGCCTGTGAACCATTTAGGGCCTATAAAATTTTTAAGGTCTATGAAAAACTAATATTAAAATAAGTAAAGAAAACCTTCATTGTGTTACGTCATCAGCTAAAACAACATTTTATACACACAAAAAAAGCTTTCTTCTGGGATTTACATCAAATGCATGTAGGCTCAAATTCTTCTTCACCTTTACTTTCTATCATGGTTAGTTATTCACATGTGTGCTAAAGGTTAACTTCATATGTACATTTTAGGTGACACAGAGCGGGCATTAAATGTAGCTGTGACACCATTGTGTGATCGCCTGGGTAACACTGTTGCTAATATACAGCATGGTGAGATTAATAGACTTAATTTCTTTGATCACAACTTACATGTCCATTTTATATTTAAATGATATGTCAACTGAACACATAGAATTATGATATGTCTACTTTGCTTATGAGATCTCTACTGTACAAATTGAATTATGAAAGAATCCTCTGTAACTTATAAATCTTGTAACTTTTGTTATTATGTATTATTGTCCCCAGGCTTCATGCAGTTTGTGGTCAACCCACTGTTTAAGGCCTGGGACAGATTCAATGGAACTGAATTATCTGCTAAAATGCTTCAGCACCTAGCCCACAACCAGGCGCAGTGGAAGGCTATCATGGACAAGGGAGGAGAAGGGGAGGAAACTACTTCTGAACCAGGGGATAAACTCTTGGAGGAAGACAGGCAGAAGTCTTCTGGTGTCCTAGAAGATGAAGATATGGACCAGGCATCCAGTGTGACAGATGGTCCACAGGACTGTCCTCAACCTTCTGACACCAAACATCTCCAGGCTGATGAGGACTATGACGGAAAGAGTGAAGAGGATGATGTCGTTGAGAATGATGTTAACTTGATCTACCACTACCAAACTGAGCTCGACGAGGCCGATAGGGTCCTCTGTTCCATGAACTCTGACGGGGAGCAGCTGGTGGCTTTTGGGGGCAGCAACCGAAGGTTCAGTGTCCCATACGTGGTCCGCAAGGACCTCAGTTTTTATTTGGGAATGAGGAAAGACACTTGTGGTCTAGACAACCAGTTCCTTCGACGTCAAAGTCTTCCAACCACTGCCATGTACTTCCATACCAATGCCTCCTCCGCCGCACACAACACGAGTCCTAGAAGCCTTTCTATGGATGCCCTGCTGGCAAGACCAAAGATTAGTAACCTGAGTCCCAGCATGGAGGCCTGTTTTGTTGGAAGGACCCTTGACCCGGACTCATTCTTTCCCCTTCAGAACCAAACCTTGATGCTTCAAGGTGGAACACTGACCAGGTTTACCTCCAACCCTACATCACGGCGGGCCAGCTATGAGCCAGTTTTGATAGATCCCAACAGAATACACAGCCACTTGCCTACTGATCTCCTCCTCCCCCAACTTAAACAGTATGAAATATCCCAGCAACAGATTTCCATCCTAGGGCTTGCTTCCAGCTGGCCTACTGTAGCCCAGAGAAGAACTAACAATGGTTCAGTCACTCACTCTCATCTAACTGGAGATGACAGAACCAAGCCTTTTGTCAGTGCAGATGTTGATTCACTAACTGGGCATGAAGGAATTTCCTCTGGGGGTCTGGTGTTGGATCCAAGCCATGTTCAGGATGGTAGTGAAACCATTCAGACGCAGTGTCTTTCCCTATCAGATTATCCTATGGCCCAGGTTGATGACAACTTGGAACGACCGCAATGACAATGGTTTTTATTTTAAATTTTAAAAATCAACTTATTTATGAAGATTGGCTCTTAGCTGTTACAAAGAAATGTGACCTTTATTTGTAAAAATTAATTTGATGTGGGTTGATATATTGATTTATTAGTTCGAGATGGAAATTTAGAACTAATGATAGTCCATTCTAGAACAGTATTTGATATATATGTATTATATAGGGTTGTTTTACCAGTAGTACATTAAGGGTAAGGAATATAATTTAATTCCAGTTAAGAAAATATTTAAACACTAATAGCAAAGCAAGCATGCATCCCTACTGCTGCTAGTAACCTGCAGTCATACAGTGTGTAATAGATTCAAAACCTGACAAACAATAAATTGAACAACCCTTATTCAGTCCTCATTGGATTATTTTTAGTCAGTTTTTTTTTATTTTCCCAATATACTGGTTATATGGATAAATATGTTGTTGTAAGCTCTAAAACCTTTATTATTAAAAAAATTATAAAATGAAAATATTCAATTTTAAACATGGGACGGCTAATTCAGACTATTTGTGCCATTAGGCATACATTTTAGGGTTCAGGTTAGGTTTAGGGATACATTTAGGGTTCAGGTTAGGTTTAGGGATACATTTATACGTTTAAGGTTCAGGTTAGGTTTAGTGTCAGTGAATTATAAAAGTTCACGGTCGGGGCAACCAAAATGGCAGCTGTATGATATGTCATGGCACTAATTGTCTGAATTTACCCATCAGACTTTAAAATACTTCCTTATTCTGTAAAAACAATTGTTTGCACATATTTCATATTGTATATATGCACTTATTGTGCAAATATGTTAACTTTGAATTAATCTGTGAGTATTGAATAAGGGAATTAGGTTAAACATTTTTTTAAAGAGTTATTATTAGGGACAAGCTACATGTGAAAATTAAAACAAATCTACAAGGCTACTGCAGATTTAACATCTGGTGCACATGACAATGCTCATATATCCATAGTATCTGACAAATTTTATATAAATTTTTCATTTGCTTTTCAAAAGATGTCCTTTTAGCTGTTAGCAGTTACCTCTCATTACATTTTTTCTAAAACTAAAAAAAAAAATCTTTAAGGAAGTTCATGTTTTTTAAAAAGTATTTTAAACTCTACAAACATTTATTGTCAAGTTTAACTTTTAGGACTATTACTTTTGAAGTACGTTTTCTGTAAGTATATGTTTTGTCTGAGTTTGGCTCACTTTTAGTCATCGTTGCCATCTACCATGCTTATGCCAACCCTTGCCTTATTGCAACAAGCCTTTGTCATGAACTCTTGCCATTTATTAGGAATCAAGCTTGTTTGCTGGTCTTCATACATTGACCAATGTTAAGAATTGTTCTTTTTTTATTAAAACCTTAAATTTAGCTCTTATGTAGTATTACTGAGTAAATTAGTCATTGACAGGTGAATGCCACTTTTAAGATATATGTATGTAATTTTAATAGGGGATGGGGGAGCAGAAAAAAACTAAAATATTTATAATCTTTAAAATTTGAATAAATCAATTGAATTTTCCAATAGAAAAATGTATATTTAACATGGCTAATTTTCTTAAATCTAATAAAAGATGATTTTAAAAATAAAGAAAATGAAAAGCAATTCAGATGGAATTACTTCCTAAATGATTTTAACGCTTTTAAATTATTCAAAACATAAAAAAAAAAATTAATTTAATTATAAAATATACCAATAAATTTTTGGCTAATGGTCCCTAGATGTTATTTAAAAGATTGTATGAAATAAGGAAAACTGTATTTTTGAAAGAGCAATATCTCCATTAACTTAGAAAATTATATAAAGGATAGTGTTAGTTACCTCAGGATGAAAAATAATGGGAAAATGCACAATTATATAATTTTAAATTTCTTTCTTTATGTTAACTAATTTGATGTCCTAATGAGGGCTTTTGGACCTCAGGGGAATGTGGAAACTTTGAATAATATGTGTATAGCTTTATTTTTTTATGTTGTTTTGCTTGGGGAATTTCATATAATTTTGGAAACATATAATTTATCAGGTTGATTTTAGCATTCCATATAGGTCTAATATTTTAATATATGTCTTGCAGGCTTTTTTATTTTTTATTTCTTGTACATGTGTTCCTAAACTAAATTGTTTTATTGTATACAGTTGTGTTTATTAGCAATTAATCAATTAGGAAATTGAATATCTACAACTCACATTGATTTTTACATTCATTCAACAATTCAGCTTAATAATATGGTAATGCAATTCAAATATAAAAATTTTTTAGGTTGCTTTAAGTAAAATCTAAATTCCATTTAATTAGAGAATAGAGAAAAAAAAATTTGAAACTTTGGGTGGCAAGGTGTGTTGTTTGAGAAACAACTGCAGTGAAAAAAAAGAAAAGAAAGATTGAAACATTGACACTTTTCTATAAACTACCATGTTCATACTAAATATTAAAATAAGTTTAGCATTTAATGCTCTTTTTCAGTTTTAACTGTTGGATTACTTGCTTATAAATTCTCATCTATTATTATTTTCATTATTTTCTTATTAATTCTATAAGCTATTTGGAAGAATGACTCAAGTAATTATAATTAAAGTAAATAGACAGTGTGGCTTACAGACAGCTATTTTTATGCCTTGTTTGAATATGATTAGTTCAGCAGTTTCTAAACTAAAGGACTTGAATGAGGAAAATGCTTAACTAAAATTTTGAATTATTTTAGCTTCTTTATAGTGTAAATTTTTTAAAACTGGTGCATAGTAAATATTTTATTTTTGCTTTAAATGAGCTAAGCTGGGAAATGAAAGTGGAGACATTTGCTTCTTTTTATTAAATAGCATCACATTGCTGCTGACAGTCTTTCATTGAATGAACCACCAAAAATTCTAAAATTCTTTTAAATAAAGCTAACAAAAATCAAGAACTAGAAAATAATTTTGTAGCACTTTCTCAACTTATTGACTTCAGGAAAGTATGGAGACTCTAAATGTTGGGATATTTTGAACTCTCAACACTGTTGTATGGCAAATAGCTTAAGAATGTTCCTGCAATGATAATGATTTGTTATATTTTTACATTAGTATCCAAGTCAGTTTGTAAGACCTCACAGTATTGGACATTTTGAAAATGCAGTCGTCCCTCGCCACTTTGCGCTTCAACTTTTGCGGCTTCAATCTATCACTTTTTTTTTCAAATATAACATGTAGGCCTATTCATTAAAAGGTTGATCCAGATTGTGAAAATAATACAGTGCATGCTCAGTTCTCTGTTCAATTATACACCCCTTTATTACAATTAAAAAATTACTGTATGTGTGGACTGTAGGTCTATGTATTTGAACATCCCAGAGGGTCTATGCTCTAACTACAAAAATATCCTACTTCATGGAAATTTACTTATCGCAGTAGAGTTTGGAACTGATGAACCACAATAAATGAGGGACAACTGTATCTAATTTGAAAGAGAAATCTAGGGGCGCATCGCTCAGGTTATCCAGTGGCAATTAATGTACACTGCTCTGCTCTATCTCGAAGTTTAATTTTCTATTTTGACATGTTTCAATGTTTTAGTTTTCTAATCATAAATTGATTGATATCATTTCCATTGCATTTATTGGCTTTACAGTTGTTTGAATTCTTGTTTCTTTGGTCTCTATAAAATTGTCTAACTTTGTCTGTCTTAAATAGCTTTCAAGCTTCTGCTAATTTCACTTTGGCTATTATGTTGGACTTGCAAATGTGGGGGGAAAGAATTCCATTAGTTGTTTTTGTTATGCTTGTAGTCTTCAATCGTGAAAAATCATCCCAAATGGCAGCTTTTAATTTTAAAGATGATAATCAAGTGCAGCCAGTCTAACATTTAGAAAAATGAAAATTTAAAGCTCAAGTTTACTGGTCAACTTAAAAAAAATATTGAATTTTAAATTGATTTTTTTTTTTAATGCATGATAGACATATTTCACCCATCCTTTTCCTTTCAATAGGGCAGATTTATTGGGCCTAATATTAGTTTGAACCCAGCATAATCCTTATTTTGTTTCACAAGAAAAATGTATACAGTTAATCATACAATCTCCCTAACATTTCAGGGGAAAACTGTCATGGTTTGAAACAAAAATTAGTTATATTATTTATATTATTTTAATTATTGTAAGTAAAATTTTTATTCCTGAATTAAGCAGAACCAAAGCAAGTGTTGTCACAAGCATTACTCCAAACATCACTGAACACTTTCTGCCATGTCCAATGTGAATACTGCTATATTTTTTTACTGCTCAATTAATATTATTGTTTTCACTTTTCAAGGATTAGCATCAGTAAAGCATTTAGATTATGTGCATGGGATAAGTGTAATTTTGTTAGGATTACCTTTTGATGGATTGTCATTTGGATGCCAGGATTTATGTGGGGATTATGTGTAACTGAAATGCTACAATTGTTAAGACAGTGAACTATGTAGTGTAGATCTATTACACATGTCCTGTGAGAGTAAATTTCATGTATGACTTTAGACTAGACTACAATTTGTATACATGTACTTTAAGATTATAAAATCTCACAAAAGTAAAGATTTAAATTGATATGGCATATTTTCAATTTTTACATTTAAATTTAAGTAATCTGTTTATAATTTTAAAATACAAAGTTGAATATATTCTTTGAAACAGTGTTAACTAATTTTAAATTAGTGAAGAAAAGATTTTTCTTTAAATCTTTTATTGATTGCTATGGCTGCCATCAGCTTCATGTCAATTAACATTGCAGACATTGACTTATGCTTCAAGCACAGGGGAGTACTACTTTTAAGGTTTTTAAAAATTTGTTATATTATGTATATTATTTTACTAGTCAAGAAATTTGTAAGAATGTGAATCATCTGTAAGAATGTTAGGAAATACTTTAGGTATGCTTAAATTAAGGTGTTTGTGTAAGCAGTTGAGTCTTTTCAACAAACATTCGCTTGATCTCCAACCTATTGATATTATGTCGATCCTTCCTATATATCATGTGCCCTGCTGTCTTATTAAATAAATATGATAGATTCATAAATATATATATATATATGTATACATAATTTTGCACAGCTCTCTGTAAATTAACCTACTTCCTCCAAATGTGATACTTGACAACAGCTCAAGGACTTGTTAAAACTGGTCACATTCATGCTATTTATATATTGGGATAATTTTTCTTTCTTCTTTGCATGTTCAACAATTCTAACCAGCATTTTAAATCTCTTAAAAAAATATTTTGAAAATTTAACATAAAACCCAGTGCTCTAATGTATTTTATTTTAACATTAGTAAATCCATTTTTTTTTATTTTTTAGAACTAAATAAATTAAAACATTAAGTTATAAAATAAATTGATAAGATATCTTTTTCCATTTAGCATTGTCCTCAGTGCTCAATGTTTTTTCATATTATTAATTCATTAAATGCATCAAATGTGGTATACTTATACTTATTCATGAAGTTTAATTAAATCTTAAGTAAGAGGATGATTCAGAACTGTCACAATTTTATGGGTAAACACTTTTGTGAGCCAGAACTTTCACATTGTTTCAAAAACGTAGGCCTCTGGCAATATTTCTTCAAAGTCAAAGATTAATGGTCTTTTTTAATTTTGTATGGCATTTAAAACTTTTGTTTACTTCTTAAAAATTTTTAATTGAATAAAGACATCATTAAAATTGTCCCACTTACAATTTTTTTTTTTTTTTTGTCTATAGTTTTAGTTAAACTTACATTTTTATTTTTCTCTCTGGAATAATATTTTTGTATAAATAAATCTAGATTGTTAATCACATGTTATTTCCTCATAGATTGTTCATGTCTTTTTTATCCTTTTCTATCATCGACCTGTTACAATATCTCCCCTCCTACCCTAACCCCTTTTCCCTATTGCTGTTGAGTGATCACTGATGCTGTATTATACTAGTTTATTGAAAATATATCCTTGGCTACTCTTGATGTGAAATAGTAAAACAAACATGATGAGGAATATCTTATTTTAGTGTTTGTTACTAATTGTTACATGGGAATTGGATTTCCTGCAATGCATTATTAACTGTTATTTTTGTTTATATTTTTCATTTATACCTTAATCAAAAAATAATATTACACTCTCTTTTCTTCAAAATCAAGGGGTGAATTAAAATAAAAACCAGCAGAAATCCTTTTATTTTTCCTTAACTATTTAAATGGTAGGTACGGTAACATTGCTTTTTGTTATTCTTCTATAATCAATCAGTGCAGTAATTAATTTGTGTATGTGTTATCTCATATTCTAAATGTTATAGTATAGCTCTACTAACACAGATCATTAAAGCAAAAGAAATTAGCAAGGCTGTTCCCAGGTTATGACACAAATTACAATAATCTCTAAACACCAATGTCTGGTACAAACAACCTTTATTACTTAAAACAGTACTAGTCCATTGCATGTTTGTTTACTTGTTTATTTCTTGTTTTTGTAGTCACATTGTGCAAGGAGGAAGGTTATGACAAAACTATTCAATTTTAATGACAGCATTTCTAGATGATTTGCAACTTTTTTCAAAAGTTTAAATTAATGTGTACACTCATCCAAGTGATCGTGGGTGACTTTGATAAGAAAGAAATTTTATTTTATTTAGTCAGTTTGCTCAATACATGACAACTAGGTTATCGCTAGTCTACTATGAAACTTGTGGTACCTGGTTTATACTTAAGGCGTTCAGTTAAGCTACCTTGATAAAAGCTTGTGTGATTTTGGTACAACTATTACCTCATTAATATAAACGTGTCAGCATTAACTTTGCCAATACATCTTTAGATGATTATTAAAAAATATATAACATGTGAAACAGCTATTTGAAAATCACTAACTGTATTCACAATTTTCTTACTTCATATTTTGTAAAAAATCTGTAATTTTTTTAAGCATAATAATAATAACATTAAAGTATTTTCATTTAGAATTGCCCATGTCACTATATATTATTTTTAACATTGGTATAATTTATTTGTTAAATATTTCAATTTTTCGATTACTCTTTGCTTGGTCTTTAACATAGTCTAAATATATTTACAGCTAAAATTTTAATATAAAATTTTTGATTTCAGATCTCATATTATAATTTTGTGAATGTAAACTGTTAAGATTTGTAGCATTGGATTATTCTATTTTGTTTTAAGAAAGCACATGGTTTTCCATCCAAATTTGATATTGACATTGACATGGACTTATATTCCATAACCATTTTAAAAAATTAATGTGACATGTTTAATATATACTGAACTCATAGCATCATATTGATATAATAATATACTAATACTATGCTATATACTGCATACACATACAAGGAAATGGACCAATTTTCATAGCTGGGAATAACTGTTACACCTGTAACAGAGTGACAGCATTGGTTTATTGAAGACTTGGACACTTTTTTTAAATTTCAAATGTGTCACTAGTGTCAAATTGATATTATTACTCATATTGAGGTCAGTACATCTTAACTGGACTTTCTAGTTTACCCCTGTCCTGGACAGTGAGATTGCAGCTGGTGTTTGGTTACAGATGTTGAGTATGTAATCCTACTATTTGGTGCCTGAAGGTGTTATCATGCTGACAGCTGCTTAATATACTACATGTTACTCATTTGTTGGCTGATTCTATCTCTAGTTTTATTATTATAGCCAGTAAATACATGCACAAGGATTTTTAACATCTCATTGCAATCTGTCCCAATTAACCAAAGCTCAATTTTTTTTTTGCCAATTAATTATTTTTATGTTGATCTTAAAAACCCCTTTATTTAACTTGTAGATTTAATGTTCATATTTTATTATATACATATTTTTTCATTGTATGTAAAAATTGATCCAAGCCATGGACAATTATTTATTCATAAATAAAAAAAATTGATAAAACTAAAAAAGAATTTGTCTTGTTTATTCAGAAGTACTAGTACTATCGAAGTAGATCTTTTGTATGTTAATCTCCCAAAATGTTTCTGACCAAATGTTAAGACAATTAATGAATGCAACACTTATGAAGACCTTTAAACCAGATTCCATATCACAATAGAATAAACAAATACATCATTACTTACTTTTTATCACTGGAAATAATTTGTGATAGAAAGATTCTTCCGGATAATTTATCAATATTTTGTTTGTTTGTTATGAAGAGTTCTGTTATTAATTTATTAAACTACTTAAACACATATTGAGGCAATCCTGAGTGTAAATATTGTGTTGCAGAGTAAACTGGAAGTCTAGCCTAGCATATCTCCCCCTTGTCACCTATGTTTATATCAAGTCAAGAGTGAGGTGACATTCCATTAGTTATAGTTTCTCTATTTAACATAAGCATAAGAGGGTGCCACACTCACTCAACTGAGAAGTGATCATAATTTTTAAAAACACAACTTTCTTTCACTAAATTTACAATTTGATAAGTTTTACTTACTGGTACTTTTAATTAGTATTTAGACACACTAAAATTATTTTACTTATGTCAGCCAGGATAAAAGAAACAATGGATCATTAATATTATTTTTTGGGGAGACTAGAAATAGTTACCTCAAAATTCAAGTACCTCGGTGCAATAATCTCGGAAGAAGGCTCCAATCCCGAATTGATGGCCAGGATTGCGCAGAACACAACAAGAAAAGAGGCTCAAAAAATATGGAACGACAAAAATAAAGCCCCAAGCACCAAAATCAGGCTGATGCGCTCATTAATCCTCTCCATTTTCTTATATAACTGTGAGTCCTGGACATTAACAGCAGAACTTGAAAGGAAAATAATGGCGATGGAGATGTTTCAGAGGAATTCTTGGCATAGATAATTCAGAGGAATTCTTGGCATCTGCTATAGAGATCATATCACCAATGAACAAGTGAAAGAAAGGATTTGTCAAGCAATTGGGCAGTACAATGACCTCCTTGTGTCTGTAAAAAATCGCAAACTTGAGTGGTATGGCCACATGACAAGAAAACAAGGGCTCGACAAAGAAAAAGAAATCATGCAGGGCACAACTAGAGGAGGGAGAAGAAGAGGAAGACAGAGAAAAAGATGGTAAGATAACATAAAATAGTGGATGGGATTAAAACTAGGCGATGCACAGTACAGTACAGTAGACAGAGAAGAATGGAGTAGGATAGTTTTCATGTCATCTGTGGCGCCCCAACGGTCCAAGGACTAAGGGACATGATGATGATGAGAAATAGTTCACATAAAAACATATATGTAGTATGTAGGTTAAAAACTTAACCAAACTATATAAATTGTTCAGAAAATTATTTCATACCAATTTTTATTGTAACTGATAAAATAAAACACAAATCTAGTGTTAAATATGTCATACAAATTCAACATTATTTGATAAATGTCAAAAGTGAAAGAATAATCATATTGGCATATGAATCTTCTAAACAAGTGTTCTAAACAAGTGGAGAAAAATATAAACTAATTGTTACAATTTTAAAAATTAAATATTGAAATTAATTTAGTCTCACTTAGTTGTTCTAGACCCATTGCTAAAATAACATTAATATTTACTAAATCTTTATAATAAATAATAATATATTTAAGAATTAAAATTATTTGTGGAAAAATACCAAGTTTGAATTTTGATTATATTCCAGTTGTACCAAATAATTTTACTAATCTGGGGTAAAAACAAAAGGTAAATCAATGTTTGTGACAATGATATGCTTATCAAATTAAGCTTGCCAAGTGGAAAAAAAAAATATCTATCAAATAATTTAGCCCTTTTAATGTTCTTAATTTTCAAAATTCTTTACTCAATAAATACTGTGTGTTAGAGTTATTATTTATCAACGAGTAGATTTGAGAAATGCTAATCGCAAAGACCTCAAATAAATGTATGATCATGCAACTATTTTCATTAATTCCCATTGTCCTCACTAAAATTAATATAATTTGCATTAGTTGTACATGTCACCCATCACTCCCAAAAGATAACAGAGCAGCATTTTTATAATACAAGTTGTAATTTAACTGTGAAAATCGACAAACAACAAACCTTATGAATCATTTCAACCATAGACATCTCTCAACTCCAAACTACAGGATTGCTGGTTTTAACACTTTACTCACTGCAATGTCACATTGTCTACAAACACTAAAAACTTGTCCAAAATTATGTCATATCAACTGAAAACATATTGCTTAGATTGAAATGGATGAAAATATTTTTTGTTGAATGTCACAAGCATTTTAGATCAAAATAATTAACAAATTCCTAAAAATAGTATTTTTAAAAAAACGCATTTGTTTACCACAAAAATAACATTTCAAGTTAACCAACTTTTCCAAGACATTTTCACCACTGCATAATAATACCAGTGATATTTAAACTGAGGCAAAAATTAAAGAAATAAGTTAACCCCTGCAATTAGTTAATTGGGATGTCATAAACTTTAAGGACACTTACAAAAATTTAAGTTAGTAATTTTGCATTATTAAAAAAATAGTATTTTTTAATGAAAAACAAAAACCAACAGAATTTATCAGCTTAACTCGCTCCCCCTCTACGGTGAAAACTACATGCATTATTCAGAGGGGCATCCAAGAGGGATGTGATCAAATGTGTCCTGATACACCTCTCTACTTTTTATTTAAAAGTAACAACAAAAACACAGGTCCACAGGTTTCCAGTGAGTGTTATTTTAACAATGAAAATCTGAAGTTTTTACCTTGTTTCATTCATAATGTATAGGTTTTGGTAGCGTTAGTTTAAGGGGCCAAAAAGTTGTTGTTTTTTGTCGTTGTTTATTATTCTTTAGCTGTTTATTATATATTTTCATTATCCTAATCCATTTCTGCATGCATTTGTCCTTTTTTTAAATTAATTAAGATTAATCACTGTAAAAAAACGTATTACAAATATTGTTCAGATTAAGTACGGTAACGGGTACTCTAGTTGAACTTATGCCTCGAGCATAGGCCTTCAACAAAAATTTTCCATTTATCTTTGTCCTGTGCTTTCCTTTCCAGTTGATTCCAGGTGTATCCCATTCTTCATGTGTTGTCTGCCTCTCGCTTCTTCATGTTTGGCCTTCCTCTCTTCCTTTTTCCCTGTGGATTCCATGTTAGGTATTGTCTTGTGATGATATATAGGGGTTTACGAAGAGTGTGACCTATACAAAACCATCTTTTCCTGATGATGTCTTCAGCAATAGGCTCTTGGTATGTCCTGAAGTTGAACAGCCAGAGTGAATGAGTTAAGCTAATATAAATATAAGTAGAAAAACATTAGTTCTAGTCCCAGTCATTGTTGTTTAACATGAGGATAATTGTTTGCCTGATCTGCTTGCATGAAATGATGCTGTTTCCCTTGCCAGAAGAAAGAGCAGGAATTTTCTATTCATCCAAAAGGTTTCACTGAGGTTTCATTGGAGACGATACCGGACTCCAGTTATCAGACAAATCCTCATGAATGCTTAGTCTTCGCTTGGTTTGTTTATTGAATGGGCCACCACCCTGAAATAAGGTATCACATGTAAATCATAGCTGATGTGGAATTAAGAATGCTCAACACATTTTAAATCTTTTAATGTCAAATGCTGTTTGTTTCAAATATTTCAACAACAAAAATGTATTGGCATCAACAGCGCAACTAAAAAAATATAAAATGTAAAACTTTTTCAAAAGATTTAATTTGAAAGAATTTCTTTCAAATTAGTTGTTTTTTAAATAATTATTGTAGCGTTACCTTTCAAATAAAATATGTCCAAATCCCCAAACAAATAAGACTTTTTTTTTAAAAACATCTAAAAGTATTTCAATAGCATTTGAATTAAAACCATCTAAAGGCTGGAAAGATGTTGACATGCTGCAGCTTGATTGGGTTTTATAAGGCAGTTCAGAAAGCAGTGATTTTTTACAATTAACAGGAGCATATTTTCACACCTTTACAAGGAGTGCATATATAACATGCCACTGATATCTCCAACTTACAGGACTGTAATGTTCAAATCTAAAGGAGCCACTGCTGTCATGCTCCAGATCAGAGTCGGGGCTGTTACCTCTGTGTCTAGCAAATTTCTTTTTTAGGGCTTGAGCAATTATGGATGCTGGATCTGTGGCTGCAGACAGTGGTTTCCTTCTCATGGGGGTCCCTCCAGGTGATCTGATCATATTGATGAAAATACTGGTGACACTAACAAATAATTATCATTAACCTAGCATGATTTAAAAAGAATAGTTTTCTATTAAAAATTCTCTTCTAATAAAAACATATGTTCATTAAAATATATAAACTAAATATGTATAAAGATATTAAACACTGTAATTTAAGTTTTAAAAAATGAAATTTTAGGAGTCATTATTAATTGACTAAAAGTTAATTTATATTTTATTATAACTTTAAAGGGAAAAGATTTAGAATTTATTTCCAATCTATGCTTCCTAATGTTTCACAAACAATGCACACATTTTTAAAACGTATCCTCTTCTTAGATTTTGGTCAGACCTGGTTACCTTCAAACTCCTTAAATCATACAATATTGTCTCAAAATCGTACAATAGCATATCTTAATAGTAAATAAACAGAATATAAAAAGTAAACAGTAACTACTAGCGCGTCGAGTGGGATCGAGTTAAGCTGACGTCAAAAAAGATAACTTCCAAAAGTAGATTACTGATGTTTATATTGCAATCTGTGGTCACTTTGTTTTGCAGAAGTATATCTGCTAAAGATATCAATTAATATTTGGGTGAACATGCAGATCAAATTATCAGTCTGTCTCTGGTAAAAATAAAGTTAGTTTACTGGTGAAATTTAATGTGTTTCAAACTCAAAGTCAGTTCAGCATAAAATTTAAAATAAAATTTATTGAAATAAGAATTAAATTACAAATGAGAGCATCATTTACAAAACCTACCAAGAAACTGCAAGTTTATTTAATTTTAGGAAAAAGCTTTTAAAATTTTTAAAAATCGATTCCATTAAGCCTATTCCCTGTAAACATATTATAGTTTACAAGCTGTACTGTAAATGGGTGAAAGGAAGAGGAGTGTTGAAACCAAATGGGGGTATTAAAAATCGTGCAGCCATTTTGTGCGTTCTAAAAGTTTTCAAAGGCCCTATCAGATGCTATAAAATATGTTGAAATTATATTGCTGTGTGGAAAAGTTGAGAATGCATTCTCATTTTTAAACAAATTATCTGCTGAATAAAATAATTATGTCACAAAATTAATTCTTACAGCACTGAAGTAAACAAAAGCGAGGATTGACAAAATTGTCACTAGGGCAACTGAAATAATAATATTGTTGCTTTGTCTAGCAGCAAAAGTTTTATAGAACACAAAATTTAGACACCCCCCCACACCGGTACACAAAATCTCTTAAATCACTACACAACCTTCCCCTCTCTGGGCTAACGTAAAATTATAGATGATCCCCAACCAATCCTATTTCTCTATCCATTTACCACTTGATGTAGAAAGGAGCTAAAACTGACAATCAAAAATGTACTTTCATATTTTTTTATCGAAAAAACTACCAAAATGTTCACATTTTAAACCCAGTCTCTTGAAATAGTAATTCTGACAGGTATTGGTATACATTCGTAAAAGACATCAAAAGTGTAAACTGTATGCCAAAAATCGTAAGGGTAAATAGATTTGCATTTTACCTATAGAAAAAACACATCACTGGGCAGTTCTTGATTAATTTTGTTCATCAATGATTTAAGTCCTATTCCCCTAGGGAAAATGACTTTAAAGATTAATGACTTTATAATTCTACCCAATTGATTTTAAAGGTTTCACTTCTCACCTTTGCACAGCTTTTAACTTAACATTGCTCAAATCTTTCAACACATGAGCCATATGTGGGAAACTAGCACTGGTAGATATTGTCCCTTTTATCTCAGAGTTATCTGTACATGACACACTTGATTTCTGAAATCAGTAGCAATAGCATTAGTATCTAAAGAATTATTTGTTGTATTCAATACATTTTTGAAATAACAGAAAAATTTAGTGTATTCATTTCACGACAATTTAATATTATTTTTTTTCCATAACTATTTCCATATCAGGTTTAGATTACAACTCCCTGCCAGATTTTTCTCAATCCTTTAAATGATTTTTCAATTTATTGTTTTTATATTACTGGAAAAAAAATGATCTTCTATGTCATCATTCATTTTATTTCACATAAGAAAGAAAAATTCAGAAAGTTGAGCTTAGAGCAATGTGATAACTTAAGCTAACCT
This sequence comes from Omphiscola glabra, assembly GCA_964017045.1. Lineage (NCBI taxonomy): Eukaryota > Metazoa > Mollusca > Gastropoda > Lymnaeidae > Omphiscola > Omphiscola glabra. The sequence continues at coordinate 32,215,465 of OZ024796.1, read as the reverse complement.
GCAGATTGAGTTGTGAATAGGAAGAAATGCTAGTAAACGTCTTTGGAGGTGGGGGAGGTGGAGCTGGTATCACAAATACCATCTGCTGGTGTCCTGAAAGGTGGGGGGAATCAGCTGATTGTACTCCATCATCTGAACTGCTGCATGGGGTTACTACTGTTGGAAAGTTTTCACTTTCACAGCCAGAGTCCTCCAAGGATGAACTCGAATCTGGTGACTTTGGCAAGGGTATTGCTGCAACGTGAGATACACTTCTGCAAACTGGTTTTACTTCATCTATAACAAAAAAATAGTAATAAAACTTTTAACCAATAATAAAAATATGTGCAATTCATAGACAAATAATGTTATCATTAGTTTAGAGGTCTGCAATCCAAAAGGCAAATGCCCCCCCACCCACCAAGCACCTCAATTTTGATACTCATTTCCAAAAAAAGTTGCAGACTCCTGCTGCAGTTGATTAAAAATAATGAATTTTTTTTATTTGCAGCTGCACAAGGTTTTTCTTAGATATACCCGAAAGGAATTAAATTTTACCTTGGTAGAAGGAGCACTTTTTTCAGTCAATTCCTACAATATCAAACATTAAACACATCCAATCATCAATGATTCAAACAAAAAAAAACAAGAAGCAGATCTGGTTACCCTGGAACTCCAAAAATAGTACATCTTTTCAGGTTTGTTCTTAACCATCTCAAGGTCCTTCAATACCCTATCATAATAGTAAACAAACAAACATACTGTATAATGTATACAGTGGCGTAGGAAGGGAGTGCTGTCCGATACAGGCTGGACTTTTTTAATTAAATGGAGGGGTGGCAATTTTGGACTAGTTTATTCGATAATAAAATTCTAAATGAAGGGATGCATTTTAGATAATATACCTGAATTTAGTTTTGCACTCTACACTAAATTGGAGAACAACTGAAGAAATGCTTGTGGAAAAGTGGGCTCCTGTTTTTCAAGCCTAAACATACCTTGTTCAACTAATTATTTATCTTTAACTGGCTGTTTTTATATAAATCCTTTAAATTTAGTAGCAACTAAATAGTAAAATTGTTTCCAATTTTTTTTTTTAATCAGTCCAAAAGTGGAGTGGTCATTAAAAAGTGAAGTACCGTATTTTACAGACTATAAGATGCTACAGACTATAAGACACACCTTAATTTTTAAGCAATTTTTTTTTTACAAATAAAATTTTTACCATTTTTATATTAATTTCAAGTATTAGACGCACCTGAATTTTGGAGGCAATTTTTTCAAAGAAAAAAGTGCGTCTTATAGTCTGTAAAAAACTGTATATATTTAAAATGTGCGTTTATGGCAAGATGAGAAATAATGGCTAACTGAATAAAGAAATAAGATCATTTGTGATAAATCTGACAGGCTGCAAGATTTAACGTGGCAGATTGGCCACCCTTACATTAAGTCTAGTCTAATAGCTACCACAAGCTCATTAGGAGAAGGGAAGAGGATTTTCGGAACCAAACTGGGGAATTAAAATTGTAAAGCTGATTTCCGAGAACTTATCTAAAATTGTCAAAATTTAAGTAACGCTGATATGCGAAGCAGTAAAGAATGCATTTTTAAAAAATTGATTGTTTTCTCAGTTTTTGCAATCACAACAGTTCACCAGAACAGCCGAACAATAATGTCAATAAATTATGTCATGCAGACCCGAGGCAAACAAAAGCTAATGTAGACTAAATGTGTCACTAGAGTGACTACGCTAAAGAAAAGAGCTAAAACCAACAGAAAATGTATAGTTTTAATCGGAAAAACTACAGGAATATATTTTTTTCAATCAAGCCTTTTAAAATCGTAGTTCTGACAGGTCTCGGCATACATTCAACAGACATCTCAGTTACATTGTGCGCCAAAATCGTAAGGAAATAATTTTATTTAATTTGATAGTCTCTTATAGAATGTACATTTTTTACTTTCAATTTAAAAAGATTTTTAAAACCTAATAAAACATCAGCTTCTTTGATTTATTTAAATTTAACTAATAAAAATGTTTTTGAAATATATTTAAGTATATGAAAATAGCAATTGTTTTATTTTCTAAAAGAAATTTTAAATATGAAGTAGTGGCAAAAATAAATGAATTTTGATAAAATGTTAACTCAGATGATATGTTACCATTGTGATCGATCAATGACAGCTCCTGTTGCATCACCAACATTGCAATTTGTTTTCGCAGAACTGCAAGCTCCTCTTCCATCTCTACTAATTTATTAGAGGCTGCCAACTCATTGGATTCACGACTTGAGCATATTGAGGTGTTGAAATTAGGAGTGGAAGTCAGACGATCTTGGTTAAAGATGGCAAAATGAGGATCATCAAAAATATCAGAATCTTCATCAGCGCAACCCAACCTGTGGAAATGAGGATTTAAGAAATCTGAAGCAATAACCACAAGTTCTATGTTACGCACCTGCAAAAAAAAAGCAAACAAATCATGGGATAAAAAATCTGTATCAAACCAAAGAAAATTTGAAGGTATTCATGATGGCTTTAATATAGAGATTACATTGTAAGAGATACCTAACTTAAGTAAAGAGCACACACAAATTGTTTATTTTTTAGAACACCATCATATAAAAAATTCTTCAACAATGGGCTTCTAAATACTTTGAAAATATGAATCCTGTAATAATTTGCTTTTTTTATTTGTTTACTATTTATTTCTATTATAAAGAAACTAACAGTAGTAATTTGTTCACCTACAGAAATAATAATTTCCTTATTAAAAATAAAGCACACTGTTAATAGGATCAGTCCCTATTTAGATTACTCAAGCATTATTTGCTATGTCTAAGAGTAAAGATGGTAGAAGAAGACAAGTTGAGGGTAGAAGAAGACAAGTTGAGGGTAGAAAAAGACGAGTTGGGGGTAGAAAAAGACAAGTTGGGGGTAGAAGAAGACAAGTTGGGGGTAGAAAAGGACAAGTTGGGGTCAAACTGTGTGATTAGTTTGTGCTCATTTATCAAATTGGCCCTTGATTCCAATCTTACTTAAAACAGCTAAGATAGGTACCATGTCATGAAGATGAAGTGGCAATAATTCAAATTAAAAACAGTTTTATAAATTACATTTCAGCCATTTCAGTCCACAACTATGGATGTTCACCTCGAGCGCAATGAAAAATCCAACTTCTGAGTCATTTAAGGGGAAAAAATAATTTTAAAAGTGTGATCTTTCCTGATATGAAGAAGAGAATTCTGTGGACAATAAGTTCTCACCTAAATCTAACAAGGTTTTCTCCCAAATCCTCCTGGACTATTCCATTGATACTGGTAAATGAGCCAACACTGTGCACGCTGCCATAGCTTCCCCATCGACTTAGTCTACTGCTCTGTGGTCCCAGCTCTGACTAAAAAAATAAAGTAAGCAAACTGATAACATATGACTAATTTTTTTAAATTTTGTACTTTAGCTAGGTATGTTCATAAACATAGGAGGAGACATGAATATCTAATAAACTTTTTCTTTGGGTGTTATTATCAGACATGAGGCTTTGAATTTAGCCATCATTACTCCATCTCTAGTTAAACAGTTCTTACCTGCAACCTGAGTCTTGGATCTCTTGGTGCTGGCAGAAATGCTGATATCCACCTCACAAGTGTTTTATGGTTCAAAGGTCGATGGCCATTTTGATTTATTCGATGCCGCTAAAAGTGATATTTAAATTTAAAATATTTATGCTTAGCATAATTTATTTTTATTTTACCAGAGTTACAGTCAGTGTAAGGTAGGGGTAAAATTTAAACCATGACATTGTTAGGAATATAAATATATTTATTGATTGAAAGGCTGGTTTGTATGTCACATTGAGAGAATTGCATACATTTTTTTAAAAGGTGTCATTTCTTCTTCTATATTTTGAGGGCCCACGATCAATGAATTGATCATTCTGGCTCCTATGTTGTCCTAAATCTAACAAGGTTAAATCTAACATGGGGTTCACGATGTTACTGTGCATGGTTTTGAAGGGGATAATTCACTGGTTGCAAGGGTAACTCAGTAACTCAATCATTTTTCCTATTCCAGACCTGTTTACCCCTAAACTCCTAAAATCGTACAATATCGTATGGAAATTGTACAATACAGTATCTTCATAGTATATAAATAAATAAAAATACAGCATATATAATGTATACCATAACTACTGGCATCGCACATCTAGCATTATGGGGTACCAGGAATCTAAACAGGATCATTCAGACTTCTCATGAAGAAATGACATGCAGGACGGTACACAAAGGTAGACTCACAGATACTTTTAAAGGGGAAACTGGGGTCAGAAAAGGATGTCACTTGTCCCCCTTTCTATTCATCCTTGCCATTGACTGGATAATGAAAAAATTCACAGACATAAAGAGGAATGGGATACAGTGGATACCCTGGGAACAATTGAATGACCTAGACTTTGCACTTCTGTCCCACAACCAGCAACAAATGCAGGAAAAGACTGAAGATGTAGCCACCATTTCAGCACAGCTCGGACTAAATGTAACTAAAACCAAGACAAAGATCATGAAGGTAAACTCAGCCAACCAAGAGCATATCTCTCTGGCAGGAAATGCACTGGAAGAAGTGGAGGCCTTTGCATACTTAGGCAACACCATTGACATAAATGGTGGATCTGAAGCTGATGTCAAGGCTAGAATTGGAAAGGCTAGGTCAGCATTTCTGCTATTAAAGAAAATATGGGAGTCAAAGGACATGACTCTGCAAACCAAAGTCAGAATTTTCAACATAAATATCAAACAGTCCTACTCTATGGAGCCGAAACTTGGAGATCAACAGCGAGCATAACGCAGAAAGTACAGACCTTCATAAATTAGAATTAGAAAGATCATGAACATGAAATAGCCAAATACCATCACCAACAATGACTTACTGGAAAAGACATACCAGAAGCCTTTTGCTGAAGACATCATAGGGAAAAGATGACAGTGTATAGGGCACTCTCTGCAAACCCTCCAGAAATCATCACCAGACAATGCCTAACATGGAATCCACAGGGAAAAGAAGGCCTAAGAATACATGGAGACATGCGCTAGAGGCAGACACACCAAAGTATGGGATACACCTGGAAGCAACTGGAAAGGAAAGCACAGGACTGAGATGAATGGAAAATTCTTGTAGACGACAAATGCCAAAGACAGTTAAAAGGCATAAGAGGAGATAAGAGAAGATATGGACATTCAAATAAATTTTATTTTACTCGCCAGAAAAAGTGATACAAATTTTAGTGAGCCATGAAGCAGAAGTATAACCTTAACTTCTCCACGAAACATAAGTTTGGGTAATGCTGATCTAGGGCAGTGTTTCTCAAAGTGATGTCTTACATTCCTGGTACGCACAACATGAATATATCTTCTTCTTCTTCTATGCTTTCAGGGCCCACGATCAATGCATTGATCATTATGGCTCCTATGATTCAGAGGGGTTTGCGATGTTAATGTGCGTGGTTTTTTAAGGGGATAATTCACTGGTTGCAAGGTCAAAAAAAAAATTATTAATCTGGCACAAGCCCATGTCACAATTTCTCAACTTGTACACCGGTCCACAAACTTAAAAGTTTGGAAAACACTGATCTTGGGTTTTCTCATGTCCTGTAAAATATTTTTAAAATTGTTTTAGTAGAAAGAACATTTTCTGTCATCAGACACTCTAACCAAATTATAGTGTTATAGCAGGCCAGGGTTTCTATAATTTTTCTGATTATTCTTATTTGATATAGTAGATAAAGGACCAGAGAAAGAAAGAAAACAGGGAGGGAGGGGTAAAAGGGGGGCAACTATGCCAATCACAGACCCCTGAATAAATTAAAAATAGAGTTCACAGGCAAGCCTACAGTTTGTTTAAAAGATTATAAGGTTTTTAGTGTTTCCTATACAATTTGGAAAAGCTGACTTATGTGTTTAAGAAAATTGCAGCAACTAATTTCATTTTCTTAAAATTAAAATTGTATGTACTTACTAATCCAGTAAGGATGCGATTTAAACAGTCAATAGCTCTGCGCAAAAAATTCTCCAGATCTTCAATAACATCAGTCATGATGACATGCTCTTGTTGTCTTTTAAAGGGTTCACAATAAATTTGAAAAGACAAAGAAATGCATCATTGAATTAAATGTTGTTAGCATGTGCTAAGGTAAGTATGTGGGAAAATGGACCAGTTATTCCAGTAGATAAATTACAAATTTAAGACAGCCCCAAAGGGCCCCACATGCTTTAGACTTAAGGCCTTAATTTTTTTGTATTTAAGCTTAACTTAAAGCATTTGGGTACTATTGAGGAGAACAAATTTTTTCAAATTTAAAACCAGGACATTTAAAAATTGCTTTGGCGCCATGGGTGCCCAAAAAATAAAACAGTTTTAGTGGTTACACACAGACCTCTTCTGCTTGTGAGGCTTTCTTTTGAAATAAAAATTAACAAAAATTATTCGTTTTTTTATTTTTTATCCATGGACAGATGTCTGATGTACTTGATCTTTAGTTAAATGAATCAATCATTTTCTATTTTGTAGTCACATTTCTTAAATATTCTTGGTTTTCTGCCATTTTTTTCTCCCACACTAGGTACCTTTACAATCTTGCTGACTGTTCAATGAAGAACAAAGCAGTAATAACCCGTTATAGATCCTTGGATTAAAAATAAATGATCTATTATTTGATACCAATTATGAGATCACAGTTAATTGGGATTTTGATGTATTGCCAAAAGATTAGGTTTTTAGGTGTGCTAAATTTTCACAAAAATACCACAAACAGGCAGAAGTAAAAAAATAAGTATTGAGTCCTAAGTTAAAATATTTATTATATCCCTCAATGGTATCCATTTTTGCAACACACAATAATTTCAAGCAATTTTACCCATATTTTGAAAAATTATGCCACTTTTAAAAAATACATTCAAAAATGTGTTTAAAAAAGCGTGAATATAAAAATAAAAATAAAAAAATTAAAGAAAACAAGGCAAGTATTTCATGAGCGAAATAATATTGTTATTAGCAAATAATATAACTGAAACTGAATGTAAATAATTTTTAACACATTTTTACAAAAAATATACCACATTGGGCACAAGTAAACAAATATCGGTATGAAATATGATAATTTGTTTTCCAGAAAACTCCTATAACATTGGCAGTATATTAAGTCCTAAATTTTCTCTCTATTTTATAAACGAAGTGAATATTGGTACACGGCTACCAGAATTGAGAGGTTGGGATTAAAAAACTATTTAAAATATTTTTGTTGGGTTTGTAAGACCAAATGAGGTATCAAATGAAAGATAATTGAATGTACTATATGTTTGAAATGTTAATTCTTCATTTTAACTAAAATAAAATACCACAAATGACATCCGAATAGCATTTAGTCTAATGTGTCCCGGGTCCGAAAGGGGGGCTGCGTGTCCGGGTCAATTTTGACTTATGCTATTCGGATGTCATTTGTAGTAGTTTATTTTAGTTAAAATGATTAATTAAGATTAATTAAAACGTGGACGAATTTCAAAATACCTAAATATTTCAGTTTCGCCGGAACCAAAAAGTTAAATCTCTGTTTAATTTCGGCTTCGGACGATACTGATTAGATTTAGATCGATTTAGAGGTCTATCTAGCCCTTGTCGCCTTGATATATTTAATTATATTACAATAAAGGTAATCTACCACTTGAGCGTCGGCCTAGAAAGAATCCATTTGTTCCGGTTTGAAGTGCTATTTAAACAAATTATTCTTTTATTGATATGATCCAAAACGATGGAAATTTTTAAGACATTGTAACATTCATTTCAGCACATGTCACATGTATTACATATTCAGTTCAGCACATATATAATGCCACCGTGAACAGTGGAGAGAGGGTAAATGGGCGTAAAAAGAGAGAGTGAGCGTTGTTTTCTAATCGTTACAAGAGTGCATCGAAAGATATATACTTCCAGGCCCAGGCTGACTGATTTTATCAGGCCATGGCGCGGCTAATGCCAAAATATACCACATCAGAAATGGAATATATAAACACTCCATTGTTGTGCAGGAACACTTTGTTGATCCAAATGACACTGATGTCCATCATACACAGGTTGCCACAAGCCGTGATCTTTTCCCTTCATATTACCTTAGAAACAATTATTTAAATGGATTGTGCTAAACAATGGAAGCGGAACCATTAACGGAAAACAATATAAGAATAATTGTTTCAATAGCCCTTCAAACCGGAACACCTGGACGTTTTCTTGCCCGACGTTCAAGTGGTAGATTACCACAATAATATTAGTATTACTAATTACTACACTGAACTGACAGTGTGAGTGTGTATTATTAGCATTTTCTTTCAGTGACTGGAGCCGAGTACTTACTAGACTAGTGAGTAATAATAAATTAATAGTAACACTAATACTAGTCATTGAGTAAGTGATAGTAAGGAATAATGTGTGTAGAGTGCAGTGTAGGGGTAGTTACCTTAGTACACTTGTAACTTAGTATATTATTGTAATTAACTATACGGTTATTGCACGCTACTGGTCCCTCTGTCGCTCACCCTAACCCGAACCCTACATCTATCATAAACAAAGGGAAGTGACTCCCAATAAGGGGACCACAACAGCACATTAGCCTAACTATACTAACTATTATATGTATTATTTAATTATATGCAAATTACTTCTCACGGCCACGGCGTCCCGGCACGTTGTTATAATTTTTTTATAGGTGCCTTTCCATGTCATGTTAGGAAAAATTATTTTTTAAATGAAAAAAACACTATTTATTGAATCATTTACGCTAGGACTACCTGCGAATAAAGACCTAAGACATCCTTGGCATAAATAGCATCTCAAAAACTATCATCAAAATCTGATATTTTGGTCGCCATGTTTAACTTTGAAATTCCCTCCCCACTTTACCGCACAGATAACCGCCTAGAGCCGCAAATACTGCTGTTTAATACAACTAATTATTAAAGTGCTGGACTCTGTACTTGGACTGCGATAAAGCCATAAAATAGATTAATTAGATACGAACAATCTGTGTGTCAATATAACAATATATTTAAAGCTTTAATAATAATTTTACATTATACATAAGCAGACGTAAAATTATTATTAAAGCTTAACATATATTGTTATATTGACTCACAGATTGTTGTGTCTAATTAATGTAGGCCTATAAATACTATAATACAAATTGGACAGTGGTGTTGCGTCTAGGGGGGTGTGGCAACATTTTTAAAAAATTAAACAAAAGCAAGCCTTTCCCCTATAATAATATATACAGTCTATAGCAGGCCTTCACAACATACGGTCCACGGGCCGCATGTGGCCCGCCAGCACCCTCTTGGTGGCCCGCGAAGTAACGAAATATTCTTTGTTAGTATTCTTTTCTTAATAGCTCCCCCACCCCCCCCTCCCCGGGGTCCTATTATATTTCGGCCCGCACAAGTTTTTCATAACGTATTACGGCCCGCACAAGATTTTCATAAAGTATTACGGCCCGCCTTACATTCTGAGTTGTGCAGGCCTGGTCTACATGGACTACGTTCAATTCAAGCCCTGTAAAGTAAATAAATAGTGGAAACAGATATGTTCAGGCTTGAACATAAAAGACAGGACAAGTAAGTAGCGGAAGTATCAGTATCGTATCAGCTTGATGCCTTCTTCAGCAGCCAATGCATTACAATGAGAATAACAGATAAATTTAATTTTAAAATACTCTCATTTAAAGTATGAGCTATGAGAAAACTGCACGATATTCGAGCATTCTACACAAGCGCTTCCCAAAAGTTTAGCAGACCAGGTTGGGGGAAGGGCAGTACCGTCTTAAGGCATGGGCACACTGGGCACTAGCCTAAGGCCTCACGCCTCTATGGGGCCTCACCACTCACGGCTCTACGGGGCCTTTAGGGAACCTCAGTCCTATAGGAGCGGGGCCTTACGATTCTATGAACAATACGCTGCTAATATTGTTAATAATTATTGAAATGTTTTTGGCAATTCTTCTTATATATATATATATATATATATATATATATATATATATATATATATATATATATATATATATATATTATGATCAATGTATTTATTATTCTGGCTCCTATGTATGTAGAGGGTATTCGCAATTTGTTTGTGGTGCTGGTATTGAAGAGAATATTTCACTGGTTGCAAAAGCTACTTAACGAGGGTATCAGGAACTTGGGGTTGGAAGGCCTGAGGTTATAGACGCAAATGTGTCAAGGGTTTTCGCCTCAACTGTTCCTTTTGGAAGCTTGTACCAGTCCCTGATTGACTTAGGCAGTAATGAGCAGTTCCTGTACTGTGTGTGGTCTTGTTTTTATGAGCTGTAACTGCCTGTCATGGCCTCATCGCTGTCCGGGGTGGGGGCGAGTTTCTGTTTGATGTTGGAGCATTGGACCAGCCCATTTTTTAATCTTGTACATCATGAAGAGCCTGGATAATCGTCGTGGTTCCTCCAGTGATGACCAGCCAGTGTTTCCAGCATGCTGTAGTGGTTCGGAACAAAGCCTACTGCCCATCGCTTGATCGCCCCCAACCTACCGATGCCCTTCTGGGTGAATGGGTCCCAGACTTAAGATGCGTAATCTAAAAGCGTCCGGAAAAGGACTTTATGGGATTTTTCTTTCACATTGGAGTTGCCGATCTTTAGATTTCGCCTTAAGAACCCTAGGATCTTGTTTGTCTGGGGTACCTTACGGAGAAAATTGCCTCAAGCACATGGCCGGCCATGCAGTTCGTAATGGTGGTGTAGAGGGTAATCACTTCTAGAGAATGACATTGTATGGCACTTGGCAGTTAATCTCCCACTCAGCTAACCGATGGAGATCCTGTTGTAGCTGGTCCTGGTCAGAACTGTTGGCGATCGTCTAATACACCACCGTGTCACCTGCGAACAGTCTTGCTTGGGAGGTCAGTTTCTCGGGTAGGTAATTGAAGTATGCTAGGAACAAAAAGGGGCCTAGCACCGAGACCTGGGGACCCCTGACTTAACACTGACAATGGAGGAGCGTGTACCGTCCACCACTACTGCCCGGCATCGGTTGCTGAGAAAGCTAGAGATCCATGTTTTTGTAGATCCCATATCTCTGAAGTTTGTGTAAAAGCAATTTAATTTGCTTTCAAAATGTTTTGCTACTAGTTTTTAGAAGAATATTATTTTCATAATTTTGTAATTTTAAAAAAATGGGTTGGGGGGGGGGGGGGTTAAATCAAGTAGTCTTTAAAAAAAAATCGCCATGATTTCATTATGTAGTCATTATAAATTAAGAAAGTTATAGTAGTTAGAAGTTCCAAATAAAACTTTTTCAGTTGCTTCATTTATTTGGAAATGTAAAGTGATAATCATTACACACAATCTATTAATTGATATTTCAACAAAAAAAAATTCATTCATTGATGAAGTAGTTTAAACAAATAAATAGTTTCAAAATAAAACTATGAAACAACATTACAATTTAGATACAACTAAAAATGAAAAGGAATTGTGTAGTTAATGCGTGGTAAGGGAACATAAATTTCAACTTAAATCTCTTCTGTTGCTAGCCGGTTAGGTGTAGAAAGATGCTAAACTTAATTCTCATGTATGCACCAAAATGCATCCCGTCATTTTGAATTAATCAAAATTTTCTGGGGAGGGGCTTACTAATACTCCTCCCCAAACCTTACCACCAGTTGCGTTCGGCGCCCTCGATCTCTTCTCTGTTCCCTCTAAAAGTGACAGTACCGACACATTTTAAGCTAAAAGAAAGCGCCTGATGTAAGTAATTACAATGACGAAAATTATGATTTTTCTTTTATATTGGTATACATAGTTATTGGTCATCCACTGCATCCGTACCCATCTCCAGTCGTCTTGACTTAGTCTTGCCACTGGACACGGTGAGTCCGGACGAGAGAGTGAGGTTGACGCTGCGCAACTCTTCCTCACTTTACACAAAGTCACCCGCGCAAGTCATCAGTCATCCATTTCCCATTATCCCAAATCCTGTGGCGACGGGCACGCTCTCCCAAATGCATGAGGAAGGGACTAGAATAGGAGCCCAGAACATTCCCTGCTCCTTCACAACCTGGCAGGCTAAACAGGGTCGACGGGGACCCAATTTTTGCGGTCGAAAATCAAAGATAAACTCTATTTCACTTAAAATTGCCACGCGGAACATCCGCACACTGCTTGACAGGGACTCGACAAACAGACCTCAACGACGCACGGCGCTCATTGCTCATGAACTGGCCATGAGATACAACATAGACATCGCCGCCCTAAGTGAAACCAGACTCTCTGGCAAAGGTGAACTCACGGAAAAGCTTGCTGGCTGTTCTTTCTTCTGGAGTGGACGAGACCCTGACGCAAGGCGTGAAGCCGGAGTTGGCTTTGCTATCAAAACCTCTCTTGCGAGCAAGCTCTCCAGCTCTCCAGAGGGAATCAATGACCGACTCATGAGGTTGAAACTCCCCCTCTGCCATGGAAGGAAGGCTGCCACTTTAGTCAGTGCCTATGCACCCACCATGACAAACACAGAAGAGTCCATAGATACGTTTTATGAGGACCTGAACACTATCATCTCCTCCACACCGACTGCTGACAAACTCATAATTCTTGGAGATTTCAATGCACGTGTCGGCAGTGACTACACCTCCTGGGGAGGAGTGTTGGGGAAGTATGGTGTTGGAAAGTGCAACAGCAACGGCCTACTGCTACTACAGACCTGTGCTGAACACGGCCTTCTAATAACAAACACCACATTTAACCTGCCTACGCGCAACAGGACCTCCTGGATGCACCCCCGTTCTAAAAACTGGCACCTAATAGAATATGTCATCGTCAGAAATAGGGACCGGCATGATGTGAGAGTGACTAAGGCCATGTGCGGCGCAGATGCTGGACGGATCACCGCCTCATCGTCTCAAAGTTGAAAATTCACATCCAACCTAAGAGACGACCTCAGGCCACCAAAGCTCCGAAACGCCTCAACATCAGTAAGCTGAAGATCCCTGATGTAAGACAAACCTTTGTTGACACCCTGGATGAACGCCTTGATTCCATAACACTGAACAACCAGGACGCGGAGGCAGCGTGGACCACACTTCGTGAGACGGTGTATAACACAGCCACTGAGCGCCTCGGACCCTCTATCAGAAAACACAGGGATTGGTTTGATGAAAACAACACAGCAATCCAAATTATGCTACTTGAGCAAAAACGTCGGGCGTACAAAGCCCTCCATGATGACCCAATGTCAGCAGCAAAGACAGCTGCACTGAGGAACATCCGCAGCAAGGTCCAATTGCAACTGCGCCAGATGCAAGACTCCTGGTTGAATGCGAAAGCTGATGAGATTCATGGCTTTGCAGACAAAAAAGACATGAAAAACTTCTACAGTGGCCTGAGAGAAATCTATGGAGTTACCACCTCAGGCTTTTCCCCTCTCCTTAGTGCAGACGGTTCTACCCTCATCACAGACAAGGAAAAAATCTTGGAAAGATGGGCGGAACACTTTAAAAATGTGCTGAATAAGCCTTCCATCATTAATGATGAGGCCATTGAAAGACTGCCCCAGGTCCCAATGAACAAGTCACTGGACGCTGTCCCAACTTCGGTCGAGATACAGACAGCAATCCGTCAAATGTCCAATGGTAAAGTACCTGGCTCCGACATGATTCCTGCCGAAATCTACAAAGAGGGTGGACCAGCGTTGACGGATAAGCTATTGCGTCTATTCCAGATCAACTGGCAGACGGAAACTATACCACAGGACCTCAAAGATGCCTCCATTATCCACCTGTACAAACACAAAGGAAACCGCCAGGCCTGCGACAATCACCGCGGAATTTCACTGCTGTCCATCGCGGGCAGGATCTTGGCCCGAGCCCTTCTGAACCGCCTAAATGCACATCTGGAGCGAGGTCTCCTACCCGAAAGTCAATGTGGTTTCCGAAAAGAACGAGGAACTATCGATATGGTGTTTGCTGCCAGGCAGCTCCAAGAGAAATGTCAGGAGCAAAACATGGACCTATATTCCACATTTATTGACCTGAATAAGGCTTTTGACAGGGTCAATAGAGATGGCCTGTGGAAAATCATGAAAAAGTACGGATGCCCAGAAAAATTCACCACCATCATCCGTCAGCTGCATGATGGCATGATGGCCAGAGTGCAGGACAACGGTCAGTCATCTCAAGCATTCCCTGTCACAAATGGTGTGAAGCAGGGCTGTGTCCTGGCTCCTACGCTCTTCAGTATTATGTATTCTGCAATGCTGTCTGATGCGTTCAGGGACTCCACCAAGGGCTTGCCAATCCGTTTCCGCACCGATGGATCGGTCTTCAACCTAAAGAGGCTTCAAGCTAAAACAAAGGTCAAACATACCACCATCAACGAGCTTCTGTTTGCGGACGATTGTGCCCTCAATGCTGACTCTGAGGCTGCCATGTAGCAAAGCGTTGATATCTTTTCTGAGGCCTGCAACAACTTTGGACTAACAATCAACGCGAGGAAGACTGAGGTATTCTACCAGCCAGCTCCCAGTAGGCCCTACGCTGAACCCAACATCATCATCAGCGGACAGCGTCTTAACGCGGTGGATAAATTTACTTACTTGGGCAGCACCCTCTCCAGATCTGTCATCATTGATGATGAAATGAATGCCAGACTTGCAAAAGTTAGTGCCATATTTGGCAGGCTCCGCAGCACTGTTTGGGACAGTAGAGGTATCAGACGGGAAACGAAGATCAAGGTCTACAGCGCAGCAGTCCTCTCGACATTGCTCTACGGGTGTGAAACGTGGAAAGTCTACCAGCGTCACGCTAAAAAACTGAACCATTTTCACACAACCAGCCTCAGGAAACTCCTCGGCATCAGGTGGCAAGACAAAGTTCCTGACACAGAGGTTCTCGCTAGAGCGAACCTACCTATAGTATCTTCACCACCCTGATGCAGTATCAACTCCGTTGGATGGGACACGTTGCCCGTATGGAAGATCACCGGCTCCCTAAACAAATATTCTATGGTGAGCTCACGACAGGCAAGCGCTCCCAAGGAGGTCCAAAAAAACGTTACAAAGACTCACTGAAAGTGGCACTAAAGGCCTTCAGCATCGACACTACTAAATGGGAGCAGACCGCCAAGGACAGAGTCAGGTGGAGATCAGTGGTCAAGATAGGGGCTAAATCTTATGAAGCCAGTAGGATGGCCACCATTGAGACACGCAGGCAAGCCCGAAAGAAAATTATTAAAGTCACGACTGCACCAACTATCCCCTGCCCGCGGTGCCACAGACTATTCCGAGCACGTATAGGATTGGCAAGCCACCTACGAACCCACCGTAACCCACCCCCCTAACCGGATGACTGGATGGTCCTAGTCGATTTGACGGACGAGCAACATTACATAGTTGGACTATATAGATTCCAGGGGCGAAACTAAGCTGGAGCTAAAAGCAGTAAGTGCAAAGGGGGGGGGGCGTTAGACAGTAACAGTATGGTTACGTATGGCGGCGGCGACGACGAATTCAGAGCTGGCCCTGGGCATCAAAGTGCATAATTTCGGACCTGCAACTCCACCCCCCTCAATGAACACTTGAAATGTTACCCTCTCTCCCCTGCGATAAAATTACCTGAAAAGGACTGGTCAAAATACATGGGCCCACCTGGCAATGCTTTTCCTAACATTACTTGAATAGTAGGCGAAGCCGTGCCGAGGAAAAGTGACGCCAATTGCGGACTAGAAAGACTTTTGGCACCCCTGTCTATGTGAAGTACATTGGATTTTATAGTTTAATTCACTATTGAGGACCCATCATAGGATAATTATGGCACCCCCTGATGTTGGCATTTTAACGAAAATAAACTACTACAAATAACATCCCAATAGCATTAGTAAAATGGACCCATACACGCAGCGCCGCCATTCGCACCCGGGTACCATTAGACTCAACTGAAGAATTAAAATTACAAACGTATAGTACATTCAATTATCTTTCATTTGATACCTCATTTGATCTTACAAACGGAACAATAATATTTTAAATCGTTTTTTAATCCCAACCTCTCAATTCTGATACCCGGTACCAATAGGTGCCGCCAAATTATTATGGTATGCCATCCATGTTATGTGTCTATGTCAGGGGTGGGAAAACTACGGCCAGCGGGCCGCATGCGGCCCGGCAACTGATATTATGTGGCCCTCGAAGGCATTTAGAAATTTTAAAAAATTAATATGTTTTTAAGTTATTTTATTGAATTTTACAGAATTTCATGCACCGTTATGATTTTTAATACATTTTTGATCAAATTTCTTTCTAATTTTCTATTTTTTTAAACAGTCCTTGACCTTTGTCATATAATGCTAAAATGCGAAACTACCGATTTTAATATAGGGAAATGTTTATCGATATTTTAAAATTGGACATAATATACATGCTGCCCCCCAATAGCTTTACCTTTGTCAATGTGGCCCTCCGCACAAAAAGTTTGCCCACCCCTGGTCTATGTAGATACTCAACTTCGTCAGACAGGCAGCAGTAAGGAAAACCCGTGACATAGTTTTTTTGTTTGTTTTTAAACTCGCTGCATGATGACTTTCCTTAATTTCCTTTTACGTCATTATTGTCTATGTCTAATTTTAGGATACTTATAATGTTTTGAAGCTGGAATTTAAAAAAAAAAAATCTTATTCCCTTGTCGGGTAGTATTCAGAATTCAGTGGTGGATTTCATTGTTAAAATGGCACTTTTCCTGCAATATATATTTTCTCATTCATTTTAAAACATTTTTCTTATAGCGCAATCATTTTTCGTTTACTTATTATTAAGTATTAACTGCATTTTAATAATCTTTATCTCGGTATATTGTAAAACGATTATTAGGGTAGGGTAAAATCTTGGCATAAATATTTCGAGATTTAAGTCACTAATCGACACCGGACCATGCTACTTTCTTCTCATTGGACAATCATAACAAATAGAAGCCAGCTTCAACAGCGGAAGGAAGAACCTTACATTTACGCGATAATAATAAACAAATAGCCTAAACATTATTTTTAATAATTATGTAGGCCTATTTATATATAAATATCACCAATATTTCAACTTCAGTTTATATTGGTATTTCTCACAATGTGAACTTCATCCATTGGTTTGAATAAAATCTGAGAACGAATATAATTATTATATTACTAAAACTAATAATAAAACTTGAAAGTTAAAGTAGGCTGGAGTTGGAGCTGTTAGTCACACTCTCAGTTAACACATTCACTGACAAATCTAGTAATCTTAATTAAGTAGTAGGCAGTAGACAATAGGTGTAGGCTCCAAGTCGAGTAAGTTCACTACGTAATAATCAAGTTGTAGACAAATAAGTATTAATAGCATACTCACACACTAATTACTAATTTTATTTTTATACTTATATTATATCTAAATATTATTAAAACTCACAGGGCCAGATGAATCAGAATGGAACTACATTAAATTTTAAATAAAATAATTCAAGTTAATGGGATAAGTGTTTATTGTTTTCCAAATAGTTTGTCTTATAATTTCATTGTTCTTTAGTTCTTTAATTTAAAGGGATTTTTTATATTTTTGAGTGTGAATAACAAAAGACAGATGCATGGAATGTTACCACTGACTGAGTGTTGTAGGCCTACTTTATTTTTTATCTAGTACTCATACTCATACCATTTGTTTAATAATTTTTGTTTAAAAAAAAAGATGATATTTGACTTATAAAATCTTTTTAATAATGAAATTAATTGCTTATCTATAAAAGAAAAGTTAAATATGAAACAAAAAACACTTATTTCATCTGCATTGAACTATAACTAAGGGAAAGAAGAGATTACCGCTAGTTTCTATGATCAAAGTGGCTATTTGGACCCAGAAAAGGGGCAAGAGGTTGTGTTTATTTAAAAAATATTATTGTTGGGTTTGTAAGACAATATTTGTTATCAAATGACAGATTATTGAATGGACTATATGTTTGTAAACTTACTGCTTCAGTTAAAATAAAATAAACTAACACAAATGACACCTGAATAGCCATTTAGTCTAAAGTGTCCAGAGTCAGAATAGCGGCTAGTCAATAAGCTTGCATCGGGTAATATAGGCCAATTTCAATTATTTATTGTGGGGAAAGGGGGGGGGGGATTTTTAGGCTTTGCCACAGGCTCAGTTTTTCCTCCTTGTGGCCCTGGTAATAATGATCCTTAAAAATGATCACTTGTTTTATAGATCTCATTAATTTTAACACTTAGTATACAAGACCACCGTAATATAGAACAGTTAAGAAATAGTGGTTAATAATAATTTGTTTACTCTGAAATTGTATTTTTTGTTTCAAATAGAATAGTCTGTGATTTACATTTTTATTCAAGATTTGGCAGTGGTTATGCAGAACATGTTAGCTTATTATTAATGATGACACATAAAGTACTATTTTAACTATATTTTACTTTTAGGACAGAGTAGTTGATATTTATTTCTTTTGGTCAACAATTTACTTAGCCCCAGCAGACTAATTATTTAATCACTAGACAAGACACAATTATTGAAAGATTTTTTCATATTTATTATTAGTCAAAAATGGTTTACTGATGTCTGATGAGCATTTTCATATGACAACATTGTTCCCCATCTTAAAGTTATATTTACAATGCGTATGGCTGCATCAATATCAGAATTTGTGTTTTGTTTCCATCCCCAGTCACACTTACAGTGTTTCTTGTGTGTTGCTG
This sequence comes from Omphiscola glabra, assembly GCA_964017045.1. NCBI lineage: Eukaryota > Metazoa > Mollusca > Gastropoda > Lymnaeidae > Omphiscola > Omphiscola glabra. The sequence goes on along the minus strand of OZ024796.1, from coordinate 32,196,699 downwards.
CTAACTGAAAACCTTGAATTATGGCATCTAAATTGTGTTATAAATACTTTATTACATTTTGTTATTGGTTCTTAATCATCTCGTTATTCAACACAAGTAACAACCAAATGGCAGTTTCAGCTACTGAGCGAGGAAAAGTTGTAGCCTTCTTTCAGAGTAAGTAGGCTAAAACTAATCCAGTAATGTAATCAAATTCTGTCTCTTCTGTTTTGTAATAAACTGTTAATAATATACCTATATATTATTAGCAAAAAAAAACATATATTTTATATTTTTAATTTTTTTTAAATGATGATTAAAATTAACCCCTTCCAGACCCAGCTTAGTTAATAACTATAGTTAAAATCAAGTACATGAATTGCTATTCCGAACTTAAGTTCCTAAAAATTCATTAATTATTGTGGCCTGTTTTTGGACAACATAATGCAAATTAACAGAATAATTTTTTTCTTGAGGCTCTTGTTGTATGCAGTTTTATTCAGTGTCACTGATTTAAAGCCAGCCATTTACATCAATAAAATAAAGCTCAGTACAATATTAAACATTCTTGAAGTCAAGCCCCTCAAATTAAAAATTATTTTGTTACTGTATAAGTATAAGAGTGATTAAAATAAAAAATTGCTTAGTTCCATTTTGTTTTAAGTCATAAGTTGAACTATCTTTCTTAATTATTTGTAAGTAATAATAAGTCAGGTTAGGTAGAAGGAAATAAGTGAAACAAAGTATGGCAAAACCTCAAAAAAGGATGCAACAAAACAATGAACGGGCTGGCAAGAAGCTTTCTTCACTGAACAAACAACAGTAAAAATAATATAAAAATTAAAATAAAAACTTAGCTGCAGTGTAGTATCTGAGAAGACATGAAGAGGATTGTGGGTAAGTGAGTTAATGAGGGCAATACGGGACATAAGAGCTGGAAAAGTAAGCCCATGGCCATGGGAAAAGTAAGTCCAATAGCTCTTGGTTTGTACGGATTCTCCAAACATCATTGTCTGTCACTGGATCATATATTTTCCTGAGGATTTTCCTCTCTCATGTATTGAGCAGGTTCTCTGCTTTTCTGGTAAGTTGTTCCCCTTGAGAGGTTTTTGCTTCCCAGTAGCTTATGTAGGCTGAAATAGGAGCGGTTGCCTGCTGTTATGCTTTCTTTCATTATTTCATTGTGTACGTTTATAGTCACCTCTAGATATTTGAAAGTAGCCACTCTCTCAAAGGTGTGGTTGTGTATAGTGATGTTGTCATTTGCGTGGGTGTTGCATGACATTATCATATATTTTGTCTTTGCTTCATTTACATCTAGACCAGCTTTGACAGAGGCATTTTCAAGCTCCCTGAATACTCTAATTATATCATTTCTATATCTCCTCAATAGCGCTATATCGTCCGCGTATGCCAAGTACTGCAGTGGCTGGCTATATCGTCCGCGTATGCCAAGTACTGCAGTGGCTGGCTATATCGTCCGCGTATGCCAAGTACTGCAGTGGCTGGCTATATAGAGTTTTTGATGGTTGTTGTTCTGTAATTCCTCTCTGGAAATAGTTTGTATATATCCACTGGTTCTCACATGTATGCTTCTAATAACTTTTTATAGAGTGATGTTCAACAGGATACATGATAGTGACTCTCCTTGTCTGAGGCACTGTTTAACTGTTAACTCCCTCACGTATTCTCCCTTTACCTTGATTCTACTTTGGAGTTATCCATCGTCATATCATATGTATAAGCTGGGTAAGTTTGATAGGGACTCAAAGTTTCTGTAGAGCATTTGTAATCCACATATAGTTGGTTTATGTTGATGTTATATTTGTTGGATTTCTCCAGGAGACTTCTAATAGTAATAATGTAATCCGTGGTTGACCTATTCTGCTGGCATCCCCTATACTTTTCCAGTTTTCTTACTATTAGTTTTGTGAGGATTTTGTACATTAAAGGAGGGAGATTCCTCCATATTTTGAGCAGACCAACTTAGAGCCTTTTTCATGAATTAGGATTATGAGCCCAGTGCCCCATTCTATTGGCATTTCTTCCTCCTTCCAGATTCTGGATATGAGGTCGTGTATTTGCCTCTGCAGTTTTTTTCCACCCAATTTTATCAGTTCTCCAGAGATATGGTCTATTTCTGAGGCTTTGTTATTTTTCATGGTAAAGTTCACAACTTTTATTTCATTCAGTGTTGGTTTGTTAATCAATGGGTCCGATCCTTCTTGTGGTAGAGCATAAAAGATGTACTGAACACCTTCGAAAAATTGTGCAAGATAAACAGTGTCGTATCTCAACACTTGACTGACTCTCATGCCATAGTGTCTTGTATTAACCTGTCTGCCAGGGTGAAGATATGGAGAATAAATTGATTTAGACTTATTTGACCTTGACACCACATGGCATGACTGTCATGTTCTCCGCCCTCATTGTTATAACCAATCGCTGAGTACTTTCTTTTCCACTATTCTGTCCCTTATTGCCCATTTTAACTCTCTTACCTATTAATGGTCTATTTATTACATTCCTCTTGCCATCCTCTATGATACTACATTGCAGATAATTGTTTACATTAATTTTTATATTGTTTTTACTGTTTGACAGATTGGTCAGTTAGAAACCCTGGTTTTCACTCACTGGTATACACCAAAGCACTAGTTTGTCTCAAATAAATATTTTTTTAAACCAATTTAAAGGTTCATGAGATATGTTTTGCATATAAGTCTGATATAGTGCTAGTTTAAAAAAAAAGTGATCGTGAACATTTAAGAGTTTAAATAAAAGATTAATAAAGATGATTAAATATACATTTTTTTTGAAATACTTGTAATATAAGTAAATGTTATACTATTCAAAAGCATTAGACTATGAGATAATCATGTTAACATATGCCAGCCACCATGATCAGAGGTCAGAAACCAGTAGCTTTATTTAGTCGATAAAGTTTTGCTTTTTAAGACAAAGATGACAATAGTAATGTTAAACAAAAAGCGACTCCATGAAATTATTTTGTCAAATATATACACTTAATAAAAACCAGAAATTAAAAACCATATGACAACTTTTAATTGTTTAATATCTAAGCTCTATTTATTTCTAAACATTTGAAGTCATTTCATTATCACCCTTAATGATTCCCTCTCTAAAAACACATTGAAACTTTTCATTGAAAGTGTGGCAGCATGAGTCTCAGTTATTATGATTGTTACCTAAATGTGGCACTATGTTTAAAAAAACAAAGTGTACCTCTTGAAACGAAATACACTCAATATAAACTTTCCAGTGAGCAAGAATAACAGATTAAGCAGCATGGATTCAAAATGTATTTGTTTATTTTATTTAGTAAGAAATCAAAGATTTGTTTTTAGATATCTCGTAAGATAAGGTTCATCCAAGCAGAGGACTTATGGTGCCATAGCTCAGAACTCTTTACAATAAATTAGTTTTTACTAGTAAAAAAATGAATCGCCCATAAAGATAATTAAAATTGAATTCCTTCAAGTTCCTTTTTTGTTAGTAAATGTTTTAGCCAGCCACATTGTGCGTAAATGAGCTAAGTGTGACTTTGTCCTACATCAGAATAAAAAAATAAGGCATAAATAAAGATCAACAGATAAGAATTAATGTTACTGCAAATATTTGGATTATTTCAAACATTTTAAACCTGTGGCGTCTGTGCAAAAAACACTTGTTTTCTCGGGTGGGGTGTTAAGAATTTTGGCTTTTTGCTTTGATTTTTAAGCCTGTATGTAACTTATAAAGTAGGTCAGTGTTGACCTATTTACTATGATGGATCATGAACCTATTTTCAATATTTCAGTAATTAAATTCTTGTGTTTTGATAAATAACTGAGCAATTTTATTTAATCAACTGTTTCCTTACATAATTGTTACATGAATCATTTATCTACTTTTCATTTTTTATATATGCAATTAGTTACATGTAATACTTGAATTTGAATAAGTCAGAATGTTTTTTCAGTACCAACTTGTGTGTATATGAAGGGATGTGTTTAGAATGGTCAATTGTTATTGATTTTTGAAAACATCAAGTTAAAGTTTTTAAGAAAATTAATACAAGTTTGTCAGTATTTTTTAAATAAAATGTTTTGGATTGATTTAACTTTACTGGTAAGACCAGTGGTGTAGGGTGGGAGTTGCAGAAGGTGTGGATCCCAAGGATACATAATTTCCAGGGTCTACAGTCCAAATAAATAAAGAATTTCAAATAAATTATTAAATTAATCTAAGTAAATCAGTATTTTCTTCAAATGCTGTAAGTGTGGAATTTTTTGTGTGTGGGTTGTTGGATGTAATGGGTGGGAACAAGACTCAGTATAGGCTGAAATGTCCATAGCCAATGGGGCCCAACACCAGCATTTCCCCAGAAAACCCACACTAAGATTAAAGATATTCCAGATATATGGGCTCTGCAAGCTCTGATATTTAAGGGGCCCATAGTTGTGATGTGGAAAAAAAACTATCAACTTTGATTGCAGGGGAACACAAAACCCAAAAGCAGCCGGGGGTGGGGGGTCTTGTATGGGTCAAAATATGCTTGCTTTATCGTTCAGAGCATTTCTGTGAAGAGGCTTTGAGATTATACTATTAAACTTACAAAATGAATTTGTAAGACTCATGTAAAATGCATGTATCAGATTTCTGTTTATGTGTAGGATTCTGACAATATGAAAAAATATAAAAACCAATATTGTTCCATTACAAGTGATGAGTTGTCTAGGGGTGGGAGGCCATTAATATGCTGATACAATGCCTGGATGCCCTTGTGAGTCAGATCAATAAATGCTTCAGCCCAGGGATGGAAACAGTGTGGGGGAGGGGGGGATCTAACAATGTTGAGTCATCTATTGACCTGATCAGTTTGAGGTTTACTACACATAGCTTTTCAACAATTGTTAAAAAAATGCATTATTTAATACAAATTTTACACATTCACACACAATTTTATCTATATCATTTTTTTAATTATTACACAGCCAGCTTTGTGTATGTAACATGGTCCAGTTCTTATGCCTAGATATTTGCTGTAGCGGTTTTAGGCAGTTGGGGGGGGGGGGGGTGGGGGGATAAAAACAAAGTAAAGTGTAAATTTTACAAATATCTGCAGCTGTCAAGCCTTCCCTATTCCTGCTATTCATCAGCCAGTCTTATAATGTTTTGTCTTTGTGTTGCAAATATTTTGAATGAGTAACTTGAGCATCTGTTGCAGCTGAGCTGAGTCATTCAGATCTACAGTTTCTCTGTTTAAAATGTGAGCTGATGGCTTTTCATGAGTTCCTCAATGAAAGTGTATCTCCAGCTTTTCACTTTCATTTTATTTTCCATTTTTTAAAAAAAAGTACATACATCAATAGTTGATTTTATTTATAGATCTAGAAACTTGGGAAATGTTTTGTTTTACTTTCAAGCTAGGGTTAGGGTGAAAACTTGGTTTGTCTGTTAATCACAGAGATAAAAGAGTTTATAATATACACATGGGAATAGATATACATATTCATTTATTTATATGCATCACTTGTAATTAAGAATAGTCATGGACTTGTGTAAAATGTAGAAATTGAAATACATTACAGCGTCATGATTCATAATGTAACACTGTAACTTAATAGGTTTACTATGCCTAGGGAAGCCGTCCTTGTGACAGGATTATTATGTAGTTGGGACAATTACTGCTTTGTCACTCCATCCTAAGGGTCATCCCAATTACTGTCAAAACCTTGGTCACATGACACAGTCTAAATTTAATGTTTTCATTATTCTCTGGATGTTTCACCTAGAAAATTATTTAAATAATTATTTATAGAATCCTAGCTTTAAAAAAAAGATGTGCTCCTCACTTTGTGTGTGTGTGTGTGTACAAAGTAGAAACACACATTCACTTTGTGTGTGTGTGTGTGTACAAAGTAGAAACACACATTCACTTTGTGTGTGTGTGTGTGTACAAAGTAGAAACACACATTCACTTTGTGTGTGTGTGTTTACAAAGTAGAAACACACATTCACTTTGTGTGTGTGTGTGTGTGTACAAAGTAGAAACACACATTCACTTTGTGTGTGTGTGTGTGTGTGTACAAAGTAGAAACACACATTCACTTTGTGTGTGTGTGTGTACAAAGTAGAAACACACATTCACTTTGTGTGTGTGTGTGTGTACAAAGTAGAAACACACACATTCACTTTGTGTGTGTGTGTGTGTGTGTACAAAGTAGAAACACACATTCACTTTGTGTGTGTGTGTGTGTGTACAAAGTAGAAACACACATTCACTTTGTGTGTGTGTGTGTACAAAGTAGAAACACACATTCACTTTGTGTGTGTGTGTGTGTACAAAGTAGAAACACACATTCACTTTGTGTGTGTGTGTGTACAAAGTAGAAACACACATTCACTTTGTGTGTGTGTGTGTGTACAAAGTAGAAACACACACATTCACTTTGTGTGTGTGTGTGTGTGTACAAAGTAGAAACACACATTCACTTTGTGTGTGTGTGTGTGTACAAAGTAGAAACACACATTCACTTTGTGTGTGTGTGTGTACAAAGTAGAAACACACATTCACTTTGTGTGTGTGTGTGTGTACAAAGTAGAAACACACACATTCACTTTGTGTGTGTGTGTGTGTACAAAGTAGAAACACACATTCACTTTGTGTGTGTGTGTACAAAGTAGAAACACACATTCACTTTGTGTGTGTGTGTGTACAAAGTAGAAACACACATTCACTTTGTGTGTGTGTGTGTACAAAGTAGAAACACACACATTCACTTTGTGTGTGTGTGTGTACAAAGTAGAAACACACATTCACTTTGTGTGTGTGTGTACAAAGTAGAAACACACATTCACTTTGTGTGTGTGTGTGTACAAAGTAGAAACACACACATTCACTTTGTGTGTGTGTGTGTACAAAGTAGAAACACACATTCACTTTGTGTGTGTGTGTGTGTGTACAAAGTAGAAACACACATTCACTTTGTGTGTGTGTGTGTACAAAGTAGAAACACACATTCACTTTGTGTGTGTGTGTACAAAGTAGAAACACACATTCAGCTATAGCAACGAAAATGAATTTTTTTCAATGAATGTTTGTACAGCCTCCTGCGCGACTGCTGCCCCCAACCCTTGCCAGCAAGTCTGCACAGACATCAGAAGTGGTGGCTTTTATTGTGAGTGTCGTGCAGGTTTTGACATAAATGCTGATGGGATGACATGCGCTGGTATGTTAATTATGTGTCATCAGACAAGTAAGGGAGGATTTTTATATGGGATGGGGAGTTTGAAGCTATTTTGTCTAAAGTTGTTATAGAACTTTTATGAAAGGGGAAATGCAAGAAGCTTTACTGATATCATTCAAAAAACAGAAGTGAATGAAAATACTTGTTTGAGACGAGGCACTGAAAAGAATTAAAATCTTGGCCTATGTCGCTGTATAACTAAGGAGATAGAATTTAGATTATAATTTCATTAAACATTTCATACTTCTATGTCAAAAAAATAATTGCTATTTTAAAGTCATATTAGACTTAAATTAAGTAATAGTTGAATATAGTTTGTCAGATTCTTTTGTTGGCAAAGAGCATACTCTCATTACTGCATAATAACTATTAAAGTCATGATTCTAGGTGATTTTATCCCATTTACTAATCTCAAAGAGATTGAGCTGATCACCAATTAAACATAGATTTACTATTATAGAATGTGTGGTGAACTTATTGATGGTATAATTTTTGACATGTGAAGGACAACTTAGTAATGCATCTTGTTACTCTTTTAAAATATTTGTTTTTTCATTTCTCTCTAGAAACAAACCCTCCACCAAGAGATGCCATCTTACCAGGTTCAGCCAAATACAACAGTGATGGTGAAGTCATGGTCAGTGACTACGATGTTGTCCAGATCAAAAGCATTGACCTCACCAAAGGGCTGCCTCCCCTTGTGGCCAGTGCCCACACCCGTAGGCTTAAAACGGAAAGTAGCCTTGTTTTAGATAGGGCTGTCTACAACTTGCCGCTAGGAGGGTCAGATATGACTGGGTTTAATGTACCCGAAGGTGGTGTGGATAACCAGTATGATGTTGACTTGGAAATACCAGAAGGTGGAGATTACGACCCTGACAATCGTCTGCAGAATCCTTTGCAGACCATGTCTCATGGTCAGCAGGGTGGTGCAGTGTCATGTAATGGAGTGGTCTGTGAGAATAATGGGACTTGTGCAATTGTGGACTCAAAAATTGTCTGTCAGTGTCCCTTGGGAACATTTGGTGTGTATTGCCAAAAAGGTAAAGGTCATATCAAGCTGCTATTTTTATTGGTTGGTGTGAACATATGGAGCTAAAAGTTTAATTTATGTTTTTAATTCTTGTTAGTGCTGTTTATGAAATACTTATGTTCTACTGTCAGCTTTAAGAGAGGAAATTTTACTAGCAATTGTCTGATGTAGTATGGCAGTACAGATATATTTGTGATTTCTATAACTCAGTTTAAGTTAAGATAGCAACACAGATATATTTAGGACTTACATAACTTATGATGCCAATTCAGTTATATTTGTGAAACATTTTTAGTTATAAAAGTTTGAAAATATTACCACTGATTTGATAAACACAATAAAATGTGCATGCTTGAACTATTTCAGAAATTGAAGTCACTTATCCCAAGTTTTTTGGTAATGGCTACCTGGCGCTACCTGTTTTACGTAATGCTCACAAAGAGTTTCGCCTAAGTCTCCAGTTCCGTCCTGAAGCCCCTGATGGTCTCCTCCTCTTCAGCGGGGAATCCTCAGATGCCAAAAATGATTTCTTTGCCATTGTGTTGGATGCCGGTTATGTTTTTTTCAGGTGACTTTTTTTTTCCTGTGATGATTGTTCTGTAAGATATTGAAGAAGAATTATGATGAGTTTCTTCTTTGGACACCCAACAGAAAGCAAAAATACAGTAGGATTCCTGTATGAGAAACACACAATGAATTTATCATACCATGAATCTAGGTTTAACTGCTTCCCCTAAGTATTTTTAATTTTTTAAAGGACGATTTAAAAAAAAAAAAATATTTATTTTAAGGATAGTATTGTAAATAGTCTTTGGTATCACAAGCTTTTCTTATTATAACGACTCGGTTCGTTGATAAATTAAGTTCCACTGTGTTAGATTTTAACAAGGCACATAAAAATTGTATATATAAAAATCCAACTTTTTCCAAATAATAAAGAGAAGAAATTAATTTTAAATAGAAAAGCAATTTATAACCTATCAACTTAGTTAAGTAGCTGTTACTTATGCTTGGTTTAGTTTAGATAGATGGAGTTAAAGTTATGGCCCTTACAAATATGCAAGACAATTATTGGACACTGTATTCATCTTTTACTTCAGCATTTAAGGTACATTTATTTTTAATTAGGTGATTCTAGGATCTGCCAAACTTTTATTAGTCTTATTATATATATAAGAATGAGCTATAGGGACATAACGCTTAAAACCCGAAAATATTTTGATACGTTCGGACTCTTAAAAACAATCATAGTTATTTTCTATTATTTTACAGAAATGGAATAAATTTACATGTGCAAAAAATATTATATTTCCGCTTTTATTTTAGCAAAAGTTTAAGTATTATTATTATAAATTACAAATACATATAAAGAAACAACTAAGGAACTATCTTAAGCATTTTATATGCGTTTGAAAGTTATGAAAAAAAAATTAAATAAAAAAAATATGATAAAAAAAATACACAGTAATCACATATATCGGGAAAACCTAAACATCAGTTGTTGTTAGTGAGTTCTTTAGCGCGTTGTCAATAAGGCGAAATAAAATTAAAATTAATTAGTTCTAAATAATCACGCAAATGACGTCTTAGTGCGATTTGCCTATTTAGCAAAAGCTAAAAGTTCTCTGATTTAATAAAAGAGCGTAACAAAACTGATAATGTACATTCCCCTTCTTAAAAGTAAAATTAATAAATAACATTGATTGCTTTTTAAATTGCTAAACTTAAATACTAATTTAGCTTTGTATTTTTAACATTTAATAAGTTTGTACTTTTTATTCATTCCAAAAATAAACTTTTATGAAATTTATAAAGTAGTAAAAACTCTACATTTAAAAATAATTTTAATAAGAATATGCCGTTTAATTAAATTGGTGCAGCAAAACTAAATAGCCAAATAGCATTTTTAATCACGGATCTAGATAAGAACAAAGCAAATTAAATGCAAAAAAAATCTTTAAAGGGGCTACAATCCAGTGGATGATTTATTAAACTAAATAGCCAAAAAGAATTTTGAATGCACTTATCACTGATCTAGATTAGAAATAAGCATATTAAATGCAAAAAAAAATCTTCTGCGTAAGTAAGGGGGCTACAATCCAGTGGATGATTTATTATTTTTTTTTAAACTCTGTGTAGCCCACTATACACTATACATTCATTTTGCCCAGTGCAGCACAAGATAAGCCTCAGAATAAATTTGATCAATAATTAACCTTCTTCGATACATTTATATCGATGTTAGGAAATTGAGTTCATGCATTTTTACTTTGATGACAATATCATTTAATCCAAGGGCATTTCAGTTGTAAAAAAAAAAAAGAAGCTATATTCTCATTTTACATATGAACATATGTTAACCAATTAAGAAAATCAATGACTTTAACAAAACTTAATTTATTGTCATAATTATCCCCAGGGATTTCAAAACCCAATCACTTTACACAAGTGAAAATTTAATTTAAAAAATAGAGATTTTATTAGATAGAGAGATAGAAAGACAGACAGACAGGCAGACAAATACACAGATAGATGATAGATAGATAGAAATGTAGATAAAATATAGCTAGACGGATGGATGGATGGATGAAAGGATGGATGGATGGAAGGGTGGTGGGTGAGAGGATGAAAGGATGGATGGATGGATAGATAGGTAGGTAGAAAGGTAGGTAGGTAGGTTGGTAGGTAGGTAAGTAGGTAGATATATATGTAGGTAGGTAGGTAGGGAGATAGGTAGATAGATGGGTAGATAGATACAGCCCTGTTTACTATTACGATTTTGGCGTACAATGTACGATTTTGATGTGTATACATTATATATATACAGATTGTTTTTTTACTATTAAGATAATGTATTTAACAATTTTGTGATTAAATTGTACTATTTTAAGATTTTGAGGGTAAACATGGGTGGCTAGAAATCAATCAAATACAATCGACATTTCAGTTTGTGTGTGACACAAGTACAACCATTTTAAAATTTTACGTTTGGAGCCAGGGGCCTTATTTTAAAAATAATAAATATTTGAGCTATCTAAATATAATTTAAAACAGAGCTACTGTGTGGGTGGATCAATCGCTACAATGTGTGGACTAAATTTTGAAAATACACGCTTCTCACGTGGACAGCTATATGTTGCCTGCTCACGCGTTGAAAAAACTTCTAATTTATTTGTGTACGCACTAGACGGAAAAAAAACAATAAATATTTTCTATTTAAAAATTACTTTAAAACTTAATTAAAACACAAACACTTTTTTCATTGAGGGGCATGCAACGCATGCCGGGTTCTCGCTAGTTATTGTATAATAAAAGGTTGGCAATAGATGTTAATTCAGTATACAGCTTATTCTGGGAATGCGTTGTTATATAAACTGTATACTGAATTTAAATCCACTCTGTTCCGTTCAGTGAAAAATATTTTAAAGGAGCTAAATTTTGTAAGTTAAAATGTTTAAATTTATTTTATAAAGGGAATAAAAATTAGGTAAAAAAGCATAAAGTTTTATTAATGAATGGATTCTTTATTAACATAGAAACTCAGTCTAAGTGCCTAGCACAAACTTACTCCAAGCGCAAAACTTTCTTAAGCTAGCCTTGGCTAATAATAACATTACATCAAATGGGTAAATAAAAGCAGCAGGCTAATCCAAAAATGCAGTTAGCTGTCAATATTTTAAGGCAAGGTAGAACTAGTGAAAATATGAGTAGCAGGGGACCCTCCCGGGGTTCCGGTCGACAAGTCTGTAGTGGCTTGCCGATTTGGAGGCGCTGGCCACCGACCCCCTCGGCGTTAACCCGGGACACATTACCACCATTGCGTGTCCCGCGTGGCAGACAGGGACATGCATGGTAGTTGCTGGAATAAACGGCTCCTACAGGGCTGCCACCTGTGATACTTCACAGGGGAAAGAAAAGGCAAACACAGGGTAGGGATCAGGATTACAAGTTGCCGTTAAGGGATATGAGGCGATAGGCTGGGGTGGAAGCCTATGGCCGATGATTCTAAATGTGCAGCCCTGAGAAAGCTGCTCCTAGGCAACCGTTTCGTCCCTGCTACTTCGCGAATTAGTTGCGAGGTGGAAACCCACTGTAGAATCCCTCTTAGAGGACGTCCGATGCTTCCCCGGGACGGGTGGGGGGAGATATTAGGACGTTAATTTACCGTCCCGGCCCCTAGGAAAGTGGACTGCTGACGCTTGAAACACAGCGTCTTCTGTCGACCAGATGTCTCCGGGCGGGGGAGGTCTCCATCAGCAAACCCGATCGAGCGGTTGCTGGTGGGGACGTTTCACGCCCGGGGAGGTCTCTGACGTTCCCCCGCACGGCCTGACGCCGGGGAAACCCGGCGCATGGCAGGTGTGGGTGGGCGCCAGGGAGGGCATAACGAGCGCGAGCTCGACGGCCCGCTGACGCCATTTCCTAATGAGATATTTCAGTAGCAGGGGACTTGTACTTAAACTACTCAAAGGCAACAATGCACCATTTCTAAATTATTGTTCTTAATAAAATAATGTTCTTACTAAATATTATGTAAAAAATAGATTTGCGCTACACATTCGAAAACTTGGAGGTGTTTGGAAACCCTCATCTTGAGTTTCACAGTTCATAGTACAATCTAATAAATGTGGATACCAGGACAATGAAGTAGGTGAAATGTTATTTGATCAAACATATTTCAGATTTGACTGTGGTACTGGCCATGCAGAACTCAAGTCTGTTTCAAAGGTTATTGTTGGTGGCTGGAACAGGGTGGTCATCACCAGACTGGACAACAAGGGAACTCTTCAGCTTAATGATGACCGTCCAATTGAGGATTTGTCACAAGTAATTTTTAAATCTAAGAGTTTTGTCCATCTGCCGCCCTATCCCCATTTGGTCATCTGCCGCCCCATCCCCATTTGGTCAGGTGTTGGCCCATGTTTCCTTGTTGGCAAACATTTCAGTTTCTATAAGCTGTCCAGTACAGGAGTGGCATATCTCACCAATTTCTTTTCATGCACAGTCCTCAAGTGTTATGGCATTACAAAATTCACGAGTGGCATTTTTAAGTTCTCAGTGTGTCCCCCACCATTTATTTTTTTTATTTTTACACGTCACGGCTCTCTGTTATTTTTTTCTTTAAAACAATGTATTTAACCTCTGAATTTATGGAGATGGTGTAGATTCCTTATTAACGCCAGCTTGATTTATTTTTTTCCATGTTTAGCATCTAAAATATAGAATTGAGATTAACTGAGCATTTCTTCCACATTCTATTGACTCTGATATCTGTTTTTTTTCTTCTTCAGAATGAATACCAGTATATATTTAAATGAATTATTGGAATTTGTTTGTTTTTTGTTGTGTTTTGTTGTAATTAGGATATTTAATTTTCAAAGCAGGACAAAACATGATAGCATAAAATGTTTATATGTCTGTAAAGTGGGTATTTGCAAATTGAAATGTACCTGCATTCCCTCCAGGTTTCACTCATACAATATGACCCCAAAATCAATATATTGATCTATTCTATTCTAGGGTGACTACACTAGAATAACTTTTCGTCTTAACCTATACATGGGTGGCTACAGCACCATGTCAGCCATTGCAGGGCGCATAGCCACATCACGTCAGTTTATTGGTTGTGTCCAGGAGATGCTGATTAATGGCCGGAGGGTGGATTTCAGAAAACGTGGTCTTGTTGGGGAGTCTGAGTTTGGTGTTAATGTGGGTAAGTAAATTTTTAACTAGTTGGGATGTTGTCATTAGTGCAAAGCAGTATTGGTCACAGTTCTGGGTTATGGGAGATTTTTGTTGTGAAATTAAATTTTGTTAAAAGTTTGTAAAAACTCAGTTCAGATCAAAGGACATGCTTTCCACATGCAGAATTAAACATTAAAAAAAAACCAAAAGTTAAAAAAAATGAGACACTGTATGCTTTTATCAAACTTTAAATTAATTAAGTATTGAACAAGAAAGTTTTGGTATGAAAAGTTGTTCATGCATGTGAGAGTTTGTATGAGAATCACTGTTGTTAGTGTGAACACTTTTTGGTCCATGAGTTATGTAATGAATTGTATTATTGTGGCTGAATGGACATTGGCTGACAGGGAAATATTAATAAACAAGTGAGTGGATATAAGGCGGGAGACAAGTTGAGTTGGGGGGAGATCGTGATGAACACCTGTGGTAGTGCGAGTTTATTTCATACCTGTGTAATTAGGATTTGATTATATTGCTAAAAGGAGTTTGACTCTTGATAGTACTACATTTGTTCAGGAGGAATAAAGGATTGAATTATGAAACTTCAGATATTCGTGGACTTAATTTTGTGATTGGTGATCCATAGCTGTCAGCCCAGTAGAGCTGTAATCATAGACGTAATAAATAAGTCACATGTATCAAAGACCCTAGACAACAAAAGTAGGCCGTAACACAATCATTAAAACATATTTAATGTCCACAAATGTTTAATGTTAATTGTTATGAATAATTGTCAATCTCCAGGTGAATGCAGTGCTAATGTTTGTGATGGCGTAGTTTGCCAGAACGGTGGGACATGCACAGCCAAGGCAGCAGACCAACATGTTTGTTTGTGTCCTATGGGGTTCTATGGAGACACCTGTACCAAAAGTCAGTTGTATTTCTATTTGAACTCTCGGCATTTAGTGGACTTTAATCATATTAAATATAAAGCTTTTGTATCATACAACCCATTTCCAGTTTTGTTTGTTGATAATAATTTCTCATATTAACCATAACTGTTAAAAATATAATTGACTAATAAACTGTACTGGTTGGGTGTAGTTGGTCAATCATGAATCTTTCATGTATATACATGCCATAGCTGCATCTGTTGGATGGCTTGATCATGAACAAATCTAGTTGACTAATTTGTGACACCTTTATTAAAAGGTAACATAAAAAATTCCTATTTTTGAAATAACTTATTTAAAGCCTGTTTTGTTTGTTAAATCTGATTGTTGTAGCTGATAAATGTACACAAATTAAACATCCAATTTGTTATTTTTTAATGATTTTTTTATCAGACTCAGCAGTTCATGTGCCCCATTTCTCTGGCTACTCATATCTTGAGTTCCCCGGCCTACAGCGATCAGTCTTGTCCTACACAGAAATTGAGATGGTATTCAAGCCTATAAGTCAAGATGGCACCCTGTTCTACAACGGTTTCTCAAAGGACCGGTCTGGGGATTTTATCTCCTTGTCCCTCCATGATGGACACTTGGAGTTCAGATTTGATTTAGGCACAGGAGCTGCAGTTATAAGGTAATCGAGATATCAGCTGTTTTAAAGACTTTTAAATACATTAGTCTTGAGAGTTGATGTAACTGTCCTCAACATCTTTGAAATTTATTACTTGATGTTCTTCTTATCTTAGAGTGCTAAAATTTAATCCACAGCTTATTGCAGGGGTAGATTTTAATCTTTCATAATTCAGGGAATCCTCAATGTACCCATTTTTATAATATTATGTTTCGATATCAAAGCAGAAGACTATTATACATAGCCACTAGCGTCTGGAATAAAAGGAATATTTTTAACAACACTGTACATGTATCTAATTTAACTTAGCATTTGTATTGGCTATTTAGTTTAGTCAGTAGGTCAAAAGGCTTAGGTAGGGGCTTAATCCCCATAAATTATTGTGTTTTTCTGTCACTTTTATTTTCAAAGCTTGTATCTCAACTGATATAATATGTTCACTGGAAAAGAAATATTGTTAAAAAAAATTCCCTGAAAACATTTTTATTTACATTTTCTTGTTAAAACTATATTATGGTAGAATATTTTAATATTTAACATTTAGGTTATTCCATTAAAATTATAGAATATTTAAGAAAAATTTGATAAATCTTACTGATTTAAGTATTTGTCTTTTAAAAACATACAAAGCCTAAATGGATCTTAACTCTTATAATTTTTTTTCTTTCATTTCATTTACTTCTTGAATTTTCAGGAGTACAGAACCATTGGCTACAAATGTCTGGCACTTGGTTAGAGCTTCACGCACTGGTCTGATGGGAACACTGCACATTGATGGCCAGCTTCAGATCAGTGGTCAGGCTGAGGGAGCCTACACACAGCTGACACTGCTGGATGGGCTGTATCTTGGAGGGCACCCCAACTTTGACCACACATCCAAACATGCCAATGCCACCAGGTCTTTCACTGGCTGCCTCCAAAAGGTGAGTTTAAAATTTTGTTGTAGCTGACTTAAGAACAGCATTCATTGTATGATTTGACATCACCTTGTGCAGCACGTATGGATTTGTTTTCATATCTATTGATACATCTATATGAACAGTTAAGCTGAATATAGAAGTGAACTATCCACAGAGTCTTAGAAATGCAATTAGTTTTTAACCAGATTCAAACTCTAATACAATCTGGATTCTTCAATAATAATACTATTCTTGTTAATTTCATTTAACCTTCTGAGATTTTTCACTGTGTTTGGACTGACTTAAAATATGGGGCTTGTAAAAACTACTGGTGGAAAAATAAAATAACAAATAAGTAGAAAACTTATATCTGATACTTGTTATCATGGTATCAATATAAAACAGTTGAAATCAAAGGAGAATCACTTTAGAATATTCTAACACATCTCATAAAGTATTAGTTGACAGTCATGAAAAGTGAGTGATTACCTTTCCCTCTTCTCTGTAAATACTAGAAATTGTACATTTCATTTATTTTGATAAAAGATTAAATCATATTAGCTCCCTCAAAAATTCATAGTTAAGTTTTGTTCCTTCTTGAAGGACAACGTTCTGTATTAACTTACAAGTGGGAAAAAAGAAAACTGTAAGTACAAATGAAACAGAAATAAAGACTTAAAATCCCCTCACTGATTAATGGCTACTAGGGCTTACTTTTGATTCAGCCTTAAGAGCACATTTTAAGACACAGTAAGTAAAAATGAGACATTCATATTTATTCTGTTGTGTGAACTCATGTTAACATTTACATGTTATTTGCAGGTGTCTATTAACAAGAAGACATTGAGTCTGATTGGTGGAGCCGTGAAGGGAGTCAATATCAGTCCATGTTCACATCCCTGTGCCGGCCGTCCTTGTATGAATGGTGGAGAATGCAAACCCATTCTGGACTCATACACCTGTTACTGTCCTATTGGCTATTCTAACACTAATTGTGAAGATGGTAAGTTCTTCATACATATTTGAAAAAAAAATAATTCCTTAATGAACTCATTCAACCCCATTACGGCCAAATCTGAATCCAAGGGAGATTGCTGCCTAAAATTTTATTTTAGCGATGGGGCCAGTAGTATTGATTATTTTAAAAGCAGATTAATTTTTTTATGGCTGTGATCACAAGTATTCGAGTACTTCGTCTTACTTTGGAACCGAAGAATTTACACAACAAAAGCATCAGGAAATAAATACAACACATAAAGCAACCATTTATGAATGTGAATCAATTTATTTCATATAAAAATATTACAAAATATATTGTTTTAATTTTCAACAACCTATCTGTGGTAAATGTGTATTAGTTAATAATGCATTTAGAATAATTGTATTTTTTGAATGAGGAATCTGCTTGAGTTGAAGTAATAAGATAAATGACTTTTAATTTGGGATATTTCAAATTTAATGTGTACTGAGTTTAAGCTTCTTTAATGAATTTAATGTCATTAAAATATTTGAATAATTATTGTTAATAGTTTATCATTTTAATATTTGTTACAAACAGCCCAAGATCAACTCCCCACTACTCCAATGTTCAATGGAGAGAGTTATCTCATGTATAAGTATTCCAATGTTATCAAAAGGTGAGTGTATTTTCAAAAGAGAATTAAGTTTCATTTTGTACTTAGTAAATAAGACAGTTGTAGATACAATTTTTATTTGATTTGATTAACCTTTGAAGGCATTAGCCAGACCTGGATACTCTTAGATTTATGTTGTACAATGTACTCGTTTAAAATGTCTTATACGATTTTATGCAGAGACCTATGAGAACTATGATTTTAAGAGACAGGGTTAATATTATAGTCTGGTAGTTTTTTTTTTCTAATATTAAAATAATAATACATTTTCGGTTTAAGTTTAGCTCCTTTCTACATCCGACGGCGAATGGACCAAGAAATACGATTGGATGAGGACAATTCATAACTATTTTATGTACACATTGAGAGGGGAAAAGGATGGTGTTGATTTAGGAGATTTGGCATAGTCACTGGTGCATTTTGGAAAAGGGGGGGGGGGGAGAGTAGTCTAAATATTTTTAATGGCTATAAAAAACGTTATGGGATATGATGGTGATGATCTAGTAGTTGACATTTAAAATCAATAAAGAGTATTATCAAAACAGCTGTAGGATTTTAATATAACAGTTTGGTTCAAACACTCCTCTTACCCTCCCCCCTCCTTTTTCTGATTGCAGTAGTTATAAGATTATATATTAACGGGAAATAAAATCAGGCTCCTTGGCTTAATGGATAAGGATGTTTATAACAAAGCTTTCCCCAACAATCAATCTCAGGTAACGATAGGTTTAAAAAAAAAAAATTCAATAAATTTTACTTTATGCTGAACTGACTTCAATTTATAACCATGTTAAATTTCAGAAGTGACTTGTTTTTCAACAGTGACAGACTGCAATAATGTGATGTGCATGTACAACCTTTTATTAATTGATATCTTTAGTACACATACACTGATGTAGCTAGGGTTAGAGCTGAGCCGGCCACATTTTTTGCCAACCTATTCGACGAAAAAACTCAGTAGTTGGCTGAAAATGCTGCCCCTCAATATAAATTTTAAATATTCAGCCCGAGCCCCCATTCCTATGCTCCTGGATTCATTGCAGCAAAACAATGCGACAGCAGATTGTAATATAAATGTCAGTCTTCTATTTTTGGATCTGACCAAATAAAGTTTTAGTGTCCCATTTTCAGATTAACTGGTTTTTTTACTCATTTTTTAAACACCCTCTTCCTAGAGTCTCTGGAGATAAAATTGATCTACAGTTGTACATCCGACCCACTGGTCGCAATGGATTGCTGTTTTGGAGTGGGGAAGATCTAACCAACAAGTCCACGGGAGACTACTTCGCTTTGGGTTTTGTATCTGGTATGCTGCAACTGCAGTACAACCTTGGAAGTGGTGAAGCTCTGCTGATTTACAATGACACGCGGCTGTTTGATGGGGAATGGCACCGTATCAGAATTCAAAGGTAATATTAAAGTAAATTAAGTTTATATTATATTTTAAATTAAATGAATGTTGGTTACAAGGAAATTGAGGCGAAATTTTAACAAAGTAAATCTAACATACATTTCTGCTCTTAAAATGTAGACATTGTCCAACATGGAATTCAGATGAGTGTAGAATCATGGCATAAATAGTGTATTCTCACTTATTTTGAAATTATATATACGTTATAGATATGAAAAATCAACATTTGTTTTAAATAGCCATGCTATAGAAACAGTGCTTTTTCCCATTTTGTTATTCTTGTGTAATGTTAATGAATTTCTGATTTGTCATTATAGAGACAAGCAAGATGCCTACATGGAGATAGACAGGAAGGAAGTTGTCGAAGGAAGTTCAGCTGGTGAATATGTCTCACTCAACACAGACAAAACTGTCTACCTTGGTAAGGGTTATTTTAAGTCTCTGACAAGGTTATGACTGAGAACAGAAAATATATGCACAGGGGTTGACAATGATGGCCAACTTGTGGGTATTCTTTAAAGTTGAATTGGCTTTTAAATTTAATTTGATATTATACTTGAGAATGAGCTGAAAGCTTCTTCACTTTAGATAAATTTAAAAAATCTTGCTCTTGGAAGGCATTATACACTTTTCAAATATGGATGTTCCATAGGCAATTCAAACTCACAGAGAAGAGGAAAGAGTATTTCGTGAAATATGCATCTTCCTAATTAGGGTCTACATCCAGGCACTGTTTTCTGCCCCTTTATGCATTTCTGCTCCTAATAACGATCTAAAATTCCTTAAAAAACTTAGTGAATATGAAAAGGTAAATGCTACCCTCTATAAAGTTGCCTCATGAAATTGGAAAGTTACCTTTGGTATCTCAGTGAAGAGCTTGTGAGGTTGCCAATTTTTGACAAATCTGTCATTGGAGTCAAAGCGGGGAATCTTGAAGTCTGTTTATGAAAAGTTAAACAGCATTATAACTAGGTAAGCGGAACAGAAACATAACTTGCTACAGGTTGTACAGGAGAGTCAACAGCATTTACCCGACTTTAAGAAAACAACATTGGTCACAGATATAACTATGGACATGAAAATATTGCCATGAGCTACATATCATGATATGCATTATAAAAGTGTGTGTGGAATGTTATGTTGCTTTTATGCAATTCAATGTAATAGAAATAGTTTGAAGTATATTTGAATGTTCAACACTATAAAATACTATAATAATGAACTTATTCATATATAAGCGTGTAATGAATAAACTTGAAGGCTGTTGAGCTACCTTTAAATATGAATAAAATCCACAATAGTTTGCATACCGGTACATTTAAAAAAGAAATAGTAGAATATATTGGGGGGGGACCCATTCAAAATTTAAATGTTTTTTTTACTATATGTTGTGGACCACCCTTATATGCAGATATGTAAGAAATTATTTTCAACTGAATGGTAACTACATATTATGTAACTAGTTGCACCATGCTGTAAAATTGGAAGCTGGTTCACTAAAAATAAACATGTAAAGAAGTAAATAGAGGTAAGGATTTCAAACATTTGTAAGCTCTCCAACTTATTTTTAGAGCATAATAACTTTAAAAAATCTACAAATCTTCTCAACTCAATTTTTGCGAAGTACAAACTTTTATCTAAACATTTTTTGTATTTGTCTCATTTAAACAGGTGGGCTCCCAGCGGTCAGTGAGAAAACAGGTGGACGTTTCACATCAGGGTTTGCAGGCTGCGTATCAGGAATGAGACTGGCCACAGAGTATGATGTCAAACTCATTGCGCAGGCTCACACGGGAAGGAACGTCAGGCAGTGCCACAAGCCACCAGTCAAAGATCTGAATAGTTTACCTTAAGTTTAATAAAGGAAATAAAACTGATTATTACAAAAAAAAACGAACAAAACCACCAAAGAGAAGCGTTCTTAAATAAAAACACATTAAATGAATTTGCTTGGTATCCTATGAGCACTTTTTCTGCCAAGTCATCTTTTTACATTGTTGATGCTATTTATTTGTTTCCTAATGATGTGTGATGTTGTGTTTAACTAGTGATAGGGAGATCTAATAATTTTCTGTATTAGGATTAAGTTTCTGACGATATTTAATTTTTTCTGTAAACTAAAGAGCCATAATGTCACAGAAGTTATACTTGTGTGAGCATTTATAGTTCTCTGACATTATTATATTAGTAGCCAGCCAAAATCTATTTTTAACAAGTGACATTGCCATCAATAATTGCAGTATTGTTGGACTGCCATGTGACCATCATCCTTTCAAGAATGTTGTGCTGTTCTATCTCATAATAGTTGCATAATTGTAGTTCACTGCTAAAAAGTTCTGAATGTTTTCTCATTGGTACTGATTGCATCATGAATTATTGACAGAAAATGTGTGTACATAAAGATTGATTATTTGGTTCTCATTTCTTCATTCATATTTAGCACTGAGTTCAAGGACTTTGGGCTTGGTCAACTCACTAAGCAAGGCATAAATTGGTTCATGTAAGTCTGCCTATCAGCCTGAAAATCTGAATAAACATGCTTTACATAATACCTTACAAAATGGATGACACATGTAACTTTTGTGAGATTTATATCCTTGAAACAAATCCTCCCATGGTCTATAATAATTACATGCTTCATTTTATTTCTTTAAAATAGAAAAAAATATTTTTTTTGTACCAGTAAAATATGCATGAAAAGACAGTAGGTTTCTTTTTATTTAGAGCATGCCACATATTTTCACAAGATCATCCAATTGAAAATTGTTTTTGTTTCAATCACTATTTTTCTATTGTTATTTATGTTATTCTTCTTCATGGTAATGTTGTGTGTATATCTGCTTTAGTTTTCTTCAGTATATTTACAGCCAAGCGCTGATCAATGGTTGTGCTTTTGTTAGAAATAAAATGTTTTCGGCCTACAAGAAGAAACAACAATCTATTATACTTGATTGTGTACATTATTACACATGTAAGAAAACCCACCAAAACTTAAATATCTTTGTTTTGATATAAATTTTATTGGGAAAACTCTCAGAAAATTTGGAATGTTAAAATTTGAAAGTTGATTTAACCCTTTCATTACCGCTGGTTTTGGCGGACTCAGCAATAAAAAAACTTGTTTGGGGGGGGGGGGGAGAAGAAATTTTCTGTATTTTTCATTCTCTATCCAATTTGCTTTTTAACTTCTCAGTAGAAATATATTGCATTGAAACATGTGGTCGACGTGACGTCCTTGGTATTGCAGAAAAGTTCTTTGCCTCTTTGTTATGACGACATTGTGACGTCCTTGGTATTTGAAAGTGGGTGATTGTGACGTTGCGTCGACAAGGAAAAGGTTAAATCTGTTAAGATATTTTCTTTGCAAGTACAATGCATTTACAGTGATTTAATTATGTATTAGATATGCAGTTAGGGAATTATTTATTTAGTAGATTTACTATTAGTGATTTAGTCAAGTGGGAGAAAACTGCTTCTACATGGTATTTGTCCTTTTGCTGTTTATCAAAAAACCAAGATCTTATTGACTTGTAGCCTGACACGGAAATGTCTGTTGTTTTTTGTTTTGTTTAATTGTTTTTTAACTGTGAGCAAAGAGGAGAAAGGTCCAATTAGATTCATTCCTCATACAGTTGTAGGGTTTAGCATAGACTTTTTTGGATGTAACATCTGTAAACATAACAACCGCAGGATTACATATTCATTTAAAACATTGTTAATAGCTGGTGTATTATATAGAAGGGGTGTTATAATTTGTGTAGTAATATGTAATGATAATCAACTGTTTCACTACTCAAAAAAATTGCTTATGAAAATAGCAAAATTCCATGTCACTTTGTGTGTTTACTCATTCCTATTTTTAATAATTTTTTGTTGTCAATTATATTTTTGCTACATTCCTTTTACATGTAACTTTTGATTAATTGTTTTTATATTGTAATGAACTTACGTAAAAAGTTATCTTCTCAAGCAGTGCTTCCCTCCCCACAACTGAGTTTGAGCACAATCACAGACAGGACATGAAGAAAATAATAGTGCGTGCCTAGGGGCCACATGATTGAAGTGAAACTTAAAGGTCAAAAGGGTGATTTTGAAACTTCTATGTGTGTGATTGATAGTTAATGTTTTCTTTGGCTGTGAGCTCTATATTCCCCGATGCCAATTTTTAATGCACTTTGTCTAGTACTTTACTTTGTCTTTGCCACAGTCCTCTCATCAAACATATTGCTTTTAAGGTACTGGAAGTAATTCTTTTTTGGCAGAGTGTAAAAAATGTACTGCATTGTATGCTGTTTAATTTTTTAAATACTCTGGTCTGATGAATTTGCCCAGAATTGTTGAAGAAAATAATTGACCAAATACTGTATATCATTATATAAATATGAGCAAAGCAGGCAGTCACTCTATTGGAAACACTGGATACAGGAAAAAGATGATAAAAACAAATGTTCTGGTAAATTGTGTCTTAAAGGGAAAATATATAAACCATATCCTTACTATTATTTTAAAAGGGAAAGAATTGGTGTGAGCCAGAAAGGACATCTTATGATGTATGTTGAAAAAAAAATATTGTCAGCTGCGCAAGCTGAAGTATCACTTCCCTGAGTAAAGTTATCAAATAAATCTTTGTGTCTTTTATCATAACCACATACCGGTACTACAACTAATTATTTATTTATTTTAAATGAATTGATGGGCCACACAGAAGTAGACATGAGTATGTGATCATTTCTGTCAGATCTATTGTCATGTTATATAAGTACACCCCCAAAATATGGCTGTGAGCAAGGGAAGCCAGGTAGATGCAACTTGGCAAGCTAGAGATGAATAGCACTTTATATTCAGATAGTCAAGAATATTCATTAGTTCTCTAATACTTTGTTCATTTTATGGTTTATTTTTCAAATTGTGACCTTTGTGTATTTTTTTTTAAAGTTACCTTAAGAAAACAGGAGTGTCATGGCCTCTGACCATCAAGGCTACTTTTTCCTGAAGTCAATTACAAATTTAAATAAAAGAAACAGTTACAAATAAGATGTAGCTCTTGGGACATTGAAATTGTTTACATACAACACTAGATTTCCCTGTTTCAGGGGATAAAAATATAGTTCTGTCACAAAGATTAAATTTCAGCCTTCTATGTGATTCATTTTGTTATGTTGATTTAAACCTTTCTTTGATACTAAAATGTTGCAACAGGAATGGCAAGCCAAGATAGGATCAATTATGATCATTAGAAAATTGCATTTTTAAAAATGAAAATGTGTCCTCATTTGTATTATTATATGAAGTCTATGTCGTAACTGTAACTCTGCATCAGTCTTTACTCTGTACATAAAGCTCAACTACATTCATGTCATGTGTTGGAACGATTCTTTTTTTTTTTTCATAATAGAAATAAGCCATAATAAGTGTACCCTAACTACCAGCAATGTCATTGGCTTATCCAGGGGGTAAGGGTGGGGAATGGGTTGCTGAGTGTGACCCTTCCCCCCCCCAGATTTATATATATAGGGCAAGCCCTCCCCCACCTTGACAACTTATCTATTTAAAATTAGTGTTTCAGTTAAAGATAGTAGGCTGGCAGTGTTCATAATGGACTTTCTGTCCTTCAGGAATGTAATTGCTTGGACAATTTTAAAAATTTATTTATTACTATAGAGAATAAATATTGTCCAGGAAAATTAATTTTCAACATCCATTACAGCTGTTCATATTTGTCTATTAAAGCATGGATAACTTGTTCATCTTAAAGCTTTGTTCAAGTATTTCTCTATTTGTTTCCTGCATAATTGAAGACCCTAGTGCTAAAAATATTTAGATCAAATTTTGTCAAAATCAATCTGAACTGTGACTTTTTCTTATCCAGTTTAGCCATGTGTACTGCATAAATCTGAACTGTTCCTATCCAGTTTAGCCATATGTACTGCATAAATTTGAACTGTCCCTATTCAGTTTAGCCATGTGTACTGCATAAATCTGAACTGTTCCTATCCAGTTTAGCCATGTGTACTGCATAAATCTGTACTGTTCCTATCCAGTTTAGCCATGTGTACTGCATAAATTTGAACACGCCAAAAAATAATTATCAAATTTTATAGATAAAAATAATATGTTAACTGGATTATCTCAAAATCTGTATTTTGTGACTTAAGTACTTGTTGTAAGGACTAAGATGGACCGTTTTTATTTATAGCTAAATCAAACAGGCTTGTGCAAATGGTGAGTTTCGAGGGGTGGGATCCCAAAAGAATACAATTTCAGTGATTGGAATTGTATAGGAATGGAAGATCTACGGGGTCACAAATAAAAGGGAGTTTTTTCACTATTATAAATAAGAGAAAATAAATAAACTCACTGGAATCTTCCAATAGACAATAGTTCTAAGTGCTGCATTAACAAACATTCTGGGAGGCACACTTTTTTTTTTAGAATATCACTTCAACTTTTTGGGCAGGTATCAAATATAGAGGATTACTGTAGTGTCATTAGCGTGCTTTGGAGGTTACAAGGTTTACTGCCCTGTTTTTAAATTATCATTTTAAGTTATACTTTATGTTATTTTTCCTATTTGGAGGAGTGACTCAAAATTTGTTTTGTTATGCAACCCTCCCCCTTTTTTATTTTCAGTAACAGCTTTTTATAGATATTACATTTTTGTATTGATGACCAGAAATAAGTGAAAAATAATTGGTCACATATTATCAAAAAAGCCCAAAGTTTGTCAATTTGTTGACATTACATTTTCTAAACTAGGCCACGATAAATTACTTTACATTCCCTCCAGTTTTTCCCTTTTCGTCATCTGGATGTATCAATAAATCTGTGTGCAATAAAACTGATTAACTTCTTTTAATATTTTGTCAGTTATGTGAAAGTTCACGCCATTATCAATGGTATAAAGAGAATTTGTAATGACGTGTAGATTCTTCAATTGGGCCTGGAGGAAAACCATATTATTTATCTCCCCTCTGATGTGTTTTATTGCAATAACAATATGTTATGAAAATTAATTAGTAGGAGCAGATTTAAGGAGTTGGGGAGGGTTGGAGAAGGGTGATATTGGAGAATTTGTTTTTTCAATACTAGTTGTTGTTTTTTTTTTATTCTTAGTTTTACTCCCTCAAGATGCGAGTCATGTCATGATATTTGAAATCTACTCTGATTGTCACTTCCCCCTCCTGCACCTCACTCGAGGAGAGGAACGATCCTCAACGATTCGTAAGAATGTCACAAGAGCGCGTGTCTTTTTATCTATCAACGTAAACACATTTTTTGCGACAAGTTTTTATCGGCTTAATTTACGAGGTGAATGAGTGGAACAGCGATACGTAACTCATACAGTTCCGAACTTAAATCTATATAATAAACAATATGACTCAAGTCGCGTTTGAACTGTAACTTTTTATTGATCACAAGCAGGAAAAAAAAAGAAAATAACGAACGAACGGGAAAACATTTTAAAATATTTTATGTCATGTGTGCACATCCAATTCCGTAAAAAAAAACAACAACACTGAAATATCATGTGTTCATTTGTGATTAATTTAATAAATTAAAGTCGACTATCGACGGTAGACTACCTATTGCTTGTGTTCTAGTTTTGAGAGAACATAATGTGTTGCTTATGAATATACTAGCTATATTCTGCGTTTTCATGTGAATTAGCAAGAGTTGATAAACTGTAAGTATTTTGATAAATCAACGGAGCAGGCAGTAAAATTAATTAATCACGGTGGCGCATGGAGTAAACTATCTTGAATCATAATTTAGATTTCAATTTTTACGAACCTCGTGTGGCAAATAAGATGAAAGGACGTGGTGATCATGTGACGCTTTCGCAGCAGCTTAAAAACATAACGGGACATGAGGACGAGACCACAATATCTAAACGAATTCGTTTCAAAAGTGCCTATTTTAATTTGAAATAGGAAGGACGAGTTCTTTTTCCAATCATGATATTTGAATGTTTTCGAAAACCACTCTGATTGTCACTTCCTCCTCCTGCACCTCACTTAAGGAGGAGAGGAACGATCCTCAACGACTCGTAAGAATGTCACAAGAGCAAGTGACATGCTCAGAGCCAGCTTCACGCTCAGAGGAAGTGACGTAATCTCGTCATCATGGCTTTTGTGCCGTCAAGGTTTACTCGACGTCTCTGCAACACAAACTTTAGAAATGATCCCTAAAAGTATGATCTTAACCTGACATTGCTGGATTTGAAAGACCTACGAAAAAGCAAGATTTGCATTCAAATGGTTTGAAAACATTTAAATATTAGTAAAAAGCAACAAGGATGATTAATGCACGATATATAGTGAAACGAAATATCTATTAAATACGTTAACGCACAATACGTTGCTATGTATTTCTTCTTTTAGTTTGACACATTTTAACGTTAGATAATGAAGGCGTGAGAATTTCTTCATTCACAAAATTGTTTTTAAAGAAAAAATTCTTATGCAAGGGAGACAACTCTAGTCACTTCATGTGAGACAACTCGATACAGTTTAATTTTAGCGCGTGTCTTTTTATCTATCAACGTAAACACATTTTTTGCGACAAGTTTTTATCGGCTTAATTTACGAGGTGAATGAGTGGAACAGCGATACGTAACTCATACAGTTCCGAACTTAAATCTATATAATAAACAATATGACTCAAGTCGCGTTTGAACTGTAACTTTTTATTGATCACAAGCAGGGAAAAAAAGAAAATAACGAACGAACGGGAAAACATTTTAAAATATTTTAGGTCATGTGTGCACATCCAATTCCGTAAAAAAAACAACAACACTGAAATATCATGTGTTCATTTGTGATTAATTTAATAAATTAAAGTCGACTATCGACGGTAGACTACCTATTGCTTGTGTTCTAGTTTTGAGAGAACATAATGTGTTGCTTATGAATATACTAGCTATATTCTGCGTTTTCATGTGAATTAGCAAGAGTTGATAAACTGTAAGTATTTTGATAAATCAACGGAGCAGGCAGTAAAATTAATTAATCACGGTGGCGCATGGAGTAAACTATCTTGAATCATAATTTAGATTTCAATTTTTACGAACCTCGTGTGGCAAATAAGATGAAAGGACGTGGTGATCATGTGACGCTTTCGCAGCAGCTTAAAAACATAACGGGACATGAGGACGAGACCACAATATCTAAACGAATTCGTTTCAAAAGTGCCTATTTTAATTTGAAATAGGAAGGACGAGTTCTTTTTCCAATCATGATATTTGAATGTTTTCAAAAACCACTCTGATTGTCACTTCCTCCTCCTGCACCTCACTTAAGGAGGAGAGGAACGATCCGCAACGACTCGTAAGAATGTCACAAGAGCAAGTGACATTCTCAGAGCCAGCCGACGTCTCTGCAAGACAAACTTTAGAAATTTTTTTTTTTTTTTTTTTTTTTTTCTTCTTTTTCTAAAAAGACTACTAAAAACAAAAGGGGGTGGCGGCGGAAACCTCGAAATTCTCTCATCGACTTCCGCAGCCGCCCTTTTGCTTGACGTAGCGTTTACTTTTATTTTTATTTTACCTTTTTTTTTTTTTTTTTTTTTTTTTTTTTTACATATGAAATAATTGAAAATGGAAAGAAGAGAATTTTTTTTTTTTTTTTTTTTTTTTTTTTTTTTTTTTTTTTTTTTTGAAAAAATTTTGGTGATGTGGACAATGACGAAGTTAGGACAAACGAATATTTACTGTTATTTATCATAGTGGAATGTGTGAAGCCCCATGGAATGAAATGTGGAAATGATTGGGACGATAAGTGGCATGGTGTGAAATGGCGAGCAAGATAAAAACAAAAGGGATGATATGAAAATGAACACGATGATGGCTTCCTCCCTTGGCTTTTCCGTGTCCTTGTTAGTCGTTTCTTTTCTGTAAGAAAAAGATGACATTTTGAGCGTAGACACTGTCCAGAGTCTGTGACGCCTTTTTATTTACAAAGTATAAACTTTATTTACAAATTTCTATTAAGAACACATGTGTCAGGGGGTGGGG
The DNA here is from genome assembly GCA_964017045.1 of Omphiscola glabra. Classification (NCBI taxonomy): domain Eukaryota; kingdom Metazoa; phylum Mollusca; class Gastropoda; family Lymnaeidae; genus Omphiscola; species Omphiscola glabra. The sequence continues at coordinate 32,167,212 of OZ024796.1, read as the reverse complement.
AGCAGGAGATGGGAGGGGAGGATGGAGGAAGAGGGGGATAGGGTGAGGGTATCGTAAGGGATTATAGCATAGTACTATTTAATATCTTATAGTTAAACGTTTAAGTTTAAGGTTAATTAAGTCTTAATTTAGTAGGATTTGTGTTTTTAGGTTTGATCTATTAGGGTTTGTATTTTTGCTCTAAATAATGTTTCTAGCAATGTTTCTGTGTACACATGTTTGTGAAAATTGGCGTTTTGTCTGCACTGCCAAATGTGTTGTCTGTATTCAGCCAACAGTCGGAGGCTGATTACATGTTGGGCCTTATTAATAGATTTCGGGATAGTGTTTAGTGTAATCGATTTATCTATGTTTACCGGGTGGGTTGTTCCTGCTTTTAAGAGTAGTGTTAGTGTGGCTTTAGCTGTTTGTATTATTTTACAATCTATAAACAAATGTTGTTCTGTTTCTACTAACATGTATCCGCAGAGTGGACATCTTGGTCTTTGAATCCTATGATGTTCAAGTCTTTCGGATGTTGGTGTCATGTTGTATAGGAGACGGAAAGTTATTTCCCTAGCTCTAGGTTCTATTTCTTTTATGTGTAGATTATTAAAGGTGTCTCCTATCTGTGTAGTGTTAAAACGTTTCAACCACTTGATCCTCTCAGAATGAGGTGTTTTCTTTTTATCTCTCAAGTGGCTGTAAATTTCTTTGTTTGTTTTATGTACCAGTGCTTCGTTATCTTGGATGGCTCGTGTGCATGCCTGGTAGAAAGGGGGGAGCCTTGCTCCCAGGTAGTGTGGTGTGTTGTTGTTGATGGGTGTGAGGCGTGTCAATCTAATCCCTAAATAGTAGTGTGTTAGTGCGTATTCTTTGTGGTCTTTTATAGCCTGGCCTATATATTTAATTCTCATTGCTTTAATTTTAGTTTCTATATCCTGAAGATTAATTCCCCCTTCTAATTTAGTTTGCATAAGTGTTGAGTGTTTGATGTTATATTTTGTGTTTTTAAAGATAAATTTCCTTATTCTCTGGTTAATAGTTTTTAGTATATCCGGAGGTATGTTAAAAACGTTACCTACATAGACTAACTTTGGTATGATTAGTGTGTTTACGAGTGTGCTACGTCCGAATATAGTTTTTGTTGAGTATTGGAATCTTTCTATTATAAAATCGATGTATTTAATTATTTTGTCCCATGTTCCATTATGTACTTCTTCCGGATTGTTTGTGAATGTTAGTCCGTATATGAGAAGTTCTTTTTTACCTGTTAGATTGAGAGGGTAATCTAATTTGTCTGTTAATTTACCTATCCCCATAATTTCTGATTTATTTATATTGATTTTAGAGCCGCTACCCTGGCCGAACTCGTTAAATGTTTCTATTATTTTTATGATAGATTTGTTATTTTTAGGGAAGAGTGTTGTGTCGTCAGCGTAGGCAAGCAGTTTCCTTTCTCCTCTATTTGGTATGCTTATTCCTTCTATTTGAGGGTCCTTCCTAATCTTTTCCAGCACTGGCTCTATTGCCAGGATATATAGGTAAGGTGATAGAGGGCATCCTTGTCTGACCGATCTCTGTATCTCAATTCCTTCTGATAGTGTATTGTTTATTAAGAGTTTGCTAATGGGGTTTTTGTATAGTATTTTAACCCAGTCGCACACATAGGATCCTATGTTGTTTTGTTTAAGTATTTTGTGTAAGTATGTGTGTGATACTCTGTCGAAGGCTTTCTCCTGATCAAGTGCCAAGATACTTGCCTGTATGTTTTTATCTTTGGCGTAGTTAATTATATCTCTAATAAAATGATTATGGTTGTTTATATTTCTGTCTTTAATGCTACACTGTTGGTCTGGGTGCACTAATTCTTTTAGATAGGGCTTAATCTTATTTGCTATCGCTTTAGTTAATATTTTGTAGTCTGTGTTTAGTAGAGATATAGGTCTGTAATTTTTAGGTTGTGTCTTGTCTGTTTTCTTTTTGCGTATTAGTTTGATGTACGATTCTCCCATATTGGGCGGCAGTTCTTTGTTGTCGTACGACTCACTTATCACCGCGTGTAGGAGTGTGGTCAGCTGTGAAGCGAAGTGTTTGTAGAACTCTGTCGTCAGCCCGTCTGGTCCGGGGGATTTCCCATTGTTCATCCCGTCTAGCGCCGTCTTGACATCGGTGACATCTATGGGTTTACTAAGCTCTGCCATCTGGGCGTCCTCCAGGTTCTTTGTGTACGCGGCGTATTTGTCTTGCATGTCCGGGTTTGTTTGTTCGTATTTGTATAATTGTGTGTAATAGTCTCTGAATGTGGTGACAATCCCATCGTTGTTATCGTGGAGTGTTCCTTTGTCGTCCTCGATAACTTTGATGTGATTGCTACGTTGTATGTTTTCTTCCACGGTTAGGAAGTGTTTTGTGGGGACTTCTAGGTTGTCTATGAGTGTTCGGCTTCTCACTTGAGCGCCCTTGTATTTGTACTGTTGTATTGTGTCTAGTTCTTTTTCTAACTCTATAATTTCGGGATCGGTCGGATCGGTCACTTTCATAATCGGTATGATAAGTTTCAGTTCTTTCTCTCGGTCCTTCCTCTCCTTTTGTATTGTTGCCGCAATTGTCTGTGTGACTCCTTTGACTGTTGATTTGAAGAGTTCCCAGTGTCTTCCTATGTCTTGGGTTGGTATTGTGGCTGTATATTGTTTGATGATGTGTTGTATTGTGTCTAGATAGTGTGGATTCTCTAAGAGGGTATTGTTGAACTTCCAATGTGGTGAGCGTCCTCTTGGTTGGTCGTTGGATCCGTGTATTTGTACTTTGACCGCCTTGTGGTCTGTGTATTTAAGTGTGTCCGCAATGTGTGTAGCTCTATATATTGTTGTTGATTTTGGTGCGTATATTCTATCTAATCTAGCGCTGGATGTCCCTACGTTGCCTGTGTATGTTTTGTCTTGGCCCTGGGGATGTTTTTCCCTGTACGCGTCGGTTAGGTTGTATGTCTCTGTGATGTATTGTATAATTTCTGTCTGACTGTTTTCTTCCACTATTCTATCAAGTTTGGCTCTGTTGGGATTAGTGGAGTCTAAACTGTCATTAATATAGTTGAAGTCTCCTCCTATTATAAGTTCTGCACGCTGGTGTATGTGTGCTAAGAATTGTGGTAGTTTTGTGTAGAACGGTTGTCCCCTGGTTTTGTCTGGTGGTGCGTATATGTTGACTAGGGTGTAGTTTTGGTTGTTGTTTGTGATGTTGACTGTTGTTATTCGTCCTTCGTTGTCCTTTCCTTTGGATGTTGTTTCCCATCGGTCCGACGTTTGTATGATTGCCGTTCCTCCAATTTGGTGTGAGCTATTGCTATAGTGGGAGTGTTTGTAGTTGAAGCCTATCTTGGTAATGAAAGTGTTTGCTTCGTGTTCTGTTTTAATGTTTGTTTCTTGTAAAAATAGAAAATCTGGCTTATGATCTTTAACAATTTTAATGATGCAGTCTCCCTTATTTCTGCATCCCCTAATGTTGAGGGAGATTATTGTCAGTGTGTTGTCAGCCATTTTTAATGTTGGAAAGTGTTGGTGTTTTTAAGTTGTTTATGAAAATTGTTTGTTGAAATTTTTAGACATAGTGTTCTTAATCTTCTTCCTTGCCTGTTCCATCGTCAGCTGACTGTTTTGGCGTTTGTAGGATAGCTTTCCGGTCGGTGAGGACGATCTACTTCTTCTTCTTCTTACTTCTTCAAAGGATTTGTCCTCCTCCGTGTTTTCTTCCTCTTCTTCGTGGTTGTCTCTACGTCTCGTTTCTTCTTCCTTTTCATCCTGTTCTTTTACCTCTTTCTGGGCTGGTTTGCATCTAGTTTCTTCGCTCTTCTTTTCCTGTTTTTTTCCTTTTGGTGGGGTCTTCTGTGTCCTTTCATCTTCTTTTCCTGCTACTTCTACCACCTTCGTCGCCGGGGGGATCACTTTACCTGTCGTTGCTGACGCGTAGCTCTTTGCTGTTGATTTTGCAGGTGGTAGTGGGTTTGCCGGCTCTGCATTAGGGGCTCTTTTTTTAATCTTCTCACACTGGTTGGACCAGTGGTCCACGCCCTCGCAGTGGAAGCACTGCACCCTCCTTCCTGGGACCTGAACCCATATCTTGTGTTTCTGGAAAACACCGGCGTTCACCAGAATATAATGGGGAATCTCTTTCCCCGGGGTAAGATGCAACGCCCACTTGGAGGCCAGATGTTCGGCGATTTCCTTCACTCCTTCCTCCCCCAACATGATGGGTACCCAGGACAGGTAAATCTTCATGTTCATCTTGTCCTCGTGGACAAGCGCTCCTACAAACCCATGGGTCTCAATGCCCCCAATGAGGGCATTATGGAGGCGGGCATGGTGCTCCGCCTTCGCTTCTTTTTTCAGAGTGAGGTACCACCTGGTGGGCGCCTCCAGGTTGTACAGCAACTCCACGTGTTCCCATTTTAGTTTAAATTTGGAATTGAGTTCCTTCATGATTATTTCCGTGTTAGTGTCGTAGGCCATAGGCCCAGAGAGAATGATTATTATGGTATCGGGTTTAGTGTAAGCCCGAGGCTGGACTTTTAGGTTAAGGACGGTGGTGGCCATCTTTAATATCTTTTATTTATTTTGGGGAATTTAAAAAGGTATATTCAAAGGGGCGGGGGTGTAATCCGTTGTGGTGTTTAAATTGGGGATTTGAATTAGTTGGTTTAAGAGAGTGGAAGTGGTCTATTGTGGAAATTACAATGTTAATTTGTGCCCTTTATATTGGTAGATTTAAAGTGGATAGTGTGTTAGAGTGGGTTTGGTTATTTTAACTATGCTATTTTAGCGTTTCTACACTTACCTTGTACTGTAACAGTCTCGGGTCTGCCTAGATCATCGGTCTGCCTAGATCATGCGATTCTGGGAGCTGAGCTGAGCTGAGTTGAGTAACACGCTCAGAGGAAGTGACGTAATCTCGTCATCACGGCTTTTGTGCCGTCAAGGTTTACTCGACGTCTCTGCAAGACAAACTTTAGCAATGATCCCTTAAAGTATGATCTTAACCTGACATTGCTGGATTTGAAAGACCTACGAAAAAGCAAGATTTGCATTCAAATGGTTTGAAAACATTTAAATATTAGTAAAAAGCAACAAGGATGATTAATGCACGATATACAGTGAAACGAAATATTTATTAAATACGTTAACGCACAATACGTTGCTATGTATTTCTTCTTTTAGTTTGACACATTTTAACGTTAGATAATGAAGGCGTGAGAATTTCTTCATTCACAAAATTGTTTTTAAAGAAAAAATTCTTATGCAAGGGAGACAACTCTAGTCACTTCATGTGAGACAACTCGATACAGTTTAATTTTAGCGCGTGTCTTTTTATCTATCAACGTAAACACATTTTTTGCGACAAGTTTTTATCGGCTTAATTTACGAGGTGAATGAGTGGAACAGCGATACGTAACTCATACAGTTCGGAACTTAAATCTATATAATAAACAATATGACTCAAGTCGCGTTTGAACTGTAACTTTTTATTGATCACAAGCAGGGAAAAAAAGAAAATAACGAACGAACGGGAAAACATTTTAAAATATTTTATGTCATGTGTGCACATCCAATTCCGTAAAAAAAACCAAAAAACACTGAAATATCATGTGTTCATTTGTGATTAATTTAATAAATTAAAGTCGACTATCGACGGTAGACTACCTATTGCTTGTGTTCTAGTTTTGAGAGAACATAATGTGTTGCTTATGAATATACTAGCTATATTCTGCGTTTTCATGTGAATTAGCAAGAGTTGATAAACTGTAAGTATTTTGATAAATCAACGGAGCAGGCAGTAAAATTAATTAATCACGGTGGCGCATGGAGTAAACTATCTTGAAGCATAATTTAGATTTCAATTTTTACGAACCTCGTGTGGCAAATAAGATGAAAGGACGTGGTGATCATGTGACGCTTTCGCAGCAGCTTAAAAACATAACGGGACATGAGGACGAGACCACAATATCTAAACGAATTCGTTTCAAAAGTGCCTATTTTAATTTGAAATAGGAAGGACGAGTTCTTTTTCCAATCATGATATTTGAATGTTTTCGAAAACCACTCTGATTGTCACTTCCTCCTCCTGCACCTCACTTAAGGAGGAGAGGAACGATCCTCAACGACTCGTAAGAATGTCACAAGAGCAAGTGACATTCTCAGAGCCAGCTTCACGCTCAGAGGAAGTGACGTAATCTCGTCATCATGGCTTTTGTGCCGTCAAGGTTTACTCGACGTCTCTGCAAGACAAACTTTAGAAATGATCCCTAAAAGTATGATCTTAACCTGACATTGCTGGATTTGAAAGACCTACGAAAAAGCAAGATTTGCATTCAAATGGTTTGAAAACATTTAAATATTAGTAAAAAGCAACAAGGATGATTAATGCACGATATATAGTGAAACGAAATATCTATTAAATACGTTAACGCACAATACGTTGCTATGTATTTCTTCTTTTAGTTTGACACATTTTAACGTTAGATAATGAAGGCGTGAGAATTTCTTCATTCACAAAATTGTTTTTAAAGAAAAAATTCTTATGCAAGGGAGACAACTCTAGTCACTTCATGTGAGACAACTCGATACAGTTTAATTTTAGCGCGTGTCTTTTTATCTATCAACGTAAACACATTTTTTGCGACAAGTTTTTATCGGCTTAATTTACGAGGTGAATGAGTGGAACAGCGATACGTAACTCATACAGTTCGGAACTTAAATCTATATAATAAACAATATGACTCAAGTCGCGTTTGAACTGTAACTTTTTATTGATCACAAGCAGGGAAAAAAAGAAAATAACGAACGAGCGGGAAAACATTTTAAAATATTTAATGTCATGTGTGCACATCCAATTCCGTAAAAAAAAAACAACAACACTGAAATATCATGTGTTCATTTGTGATTAATTTAATAAATTAAAGTCGACTATCGACGGTAGACTACCTATTGCTTGTGTTCTAGTTTTGAGAGAACATAATGTGTTGCTTATGAATATACTAGCTATATTCTGCGTTTTCATGTGAATTAGCAAGAGTTGATAAACTGTAAGTATTTTGATAAATCAACGGAGCAGGCAGTAAAATTAATTAATCACGGTGGCGCATGGAGTAAACTATCTTGAATCATAATTTAGATTTCAATTTTTACGAACCTCGTGTGGCAAATAAGATGAAAGGACGTGGTGATCATGTGACGCTTTCGCAGCAGCTTAAAAACATAACGGGACATGAGGACGAGACCACAATATCTAAACGAATTCGTTTCAAAAGTGCCTATTTTAATTTGAAATAGGAAGGACGAGTTCTTTTTCCAATCATGATATTTGAATGTTTTCGAAAACCACTCTGATTGTCACTTCCTCCTCCTGCACCTCACTTAAGGAGGAGAGGAACGATCCTCAACGACTCGTAAGAATGTCACAAGAGCAAATGACATTCTCAGAGCCAGCTTCACGCTCAGAGGAAGTGACGTAATCTCGTCATCACGGCTTTTGTGCCGTCAAGGTTTACTCGACGTCTCTGCAAGACAAACTTTAGCAATGATCCCTAAAAGTATGATCTTAACCTGACATTGCTGGATTTGAAAGACCTACGAAAAAGCAAGATTTGCATTCAAATGGTTTGAAAACATTTAAATATTAGTAAAAAGCAACAAGGATGATTAATGCACGATATACAGTGAAACGAAATATCTATTAAATACGTTAACGCACAATACGTTGCTATGTATTTCTTCTTTTAGTTTGACACATTTTAACGTTAGATAATGAAGGCGTGAGAATTTCTTCATTCACAAAATTGTTTTTAAAGAAAAAATTCTTATGCAAGGGAGACAACTCTAGTCACTTCATGTGAGACAACTCGATACAGTTTAATTTTAGCGCGTGTCTTTTTATCTATCAACGTAAACACATTTTTTGCGACAAGTTTTTATCGGCTTAATTTACGAGGTGAATGAGTGGAACAGCGATACGTAACTCATACAGTTCCGAACTTAAATCTATATAATAAACAATATGACTCAAGTCGCGTTTGAACTGTAACTTTTTATTGATCACAAGCAGGGAAAAAAAGAAAATAACGAACGAACGGGAAAACATTTTAAAATATTTTAGGTCATGTGTGCACATCCAATTCCGTAAAAAAAACAACAACACTGAAATATCATGTGTTCATTTGTGATTAATTTAATAAATTAAAGTCGACTATCGACGGTAGACTACCTATTGCTTGTGTTCTAGTTTTGAGAGAACATAATGTGTTGCTTATGAATATACTAGCTATATTCTGCGTTTTCATGTGAATTAGCAAGAGTTGATAAACTGTAAGCATTTTGATAAATCAACGGAGCAGGCAGTAAAATTAATTAATCACGGTGGCGCATGGAGTAAACTATCTTGAATCATAATTTAGATTTCAATTTTTACGAACCTCGTGTGGCAAATAAGATGAAAGGACGTGGTGATCATGTGACGCTTTCGCAGCAGCTTAAAACATAACGGGACATGAGGACGAGACCACAATATCTAAACGAATTCGTTTCAAAAGTGCCTATTTTAATTTGAAATAGGAAGGACGAGTTCTTTTTCCAATCATGATATTTGAATGTTTTCGAAAACCACTCTGATTGTCACTTCCTCCTCCTGCACCTCACTTAAGGAGGAGAGGAACGATCCTCAACGACTCGTAAGAATGTCACAAGAGCAAGTGACATTCTCAGAGCCAGCTTCACGCTCAGAGGAAGTGACGTAATCTCGTCATCATGGCTTTTGTGCCGTCAAGGTTTACTCGACGTCTCTGCAAGACAAACTTTAGAAATGATCCCTAAAAGTATGATCTTAACCTGACATTGCTGGATTTGAAAGACCTACGAAAAAGCAAGATTTGCATTCATATGGTTTGAAAACATTTAAATATTAGTAAAAAGCAACAAGGATGATTAATGCACGATATACAGTGAAACGAAATATCTATTAAATACGTTAACGCACAATACGTTGCTATGTATTTCTTCTTTTAGTTTGACACATTTTAACGTTAGATAATGAAGGCGTGAGAATTTCTTCATTCACAAAATTGTTTTTAAAGAAAAAATTCTTATGCAAGGGAGACAACTCTAGTCACTTCATGTGAGACAACTCGATACAGTTTAATTTTAGCGCGTGTCTTTTTATCTATCAACGTAAACACATTTTTTGCGACAAGTTTTTATCGGCTTAATTTACGAGGTGAATGAGTGGAACAGCGATACGTAACTCATACAGTTCCGAACTTAAATCTATATAATAAACAATATGACTCAAGTCGCGTTTGAACTGTAACTTTTTATTGATCACAAGCAGGGAAAAAAAGAAAATAACGAACGAACGGGAAAACATTTTAAAATATTTTAGGTCATGTGTGCACATCCAATTCCGTAAAAAAAACAACAACACTGAAATATCATGTGTTCATTTGTGATTAATTTAATAAATTAAAGTCGACTATCGACGGTAGACTACCTATTGCTTGTGTTCTAGTTTTGAGAGAACATAATGTGTTGCTTATGAATATACTAGCTATATTCTGCGTTTTCATGTGAATTAGCAAGAGTTGATAAACTGTAAGCATTTTGATAAATCAACGGAGCAGGCAGTAAAATTAATTAATCACGGTGGCGCATGGAGTAAACTATCTTGAATCATAATTTAGATTTCAATTTTTACGAACCTCGTGTGGCAAATAAGATGAAAGGACGTGGTGATCATGTGACGCTTTCGCAGCAGCTTAAAACATAACGGGACATGAGGACGAGACCACAATATCTAAACGAATTCGTTTCAAAAGTGCCTATTTTAATTTGAAATAGGAAGGACGAGTTCTTTTTCCAATCATGATATTTGAATGTTTTCGAAAACCACTCTGATTGTCACTTCCTCCTCCTGCACCTCACTTAAGGAGGAGAGGAACGATCCTCAACGACTCGTAAGAATGTCACAAGAGCAAGTGACATTCTCAGAGCCAGCTTCACGCTCAGAGGAAGTGACGTAATCTCGTCATCATGGCTTTTGTGCCGTCAAGGTTTACTCGACGTCTCTTTTTTTTTTTTTTTTTTTTTTTTTTTTTAATTAGATTTTCAACAAAGGAATATTTCAACATATACAGAATAAATTATTTACAGGCAAAATTATCTAAGTGTTAACTTAAACAACAATTTAAATTATGTGCTGAAACAACATTTTTACATAAAAGGTATTGAAATTGTAATGAAATACTGTTTACTATGTTAAAATTTGCTTCTATAATACATTTGTTCACATGATATATAATTCAGATGGAATATAAACAAAAAACAATTAATGTATTTTTCAGTCATTATATTGTCTTAAATTTTGTTTTCAAATACGTTTTTTTTTTTTTTTTTTTTTTTTTTTTTTTTTTTTAATTTCTCAGTCATTATATTGTCTTAAATTTTGTTTTCAATTACGTTTTGTATTTTAAATCTAAAAAGTGTTTCTAATGTAATGTTTGTGTAATTATGTTTGTGAAAAAAAGCCTTAAGTCTGTGGTGCCATATATGTTTTCTGTATTGTGAAAGTAATATGAGACTTATTGTGTGTTGTTTCTTGTTTTTGGATTCTGGTATTGTGTTTAGTGTTATGGCTCTGTCTATATCTACTGTGTGAACTGTACCTGCTTGTATGATTAGTTTAAGTGTAGATTTAGTCTTTAAGATTGTGTTGCATGTCAGATATAAATGTTGTTCTGTCTCATCAGCCCCTGTCCTGCACAGTGGACATTCTATGTGCCTAGCTCGGTCCTTGTATGGTCTTGATGAGACTGGTGTCATGTTGTATATGAGTCTATATGTTATTTCTTTGTCTTTATTTTCTATTTCTTTAATGTGTGTATTTTTAAATGTATTCATAGTGTTTATTGTTCCATAAGTATGTGTCCATTTTATTCTATTGTAGAGTGGTGTCGCCTGTCTCTTTATTAAATGTGTGTAGATCTCTTTGGTTGTTTTGTGTATAAGTGTTTCGTTGCCTTTTAATGCTTGGGTGCATGCCATGTGAAAATCAGATTTTTTTCTACCTATGTAATGTGGTGTGCTGTTGTCAATTTTTATTAACTGTCCTAACCTTATCCCCATGTAATAATGTGTAAATATGTTTTCCTCCTTCTTTCTAATGGCTTGTCCTATAAATTTGATTTTAAGTGCCTGTAGTTTTGTTTGTATGTCTTGTAAATTAATTCCTCCTTCTAATTTAGATTGGATTATTGTTGTATGTTTAATATTTTGTATTGTTCCTTGAAATATGTAATTCCTGATATGTAAGTTGATTTGTTTTAAAATTGTTGGTGGAGGCCCCCATATGTTCCCTGTGTATATTGTTTTGGGAATTACATATGTGTTTATGATTGTGCTCCTACCAAAAATTGTGTGTGCTGTGTATTTGTGTCTGTCAATTATGTTTTTTATAGATTGTTCAATATTTTGCCATGTTTCTGTGTTAGTTTGAGTCTGTTTGTTTGAAAAGTAAATACCATATATCCTAAGACTATCCTTCTTTACTATTCCTAAAGGGAAATCTAATCTTTCTCTCCACCTACCAATCCCCATAATTTCAGATTTAGTTATGTTTATTTTAGATCCACTACCTCTCCCAAAATCTTGAAATCTTGATATTATATTGGAAATTGACTTATCATTAGTAGGAAAAAAAATAGTGTCATCTGCATAAGCAATGACCTTTTTCTCCCCACCCCCAGGGATCCCTACTCCTTTAATACTCTCCTCCCTTCTAACTCTCTCCAGCAGGGGTTCAAATGATAGGATATAAAGGTAGGGGGATAATGGACACCCTTGTCTAACTGATCTGTCAATTTTAATGTCTTTAGAAAGTGTGTTGTTTATCATGAGATTACTAATGGGGGACTTGTAACAAATTTTAACCCAGTTACAAAAATACTCCCCTAGTTTGTTGTGTTGCAATATTTTATGTAGGTATGTGTGGTCTACCCTATCAAAGGCTTTTTCTTGATCTAAGGATAATATGCAAGTTTGGATGTTTTTGTCATTTGAATATTGAATAAGGTCTCTAATGAAATGATTGTGGTTATGAATGTCCCTTCCTTTGATGCTGCATTGTTGATCTATGTGTATTAGGGTATTTAAATGTGGTTTTAATTTGTTTGCTAGTGTTTTTGTGAGAATTTTATAGTCTGTGTTAAGTAAAGATATGGGTCTATGATTTTTAAGCTGTGTTCTGTCTGTATCTTTTTTTGGTAAAAGCGTAATGTATGAAGTATTCATTGAGTGTGGTAACTCCTTGTTGCTGTAAGCTTCTTCTAGTGTGGCATGTAAAATTGGTCCAAGTGTTTTGAAAAAGAAAAGGTAGAATTCTGTTGTTAGACCATCTGGTCCAGGTGTTTTGTTTTTGTTCATGCTGAACAATGATGTTTTCATGTCTGCTAATGTTATGGTTTTGTCCATTTCTTGTGTTTGATTTTTATTAAGTTTTTGTGTAAATTTTGTGTACTTATCTTGTATATCTGAATCAGTTTTTTCTTTTCCAAAAAGTTGTGTGTAGTATTTTTCAAATGAGTTTACTATCATTGGAGTGTCAGTGTGTGTTTCACCTTCTGTATCAATAATTTGTCCTATCTGTCTACTCTTCTGTATGTTTTGTTCTATTGTTAAAAAGATCTTTGTAGGTGCCTCTTGGATGTTGGGGAAAGTTCTGCTCCTAACATGTGCACCATTGTATTTATGTTGTTTTATTGTGTCTAGTTCTTCTTCTAGTTCTTGTATATTGTGGCTGAAAGGATTCTTTGCTTTCTCCGTTGGTATGAGTATTTCTAATTCCTTTTCTCTTTCTCTTAGTTGTCTGTGTAAGCGTGTCGCAAAATTTTGTGTGAAATGTTTGATTGTGGATTTTAAAAGTTCCCAATGTTGTCCTATGTTTTTAGTTGGTAGTGTGCTATATTGTTGTATAAGATTATTAATGATATCTGTGTACTGACTATTTTCTAAAAGTGTATTGTTAAATTTCCAATGTGGAGATTTTTTAATGATGTTTGATCTTGTTGTATTTATTGTAATTTTCACGCCTTTGTGATCTGTAAAATGTAGTGTTTCTGCAATGTGTTTTGCTTCATTTATTGTATCTATTTTTGGTATATAGAATCTATCAATTCTTGACTTGGTGTTAAACGTGTTGCTCGTAAATGTAGTTTCTTTACCTCCCTTGTGTAGTGTTCTGTATGCTTCTACCATGTTATATGTCTCTGTTATGTATTGTATAATTTCTGTTTGTGTTGTTTCTTCTAAAATTTTATCTTTTCTTTTTGGGTTTGTTGTATCTAAACCGCTTGTTATATAATTGAAATCCCCTCCTAAAATGAGCTTTCCTCTTTTGTGTGAGTATTTAAGTGTTTGAACTAGTGTGTTGTAAAATAGTGGTTGTTCTATGTGCTGTGAAGGGGCGTATATATTGACTAGTGTGTAAGTGTCTCTCTTGTCTGTAATGTTGAGAGTGACCATTCTCCCTTCGCTATCCCTGTCCTTGTGAGTTATTTCCCATCTATCTGATGTCTGTACTATTCCTACACCTTTACAATGTCTGCCTAAACTGAAGTGACTGTTTTTCATGCCTAAAGATGTTGTGTACTTTTGTGCGTCATCTTCTGTGTTTATATTTGTCTCTTGTAAAAAAATAAAATCACATTTGTGTTTTTTGACTATGTTAATAATGTGATGTTCCTTATTTTTACAGCTTCTAATGTTTACTGATAAAAGTATGAGTTGTGTAGCAAGACAAACTTTAGAAATGATCCCTAAAAGTATGATCTTAACCTGACATTGCTGGATTTGAAAGACCTACGAAAAAGCAAGATTTGCATTCAAATGGTTTGAAAACATTTAAATATTAGTAAAAAGCAACAAGGATGATTAATGCACGATATACAGTGAAACGAAATATCTATTAAATACGTTAACGCACAATACGTTGCTATGTATTTCTTCTTTTAGTTTGACACATTTTAACGTTAGATAATGAAGGCGTGAGAATTTCTTCATTCACAAAATTGTTTTTAAAGAAAAAAATTCTTATGCAAGGGAGACAACTCTAGTCACTTCATGTGAGACAACTCGATACAGTTTAATTTTAGCGCGTGTCTTTTTATCTATCAACGTAAACACATTTTTTGCGACAAGTTTTTATCGGCTTAATTTACGAGGTGAATGAGTGGAACAGCGATACGTAACTCATACAGTTCCGAACTTAAATCTATATAATAAACAATATGACTCAAGTCGCGTTTGAACTGTAACTTTTTATTGATCACAAGCAGGGAAAAAAAGAAAATAACGAACGAACGGGAAAACATTTTAAAATATTTTATGTCATGTGTGCACATCCAATTCCGTAAAAAAAAACAACAACACTGAAATATCATGTGTTCATTTGTGATTAATTTAATAAATTAAAGTCGACTATCGACGGTAGACTACCTATTGCTTGTGTTCTAGTTTTGAGAGAACATAATGTGTTGCTTATGAATATACTAGCTATATTCTGCGTTTTCATGTGAATTAGCAAGAGTTGATAAACTGTAAGTATTTTTATAAATCAACGGAGCAGGCAGTAAAATTAATTAATCACGGTGGCGCATGGAGTAAACTATCTTGAAGCATAATTTAGATTTCAATTTTTACGAACCTCGTGTGGCAAATAAGATGAAAGGACGTGGTGATCATGTGACGCTTTCGCAGCAGCTTAAAAACATAACGGGACATGAGGACGAGACCACAATATCTAAACGAATTCGTTTCAAAAGTGCCTATTTTAATTTGAAATAGGAAGGACGAGTTCTTTTTCCAATCATGATATTTGAATGTTTTCGAAAACCACTCTGATTGTCACTTCCTCCTCCTGCACCTCACTTAAGGAGGAGAGGAACGATCCTCAACGACTCGTAAGAATGTCACAAGAGCAAGTGACATTCTCAGAGCCAGCTTCACGCTCAGAGGAAGTGACGTAATCTCGTCATCATGGCTTTTGTGCCGTCAAGGTTTACTCGACGTCTCTGCAAGACAAACTTTAGAAATGATCCCTAAAAGTATGATCTTAACCTGACATTGCTGGATTTGAAAGACCTACGAAAAAGCAAGATTTGCATTCAAATGGTTTGAAAACATTTAAATATTAGTAAAAAGCAACAAGGATGATTAATGCACGATATACAGTGAAACGAAATATCTATTAAATACGTTAACGCACAATACGTTGCTATGTATTTCTTCTTTTAGTTTGACACATTTTAACGTTAGATAATGAAGGCGTGAGAATTTCTTCATTCACAAAATTGTTTTTAAAGAAAAAAATTCTTATGCAAGGGAGACAACTCTAGTCACTTCATGTGAGACAACTCGATACAGTTTAATTTTAGCGCGTGTCTTTTTATCTATCAACGTAAACACATTTTTTGCGACAAGTTTTTATCGGCTTAATTTACGAGGTGAATGAGTGGAACAGCGATACGTAACTCATACAGTTCCGAACTTAAATCTATATAATAAACAATATGACTCAAGTCGCGTTTGAACTGTAACTTTTTATTGATCACAAGCAGGGAAAAAAAGAAAATAACGAACGAACGGGAAAACATTTTAAAATATTTTATGTCATGTGTGCACATCCAATTCCGTAAAAAAAAACAACACTGAAATATCATGTGTTCATTTGTGATTAATTTAATAAATTAAAGTCGACTATCGACGGTAGACTACCTATTGCTTGTGTTCTAGTTTTGAGAGAACATAATGTGTTGCTTATGAATATACTAGCTATATTCTGCGTTTTCATGTGAATTAGCAAGAGTTGATAAACTGTAAGTATTTTGATAAATCAACGGAGCAGGCAGTAAAATTAATTAATCACGGTGGCGCATGGAGTAAACTATCTTGAATCATAATTTAGATTTCCATTTTTACGAACCTCGTGTGGCAAATAAGATGAAAGGACGTGGTGATCATGTGACGCTTTCGCAGCAGCTTAAAAACATAACGGGACATGAGGACGAGACCACAATATCTAAACGAATTCGTTTCAAAAGTGCCTATTTTAATTTGAAATAGGAAGGACGAGTTCTTTTTCCAATCATGATATTTGAATGTTTTCGAAAACCACTCTGATTGTCACTTCCTCCTCCTTCACCTCACTTAAGGAGGAGAGGAACGATCCTCAACGACTCGTAAGAATGTCACAAGAGCAAGTGGCATTCTCAGAGCCAGCTTCACGCTCAGAGGAAGTGACGTAATCTCGTCATCATGGCTTTTGTGCCGTCAAGGTTTACTCGACGTCTCTGCAAGACAAACTTTAGAAATGATCCCTAAAAGTATGATCTTAACCTGACATTGCTGGATTTGAAAGACCTACGAAAAAGCAAGATTTGCATTCAAATGGTTTGAAAACATTTAAATATTAGTAAAAAGCAACAAGGATGATTAATGCACGATATACAGTGAAACGAAATATCTATTAAATACGTTAACGCACAATACGTTGCTATGTATTTCTTCTTTTAGTTTGACACATTTTAACGTTAGATAATGAAGGCGTGAGAATTTCTTCATTCACAAAATTGTTTTTAAAGAAAAAAATTCTTATGCAAGGGAGACAACTCTAGTCACTTCATGTGAGACAACTCGATACAGTTTAATTTTAGCGCGTGTCTTTTTATCTATCAACGTAAACACATTTTTTGCGACAAGTTTTTATCGGCTTAATTTACGAGGTGAATGAGTGGAACAGCGATACGTAACTCATACAGTTCCGAACTTAAATCTATATAATAAACAATATGACTCAAGTCGCGTTTGAACAGTAACTTTTTATTGATCACAAGCAGGGAAAAAAAGAAAATAACGAACGAACGGGAAAACATTTTAAAATATTTTATGTCATGTGTGCACATCCAATTCCGTAAAAAAAAACAACAACACTGAAATATCATGTGTTCATTTGTGATTAATTTAATAAATTAAAGTCGACTATCGACGGTAGACTACCTATTGCTTGTGTTCTAGTTTTGAGAGAACATAATGTGTTGCTTATGAATATACTAGCTATATTCTGCGTTTTCATGTGAATTAGCAAGAGTTGATAAACTGTAAGTATTTTGATAAATCAACGGAGCAGGCAGTAAAATTAATTAATCACGGTGGCGCATGGAGTAAACTATCTTGAAGCATAATTTAGATTTCCATTTTTACGAACCTCGTGTGGCAAATAAGATGAAAGGACGTGGTGATCATGTGACGCTTTCGCAGCAGCTTAAAAACATAACGGGACATGAGGACGAGACCACAATATCTAAACGAATTCGTTTCAAAAGTGCCTATTTTAATTTGAAATAGGAAGGACGAGTTCTTTTTCCAATCATGATATTTGAATGTTTTCGAAAACCACTCTGATTGTCACTTCCTCCTCCTGCACCTCACTTATGGGAGAGGAACGATCCTCAACGACTCGTAAGAATGTCACAAGAGCAAGTGACATTCTCAGAGCCAGCTTCACGCTCAGAGGAAGTGACGTAATCTCGTCATTATGGCTTTTGTGCCGTCAAGGTTTACTCGACGTCTCTGCAAGACAAACTTTAGAAATGATCCCTAAAAGTATGATCTTAACCTGACATTGCTGGATTTGAAAGACCTACGAAAAAGCAAGATTTGCATTCAAATGGTTTGAAAACATTTAAATATTAGTAAAAAGCAACAAGGATGATTAATGCACGATATACAGTGAAACGAAATATCTATTAAATACGTTAACGCACAATACGTTGCTATGTATTTCTTCTTTTAGTTTGACACATTTTAACGTTAGATAATGAAGGCGTGAGAATTTCTTCATTCACAAAATTGTTTTTAAAGAAAAAAATTCTTATGCAAGGGAGACAACTCTAGTCACTTCATGTGAGACAACTCGATACAGTTTAATTTTAGCGCGTGTCTTTTTATCTATCAACGTAAACACATTTTTTGCGACAAGTTTTTATCGGCTTAATTTACGAGGTGAATGAGTGGAACAGCGATACGTAACTCATACAGTTCCGAACTTAAATCTATATAATAAACAATATGACTCAAGTCGCGTTTGAACAGTAACTTTTTATTGATCACAAGCAGGGAAAAAAAGAAAATAACGAACGAACGGGAAAACATTTTAAAATATTTTATGTCATGTGTGCACATCCAATTCCGTAAAAAAAAACAACAACACTGAAATATCATGTGTTCATTTGTGATTAATTTAATAAATTAAAGTCGACTATCGACGGTAGACTACCTATTGCTTGTGTTCTAGTTTTGAGAGAACATAATGTGTTGCTTATGAATATACTAGCTATATTCTGCGTTTTCATGTGAATTAGCAAGAGTTGATAAACTGTAAGTATTTTGATAAATCAACGGAGCAGGCAGTAAAATTAATTAATCACGGTGGCGCATGGAGTAAACTATCTTGAAGCATAATTTAGATTTCCATTTTTACGAACCTCGTGTGGCAAATAAGATGAAAGGACGTGGTGATCATGTGACGCTTTCGCAGCAGCTTAAAAACATAACGGGACATGAGGACGAGACCACAATATCTAAACGAATTCGTTTCAAAAGTGCCTATTTTAATTTGAAATAGGAAGGACGAGTTCTTTTTCCAATCATGATATTTGAATGTTTTCGAAAACCACTCTGATTGTCACTTCCTCCTCCTGCACCTCACTTAAGGAGGAGAGGAACGATCCTCAACGACTCGTAAGAATGTCACAAGAGCAAGTGACATTCTCAGAGCCAGCTTCACGCTCAGAGGAAGTGACGTAATCTCGTCATCATGGCTTTTGTGCCGTCAAGGTTTACTCGACGTCTCTGCAAGACAAACTTTAGAAATGATCCCTAAAAGTATGATCTTAACCTGACATTGCTGGATTTGAAAGACCTACGAAAAAGCAAGATTTGCATTCAAATGGTTTGAAAACATTTAAATATTAGTAAAAAGCAACAAGGATGATTAATGCACGATATACAGTGAAACGAAATATCTATTAAATACGTTAACGCACAATACGTTGCTATGTATTTCTTCTTTTAGTTTGACACATTTTAACGTTAGATAATGAAGGCGTGAGAATTTCTTCATTCACAAAATTGTTTTTAAAGAAAAAAATTCTTATGCAAGGGAGACAACTCTAGTCACTTCATGTGAGACAACTCGATACAGTTTAATTTTAGCGCGTGTCTTTTTATCTATCAACGTAAACACATTTTTTGCGACAAGTTTTTATCGGCTTAATTTACGAGGTGAATGAGTGGAACAGCGATACGTAACTCATACAGTTCCGAACTTAAATCTATATAATAAACAATATGACTCAAGTCGCGTTTGAACTGTAACTTTTTATTGATCACAAGCAGGGAAAAAAAGAAAATAACGAACGAACGGGAAAACATTTTAAAATATTTTATGTCATGTGTGCACATCCAATTCCGTAAAAAAAAAAAACGACACTGAAATATCATGTGTTCATTTGTGATTAATTTAATAAATTAAAGTCGACTATCGACGGTAGACTACCTATTGCTTGTGTTCTAGTTTTGAGAGAACATAATGTGTTGCTTATGAATATACTAGCTATATTCTGCGTTTTCATGTGAATTAGCAAGAGTTGATAAACTGTAAGTATTTTGATAAATCAACGGAGCAGGCAGTAAAATTAATTAATCACGGTGGCGCATGGAGTAAACTATCTTGAATCATAATTTAGATTTCAATTTTTACGAACCTCGTGTGGCAAATAAGATGAAAGGACGTGGTGATCATGTGACGCTTTCGCAGCAGCTTAAAAACATAACGGGACATGAGGACGAGACCACAATATCTAAACGAATTCGTTTCAAAAGTGCCTATTTTAATTTGAAATAGGAAGGACGAGTTCTTTTTCCAATCATGATATTTGAATGTTTTCGAAAACCACTCTGATTGTCACTTCCTCCTCCTGCACCTCACTTAAGGAGGAGAGGAACGATCCTCAACGACTCGTAAGAATGTCACAAGAGCAAGTGACATTCTCAGAGCCAGCTTCACGCTCAGAGGAAGTGACGTAATCTCGTCATCATGGCTTTTGTGCCGTCAAGGTTTACTCGACGTCTCTGCAAGACAAACTTTAGAAATGATCCCTAAAAGTATGATCTTAACCTGACATTGCTGGATTTGAAAGACCTACGAAAAAGCAAGATTTGCATTCAAATGGTTTGAAAACATTTAAATATTAGTAAAAAGCAACAAGGATGATTAATGCACGATATACAGTGAAACGAAATATCTATTAAATACGTTAACGCACAATACGTTGCTATGTATTTCTTCTTTTAGTTTGACACATTTTAACGTTAGATAATGAAGGCGTGAGAATTTCTTCATTCACAAAATTGTTTTTAAAGAAAAAAATTCTTATGCAAGGGAGACAACTCTAGTCACTTCATGTGAGACAACTCGATACAGCTTAATTTTAGCGCGTGTCTTTTTATGTATCAACGTAAACACATTTTTTGCGACAAGTTTTTATCGGCTTAATTTACGAGGTGAATGAGTGGAACAGCGATACGTAACTCATACAGTTCCGAACTTAAATCTATATAATAAACAATATGACTCAAGTCGCGTTTGAACTGTAACTTTTTATTGATCACAAGCAGGGAAAAAAAGAAAATAACGAACGAACGGGAAAACATTTTAAAATATTTTATGTCATGTGTGCACATCCAATTCCGTAAAAAAAAACAACAACACTGAAATATCATGTGTTCATTTGTGATTAATTTAATAAATTAAAGTCGACTATCGACGGTAGACTACCTATTGCTTGTGTTCTAGTTTTGAGAGAACATAATGTGTTGCTTATGAATATACTAGCTATATTCTGCGTTTTCATGTGAATTAGCAAGAGTTGATAAACTGTAAGTATTTTGATAAATCAACGGAGCAGGCAGTAAAATTAATTAATCACGGTGGCGCATGGAGTAAACTATCTTGAAGCATAATTTAGATTTCCATTTTTACGAACCTCGTGTGGCAAATAAGATGAAAGGACGTGGTGATCATGTGACGCTTTCGCAGCAGCTTAAAAACATAACGGGACATGAGGACGAGACCACAATATCTAAACGAATTCGTTTCAAAAGTGCCTATTTTAATTTGAAATAGGAAGGACGAGTTCTTTTTCCAATCATGATATTTGAATGTTTTCGAAAACCACTCTGATTGTCACTTCCTCCTCCTGCACCTCACTTAAGGAGGAGAGGAACGATCCTCAACGACTCGTAAGAATGTCACAAGAGCAAGTGACATTCTCAGAGCCAGCTTCACGCTCAGAGGAAGTGACGTAATCTCGTCATCATGGCTTTTGTGCCGTCAAGGTTTACTCGACGTCTCTGCAAGACAAACTTTAGAAATGATCCCTAAAAGTATGATCTTAACCTGACATTGCTGGATTTGAAAGACCTACGAAAAAGCAAGATTTGCATTCAAATGGTTTGAAAACATTTAAATATTAGTAAAAAGCAACAAGGATGATTAATGCACGATATACAGTGAAACGAAATATCTATTAAATACGTTAACGCACAATACGTTGCTATGTATTTCTTCTTTTAGTTTGACACATTTTAACGTTAGATAATGAAGGCGTGAGAATTTCTTCATTCACAAAATTGTTTTTAAAGAAAAAAATTCTTATGCAAGGGAGACAACTCTAGTCACTTCATGTGAGACAACTCGATACAGTTTAATTTTAGCGCGTGTCTTTTTATCTATCAACGTAAACACATTTTTTGCGACAAGTTTTTATCGGCTTAATTTACGAGGTGAATGAGTGGAACAGCGATACGTAACTCATACAGTTCCGAACTTAAATCTATATAATAAACAATATGACTCAAGTCGCGTTTGAACTGTAACTTTTTATTGATCACAAGCAGGGAAAAAAAGAAAATAACGAACGAACGGGAAAACATTTTAAAATATTTTATGTCATGTGTGCACATCCAATTCCGTAAAAAAAAACAACAACACTGAAATATCATGTGTTCATTTGTGATTAATTTAATAAATTAAAGTCGACTATCGACGGTAGACTACCTATTGCTTGTGTTCTAGTTTTGAGAGAACATAATGTGTTGCTTATGAATATACTAGCTATATTCTGCGTTTTCATGTGAATTAGCAAGAGTTGATAAACTGTAAGTATTTTGATAAATCAACGGAGCAGGCAGTAAAATTAATTAATCACGGTGGCGCATGGAGTAAACTATCTTGAAGCATAATTTAGATTTCAATTTTTACGAACCTCGTGTGGCAAATAAGATGAAAGGACGTGGTGATCATGTGACGCTTTCGCAGCAGCTTAAAAACATAACGGGACATGAGGACGAGACCACAATATCTAAACGAATTCGTTTCAAAAGTGCCTATTTTAATTTGAAATAGGAAGGACGAATTCTTTTTCCAATCATGATATTTGAATGTTTTCGAAAACCACTCTGATTGTCACTTCCTCCTCCTGCACCTCACTTAAGGAGGAGAGGAACGATCCTCAACGACTCGTAAGAATGTCACAAGAGCAAGTGACATTCTCAGAGCCAGCTTCACGCTCAGAGGAAGTGACGTAATCTCGTCATCATGGCTTTTGTGCCGTCAAGGTTTACTCGACGTCTCTGCAAGACAAACTTTAGAAATGATCCCTAAAAGTATGATCTTAACCTGACATTGCTGGATTTGAAAGACCTACGAAAAAGCAAGATTTGCATTCAAATGGTTTGAAAACATTTAAATATTAGTAAAAAGCAACAAGGATGATTAATGCACGATATACAGTGAAACGAAATATCTATTAAATACGTTAACGCACAATACGTTGCTATGTATTTCTTCTTTTAGTTTGACACATTTTAACGTTAGATAATGAAGGCGTGAGAATTTCTTCATTCACAAAATTGTTTTTAAAGAAAAAAATTCTTATGCAAGGGAGACAACTCTAGTCACTTCATGTGAGACAACTCGATACAGTTTAATTTTAGCGCGTGTCTTTTTATCTATCAACGTAAACACATTTTTGCGACAAGTTTTTATCGGCTTAATTTACGAGGTGAATGAGTGGAACAGCGATACGTAACTCATACAGTTCCGAACTTAAATCTATATAATAAACAATATGACTCAAGTCGCGTTTGAACTGTAACTTTTTATTGATCACAAGCAGGGAAAAAAAGAAAATAACGAACGAACGGGAAAACATTTTAAAATATTTTATGTCATGTGTGCACATCCAATTCCGTAAAAAAAAAAAAAACAACACTGAAATATCATGTGTTCATTTGTGATTAATTTAATAAATTAAAGTCGACTATCGACGGTAGACTACCTATTGCTTGTGTTCTAGTTTTGAGAGAACATAATGTGTTGCTTATGAATATACTAGCTATATTCTGCGTTTTCATGTGAATTAGCAAGAGTTGATAAACTGTAAGTATTTTGATAAATCAACGGAGCAGGCAGTAAAATTAATTAATCACGGTGGCGCATGGAGTAAACTATCTTGAAGCATAATTTAGATTTCCATTTTTACGAACCTCGTGTGGCAAATAAGATGAAAGGACGTGGTGATCATGTGACGCTTTCGCAGCAGCTTAAAAACATAACGGGACATGAGGACGAGACCACAATATCTAAACGAATTCGTTTCAAAAGTGCCTATTTTAATTTGAAATAGGAAGGACGAGTTCTTTTTCCAATCATGATATTTGAATGTTTTCGAAAACCACTCTGATTGTCACTTCCTCCTCCTGCACCTCACTTAAGGAGGAGAGGAACGATCCTCAACGACTCGTAAGAATGTCACAAGAGCAAGTGACATTCTCAGAGCCAGCTTCACGCTCAGAGGAAGTGACGTAATCTCGTCATCATGGCTTTTGTGCCGTCAAGGTTTACTCGACGTCTCTGCAAGACAAACTTTAGAAATGATCCCTAAAAGTATGATCTTAACCTGACATTGCTGGATTTGAAAGACCTACGAAAAAGCAAGATTTGCATTCAAATGGTTTGAAAACATTTAAATATTAGTAAAAAGCAACAAGGATGATTAATGCACGATATACAGTGAAACGAAATATCTATTAAATACGTTAACGCACAATACGTTGCTATGTATTTCTTCTTTTAGTTTGACACATTTTAACGTTAGATAATGAAGGCGTGAGAATTTCTTCATTCACAAAATTGTTTTTAAAGAAAAAAATTCTTATGCAAGGGAGACAACTCTAGTCACTTCATGTGAGATAACTCGATACAGTTTAATTTTAGCGCGTGTCTTTTTATCTATCAACGTAAACACATTTTTTGCGACAAGTTTTTATCGGCTTAATTTACGAGGTGAATGAGTGGAACAGCGATACGTAACTCATACAGTTCCGAACTTAAATCTATATAATAAACAATATGACTCAAGTCGCGTTTGAACTGTAACTTTTTATTGATCACAAGCAGGGAAAAAAAGAAAATAACGAACGAACGGGAAAACATTTTAAAATATTTTATGTCATGTGTGCACATCCAATTCCGTAAAAAAAAAACAACAACACTGAAATATCATGTGTTCATTTGTGATTAATTTAATAAATTAAAGTCGACTATCGACGGTAGACTACCTATTGCTTGTGTTCTAGTTTTGAGAGAACATAATGTGTTGCTTATGAATATACTAGCTATATTCTGCGTTTTCATGTGAATTAGCAAGAGTTGATAAACTGTAAGTATTTTGATAAATCAACGGAGCAGGCAGTAAAATTAATTAATCACGGTGGCGCATGGAGTAAACTATCTTGAAGCATAATTTAGATTTCCATTTTTACGAACCTCGTGTGGCAAATAAGATGAAAGGACGTGGTGATCATGTGACGCTTTCGCAGCAGCTTAAAAACATAACGGGACATGAGGACGAGACCACAATATCTAAACGAATTCGTTTCAAAAGTGCCTATTTTAATTTGAAATAGGAAGGACGAATTCTTTTTCCAATCATGATATTTGAATGTTTTCGAAAACCACTCTGATTGTCACTTCCTCCTCCTGCACCTCACTTAAGGAGGAGAGGAACGATCCTCAACGACTCGTAAGAATGTCACAAGAGCAAGTGACATTCTCAGAGCCAGCTTCACGCTCAGAGGAAGTGACGTAATCTCGTCATCATGGCTTTTGTGCCGTGAAGGTTTACTCGACGTCTCTGCAAGACAAACTTTAGAAATGATCCCTAAAAGTATGATCTAAACCTGACATTGCTGGATTTGAAAGACCTACGAAAAAGCAAGATTTGCATTCAAATGGTTTGAAAACATTTAAATATTAGTAAAAAGCAACAAGGATGATTAATGCACGATATACAGTGAAACGAAATATCTATTAAATACGTTAACGCACAATACGTTGCTATGTATTTCTTCTTTTAGTTTGACACATTTTAACGTTAGATAATGAAGGCGTGAGAATTTCTTCATTCACAAAATTGTTTTTAAAGAAAAAAATTCTTATGCAAGGGAGACAACTCTAGTCACTTCATGTGAGACAACTCGATACAGTTTAATTTTAGCGCGTGTCTTTTTATCTATCAACGTAAACACATTTTTTGCGACAAGTTTTTATCGGCTTAATTTACGAGGTGAATGAGTGGAACAGCGATACGTAACTCATACAGTTCCGAACTTAAATCTATATAATAAACAATATGACTCAAGTCGCGTTTGAACTGTAACTTTTTATTGATCACAAGCAGGGAAAAAAAGAAAATAACGAACGAACGGGAAAACATTTTAAAATATTTTATGTCATGTGTGCACATCCAATTCCGTAAAAAAAAAACAACAACACTGAAATATCATGTGTTCATTTGTGATTAATTTAATAAATTAAAGTCGACTATCGACGGTAGACTACCTATTGCTTGTGTTCTAGTTTTGAGAGAACATAATGTGTTGCTTATGAATATACTAGCTATATTCTGCGTTTTCATGTGAATTAGCAAGAGTTGATAAACTGTAAGTATTTTGATAAATCAACGGAGCAGGCAGTAAAATTAATTAATCACGGTGGCGCATGGAGTAAACTATCTTGAAGCATAATTTAGATTTCAATTTTTACGAACCTCGTGTGGCAAATAAGATGAAAGGACGTGGTGATCATGTGACGCTTTCGCAGCAGCTTAAAAACATAACGGGACATGAGGACGAGACCACAATATCTAAATGAATTCGTTTCAAAAGTGCCTATTTTAATTTGAAATAGGAAGGACGAATTCTTTTTCCAATCATGATATTTGAATGTTTTCGAAAACCACTCTGATTGTCACTTCCTCCTCCTGCACCTCACTTAAGGAGGAGAGGAACGATCCTCAACGACTCGTAAGAATGTCACAAGAGCAAGTGACATTCTCAGAGCCAGCTTCACGCTCAGAGGAAGTGACGTAATCTCGTCATCATGGCTTTTGTGCCGTCAAGGTTTACTCGACGTCTCTGCAAGACAAACTTTAGAAATGATCCCTAAAAGTATGATCTAAACCTGACATTGCTGGATTTGAAAGACCTACGAAAAAGCAAGATTTGCATTCAAATGGTTTGAAAACATTTAAATATTAGTAAAAAGCAACAAGGATGATTAATGCACGATATACAGTGAAACGAAATATCTATTAAATACGTTAACGCACAATACGTTGCTATGTATTTCTTCTTTTAGTTTGACACATTTTAACGTTAGATAATGAAGGCGTGAGAATTTCTTCATTCACAAAATTGTTTTTAAAGAAAAAAATTCTTATGCAAGGGAGACAACTCTAGTCACTTCATGTGAGACAACTCGATACAGTTTAATTTTAGCGCGTGTCTTTTTATCTATCAACGTAAACACATTTTTTGCGACAAGTTTTTATCGGCTTAATTTACGAGGTGAATGAGTGGAACAGCGATACGTAACTCATACAGTTCCGAACTTAAATCTATATAATAAACAATATGACTCAAGTCGCGTTTGAACTGTAACTTTTTATTGATCACAAGCAGGGAAAAAAAGAAAATAACGAACGAACGGGAAAACATTTTAAAATATTTTATGTCATGTGTGCACATCCAATTCCGTAAAAAAAAAAAAAACAACACTGAAATATCATGTGTTCATTTGTGATTAATTTAATAAATTAAAGTCGACTATCGACGGTAGACTACCTATTGCTTGTGTTCTAGTTTTGAGAGAACATAATGTGTTGCTTATGAATATACTAGCTATATTCTGCGTTTTCATGTGAATTAGCAAGAGTTGATAAACTGTAAGTATTTTGATAAATCAACGGAGCAGGCAGTAAAATTAATTAATCACGGTGGCGCATGGAGTAAACTATCTTGAATCATAATTTAGATTTCCATTTTTACGAACCTCGTGTGGCAAATAAGATGAAAGGACGTGGTGATCATGTGACGCTTTCGCAGCAGCTTAAAAACATAACGGGACATGAGGACGAGACCACAATATCTAAACGAATTCGTTTCAAAAGTGCCTATTTTAATTTGAAATAGGAAGGACGAGTTCTTTTTCCAATCATGATATTTGAATGTTTTCGAAAACCACTCTGATTGTCACTTCCTCCTCCTGCACCTCACTTAAGGAGGAGAGGAACGATCCTCAACGACTCGTAAGAATGTCACAAGAGCAAGTGACATTCTCAGAGCCAGCTTCACGCTCAGAGGAAGTGACGTAATCTCGTCATCATGGCTTTTGTGCCGTCAAGGTTTACTCGACGTCTCTGCAAGACAAACTTTAGAAATGATCCCTAAAAGTATGATCTTAACCTGACATTGCTGGATTTGAAAGACCTACGAAAAAGCAAGATTTGCATTCAAATGGTTTGAAAACATTTAAATATTATTAAAAAGCAACAAGGATGATTAATGCACGATATACAGTGAAACGAAATATCTATTAAATACGTTAACGCACAATACGTTGCTATGTATTTCTTCTTTTAGTTTGACACATTTTAACGTTAGATAATGAAGGTGTGAGAATTTCTTCATTCACAAAATTGTTTTTAAAGAAAAAAATTCTTATGCAAGGGAGACAACTCTAGTCACTTCATGTGAGACAACTCGATACAGTTTAATTTTAGCGCGTGTCTTTTTATCTATCAACGTAAACACATTTTTGCGACAAGTTTTTATCGGCTTAATTTACGAGGTGAATGAGTGGAACAGCGATACGTAACTCATACAGTTCCGAACTTAAATCTATATAATAAACAATATGACTCAAGTCGCGTTTGAACAGTAACTTTTTATTGATCACAAGCAGGGAAAAAAAGAAAATAACGAACGAACGGGAAAACATTTTAAAATATTTTATGTCATGTGTGCACATCCAATTCCGTAAAAAAAAAAAAACAACACTGAAATATCATGTGTTCATTTGTGATTAATTTAATAAATTAAAGTCGACTATCGACGGTAGACTACCTATTGCTTGTGTTTTAGTTTTGAGAGAACATAATGTGTTGCTTATGAATATACTAGCTATATTCTGCGTTTTCATGTGAATTAGCAAGAGTTGATAAACTGTAAGTATTTTGATAAATCAACGGAGCAGGCAGTAAAATTAATTAATCACGGTGGCGCATGGAGTAAACTATCTTGAATCATAATTTAGATTTCAATTTTTACGAACCTCGTGTGGCAAATAAGATGAAAGGACGTGGTGATCATGTGACGCTTTCGCAGCAGCTTAAAAACATAACGGGACATGAGGACGAGACCACAATATCTAAACGAATTCGTTTCAAAAGTGCCTATTTTAATTTGAAATAGGAAGGACGAGTTCTTTTTCCAATCATGATATTTGAATGTTTTCGAAAACCACTCTGATTGTCACTTCCTCCTCCTGCACCTCACTTAAGGAGGAGAGGAACGATCCTCAACGACTCGTAAGAATGTCACAAGAGCAAGTGACATTCTCAGAGCCAGCTTCACGCTCAGAGGAAGTGACGTAATCTCGTCATCATGGCTTTTGTGCCGTCAAGGTTTACTCGACATCTCTGCAAGACAAACTTTAGAAATGATCCCTAAAAGTATGATCTTAACCTGACATTGCTGGATTTGAAAGACCTACGAAAAAGCAAGATTTGCATTCAAATGGTTTGAAAACATTTAAATATTAGTAAAAAGCAACAAGGATGATTAATGCACGATATACAGTGAAACGAAATATCTATTAAATACGTTAACGCACAATACGTTGCTATGTATTTCTTCTTTTAGTTTGACACATTTTAACGTTAGATAATGAAGGCGTGAGAATTTCTTCATTCACAAAATTGTTTTTAAAGAAAAAAATTCTTATGCAAGGGAGACAACTCTAGTCACTTCATGTGAGACAACTCGATACAGTTTAATTTTAGCGCGTGTCTTTTTATCTATCAACGTAAACACATTTTTTGCGACAAGTTTTTATCGGCTTAATTTACGAGGTGAATGAGTGGAACAGCGATACGTAACTCATACAGTTCCGAACTTAAATCTATATAATAAACAATATGACTCAAGTCGCGTTTGAACTGTAACTTTTTATTGATCACAAGCAGGGAAAAAAAGAAAATAACGAACGAACGGGAAAACATTTTAAAATATTTTATGTCATGTGTGCACATCCAATTCCGTAAAAAAAAACAACAACACTGAAATATCATGTGTTCATTTGTGATTAATTTAATAAATTAAAGTCGACTATCGACGGTAGACTACCTATTGCTTGTGTTCTAGTTTTGAGAGAACATAATGTGTTGCTTATGAATATACTAGCTATATTCTGCGTTTTCATGTGAATTAGCAAGAGTTGATAAACTGTAAGTATTTTGATAAATCAACGGAGCAGGCAGTAAAATTAATTAATCACGGTGGCGCATGGAGTAAACTATCTTGAAGCATAATTTAGATTTCCATTTTTACGAACCTCGTGTGGCAAATAAGATGAAAGGACGTGGTGATCATGTGACGCTTTCGCAGCAGCTTAAAAACATAACGGGACATGAGGACGAGACCACAATATCTAAACGAATTCGTTTCAAAAGTGCCTATTTTAATTTGAAATAGGAAGGACGAGTTCTTTTTCCAATCATGATATTTGAATGTTTTCGAAAACCACTCTGATTGTCACTTCCTCCTCCTGCACCTCACTTAAGGAGGAGAGGAACGATCCTCAACGACTCGTAAGAATGTCACAAGAGCAAGTGACATTCTCAGAGCCAGCTTCACGCTCAGAGGAAGTGACGTAATCTCGTCATCATGGCTTTTGTGCCGTCAAGGTTTACTCGACGTCTCTGCAAGACAAACTTTAGAAATGATCCCTAAAAGTATGATCTTAACCTGACATTGCTGGATTTGAAAGACCTACGAAAAAGCAAGATTTGCATTCAAATGGTTTGAAAACATTTAAATATTAGTAAAAAGCAACAAGGATGATTAATGCACGATATACAGTGAAACGAAATATCTATTAAATACGTTAACGCACAATACGTTGCTATGTATTTCTTCTTTTAGTTTGACACATTTTAACGTTAGATAATGAAGGCGTGAGAATTTCTTCATTCACAAAATTGTTTTTAAAGAAAAAAATTCTTATGCAAGGGAGACAACTCTAGTCACTTCATGTGAGACAACTCGATACAGTTTAATTTTAGCGCGTGTCTTTTTATCTATCAACGTAAACACATTTTTTGCGACAAGTTTTTATCGGCTTAATTTACGAGGTGAATGAGTGGAACAGCGATACGTAACTCATACAGTTCCGAACTTAAATCTATATAATAAACAATATGACTCAAGTCGCGTTTGAACTGTAACTTTTTATTGATCACAAGCAGGGAAAAAAAGAAAATAACGAACGAACGGGAAAACATTTTAAAATATTTTATGTCATGTGTGCACATCCAATTCCGTAAAAAAAAACAACAACACTGAAATATCATGTGTTCATTTGTGATTAATTTAATAAATTAAAGTCGACTATCGACGGTAGACTACCTATTGCTTGTGTTCTAGTTTTGAGAGAACATAATGTGTTGCTTATGAATATACTAGCTATATTCTGCGTTTTCATGTGAATTAGCAAGAGTTGATAAACTGTAAGTATTTTTATAAATCAACGGAGCAGGCAGTAAAATTAATTAATCACGGTGGCGCATGGAGTAAACTATCTTGAAGCATAATTTAGATTTCAATTTTTACGAACCTCGTGTGGCAAATAAGATGAAAGGACGTGGTGATCATGTGACGCTTTCGCAGCAGCTTAAAAACATAACGGGACATGAGGACGAGACCACAATATCTAAACGAATTCGTTTCAAAAGTGCCTATTTTAATTTGAAATAGGAAGGACGAGTTCTTTTTCCAATCATGATATTTGAATGTTTTCGAAAACCACTCTGATTGTCACTTCCTCCTCCTGCACCTCACTTAAGGAGGAGAGGAACGATCCTCAACGACTCGTAAGAATGTCACAAGAGCAAGTGACATTCTCAGAGCCAGCTTCACGCTCAGAGGAAGTGACGTAATCTCGTCATCATGGCTTTTGTGCCGTCAAGGTTTACTCGACGTCTCTGCAAGACAAACTTTAGAAATGATCCCTAAAAGTATGATCTTAACCTGACATTGCTGGATTTGAAAGACCTACGAAAAAGCAAGATTTGCATTCAAATGGTTTGAAAACATTTAAATATTAGTAAAAAGCAACAAGGATGATTAATGCACGATATACAGTGAAACGAAATATCTATTAAATACGTTAACGCACAATACGTTGCTATGTATTTCTTCTTTTAGTTTGACACATTTTAACGTTAGATAATGAAGGCGTGAGAATTTCTTCATTCACAAAATTGTTTTTAAAGAAAAAAATTCTTATGCAAGGGAGACAACTCTAGTCACTTCATGTGAGACAACTCGATACAGTTTAATTTTAGCGCGTGTCTTTTTATCTATCAACGTAAACACATTTTTTGCGACAAGTTTTTATCGGCTTAATTTACGAGGTGAATGAGTGGAACAGCGATACGTAACTCATACAGTTCCGAACTTAAATCTATATAATAAACAATATGACTCAAGTCGCGTTTGAACTGTAACTTTTTATTGATCACAAGCAGGGAAAAAAAGAAAATAACGAACGAACGGGAAAACATTTTAAAATATTTTATGTCATGTGTGCACATCCAATTCCGTAAAAAAAAACAACACTGAAATATCATGTGTTCATTTGTGATTAATTTAATAAATTAAAGTCGACTATCGACGGTAGACTACCTATTGCTTGTGTTCTAGTTTTGAGAGAACATAATGTGTTGCTTATGAATATACTAGCTATATTCTGCGTTTTCATGTGAATTAGCAAGAGTTGATAAACTGTAAGTATTTTGATAAATCAACGGAGCAGGCAGTAAAATTAATTAATCACGGTGGCGCATGGAGTAAACTATCTTGAATCATAATTTAGATTTCCATTTTTACGAACCTCGTGTGGCAAATAAGATGAAAGGACGTGGTGATCATGTGACGCTTTCGCAGCAGCTTAAAAACATAACGGGACATGAGGACGAGACCACAATATCTAAACGAATTCGTTTCAAAAGTGCCTATTTTAATTTGAAATAGGAAGGACGAGTTCTTTTTCCAATCATGATATTTGAATGTTTTCGAAAACCACTCTGATTGTCACTTCCTCCTCCTTCACCTCACTTAAGGAGGAGAGGAACGATCCTCAACGACTCGTAAGAATGTCACAAGAGCAAGTGGCATTCTCAGAGCCAGCTTCACGCTCAGAGGAAGTGACGTAATCTCGTCATCATGGCTTTTGTGCCGTCAAGGTTTACTCGACGTCTCTGCAAGACAAACTTTAGAAATGATCCCTAAAAGTATGATCTTAACCTGACATTGCTGGATTTGAAAGACCTACGAAAAAGCAAGATTTGCATTCAAATGGTTTGAAAACATTTAAATATTAGTAAAAAGCAACAAGGATGATTAATGCACGATATACAGTGAAACGAAATATCTATTAAATACGTTAACGCACAATACGTTGCTATGTATTTCTTCTTTTAGTTTGACACATTTTAACGTTAGATAATGAAGGCGTGAGAATTTCTTCATTCACAAAATTGTTTTTAAAGAAAAAAATTCTTATGCAAGGGAGACAACTCTAGTCACTTCATGTGAGACAACTCGATACAGTTTAATTTTAGCGCGTGTCTTTTTATCTATCAACGTAAACACATTTTTTGCGACAAGTTTTTATCGGCTTAATTTACGAGGTGAATGAGGGGAACAGCGATACGTAACTCATACAGTTCCGAACTTAAATCTATATAATAAACAATATGACTCAAGTCGCGTTTGAACAGTAACTTTTTATTGATCACAAGCAGGGAAAAAAAGAAAATAACGAACGAACGGGAAAACATTTTAAAATATTTTATGTCATGTGTGCACATCCAATTCCGTAAAAAAAAACAACAACACTGAAATATCATGTGTTCATTTGTGATTAATTTAATAAATTAAAGTCGACTATCGACGGTAGACTACCTATTGCTTGTGTTCTAGTTTTGAGAGAACATAATGTGTTGCTTATGAATATACTAGCTATATTCTGCGTTTTCATGTGAATTAGCAAGAGTTGATAAACTGTAAGTATTTTGATAAATCAACGGAGCAGGCAGTAAAATTAATTAATCACGGTGGCGCATGGAGTAAACTATCTTGAAGCATAATTTAGATTTCCATTTTTACGAACCTCGTGTGGCAAATAAGATGAAAGGACGTGGTGATCATGTGACGCTTTCGCAGCAGCTTAAAAACATAACGGGACATGAGGACGAGACCACAATATCTAAACGAATTCGTTTCAAAAGTGCCTATTTTAATTTGAAATAGGAAGGACGAGTTCTTTTTCCAATCATGATATTTGAATGTTTTCGAAAACCACTCTGATTGTCACTTCCTCCTCCTGCACCTCACTTATGGGAGAGGAACGATCCTCAACGACTCGTAAGAATGTCACAAGAGCAAGTGACATTCTCAGAGCCAGCTTCACGCTCAGAGGAAGTGACGTAATCTCGTCATTATGGCTTTTGTGCCGTCAAGGTTTACTCGACGTCTCTGCAAGACAAACTTTAGAAATGATCCCTAAAAGTATGATCTTAACCTGACATTGCTGGATTTGAAAGACCTACGAAAAAGCAAGATTTGCATTCAAATGGTTTGAAAACATTTAAATATTAGTAAAAAGCAACAAGGATGATTAATGCACGATATACAGTGAAACGAAATATCTATTAAATACGTTAACGCACAATACGTTGCTATGTATTTCTTCTTTTAGTTTGACACATTTTAACGTTAGATAATGAAGGCGTGAGAATTTCTTCATTCACAAAATTGTTTTTAAAGAAAAAAATTCTTATGCAAGGGAGACAACTCTAGTCACTTCATGTGAGACAACTCGATACAGTTTAATTTTAGCGCGTGTCTTTTTATCTATCAACGTAAACACATTTTTTGCGACAAGTTTTTATCGGCTTAATTTACGAGGTGAATGAGTGGAACAGCGATACGTAACTCATACAGTTCCGAACTTAAATCTATATAATAAACAATATGACTCAAGTCGCGTTTGAACAGTAACTTTTTATTGATCACAAGCAGGGAAAAAAAGAAAATAACGAACGAACGGGAAAACATTTTAAAATATTTTATGTCATGTGTGCACATCCAATTCCGTAAAAAAAAACAACAACACTGAAATATCATGTGTTCATTTGTGATTAATTTAATAAATTAAAGTCGACTATCGACGGTAGACTACCTATTGCTTGTGTTCTAGTTTTGAGAGAACATAATGTGTTGCTTATGAATATACTAGCTATATTCTGCGTTTTCATGTGAATTAGCAAGAGTTGATAAACTGTAAGTATTTTGATAAATCAACGGAGCAGGCAGTAAAATTAATTAATCACGGTGGCGCATGGAGTAAACTATCTTGAAGCATAATTTAGATTTCCATTTTTACGAACCTCGTGTGGCAAATAAGATGAAAGGACGTGGTGATCATGTGACGCTTTCGCAGCAGCTTAAAAACATAACGGGACATGAGGACGAGACCACAATATCTAAACGAATTCGTTTCAAAAGTGCCTATTTTAATTTGAAATAGGAAGGACGAGTTCTTTTTCCAATCATGATATTTGAATGTTTTCGAAAACCACTCTGATTGTCACTTCCTCCTCCTGCACCTCACTTAAGGAGGAGAGGAACGATCCTCAACGACTCGTAAGAATGTCACAAGAGCAAGTGACATTCTCAGAGCCAGCTTCACGCTCAGAGGAAGTGACGTAATCTCGTCATCATGGCTTTTGTGCCGTCAAGGTTTACTCGACGTCTCTGCAAGACAAACTTTAGAAATGATCCCTAAAAGTATGATCTTAACCTGACATTGCTGGATTTGAAAGACCTACGAAAAAGCAAGATTTGCATTCAAATGGTTTGAAAACATTTAAATATTAGTAAAAAGCAACAAGGATGATTAATGCACGATATACAGTGAAACGAAATATCTATTAAATACGTTAACGCACAATACGTTGCTATGTATTTCTTCTTTTAGTTTGACACATTTTAACGTTAGATAATGAAGGCGTGAGAATTTCTTCATTCACAAAATTGTTTTTAAAGAAAAAAATTCTTATGCAAGGGAGACAACTCTAGTCACTTCATGTGAGACAACTCGATACAGTTTAATTTTAGCGCGTGTCTTTTTATCTATCAACGTAAACACATTTTTTGCGACAAGTTTTTATCGGCTTAATTTACGAGGTGAATGAGTGGAACAGCGATACGTAACTCATACAGTTCCGAACTTAAATCTATATAATAAACAATATGACTCAAGTCGCGTTTGAACTGTAACTTTTTATTGATCACAAGCAGGGAAAAAAAGAAAATAACGAACGAACGGGAAAACATTTTAAAATATTTTATGTCATGTGTGCACATCCAATTCCGTAAAAAAAAAAAACGACACTGAAATATCATGTGTTCATTTGTGATTAATTTAATAAATTAAAGTCGACTATCGACGGTAGACTACCTATTGCTTGTGTTCTAGTTTTGAGAGAACATAATGTGTTGCTTATGAATATACTAGCTATATTCTGCGTTTTCATGTGAATTAGCAAGAGTTGATAAACTGTAAGTATTTTGATAAATCAACGGAGCAGGCAGTAAAATTAATTAATCACGGTGGCGCATGGAGTAAACTATCTTGAATCATAATTTAGATTTCAATTTTTACGAACCTCGTGTGGCAAATAAGATGAAAGGACGTGGTGATCATGTGACGCTTTCGCAGCAGCTTAAAAACATAACGGGACATGAGGACGAGACCACAATATCTAAACGAATTCGTTTCAAAAGTGCCTATTTTAATTTGAAATAGGAAGGACGAGTTCTTTTTCCAATCATGATATTTGAATGTTTTCGAAAACCACTCTGATTGTCACTTCCTCCTCCTGCACCTCACTTAAGGAGGAGAGGAACGATCCTCAACGACTCGTAAGAATGTCACAAGAGCAAGTGACATTCTCAGAGCCAGCTTCACGCTCAGAGGAAGTGACGTAATCTCGTCATCATGGCTTTTGTGCCGTCAAGGTTTACTCGACGTCTCTGCAAGACAAACTTTAGAAATGATCCCTAAAAGTATGATCTTAACCTGACATTGCTGGATTTGAAAGACCTACGAAAAAGCAAGATTTGCATTCAAATGGTTTGAAAACATTTAAATATTAGTAAAAAGCAACAAGGATGATTAATGCACGATATACAGTGAAACGAAATATCTATTAAATACGTTAACGCACAATACGTTGCTATGTATTTCTTCTTTTAGTTTGACACATTTTAACGTTAGATAATGAAGGCGTGAGAATTTCTTCATTCACAAAATTGTTTTTAAAGAAAAAAATTCTTATGCAAGGGAGACAACTCTAGTCACTTCATGTGAGACAACTCGATACAGCTTAATTTTAGCGCGTGTCTTTTTATCTATCAACGTAAACACATTTTTTGCGACAAGTTTTTATCGGCTTAATTTACGAGGTGAATGAGTGGAACAGCGATACGTAACTCATACAGTTCCGAACTTAAATCTATATAATAAACAATATGACTCAAGTCGCGTTTGAACTGTAACTTTTTATTGATCACAAGCAGGGAAAAAAAGAAAATAACGAACGAACGGGAAAACATTTTAAAATATTTTATGTCATGTGTGCACATCCAATTCCGTAAAAAAAAACAACAACACTGAAATATCATGTGTTCATTTGTGATTAATTTAATAAATTAAAGTCGACTATCGACGGTAGACTACCTATTGCTTGTGTTCTAGTTTTGAGAGAACATAATGTGTTGCTTATGAATATACTAGCTATATTCTGCGTTTTCATGTGAATTAGCAAGAGTTGATAAACTGTAAGTATTTTGATAAATCAACGGAGCAGGCAGTAAAATTAATTAATCACGGTGGCGCATGGAGTAAACTATCTTGAAGCATAATTTAGATTTCCATTTTTACGAACCTCGTGTGGCAAATAAGATGAAAGGACGTGGTGATCATGTGACGCTTTCGCAGCAGCTTAAAAACATAACGGGACATGAGGACGAGACCACAATATCTAAACGAATTCGTTTCAAAAGTGCCTATTTTAATTTGAAATAGGAAGGACGAGTTCTTTTTCCAATCATGATATTTGAATGTTTTCGAAAACCACTCTGATTGTCACTTCCTCCTCCTGCACCTCACTTAAGGAGGAGAGGAACGATCCTCAACGACTCGTAAGAATGTCACAAGAGCAAGTGACATTCTCAGAGCCAGCTTCACGCTCAGAGGAAGTGACGTAATCTCGTCATCATGGCTTTTGTGCCGTCAAGGTTTACTCGACGTCTCTGCAAGACAAACTTTAGAAATGATCCCTAAAAGTATGATCTTAACCTGACATTGCTGGATTTGAAAGACCTACGAAAAAGCAAGATTTGCATTCAAATGGTTTGAAAACATTTAAATATTAGTAAAAAGCAACAAGGATGATTAATGCACGATATACAGTGAAACGAAATATCTATTAAATACGTTAACGCACAATACGTTGCTATGTATTTCTTCTTTTAGTTTGACACATTTTAACGTTAGATAATGAAGGCGTGAGAATTTCTTCATTCACAAAATTGTTTTTAAAGAAAAAAATTCTTATGCAAGGGAGACAACTCTAGTCACTTCATGTGAGACAACTCGATACAGTTTAATTTTAGCGCGTGTCTTTTTATCTATCAACGTAAACACATTTTTTGCGACAAGTTTTTATCGGCTTAATTTACGAGGTGAATGAGTGGAACAGCGATACGTAACTCATACAGTTCCGAACTTAAATCTATATAATAAACAATATGACTCAAGTCGCGTTTGAACTGTAACTTTTTATTGATCACAAGCAGGGAAAAAAAGAAAATAACGAACGAACGGGAAAACATTTTAAAATATTTTATGTCATGTGTGCACATCCAATTCCGTAAAAAAAAACAACAACACTGAAATATCATGTGTTCATTTGTGATTAATTTAATAAATTAAAGTCGACTATCGACGGTAGACTACCTATTGCTTGTGTTCTAGTTTTGAGAGAACATAATGTGTTGCTTATGAATATACTAGCTATATTCTGCGTTTTCATGTGAATTAGCAAGAGTTGATAAACTGTAAGTATTTTGATAAATCAACGGAGCAGGCAGTAAAATTAATTAATCACGGTGGCGCATGGAGTAAACTATCTTGAAGCATAATTTAGATTTCAATTTTTACGAACCTCGTGTGGCAAATAAGATGAAAGGACGTGGTGATCATGTGACGCTTTCGCAGCAGCTTAAAAACATAACGGGACATGAGGACGAGACCACAATATCTAAACGAATTCGTTTCAAAAGTGCCTATTTTAATTTGAAATAGGAAGGACGAATTCTTTTTCCAATCATGATATTTGAATGTTTTCGAAAACCACTCTGATTGTCACTTCCTCCTCCTGCACCTCACTTAAGGAGGAGAGGAACGATCCTCAACGACTCGTAAGAATGTCACAAGAGCAAGTGACATTCTCAGAGCCAGCTTCACGCTCAGAGGAAGTGACGTAATCTCGTCATCATGGCTTTTGTGCCGTGAAGGTTTACTCGACGTCTCTGCAAGACAAACTTTAGAAATGATCCCTAAAAGTATGATCTTAACCTGACATTGCTGGATTTGAAAGACCTACGAAAAAGCAAGATTTGCATTCAAATGGTTTGAAAACATTTAAATATTAGTAAAAAGCAACAAGGATGATTAATGCACGATATACAGTGAAACGAAATATCTATTAAATACGTTAACGCACAATACGTTGCTATGTATTTCTTCTTTTAGTTTGACACATTTTAACGTTAGATAATGAAGGCGTGAGAATTTCTTCATTCACAAAATTGTTTTTAAAGAAAAAAATTCTTATGCAAGGGAGACAACTCTAGTCACTTCATGTGAGACAACTCGATACAGTTTAATTTTAGCGCGTGTCTTTTTATCTATCAACGTAAACACATTTTTGCGACAAGTTTTTATCGGCTTAATTTACGAGGTGAATGAGTGGAACAGCGATACGTAACTCATACAGTTCCGAACTTAAATCTATATAATAAACAATATGACTCAAGTCGCGTTTGAACTGTAACTTTTTATTGATCACAAGCAGGGAAAAAAAGAAAATAACGAACGAACGGGAAAACATTTTAAAATATTTTATGTCATGTGTGCACATCCAATTCCGTAAAAAAAAAAAAAACAACACTGAAATATCATGTGTTCATTTGTGATTAATTTAATAAATTAAAGTCGACTATCGACGGTAGACTACCTATTGCTTGTGTTCTAGTTTTGAGAGAACATAATGTGTTGCTTATGAATATACTAGCTATATTCTGCGTTTTCATGTGAATTAGCAAGAGTTGATAAACTGTAAGTATTTTGATAAATCAACGGAGCAGGCAGTAAAATTAATTAATCACGGTGGCGCATGGAGTAAACTATCTTGAAGCATAATTTAGATTTCCATTTTTACGAACCTCGTGTGGCAAATAAGATGAAAGGACGTGGTGATCATGTGACGCTTTCGCAGCAGCTTAAAAACATAACGGGACATGAGGACGAGACCACAATATCTAAACGAATTCGTTTCAAAAGTGCCTATTTTAATTTGAAATAGGAAGGACGAGTTCTTTTTCCAATCATGATATTTGAATGTTTTCGAAAACCACTCTGATTGTCACTTCCTCCTCCTGCACCTCACTTAAGGAGGAGAGGAACGATCCTCAACGACTCGTAAGAATGTCACAAGAGCAAGTGACATTCTCAGAGCCAGCTTCACGCTCAGAGGAAGTGACGTAATCTCGTCATCATGGCTTTTGTGCCGTCAAGGTTTACTCGACGTCTCTGCAAGACAAACTTTAGAAATGATCCCTAAAAGTATGATCTTAACCTGACATTGCTGGATTTGAAAGACCTACGAAAAAGCAAGATTTGCATTCAAATGGTTTGAAAACATTTAAATATTAGTAAAAAGCAACAAGGATGATTAATGCACGATATACAGTGAAACGAAATATCTATTAAATACGTTAACGCACAATACGTTGCTATGTATTTCTTCTTTTAGTTTGACACATTTTAACGTTAGATAATGAAGGCGTGAGAATTTCTTCATTCACAAAATTGTTTTTAAAGAAAAAAATTCTTATGCAAGGGAGACAACTCTAGTCACTTCATGTGAGATAACTCGATACAGTTTAATTTTAGCGCGTGTCTTTTTATCTATCAACGTAAACACATTTTTTGCGACAAGTTTTTATCGGCTTAATTTACGAGGTGAATGAGTGGAACAGCGATACGTAACTCATACAGTTCCGAACTTAAATCTATATAATAAACAATATGACTCAAGTCGCGTTTGAACTGTAACTTTTTATTGATCACAAGCAGGGAAAAAAAGAAAATAACGAACGAACGGGAAAACATTTTAAAATATTTTATGTCATGTGTGCACATCCAATTCCGTAAAAAAAAAACAACAACACTGAAATATCATGTGTTCATTTGTGATTAATTTAATAAATTAAAGTCGACTATCGACGGTAGACTACCTATTGCTTGTGTTCTAGTTTTGAGAGAACATAATGTGTTGCTTATGAATATACTAGCTATATTCTGCGTTTTCATGTGAATTAGCAAGAGTTGATAAACTGTAAGTATTTTGATAAATCAACGGAGCAGGCAGTAAAATTAATTAATCACGGTGGCGCATGGAGTAAACTATCTTGAAGCATAATTTAGATTTCCATTTTTACGAACCTCGTGTGGCAAATAAGATGAAAGGACGTGGTGATCATGTGACGCTTTCGCAGCAGCTTAAAAACATAACGGGACATGAGGACGAGACCACAATATCTAAACGAATTCGTTTCAAAAGTGCCTATTTTAATTTGAAATAGGAAGGACGAATTCTTTTTCCAATCATGATATTTGAATGTTTTCGAAAACCACTCTGATTGTCACTTCCTCCTCCTGCACCTCACTTAAGGAGGAGAGGAACGATCCTCAACGACTCGTAAGAATGTCACAAGAGCAAGTGACATTCTCAGAGCCAGCTTCACGCTCAGAGGAAGTGACGTAATCTCGTCATCATGGCTTTTGTGCCGTGAAGGTTTACTCGACGTCTCTGCAAGACAAACTTTAGAAATGATCCCTAAAAGTATGATCTAAACCTGACATTGCTGGATTTGAAAGACCTACGAAAAAGCAAGATTTGCATTCAAATGGTTTGAAAACATTTAAATATTAGTAAAAAGCAACAAGGATGATTAATGCACGATATACAGTGAAACGAAATATCTATTAAATACGTTAACGCACAATACGTTGCTATGTATTTCTTCTTTTAGTTTGACACATTTTAACGTTAGATAATGAAGGCGTGAGAATTTCTTCATTCACAAAATTGTTTTTAAAGAAAAAAATTCTTATGCAAGGGAGACAACTCTAGTCACTTCATGTGAGACAACTCGATACAGTTTAATTTTAGCGCGTGTCTTTTTATCTATCAACGTAAACACATTTTTTGCGACAAGTTTTTATCGGCTTAATTTACGAGGTGAATGAGTGGAACAGCGATACGTAACTCATACAGTTCCGAACTTAAATCTATATAATAAACAATATGACTCAAGTCGCGTTTGAACTGTAACTTTTTATTGATCACAAGCAGGGAAAAAAAGAAAATAACGAACGAACGGGAAAACATTTTAAAATATTTTATGTCATGTGTGCACATCCAATTCCGTAAAAAAAAAACAACAACACTGAAATATCATGTGTTCATTTGTGATTAATTTAATAAATTAAAGTCGACTATCGACGGTAGACTACCTATTGCTTGTGTTCTA
The DNA here is from genome assembly GCA_964017045.1 of Omphiscola glabra. Lineage (NCBI taxonomy): Eukaryota > Metazoa > Mollusca > Gastropoda > Lymnaeidae > Omphiscola > Omphiscola glabra. Next base: position 32,124,505 of record OZ024796.1, on the reverse strand, counting down.
GTTTTGAGAGAACATAATGTGTTGCTTATGAATATACTAGCTATATTCTGCGTTTTCATGTGAATTAGCAAGAGTTGATAAACTGTAAGTATTTTGATAAATCAACGGAGCAGGCAGTAAAATTAATTAATCACGGTGGCGCATGGAGTAAACTATCTTGAAGCATAATTTAGATTTCAATTTTTACGAACCTCGTGTGGCAAATAAGATGAAAGGACGTGGTGATCATGTGACGCTTTCGCAGCAGCTTAAAAACATAACGGGACATGAGGACGAGACCACAATATCTAAATGAATTCGTTTCAAAAGTGCCTATTTTAATTTGAAATAGGAAGGACGAATTCTTTTTCCAATCATGATATTTGAATGTTTTCGAAAACCACTCTGATTGTCACTTCCTCCTCCTGCACCTCACTTAAGGAGGAGAGGAACGATCCTCAACGACTCGTAAGAATGTCACAAGAGCAAGTGACATTCTCAGAGCCAGCTTCACGCTCAGAGGAAGTGACGTAATCTCGTCATCATGGCTTTTGTGCCGTCAAGGTTTACTCGACGTCTCTGCAAGACAAACTTTAGAAATGATCCCTAAAAGTATGATCTAAACCTGACATTGCTGGATTTGAAAGACCTACGAAAAAGCAAGATTTGCATTCAAATGGTTTGAAAACATTTAAATATTAGTAAAAAGCAACAAGGATGATTAATGCACGATATACAGTGAAACGAAATATCTATTAAATACGTTAACGCACAATACGTTGCTATGTATTTCTTCTTTTAGTTTGACACATTTTAACGTTAGATAATGAAGGCGTGAGAATTTCTTCATTCACAAAATTGTTTTTAAAGAAAAAAATTCTTATGCAAGGGAGACAACTCTAGTCACTTCATGTGAGACAACTCGATACAGTTTAATTTTAGCGCGTGTCTTTTTATCTATCAACGTAAACACATTTTTTGCGACAAGTTTTTATCGGCTTAATTTACGAGGTGAATGAGTGGAACAGCGATACGTAACTCATACAGTTCCGAACTTAAATCTATATAATAAACAATATGACTCAAGTCGCGTTTGAACTGTAACTTTTTATTGATCACAAGCAGGGAAAAAAAGAAAATAACGAACGAACGGGAAAACATTTTAAAATATTTTATGTCATGTGTGCACATCCAATTCCGTAAAAAAAAAAAAAACAACACTGAAATATCATGTGTTCATTTGTGATTAATTTAATAAATTAAAGTCGACTATCGACGGTAGACTACCTATTGCTTGTGTTCTAGTTTTGAGAGAACATAATGTGTTGCTTATGAATATACTAGCTATATTCTGCGTTTTCATGTGAATTAGCAAGAGTTGATAAACTGTAAGTATTTTGATAAATCAACGGAGCAGGCAGTAAAATTAATTAATCACGGTGGCGCATGGAGTAAACTATCTTGAATCATAATTTAGATTTCCATTTTTACGAACCTCGTGTGGCAAATAAGATGAAAGGACGTGGTGATCATGTGACGCTTTCGCAGCAGCTTAAAAACATAACGGGACATGAGGACGAGACCACAATATCTAAACGAATTCGTTTCAAAAGTGCCTATTTTAATTTGAAATAGGAAGGACGAGTTCTTTTTCCAATCATGATATTTGAATGTTTTCGAAAACCACTCTGATTGTCACTTCCTCCTCCTGCACCTCACTTAAGGAGGAGAGGAACGATCCTCAACGACTCGTAAGAATGTCACAAGAGCAAGTGACATTCTCAGAGCCAGCTTCACGCTCAGAGGAAGTGACGTAATCTCGTCATCATGGCTTTTGTGCCGTCAAGGTTTACTCGACGTCTCTGCAAGACAAACTTTAGAAATGATCCCTAAAAGTATGATCTTAACCTGACATTGCTGGATTTGAAAGACCTACGAAAAAGCAAGATTTGCATTCAAATGGTTTGAAAACATTTAAATATTATTAAAAAGCAACAAGGATGATTAATGCACGATATACAGTGAAACGAAATATCTATTAAATACGTTAACGCACAATACGTTGCTATGTATTTCTTCTTTTAGTTTGACACATTTTAACGTTAGATAATGAAGGTGTGAGAATTTCTTCATTCACAAAATTGTTTTTAAAGAAAAAAATTCTTATGCAAGGGAGACAACTCTAGTCACTTCATGTGAGACAACTCGATACAGTTTAATTTTAGCGCGTGTCTTTTTATCTATCAACGTAAACACATTTTTGCGACAAGTTTTTATCGGCTTAATTTACGAGGTGAATGAGTGGAACAGCGATACGTAACTCATACAGTTCCGAACTTAAATCTATATAATAAACAATATGACTCAAGTCGCGTTTGAACAGTAACTTTTTATTGATCACAAGCAGGGAAAAAAAGAAAATAACGAACGAACGGGAAAACATTTTAAAATATTTTATGTCATGTGTGCACATCCAATTCCGTAAAAAAAAAAAAACAACACTGAAATATCATGTGTTCATTTGTGATTAATTTAATAAATTAAAGTCGACTATCGACGGTAGACTACCTATTGCTTGTGTTTTAGTTTTGAGAGAACATAATGTGTTGCTTATGAATATACTAGCTATATTCTGCGTTTTCATGTGAATTAGCAAGAGTTGATAAACTGTAAGTATTTTGATAAATCAACGGAGCAGGCAGTAAAATTAATTAATCACGGTGGCGCATGGAGTAAACTATCTTGAATCATAATTTAGATTTCAATTTTTACGAACCTCGTGTGGCAAATAAGATGAAAGGACGTGGTGATCATGTGACGCTTTCGCAGCAGCTTAAAAACATAACGGGACATGAGGACGAGACCACAATATCTAAACGAATTCGTTTCAAAAGTGCCTATTTTAATTTGAAATAGGAAGGACGAGTTCTTTTTCCAATCATGATATTTGAATGTTTTCGAAAACCACTCTGATTGTCACTTCCTCCTCCTGCACCTCACTTAAGGAGGAGAGGAACGATCCTCAACGACTCGTAAGAATGTCACAAGAGCAAGTGACATTCTCAGAGCCAGCTTCACGCTCAGAGGAAGTGACGTAATCTCGTCATCATGGCTTTTGTGCCGTCAAGGTTTACTCGACATCTCTGCAAGACAAACTTTAGAAATGATCCCTAAAAGTATGATCTTAACCTGACATTGCTGGATTTGAAAGACCTACGAAAAAGCAAGATTTGCATTCAAATGGTTTGAAAACATTTAAATATTAGTAAAAAGCAACAAGGATGATTAATGCACGATATACAGTGAAACGAAATATCTATTAAATACGTTAACGCACAATACGTTGCTATGTATTTCTTCTTTTAGTTTGACACATTTTAACGTTAGATAATGAAGGCGTGAGAATTTCTTCATTCACAAAATTGTTTTTAAAGAAAAAAATTCTTATGCAAGGGAGACAACTCTAGTCACTTCATGTGAGACAACTCGATACAGTTTAATTTTAGCGCGTGTCTTTTTATCTATCAACGTAAACACATTTTTTGCGACAAGTTTTTATCGGCTTAATTTACGAGGTGAATGAGTGGAACAGCGATACGTAACTCATACAGTTCCGAACTTAAATCTATATAATAAACAATATGACTCAAGTCGCGTTTGAACTGTAACTTTTTATTGATCACAAGCAGGGAAAAAAAGAAAATAACGAACGAACGGGAAAACATTTTAAAATATTTTATGTCATGTGTGCACATCCAATTCCGTAAAAAAAAACAACAACACTGAAATATCATGTGTTCATTTGTGATTAATTTAATAAATTAAAGTCGACTATCGACGGTAGACTACCTATTGCTTGTGTTCTAGTTTTGAGAGAACATAATGTGTTGCTTATGAATATACTAGCTATATTCTGCGTTTTCATGTGAATTAGCAAGAGTTGATAAACTGTAAGTATTTTGATAAATCAACGGAGCAGGCAGTAAAATTAATTAATCACGGTGGCGCATGGAGTAAACTATCTTGAAGCATAATTTAGATTTCCATTTTTACGAACCTCGTGTGGCAAATAAGATGAAAGGACGTGGTGATCATGTGACGCTTTCGCAGCAGCTTAAAAACATAACGGGACATGAGGACGAGACCACAATATCTAAACGAATTCGTTTCAAAAGTGCCTATTTTAATTTGAAATAGGAAGGACGAGTTCTTTTTCCAATCATGATATTTGAATGTTTTCGAAAACCACTCTGATTGTCACTTCCTCCTCCTGCACCTCACTTAAGGAGGAGAGGAACGATCCTCAACGACTCGTAAGAATGTCACAAGAGCAAGTGACATTCTCAGAGCCAGCTTCACGCTCAGAGGAAGTGACGTAATCTCGTCATCATGGCTTTTGTGCCGTCAAGGTTTACTCGACGTCTCTGCAAGACAAACTTTAGAAATGATCCCTAAAAGTATGATCTTAACCTGACATTGCTGGATTTGAAAGACCTACGAAAAAGCAAGATTTGCATTCAAATGGTTTGAAAACATTTAAATATTAGTAAAAAGCAACAAGGATGATTAATGCACGATATACAGTGAAACGAAATATCTATTAAATACGTTAACGCACAATACGTTGCTATGTATTTCTTCTTTTAGTTTGACACATTTTAACGTTAGATAATGAAGGCGTGAGAATTTCTTCATTCACAAAATTGTTTTTAAAGAAAAAAATTCTTATGCAAGGGAGACAACTCTAGTCACTTCATGTGAGACAACTCGATACAGTTTAATTTTAGCGCGTGTCTTTTTATCTATCAACGTAAACACATTTTTTGCGACAAGTTTTTATCGGCTTAATTTACGAGGTGAATGAGTGGAACAGCGATACGTAACTCATACAGTTCCGAACTTAAATCTATATAATAAACAATATGACTCAAGTCGCGTTTGAACTGTAACTTTTTATTGATCACAAGCAGGGAAAAAAAGAAAATAACGAACGAACGGGAAAACATTTTAAAATATTTTATGTCATGTGTGCACATCCAATTCCGTAAAAAAAAAACAACAACACTGAAATATCATGTGTTCATTTGTGATTAATTTAATAAATTAAAGTCGACTATCGACGGTAGACTACCTATTGCTTGTGTTCTAGTTTTGAGAGAACATAATGTGTTGCTTATGAATATACTAGCTATATTCTGCGTTTTCATGTGAATTAGCAAGAGTTGATAAACTGTAAGTATTTTGATAAATCAACGGAGCAGGCAGTAAAATTAATTAATCACGGTGGCGCATGGAGTAAACTATCTTGAATCATAATTTAGATTTCAATTTTTACGAACCTCGTGTGGCAAATAAGATGAAAGGACGTGGTGATCATGTGACGCTTTCGCAGCAGCTTAAAAACATAACGGGACATGAGGACGAGACCACAATATCTAAACGAATTCGTTTCAAAAGTGCCTATTTTAATTTGAAATAGGAAGGACGAGTTCTTTTTCCAATCATGATATTTGAATGTTTTCGAAAACCACTCTGATTGTCACTTCCTCCTCCTGCACCTCACTTAAGGAGGAGAGGAACGATCCTCAACGACTCGTAAGAATGTCACAAGAGCAAGTGACATTCTCAGAGCCAGCTTCACGCTCAGAGGAAGTGACGTAATCTCGTCATCATGGCTTTTGTGCCGTCAAGGTTTACTCGACGTCTCTGCAAGACAAACTTTAGAAATGATCCCTAAAAGTATGATCTTAACCTGACATTGCTGGATTTGAAAGACCTACGAAAAAGCAAGATTTGCATTCAAATGGTTTGAAAACATTTAAATATTAGTAAAAAGCAACAAGGATGATTAATGCACGATATACAGTGAAACGAAATATCTATTAAATACGTTAACGCACAATACGTTGCTATGTATTTCTTCTTTTAGTTTGACACATTTTAACGTTAGATAATGAAGGCGTGAGAATTTCTTCATTCACAAAATTGTTTTTAAAGAAAAAAATTCTTATGCAAGGGAGACAACTCTAGTCACTTCATGTGAGACAACTCGATACAGTTTAATTTTAGCGCGTGTCTTTTTATCTATCAACGTAAACACATTTTTTGCGACAAGTTTTTATCGGCTTAATTTACGAGGTGAATGAGTGGAACAGCGATACGTAACTCATACAGTTCCGAACTTAAATCTATATAATAAACAATATGACTCAAGTCGCGTTTGAACTGTAACTTTTTATTGATCACAAGCAGGGAAAAAAAGAAAATAACGAACGAACGGGAAAACATTTTAAAATATTTTATGTCATGTGTGCACATCCAATTCCGTAAAAAAAAACAACAACACTGAAATATCATGTGTTCATTTGTGATTAATTTAATAAATTAAAGTCGACTATCGACGGTAGACTACCTATTGCTTGTGTTCTAGTTTTGAGAGAACATAATGTGTTGCTTATGAATATACTAGCTATATTCTGCGTTTTCATGTGAATTAGCAAGAGTTGATAAACTGTAAGTATTTTGATAAATCAACGGAGCAGGCAGTAAAATTAATTAATCACGGTGGCGCATGGAGTAAACTATCTTGAAGCATAATTTAGATTTCCATTTTTACGAACCTCGTGTGGCAAATAAGATGAAAGGACGTGGTGATCATGTGACGCTTTCGCAGCAGCTTAAAAACATAACGGGACATGAGGACGAGACCACAATATCTAAACGAATTCGTTTCAAAAGTGCCTATTTTAATTTGAAATAGGAAGGACGAGTTCTTTTTCCAATCATGATATTTGAATGTTTTCGAAAACCACTCTGATTGTCACTTCCTCCTCCTGCACCTCACTTAAGGAGGAGAGGAACGATCCTCAACGACTCGTAAGAATGTCACAAGAGCAAGTGACATTCTCAGAGCCAGCTTCACGCTCAGAGGAAGTGACGTAATCTCGTCATCATGGCTTTTGTGCCGTCAAGGTTTACTCGACGTCTCTGCAAGACAAACTTTAGAAATGATCCCTAAAAGTATGATCTTAACCTGACATTGCTGGATTTGAAAGACCTACGAAAAAGCAAGATTTGCATTCAAATGGTTTGAAAACATTTAAATATTAGTAAAAAGCAACAAGGATGATTAATGCACGATATACAGTGAAACGAAATATCTATTAAATACGTTAACGCACAATACGTTGCTATGTATTTCTTCTTTTAGTTTGACACATTTTAACGTTAGATAATGAAGGCGTGAGAATTTCTTCATTCACAAAATTGTTTTTAAAGAAAAAAATTCTTATGCAAGGGAGACAACTCTAGTCACTTCATGTGAGACAACTCGATACAGCTTAATTTTAGCGCGTGTCTTTTTATCTATCAACGTAAACACATTTTTTGCGACAAGTTTTTATCGGCTTAATTTACGAGGTGAATGAGTGGAACAGCGATACGTAACTCATACAGTTCCGAACTTAAATCTATATAATAAACAATATGACTCAAGTCGCGTTTGAACTGTAACTTTTTATTGATCACAAGCAGGGAAAAAAAGAAAATAACGAACGAACGGGAAAACATTTTAAAATATTTTATGTCATGTGTGCACATCCAATTCCGTAAAAAAAAACAACAACACTGAAATATCATGTGTTCATTTGTGATTAATTTAATAAATTAAAGTCGACTATCGACGGTAGACTACCTATTGCTTGTGTTCTAGTTTTGAGAGAACATAATGTGTTGCTTATGAATATACTAGCTATATTCTGCGTTTTCATGTGAATTAGCAAGAGTTGATAAACTGTAAGTATTTTGATAAATCAACGGAGCAGGCAGTAAAATTAATTAATCACGGTGGCGCATGGAGTAAACTATCTTGAAGCATAATTTAGATTTCCATTTTTACGAACCTCGTGTGGCAAATAAGATGAAAGGACGTGGTGATCATGTGACGCTTTCGCAGCAGCTTAAAAACATAACGGGACATGAGGACGAGACCACAATATCTAAACGAATTCGTTTCAAAAGTGCCTATTTTAATTTGAAATAGGAAGGACGAGTTCTTTTTCCAATCATGATATTTGAATGTTTTCGAAAACCACTCTGATTGTCAATTCCTCCTCCTGCACCTCACTTAAGGAGGAGAGGAACGATCCTCAACGACTCGTAAGAATGTCACAAGAGCAAGTGACATTCTCAGAGCCAGCTTCACGCTCAGAGGAAGTGACGTAATCTCGTCATCATGGCTTTTGTGCCGTCAAGGTTTACTCGACGTCTCTGCAAGACAAACTTTAGAAATGATCCCTAAAAGTATGATCTTAACCTGACATTGCTGGATTTGAAAGACCTACGAAAAAGCAAGATTTGCATTCAAATGGTTTGAAAACATTTAAATATTAGTAAAAAGCAACAAGGATGATTAATGCACGATATACAGTGAAACGAAATATCTATTAAATACGTTAACGCACAATACGTTGCTATGTATTTCTTCTTTTAGTTTGACACATTTTAACGTTAGATAATGAAGGCGTGAGAATTTCTTCATTCACAAAATTGTTTTTAAAGAAAAAAATTCTTATGCAAGGGAGACAACTCTAGTCACTTCATGTGAGACAACTCGATACAGTTTAATTTTAGCGCGTGTCTTTTTATCTATCAACGTAAACACATTTTTTGCGACAAGTTTTTATCGGCTTAATTTACGAGGTGAATGAGTGGAACAGCGATACGTAACTCATACAGTTCCGAACTTAAATCTATATAATAAACAATATGACTCAAGTCGCGTTTGAACTGTAACTTTTTATTGATCACAAGCAGGGAAAAAAAGAAAATAACGAACGAACGGGAAAACATTTTAAAATATTTTATGTCATGTGTGCACATCCAATTCCGTAAAAAAAAACAACAACACTGAAATATCATGTGTTCATTTGTGATTAATTTAATAAATTAAAGTCGACTATCGACGGTAGACTACCTATTGCTTGTGTTCTAGTTAGGAGAGAACATAATGTGTTGCTTATGAATATACTAGCTATATTCTGCGTTTTCATGTGAATTAGCAAGAGTTGATAAACTGTAAGTATTTTGATAAATCAACGGAGCAGGCAGTAAAATTAATTAATCACGGTGGCGCATGGAGTAAACTATCTTGAAGCATAATTTAGTTTTCAATTTTTACGAACCTCGTGTGGCAAATAAGATGAAAGGACGTGGTGATCATGTGACGCTTTCGCAGCAGCTTAAAAACATAACGGGACATGAGGACGAGACCACAATATCTAAACGAATTCGTTTCAAAAGTGCCTATTTTAATTTGAAATAGGAAGGACGAATTCTTTTTCCAATCATGATATTTGAATGTTTTCGAAAACCACTCTGATTGTCACTTCCTCCTCCTGCACCTCACTTAAGGAGGAGAGGAACGATCCTCAACGACTCGTAAGAATGTCACAAGAGCAAGTGACATTCTCAGAGCCAGCTTCACGCTCAGAGGAAGTGACGTAATCTCGTCATCATGGCTTTTGTGCCGTGAAGGTTTACTCGACGTCTCTGCAAGACAAACTTTAGAAATGATCCCTAAAAGTATGATCTTAACCTGACATTGCTGGATTTGAAAGACCTACGAAAAAGCAAGATTTGCATTCAAATGGTTTGAAAACATTTAAATATTAGTAAAAAGCAACAAGGATGATTAATGCACGATATACAGTGAAACGAAATATCTATTAAATACGTTAACGCACAATACGTTGCTATGTATTTCTTCTTTTAGTTTGACACATTTTAACGTTAGATAATGAAGGCGTGAGAATTTCTTCATTCACAAAATTGTTTTTAAAGAAAAAAATTCTTATGCAAGGGAGACAACTCTAGTCACTTCATGTGAGACAACTCGATACAGTTTAATTTTAGCGCGTGTCTTTTTATCTATCAACGTAAACACATTTTTGCGACAAGTTTTTATCGGCTTAATTTACGAGGTGAATGAGTGGAACAGCGATACGTAACTCATACAGTTCCGAACTTAAATCTATATAATAAACAATATGACTCAAGTCGCGTTTGAACTGTAACTTTTTATTGATCACAAGCAGGGAAAAAAAGAAAATAACGAACGAACGGGAAAACATTTTAAAATATTTTATGTCATGTGTGCACATCCAATTCCGTAAAAAAAAAAAAAACAACACTGAAATATCATGTGTTCATTTGTGATTAATTTAATAAATTAAAGTCGACTATCGACGGTAGACTACCTATTGCTTGTGTTCTAGTTTTGAGAGAACATAATGTGTTGCTTATGAATATACTAGCTATATTCTGCGTTTTCATGTGAATTAGCAAGAGTTGATAAACTGTAAGTATTTTGATAAATCAACGGAGCAGGCAGTAAAATTAATTAATCACGGTGGCGCATGGAGTAAACTATCTTGAAGCATAATTTAGATTTCCATTTTTACGAACCTCGTGTGGCAAATAAGATGAAAGGACGTGGTGATCATGTGACGCTTTCGCAGCAGCTTAAAAACATAACGGGACATGAGGACGAGACCACAATATCTAAACGAATTCGTTTCAAAAGTGCCTATTTTAATTTGAAATAGGAAGGACGAGTTCTTTTTCCAATCATGATATTTGAATGTTTTCGAAAACCACTCTGATTGTCACTTCCTCCTCCTGCACCTCACTTAAGGAGGAGAGGAACGATCCTCAACGACTCGTAAGAATGTCACAAGAGCAAGTGACATTCTCAGAGCCAGCTTCACGCTCAGAGGAAGTGACGTAATCTCGTCATCATGGCTTTTGTGCCGTGAAGGTTTACTCGACGTCTCTGCAAGACAAACTTTAGAAATGATCCCTAAAAGTATGATCTTAACCTGACATTGCTGGATTTGAAAGACCTACGAAAAAGCAAGATTTGCATTCAAATGGTTTGAAAACATTTAAATATTAGTAAAAAGCAACAAGGATGATTAATGCACGATATACAGTGAAACGAAATATCTATTAAATACGTTAACGCACAATACGTTGCTATGTATTTCTTCTTTTAGTTTGACACATTTTAACGTTAGATAATGAAGGCGTGAGAATTTCTTCATTCACAAAATTGTTTTTAAAGAAAAAAATTCTTATGCAAGGGAGACAACTCTAGTCACTTCATGTGAGACAACTCGATACAGTTTAATTTTAGCGCGTGTCTTTTTATCTATCAACGTAAACACATTTTTTGCGACAAGTTTTTATCGGCTTAATTTACGAGGTGAATGAGTGGAACAGCGATACGTAACTCATACAGTTCCGAACTTAAATCTATATAATAAACAATATGACTCAAGTCGCGTTTGAACTGTAACTTTTTATTGATCACAAGCAGGGAAAAAAAGAAAATAACGAACGAACGGGAAAACATTTTAAAATATTTTATGTCATGTGTGCACATCCAATTCCGTAAAAAAAAACAACAACACTGAAATATCATGTGTTCATTTGTGATTAATTTAATAAATTAAAGTCGACTATCGACGGTAGACTACCTATTGCTTGTGTTCTAGTTAGGAGAGAACATAATGTGTTGCTTATGAATATACTAGCTATATTCTGCGTTTTCATGTGAATTAGCAAGAGTTGATAAACTGTAAGTATTTTGATAAATCAACGGAGCAGGCAGTAAAATTAATTAATCACGGTGGCGCATGGAGTAAACTATCTTGAAGCATAATTTAGATTTCCATTTTTACGAACCTCGTGTGGCAAATAAGATGAAAGGACGTGGTGATCATGTGACGCTTTCGCAGCAGCTTAAAAACGTAACGGGACATGAGGACGAGACCACAATATCTAAACGAATTCGTTTCAAAAGTGCCAATTTTAATTTGAAATAGGAAGGACGAGTTCTTTTTCCAATCATGATATTTGAATGTTTTCGAAAACCACTCTGATTGTCACTTCCTCCTCCTGCACCTCACTTAAGGAGGAGAGGAACGATCCTCAACGACTCGTAAGAATGTCACAAGAGCAAGTGACATTCTCAGAGCCAGCTTCACGCTCAGAGGAAGTGACGTAATCTCGTCATCATGGCTTTTGTGCCGTCAAGGTTTACTCGACGTCTCTGCAAGACAAACTTTAGAAATGATCCCTAAAAGTATGATCTTAACCTGACATTGCTGGATTTGAAAGACCTACGAAAAAGCAAGATTTGCATTCAAATGGTTTGAAAACATTTAAATATTAGTAAAAAGCAACAAGGATGATTAATGCACGATATACAGTGAAACGAAATATCTATTAAATACGTTAACGCACAATACGTTGCTATGTATTTCTTCTTTTAGTTTGACACATTTTAACGTTAGATAATGAAGGCGTGAGAATTTCTTCATTCACAAAATTGTTTTTAAAGAAAAAAATTCTTATGCAAGGGAGACAACTCTAGTCACTTCATGTGAGACAACTCGATACAGTTTAATTTTAGCGCGTGTCTTTTTATCTATCAACGTAAACACATTTTTGCGACAAGTTTTTATCGGCTTAATTTACGAGGTGAATGAGTGGAACAGCGATACGTAACTCATACAGTTCCGAACTTAAATCTATATAATAAACAATATGACTCAAGTCGCGTTTGAACTGTAACTTTTTATTGATCACAAGCAGGGAAAAAAAGAAAATAACGAACGAACGGGAAAACATTTTAAAATATTTTATGTCATGTGTGCACATCCAATTCCGTAAAAAAAAAAAAAACAACACTGAAATATCATGTGTTCATTTGTGATTAATTTAATAAATTAAAGTCGACTATCGACGGTAGACTACCTATTGCTTGTGTTCTAGTTTTGAGAGAACATAATGTGTTGCTTATGAATATACTAGCTATATTCTGCGTTTTCATGTGAATTAGCAAGAGTTGATAAACTGTAAGTATTTTGATAAATCAACGGAGCAGGCAGTAAAATTAATTAATCACGGTGGCGCATGGAGTAAACTATCTTGAATCATAATTTAGATTTCAATTTTTACGAACCTCGTGTGGCAAATAAGATGAAAGGACGTGGTGATCATGTGACGCTTTCGCAGCAGCTTAAAAACATAACGGGACATGAGGACGAGACCACAATATCTAAACGAATTCGTTTCAAAAGTGCCTATTTTAATTTGAAATAGGAAGGACGAGTTCTTTTTCCAATCATGATATTTGAATGTTTTCGAAAACCACTCTGATTGTCACTTCCTCCTCCTGCACCTCACTTAAGGAGGAGAGGAACGATCCTCAACGACTCGTAAGAATGTCACAAGAGCAAGTGACATTCTCAGAGCCAGCTTCACGCTCAGAGGAAGTGACGTAATCTCGTCATCATGGCTTTTGTGCCGTCAAGGTTTACTCGACGTCTCTGCAAGACAAACTTTAGAATTTTTTTATTTAAAAAAAAAAAAAAAAAAAGTGGGTAGCGGCGGAAACCTCGAAATTCTCTCATTGACTTCCGCAGCCGCCCTTTTGCGTTGACGTAGAGTTTAATTTTATTCTTATGTTACATTTACATTTACCACAATTTTTATATTTTTTTATTTTTTTTTTTATAAATATTAAATAATTCAAAATGGAAAGAAGAGAGTTTTTTTTTTTTTTTTTTGGAAAAAATTTTGGTGATGTGGACAATGACGGAGTTAGGACAAACAAATATTTACTGTTATTTATCATAGTGGAATGTGTGAAGCCCCATGGAATGAAATGTGGAAATGATTGGGACGATAAGTGGCATGGTGTGAAATGGCAAGCAAGATAAAAACAAAAAGATGACATGAAAAATGAACACGATGATGGCTTCCTCCCTTTTGACTTTTCCGTGTCCTTGTTAGTCGTTTCTTTTCTGTAAGAAAAAGATGACATTTTGAACGTAGACACTGTCCAGAGTCTGTGACGCCGTTTTATTTACAAAGTATAAAATTTATTTACAAATTTATATTAAAAACACATGTGTCAGGGGATGGGGAGCAGGAGATGGGAGGGGGGAGGAAGGGGGGGATAGGGTGAGGGTATCGTAAGGGATTATAGCATAGTACTATTTAATATCTTTTAGTTGAAAATTTAAGGTTAATTAAGTCTTAATTTAGTAGGATTTGATTTTTAGGTTTGATCTATTAGGATTTGTATTTTTGCTCTAAATAATGTTTCTAGCAATGTTTCTGTGTACACATGTTTGTGAAAATTGGCGTTTTGTCTGCACTGCCAAATGTGTTGTCTGTATTCAGCCAACAGTCGGAGGCTGATTGCATGTTGGGCCTTATTAATAGATTTCGGGATAGTGTTTAGTGTAATCGATTTATCTATGTTTACCGGGTGGGTTGTTCCTGCTTTTAGGAGTACTGTTAGTGTGGCTTTAGCTGTTTGTATTATTTTACAATCCATAAACAAATGTTGTTCTGTTTCTACTAACATGTATCCGCAGAGTGGACATCTTGGTCTTTGAATCCTATGATGTTCAAGTCTTTCGGATGTTGGTGTCATGTTGTATAGGAGACGGAAAGTTATTTCCCTAGCTCTAGGTTCTATTTCTTTTATGTGTAGATTATTAAAAGTGTCTCCTATCTGTTTAGTGTTGAAACGTTTCAACCACTTGATCCTCTCCGAATGAGGTGTTTTCCTTTTATCTCTCAAGTGGCTGTAAATTTCTTTGTTTGTTTTATGTACCAGTGCTTCGTTATCTTGGATGGCTCGTGTGCATGCCTGGTAGAAAGGGGGGAGCCTTGCCCACAGGTAGTGTGGTGTGTTGTTGATGAGTGTGAGACGTGTCAGCTTAATCCCTATATAGTAGTGTGTTAGTGCGTATTCTTTATGGTCTTTTATAGCCTGGCCTATATATTTAATTCTCATTGCTTTAATTTTAGTTTCTATGTCCTGAAGATTAATTCGTCCTTCTAATTTAGTTTACATAAGTGTTGAGTGTTTGATGTTCCATTTTGTGTTTTTAAAGATAAATTTCCTTATTCTCTGGTTAATAGTTTTTAGTATATCCGGAGGTATGTTAAAAACGTTACCTACATAGACTAACTTTGGTATGATTAGTGTGTTTACGAGTGTGCTACGTCCGAATATAGTTTTTGTTGAGTATTGGAATCTTTCTATTATAAAATCGATGTTTTAAATTATTTTGTCCCACGTTCCTTTATGTACTTCCTCCGGATTGTTTGTGAAGGTTAGTCCGTATATGAGAAGTTCTTTTTTACCTGTTAGATTGAGAGGGTAATCTAATTTGTCTGTTAATTTACCTATCCCCATAATTTCTGATTTATTTATATTGATTTTAGAGCCGCTACCCTGGCCGAATTCGTTAAACGTTTCTATTATTTTTATGATTGATTTGTTATTTTTAGGGAAGAGTGTTGTGTCGTCAGCGTAGGCGAGCAGTTTCCTTTCTCCTCTATTTGGTATGCTTATTCCTTCTATTTGAGGGTCCTTCCTAATCTTTTCCAGCACTGGCTCCATTGCCAGGATATATAGGTATGGTGATAGAGGGCATCCTTGTCTGACCGATCTCTGTATCTCAATTCCTTCTGATAGTGTGTTGTTTATTAAAAGTTTACTAATGGGGTTTTTGTATAGTATTTTAACCCAATCGCACACATAGGATCCTATGTTGTTTTGTTTGAGTATTTTGTGTAAGTATGTGTGTGATACTCTGTCAAAGGCTTTCTCCTGATCAAGTGCCAAGATACTTGCCTGTATGTTTTTGTCTTTGGCGTAGTTAATTATATCTCTAATAAAATGATTATGGTTGTTTATATTTCTGTCTTTAATGCTACACTGTTGGTCTGGGTGCACTAATTCTTTTAGATAGGGCTTAATCTTATTTGCTATCGCTTTAGTTAATATTTTGTAGTCTGTGTTTAGTAGAGATATAGGTCTGTAATTTTTAGGTTGTGTTTTGTCTGTTTTCTTTTTGCGTATTAGTTTGATGTACGATTCTCCCATATTGGGTGGCAGTTCTTTGTTGTCGTACGACTCGCTTATCACCGCGTGTAGGAGTGTGGTCAGCTGTGACGCGAAGTGTTTGTAGAACTCTGTCGTCAGCCCGTCTGTTCCGGGGGATTTCTCATTGTTCATCCCGTCTAGCGCCGTCTTGACATCGGTGACCTCTATTGGTTTATTAAGCTCTGCCATCTGGGCGTCCTCCAGGGTCTTTGTGTACGCGGCGTATTTGTCTTGCATGTCTGGGTTTGTTTGTTCGTATTTATATAATTGTGTGTAATAGTCTCTGAATGTGGTGACAATCCCATCGTTGTTATCGTGGAGTGTTCCTTTGTCGTCCTCGATAACTTTGATGTGATTGCTACGTTGTATGTTTTCTTCCACGGTTAGGAAATGTTTAGTGGGGACTTCTAGGTTATCTATAAGTGTTCGGCTTCTCACTTGAGCGCCGTTGTATTTGTACTGTTGTATGGTGTCCAATTCTTTTTCTAACTCTATAATTTCGGGATCGGTCACTTTCATAATCGGTATGATGAGTTTCAGTTCTTTCTCTCGGTCCTTCCTCTCCTTTTGTATTTTTGCCGCAATTGTCTGTGTGACTCCTTTGACTGTTGATTTGAAGAGTTCCAAGTGTCTGCCTATGTCTTGGGTTGGTATTGTGGCTGTATATTGTTTGATAATGTGTTGTATTATGTCTAGATAGTGTGGATTCTCTAAGAGGGTATTGTTGAACTTCCAATGTGGTGAGCGTCCTCTTGGTAGGTCGTTGGATCCGTGTATTTGTACTTTGACCGCCTTGTGGTCTATGTATTTAAGTGTGTCCGCAATGTGTGTAGCTCTATATATTGTTGTTGATTTTGGTGCGTATAGTCTATCTAACCTAGCGCTGGATGTCCCTGTGTTGCCTGTGTGTGTTTTGTCTTGGCCTTGGGGGTGTTTTTCCCTGTACGCGTCGGTTAGGTTAAATGTCTCTGTGATGTATTGTATGATTTCTGTCTGAATGTTTTCTTCCACTATTCTATCAAGTTTTGCTCTGTTGGGATTAGTGGAGTCTAAACTGTCATTAATATAGTTGAAGTCTCCTCCTATTATAAGTTCTGCACGCTGGTGTATGTGTGCTAAGAATTGTGGTAGTTTTGTGTAGAACGGTTGTCCCCTGTTCTTGTCTGCTGGTGCGTATATGTTGACTAGTGTGTAGTTTTGGTGGTTGTTTGTAATCTTGACTGTTGTTATTCGTCCTTCGTTGTCCTTTCCTTTGGATGTTGTTTCCCATCTGTCCGACGTTTGTATGATTGCCGTACCTCCGCCTAGGTGTGAGCTATTGCTATAGTGGGAGTGTTTGTAGTTGAAGCCTATCTTGGTGATGAAAGTGTTTGCTTCGTGTTCTGTTTTAATGTTTATTTCTTGTAAAAATAGAAAATCTGGCTTATGATCTTTAACTATTTTAATGATGCAGTCTCCCTTATTTCTGCATCCCCTAATGTTGAGGGAGATTATTGTCAGTGTGTTGTCAGCCATTTTTAGTGTTGGAAAGTGTTGGAGTTTTAAGTTGTTAATGGGAATTATTTGTTGAAATTTTTAGAAAGAGTGTTCTTGATCTTCTTCCTTGCCTGTTCCATCGTCAGCTGACTGTTCTGGCGTTTGTAGGATAGCTTTTCGGCCGGTGAGGACGATCTACTTCTTCTTCTTCTTACTTATTCAAAGGATTCGTCTTCCTACGTATTTTCTTCCTCTTCTTCGTGGTTATCCCTACCTCTCGTTTCTTCTTCCTTCTCTTCCTGTTCTTTTTCCTCCGTTTGAGCTGGTTTGCGTCTCGTTTCTTTGCTCTTCGTTTCCTGTTTGTTTCCTTTTTGAGGGCTCTTCTGTGTCCTTTCATCTTTTTTTTCTGCTACTTCTACCACCTTCGCCGCCGGGGGGATCACTTTACCTGTCGTTGCTGACGCGTAGCTCTTTGCTGTTGATTTGGCTGGTGGTGGTGGATTTGTCGGTTCTGCATTCGGGGCTCTTTTTTTTATCTTCTCACACTGGTTGGACCAGTGGTCCACGCCCTCGCAGTGGAAGCACTGCACCCTCCTTCCTGGGACATGAACCCATATCTTGTGTTTCTGGTAAACACCGGCGTTCACCAGAATATAATGGGGAATCTCTTTCCCCGGGGTAAGATGCAACGCCCACTTGGAGGCGTTTTGGGGGTGTCTGGTCACCTTGAAAGGGGTGTTGGGAGCCGCCAGATGTTCGGCGATTTCCTTCACCCCTTCCTCCCCCAACATGATGGGTACCCAGGACAGGTAAATCTTCATGTTCATCTTGTCCTCATGGACAAGCGCTCCTACAAACCCATGGGTCTCAATGCCCCCAATGAGGGCATTATGGAGGCGGGCATGGTGCTCCGCCTTCGATTCTTTTTTCAGAGTGAGGTACCACCTGGTGGGCGCCTCCAGGTTGTACAGCAACTCCACATGTTCCCACTTTAGTCTAAATTTGGAATTGAGTTCCTTCATGATTATTTCCGTGTTTATGTAGTAGGCCGTAGGCCCAGAGAGAATTATGGACTTTTAGGTTAAGGACGGTGGTGGCCATCTTTAATAGCTTTTATTTATTTTGGGGATTTTAAAAGGGTATATTCTGGGGGGGGGGGGGGCGGGTAATCTGTTGTGAAATTTAAATTAGGGATTTGAATAAGTTGGTTTGAAAGGGGGGGGGGGTGGTTTATTGTGGGATTTAAAATGCGAATTTGTAAACTTTATATTGGTAGATTGAGGGGGGATAGTCTGTCAGAGTTGGTTTGATTTTTTTTAACTATGCTGTTTTAGCGTTTCTACACATACCTTGTACTGTAACAGTCTCGGGTCTGCCTAGATCATCGACAATGTGATTCTGCGCAGTGCGGGAACGAGCGATCTGGAGTGAATGCGATTCTGGGAGCTGAGCTGAGTTGAGTTTAGCAATGATCCCTAAAAGTATCATCTTAACCTGACATTGCTGGATTTGAAAGACCTACGAAAAAGCAAGATTTGCATTCAATTGGTTTGAAAACATTTAAATATTAGTAAAAAGCAACAAGGATGATTAATGCACGATATACAGTGAAACGAAATATCTATTAAATACGTTAACGCACAATACGTTGCTATGTATTTCTTCTGTTAGTTTGACACATTTTAACGTTAGATAATGAAGGCGTGAGAATTTCTTCATTCACAAAATTGTTTTTAAAGAAAAAATTCTTATGCAAGGGAGACAACTCTAGTCACTTCATGTGAGACAACTCGATACAGTTTAATTTTAGCGCGTGTCTTTTTATCTATCAACGTAAACACATTTTTTGCGACAAGTTTTTATCGGCTTAATTTACGAGGTGAATGAGTGGAACAGCGATACGTAACTCATACAGTTCAGAACTTAAATCTATATAATAAACAATATGACTCAAGTCGCGTTTGAACTGTAACTTTTTATTGATCACAAGCAGGGAAAAAAAGAAAATAACGAACGAACGGGAAAACATTTTAAAATATTTTATGTCATGTGTGCACATCCAATTCCGTAAAAAAAACAACAACACTGAAATATCATGTGTTCATTTGTGATTAATTTATAAGGTAAATAAATTAATTAATATATATTAATGTGTGCTGATATATTTTAATAAATCATAAAGTTGTTAGAAAAACATTTTATAACATATTTACTTTGTTATTCAACAAATAAAAATGATTTCAGACTAAAATCTTACAATTCAGAATCAATTAAAGGGTTGTAAAAGACTAAATATCCTTACTTGTGGAATACAAATGTGACAATTTGTCATTATAGTATTGTTTCTAGCTGCTATCCTCTTCCCATGAGCAGCCACGTGTTGCACTATCGTAATAATAGGCATAGAAGTCAATTTATCATTTTCATCTTGCGAACACACATTATATAAATCTTATATAGTTAAAAGTCAAAAAATTATAGGACTATTTAAATTTATAAAAATTTTAATATAATAACCGGTCATTTTTTAAGATTAAAATTTTAATAGAGAAAACATGACTGTTGACGTCAATTAATCTCAATTCCTTCCTTCCGCTGTCAACAATTCCCAAACATTTCCATTTTACCCCCTATTTTATTGACATAATTAATGGACGCCCATAAAGATTGGTTAATTGTAAATTCAGAGCAATTTTTTCCAATAATTTCTATACTCTGCACCCCCCTACGCATTATTTCCCTATTCTGTACTCTGCACCATCTACGTATTGTTTCTCTATTCTGTACTCTCCACCCCTTACGCATTGTTTCTCTATTCTGTACTCTCCCCCTCTACCCACTATTTCCTTATTCTTATTCTCCACCCCATAATTATTGTTTCTCCATTCTCTTCTCTCATCCTCTACGCATTGTTTCTCTACTCTGTTCTATACACCCCTACACATTGTTTCTCTTTTCTGTACTCTATACCCCTACCAAAAGAAGGCCGTAACATTTGGGGGCCCGTCCAAAGCTGATGATTTTGTTACAAAACCTGTTGGAGTCAATGTACTGTGCCTGCCGGCCCGGAGATGTAGCCTGTATTCATATACACCAGAAGATTGTGCGTCTTGTCTTTCCCTTAAAAAATAATATTAAAAAAAATTTCATTGTTTTTTCAGATCTTTGTTCTGAGTCTGCACACCGAACAAAACTGGGTCATGGGCCGTCCTTTCCTTTAGGGCAAGTGTGCTTCTGTGAGCCTTTCCCCAAGCGTGGTAAAGGAAGGTATTGTCATTTTAGTAATTCTGCAACTGCTGTTTTGTAAGTCTTTGTTATTAAATGGACGACAGTGTTTCCTCTGTGGACGGGTTTTTGTACAACACCGGGTCCTCAAAATACTATTTTTAAATGTGATTTATCTAAGGGAAAAGGAAACAGGAATGAATTTTCAAACAAATGTCTTAACTCAAAAAGTTTATTTGGAATTTCTAACTACTATAAATTTCTTCATTTAAATTACAAAATAGTGAACTCTTGGCGCCTTTGATAAGACTAATTTATATATTCCCCTCTTAGCCCCACCAAAAAAGAAAATCCATGGATTGTTTTCAAATTGACATTTTATCAAAAGAAACTTTTTTTCTAAAACTAGTACCAAAAAAATTGAATTGATTTGAAAATCGAAAAACATATTTAAAACACTGGACAAATGGTCTTCCCGCAACATTTTGAAGGTAAATTGAAATGCAAAAAAAAAAAAATGTTTCAGTATTCATTCACAGTATTGGCAGCATAATTCCCCTAGAAACATGAGGCCGCCTAGAAGCGCGAGGTTCATAAGAAGCGTGAGACCCTGATAGGCATGAGGCACCTTAGAGCATGAGGCCCCCTAGAGGCGCGAGGCCCTGGGCAAGTGCACTTGCCTTAAGACGGCACTGTATAATATGGCATTGTCTTGGCAATGATCCTAACTTCAGAGCCTTAAAATAAACTTCTTTTTTGTTGAGTAAATGTAAAGCTTCATACAAATCAGTTTTTCATGTATGTAATAAGCAAATTTTAACGTACGACACTTTTAGATACTCTTTAAAAGTATTCTTTTGAGGCATGAAAAAGTGGATTGGCCATTGTTAAAGTTACCTACATTTATGACCTTGGTTTTGTATTAAGAACTTCTAAGAATAAAAGAACAAACATACAAAGATTGAAAAAATCAAAATTCTTTAAATCTGGAATCGATCACTATCTCTAAAGTTGACAGAAATATATCAAAAAGTTGACAGGATTATCTCAAAATGTTGTCAGCATTACCAACAAAAGTTAACAGGATTATCTAAAGTTATCAGGATTATCTCAACAAGTCATCAGAATTATCTCAAAGAGTTCACAGAATTATCTGAAAAAGTTGACAGGATTTAATCAGAACTTAGTCTATACAAAATAGAACACATGGGAAAATAAAGCATCTTTAATAAACAAAAAATTATGATAAATTCTCCTGGTAGGCTTACAACGAGCAACCAACTTGTACTTTGTGGGTAATCCAGTAGTTGGTTAGATCTTAACTTTGACGTCGTCAACATGTCCTTCAATGATTAAAAGGTTATTTTCTTTAGCAGGAACCGTTCGCTGGTGGAACACCTTGATTTGAACGTTATTGAGTTTAACCTGAAAAACAAGTGCTACGTTAGTTTTTGACAGTTATAAGTACTATCATCCTAATGTTAATGTAACATTATCATCCGGAATATCTGAAAGAACTGATTCATAAACACGCATCCTTAAAGAAACTGAGGTCTTCTACCCAGTCCTTACTTACAATTCCCAGTGTGGATGAACACAGAAAAAAGTCTCACGGAGGGCGCTCTTTTGAAGCGATAGCGCCAAAATTATGGAATAGTTTGCCTCAATCTTTGAGGGGTATTGAAAAGGATAAAACATCATTTAAGAAACATTGTAAAACGTTTTGTTTAAATAGATTTATGAAACCCAGAGCGCAGTGAGCATACTAAACTAAAATGGATACCAGCGCTATATAAATATCCAATCAATCAGTCAATCCTAATTTCGATTTAACATTATCATCATAATTTCAATGTAACATTATCATCCTAATGTTATTGTAAGAGTACACAAATGGTATAAATTTCATTTAAAAATAAAATTAATAGAAATGCTGCAAAATAAAAACGTAATAATCAAAAGTAATTAGAATCAAGACACTAACAACAAAATCAATTCAACAAGTTTTTTCAGATGAAAATTTTATTTTTGTAATAATAGCAACACAAATTGTTAAATCCTATGAGGTTGAATTTTTATTTATTTGTTAACCTAGGTGATGGTATGGATTTTTTTTCCTTTCATTTATGTTAGCGCTTTAAATGAATCTTTTAATGTGAAGCACAATTTAAAAGGATTTTTACCTTTTTTTTTTTCTTTAAAATTTACCCTAAAGCACACAAGCACTATTGACATTGATAACTAGAAACTGTACCACACATAAGCTCTCTTGAACAGTAATTGTGATCTCAAAGTGTGTGCCGACAGCAAGGTTCAAGCTTTCCTTGACTATCTCTTCTTTTCCCCATGAGCCATTCCTCCAGCTGTTACAGACAATCCTATTTGAGACATTGCCGCTAAATCTTACGTCAAAATGGAAAGGAACATCATTGTGAGGGATCTTAGCCTCGGCAATGTTGATGTTGAACCTGGTCATTGAATGAGATGATTGAGTGGTTTATAAAATAGAATTCTCGCAAGCAAAGAGTATTTAAGTTAATTGGCTATGCCCCATACAGTTATTCAGGAAATTTACTTCCAAACATTTGTGTATTACCTGAAGCAAATAAACAAACAAATATTGATTTTTTTCTGGAAGCTGACCCACGACATTCGCATCTTAAACAAAACGCCATAACCAATAACGCTAACAAGATGTTACGCCTGCAGGAGAATTTCTTCAAAGTTATTGTTATTTCTTCATGATCTTGGCTAAAGTATTGCAAGAGTTATGCACACACAAAAACAATTTGATGGAAGTGGGCAAAACTTTGTTAAAATGTGGGCCAGAAAAAAAGCGCCACTTTTCTATTGGCTTTAAATCTATGAAGTAATGATATAATCATTACCTTTAGGCGCCATATGCCGGTTTGCCAGAAATGTGAATTTCCCTTCCTATCAGTGACCCGTCAGGGATTTTGGAAACATATTGAGTTTTCTGGTAGGGAAAGAGAGGCATTGAAATCGATGGACAACATACACATTGTGTATCTATAGTTAGACACAGCTTTGAAACGTAAAAGGTCATTTAAATATATATTATTTGAATGGTTCACTGAAGAATCCCTTTTGCCGACATGTTCGTTGTTTTTTGTTTTGTTTTTGTTTTGTCTTTGGTGTTCAATTTGATCAAGTTTGGAGGAAATGTCATTTTATTGAGTCAATATTTTTTTTTGTTATGCTAGATATGTTTATGTTATGCTAGATATGTTTATGTTATGCTAGATATGTTTATGCTATGCTAGATATGTTTATGTTATGCTAGATATGTTTATGCTATGCTGCATATGTTTATGTTATGCTAGATATGTTTATGTTATGCTAGATATGTTTATGTTATGCTAGATATGTTTATGTTATGCTAGATATGTTTATGCTATGCTAGATATGTTTATGTTATGCTAGATATGTTTATGTTATGCTAGATATGTTTATGTTATGCTAGATATGTTTATGTTATGCTAGATGTGTTTAGATATGTTTATAATTGCTTTATTAACATTTTACTTTCTAATAAGTCCCTCTTTTATTTTCTAAGTTTTACGGTGTTTGTAATTTAAAAAAAAATCCCCTATTTGTTTCAAAATAAAAAAAACATTTTCTTTTTATGGCTTCCAATACTTAGTAAAACAATTAATTCCTAGGAGGAGCAAGAGCTGGTCAAGCAATTCTTTTGGGGCGCGAGACTTACTGTGGTCAAACACGTTGTAGATGCTGCAGACAATAGAATTGTTTAGGACTTACTGTGGTCAAACAAGTTGTAGATGCTGCAGACAATAGAATTGTTTAGGACTTACTGTGGTCAAACAAGTTGTAGATGCTGCAGACAATAGAATTGTTTAGGACTTACTGTAGTCAAACACGTTGTAGATGCTGCAGACAATAGAATTGTTTAGGACTTACTGTGGTCAAACAAGTTGTAGATGCTGCAGACAATAGAATTGTTTAGGACTTACTGTAGTCAAACACGTTGTAGATGCTGCAGACAATAGAATTGTTTAGGACTTACTGTAGTCAAACACGTTGTAGATGCTGCAGACAATAGAATTGTTTAGGACTTACTGTGGTCAAACAAGTTGTAGATGCTGCAGACAATAGAATTGTTTAGGACTTACTGTGGTCAAACAAGTTGTAGATGCTGCAGACAATAGAATTGTTTAGGACTTACTGTAGTCAAACACGTTGTAGATGCTGCAGACAATAGAATTGTTTAGGACTTACTGTAGTCAAACACGTTGTAGATGCTGCAGACAATAGAATTGTTTAGGACTTACTGTAGTCAAACACGTTGTAGATGCTGCAGACAATAGAATTGTTTAGGACTTACTGTGGTCAAACAAGTTGTAGATGCTGCAGACAATAGAATTGTTTAGGACTTACTGTAGTCAAACACGTTGTAGATGCTGCAGACAATAGAATTGTTTAGGACTTACTGTAGTCAAACACGTTGTAGATGCTGCAGACAATAGAATTGTTTAGGACTTACTGTGGTCAAACAAGTTGTAGATGCTGCAGACAATAGAATTGTTTAGGACTTACTGTGGTCAAACAAGTTGTAGATGCTGCAGACAATAGAATTGTTTAGGACTTACTGTAGTCAAACACGTTGTAGATGCTGCAGACAATAGAATTGTTTAGGACTTACTGTAGTCAAACACGTTGTAGATGCTGCAGACAATAGAATTGTTTAGGACTTACTGTAGTCAAACACGTTGTAGATGCTGCAGACAATAGAATTGTTTAGGACTTACTGTAGTCAAACACGTTGTAGATACTGCAGACAATAGAATTGTTTAGGACTTACTGTAGTCAAACAAGTTGTAGATACTGCAGACAATAGAATTGTTTAGGACTTACTGTGGTCAAACAAGTTGTAGATGCTGCAGACAATAGAATTGTTTAGGATTTACTATAGTGAAACAAGTTGTAGATGCTGCAGACAATAGAATTGTTTAGGACTTACTGTGGTCAAACAAGTTGTAGATGCTGCAGACAATAGAATTGTTTAGGACTTACTGTAGTCAAACAAGTTGTAGATGCTGCAGACAATAGAATTGTTTAGGACTTACTGTAGTCAAACACGTTGTAGATGCTGCAGACAATAGAATTGTTTAGGACTTACTGTAGTCAAACACGTTGTAGATGCTGCAGACAATAGAATTGTTTAGGACTTACTGTAGTCAAACACGTTGTAGATGCTGCAGACAATAGAATTGTTTAGGACTTACTGTAGTCAAACACGTTGTAGATACTGCAGACAATAGAATTGTTTAGGACTTACTGTAGTCAAACAAGTTGTAGATGCTGCAGACAATAGAATTGTTTAGGACTTACTGTAGTCAAACACGTTGTAGATGCTGCAGACAATAGAATTGTTTAGGACTTACTGTGGTCAAACACGTTGCAGATGCTGCAGACAATAGAATTGTTTAGGACTTACTGTAGTCAAACACGTTGTAGATGCTGCAGACAATAGAATTGTTTAGGACTTACTGTAGTCAAACACGTTGTAGATACTGCAGACAATAGAATTGTTTAGGACTTACTGTAGTCAAACAAGTTGTAGATACTGCAGACAATAGAATTGTTTAGGACTTACTGTAGTCAAACACGTTGTAGATGCTGCAGACAATAGAATTGTTTAGGACTTACTGTAGTCAAACACGTTGTAGATACTGCAGACAATAGAATTGTTTAGGACTTACTGTAGTCAAACAAGTTGTAGATGCTGCAGACAATAGAATTGTTTAGGACTTACTGTAGTCAAACACGTTGTAGATGCTGCAGACAATAGAATTGTTTAGGACTTACTGTAGTCAAACACGTTGTAGATGCTGCAGACAATAGAATTGTTTAGGACTTACTGTAGTCAAACACGTTGTAGATGCTGCAGACAATAGAATTGTTTAGGACTTACTGTAGTCAAACACGTTGTAGATACTGCAGACAATAGAATTGTTTAGGACTTACTGTAGTCAAACAAGTTGTAGATACTGCAGACAATAGAATTGTTTAGGACTTACTGTGGTCAAACAAGTTGTAGATGCTGCAGACAATAGAATTGTTTAGGATTTACTATAGTGAAACAAGTTGTAGATGCTGCAGACAATAGAATTGTTTAGGACTTACTGTGGTCAAACAAGTTGTAGATGCTGCAGACAATAGAATTGTTTAGGACTTACTGTAGTCAAACAAGTTGTAGATGCTGCAGACAATAGAATTGTTTAGGACTTACTGTAGTCAAACACGTTGTAGATGCTGCAGACAATAGAATTGTTTAGGACTTACTGTAGTCAAACACGTTGTAGATGCTGCAGACAATAGAATTGTTTAGGACTTACTGTAGTCAAACACGTTGTAGATGCTGCAGACAATAGAATTGTTTAGGACTTACTGTAGTCAAACACGTTGTAGATACTGCAGACAATAGAATTGTTTAGGACTTACTGTAGTCAAACAAGTTGTAGATGCTGCAGACAATAGAATTGTTTAGGACTTACTGTAGTCAAACACGTTGTAGATGCTGCAGACAATAGAATTGTTTAGGACTTACTGTGGTCAAACACGTTGCAGATGCTGCAGACAATAGAATTGTTTAGGACTTACTGTAGTCAAACACGTTGTAGATGCTGCAGACAATAGAATTGTTTAGGACTTACTGTGGTCAAACACGTTGTAGATGCTGCAGACAATAGAATTGTTTAGGACTTACTGTAGTCAAACACGTTGTAGATGCTGCAGACAATAGAATTGTTTAGGACTTACTGTAGTCAAACACGTTGTAGATACTGCAGACAATAGAATTGTTTAGGACTTACTGTAGTCAAACAAGTTGTAGATACTGCAGACAATAGAATTGTTTAGGACTTACTGTAGTCAAACACGTTGTAGATGCTGCAGACAATAGAATTGTTTAGGACTTACTGTAGTCAAACACGTTGTAGATGCTGCAGACAATAGAATTGTTTAGGACTTACTGTAGTCAAACACGTTGTAGATGCTGCAGACAATAGAATTGTTTAGGACTTACTGTAGTCAAACACGTTGTAGATACTGCAGACAATAGAATTGTTTAGGACTTACTGTAGTCAAACAAGTTGTAGATACTGCAGACAATAGAATTGTTTAGGACTTACTGTGGTCAAACAAGTTGTAGATGCTGCAGACAATAGAATTGTTTAGGATTTACTATAGTGAAACAAGTTGTAGATGCTGCAGACAATAGAATTGTTTAGGACTTACTGTGGTCAAACAAGTTGTAGATGCTGCAGACAATAGAATTGTTTAGGACTTACTGTAGTCAAACAAGTTGTAGATGCTGCAGACAATAGAATTGTTTAGGACTTACTGTAGTCAAACACGTTGTAGATGCTGCAGACAATAGAATTGTTTAGGACTTACTGTAGTCAAACACGTTGTAGATGCTGCAGACAATAGAATTGTTTAGGACTTACTGTAGTCAAACACGTTGTAGATGCTGCAGACAATAGAATTGTTTAGGACTTACTGTAGTCAAACACGTTGTAGATACTGCAGACAATAGAATTGTTTAGGACTTACTGTAGTCAAACAAGTTGTAGATGCTGCAGACAATAGAATTGTTTAGGACTTACTGTAGTCAAACACGTTGTAGATGCTGCAGACAATAGAATTGTTTAGGACTTACTGTGGTCAAACACGTTGCAGATGCTGCAGACAATAGAATTGTTTAGGACTTACTGTAGTCAAACACGTTGTAGATGCTGCAGACAATAGAATTGTTTAGGACTTACTGTGGTCAAACACGTTGTAGATGCTGCAGACAATAGAATTGTTTAGGACTTACTGTAGTCAAACACGTTGTAGATGCTGCAGACAATAGAATTGTTTAGGACTTACTGTAGTCAAACACGTTGTAGATGCTGCAGACAATAGAATTGTTTAGGACTTACTGTAGTCAAACACGTTGTAGATGCTGCAGACAATAGAATTGTTTAGGACTTACTGTAGTCAAACACGTTGTAGATGCTGCAGACAATAGAATTGTTTAGGACTTACTGTAGTCAAACACGTTGTAGATGCTGCAGACAATAGAATTGTTTAGGACTTACTGTAGTCAAACACGTTGTAGATACTGCAGACAATAGAATTGTTTAGGACTTACTGTAGTCAAACACGTTGTAGATGCTGCAGACAATAGAATTGTTTAGGACTTACTGTAGTCAAACACGTTGTAGATGCTGCAGACAATAGAATTGTTTAGGACTTACTGTAGTCAAACACGTTGTAGATGCTGTAGACAATAGAATTGTTTAGGACTTACTGTAGTCAAACACGTTGTAGATGCTGCAGACAATAGAATTGTTTAGGACTTACTGTAGTCAAACACGTTGTAGATGCTGCAGACAATAGAATTGTTTAGGACTTACTGTAGTCAAACACGTTGTAGATGCTGTAGACAATAGAATTGTTTAGGAAAGCCTACCTTAACCCGTGTTAAAAAATGTCATCAATTTCTCCGCTGTTCTTTTGAAGCCTCGAAATGTTACATAAACATCATACTTTTTTATTTTCAATGCAACATCCAGCGGACCTAGAGTAAGTGACATCCAGCGGACCTAGAGTAAGTGACATTCAGCGGACCTAGAGTAAGTGACATCCAGCGGACCTAGAGTAAGTGACATCCAGCGAACCTAGAGTAAGTGACATTCAGCGGACCTAGAGTAAGTGACATCCAGCGGACCTAGAGTAAGTGACATTCAGCGGACCTAGAGTAAAACGATCCCCCCTAACCCCTCTACCCCCCCCCCCCCCCGAGCATTTGTACCTCTAAATCAACAAACCCTTCAGTGAGTAATTAATATATTGATAGACGCTTACCACAGGTTCTTGTTTCCTTGCTCTATGGTAAAAGGTCAATTTATTTGTATAGTTGAACTAATAAATTTTGAGTTATGAAGTCCGGTGTCTACTTACTTTTGAGACGAGTAAAAGGAGCGCGAGAGTCTGAACGAGAACATCGTCATAGACCAGTAACACAAGGTATAGACCAGTAACACAAGGTATAGACCAGTAACACAAGGTATAGACCAGTAACATAGACCAGACCAGTAACACAAGCCAGACCAGTAACACAAGGTATAGACCAGTAACACAAGGTATAGACCAGTAACACAAGGTATAGACCAGTAACATAGACCAGACCAGTAACACAGGCCAGACCGGTAACTCAAGCCAGACCTGTAACTCAAGCCAGACCGGTAACTCAAGCCAGACCAGTAACTCAGGCCGGACCGGTAACACAAGTCGGACCGGTAACACATGCCGGACTGATAACACAAGCCGGGCCGTTAACACAAGCCGGACCGGTAACACAAGCCGGTCCGGTAACACAAGCCGGGCCGGTAACACAAGCCGGAACAGTAACACAAACTGGACCAGTAACACAAGTTTTTTCTCGTGTTCTAATGCTACACCTAATCCACCGAAGTTTACTTTCGGGGTAATTTAAATAACGTAAAAACATCTTATCGTGGCCAGTAATTATAACTGTAGCACTACTCTATAACCCAATCCACTGGTCACTTAGCTCTATTATAGTTCGAATTTTCTAAAAAGCAGCCGCCCCCCCAAAAAAAAAACAACAACTAATATATACCGTGAACATCATATGCCCCTTTATATAGTTTTCATATATCTGACAAAGGCATTCGACTTGGTAAGTCTAACAGGCCTGTTCAGTATCTTGCAAAGAATAGGTTGCCCCACACGACTGCTCACAATCATACAGTCATTTCACAAAAACATGCACAGCACAGCAACCTTCAATGGCGCGGTCTCTGAGGCATTCCCAGTCAGCAGCGGAGTAAAACAGGATTGTGTACTGGCACCAATTTTCTTCTCGATGCTCCTTCAATTTGCTTTCAAGGACTGTGAAGATGGAGTGTACATACATACCCGATCTTATGGTAGGCTGTTCAATATCGCTCACCTTCGTGCAAAGACCAAAGTAAAAAGGGTACTAATTCACTGACGATGCCGCCTTAACATCTCACACAGAAGAAGATCTTCAGCGTCTAGTTAATCGTCTATCAAACGCTTGTAAAGGGTTTGGATTGTTAATTAGTCTACAGAAAACTCATGTCATGATGCAAGAAGCGCCATCCCCTCCAATGATAACTATTGAGGGCCATAATCTGTTGGTTGTTGAGCATTTCACATACCTTGGATCCAATATTCCTAGTTCTCTCTCCATTGATGAAGAGATAAACACCAGGATCGCAAAAGCAGCAGCAACTATGGCTAAATTGAATAAGTGGGTGAGGAATAATCTCAATCTAACTGAAAAAACAAAACTAAGTGTCTATCAGGCATGCGTGCTTGGTACGCTCCTATATGGCAGTGAAGTGTGGACCACATACACCAGTCACGAGCGGAAACTCAACAGCTTCGATCAAAGATGTCTGCGTCGCATTCTACGCATCCGATGGCAGGACAAGGTGACTAACACAGAGGTCTTGGAACGTGCCAAAATGTGTAGCATATTCTCCACTCTTAGCAAGAAGCGCCTTCGCTGGTTAGGCCATGTAAAGAGAATGGAGGAAGGCCGTATTCCAAAGATGCTGTTGTATGGAGAGTTGGCAGAAGGGACCAGATTTATTGGACGGCCACGCCTGAGATTTATGGACGTTTGCAAAAGGAGCGTGAAAGAAGCCAACATTGAAGTCAACAAATGTGAGATCATTGCCGAACAACGTTCCAGCGGGCGAATGGCAGTATACGAAGGAGTGAAAAAGGCAGAATATGTGCGAAACAATGCCATACATTACTTAATTTTGTTAAGTGAAAAGTGGTGCAGTCAAAAGATTACTCATAAAAACAAGTGACACTAAGTTTATATTTAAACTATACCATTATCACCCCCCCCCCCCGTACCCCCTTCCCGTACATTTATTTATGTTTTGGAAAACCCAACTTTCGGGAGTAACATAACTATTATGGCGAACTCCCAACACAAGTTTTTGAACTGTGATGTTGTAGTTTCTTCTTGGTCCTGACGGCTGAAGAAGGCTCTTAGCGGAAACGTTCTTCTTTTATAGTCCTGTCTTGTCTTTATATTTCAAGCCTACACATACCATGTACTATTTGCTTACCCCCTCTAGTAGCGTAGCTAGGGTTAGTTCCGTCCACATACCATGTACTATTTCCTTACCCTCTCTAGTAGCGTAGCTAGGGTTAGTTCCGTCCACATACCATGTACTATTTCCTTACCCCCTCTAGTAGCGTAGCTAGGTTTAGTTCCGTCCACATACCATGTACTATTTCCTTATCCCCTCTAGTAGCGTAGCTAAGGGTTAGCTCCGCCTTGGGCAGGCTAACATTTTTCAAGAAAAAACTAGGCAGTGGACCGAAAATGTCATAATATAAAGAAAAAATAAATTGCTGCCTGCAGAGGACCACACACTTCCTACACCTCTGCCATTCCCCTGCCAATCTGTTGTATACTACCTATTTGACGCACTTATGCCATAGCATAATAACTTGTTTTTATGGACGTCTACGTGTCTCAAATTCCCCTATGTATTTTGTCTAAATAAAGCAATGTATTTAAAGCCCAACTAATGGGGCTCAAGACTGGAAATAACATGACCTACTTTGGCTTTTTTTCCTGGGAAATCCTTCTCGTATAATAAAATAAGTTACAGGTCAAATAGTATGTTCATTGGCCACATAACTTGGGGTGTTGATGGAAATGTTCATTGGCCACATAACTTGGGGTGTTGATGGAAATGTTCATTGGCCACATAACTTGGGGTGTTGATTGAAATGTTCATTGGCCACATAACTTGGGGTGTTGATGGAAATGTTCATTGGCCACATAACTTGGGTGTTGATGGAAATGTTCATTTGCCACATAACTTGGGTGTTGATGGAAATGTTAATTGGCCACATACTTTGGGGTGTTGATGGAAATGTTCATTGGCCACATAACTTGGGGTGTTGATGGAAATGTTCATTGGCCACATAACTTGGGGCGTGAATGGAAATGTTCATTGGCCACATAACTTGGGGTGTTGATTGAAATGTTCATTGGCCACATAACTTGGGGTGTTGATTGAAATGTTCATTGACAACATAACTTGGGGTGTTGATTGAAATGTTCATTGGCCACATAACTTGGGGTGTTGATTGAAATGTTCATTGGCCACATAACTTGGGGTGTTGATTGAAATGTTCATTGGCCACATAACTTGGGGTGTTGATTGAAAATTTCATTGGCCACATAACTTGGGGTGTTGATGGAAATGTTCATTGGCCACATAACTTGGGGTGTTGATTGAAATGTTCATTGGCTACATAACTTGGGGTGTTGATGGAAATGTTCATTGGCCACATAACATGGGGTGTTGATTTAAATGTTCATCGGCCACATAACTTGGGGTGTTGATTGAAATGTTCATTGGCCACATAACTTAGGGTGTTGATTGAAATGTTCATTGACCACATAACTTGGGGTGTTAATTGAAATGTTCATTGGCCACATAACTTGGGGTGTTGATGGAAATGTTCATTGGCTACATAACTTGGGGCGTTGATGGAATGTTCATTGGCCACATAACTTGGGGTGTTGATTGAAATGTTCATTGGCCACATAACTTGGGGTGTTGATGGAAATGTTCATTGGCCACATAACTTGGGGTGTTGATTGAAATGTTCATTGGCCACATAACTTGGGGTGTTGATGGAAATGTTCATTGGCCACATAACTTGGGGTGTTGATGGAAATGTTCATTGGCCACATAACTTGGGGCGTTGATGGAAATGTTCATTGGCCACATAACTTGGGGTGTTGATTGAAATGTTCATTGGCCACATAACTTGGGGTGTTGATTGAAATGTTCATTGGCTACATAACTTTGGGTGTTGATGGAAATGTTCATTGGCCACATAACATGGGGTGTTGATTTAATTGTTCATTGGCCACATAACTTGGGGTGTTGATGGAAATGTTCATTGGCCACATAACTTGGGGTGTTGATTGAAATGTTCATTGGCTACATAACTTGGGGTGTTGATGGAAATGTTCATTGGCCACATAACATGGGGTGTTGATTTAAATGTTCATTGGCCACATAACTTGGGGTGTTGATTGAAATGTTCATTGGCCACATAACTTGGGGTGTTGATTGAAATGTTCATTGGCCACATAACTTGGAGTGTTGATGGAAATGTTCATTGGCCACATAACTTGGAGTGTTGATTGAAATGTTCATTGGCCACATAACTTGGGCGTTGATGGAAATGTTCATTGGCCACATAACTTGGGGTGTTGATTGAAATGTTCATTGGCCACATAACTTGGGGTGTTGATTGAAATGTTCATTGGCCACATAACTTGGGGTGTTGATTGAAATGTTCATTGGCTACATAACTTGGGGTGTTGATTGAAATGTTCATTGGCCACATAACTTGGGGTGTTGATAGAAATGTTCATTGGCCACATAACTTGGAGTGTTGATTGAAATGTTCATTGGCTACATAACTTGGGGTGTTGATGGAAATGTTCATTGGCCACATAACATGGGGTGTTGATTTAAATGTTCATTGGCCACATAACTTGGGGTGTTGATTGAAATGTTCATTGGCCACATAACTTGGGGTGTTGATTGAAATGTTCATTGGCCACATAACTTGGAGTGTTGATGGAAATGTTCATTGGCCACATAACTTGGAGTGTTGATTGAAATGTTCATTGGCCACATAACTTGGGCGTTGATGGAAATGTTCATTGGCCACATAACTTGGGGTGTTGATTGAAATGTTCATTGGCCACATAACTTGGGGTGTTGATTGAAATGTTCATTGGCCACATAACTTGGGGTGTTGATTGAAATGTTCATTGGCTACATAACTTGGGGTGTTGATTGAAATGTTCATTGGCCACATAACTTGGGGTGTTGATAGAAATGTTCATTGGCCACATAACTTGGAGTGTTGATTGAAATGTTCATTTGCCACATAACTTGGGCGTTGATGGAAATGTTCATTGGCCACATAACTTGGGGTGTTGATTGAAATGTTCATTGGCCACATAACTTGGGGTGTTGATTGAAATGTTCATTGGCCACATAACTTGGGGTGTTGATTGAAATGTTCATTGGCTACATAACTTGGGGTGTTGATGGAAATGTTCATTGGCTACATAACTTGGGGTGTTGATGGAATGTTCATTGGCCACATAACTTGGGGTGTTGATTGAAATGTTCATTGGCTACATAACTTGGGGTGTTGATGGAAATGTTCATTGGCTACATAACTTGGGGCGTTGATGGAATGTTCATTGGCCACATAACTTGGGGTGTTGATTGAAATGTTCATTGGCCACATAACTTGGGGTGTTGATGGAAATGTTCATTGGCCACATAACTTGGGGTGTTGATTGAAATGTTCATTGGCCACATAACTTGGGGTGTTGATCGAAATGTTCATAGGCCACATAACTTGGGGCGTTGTTTTTTTATTAGCATCCAGAAATCGTAACTAAATGTCTTTCCATTTTTTATTTCTTAAATCTATCATAAATAATTGAGTTTATTAACTAAATGTTAATTTTTTAAAAGTTATTTTTGTGTTCGAAACATAAACTCATACAGTTTTTTTTCATGAATGAAAGGATTAAAAAATAAACAAATAACGACGCCTTTCTTTGTTGAACCAAATATTTTAATATTCCATGACAATTTAAAGAGATTTCACGCATACTGATTAATATTCAAAGAAAATTTCACGAACATTTAACATTAAATTGGACATAATTACCAGTCAACTAAAATGTTGCTATACATTTTTATTAGACGTCTTATGTGTATGATAAAATTAGATTAGTCTTATCTACAACAATTAGGTGAAAACAGAGAAGCTGCATAAAACTTACCCACATCTCCAAGTACAGCTAACCGAAATTCCCTTACAAAACACGAAGGCTGTTGACGCCGACTTCGTGTCAGGATAAGGTAAACCCTCTCCCGAAGCTGTTTTCAAGCCCACTAAATGAAGTAAATGTGACACGGAATAAATAGCTGTAACGTTCGCCCAGGAAAGAGGGCGGCATAATGGTATCTTTGTATGGCTTGCTGAATTCATAACTCTACAGCCTCTAATGTTCTACTAGGGGCTTCGGGCTTTTTTCTTGATAAGAGGGGATCTCACGGCGCGGGTTGCATGTGATAGCAGTTTTGAGATGAAGTGACGTAAACATCACAATGAATGATTGCTATTTAAATGAATATTTCAATGCAATATCTAGGAATAATTCTTTCATACTAGAAATAAGGAGATAAGCGACAGAAATAAAGGGCATTTCTTAACTCTTGATTTGAAATACAGTCTTTCGACTATGTTTTTTATAATTTACAATTGTTTTTTTAAGATCCATTTAGATTTTTTTTAAAGTTAATTTTGAGAAATCGTCCGTTAAAATAAACATATTCCTCTGCCCAGCAGATATTGTTCGGTTTCCCTTTCTTTAGCGGTCCGTCAAATTTGCCGTGAATGTCTCAAAATTTAGTGATAAACTTGTAGTATGAAATCATCCCCACTAATCCTCTTTGTCTTTGGCTCATTAGGCTCAATATTTTATTGAAATTATTGTTGTCTGGTTTTAGTAAGCCTCTCTTTACTGTATGGCCCAAAAACTGAATGCACTTTATGCCAAGCTCCAATTTATTTGGTTTAATCGTAAACCCCTTAAAGTCTTGCCTAATGACCCTAACACAGGGGTGGGCAAACTTTTTATGCGGAGGGCCACATTGACAATTGTAAAGCTATTTGGGGGGGGGGGGGCGCATGTATATTATGTTCAATTTTTACATGTCGATAAACATTTCTCTATATAAAAATCGGTAAATTCGCATTTTAGCATTACATTACAAAAGTCAAGGACAGTTTTAAAAAATAGAAAGTTAGAAAGTAAGTTGATCAAAAAATGTTAAAACAATCATAACGGTATATGAAATTCTGTAAAATTCAACAAAATAACTTAAAAAGCCAGACATTTTTTAACATTCTAAATGACTTCGAGGGCCGCATAATATCAGCTGCCGGGGCCGCATGCGGCCCGCGGGCCGTAGTTTGCCCACCCCTGCCCTAACATGACGTGCTTTCCTGTCCTATTCGAGTGCAGAATAAATCGAAAAAGGTCATACATTTTCTTCTTGTGCGAATAGTTTCTGTAATATTTTGCCAGAATGGCTGCCAAACCCAATGGCATAATTTGAAACTGATACAATCCTTGTGGCCCTGGAACACCGCGTATTATTTGCCCTCGTTGTGTAACGGTATCCCTTTGTTAAATCTAGCTTGCTGAAATATGATGTTTTAGATAGCTGATCTAATTTTATATCTTGATTGAAATAACTTCGGCGACAGTTCTATTGACTGCGTTACGTTTCCTACCCTTTTCCCCACGCTGTCATGCGTATCCTCAGTGCGTAGGTAATATATGGACTACCCCCTACGTTGACAGGGTGCGGGAAGGGGTATGAGAATACATTTTTGTTTTTTCGCGTACGTTTAATTTAGATGTTCCGTTGTTAAATCAATCTGACATTTAAAGTTCGCTACACTGACGGATGTATCACATTGCATGGATGATTTTAATGCTATCATCAGCGTGGAATCTGCACCTTTTTTTTAAAGACTTCTATTTTTTGGTATGCATTCTCAACTGCTCCGCTGAGCATCGTTAGATTTTGACATATTCTAAAAGATCTATTAAGCGGCATTTGATTTCCATTGTTAGAAGTCACAAGGCAGCTCTACAATTTTAATACCACAGTTTTGTTCCATCCCCCAGTTTCCCTTATCCCAATACAGCTCATTGTAGCTTTACACCACATTACAATCTAATTACGTTAACCAATTTTTGACACCACATTCTAGATTAAAGGAGTAATGAGCTAGTAATACCAAAAGATTTGAATGCTGAATGTATCTCTTCAACATGACATATGACACATATCTCTTCGACATGACATATGACACATATCTCTTGAACATGACATATGACGCATATCTCTTCGACATGACATATGACACATATCTCTTCGACATGACATTTGACACATAACTATCCAACATGACATATGATACATATTTCTTCAACATGGCATATGACACATATTTCTTCAACATGACATTTGACACATATTATTCATCATGACATATGACACACATATCTTCAACATGATATATGACACATAACTCTCCAACATGACATATGATACAGATCTCTTCAACATGATATATGACACATAACTCTCCAACATGACATATGATACAGATCTCTTCAAAATGATATATGACACATAACTCTCCAACATGACATATGACACATCGTAGAACTAATTTTTTTTCTTCGCGCTTATCAGAGACATATCCCAACAAGACGCTGTATTAACAAAAAGAGACAAATTCCAACAAGGCGTTGTATTCCCCAATTGAGACATGTCCAAACACGGCGTTGCATTCCCCAATTGAGACAGTTTCTAATCGAGACAATCATCAATCGACTTGAGCCAGTGGTTCTCCTATCTCATTTGCTTGTTATACTGCTGAAACTATTAGATGTTAAAATGCCACTAATACAGAGGTCACAATAAATCAAGAGATAAACGATTCTAATGTCGCTAAATGAACGCCTCGCTCAAATGTTGGGGGACATAAACACAAGCGAACACTCGTTAACTTCACTAATTTATCTGAATTGGTTCGGATGGAGAGGGGAAAGCTGCAATTGTGTAAATTGTCTTATTACAATCATGCAATCAATGGTCTATTATGAAAATCTAAATTACAATAATCTCTAAACTGTTGCTCTCAAGTTGATTGTGTATGATGAAAACCTAATTGGTAATCGCTAAAATGCATCATTGAATTTTGAATTTACCTACAATTTTCGTTTGGGAGCCTTCGGTTCCTTGATCACCCCCTCCCCCGCCTAAAAAAACACACAAAAAATACCTAATCACATTTACAGTCACTATACCGCTATCATTTTAAAGCAATATCTCGATATTTATTTAGAACCTTAATTTGCACAGTGTCCCGTGATAGCTTAGTCCCGTGATAGCTGAGTCCCCTGATAGCTGAGTCCCGGGATAGCTGAATCCCGGGATAGCTGAGTCCCGTGATAGCTGAGTTCCGTGATAGCTGAGTCCAGTGATAGCTGAGTCCCGTGATAGCTGAGTCCCGGGATAGCTGAGTCCAGTGATAGCTGAGTCCCGGGATAGCTGAGTCCCGGGATAGCTGAGTTCCATGATAGCTGAGATGCCACAACTTGATGGACTATTTGCACATTTTAAAACATAGATTATTAAAAGTTATGAATTATTTATATATTGTCTTGGTGCTTTCTCGTCCCTGTGACTAGTCTCCATCTCACTGTGTCTAGTCTCCATCTCACTGTGTCTAGTCTCCATCTCACTGTGTCTAGTCTCCATCTCACTGTGTCTAGTCTCCATCTCACTGTGTCTAGTCTCCATCTCACTGTGTCTAGTCTCCATCTCACTGTGTCTAGTCTCCATCTCGCTGTGACTAGTCTCCATCTCACTGTGTCTAGTCTCCATCTCACTGTGTCTAGTCTCCATCTCACTGTGTCTAGTCTCCATCTCACTGTGTCTAGTCTCCATCTCACTGTGTCTAGTCTCCATCTCGCTGTGTCTAGTCTCCATCTCACTGTGTCTAGTCTCCATCTCGCTGTGACTAGTCTCCATCTCACTGTGTCTAGTCTCCATCTCACTGTGTCTAGTCTCCATCTCACTGTGTCTAGTCTCCATCTCACTGTGACTAGTCTCCATCTCACTGTGTCTAGTCTCCATCTCACTGTGTCTAGTCTCCATCTCACTGTGTCTAGTCTCCATCTCACTGTGACTAGTCTCCATCTCACTGTGTCTAGTCTCCATCTCACTGTGTCTAGTATCCATCTCACTGTGTCTAGTCTCCATCTCACTGTGTCTAGTCTCCATCTCACTGTGACTAGTCTCCATCTCACTGTGTCTAGTCTCCATCTCACTGTGTCTAGTCTCCATCTCACTGTGTCTAGTCTCCATCTCACTGTGTCTAGTCTCCATCTCACTGTGTCTAGTCTCCATCTCACTGTGTCTAGTCTCCATCTCACTGTGTCTAGTCTCCATCTCACTGTGTCTAGTCTCCATCTCACTGTATCTAGTCTCCATCTCACTGTGTCTAGTATCCATCTCACTGTGTCTAGTCTCCATCTCACTGTGTCTAGTCTCCATCTCACTGTGTCTAGTCTCCATCTCACTGTGTCTAGTCTCCATCTCACTGTGTCTAGTCTCCATCTCACTGTGTCTAGTCTCCATCTCACTGTGTCTAGTCTCCATCTCACTGTGTCTAGTCTCCATCTCACTGTGTCTAGTCTCCATCTCACTGTGTCTAGTATCCATCTCACTGTGTCTAGTCTCCATCTCACTGTGTCTAGTCTCCATCTCACTGTGTCTAGTCTCCATCTCACTGTGTCTAGTCTCCATCTCACTGTGTCTAGTCTCCATCTCACTGTGTCTAGTATCCATCTCACTGTGTCTAGTCTCCATCTCACTGTGTCTAGTATCCATCTAGTCCCTATGTCTAGGTGATGTCTCGTCCCTGTGTCTAGTCTCCATCTAGTCCCTATGTCTAGGTGATGTCACGTCCCTGTGTCTAGTCTCCATCTCACTGTGTCTAGTATCCATCTCACTGTGTCTAGTCTCCATCTCACTGTGTCTAGTATCCATCTAGTCCCTATGTCTAGGTGATGTCTCGTCCCTGTGTCTAGTCTCCATCTAGTCCCTATGTCTAGGTGATGTCACGTCCCTGTGTCTAGTCTCCATCTCGTCTCTATGTCTAGTCTCCATCTCGTCCCATTGTCTAGTCTCCATTTCGTCCCTGTGTCTAGGTGCTGTCTCGTCCCTATATCTAGGGGCTGCCTCGTCCCTATGTCTAGGTGCTGTTTCGTCCCCATGTCTAGTCTCCATCTCGTCCCTATGTCTAGGTGCTGTCTCGTCCCTATGTCTAGGTGCTGTCTCGTCCCCATGTCTAGTCTCCACCTCGTCCCTATGTCTAGGTGCGGTCTCGTCCCTATGTCTAGTGCTGTCTCGTCCCTATGTCTAGGTGCCCTCTCGTCCCTATGTCTAGGTGCTGTCTCGTACCTATGTCTAGTCTCCATCTCGTCCCTATGTCTAGGTGCTGTCTCATCCCTATGTCTAGGTGCTGTCTCGTCACTATGTCTAGGTGCTGTCTCGTCCTTATATCTAGGTGCTGTCTCGTCCCTATGTCTAGGTGCTGTCTCGTCCCTATGTCTAGGTGCTGTTTCGACCCTATATCTTGGTGCTGTCTCGTCCCTATGTCTAGGTGCTGTCTCGTCCCTATGTCTAGGTGCTGTCTCGTCCCTATGTCTAGGTGCTGTCTCGTCCCTATATCTAGGTGCTGTCTCGTCCCTATGTCTAGGTGCTGTCTCGTCCCTATGTCTAGGTGCTGTCTCGTCCCTATGTCTAGCTGCTGTCTCGTCCCTATATCTAGGTGCTGTCTCGTCCCTGTGTCTAGGTGCTGTCTCGTCCCTATATCTAGCTGCTGTCTCGTCCCTATATCTAGCTGCTGTCTCGTCCCTATATCTAGGTGCTGTCTCGTCCCTATATCTAGCTGCTGTCTCGTCCCTATATCTAGGTGCTGTCTCGTCCCTATATCTAGGTGCTGTCTCGTCCCTATGTCTAGGTGCTGTCTCGTCCCTATGTCTAGGTGCTGTCTCGTCCCTATGTCTAGGTACTGTCTCGTCCCTATATCTAGGTGCTGTCTCGTCCCTATGTCTAGGTGCTGTCTCGTCCCTATGTCTAGGTGCTGTCTCGTCCCTATGTCTAGCTGCTGTCTCGTCCCTATATCTAGGTGCTGTCTCGTCCCTGTGTCTAGGTGCTGTCTCGTCCCTATATCTAGCTGCTGTCTCGTCCCTATATCTAGCTGCTGTCTTGTCCCTATATCTAGGTGCTGTCTCGTCCCTATATCTAGGTGCTGTCTCGTCCCTGTGTCTAGGTGCTGTCTCGTCCCTATATCTAGGTGCTGTCTCGTCCCTGTGTCTAGGTGCTGTCTCGTCCCTATGTCTAGGTGCTGTCTCGTCCCTATATCTAGGTGCTGTCTCGTCCCTGTGTCTAGGTGCTGTCTCGTCCCTATGTCTAGGTGCTGTCTCGTCCCTATATCTAGGTGCTGTCTCGTCCCTGTGTCTAGTAGCTGCCATTGTGAATGAGATGGGTGGTATCCAATAATGAAATGCTTATGTTACTGAGGTTTTACTTGAAAATGACAATGCAATGAATACAAAATGTAAATGCAATATTTGAACATCTAGACACCTATTTAAAATACAAGTTTAATTATACACTTCCTTTCTTAATAACATCTCCTTCGAAACCCAATGCGACTAGGATCTAATTTCTGTGACAAGTGACCAGACAACTGAACGCGCGACAAGTGAACCCACGACAACTGATCACTAGATAACCAAACACATGATAAGGGACCAGAAATAAAAGTAAACACACAGACAAGTGACCACACAGACAAGTGACCACACAAAGAAGTGACCACACAGACAAGTGACCACACTGACAAGTGACCACACAGACAAGTGACCACATAGACAAGTGACCACACAGACAAGTGACCACACAGACAAGTGACCATACAGACAAATGACCACACAGACAAGTGACCACTTAGACATTTAAACAAAAAAAACCAATAAAAATTCAAAAGATTATGTGAAAAGGCCGTGACGTCTTTTTCATTAAAAAAGAGATATTATATTTGATAATAAACAGAGATGTTGTATTTGATAATAAACACATATTTTATACTTGATAATAAACAGATATTATATTTGATAAAAAACACAGCTATTATATTTGATAATAAACAAAGTTAAAATATTTGATAATAAACACAGATATTGTATTTGATAACAAACACAGATACTATTTGATAATAAATAAATATTCTATTTATTAATAAACACAGATATTATGTTTGATGTTATCTGCAGTCATGGCTCATTTTCAATTTTAAAAAATCTTAAGGAGATTTCTTTTAATAATAAAAAAGATGACCTGAAGTGGCTCTGATCTCATTAGTTATACATTAATTTGTTCAGCTTTAAAAGGACTATCTTCATAAAAATTATTTGCAATATGAACCTGTACTTGCAGACTTGTAGGCCATGGTTTCGTTTATTTTATATTATTACAAGCAAAGAGTCTGGAAGACAACTCCATTCATTCAGAATCAGAGACGTTATCTGTTACATCACCAATGAACTGCCGCTACTAGGCTGGTAGCCTGATACATTGTAACGAAAATTGTACTATTTGACATTCGGAATCGGCGTTCGGAGGATTATCACACAGGTTCCCATGAGCAATAGGACTTTCACCCAAATTTTAGAAAATATTTATTAACGCTATTACAATAACGCATAATTATAAATTATGAAAACTTTTTTTACAAAATCAACTACAGACTTATAATATACTAGAGCGTAACCGGCTGCAGTTTTTTAACATCCGGTCAACGTATTTTGAAAAAATAACTATCTGGTCCATGGTTTTAAAAAAAAATAGTTAACTTCTCATTTTCTATAATATATGCCAGCCTTGAAACAATAGGCCTACAGACAGTCTTACTGCCTGCCTGCTTGCCTTTAAAAATAGTGCTAAAGAGAGTCCTACATCATATCCTTGGGCATTAAAAAAAAAAAATTTAATAGTAACCTTTCTTTATTGTCTAAAGAAGAAAGAAAAAATTGTTACCTGAGTTCAAGCGTCACGCATGACGCTCGCTGTATGACAGATGTTTTTGTTACCTGAGTTCAAGCGTCACGCATGACGCTCGCTGTATGACAGTTGTTTTCTCCCACTCAGTACTAATAATATAAAACATGTTGAATTGGGGGTGGGGAGGAGGCCGTTTTCGAAAGGGAAGCAGAACACACCAGATGCAAAATATTTATTATAACGACGTATTATATTGAGATATGTAAAATTGAAAAAAATATCAACTTTGTTTATACCGAATTCCAAAGTCTGGAAATGCTCATTAAAATTAAGCTTAGGGTCATTTTCTTTACAATGTCAATGATAACATTGGGCAATACGCTAATATCCCAATAAGAATAAATAGTTTCTTGATCATAGTGTCCACATGGATACTTTTCTTCACATAATTCACCAATAAATTGCAAATATAAATATTTTGTCTACTTTATTACTAGTAATTATTTTTTTTATGATCGCAAGGTTGTTTACTTTTCTGGGAAACTAGCAACGCATTGACCGGCAGAATTAATTGCCAATAATAATAATTTGTTAATAG
The DNA here is from genome assembly GCA_964017045.1 of Omphiscola glabra. Lineage (NCBI taxonomy): Eukaryota > Metazoa > Mollusca > Gastropoda > Lymnaeidae > Omphiscola > Omphiscola glabra. The sequence continues at coordinate 32,080,422 of OZ024796.1, read as the reverse complement.
GAATTTCAACTTTTAAAATATTTTTAATGCTTTTTGATGTTATTTATTATTATTATTTGACAATAAATCAGTCATCCAAAAACTCAACGGTCTAATAATAAAATGGTTAATTCCCCTATAGACGGACTGTACAGTGTTAATTTCTTTAATAATTACTTTTATGTTCACTTGTCTATATGTTTACTTGTCCATATGTTCAATTGTTCATATGTTCAGTTGTCTTTGAGTTCACTTATCTGTGTGTTTACTTGTCTTTGTGTTCACTTGTCTATGAGTTCACGTGTCTTTTGTGTGTTTGTCTTGCGGTCAGATGTCATGGGTTCACTTATCGTGCGTTCAATAGTCTGGGAACTTCTAGGACATAATTATATATTGATACTTCCAACACTGCTTTCTGAACTTTTTATTAAATTTATTTTAAATATTAAACATTTTTTTTTAGATTTTTGATTTGGGATCAAATTATGCATTCATAGCTCATAATATAATATATATCATTTATTGAAAATAAAAATATTGACAGATAATACAAAGAATGCTTTCACAAATTATGGAAATTCCCATTTGAAAAAAATATTTTGTTTTCAGAATTTGAAGCTGTGAAACTAGAATAAATAAATAAAATAATGACAATAATTTTGTTTAAAAGGTTTCCCATTGAATGCAATTAGAAATTGACAATTAGAAATATAGTTTTAATATTAAAAAAAAACTTGTACTAGAAATGAATGATATGACGCGCATGAAAGGAAGTGTCGTTTTGAAACAATCAACATGAATTGTATTCCATCGGACGTCTTGTTCAATCACAGACTCGCTTTTTGCTTGGGCATATCAGGGCACTCGATATGTAATAGGGTCTGACCAATCATCTTGTAAGACTGAGATCTTGTGGAGCTGTTCTCACTCCGGCTGAAGGATAAATGGAGCTGTCAAACAGAGATTAGATTCATGGGTTTAATTGTTCAATGGAAGTACGTTGGACAAGATATTAAAAAAACACCAATATTTTCAGAATTAAATATATATATATTATAGTATTTCTTTACTGTGTATTCAATTAAATATCACCTGGCCGACTGGGGTGCTGCTTTCACACAGCACCCGGGCCGGACTTTCTTGGGCTGTGGTGGATATATTTTACGTCTCTAATGTTCCCCCCCCCCCCCCGTTTCCAACCACGGGGAGAAGCGTAGGTGTTTTACAGACGCTAACTGACGCCGCAGATGGGAGAGAAAGGAGTTTACCTAGGAATAGTACCCTCAAAGACTGCATATTTAGAATCACAAACCTCTTTCTGCGTTATTTTCAAGTTCCATTGGTAGGAAACCACGCAGCCGTGCTCTGTCCAGCGCAGTTTCCGTGCGTTACCTTTGCCTTACAGCGCAGGTCCCCTACACGGTGACACTGTACTCCGGGTAACGTTTCAGGGGGTTTGTTGCAAAACGCCTCTTTAAGACATGCCATTTTTGGGACGGACATGCCGACTAGAGCCCCGGGGGGTTTGTAGTCTACTAGCTCATTGGATATTATGTTGATAAAAATTACCAAATGTTGTTACTGATCCTACGGCCTACGTTGATCAATAAAGATTTAAAATGTAGACTTATTCCTACACATTGATAAGGAATACTATAATTTGTGATGGGCCTGAGCTGGAATCATGTTTTGACTCCGGCTAACACAATAAACATTTCACTTTTGTTTTATTGAGATGTTCAGTCTGGACAATAACAGGGGCTAATATTCACAATAGTTCACTTACCGGCCTTTGTTTCCTCATCTTCAGCTTCGGACACTGACATTTGATGAGTCGCAACATGAACATTTTAAAACCTTTATGCATAAAGCAGTAGATAATAGGATTCTGTGGAGAGAACAAACATATATTTATAGCGAAGAAAAACAAAGACGTTTTTTTTCTAATTGTCACAGTTGTTTTCATTATGTAATCGTCATAACCGAAATTTCTAGAAAACATACCATCATGAACACTGTCATTTTAATTTTAATATGAACATGACTTGTTTTTGGGCCAGCTTTCTTTATTCGTTCATACACAGCTATACGACGGCAAACGAGTACCATGTTCTTATAATCTAGCTAATCTAGAAATCGAAATGTAATATTTGGAGGACTTCATTCAAGTTGAAGCAATAAGAAATATAACACAAGTGATAGGGGACAACTTGGAGAAAAGCGAAATATAAGAGAAGACTTTTCGGCTGAAAACGTTCAACAGCAAACAGAGGATACCAAGTAACAGAATATCAAATAACAGAGAATACCAAATAACAGAGAATACCAAATAACAGAGAATAAAAAGACAAATTAGATTGGAGGAATCTATGATAAAATTGTTTCTTTGGATTCATCTAATGAAGTCTACAAATTTTTAGGGATGAGGTTAAAAGAAACATCAACAATTTAATTTAAAAATTGTTTCGTCTTTCTTTAGGTTTTCTCCAACACGATGTGTTATATTTGTTGTTATTATTCATGGTGGTCGTCGCACCTGAGCACTCTTAGATTGGCCCAGCAATATCGCGAAAGGGTACGTGAGGATGAGCTGTCCTGAGGTGTTCATCTCAAAGTCAATGCAGATGTTGATGATATGGTAAGGTAGCCAGCTGGTCGCGAACAGGACGGACACGATGATCATCATTAGGGCCAGGCGTCTCCTTGCCAGGAGAACGTCATCCTGGTTGTTGAGGGAGTTCTGAAATAGGGACAAAGAAATAGTGACACTTAAATAATGCCGTTGAAATTGTCAAAATGAAATTTCGGCCATCAAAAATACTGACCATGAAAAATATGTACAAACAGAATAGTAACAATGAAAGGGTGACGATGAAATTGTGACTCTGAAATATTGACCATGAAAATTAGTGAACATAAAAATATTGACATTTAAAGGGTAACAATGAAATTGTATCATCATAAGTGGCGCTACCGACCATGTATATAGGGCCCTGGCTTGCTCCACCACATCCTTCCATTCGGATCGATCCATGGCTTCCCGCCTCCATGCGCGGAACACCAGTTGATATAAGTCCTTATCTACATCGTCGATTCATCTCTGGGTCGACTGATGAGCCGTCTCGCCCCTAGGCTTCTGCCTGTTATCACATTCGCTGCTCTACAATCCGGCATTATTTTAATATGTCCTGCCCAGCGCAGTCTGCCTTTTTATTGTTGCGACTATAGGTGGGTCTTTGTACAATTGGTATAGCTCTTGGTTTGTACGGATTCTCCAGACTACATTGTCTATCACTGGGTCATATATCTTCCTGAGGATTTTCCTCTCCAATGTATTGAGCAGGTTCTCTGTTTTACTGGTAAGGGTCCAAGGAGCACTAACGTACGTTACTACTGGTCTTATGATAGTGGTGTATATTGTTTTCTTTATTCCCTTTGAGAGGTTTTTGCTTCCCAGTAGCTTATGTTGGCTGAAATAGGAGCGGTTGCCTGCTGTTATGCTTCTTTCAACTCAGACATTATTTCATTGTGCACGTTTATAGTCTCCTCTAGATATTTGAAAGTAGCCATTCTCTCCAATGTGTGGTTGTTTGTATTGATGTTTTCATCTGTATGGGTGTTTTTGACACTTGTTTGTCTTCGCTCCATTTACACCAAGACCAGCTTTGACATAGGCATCTTCAAGCTCCATGAATACTCTAATTATGTAATTTTTGTTTCTACCCAGTAGCGCTATATCGTCTGCGTATACCAGGTACTGCAATGGCTGGCAATGTAAAGTTTCTGATTATTGTTGTTCTGCAATACCTCTCTGGAAGTAGTTTGTAATGGTTCCACTGGTGCTTCTAATAACTTTTTCTAGCGTGAGTTGAACAGGAACAGAATAATCGATCTCCTTGTCTTAAGCCCTTGACTATTCTCCCTGTACATTGATTCTACTATTGGATGTAGCCATCGTCATATGTATGAGCTGGGTAAGTTTGTTAGTGACTCCAAGTGGCTGTAGTGCATTGTATAGGTAATTCCTGTCTATGATATCGTATGCTGTTTTGTGATACACGTAGGTATGTCCCTTTTATTTTCGTAGCATGTGTCCACAAGACATCTAATAGTAAAAATATGACCCGTGGTTGACCTATTCTGCCGGTATCCTCATTGGTAGTCACCAGTGGCGTAGTGAGGGGGGCAAGGGGGGCATCATGCCCCGGGCGCTACTCACAAAGGGGCGCCAAATGGTATATTTTACTATAATATTATATGGTTTTCGAATAGGGGGGGCGCTAAAAAGGTATTGGGGGGCGCTAAAAAGGTATTGTGCCCAGGGCGCGAGTTAAGCTCGCTACGCCACTGGTAGTCACCTGGGATCTGTTCACTGAAATTGTAGCAATGACCTAATTAAATCCCAGTCTGAGTATGAATAAATGAAAATAGAATTGATTCTTGATTAAAACGAGCTCTAAGGAAAGAAGCGTGTTTTCCCATAGATGTGTAAATATCTGGCATTATCTTATGACGGTCTAGCAAACAATATGTTGTAGCCTGGCTGGGAATCTCTCTATCAAAACTTCGATATGACCGTCTGTCAGAGACGATGCTGTAGCCTGGCTGGACATCTATCTAGCAAAACGTTGAAGCGTGTGTCAGCTGTTTTTATAATGAATCAACTTCCCTCCCTCCCCCAGCAGCAAATTCCTCGTTCCATTTTCTCCACGCAATTGGTGAAAGGTAAAAATTGTTTTAAATATAATAAGACCTTCTTTATAATGAGTTGAACAAATAATGAATACATTCAGATAACGTTTTTTTTTCAACCTTATTTTTGTTCAGGCTAATTAAGCCCACGTTACAGTTTTTGGACGTTTGATTACATTTTACACATACACAAAACTCAAATTAAGAAATTAATAATAAAGTTAACTCAAGCAAAATCAAATTCATCTTTTATGAAGGCAAATTCTTTTGTAGTTTCAATATGACATTTTTATTCTCCTTAAATTTTGTTTAGGGTTTCTTGTTTAATTAATCTTTAAATATTTGTATTTTGTTAATGATTATTGTTTCCAATGAAAGAAACAAGTTTGTGCGTTGTGGACGTGTTACATTCTGCGTTACTGCTGCATCGTTCTAAAAGTCTAAGCTACAGTTGTTATGTTTTTTATTTGTTTGTTTGATGGCTTCTTTTGTGTGGTTTAAATGAAAACTTATGTCTACCTGCCGTTGAAGATTTGTGTCCCTAGCCCAGAGTCGAACACCCATTAGTGTGTAGAGCACAACAAGGGCAACTCCGGGGACCAGGTAGATGCCCACCACAAGCGAGATGTCGTAGACCTGACGCATCACGTGTGTGGGCCAGTTCTCTGTACAATAGTTTATCTTATTGTACTCGTCTATGATCACCTGCAAAATAAAGTATCTCACTAACGTATACTTATGACATTATCTCGCTGACACAAATTTGATAGCATTATCTCAGTGATGCACATTTGATAGCATTATCTCAGTGATACATACTTAAAGCATTATCTCACTGATGCAAAATCTTTTAGGATTATCTCAGTGATGCAAATTTTATAGCATTATCTCACTGATGCACGTTTTATAGCATTTCACACTGATGTAAATTTTATTGCATTATCTCACTGATGCATATTTAAAGCATTACCTCACTGACGCAGGCGATCGGTATGACGACGACGGCCGCTGTGACCCAGGTCAGCAGAATCAGTCGCCGGACACGATTGACGGTGAAGATCTGTCTATTTCTCATCGGATGACGTATGGCGAAAAATCGATCACAACTCATGAGGAGGATGGTCAGGATACTGGCCACGATACAGACCCCTGGTGATGTATCAGAAAGCATCATTTGGTTGTATTATTGATAGTCGTAGTTGCGCTCAATAATGACGTTACGAATATATGTTTACACATATGGATTTTTGTTTAATTTAAAAAAGTTCTGAGATTATTTTACAGAAATTCAGAATTTAGAAGTATCATTGTTACAAAATTTATCAAGTACTTAGCTAAGTATTACAAGAAATATTAAATATTAAAAATAATAATCTATTGATAAATATACTATTCTTTAAATGAGTTTTAGAATATACTCATGAAAATTAATATCGACTTAAAAGTAGGGCAAAATATGATATTTCATCAAGAAAACACTAAATTTCGTGTACACTTCACCTTTCATTCACAAACCACTAGAGCTTTTCTTCTACGTTACTTTAGTGAAATTAATTCAGATAACCAAGTCTAAAGGCCGGAATCCTCATATCCCTAAGGGAAGCAATTAGATTAAGTAATTAGCCTCCAAGACAATAATTATGATATGACAAATGGGAAACAGGTCTCATAATGAATTCATTCTAAAATGGTGAGCATAAATTATATCTAGAGCTAGTCCCCCATTTGCCCATGAGGTTTGAAAGTTCTTGTATATAGCGTTGTATTGAATCATCAAACGTATGGTGAGAAGATTTTCTTTGTTCATCTCCAGGAACTGATCAGCTTGGAGATGACAACGACATGTATGTAAAATAACATAACTCAAAGTTTCAAGTGTACACTTCAGAAGCTAGTCCCCCTCACAGCCGTTGTATGTGGTGGAAGGGCTGATCCGCCCCTGGGGGCATTTTGGCTTTATGTAGCGGGGATGCATCCTCGACAGACAGCAGACTTTGTCCTGATTCAACATCATCTAGTTAAAACATGCACGCTACAATATCACTGTTTTGGTAGATCATCTCATGTGATTTCACTATTTTTGGTAGATCATTTCATGTGATATCACTGTTTTTGTTGGATCATTTCATGTGATTTCACTTTTGGGGTAGATCATTTCATGTGATATCACTATTTTGGGCAGATCATTTCATGTGATATCACTGTTTTTGTTGGATCATTTCATGTGATTTCACCTTTGGGGTAGATCATTTCATGTAATATCACTGTTTTTGGTAGATCATTTCATGTAATATCACTATTTTTGGTAGATCATTTCATGTAATATCACTATTTTGGGTAGATCATTTCATGTAATATCACTATTTTTGGTAGATCATTTCATGTAATATCACTATTTTTGGTAGATCATTTCATGTGATATCACTATTTTGGGCAGATCATTTCATGTGATATCACTGTTTTTGTTGGATCATTTCATGTGATTTCACTTTTGGGGTAGATCATTTCATGTAATATCACTGTTTTTGGTAGATCATTTCATGTGATACCACTGTTTGAGTGGATGATTTAATGTACTATCCCTATTTTGGATAGATTATTTCATGTAATATCACTATTTTGGGTAGATCATTTCATGTAATATCACTATTTTGGGTAGATCATTTCATGTAATATAACTATTTTGGTAGATCATTTCATGTAATATCACTATTTTTGCTAGATCATTTATGTAATATCACTATTTTGGGTAGATCATTTCATGTAATATCACTATTTTGGGTAGATCATTTCATGTAATATCACTATTTTAAGTATATCATTTCATGTAATATCACTATTTTGGGTAGATCATCTCATGCGCAATGTAACAATATGGCAATTACGTTCATCTTTAACAATAATTTAACAATAAACAGTCTTATTAAGAATCGCCCGATAATTCTTGCACGATATTATTCTATGTTAGATCATATGAAATTTCTTTAATTTTCGAAGAAACGACAACTCTAACTTGCTCTAACCATAATTTCTATATTATGGCATTCCGGTTAATTAAAAGTTGTAGATATCAGAGGGACGTTATTCCAATGATTAAACCCCCCCCCCCCCTACAGCCTGTCAACCGTATGAGAATAAAATGTCTATCAGGTAAGTTGAAATAAACGTTAGTATTTTGAAGAAGTAGTCTTGTTATGGCATGTCTCCTTACAGATGTGCACCAACACACTGAAACAAGAGATGATTAAAGCGTTCCGCTTAAGAACGCATTTACATAAAATAACAGGGGTGTCCATGGCGTTAGCATTACGGCCATATTTGGTGACGCCTTCATTGAGACCGCATGTGCATGTCTGGAATGCTTAATACCAAATCGTTCTTGACGGCTGGTGATGTCAACAAATATCTAAGTTTAATCAAAGGCCATTGAGAGATGTGCCGGTCGTGTAAACACTTCGTATTATTTTCCCACGATACAATTTTGAACATGTCAAACATGCTAGTTAGTGTGAGCTGATCAAAAGAAAACAAACCACATTTCTTTTCTTTTCTGATGTCTTCACCATCCTTTACATGTCTCTTCCTCTCTCTCTCTCTATATATTTCTTTTTTTTTCTCTCCCCTCTCTTTATCTCGCTTTCCCTCTCTCACCCACTCCCACTAATTCCGTCTCCCTCATACGAACCAAAGGAAATAGTTCGTGTTAGTGAAAAAATACTTTATGATTCATCCGCCACTTTAACATTGAAATGAAGGTACAGGAATATGTTTTCTAGGTTATACCCCTCGACTTGTACTTGTGCCAACGTCTTAATGAGATGTGAGTATTGCTGTAGTTACGTGTAATTGTGCGTTTTCAAGAGAGAGAAATACCAGCGTGTGATCCAACAGTAAGTCTGCAATACCAGCGCGTGATCCAACAGTAAGTCGGAAATACCACCGTGTGCTCCAACAGTGGGTCTGAAATACCAGCTTGTGATCCAACAGTGGGTCTGAAATACCAGCGTGTGCTCCAACAGTGGGTCTGCCTTGTCACTTTGTGCTCCAACAGTAATTCTGAAATACTAGCTTGTGATCTAACAGTGGGTCTGCCTTGCCATGTCGTCCTCTAATAGTGGGTCTGCCTTGTCACTTTGTGCTCCAACAGTGAGTCTGCCTTGCAACCTTGTACTCTAACAGTGATTCTCCCTTGCCAGTTTTTACTCCAAGAGTGGGTCTGCCTTGCCACCTTGTACTCCAACATTGGGTCTGCCTTGACACCCTGTACTCAAACAGTAGGTGTGCCTTACCAGCTTGTGCTCCAACAGTGGCTCTGCCTTGCAAGCTTGTACTCCAACAGTGGCTCTGCCTTGCAAGCTTGTGTGATCCGGTCGATGGCAATGAATTTGTGAGACATATGCATTCTTTGAAGCTTTCTCTGAGCGCTTTCCTTTGGAAAGTTCACCATACATTAGTTTAGGTAACCTGTTGTCTAGCATTATCGAAACATGTCTAGCACAAATGGTTTATGCGTTTTGTAAGAACTTTAGGATGCCAGTTTGCTCATGACATTTGTATCATGGACTTGTCCTGCCACAGTATACTAAGATGATGACGTAACTAGCACAGGAAAGATATGAAGCTACATAGAATCATGCCTAAAATAGACACATATGCGTTGTATCCTTTTTTATTTCGAATTCCAAAAAATTTCATCTTCCAATCAGTGGCATCATATTTCCTTTATCTTCCAATCAGTGGCATCATATTTCCTTCATCTTCCAATCAGTGGCATCATATTTCCTTCATCTTCCAATCTGTGGCATCATATTTCCTTTATCTTCCAATCAGTGGCATCATATTTCCTTCATCTTCCAATCAGTGGCATCATATTTCCTTCATCTTCCAATCAGTGGCATCATATTTCCTTCATCTTCCAATCAGTGGCATCATATTTCCTTCATCTTCCAATCAGTGGCATCATATTTCCTTCATCTTCCAATCAGTGGCATCATATTTCCTTTATCTTCCAATCAGTGGCATCATATTTCCTTCATCTTCCAATCAGTGGCATCATATTTCCTTTATCTTCCAATCAGTGGCATCATATTTCCTTCATCTTCCAATCAGTGGCATCATATTTCCTTCATCTTCCAATCAGTGGCATCATATTTCCTTCATCTTCCAATCAGTGGCATCATATTTCCTTTATCTTCCAATCAGTGGCATCATATTTCCTTCATCTTCCAATCAGTGGCATCATATTTCCTTCATCTTCCAATCAGTGGCATCATATTTCCTTCATCTTCCAATCAGTGGCATCATATTTCCTTCATCTTCCAATCAGTGGCATCATATTTCCTTCATCTTCCAATCAGTGGCATCATATTTCCTTTATCTTCCAATCAGTGGCATCATATTTCCTTCATCTTCCAATCAGTGGCATCATATTTCCTTTATCTTCCAATCAGTGGCATCATATTTCCTTCATCTTCCAATCAGTGGCATCATATTTCCTTCATCTTCCAATCAGTGGCATCATATTTCCTTCATCTTCCAATCAGTGGCATCATATTTCCTTCATCTTCCAATCAGTGGCATCATATTTCCTTTATCTTCCAATCAGTGGCATCATATTTCCTTCATCTTCCAATCAGTGGCATCATATTTCCTTCATCTTCCAATCAGTGGCATCATATTTCCTTCATCTTCCAATCAGTGGCATCATATTTCCTTCATCTTCCAATCAGTGGCATCATATTTCCTTCATCTTCCAATCAGTGGCATCATATTTCCTTTATCTTCCAATCAGTGGCATCATATTTCCTTCATCTTCCAATCAGTGGCATCATATTTCCTTCATCTTCCAATCAGTGGCATCATATTTCCTTCATCTTCCAATCAGTGGCATCATATTTCCTTCATCTTCCAATCAGTGGCATCATATTTCCTTCATCTTCCAATCAGTGGCATCATATTTCCTTCATCTTCCAATCAGTGGCATCATATTTCCTTCATCTTCCAATCAGTGGCATCATATTTCCTTCATCTTCCAATCAGTGGCATCATATTTCCTTCATCTTCCAATCAGTGACATCATATTTCCTTCATCTTCCAATCAGTGGCATCATATTTCATTCATCTTCCAATCAGTGGCATCATATTTACTTCATCTTCCAATCAGTGGCATCATATTTCCTTCATCTTCCAATCAGTGGCATCATATTTACTTCATCTTCCAATCAGTGACATCATATTTCCTTCATCACCCAATCAGTGGCATCATATTTCCTTCATCTTCCAATCAGTGGCATCATATTTCCTTCATCTTCCAATCAGTGACATCATATTTCCTTCATCTTCCAATCAGTGGCATCATATTTCCTTCATCTTCCAATCAGTGACATCATATTTCCTTCATCTTCCAATCAGTGACATCATATTTCCTTCATCTTCCAATCAGTGGCATCATATTTCCTTCATCTTCCAATCAGTGGCATCATATTTCCTCCATCTTCCAATCAGTGGCATCATATTTCCTTCATCTTCTAATCAGTGGCATCATATTTCCTTCATCTTCCAATCAGTGGCATCATATTTCCTTCATCTTCCAATCAGTGGCATCATATTTCCTTCATCTTCCAATCAGTGGCATCATATTTCCTTCATCTTCCAATCAGTGGCATCATATTTCCTTCATCTTCCAATCAGTGGCATCATATTTCTTTCATCTTCCAATCAGTGGCATCATATTTCCTTTATCTTCCAATCAGTGGCATCATATTTCCTTCATCTTCCCCTTGACAAATAGGAAAAACTTTTTTGGGGGGTTTGGGGATAAGGTTGAACATTTAATCGAATGTGTTGTCATTGGGATGAGTCTATGTACCAAGTTTCAGCTCGATAGGTTGATGCGAAGTGGGTCAATGAGCCTTCCGAAGATTTTGCCACCCAGCCAGAAAGAAACATACGAAAAAAGTCAATAAAGGATTTAAAAATAAAATGGCATGAAAAATGTGAATATCGACCAAAATATTTTCCAATGGCGAGCGTTCGAGTATTCATTGAATTCACAGAATAGAGAAAAAAAAAAAGGGGGGGGGGGATATTCCACCCATCTTTTGGCTTTCCGATGGTGGTTAGATTACAACAATAATAAATGAGTGTCTTAAGTAGTCTGCCGGCTACTCGTTTTTTGTGTGTCTAACTCGACCACTGATGAAAACACGTAACTGGAGTCAGGGGTCAAGTCATACAGGACATAAACTAACAGAATAGGCGACCTTAACCCTGATCTCGGCAATCATTTCACCTAGGAGGAAATGGTTTTTCCGTGTTCGTAGGAACCAATGCTAAGAGAAATGTCATGGTGCTCTGGTATAATAGATAACTATTTTTGTCAGTTATCTTATATCAAGTATCGTAACAAAAACAAAGAAAAGACAAAAGAAAAAAAACAAAACAAAGAAGAAAAAAAAGGTAGAAAACAAAAACCAACTGAAGCCTGAAACAATTCGGAGACCAAAAAAATACTGTTTTTAATATTTTATTTTTACAAGAACTTTTGTAAGTCAAGAGATTTTAATAACACTCTTGATATTAGTCTTAAAATAACTGAAAAGAAAGAGCCAAAACGAGAATCGAACCCACGACTATGTCATTCTAACCAGCCGCCGTTACCTACGCGTGTTAAAAAAATTCATTTAGTTGAAAGTTTTAGCTTTATGAATTTTTTAATGTGACTGATGCTGACGGCCATTTTGATTAGCAAAGCGATTCGAAAATTTAAAGACATTTATTTTTTTAAAAAGGAAAATGTTGGATTCCATAAACTTAGAATGATGATGATGTACCACAGAATAGGATGTGTGCGGATGTTTAACTTAGTAGAGATTAAACCGAACTTAGAAACACGTTGACTCACAAAATATGGAAATCGGACAATCAGACAATAATCATGCATTGTAAATAAGGAGTTATTTATAACAAAAGATTTCAAAACAAAGAAAAGTTATATTTAAACAGAAAGAAAATTCTAAGTTCTACTGAACATGACGCTTCCAAGGTCAAGATCAGGGTAAGTGTTCTAATAGAGGCGCCACATTACTGAATAAATTGGTATGATGGAAACATCATTAACCTATACAACAGGCGTGTAATGACCTAGAGGGAATCAAAATGGTAACTAGAGGAATAATATATTCTTGGGACGTTGTGATGAGGAAATGAGAGAAAACAGATGCGTTGTACGTCATTGTTGAACAAAGTACGGCGTGTTGAATAAATTCTATAAGCACGGTTTGTTGATTACGTTCTACAAAGTTATCGTCCCAAAATAAATTAAGCAATGTGAACAATTATAATTTTATTTTATAATTTTATAATTCATTAAAATAACTGAAGTCAAATTTAATCAACAAATTATTCTGCGTTTAAGAGTGGTGTTTAATGTACATTAAGAAAACTCTTTACTCGTACTAAGTCCAGTTGCGTAGAAAGGGGGGTGCGTGGGGGACCGGTCCGCCCCGGCAGCAGTTGTTTCTTTCTATTGAGTGGCAGCATTATCGGCCAATTGCAAAGGTTTTTTTAAATACCCCTCCTACTGGTCAAGTAAGATATATACCCTTCCCTTTTGTCAAGTAAGTTATATACCCTTCGCTTTTGTAAAGTAAGATTAAACCCTTCCCTTTTGTAAAGTCAGATATATACCATTCCCACTGGTAAAGTCAAATATATATATATATACCTCCTACTGGTAAAGTCTGATATTTATCAATCGTCCCATTGTAATCTCTGATATTTACCAATCGTCCCAGTTTAAAACCAGCTAATGACTTCCCTTTCCACGTACGTTCAATGCTCCACGTTTACTTTAATGAACGCCATCAGGTGGGTTCATTCAGATGTTCCTATCAAATCTTTATTTGTTCAGACTGAGAAAGATGATAACACTGACACATTTCAGTTGTTCACATTTGTGACGACTCGTAGAGGGAGCCAAAAAAAAATTGTTGCAGCTTATAATTTTAAGGAGCTTTTTTGTTTTAATCAATGCGATATTAAGGAGTATAATCCCATACTATTTATATATTGCCCTTAAATATTTGGATCATCAAATATATTGAGAGGAGAGATATTTGAGTCCACTATTTCATTAATTTTAATCTTTCAAAGACCGTTAATCATTTTAAATATTTTATTAAAAAATGTCTATTAATATAATTTTAATAAATTTTTTATTTTTTTATTTTGATGCACACTTTTCTCCACTTAGGGTGGTCACTACCCCCCCCCCCCCCCCCAAGTGATGACAGAAAGAAACATGTCCACCGTGTCACACCGTGTCCGTATCACTTCAGAACCTATCTCTACCACGTCACTATTGTCTGTACCACGTCACTACCTGTCCGTACCGTGTCACACCATGACCTGATTCTAACATTTGAACCTTTCTCTATATGTTCATGTTTGTATTTTCACTTGTACAATAACACTGGTATTATAAATCACACAAAATTTTGAGAACCCCATACACAATCATTATCCATATTGCGAAGAATCAAATCTTTTCCTAATGCCCTTTGATCCTGACACTAAATGGTAATGTTGAAGCTGCTTGTTTGTGGCATACACAGTCCGACAAGAGGACACACATCTAATTTTGTTCGTAATCTAAATCCAAAGTATTCTACTTATTTACAATCATGAGTTTTGTCTTTTATATCATTAATTTTTTGGAGTCTAACCCTCTTACAATTTCGTTTAAAAACATATGGTTTTGTCAAGTTTGTTGTTTTTTTTGTTTGGTTTATTAAAATTATGTTTTTTTTTGTTGCTGCTTTTTTAAAAAAACGTTTATAAATAGGCCAGAAAAAAGACATGGTCCAGGAAAAAAAATTAAGCAAATGCTGTAAGGGAGAAATATTGTCAAGTTTGTTTGTTTTTTGGTTATTTTAAATTTTTATTTTTTGTTGCTGCTTTAAAAAAAAAACTTAGTATAAATAGGCCAGAGAAAAGCCATGGTCCAGAAATGTTTTTTAAGTCACCATGAATTGATTTACTTGCATCTGAATATTTCAAATATATTTTATCCCCATAAATAACTGTTAAGTGCATCACGTAACAAAATCTAGTTCAATTTAGATCAATCTCAAAAGGTTTTTATTTTTTATTTGACCAGAATTGTGCCCGTGATGTCGTTCTGAAATGGTTTGTATTTATTGCCAATTGTTTCGTGTTCATGATGGGCGGGAAACTGGAGCAGGTGTTAATTGAAGACTAACACGCGACGCACTCAATTTTCCCCTCCTCGTCTCTACATCGTCACTTTTTTGTTAAGTGCGAAACTAGTCATGCATTTTAACAAGCTTTAATAACTATGCAAAGAACTGAACTTTTCCGTTTCTTTCCAAACGTAAGTTCGACTTTTTGTTTTCAGACTGAAATTATCAATAGAAATCAGTAAAACATAAAGTAAAAAAAAAAAATAAAGCAAATGCTGTAAGGGAGAAAGATTGTTGAGCTGCACTTTTAATTTGGGAACGGGTTTATTTGAGACTCCTACTACTGTGACGTGCTCTGTTGTTACGGCGGGTGGCTAGACAAGGTCTTTCAGTGCATAGCGCAAATTGATTCTACTGCCCCCCTCCCTTTAGTTAAAGGCAAAATTGATCCAGTAAAGCGATTGTGAAAACACAAATTTATGCAGATTCGCCGAAAAGTAATTTCCTGCCCAGCCTGCCGTATAATAATTATGTGTTGTTCTTCAAATATAATGAAGAATGATATGTTGTGTCGGGAATGGCAGACTAACAACAGTAGCAATCGCCACAGCAACAAGATAAAACAACATTACACAAAATCACCACACAACAACACCACACAAAGACACCACACAAAAACACCACACAACAACACCACACAAAATCACCACACAAAATCACCACACAAAATCACCACACAAAATCACCACACAAAATCACCACATAATAACACCACACAACAACACAACACAATGACACCACACAAAAACACCACAAAAACACCAGACAAAAGACACAACATAACCATAATTTCAGAAAATTTCAATTCATCTTTGACTAATCAAAATAAACGTTTTGAGAATATAATTTTTTAATCTTAATTTTGTTTTAAATTTACTTTTGGAAGTGAGGCTCTGTATTTTAGCATGCCATGACAGTGTACGTACACTTTATCATGCTACTGAACCTCGCTTTGGAAACACAAAGACAATGTCTACCCTCTACACATTTTCTACATCACCATTCAGCAACATCTCCATCCAAATATTTCACTTTACAAACTCCTCTATTTTCTCTTTTTATCCACAAACTCAGATTGTTAGTCATCTGAAGGCTTCCCCCACCTCTGTCTCACTCTTGCATACTTTCCTCACCCCCTCTCCCTCTATTTCAGCGGTTCTCAACCTGTGGGTCGCGACCCCTTTGTGGGTCGCACGACCCTTTTCCAGGGGTCGCCTAACACCATCTGAAAACACATATGCTCTACATTGATGAAGTAGCAACGAAAATAATTTTGCATTTTGGGGTCGCCACAACTTGAGGAACTGTATTAAATGGTCGCGGCATTAGGAAGGTTGAGAACCACTGCTCTAATTAGTGTCCCGGCTCTGCCAGGTGAAACCCGTCATTATTGCCGGTATCCCCCGAAACTCTCTTTCCTTCGGACGACACGCCATCCAGCCGTCATGTTAAGTGCTGCGATTTCCGATATCGCCAAGACGAATATATATGAGACATTTTCACTATATCATTGCAGCGTTTATCACTTCCCTGTTGTAAAATGAGATGGTCAAGTTCTTCACGGAAGACAACTACACGTGTAAGCTGTGTTGCAGGCTTGGTAACATTTCCGTGGAAAAGGGTGGGTGTGTCTGTGAGGGGGTGGGGGTTAGTTGGAAGAAAATGTATCAAACTTTAAACATTTTATTCTTCCTAATGGGGGTGTAATTCTATTTCCTCTATTCTCTTGGTCGTAATGACTTCCATGAGTAAAGCACTCTTTGACTGTCTCGTCATCATAATATTACTTAACAAAATACAAGTGTTGGTTACGTAGGAAATGAAGAGAGTACGACCTGGCCATTACAACAGTTGCTGTCTAATTGATTTTGAATACAGTAGTATCATTCTTTTTTTTAAATTCAAAAGGATGAGAAAGCACATTTAAAATTCAAAAGGATGAGAAAGCACATTTAAAATTCAAAAGGATGAGAAAGCACATTTAAAATTCAAAAGGATGAGAATGCACATTTAAAATTCAAAAGGATGAGAATGCACATTTAAAATTCAAAAGGATGAGAATGCACATTTAAAATTCAAAAGGATGAGAAAGCACATTTAAAATTCAAAAGGATGAGAAAGCACATTTAAAATTCAAAAGGATGAGAATGCACATTTAAAATTCGTGTTTTGCAAGGTCTTAAAATGTTCGGCTAAAAACTGTGTCACCACTTAACGAAACAATCTGTGATGGCTCCAGAACATTCCACTCAGCACGTGTTGAGCACCAGAATCTGAGAGATTAAATAGTTCTGATCACGCGCTTGAAACATTTCAAAGATGCACTAATGGACGAGAGAAGATGGCATCTCTACGTACGGTAGATTATTTGTGCTCTACATCCGTAGCTTGCAAACAGAGGCTTGAGGCTGGGGCTCTTGATTGGGCGTAGGAGTTCATTACCAAGTAAGTTGGGGATGCGGGCCACTTTGTGCCCCAATTAATATACTAGAATGCGGGCAACTTTGTGCCCCACTTAATATACTAGTTGCTTCATTCCTCACGGCTTATCCTTAGTGCCTAGTAATGCATAACTATTTAATGATATCCTTGTTAGGCAACAGTTAGATATAACCGCTAAATAGGTCTTGTTAATATCTCATTATGAAATGGCGTCAGCGGGCCGTCGAGCTTACGCTCCTAATGCCCTCCCCGGCGCCCACTCGCACCTGCCAGCCGCCTCGGCTGCAGGCCGTGCGGGAGGGCGTCAGAGACCTCCCCGGACGTGGAGCGTCCCCGCCCGCAACCGATCGATCGGGTTCGCCGACGGAGACCCTCCCCGCCCGGAGACATCTGGTCGACCGAAGACGCTGTGTTTCAAGCGTCCGTGGTCCACTCTCCTAGGGGCCGGGACGGTAAATTAACGTCCTAAAATCTCCCCCCACCCGTCCCGGGGAAGCATCGGACGCCCTCTAAGAGGGATTCTACAGTGGGTTTCCACCCCGCAACTAATTTGCGAGATAGCTGGGACGAAACGGTTGCCTAGGAGCAGCTTTCTCAGGGCTGCATATTTAGAATCACCGGCTATGGGCTTCCACCACACCCTATAGCCTCATATCCCTTAACGGCAACTTGTAATTATGATCCCTACCCTGTGTTTGCCTTTTCTTCCCCCTGCGAAGTATCACAGGTGGCAGCCCTGTAGGAGCCGTTTATTCCAGCAACTACCATGCATGGCCGTGTCTGCCACGCGGGACACGCAATGGTGCTAGTGTGCCCCGGGTTAACGCCGAGGGGGTCGGTGGCCAGCGCTTCCAAATCGACAAGCCACTACAGACTTGTCAACCGGAATCCCGGGAGGTCTTGTTAATACATTTATCCATCTATATATGTTGATATTGTAAATTTAAACAAAAACTACATACTTTAAAGGTAGTTTGTCCCATGGATATCCTTGGGATATTCAAATTACCAATTTTTTTCCTCACTTATCCCTTGATTGTATTTTTCATTTAGGAGTTCCTCCCACCTAGCCCCCACTTCCCTTACCCCCCCATACCAAAAAAAATATATTAAAAACAGATTAGCTAACTAATCAAATGGAGGAGATGACGTCATTGACTTTAATTTTAAAATTTGTAAAGTTATTTTGGTTTCTTATGTAACAAATAAATTTGTTAAAAATAATAAAAATGTAAGCAACATTAACTTTGACGAAAGTACAATAATTATTCAGTAAATATAAAATAAAATGTATTCGCCTGGTAAGCAAACGGTCCAGTGTGGCTTTTAAGTTATTAATATGATACTCAACATGTTTTCTCTCATGAATACATTTTTAAAAAAAAAATCAGACTAAAAAAAAGAGAGCTATACAAGCTCATTGCGATATTCATTCTCAGTCTATGTATAACTTGAGAATGATCCAACCACAACGGTTAAACAGTTCAAAACAAAAAGCTTCCGGTAAAACGAATATCAAAAACTAAACATGGCAATAAAATATTTGGTCATAAACGAGAAAAAAGCAAATAAAAACTATTAACATAAGATTTTATTACAATAAAATGGTTTCATAAGACTTTAGTACAATAATACGGTGTTCTCATTCTTAATTTAGCGAAAAATATATTTGTGTGGATAAAATGTATTGCAAAGTACTGCTAAATAGTGACATATAACATCTCGCAAATGAAAGGGTGAACCAACATTATCAATATATGTTTTGCATACCACATGTTGGGAACCGCTGTAGTAGAACCCAGGTTTCAAGCGATGGGAGGCGACCTCACATTGGTATCTTAAAGTTTGAGTTAGAATTTAATTCGTGGCATAAACTATGTCGCCAATAACATTATATTGGAAACATAATTTTGAACATGTTTTCCTTCTCAATAATTTAGGCTATTTAAAAGAACCGTTTACACCAATATATAGTGTTAAGAGAAACCCTAATTACACTATTATTCAGCTCAAACTTTTAATTTAACATTCGTCCAGAATGCTTCCACTCTGTGGCGTCGGAAGGGGTCGAGTGAGGGCGGTCCGCCAGTGGCGCTCCTTTCTTTTTTATATGGAGGGGCGGCATTTTCGGCCAAATGCGGACATGTTTTTTTTTTTTTTTTTTGTCGTGGAAACAGGAAAGTAAAAATCTTGACCCACCCCGGGTGGCACGTTCACTTACTACGCCACTACTCCCACCCCGGGTGGCACTTTCACTATCTACGCCACTACTCCTATACGAAGACGATGACGTGACAGGAAGCACTTTCCACTTTACTGTGACCTGGTTTTATTTCATGAGATCACCGTATCACATAATGCGAGACAACGCACCACTCCACCGTGACAACACCCATGTGCAATCGCGTGATAAAATATCGTCTGTCAGCCATACAAACAAGGCAGGGCGATTATAGACTGCAGTGATTATCAAACTCTCTAGTTACCCCACTTTGAGAATCACTGATGAACGTTTAAAGCAAGCATGCATCGTCACCAAGATTCTTGATTGATACTTGCATTATTATGGTTGCTCACTGTTTATAGTGTCTAACCTTGCATATAGCTTGTAATCTTGCAGGCTGTTGTGTATTGTTTGTAGTGTCTTACCTTGTTATAGGTTGTAATCTTGCAGGCTGTTGTGTAGTGTTTGAAGTGTCTTACCTTGCGTATAGCTTGTAATCTTGCAGGCTGTTGTGTAGTGTTTCTAGTGCCTTACCTTGCATATAGCCTGAATCTTGCAGGCTGTTGTGTAGTGTTCGTAGTGCCTTACCCTGCATATATCCTGTAATCGTGCAGGCTGTTGTGTAGTGTTCGTAGTGCCTTACCTTGCATATATCTTGTAATCTTGCAGGCTGTTGTGCAGTGTTTGTAGTGCCTTACCTTGCATATAGCCTGTAATCTTGCAGGCTGTTGTACCCAGCACCCATACATTGTACACGTAGTTGACGGCAGTCATTGGGATGCATATAACAGCAACTGGAAGAGTCAAAAGACAAAGTTAGTGTCACATAGACCTTGATTTGTCTTGTGGCAAAAATTACCCCCTCCCCCCCAGAAAAACAAACAAGGAAGGTGTGCATGGCTTAGCACCTGGTCATGACAATGAGGGCTGAGACTCCAACTGGTCAGTCCCATGATGACTACTAATGCACCCACTGGTCAGTTCCATGATGACTAAAACAACCTCAGGTCAACCGAGTGAAACTAAGACTCCCACATTCAGTCCTATAATTTCTAGGGTCGAAAGACCTTGTCTTTGTCTAAATTTTCCAAGTAAAGGCATCATGTCGTCCTAACTCTATCACATCACCTCAGAGGAAAGCCAACGTTGATGAAACATTAAAGCTAACTTGTACCTAACGTGTACCTAACGTGTGCCTAACCTGTACCTAACCTGTACCTAACCTGTACCTAACCTGTACCTTACTTGTACCTAACCTGTAACTAACCTGTACCTAACCTGTACCTAACTTGTACCTAACGTGTACCTAACCTGTACCTAACCTGTACCTAACCTGTACCTAACCTGTACCTAACCTGTACCTAACGTTTAATTAACGTGTACCTAACCTGTACCTAACTTGTACCTAACCTGTACCTAACCTGTACCTAAGCTGTACCTAACCTGTACCTAACCTGTACCTAACCTGTACCTAAACTATACCTAACATGTACCTAACTTGTACCTAACCTGTACCTAACCTGTACCTAACCTGTACCTAACCTGTACCTAACCTGTACCTAACCTGTACCCAACGTTTAATTAACGTGTACCTAACCTGTACCTAACATGTACCTAACCTGTACCTAACTTGTACCTAACCTATACCTAACCTGTACCTAACCTGTACCTAACTTGTACCTAACGTGTACCTAACCTGTGCATAACCTGTACCTAACCTGTACATAGCCTATACCTAGCCTGTACCTAACGTTTAATTAACGTGTACCTAACCTGTACCTAAACTGTACCTAACTTGTACCTAACCTGTACCTAACCTGTACCTAACCTGTACCTAACGTTTAATTAACGTGTACCTAACCTGTGCCTAACCTGTACCTAACCTGTACCTAACCTGTACCTAACCTGTACCTAACCTGTACCTAACGTTTAATTAACGTGTACCTAACCTGTACCAAACGTGCACCTAACTTGTACCTAACCTGTACCTAACCTGTACCTAACCTGTACCTAACGTTTAATTAACGTGTACCTAACGTGTATCTAGCGTGTACCTAACCTGTACCTTATCTGTGCCCAACCTGTACCTAAGCTATAACTAACATGTATCTAACTTGTACCTCGCCTGTACCTAATCGGTACCTAACAATATACTCTGTGAGCCAGGATGAGTTGAACCAAAGTTCGGTCAAAGAACTTTACCGTCACACCGGGTAATGCGAGGAGGTCAACTTAACCTTTGCTTCTATACTATTAATTTGTAGCCAGACCCACCCATTCAGACGGGTTTTTGTTCTATTATAGATCACAGCTCAATCAAATGGATAACTAATCGGGTGGCAAACAAGTCAATTCGTGGGGTCAATTTTTAACAAATAATATTTTTACCAGATTATTCTATCGATTTTATTTTGTTAAATATACAATAGTATACTTGATAAATTGTTTCCCGTCAAGTAACGTTGACATTAATGACATGTCACGCATTGTTTGGCAGCATCTATGGAAAAAACCCATTAGGATCGGGGTCAAATTCTTTCAAGACAATGTTGAAATTATATCAGATTGTACGCGATGACCTTGGTAATGCGTTCGTTACTAAGAATGTCCAGCTAAAATTTCAAAACAAAGCAAAGCTCTCCTTCCTAGAAACGGAAAGACTCTTAAATGTAATGGGAGCTAACGATAGGAAAATATATTTCAGGACAAATTCTTTGGGGGAAAAAATCACGATGTTGTAGGGGATTGTTAAGATTGTTGGACTAGGGCAGGGTTTCCCAACCTGGGGTGCCCGCACCGACAGGTGCTCGAGACACTTAGGGGGGCGGTGAGAAGGCATGCCAAGTTTTGTGAGGAAAATGAATTAAGGAACAGAGTAGAAATCACATTATTAATTATTATACAAATGTTACTATATACAAATATTTCATCATGAACATTTCCTTTGTGTAATAAGTCACTTGCATAAATACTTTGTTATGGGGGTACAAGACTCAGTAAAACCATTTGTTAGGGCTACTTGGGGACGAACGTCTCGCTTTGTCACTCACCTGTGGTACAGTTGTCTCGCAAGTGTCACTCACCTGTGGTACAGTTGTCTCGCTATTGTCACTCACCTGTGGTACAGTTGTCTCGCTATTGTCACTCACCTGTGGTACAGTTGTCTCGCTATTGTCACTCACCTGTGGTACAGTTGTCTCGCTATTGTCTCTCACCTGTGGTACAGATGTCTCGCTATTGTCACTCACCTGTGGTACAGTTGTCTCGCTATTGTCACTCACCTGTGGTACAGTTGTCTCGCTATTGTCACTCACCTGTGGTACAGTTGTCTCGCTATTGTCTCTCACCTGTGGTACATATGTCTCGCTATTGTCACTCACCTGTGGTACAGTTGTCTCGCTATTGTCACTCACCTGTGGTACAGTTGTCTCGCTATTGTCACTCACCTGTGGTACAGTTGTCTCGCTATTGTCTCTCACCTGTGGTACAGTTGTCTCGCTATTGTCACTCACCTGTGGTACAGTTGTCTCGCTATTGTCACTCACCTGTGGTACAGTTGTCTCGCTATTGTCACTCACCTGTGGTACAGTTGTCTCGCTATTGTCACTCACCTGTGGTACAGTTGTCTCGCTATTGTCACTCACCTGTGGTACAGTTGTCTCGCTATTGTCACTCACCTGTGGTACAGATGTCTCGCTATTGTCACTCACCTGTGGTACAGTTGTCTCGCTATTGTCTCTCACCTGTGGTACAGTTGTCTCGCTATTGTCACTCAACGCCAAAGGAGAAAAATAAAACTACCATTAATTGTCACTCAACTGTTGGACAGACGTCTCGCTATTTTCGCTCACCTATGGTACAGTTGTCTCGCTATTGTCTCTCACCTGTGGTACAGTTGTCTCGCTATTGTCACTCAGCTGTGGTACAGTTTTCTCGCTATTGTCATTCACCTGTGGTACAGTTGTCTCGCTATTGTCTCTCACCTGTGGTACAGTTGTCTCGCTATTGTCGCTCACCTGTGGTACAGTTGTCTCGCTATTGTCGCTCACCCGTGGTACAGTTGTCTCGCTATGTCGCTTATCAAAAAAACTAAACCCAAAAACAGCTTGGTGATTTCGTCGGATGTGCTGGATATTCTTGTTGGATGTGCTGGATATAGTTGTTGGATAAGGATGGGGGAATGGTACAAAGGTAAACATGCCTGTTACAAAAAAAATGTTATAAGAAAAACGCCAAAGGAGAAAGATAAAAGTACCATTAAAATTGTAAGATTAACAACGTTGCTTGAAGATAATAACTTGATGCGTCTACATGCCAAAATGAATAAATAATAACCTTTCATACGGGTTCTTCCCGGTGTATTTTTGTGAGTTCGGGCGAAGTTGACGGCAGTGGTAAAACATTTTACAATATGGACGGCCTAAAAAGTTGCAGTATTTTAATACAATTGTGAGTTTGGCAGCCATTTTGGTGAACGGGCACGGGATTTTTTAATTTAAATCAGTTAAAAATTAACTTAATCTGTGAAGAAGGGGTTTGGATTTTTTTTCTCTATATTTTCTTTTTTGCTAACTGCAGAAGGCTTTTTTCGTGTCAAGGGTAAGGCAAAAGCTTGGACCACTGGTCACACATCCCTTAGCTCCACCGATGGTCACACACCCCTTAGCTCAGCAATTCTCAACCTGTGGGTCGCGACCCTTTGGGGGTCGAATGACCCTTTCAAAGGGGTCCCCTAGGACCATCGAAAAACACATATACTCTACAGTTATGGCGTATCAACGATCATAATTTTGTGGCTGGGGGTCGCCACAACATGAGGAACTGTATTAAAGGATCAAGGCATTAGTAAGGTTGAGAACCACTGCCCTAGCTCAACCCCTGGTCACACATCCCCTAGCTCCACCACTGGTCACACAACCCCTATCTCCGCTACTGTTGACACATACCCTAGCTCCAAGCTGGTCACACGTCTCATAGCTCCACCGCTGGTCACACATCGCCTAGCTCAACCCCTGGTCACCCATCCCCTAGCTCCGCTCCTGTTTATTTACCCCTTAGCTCCGCTGCTGGTCACACGTCACGTGTCTGGGACGAATGTTTGGGGCACCGCTGCAAGCGCTTAATGCCATATATCAGACTTACCATGGACATAATAATATAAGTGCCAGACCTACCATAAAAATGTCCCACTTCATAACTGCGGTGAAGAAATGTCGGGCTGATCTGCATATGCAATACCTTCTAGCTCTGCTAACATAGTGAAGACAATGTCTGGATGAGACGATGTACGTAGAAATAGTATTGGGTCATTTTTTTTTTTTGGACAAAGAATTAAACGCAAGGAAGAACTCCATTTTATACGCTCGATGGTGCTAGTAAGGAACCAACTATCTTGTGGCCATACTATCTAAGAAGTTCGAGTGCTGCTCTAGGTTCTTCTTGTGTCAGGAAACGATTGTGGAGTCAATCAGCCTGTCTATACAGTTTCGAGAAAAATATTTCGATAAACAAGGAATAAGGTGAGGAACTCATGTGCAGTATACCATCTCGACTGTCGAATAAGATGTAAATAATAACACGCGAACACCAACAAACAATCTAGCGTATCAAGATGTTCAACGAACATCTCTTTGATACAAGTTACAAGATGTTCAATGTTCAATGACCGCCTCCTTTGCCATTTAAAAGAATTAATAATTCATTTCAAAATAAAAATACGACAAACGAAGAAATGGCAACAAAAATAATAAATTCCTGGGTTTAAGTTCAACTGAGTTGATGTAGTTTACTGAGTGGTACACAATTGAATTACTTTCCGAAAACAATTTAAAATTAATGAACTAATAAATCGTACAAGATGGCATTATACAAGGGTCTGTGTAGTTGTAAGGTTTGAAAAGGTCGTTGATCACTGTTTTATTTCAGTTAAGAAGAGAGCGTAATTTATGTGTATTTTCTTTTTCTATAAAAAATAAATCTATATCTATATATATAAAAATGAATGTATGTATGTTTGTCTGTTTGTCTCGTATGCGCTCCCACACCATTCATGCGATTGCAACAAAACTTTGGTGAGTTGTTGGCCACCTACCTGGGCATTTAACTGCGACATTAAAAAAACTTTTCAATTATTTCGTTTCGGCCGTTGGCCCTTCATTCGTTTTTTTTCTTATACGAGCTTTGTAAAAAAATATTTCCGTCTGCGCTCATAAACCATTCGTCTGAATGCGCTAAATCTTGGGTAAAATGTTGCAAGCACGCCCACAAAGGTTTGGAAATAATTATAACCGTTTTAAAATATTCCGTTTTGAGCCAGGGGCCCCGTGTTCGTTTTTTCTTATATGCGCTATATAAATATATTTTTAAACCGTATGCGCTCCTACGCGATTCATGCGATTGCGACAAAACATTGGAGAGTTGTATTCCATAAGCTCGCGCATTTTACCGAGTCATTATAACACTTTTAAAATATTTCGTTTTGGCCGTTGGCCCCAAAATCTTTTTTTTTTCTTATATGAGCTTTGTAAACTATAGGTTTCGTCTGCGCTCCTACACCATTTATTCGAATACGCTAAAACTTTGACGAGATGTTGCGAGCATGCCCACAAAGGTTTCTAAATTATTACAACCGTTTTAAAATATTCCGTTTTGAGCCAGGGGCCCCATGTTCGTTTTTTCTAATATGAGCTATATAAATATAGTTTCAAACCGTATGCGCTCCTACACCATTAATGCGATTGCGACAAAACATTGGAGAGTTGTATTCCATAAGCTCGCGCATTTTACTGGGTCATTATAACACTTTTAAAATATTTCGTTTTGGCCGTTGGCCCCAAAATCGTTTTTTTTCTTATATGAGCTTTGTAAACAATAGATTTCGTCTGCGCTCCTACACCATTTATGCGAATACGCTAAAACTTTGACGAGATGTTGCGAGCATGCCCACAAAGGTTTCTAAATTATTACAACCGTTTTAAAATATTCCGTTTTGAGCCAGGGGCCCCATGTTCGTTTTTTCTTATAGTAGCTATATAAATATAATTTCAAACCGTATGCGCTCCTACACCATTCATGTGATTGCAACAAAACTTTTTTGAAAGGTTGTCCATAAAGTCGCGCATTTTAATAAGTAATTACAATACTTTTAAAATATTCCGTTTTCAGCCGTTGGCCCCAAATTCTTTTTTTTCTTATATGAGCTGTGTACAAAATAATTTCGGTATGCGCTCCTATACCATTCATCTGAATGCGATAAAACTTTAGTTAGATGTTTCTCCCACGCCCGCAATGGATAGATTTTAAATCAAATACAAATAGCGACATTAAATTGTGTGTGTCACATAATAATTAGGTTTCTGAATTAATTACAACACTTTTAAAATAATCCGTTTTTGGCCGTTGGCCCCAAAATCGTTATTTTTCTTATATGAGCTTTGTAAAAAATAATATCCGTATGCACTCCTTTACCATTTATCTGAATGCGATACAACTTCAGTAATATGTTTCACTTTTTTTAATTTTTGTGATATAATAAGTAGGTTTCTGAAGTAATACAACAAGTCTACCATATTCCGTTTGTGGCCGGGGGCCTTAATTCGTTTTCCACCATTTATTATCTATATAATTATCGAATGCATTCCTATACCATTCATCCGATTGCGATAAAAACTTTGGTGAATTGATATGTGCGCTCCCGCAAATGTTTCTAAATTAGAACAACATTTTACAATATTTCGCATGGGCCGATGTCCTCAAATTCGTTTTGTTTTCTTTAACAAACTTTATCAAAATAATTTCAATCGGATCTATCAACTCAACCGCCCTTGAACAAATGCCAACAGACATCAATTTGTAGCAAGAGCAAAGAAAACACGTTTTTGCATGTTTAGTGTAG
The DNA here is from genome assembly GCA_964017045.1 of Omphiscola glabra. Classification (NCBI taxonomy): domain Eukaryota; kingdom Metazoa; phylum Mollusca; class Gastropoda; family Lymnaeidae; genus Omphiscola; species Omphiscola glabra. The sequence continues at coordinate 32,052,929 of OZ024796.1, read as the reverse complement.
AGAGTATTTTTGTTGTTTTTATAAATAAGCTTGAATTTTGTGACGTATTTTAGAATCTGATATAGCTTTGTAAATGTGTTGTGATTTTGAATAGCAATGATGTAGTAATACATCTATTATATAAGAATGATCTATGCTGACCGTAACTCACAAAGAACCGATACGATTTAAATGCGTTCCCATTTTTTAAAACAATCATAGTTTTCTTCTATTATTTTAAGGAACTCGAATCAATGGTAATGCGAAAATATATTGTATATTCGCTTTAATTTTAATAAAATTTTAACTATTAATAATATAAATTACAAATAAATTTGGAGTAACAACTAAGGAACTATTTTAAACATTTTATATGTGGTTGAAAGTTATGAAAATTAATAAAACAAATTATGATCAAAGAATTACACTGTAATCAAATTTATCGGGGAAACCAAAACATCTGTTGATTTTAGTGCATTTTTAAAGTACGTTCCCAATATTGCGTAATAAAAGTTAAACTAATTTGTTCTAAATAATAACGCAAATGACGTCAGAACTCAAATTGTCTATTTATTCAATGCAAAAATTTATCTGATTTAATAACCGCGCCTAATAAAATTTTTAATGTATTTCCCCCTTCCTAAAAGTAAAGTTAATAAATATAATAGATTGCTTTTTAAATTGCTACAATTTAAAAAATGACATACAATTTTTGCTTTTTATTTTTAACGTTTAATAAATTTTTACTTTTATTCTTTCCAAAAATATACATTTATGAAATTTATAAATTAGTAAAAAAAACACCAACCTAACCTTTAAATATACTTTTAATACGAAAATGCCGTTTAATGCAATCAGTGCAGCGAAACTACATATCCAAATAGCATCCACTAATGCACTTATCACTCATTTAAATAAGAACAAAGCATTTGAAATGCAAAAAAAAATGTTTTTGCGTAAGTAAGTGGATTACAATCCCGTGGATGATTTTATTAATTTCTTTAAAACTCTGTTTGGGGGAGGGGGAAGTTGACAAAATGAATTTGACAAATAATTTGCCTTCTTAGGTACATATATATGGGGGTTAGGAAATAGGGTGTGTACAATTTTATATCTTTAAATACAATGATATTACTGTTGTGAAAAATAGATGCTATATTCTCATTTTACGAATTAAGAAAATCAATGACGTTAACACAACGTAAGTACATTTACAAAAGTATATCCATGAATATCAAAACCCATTCATTTTACAAAGAATTACCAGTTTTTGGACCGGGGCCCTATAGTAGTTTTTCTTTCTAATATGAGCTATTTAAATATAATGTCCGTATGAGTTCCTATACTATTCATCTGAATGCGATAAACTTTCAGTGAGTTGTTGTGTGCAGGCCCGCATTAGGTTTCTAAAGAAGTGCAAATATTTTACAATATTCCGCTTTGGGCCGGGGGCCTTAAATTCTTTTTTTTTCTTATATGAGCTATGTAAATATAACGTCAAGCAGAGCTATTGCATAAGTGGGTGGAATTACTGTGACATTTCATTTTGTATATGTGACTTAATAAATAGGTTTCTGATTTAGTAAAAATATTTCACAATATTACTTTTGGGGCCGGGGGCCCTAAATTTGCTTATATGTAATAAATGAGCCATATAAATATAATTTCAAACATACCTATTGCATGGGGGGATCAATCGCTATATGTTTTGGGACTAAATTTGGAAAATCCATGCTTCCCACACGGACAGCTGCGTGTGGTCTGCTGACACTTCTTAAAACCTTCTATTTAATTCGAATAAGCACCAGACGGTTAAAAAAAGTTGTTTATTAGAAGAACTTACAAAACAATTATTAAAACACAGACACTTTATTTCGATGAGTGGCATTGCAACGCATGCCGGGTACTCGCTAGTAACAAAATAACAAACACAAAACTCCGCTACTGAATTAGGCGGCCCCTAATTGGCATCGTGTACAGACATGAAAAGTTATTGCCGGAGAGACAAATAAGCCGATGGGTGTACGCCCTCTCTAAACGTATAGAAAGAAGAAGAAAGAGGAAGAAGAAAAAAAGAAGTCGTCCAGACATCGATTGAATGGCTTGATTAGAAAAATAGGATGGAACGTGAAACCTATTATCCCCTTGAAACCACTGACAAGTAGAGAAAGATGTTATCTTCTTCTTCTTCTTCGTCTCCTCCCCGAGCGTGTGTCTGTCATGGAGTGAAGCGCACATTATAAGTGCATGCTAAGGCTTTGATGGTTGTGTCTACTGCCAGCGTACCATCTCTGGTCCGACCAGTACTCGGGAAGAATCAGATGTAGCTGTGTTTGCATTGCATGTGTTGACACAGTCGGGGGACGTTTATTTAGCAAATACCTGGGAATATTTAATTGAATATCGACCCAATTTATGACCAATTTATCCTGTTATGTAAATACATAAAAAATGAATAGCTCAAAAATTTGTGGGGAAAAAAAATTAAATAAAAAAAACATATATAAAAATCTGTTTAATTAAACTCGTACAGGCACGTTACCACGTTTCCTTCCTCGAATAACCAATCATCACATTTCACCATTTATTAAATTATTGTTTCAGTAATATTGGGGCTTGTTAGAAGTGGGGGTATTTTATATTTGTTACTACAAAATACCTCTTAGTCAAACAAAATTGAGGGTGGGTGAGGGTGTGCCGCTGTTCATGGGGAAAAATCGGAGCGGCGACTCCACGTTTTGAGAACCATTGGAATTGTGCATTTAAACTACCCACAGATGATAGAAAACAATGGAATTGTGCATTTAAACTATCCACAGATGATAGAAAGAAATGGATTTATGCATTTAAACTACCCACGGATGATAGAAAGCAATGGAATTGTGCATTTAAACTACCCACGGATGATAGAAAGCAATGGAATTGTGCATTTAAACTACCCACAGATGATAGAAAGAAATGGAATTGTGCATTTAAACTACCCACGGATGATAGAAAGAAATGGAATTGTGCATTTAAACTACCCACGGATGATAGAAAGAAATGGAATTGTGCATTTAAACTACCCACGGATGATAGAAAGAAATGGAATTGTGCATTTAAACTACCCACAGATGATAGAAAGAAATGGAATTGTGCATTTAAACTACCCACGGATGATAGAAAGAAATGGAATTGTGCATTTAAACTACCCACGGATGATAGAAAGAAATGGAATTGTGCATTTAAACTACCCACGGATGATAGAAAGCAATGGAAGTGTGCATTTAAACTACCCACAGATGATAGAAAGAAATGGAATTGTGCAATAAAGAGATAGCGAAAATAGGAAATATGTAACGAAAAGGTTGGGGATTCGATATATAGTGATGAGACATGTGTAGAGATTGTCATATCTGCAGGAGAGGGAGAAAGGTGTATAGAGATTGTCATATCTGCAGGAGAGGGAGAAAGGTGTATAGAGATTGGCGTAGCCATAGAAGAGGGAGAAAAGGGTATAGAAATAGACGAAACTATTGAAGAGGGACAGTCACGTATTGAGATGGTCATAAAGTAGAAGAGGAAGAGAGATGTATAGAGATAGTCATAAAGTAGAAGAGGAAGAGAGATGTATAGAGATATTCATATCAGTAGGAAAGAGGGAGATACGTTTCAAGTTGTCTCCATAGGAGATGGAAAGAGATAAAGAGATGTAATGATAGTGTCTTATCCTCAGGAAAGGGAAATTCGTCGCCATAGGAGAGGAACAGTCATGTATAGAGATGGAATTAGCAACATAAAAGGGAGAGCGATGCATACAGATGGTCATAACCCTGTGTTTGGTATCTGTAGAATACATCAGACAGTTGTATAGAGAACAAGCGCAACGCACAGATATGCATATGAAATCAACAGCTGCTGGTTTACTAGAAATCAATAGACAATATCTCAGTTGCAAAGAGGCTTTTATGGTGTCATTTTGTCATCTTGTTTATCAATAACTTAAGCTTGGTGAATATTGCAGATTATAGTGGCCTACGCTTACACAACAAAGACATTTCAAATATTTATTCACAAGCAAATAAATGCTTCATTAACCGTAATTATTTTATTTCCCTTGTTTTGAGAAGTAAGTAGAGGTTCCAAACTCTACCATTGCTTTCTATTCCATCTTGCCATCATAGCTCATGTAAGACGTTTTGAAAAAAATTAAAGGAAAATGTCTGAAAGAAAATTATTGTCTTAAGATGGATAAAAGTGCTGGCCTGAGTGATTTAAATGAACTTGAGGTAAGGTAGCAACACTTAACCTTTAGGAAGGCTATCACATAGCTGAGTCGATTTAAAGAAACATAGTATTATAGCACGTGTGTTGACTTAGTTTGTGCACCACGAGCCGTGGCGTGCAGTATTGCCTACCCATTTTGTTTTGATATTGACATTATCGATTAAATGTGTGGCGATTAAACACCCTCCCCTCCATTGATTGGGAAAAGGTAGGTTGTTTACGTTCTAATTTGTTCTAACGAATGCTATTGGGTGATGCAATTTCTAGAATTCCTCTTCTGGGGAGATGGAACTCCCTCCCTATAAATAAACTGACAGTATTCCCAGCTGGGAGAGATTTGCTAGATTTCCTAGACGCGAGACTTCAGAGACGTAAAATATTTAAAGGAACTTTACTAAATTTACTCTTTGTGTGTGTATATTTTTTACCTTTCGAGGATTATACATTTTCACTTGCTCTGCTGTAAGGTAATATAATTTGTATGTATGATTTAGTATTTTTTATATAAATTTATTAGAATAATTGCAACCTGGTCCCGGAAACGCTGGCGCATCTGTTGACCGAATGTCCCTCACTGGAGCTTCCGGGGGAGGCCATGGCGGAGGGGGAACCCTATGTGAGGAAAATGTTGTATGGCACAGCTCAGCAGATGGAGTTGATTGCTAATTTACTAGCCGGGGTCTTAAGACCTTCACCAGAATATGTGTGTTTGTTAGTAGAATAATTGTATTGAACATTGTTAATGTCATTAAGTTTAGTATCGGTTGGTTTTGTTATTTTAAATTCTGAATTTAATTTCTTTTTGACGTATTGCATTTAACGAGACAAAATCATAGAGTGTGTCTAGATTATTGAATTCTTTGTTTATGATATATTAATAATTTATGCACATTTCAGCAATATACTTTCTTCATAAAACACAAATATTGATATTTAAATAAAATTTTAAATTAAAGCAAAAATAATAATTTTTTTTAAATTTTTTCCCGTTGTTTTCCTACCGAAATCATAACAAGTAAATTGAATTGAAACAAATATAATTTAGCTGTCCCTTACATCAAGAGTGTGGAAACTATTTCTTCCAATGGCCATTGTAATATAATTCTATTCTTGAGGATCGCGTGTCATGCCGATAGGATCCAGAGAAAACAAGAAGATATTAATAGCTAACTCATAAAGTTAAGTCTAGAACTTCTTATCTTCATGAAGACTTTATTTGTTCCCTGTATTGATGTTGTTTTTACTTTCAGTTAAAATTTAGCAACCCTTTTTAATTTAATTGCCATCAAAATCAATTATATCAGATTAGCAGATTTTCTGCTACCACCACCATTAGCATTTTCAGGCAGTGAAGTCCGTCCAATATGCCGACAAAGGGAGTCCAAAATGTTGACAAAATCGGTCCAAAATGCTGACAAAGTCAGTCCAAAATGCTGACAAAGTCAGTCCAAAATGCCGACAAAGTCAGTCCAAAATGCCGACAAAGTCAGTCCAAAATGCCGACAAAGTCAGTCCAAAATGCTGACAAGTCAATCCAAAATGCGGACAAAGTCAGTCCAAAATGCTGACAAAATCAGTCCAAAATGCTGACAAGTCAGTCCAAAATGCTGACAAAGTCAGTCTAAAATGCCGACAAAGTCAGTCTAAAATGCCGACAAAGTCAGTCTAAAATGCCGACAAAGTCATTCAGCAAGACCAGACAGAATGTTATCGTAGAGTGCCCATGGTCCTGGGGTTCCCCACAACTGTGTTAAAATAGTGTCAAAATGAACTAAAGTTGTATCCCTTTCAATTTATTACATATTAAAATAAATCTGAGAATTACGTCATATGTCGCTGTAGTCGTTAAAAGCAGATAACATACAGTTTTGAGACATTACGCTCTGTCAGTTCCTTTAAGGAATATGTATATCTCACGATAATAAAAAGAACATAATTTAGTATATAATTAAAGATGTCTATGTGACTTCTGGTTCAATGAATGTAAAGGTTGTGAGAAAAATTCATTCTTTGACATGTGTCTGTTGGGAGTGTACACTTTATGTTCTAGTTACGTTTGTCAATTTCTGAACTTGATTTATCGATTTTGAGGAGGTGGAATTTAATTTATCCAATGTTTACGTTTACAGCAGTGTTTCTCAAAAATATTTACCCCGCGTCCCCCCTGAGCACCTAATAACCTGTAATAACCCCACGTTGCTCTTGTTTTAATTCAAGATCTAAACACACACACACGCACACACACACACACATACACACACACACAACACACACACACACACACACACACACACAACAAGGAAGTTTCTATTTGAATTCAATGTTGTAGAATAAAACTTAAAGTTGTTTAACGGTAAACAATAATTGGGTTCATTTATTATTTTTTAATGAATGTGTGCTGCCTGACATCAACTCCTCCTTTAAAAAGTAAAAATTATGTATTTCCCATCACAGAGAAAACTATGTCCCTCATACTAATAAAATTGCAATGACACCCCTTTTAAATCAAGTTGGTAAACATTAACAAGCATTTAGTAGATTTATAAATCAGATTTGTGTTGTATCAGATGCTTTGCTATAATGGTGAAGTTAATGACAAATCTTAAAGACGCCATTTTTTCTGCTCACAGACAGCGTAAATCTCTTGCAATGACAGCTCACTCTCATCAAAGGGCACTTAGGCGTCAGAAGCCCCAATAGCCTCAGCGAGGTCTTGCTTTGACGTCACTAGGATGTTGCTGAATAAAGTTCAAAGTTCAAGGGAGGAGGATAAAAATTTGAATAGAGTTTGATGATTCCGCCACCACGAAATTTAGTGTCAGTGTTTTGGGACAATAAAACATTGTTAAATAGAGATCTCACGTGGGTAAACTGTTACATAGAGATCACGTGTGGGTAAACTGTGTCATTGTTACATAGAGATCACACGTGCATAAACTGTGTCATTGTTACATAGAGATCACACGTGGATAAACTGTGACATTGTTACATAAAAATCTCATGTGGGTAAACTGTGACATTGTTACATAGATATCCCTGGTGGGTAAACTGTGACATTGTTACATAGATATCTCATGTGGGTAAACTGTGACATTATTACATAGAGATCTCATGTGGGTAAACTGTGACATTATTATATAAAGATCTCATGTGGGTAAACTGTTACATAGAGATCACACGTGCATAAACTGTGTCATTGTTACATAGAGATCACACGTGCATAAACTGTGTCATTGTTACATAGAGATCACACGTGGATAAACTGTGCCATTGTTACATAGAGATCACACGTGCATAAACTGTGTCATTGTTACATAGAGATCACACGTGGATAAACTGTGTCATTGTTACATAGAGATCACACGTGGATAAACTGTGTCATTGTTACATAGAGATCACACGTGCATAAACTGTGTCATTGTTACATAGAGATCACACGTGGATAAACTGTGTCATTGTTACATAGAGATCACACGTGGATAAACTGTGTCATTGTTACATAGAGATCACACGTGGATAAACTGTGTCATTGTTACATAGAGATCACACGTGGATAAACTGTGTCGTTGTTACATAGAGATCACACGTGCATAAACTGTGTCATTGTTACATAGAGATCACACGTGGATAAACTGTGTCATTGTTACATAGAGATCACACGTGGATAAACTGTGTCATTGTTACATAGAGATCACACGTGGATAAACTGTGTCGTTGTTACATAGAGATCACACGTGCATAAACTGTGTCATTGTTACATAGAGATCACACGTGGATAAACTGTGTCATTGTTACATAGAGATCACACGTGGATAAACTGTGACATTGTTACATAAAAATCTCATGTGGGTAAACTGTGACATTGTTACATAGATATCCCTGGTGGGTAAACTGTGACATTGTTACATAGATATCTCATGTGGGTAAACTGTGACATTATTACATAGAGATCTCATGTGGGTAAACTGTGACATTATTATATAAAGATCTCATGTGGGTAAACTGTGACATTGTTACATAGATATCCCTGGTGGGTAAACTGTGACATTGTTACATAGATATCCCTGGTGGGTAAACTGTGACATTGTTACATAGATATCCCTGGTGGGTAAACTGTGACATTGTTACATAGATATCCCTGGTGGGTAAACTGTGACATTGTTACATAGATATCCCTGGTGGGTAAACTGTGACATTGTTACATAGATATCCCTGGTGGGTAAACTGTGACATTGTTACATAGATATACCTGGTGGGTAAACTGTGACATTGTTACATAGATATCCCTGGTGGGTAAACTGTGACATTGTTACATAGATATCCCTGGTGGGTAAACTGTGACATTGTTACATAGATATCCCTGGTGGGTAAACTGTGACATTGTTACATAGATATACCTGGTGGGTAAACTGTGACATTGTTACATAGATATCTCATGTGGGTAAACTGTGACATTATTACATAGAGATCTCATGTGGGTAAACTGTGACATTATTACATAGAGATCTCATGTGGGTAAACTGTGACATTATTATATAAAGATCTCATGTGGGTAAACTGTGACATTATTGACACGATATCACGAGTGGAGACATGAAGGACATAGTAGAACATAAGAAGTAGACTTGAAAATAAAACTCTAAAAATGACACGATTATTTAAATTCAACAACACCAGACAGATTAGTTGCTATAGAAGTTGATTTTTGAGTAAAATGATGATTTTAGGCATGAAGACACGGTCAACTTGGGATTGTCGTTTGTGACAACATGACATTGAGATCGGGGTTGATGATAACATGACATTGAGATCGTGGTTAATAACAACATGACATTGAGCTGTTTCATGAACGCAAGACTTGCACTGAGTAGTACGATTTACATTTGTTGTATTTGTAACAGCCTTCAAGGGTCAAATCCAGGGGTCAATTACAGGGGTCAAATCGCCAGTGTCCTATGTATTCAAAGAGTTTTTATGTAATCTGAAGTCAGTGTCCTATGTATTCAAAGAGTTTGTATGTAATCTGAAGTCACAGTGTCCTATGTATTCAAAGAGTTTGTATGTAATCTGAAGTCACAGTGTCATATGTATTCAAAGAGTTTGTATATAATCTGAAGTCACAGTGTCCTATGTATTCAAAGAGTTTGTATGTAATCTGAAATCACAGTGTCCTATGCATTCAAAGAGTTTGTATGTAATCTGAAGTCAGTGTCCTATGTATTCAAAGAGTTTGTATGTGATCTGAAGTCACAGTGTCCTATGTATTTAAAGAGTTTGTATGTAATCTGAAGTCAGTGTCCTATGTATTCAAAGAGTTTGTATGTGATCTGAAGTCACAGTGTCCTATGTATTCAAAGAGTTTGTATGTAATCTGAAGTCAGTGTCCTGTGTATTCAAAGAGTTTGTATGTAATATGAAGTCAGTGTCCTATGTATTCAAAGAGTTTGTATGTAATCTGAAGTCAGTGTCCTATGTATTCAAAGAGTTTGTATGTAATCTGAAGTCAGTGTCCTATGTATTCAAAGAGTTTGTATGTGATCTGAAGTCACAGTGTCCTATGTATTCAAAGAGTTTGTATGTAATCTGAAGTCACAGTGTCCTATGTATTCAAAGAGTTTGTATGTAATCTGAAGTCAGTGTCCTATGTGTTCAAAGAGTTTGTATGTAATCTGAAGTCAGTGTCCTATGTGTTCAAGGAGTTTGTATGTAATCTGAAGTCACAGTGTCCTATGTATTCAAAGAGTTTGTATGTAATCTGAAGTCATAGTGTCATATGTATTCAAAGAGTTTGTATGTAATCTGAAGTCACAGTGTCCTATGTATTCAAAGAGTTTGTATGTAATCTGAAGTCATAGTGTCATATGTATTCAAAGAGTTTGTATGTAATCTGAAGTCACAGTGTCCTATGTATTCAAAGAGTTTGTATGTAATCTGAAGTCACAGTGTCCTATGTGTTCAAAGAGTTTGTATGTAATCTGAAGTCAGTGTCCTATGTGTTCAAGGAGTTTGTATGTAATCTGAAGTCAGTGTCCTATGTGTTCAAGGAGTTTGTATGTAATCTGAAGTCAGTGTCCTATGTATTCAAAGAGTTTGTATGTAATCTGAAGTCAGTGTCCTATGTATTCAAAGAGTTTGTATGTAATCTGAAGTCACAGTCCTATGTATTCAAAGAGTTTGTATGTAATCTGAAGTCATAGTGTCCTATGTATTCAAAGAGTTTGTATGTAATCTGAAGTCAGTGTCCTATGTATTCAAAGAGTTTGTATGTAATCTGAAGTCAGTGTCCTATGTATTCAAATAGTTTGTATGTAATCTGAAGTCATAGTGTCCTATGTATTCAAAGAGTTTGTATGTAATCTGAAGTCAGTGTCCTATGTATTCAAATAGTTTGTATGTAATCTGAAGTCATAGTGTCCTGTGTATTCAAAGAGTACACAAAAAGAGATGGTACGACGCTGTGAAAGAGATCATTAATTTCATTTGGAAAACAAAACACGAATATCTGAGAAACGGTCATGACATTCATGAAATCAGAAATCTCGTTTCTGATGACCTTCACACTGAGACACCGGAAACCCCCTAAACACTTGATTATTGGCCCCTGTCTCGCTATATCGACATTGACGGACCCTGGGAAATGTTAAAGATTACTGTGTACACTTTTTGTTCAAAGTTCAAGTTTTGGACGTATTAAACAAGAATTAAATCTAGAAAAAAATGATTGAGTGTTTTAAATCATTATTGGAATCAGAAATAGATTTTTATATTATATATATATATTATAGGATTGGTGGTTGGCACAATGACATCATTATTTAAGGGTTATCTGGAGCTATAAGTTAAAGGCTTTTTTTCTTTCAGCGATATTTTATGGTTATAATAATGTTAAGATAAATGTCTATTATCTATTTAGTGTCTATTATCTATTTAGAGTCTGTTATTTATTTAGTCTAATATTTATTTAGTGTCTATTATCTATTTAATGTATATCATCTATTTAGTTCTAATATCTATTTAGTGTCTATTATCTATTTAGTGTCGATGTGGAACCCTTCAGACGATGTGGCGCCCTTCAGCTGATGTGGCGCCCTTCAGCTGATGTGGCGCCCTTCAGTCGATGTGGCCCACTTCAGCCCATGTGGTGCAGTTCAGCCGATGTGGCGCACTTCAGCCGACATGGTGGCCTTCAGCCGATGTGGCGCACTTCAGCCGATGCCTCAAGCAAGCGGTCAGCCATGAGGCCTTTTTTTTATATAAAAGACTTTAAGCTGTACGGAAAATTTGTAACACTTATATCAATTTTTTATGCTTCTCAAGAAAAAATATAAATGTGTTATTACTTTATTAAAATATTTACACCATTCACTTTGTATAAAATAACAGTAATATAAATAATTTATTCATTTTGTACAAAATAGTAGTATTATAAATGAAATATTCATTTTGTATAAAATACTAGTATTATACATAAAAAGAATGGACAGAATAAAAGCAAACGTGAAGAAGCCAGTCTCTGACCAATGACTATTGTCCTTGTCCTTTCAGTCTGTGCCAAAATAATGAACTTGTGAGAACCGTTTACTCGTGTATCAACGAAGTCTGACGGGTCAGTTTGTCAAGACCCCTTCGAATTTTGCGGTGGTCATATTATTCATGAGAAATCTCATGCCATCCTTCGCAGTTAGTTGGATCCCCCAGGGAATGGCAGAGAACCTAGCATGGTCATGTCGAGCTTTTCTATTTGTTACACTGTTGCCAGACCTGCTGCTACCTAAAGTAACATTAAGTATTCTCAAAGAATGACATATTATATTTTTAACTGTGAATAAACAAATAGAACTACTTCGCCGCTAAACAGATGGAACCAACACACTTGCTAAACCTATTAACGATAGAACTCATCATAATTGAATATACCGTCAATTTAGATTCTGCCAATGCGTATATTTTCCAGTCTCCTATTTAGACACACTTAATTTGAACTTATGGAAACAAGCGCTTCCTGTAGTTTGGTGCCATAAAAGGTCCATTTCTTTATGGAAAAATCGGCAAGCATCAGTTTTCTTTCCTCGTTACCGTAAAACTTGTCAGAGTTTTGCCTTTCAAAGTGCATTAACTCCAGAAATCTCCACATTCCTCATGCTATCCCCCCTCTCGCCTTCAATTCCCCCCTCCCACGTTTATATCCATGCTAGGAGAAGATGAGCAGAGATTCCGTACATGAAAAATGTTGGCTTGCGAGAGGTTGTAATTTATTGGTTGCCCCCAGACATTCAAATGTAGGCAAATTACAAGTTATCGCGACTGTTGGGTGGCTAATCTTGTCAGAAAAGCAGAAGACGTTAGGTTGAAAAATGCCAGCGTTATATAGCATAACCTTTCCCTCTCCGCCAGCCCCCAACCCCATTCCTCCAAAAACGAAAAAAAAAAGTTCATCTTCAAACGATTTGGTATCTTCTCGTATTATTCGTATTTTTATACTTTAGTGTTTGCCTATTTCGTTAACACAAATTAAAAAAAAAACAACAGAATTCAATTTTTTTTAAAAAATATTTTTAAACCAAGATTTGCTGTATTTTCTTTATTTTTTTAAAAAACCTCTTTTTCCTAAGCTCACAAGAATGGTGCGTCTGAGTGTCATATTTTATAGTTCAGTCTGTTCGTTGAATTTGTATTTCGTTTGAGAATCTCACATTCCTATAAAAATCTGGATACTTGTGCACTATATCCAAAACATTTTACATAATACAACGACCAGAGTTACCCTTACGTTGACACAGTACAGTTCCAGAACGGCCAAATTTCATGACAACAGGCACTGTGTTACTTTGTGGCGTCTTATCAAATATCTCTACAAATATTGTTCTGTCGACTTATTTCACACACTGGGTCCCCTTGACGATCGCTTATGCACTAGCAAAGACAATGCTGAGCTATGAATACTTTTAACTCCGCCAAAAGACTCATTTCCAACACCAACTATACACACTAGTATCATTTCCATGAACACGTATTGGCGGGAACTATGCACCAATGATAAACGCACGTATGTATTCACGATGCGGGAGGTGCATGCACTGAACAATTAGGTGCATACTGTACTTTTTTTCTGGCTTCCGTTTTGATTAAAATCGTAACGATTTCTAGTTGCACGTGTAAAAGTAAATTTCCTTTTCTTTAAATATTTAGAATTTGTACAGAATCTTATATGCGGGCAATATTTTACTTGCCTCTCCCCCCCCCTTGCCCCCACCCCAAAATCAAGTTTTGTCAGTCTATTTTAAGGCCCCCGCTCGGTCACATAATTCCCTAACTTAATTCCTAGGATTTTCGGCCACTCATTACAGCAGTATAGCGTCCACTCATCGGCCGCGGGCGATTTACTTAGTATGGGCACTTTTAGAATATGGGATCGAATGATGAAGATCCGGCCAAAGCCTGTTAAGCACTTCTTTTAAATAGCCGAATAGAATCTGTCTCTGACCATTCCATAAGCACAAGAGAATATTATGTTTATTTAGGTCATTCAATGTTAATATAGATGAGATGTCTCTCGCGGCATTCTTAGTGAAACTGGAAAAGCTGGTTTCAATGTATATGTGCAATGTTCAATTGTTAAAGAGTGAAAGCTCAAAATATAAATCGGCCTTAAGTTTAATTTGTTTTATGTTATAATGGAATATATGACCCGATGTTATCGGGATAATAATGGCAGGCACTTAAAGATAATTTCTACCTGCTATTATGAAAACTCATCACAATTAATTTTTTTTTTTAAAGTATCTGTTTAATGATGTTTACGCTTCTAACATCAACAAGTTTTCAGAAGAATGTTTCTGCCATATAATATACACCGACCCCACCCCTTTTCGCGCACCTAAACCAATTTTTTTTTCTCTAAACATGCCCTTAAATTACTAAATCTAAATGATCACTAATTAAATCATAATTGTCAGTAAATGAGTTAATTGACGGCTGATTTCTATGCTAGAGAAATACTTATGATGTCTTGGGTTTTTAAATTGTGAAATTTGGGCCATTGGCTCTAAATGTGTTTTTTTTCTTATATGAGGTTTGTAAAAAATAATTTCCGCATGCGCTCCTATGCCATTTATCCGAATGTGATAAAACTTTAATGAGGTGTTGTGATCACGCCCGAAGAGGTTTCTGAATTATTACAACCATTTTAACATATTCCATTTTGAGCCAAGGGCCGTAAATTCATTTTTTCTTATATCAGCTATGTAAATATAATTTCAAACAGAGCTATTGCATGGGTGGATAGAATTTTAATCAAATACAAATAGCGACATTAAATTTTGTATGTGACATAATAATTAGGTTTCTGAAGCAATACAACCATTTTACAATATTCCGTTTGAGGCCGGGGGCCCTAAATTTGTTTATATGTACCAAATGAGTTAAATAAGTATAATTTCAAACATAGCTATTGCATGGGTGGATGAATCGCTAGATGTGTGTGGAATTAATTTAGAAAATAAATGCTTCTCACATGGGCAGCTGTGTGTGGCCTGATCACTCTTCGAAAAACTTTCTAATTTATTTGAATATGTACCAAACGGTAAAAAAAAAAAAAAATTATGTGTATAAAAAGTACTTCAAAAAACATAATTAAAACACAAACACTTTATTTCTTTAAGTGGCATTGCAACGCGTACCGGGTACTCGTTGTGATTTAATAAAAATTATTCTTAGATCATAATTTATTGATGCAAAATTTAAATTAAGTATTTAAATTGATTCGTTTTTTAAGCCTTATATGGTCAGCCTAGCTCATTCTTATATAGATATAAGATAAGATAAGATTGTTTGTTGATCCATATAAATGAAAGTGTTATTATTACATTTTACATATTCATTTTCAGTACATAAATAACTATGTATTTAAACCCAGGCAACATTTTAAAATAAAAACATCTGAAGTATTTCTCCAGCGTAGAAATCAGTCATCAATGAACTCCTTTAGTGACAATAATGACTTAATTGGTGATCATTAAGACTTGGTTACCGCTTGGAGAGCACGCCGGTGAATGCGAACATATCGGGGAACAAAATAATTTTTTAAACCTTACACTGGGAAGTTAAAGGTTGTCTTTCTTAAAATTAAAATAAATCTTATGTTACTATTGACTCTTTTGAAAAATAGTCGTATGTGAAACTTGTTTGTTAAATGTGTCTGCTAAATATTGTTTGTTAAATGTGTCTGCTAAATATTGTTTGTAAAATGTGTCTGCTAACTATTGTTTGTTAAAATATTACCAGATTTCAAATGGCCGCCTTAAACATGGTTGTACACTGTTTCCTGTGTGAGTGACAACCAGTGGTCAAATTTGGATGTCCAATTGGCCAGGTCATTATCAAATATGGCTCTATCGGACTTTGAATCTCATTGTTACGCGATTTCTATCAGTCATGATCTCATTATTACTTGATTTGTTTCAGTCATGATCACATTATTACTTGAATTGTTTCAGTCATGATCTCATTATTACTTGATTTGTTTCAGTCATGATATCATTATTACTTGATTTGTTTCAGTCATGATCTCATTATTACGTGATTTGTATCAGTCATGATCTCATTGTTACGTGATTTGTATCAGTCATGATCTCATTATTACTTGATTTGTTTCAGTCATGATCACATTATTACTTGATTTGTATCAGTCATGATCTCATTGTTACGTGATTTGTATCAGTCATGATCTCATTGTTACGTGATTTGTATCAGCCATGATCTAATTGTTACGTGATTTGTATCAGTCATGTTTACAGATAAACTCTACAGTCATACGACAAAACAATCCATGGATAACACAATTTACTGTTAGACAAAATAGTGATAAATATGAATATTTCGATACATCCCAAGAGAATCAAGAGAAGATGCTGAGTATTGTTTCAAGTTCATATTGTTGGGAAATCTCTTTACGTTCATCTGGATCAGGATAAATTCTGTTTGATTTTATTTTGTTTTATTATTCGTCTTCAAAAGATATTTTATAATTAGATAACACAGGTCGACATTGAAATCTTTAATGACTAAAATGCTAATCTGTTAGGTCTTGGTGTGCTGAACACAAATAGAACAATGGACATTTTTTATTGGCTCTCATTTTGAAGATATGGTTCATTTCCTTTGTTTCACCGTGTAGATATATCCAGTAGGACTGCAACAACATCCTAAACAAAAGTAAAATGATGTAATATTTCATCGCATTGCATAATACCATCATGCACACATCAGATTGCACCATTGCTGCTGAAGTAAGCTGACGTCAACAATGTACTATGCAAAGCCCATTCCGTTTGCACGGAGACCAGATCCACATGGTGAGGGACTTTCTATGCCAGAACCTCCAGCAAAATATTCTCTTGATTCATCTTATGAGGACAAGGGTGAGCTGACCTCGAAACATTGGACTCTTTATATCGAAAGCACCGCCAGCAGTTGGAGCATTTCTTCAGCAAGGAAAGTAATCTGGTATTCTGTTCCGATCTTGTGGGCCTCATGAATGCCTTAAAAATCACCCATGACCCACAAGAATGGAGACTAGTTTGTAGACTCTTCTAAACTGAGTCTTAAGGCTATTCTTTTGCTCCCTGGAAACTGTCTTCCATCTAGTCCAGTAACGCACGCTGCACTCACGAAAGAGACATACGATAACTTAAAGCCTTTACTGAATTCCATTTAGTTAAACAAGTACAGCTAGCACCTCTATGTTGATTGGAATGTAATTACCCTTTTAAATGGGACTGCATTACGAACATACACTGCTGGCAGAAAGAATGGATTCGCAGACAAATGCCCTACCCAACTACTTTCCAGGTGGGGAGAAGAATATCCGGCACACAGCTCTGGTCGAGGCTCACAGAATCCTGCGACCACCCCTTCACATCAAGCTAGGTATGATGAAGAACTTCGTGAAAGCCATAGACCGCACTTTGCCAGCTTTCCCATATTTGCATGAAACATTCCCTTACACTCAATGAAGCAAAAATTAAAGAGGGAGTTTGTGTGTGTCTTCAGATGCAAGAGCTCTTCAAAGATGACCGGTTCAACAACTTGCTGCAGGTTGATTTGAAACAAAGAAGGAATGCTTTTCAAATAGTGTCTACAAGGTTTTTCGGGAATGTAAGGGCAGACAACTAGAACGAACTGGTAGAAGACATGCGGGTGCAGTATCAGCAACTTGGCTGAAATTTGTCTCTAAAGATTCACTTCCTTCATTCCCATCTGATTTTCGTTCCTGACAACTGTGGAATGTTTAATGATGAACATGACGAACGTTTACGTCAAGATATCACAACAATGGAACAAAGATGCCAAGGGAAAATGGTCCACTACAATGATGTATGATTATTGCTTGACACTCCCCAGACATGCTCCCGAACAGATGTACAAGAGTCAGGCGAAGAAATCTAGGATGTAGTCTATGACTTGATTTTTTACAAGCATTAACCGTAGGCGTGCATTTCGTGGTGTAAACAATAATTTATTGCAGATTACAAAACAACTAGAACCAATTTTGCAATTTGACTGTCACAGTCGTGTTAAGCACATGAAGACTGATAAGAAATGACACATTTTATTTCAGTAACGTGACTTTTGTAAAAATGTGTTGACCAGTGTTGTGGTATTCATCAATTGTTACAATGCTGTTTCTGGTATCTTTAAGTTGTCCAACAGAAAACATTGACTCATTCATAATTGTGAAGTATATTTTAACAAAATCATTTTGTGCTGAGATTTTACTGTGTTAATTTTTACAGGATATGCCGGCCTTTAAACTATACATCCTACTTTCGACTCACAAAGGGTTTTATTGACATATATAATTTATAAATGGGCACTTTACCCAAAGAAGTTTGCTGAATCCTGACTTAAAAAATCGATTTCTACCAATTACTTATTATTATAGAGCATAATACAAAAGTACCAGTGTAGGGAGAAGCGACCCAGATATCACAAGCAGAAGCGACACAGAAGAGACCCAGGTGGCCGAATATCACCGGCAGGGTAGCCCAGGTTGTCAACGGTGGACAAGTCCCCTACTGGTGACAACGACGACTGACATAAAGTGGATAGAGGGTAAAATATTTTTAGTTGTTTATAAAGTTTTCAGACGCCAAGTGATGGGGACAAAGTGATGGGTGCCAAGTGATGGGGACCAAGTGATGGGTGCCAAGTGATGGGTACCAACTGGTGGGTACCAAGTGATGGGTATCAAGTGATGGGTACCAAGTGATGGGTATCAAGTGATGGGGACCAAGTGATGGTATCAAGTGATGGGTACCAAGTGATGGGTATCAAGTGATGGGTATCAAGTGATGGGTTCCAAGTGATGGGTACCAAGTGATGTGTACCAAGTGATGAGTATCAAGTGATGGGCATCAAGTGATGGGTATTAAGTAATGGGTACCAAGTGATGGTTTTATTCATTTCTTAGCTCTTTATGAAATAACAATCTGAACAAAGTCATTAAAATAACATCTCACTAATCAGTTTCTTATAGGCATCTAGGAGAATCATTTTCTGAGGAAAAACAAATTCTTAAAAGGTACTCTGTTGTTCTTTGAGCACAAGCTAGATACTTTGTAAAATGTATGATTATTCTAGTGTCTACTTTGTTTAATTTGCTTCTTTTTCAAAACTATCCACGATCCTAAATAACAATAGAATTTGAATCAAACGTTGAAGACACATGGACAAAAAAGAATTTAATTTGTTTTGAATCATCACATTCTTTCTTCGTCCTCTACCCTCGGAAAAAAATATAATTTCTTTTTTTTTTTACCAGACAAGATATATTAACATTATATCTTTTGTATTCTGTCTAGAGTTTGTGATGACAAAAATATTTCAACAAGCAATTGTCTCTATTTCTGTCCTCCGTGTGAATTAAACAACTCTTTATTTCTTTAAGTTTACATTTATTTCAGATACTAGAAGTTAAAAGAGTCCCTCAAATAATTTTTAAACTGACTGATTTTTTCCTTACTGTTTTTAGGGTCATAATTCTTTTCCCTCAAATGAGACAGAAATTACGAGCGACGGATGGGAAATTTCCCAAAGTAAAGAACAGAGCACTCGCTCACGAACGCAATCAAGAGAAGTTGACCAATAGTCTCCCCTTTATCCTCGGGTCACGCGCGTAATCTTTAGTTTGTTAGTCGACACTCGTAGTAGCAAGATGTCAGCTGTGCTTGGACATCAATTACTGGTTTGCCCATTTCAAGTTTTATTATAAAAAAAACTGATGTTTGGTGTTTGATATTGTTTTGGAAATGTTACTGTTTGGGGAATGTGTGGTGAATGTCACTTTTTAGTGTTACTGTTTGGTGTTACTGTTTGAGGAATGTTACTGTTTGGTGTTTGATAATGTTTGGTGTTTGATATTGTTTGTTGAATGATACTGTTTGGTGAATGTTACTGTTTGGTAAATGTTACTGTTTGTTGAATGATACTGTTTGGTGAATGTTACTGTTTGGTAAATGTTACTGTTTGGTGAATGTTACTGTTTGGTGAATGTTACTGTTTGGTGAATGTTACTGTTTGGTGAATGTTACTGTTTGGTGAAGTTACTGTTTGGTGAATGTTACTGTTTGTGAATGTTACTGTTTGGTGAATGTTACTGTTTGGTGAAGTTACTGTTTGGTGAAGTTACTGTTTGGTGAATGTTACTGTTTGGTGAAGTTACTGTTTGGTGAAGTTACTGTTTGGTGAATGTTACTGTTTGGTGAATGTTGTTTTAAACAAATTAATGGAGCGTCATGTTTATTTCTGGCTAGCAAACATCCTAGTAGACAGGACCCTTTGTGGAAGTTTGGAGGCCGACAGCAGAGCCTGGTTACCCAAATGAGACCCAATCACTGCCCTTCTAATGCATACATGCACAGGCAAGACAGGGATCCGACCTGCTAGCACGGCAGCCTTGTGCCAGAAACTCTAGCGCATCTGTTGACTGAATGTCCATCGGTAGATGCTGCGGTGGAGGCCTGGGCAGCGGGTAAAGTTATACTTCACGGCATTGTTATACGGCACAGTCCAGCAGATGGAACTGGTTACCAATGTACTAGCCGACACAGCCCAGCAGATAGAGCTTGTTGCCCATTTACTAATTGGCAGGCCCAGCAGATGGAGCTCGTTGCCCATGTACTAATTGGCAGGCCCAGCAGATGGAGCTCGTTGCCCATGTACTAATTGGCAGGCCCAGCAGATGGAGCTCGTTGCCCATGTACTAATTGGCAGGCCCAGCAGATAGAGCTTGTTGCCCATGTACTAATTGGCAGGCCCAGCAGATGGAGCTCGTTGCCCATGTACTAATTGGCAGGCCCAGCAGATGGAGCTCGTTGCCCATGTACTAGTTGGCATCCCCAGCAGATGGAGCTAGTTGCCTATGTACTAGCTGGCAGGCCCAGCAGATGGAGCTCGTTGCCCATGTACTAGTTGGCATCCCCATCAGATGGAGCTAGTTGCCTATGTACTAGCTGGCAGGCCCAGCAGATGGAGCTCGTTGCCCATGTACTAGTTGGCATCCCCAGCAGATGGAGCTAGTTGCCTATGTACTAGCTGGCAGGCCCAGCAGATGGAGCTCGTTGCCCATGTACTAGTTGGCATCCCCAGCAGATGGAGCTAGTTGCCTATGTACTAGTTGGCATCCCCAGCAGATGGAGCTAGTTGCCTATGTACTAGTTGGCATCCCCAGCAGATGGAGCTAGTTGCCTATGTACTAGTTGGCATCCCCAGCAGATGGAGCTAGTTGCCTTTGTACTAGTTGGCATCTCCAGCAGATGGAGCTAGTTGCCTATGTACTAGCTGGCAGGCCCAGCAGATGGAGCTCGTTGCCCATGTACTAGTTGGCATCCCCAGCAGATGGAGCTAGTTGCCTATGTACTAGCTGGCAGGCCCAGCAGATGGAGCTCGTTGCCCATGTACTAGTTGGCATCCCCAGCAGATGGAGCTAGTTGCCTATGTACTAGCTGGCAGGCCCAGCAGATGGAGCTAGTTGCCCATGTAGTAGCTGGCAGGCCCAGCAGATGGAGCTAGTTGCCTATGTACTAGCTGGCAGGCCCAGCAGATGGATCTAGTTGCCCGTGTGCTAGTTGGGGGTTTAAGATGTAAACTCAACCCCCACCAGAACATGTGTGTTAGTTGATCTTGCTTCATACGGTTTGGATTTTATTTTTTGAAATAAAATAATTAGTCTGAGGTTTTTTTTTCTTCAAATTTGTAATTATTTTTAAGAGAACAAATAATGCTGTAGAAAATATTAAATTTAAAATTAATACACTTTATAAAATAAGTTCTCTTTTTTTAAAAATTTACTTAAAGGTTCAACTATTTTTGTTTTGCAAAAATTTGTTAAATAATTTTTTTTTAAACCTAATCTGTAGGTGACAATGTCTTAATGACACACATGCAGATAAAATGTCTTAATGACACACATATAGACAAAATGTCCAAAGTGTCATAAGACATTCACCATAAATGTTATAGCAAAGGTGTCTAAATGACAAATGACACAAAAACATGTCAAGACGAACTTTTCTAAACCGTAGAGTCAACGATGTTCAACATGGCATTGTCCCATTTAGCTACTCAGTCCATAAGAGGCGGTGTGCCAGGCAATGTCCCATTCAGCTCTTTTCGTGCGACAATTTCTAAGTTTTCTAAATCTCAGTCCATAAGAGGCGGTGTGCCAGGCAACCATTTATCGCTGTGCAACAAAGTCCATTCGTATTCAGAACAATTTTTTGCGATGTATTGCAAATTTTAACTTTGATAAAAAAATTTACCATGAGTCGATTTCATTTTCATTTGTAACGTCCACAAATGCTTATAAAATTAGTTTTTTAAAATATATTTATATAAAAACATTTTAAGTTCCATTACGGTTGAGCAAGACACAATCAACGTAAATGATGTCCCACGTATATTGCTCTACATCCCAGGCAATATAAACAATGATGGCCCACGTATATTGTTCTACATCACAGGTTATATAAACAATGATGGCCCACGTATATTGTTCTACATCACAGGTTATATAAACAATGATGGCCCACGTATATTGTTCTACATCACAGGTTATATAAACAATGATGGCCCACGTATATTGTTCTACATCACAGGTTATATAAACAATGATGGCCCACGTATATTGTTCTACATCACAGGTTATATAAACAATGATGGCCCACGTATATTGTTCTACATCACAGGTTATATAAACAATGATGGCCCACGTATATTGTTCTACATCACAGGTTATATAAACAATGATGGCCCACGTATATTGTTCTACATCCCAGGCAATATAACTAAACACTCGCGAACGTCTAAATGTTCTCATATTTATATTTGTGGTGATTCAACACTTAGAGTAACAAATAAATGCACATAATTATATTTTAATGGTCACGAATAAGAAGTTTAGTGGTGCAATGAATCAATTTAATAGTTTCAAATAATCATTTTATGATATTTTTAATTTCTAACAGTTGTAACAGTTGTAACAGCTCTAACAGTTCTAACAGTTGTAACAGTTGTAACACCTCTAACAGTTCTAACAGAATTCGCTGACAAAATAATGCATGGTAAAATTGCATTTATTAAGCATTATAATAAATCTCGTTGCTTAATGACTTTGGTTAATAGAAGCAATGACTGTTCATGCTTGCGAAATATACAAAGGAAAGAAGAAAACCTAAAAACTTCAGAAAGACAATAAGAGAAAGTGATCTTTTAGGTCTAAACGCAATCGAAGTAAAAACAACAAAGAAACAGTTAAAGACAGAGACACATACTCTCAGCTTGTTGTATAGATATGTAGTGTACAAGACAGAGACACATACTCTCAGCTTGTTGTATAGATATGTAGTGTACAAGACAGAGACACACACTCTCAGCTTGTTGTATAGATATGTAGTGTACAAGACAGAGACAACACTCTCAGCTTGTTGTATAGATATGTAGTGTACAAGACAGAGACACACACTCTCAGCTTGTTGTATAGATATGTAGTGTACAAGACAGAGAGGAACAGTCTTAACTTGTTGTATAGATGTGTAGTGTACAAGACAGAGACGAACAGTCTTAACTTGTTGTATAGATGTGTAGTGTACAAGACAGAGACGAACAGTCTTAACTTGTTGTATAGATATGTAGTGTACAAGACAGAGACGAACAGTCTTAACTTGTTGTATAGATATGTAGTGTACATGAATTGGAAATGGTAAACACATTTAACTAATGTTTTTTTCTTCTGTCCAATGCTTTTTGTCCTTAACGTTCACTTTCTGTTATTGTCCTTCTTGACATTTTCCTCTACCCTTTGTATCGTTCTTAATGCTTGTATTTTTGTTTTCTTGAGGGCAACCTTCTAACGTGCTGTTTTCTCTAGGTATTCATCAAAACTGATATAACAATTCTCAATTCTAAAAATGTAATGGTTGAATATGTCCTCGAAACATGTACCATATAACTGTGTCTCAGTACTGAAATTACTTGGATGACTATGTCCTTGAAGCATGTACCATATAACTGTGTCTCAGTACTGAAATTACTTGGATGACTATGTCCTTAAAACATGTACCATATAACTGTGTCTTAGCACTGAAAGTACTTGGATGACTATGTCCTTGAAACATGTACCATATAACTGTGTCTCAGCACTGAAATTACCTGGATTCTAAATAGCAGCGCCTTGAAAACAGCGATATCCATGTAAACTTATGATAAGTTAGGAGGATATACTGCATATTTATATTATTTTTTTCCTCATTCGTCCCTGAAAGTCATAGTCAGTGGCGTAGGAAGGTGGGTGAGGAGGGGTGGTCCTTTTTTCTGTCTACTGAATGATTGTATTTTCGTCCAAATACATTCTTTTTTAAATTCTTGTAAATGGGGCGTGAAATATCTCAGTCCGCTCCGGATGGCACAAAACGTATCTACGCCCCTGTTTATAGTTCATTATAACAGAAAGAATTTTGTGTAAAACCTCACGCGAGCCTTCAAATACGTCATACATGTTTTTTAAATGGACCCTTGCTTCCTTGCCACGTTGAGCAGGTGTGGCTTTTTTGGTTTTAAATTTGGTGGCGCTCATTAGTGGCTCTTCATTAGCTGGATAATCTTCAGATTGCAAATACGTCATCTATTTTCTATATCATACACGTGAGCTTTCATCGCCCCCAGGCCCACACCCTCCTCTGGTGCACCCTCTCCCCGGGTGCCTATGCCTGGTTTATCATAAATACTACGTGAAGATCTATGTTCAAACTTTTATTTTTCCCCCACTCTCTTTCTCTCTCTCTCTCTCTCACTCTCTCTCTCTCTCTCTTCTCTCTCTCTCTCTTCTCTCTCACTGTCTCTGTGAGTCTCTCTCTTTATATCTCTCTCTTTCTCTCATTCCTTCTCTCTGTTTCTCTCTCTGACTATCTCTCATTCTCTCTTTCTCTTTCTGTCTCTCTCTCTCTCTTTCTCTCTCTTTTATTGTACATGTATGTACGTCATTGTACATGTATGTACGTC
Organism: Omphiscola glabra; assembly: GCA_964017045.1. Lineage (NCBI taxonomy): Eukaryota > Metazoa > Mollusca > Gastropoda > Lymnaeidae > Omphiscola > Omphiscola glabra. Next base: position 32,028,128 of record OZ024796.1, on the reverse strand, counting down.
ATTGTAGATTCATGTATGTTATTGAACATGTATGTACGTCAGTGTACATGGATTTACGTCATTGTACATGTATGTACTTCATTGTACGTATATTCATGTTCTCGTATTCGGCAAATACATATTTGAGAACTGCTTTGTGATTTATAAAGAAGTAACCAATAACATGAAAAACCTCAAAGCCCCTGGGGAAGACCTCGTCACAGCATAACTTATAAAATATGGAGGAAAAGAACTACACACTCAGATACATAAACTTAGAACTAAAATTTGGCAAGAAGAGAACATTCCAACAGAATGGAAAACAGCATTAATAACCCCAATACACAAGAAAGGCTCAAAACTTCAGTGCACAAACTACAGAGGAATCTCCCTATTAAATGTTTCTTACGAAATACAAAGCTAATTACCAAAAAACTACAACAGTACACGGAAGGTAAAACAGATGAACGACTGATCAGATTTTCACCATCAGATGCATATAAGAGAAATGTTATGAATATAATATCCCAGTAGATCAACTCCATGTGAACTATAAAATGGCCTATGACAGCACCAAAAGAAAATATCTATATGAGACTTAGCAGGAGTTTGGCATACCCAACAAACTGACAAGACTGATACATGTAACACTGAACAACTCAAAAATAAAAATAAAGGTTCAAGGAGAATATTCAAGGAAATTTCAGATTAGACGAGGCCTAAGACTCATATTCTTGTATGCTTTTTAACCCAACATTAGAGAGAGTTATGAGAAACTTACACATTGACACCCGAGGAACAATAACAGGATGCTTTCTATGGGAAACCCAAGTCCCGCAACCAATGGGCACTCTGTACAATCAACCCTGTCATTGTCTTGCATATGTTGATGACATAGCCTTGCTAAGGGAAAGTATTCAAGACATCAAAATCCTATATTGAATTGGAAGACGCATAACTACCTCCAGGGCTGGAAATTAACAACCAAAAAACAAAATACATGACTATGATAAGAGAAGAACAGACAGATGAAGCCATTAAAATTAGAAACCAGACTTTTGCAAATGTAAATCAATTCAAATACCTAGGATATTAATTATTAAATGAAAGAAACGAATTACTACCAGAAATAAAAGAAAGAATATCAGCCGGAAACAGGGCATACTTCAGTAGTCAAAAAATACTCAAAAGTAACAACATTACAAGAGAAATTAAAAAAACTAGTTATAAAACTGTAATCAGACCAGTTGTAACATATGCAGAACTTGGACCCTAACAAAAACGGCAGAAAACCTATTAAACACATGGGAGAGGAAAGTTCTCTGGAAAATATATGGACCAAAAAAGGATGAATAAAGATGTAGAATAAGAACCAACCATGAATTGTCAAGTCTGCATCAGGATCCCACGATAGTAGCAGAAATAAAAAAAAGGCAGGCTACGCTGGGCAGGACACTTGGAGAGAATGCCAAATAACAGAGGAGGGAAGAGAGTGCATCACCAAAACTACAGAGAAAAACGGCTTAAAGGCAGACCTAGGCTTATATAGATGGATGATGTGGAAAAAGATCTACAAGAACTGGGAATGCAAGCATGGAAAAGAAAAGCATTAGTTAGGTCTGAGTGGTAGGAAGTAGTGAGGCAGGCCAAAGCCCTAAATGGGCTGTAGCGCCACAGGGAAGGACGGGTGGATTTGTGATTTATCAGTAATAGTAATGTTTTTAATTTTATAAAAGTTATTTCTATGTTAGTAATCACTACGTATGAAATGAGGATTTTCCCAGAAATACAAAAGAGGCTAGAAATGGGGGGGGGGGGGGGTGTGAAGTGCTTTCGACAGATGCACTGTAAAAAATTACAATTCTTTAAAAAGCAAATGGGTGCCAGCTGAAGTGGTGCCTCGTGGGGTGGCGACTGATGTGGCGCATCGTGTGGCGCCTCATCTGACCTCTACCACTCTATTACAGACTTTAAGTACTCGTCAGCTATCATATTTTGGAAAGTAAAATCAATCAAGTGCTAGCTAAGTGTTAACGTAAAGAATGGCGCCCTTTAATATAAATATAGTTAGTAAGTATTTGAAAATCTTAGAAACTAAGGAAGAAAGTGTAACTGAGTTGTACCGCATTGAGCCCCAACGTTTTATAGTCTCAGTTGTCCACGCTCTGAGTAATGTGTACTTTATGGGCGAGTACGCATGTTCATCGACTAACTGAATCAGAAACTATCTGATATATCAGTCCTACCGGGAGGTGAGGGTATCATCCTTCTGGGCATATTCCGGTACAAGTACATCTTTCATCATTCCAAGGAATCCATGTTTGCTTTCCGTTGCACTCATTGGAAGTGTGTGTGTGTTTTTTATTTCAGAATTTGCCAAGTCCAAATTTTTAAGTTTTGACAAAAGGGGGAACATTATTTTTTTATTTAATGGTTGATCTCAAATTGAGCATAATTTAATGTCGGAATTGAACAAGATTTATCCCCCTTTGGCGTCTATTGACACAGTGAGACATATGTGATGAACGCTATGGAAACGTTTCATTGTGTATTTGAGAATTTATTTTTCATAGCGAGAAATATGACAGAACATAATTTGAGATATAAGAAAAATGATAGAGTGAGAAAATAGTTTGATAAGGCATGACATATAGACACTGGGCATGACATATAGACACTGGGCATGACATATAGACATTGGGCATGACATATAGACACTGGGCGTGACATATAGACACTGGGCATGACAAATAGACACTGGGCTTGACATATAGACATTGGGCATGACATATAGACACTGGGCGTGACATATAGACACTGGGCATGACATATAGACACTGGGCATGACATATAGACATTGGGCATGACATATGGACACTGGGCGTGACATATAGACACTGGGCGTGACATATAGACACTGGGATAAACATTTTCAAATGCTAGAAAACAATCATTCGTACTAAGGACAAAACCGGGAAGCTGCATTCAATGCATACGGAGGTAAATATTAAGAACAATGCTGGAAACATTTTTTTTAATGAAAGGGGCGCATCTGTTGAAAGCGTTCTTTAGTAAAAAGATTTAAATTAAAAGAAAGAGAAAAAGAAACTTAGATTTAAAAGGAGTTAGCCCTACAACGTAACACAGTCGAATGTGTCAACAGAGAAACTATCTCTGAGACGTGACACCATGCACAGACACAAGACTTACCCAGTAGATCGGTAATCGCTAGATTCACTAAGAAATAATTGGCCGAACTCTTCCTCATGCGAGGGTCTTTGAGTATCACAATCAGAATGGTGAAGTTCCCAATGAAGGCGACTAGAAACACGGGGATGTACACAATCACAATCACAAGACTGTTGATCATGGGGCCACCCTCGCTATCGGCCAGCAATTTTAAGATGTCTTCGAATGTTGTGTTATCTTCTCTGATGGCATTGGGGTCTATGACGTCCGTCAGGTCCATCTGAGGAGACAACATGGACAGCTATGTGAAATAGATGTGGATTGTACTAAATTTAAGTGGATTGTACTAAACGTAAGTGGATTGTACTAAACGTAAGTGAATTGTACTAAATATAAGTGGATTGTACTAAATGTAAGTGGATTGTACTAAATGTAAGTGGGTTGTACTAAATGTAAGTGGGTTGTACTAAATGTAAGTGGATTTTACTAAATTATGTTGATTGTTCTAAAGGCATGTGGAATGAATTATATGCAATGGTATTGTTTTAAATTAATGTTGATAGCACTAACTACACGCGGGTTATACTGAATGCATGTAGAGCAGGCCTGCACAACTCAAAATGTAAGGCGGGCCCGCACAACTCAAAATGTAAGGCGGGCCGTAATACTTTATGAAAAACGTGTGCGGGCCAAAAGAAAATAGGACAGGAGTTGTGCGGGCCAAAAGAAAATATGACGGCTTAAAGCTAATAAGAATATAATAGGAATAAAGAATATTTGGTTACTTCGCGGGCTGCAAAGTGGGCGCTGATGGGCCGTATGTGGCCCGCGGGCCGCATGTTGTGCTGGCCTGATGTAGCGTCATGTAAATGGATGAAGGGTGCACTAGGTGTTGATTATAATAATTAGTTCGACTGCATCAACTTAATAATACTCAGCGTAACTACATGTCGAATGGTTGATCATAGTAAGTTTATTTCTATAACACCTGTCTGTTCATTGTATCGAAGGTCTACACATGTGATAACCTGCTGTATGCAAATAGATTCCATTGACTTCCTCCTACCTCTCCCCCTCAATCACAGCCTCGTTATCGCCATATTTCTACGAGGGCTGCCTTGTATAACTATAGTTCTTAGCTAACGTGGTGTGACCTACCAGAATCAATGATCTGCTGCATTCATTGCTTTAGTGCAAAGATTCTCAATTTTTTCCGGCCATCGTCCCATTTGTGACCATAATCTCACCTTGGGATTCTCAGAATGAATGTTTGCACGTCCCTCTATGGTGGATCATTACACGATGAAATGTTCAAGTGCATCTAAAATTGAACATTACAATTTTTTAAGGAAACTTTTTTTCTTTGATGAATTGTATTGGCTGATTAGTTGTATCCTACGATAGCTCAACTTTGTAATGTAGATATCTAACGTTTTCGCGAGTCAATTATTTTTAATGTGAATGATCCAAGGGCTTAGTAATGTTCTTAAATTCCAGTAGTTAGATCTCTTAGCAGAAACTTCCTTGACTATCTTCATAATTCTATGTTCTTTCTTCGCCTTGAGAGAACCTTGATGGCCGCTGCCAAACCACCTTCCGCCAGATACAATGATGAGATAGCAATTATTAGCGTCTAAAACATCTTCCACGCAGATTAGTATTAAAAATCTCATACTTTAGCTAAAACCCAGAGACATTTATAAATCTCTCAGGCTACCGTATGTATCATAGAAACATTGTCACTAAGTATTACTTAATTAGCATCTGGTGTCTCGCCGTTCTCTTCTAGCTGTGAAATTAGACGTATTTGAGAGAGCTGATCTGTGTTTGACTGCAATTATTACCTTTTAATCCAAAGTAAGGGAGACGAATTTGAGTTTAAAAAGGTTAATTTCAATTACGTGCAGCTGTAAAAGTTATTTCTGGTTAACTTGAGCACACACGTCTGCTATCTAAACAATGGCGTGCTTAATGTCATCGGGGTTAAAACCAAGAGAAGTGGTTGTGAAACTAGTGTCAGGATAAAGAGGCAAAATATGCACAAACCCCCAACCAAACCAGAGCTTCAATCAATGAGAACGCGTGCTTGCATCTAACTAGGTCAGCACTTATGACGGTCATTGAATAATAAAAACATCGGGTAACAAGCAATAACCAACGTTTCCAGGCAGTCCTTGAAGGTGCCCCATTGATGTCCATTTCTTTGATGGCGCCCCATTGATGTCCATGTCGTTGAAGAACTGATCCAATACACGAAATCTTGACACCCCCCCCCCCCAACCGGGTCGTAATGCAACTATACGATGCCTGCAGATTTAATGCACCCATAAGATGCCCGCAAGTGGTCATGCAACAATACGGTGCCCACAAGTCACAATGCAACTATACGGTGCCCACAAGTCACATTGCAACTATACGGTGCCCACAAGTTACAATGCAACTATACGGTGCCCACAAGTCACAATGCAACTATACGGTGCCCACAAGTCACAATGCAACTATACGGTGCCCACAAGTCACAATGCAACTATACGGTTCCCACAAGTCACAATGCAACTATACGGTGCCCACAAGTCACAATGCAACTAAACGGTGCCCACAAGTCACAATGCAACTAAACGGTGCCCACAAGTCACAAGGCAACTAAACGGTGCCCACAAATCACAATGCAACTATACGGTGCCTACAAATCACAATGCAACTATACGGTGCCTTCAAGTCACAATGCAACTAAACGGTGCCTACAAGTCACAATGCAACTAAACGGTGCCTACAAGTCACAATGCAACTAAACGGTGCCTACAAATCACAATGCAACTATACGGTGCCTACAAGTCACAATGCAACTAAACGGTGCCTACAAGTCACAATGCAACTAAACGGTGCCTACCAGTCACAGTGCAACTAAACGGTGCCTACAAGTCACAATGCAACTAAACGGTGCCCACAAGTCACAATGCAACTAAACGGTGCCTACAAGTCACAATGCAACTAAACGGTGCCTACAAGTCACAATGCAACTAAACGGTGCCTACAAGTCACAATGCAACTAAACGGTGCCCACAAGTCACAATGCAACTAAACGGTGCCTACAAGTCACAATGCAACTAAACGGTGCCCACAAGTCACAATGCAACTAAACGGTGCCCACAAGTCACAATGCAACTAAACGGTGCCCACAAGTCACAATGCAACTAAACGGTGCCTACAAGTCACAATGCAACTAAACGGTGCCTACAAGTCACAATGCAACTAAACGGTGCCTACAAGTCACAATGCAACTAAACGGTGCCTACAAGTCACAATGCATCTAAACGGTGCCTACAAGTCACAATGCAACTAAACGGTGCCTACAAGTCACAATGCAACTAAACGGTGCCCACAAGTCACAATGCAACTAAACGGTGCCCACAAGTCACAATGCAACTAAACGGTGCCTACAAGTCACAATGCAACTAAACGGTGCCCACAAGTCACAATGCAACTAAACGGTGCCCACAAGTTACAATGCAACTAAACGGTGCCCACAAGTCACAATGCAACTATACGGTGCCCACAAGTCACAATGCAACTAAACGGTGCCCACAAGTCACAATGCAACTAAACGGTGCCTACAAGTCACAATGCAACTAAACGGTGCCCACAAGTCACAATGATAACATTGATAAACATACTCCACAGTCTTCAGTTCATTTGTAAAGTAAATTTACAACTATAATTGTCTGCTCTTAACGCCAAGCTGAATTCACATCTATTAGTTGTTATTCACTGCTTATTGGAAGTTCTATCAAACTTATTTTATCTCTTTTATTGTCTAGAACAAAACAATGTACTTGTTGTGCATCCTTTTTGACGCCAACAATCATAACAGTATTTTCCCCCACAATTATAATTTTAATCACAAAACATATTACTATGAAATTCTCCAGCGATCCGTTTGAGATTCCCACCGCCCTCTAAAATCTTACAGGCCTTTCACCACACCAGGGATTTTTAAAAGTCTCTCGGGGTGGCGGTACCATTCAGTTTGAGAACCACTGCTATAATATTATTAGGAAAGTCAGCCGTTTTATGGCAGTTGTGTTATGGCAGCTGGTTTATGGCAGCTGTGTTATGGCAGCTGGTTTATGGCAGCTGGTTTAGGGCAGCTGGTTTATGGCAGCTGGTTTATGGCAGCTGGTTTATAGCAGCTGTGTTATGGCAGCTGGTTTATGGCAGCTGGTTTATGGCAGCTGGTTTAGGACAGCTGGTTTATGGCAGCTGGTTTATGGCAGCTGGTTTATGGCAGCTGGTTTAGGGCAGCTGGTTTATGGCAGCTGGTTTATGGCAGCTGGTTTATGGCAGCTGTGTTATGGCAGCTGGTCTATGGGTGTTATCATATTCACTGACATACTTTAGTACACTTTTTTTTCTTAAACCTTGAACAGTTGGTTGTCTTTAATTTAAATGTATGTCGTTTTCTAGCTTCAGGCAGCGACGAAGTGCTGGATTCGATCTCTGGATATCTGGATTTGTTTGTTATCAAGATTATTGCTAATTTATAATCACACATTACTACGGCAGCTTCCACTGCTCTTTTGTATACTTTCACATCGGTGGCTTTTAAAGGTCAATTATGCACCTTGTTCATTCTCTTTATGGATTCTTTTTGCCTCAGAGACATCAGAATCGTCAACACTAGATTGACGTGTGGTTCAGACGCCAACATTTGAATGACGCTGTCTGAGTGTGGTTCAAACGCCAACATTAGAATGACGCTGCTGTCTGAGTGTGGTTCAGACGCCAACATTAGAATGACGCTCTCTGAGTGTGGTTCAGACGCCAACATTAGAATGACGCTGCTATCTGAGTGTGGTTCAGACGCCAACATTAGAATGACGCTCTCTGAGTGTGGTTCAGACGCCAACATTAGAATGACGCTGCTATCTGAGTGTGGTTCAGACGCCAACATTAGAATGACGCTCTCTGAATGTGGTTCAGACGCCAACATTAGAATGACGCTATCTGAGTGTGGTTCAGACGCCAACATTAGAATGACGCTGTCTGAGTGTGGTTCAGACGCCAACATTAGAATGACGCTATCTGAATGTGGTTCAGACGCCAACATTAGAATGACGCTGCTATCTGAGTGTGGTTCAGACGCCAACATTAGAATGACGCTGCTATCTGAGTGTGGTTCAGACGCCAACATTAGAATGACGCTCTCTGAGTGTGGTTCAGACGCCAACATTAGAATGACGCTGCTATCTGAGTGTGGTTCAGACGCCAACATTAGAATGACGCTGCTATCTGAGTGTGGTTCAGACGCCAACATTAGAATGACGCTGCTATCTGAGTGTGGTTCAGACGCCAACATTAGAATGACGCTGCTATCTGAGTGTGGTTCAGACGCCAACATTAGAATGACGCTATCTGAGTGTGGTTCAGACGCCAACATTAGAATGACGCTATCTGAGTGTGGTTCAGACGCCAACATTAGAATGACGCTGTCTGAGTGTGGTTCAGACGCCAACATTAGAATGACGCTGTCTGAGTGTGGTTCAGACGCCAACATTAGAATGACGCTCTCTGAATGTGGTTCAGACGCCAACGTCAACATGGTTTTATTGTATTTTTTAACTGTTAAGTTCCTTAATAGAATATATAATTTTAACTGATTTGTCTTTGAAATTCTCTCCTTTATTATTGAAATCGTGCTCTTAGACCTAATTGTATTTCCCTTTGATTCAATAAAATTTGATGTTTGTTTTAAAGGGGGCGATGTCAACGACGTGGAACTTTGCACATTTCTCCCCCAACAATATCCTGCTCAATGTTAGAGATATTGACAATACAAAAAATTAATAAGCAATTATTGAACTTAACTTATTTAAATAATCTAAAAGATCTTGTAGATCAAAAATAGAACTTAATAATTTATTTTATTTTCTGGTTTATTGAAATAAAATTGTGCTTTCTTAAAAGGCAGCCTTTTCGTTCTCAGTTAGTTTCTAATAAGTTGTGTTCAACTTAATTGATGATGATGCTATTTAGCTAGGTTTCAGATTTCTAAGACAGCGTTTAGATGCAGTGCGTTATATATATATATATATATATATATATATATATATATATATATATATATATATATATATATATATATATATTATATATATAGTATAAAGAATTTTGGCAATACTTTTTGTACTGTTGCAAAAATATGTAAAGTAAAAACATTAATATATAGTAGAGTTTAGACTGTCTTTTATCTAATTTCTTTAAAGAAATTAGACATTCATGTGCATGGGACCCATCGAATATTAGCAAGAAACGGCTCAGAGGACCAATCAAATGGGTCAGAGGACCAATCCCTTGCCACAATACGTGGTTTGGAATGAGAAGAGACCGCAAGTTGCCGGAATCTACAGTCCGGGGACAGATTTAGAATAAATTCCGTCTAAACCTTTAAAAGCTTTTAATAACATGAAATGTATTGGTTTATATGTTAAACAATTAGTTTCACAAAGTATGCTGTATATAAGAGATGGATTAAAATGGGTACATAGCGCAAATAAAAGCTTCATATAAACTCATATGATTAAAGTCATATGTCTAACGCCAAGAGTGACAACGGTCTGAACTGTTGCACATTCAGATGATATGCATTTTGGGTCTTTACAGAGTAAATAATACAGACACTACAACGTTCAACTCTTGTGGTACACAATACAAATGTCAATGACGTGAACATGAATCAGCTGAATAAACTCAAGCTCCAAGTGCTGCACATCATGAAACTACGCTCACAAAAGAACGCAGAGCATTTTTTAGCGTCACAAATAGTTAATGACAAGTGACTTTTATTGTCAAATTAGCGTCACAAATAGTTAATGACAAGTGACTTTTATTGTCAAATTAGCGTCACAAATAGTTAATGACAAGTGACTTTGATTGTCAAATTAGAGTCACAAATAGTTAATGACAAGTGACTTTGATTGTCAAATTAGAGTCACAAATAGTTAATGACAAGTGACTTTGATTGTCAAATTAGAGTCACAAATAGTTAATGACAAGTGACTTTGATTGTCAAATTAGCGTCACAAATATTTAATGACAAGTGACTGTGATTGTCAAATTAGCGTCACAAATAGTTAATGACAAGTGACTTTGATTGTCAAATTAGCGTCACAAATAGTTAATGACAAGTGACTTTGATTGTCAAATTAGCGTCACAAATAGTTAATGACAAGTGACTTTGATTGTCAAATTAGCGTCACAAATAGTTTATGACAAGTGACTTTGATTGTCAAATTAGCGTCACAAATAGTTAATGACAAGTGACTGTGATTGTCAAATTAGCGTCACAAATAGTTAATGACAAGTGACTTTGATTGTCAAATTAGAGTCACAAATAGTTAATGACAAGTGACTTTGATTGTCAAATTAGCGTCACAAATATTTAATGACAAGTGACTGTGATTGTCAAATTAGCGTCACAAATAGTTAATGACAAGTGACTTTGATTGTCAAATTAGCGTCACAAATAGTTAATGACAAGTGACTTTGATTGTCAAATTAGCGTCACAAATAGTTAATGACAAGTGACTTTGATTGTCAAATTAGCGTCACAAATAGTTTATGACAAGTGACTTTGATTGTCAAATTAGCGTCACAAATAGTTAATGACAAGTGACTGTGATTGTCAAATTAGCGTCACAAATAGTTAATGACAAGTGACTTTTATTGTCAAATTAGCGTCACAAATAGTTAATGACAAGTGACTTTGATTGTCAAATTAGAGTCACAAATAGTTAATGACAAGTGACTGTGATTGTCAAATTAGCGTCACAAATAGTTAATGACAAGTGACTTTGATTGTCAAATTAGCGTCACAAATAGTTAATGACAAGTGACTTTGATTGTCAAATTAGCGTCACAAATAGTTAATGACAAGTGACTTTGATTGTCAAATTAGCGTCACAAATAGTTTATGACAAGTGACTTTGATTGTCAAATTAGCGTCACAAATAGTTAATGACAAGTGACTGTGATTGTCAAATTAGCGTCACAAATAGTTAATGACAAGTGACTTTTATTGTCAAATTAGCGTCACAAATAGTTAATGACAAGTGACTTTGATTGTCAAATTAGAGTCACAAATAGTTAATGACAAGTGACTGTGATTGTCAAATTAGCGTCACAAATAGTTTATGACAAGTGACTGTGATTTTCAAATTAGCGTCACAAATAGTTAATGACAAGTGACTGTGATTGTCAAATTAACGTCACAAATAATTAATGACAAGTGACTGTGATTGTCAAATTTCCTCATAAATCTCGTCATTTGACGAAATTATAAAATAATTACTGTACTTCTCTACGGGTAATATCTAGAGACTCCACATGAGTGCGTGTACAATTATGAATGACTATTTATTAACTGAAATGGACGATATTCAATCTATGTAACATCTCTAGGTTTGAAAGATATCTCATCATGACAATTATGTGGATATGTGTACCATAAATGTTAACAAATTTAAAGTCAACTATTTCATGTTAGTTCTGAATGGAGAGTTAATTTCCCACAAGTTTATAATGTACACATTTTAATCGTACGGGTGTACAGTTTAACAAAAGAATATTACATGTTTTATTCTCGTGGTTTCTAACGTTTGGCTATTTTGTCATTTCTTACTCTTATTAGTTCATCTTAATAATTGGGCTGATTTGGATTTTTCGCAGAGAAAGTTTTACAGCAAAACCGTGTTTTTTTTTTAACCCAAACTTTCATTCAAACGCCCTTAACTTTCCATTTCTTGTAACTCCAAAGTCACAACAAGTTGATGACAACCGGTCTAGTGATTGCTACAATAATTTGATGACAACCGGTCTAGTGATTGTTACAACCATTTGATGACAACCGGTCTAGTGATTGTTACAACAATTTGATGACAACCGGTCTAGTGATTGTTACAACAATTTGATGACAACCGATCTAGTGATTGTTTCAACAATTTGATGACAACCGATCTAGTGATTGTTTCAACAATTTGATGACAACCTGTCTAGTGATTGTTACAACATTTTGATGAAAACCGGTCTAGTGATCATCACAACAATTTGATCACTACCGGTCTAGTTATGATCACAACAATTTGATCACTACCGGTCTAGTGATCGTCACAACAATTTACTCACTACCGGTCTAGTGATCGTCACAACAATTTGATCACTACTGGTCTAGTTATGGTCACAACAATTTGATCACTAGTAGTCTAATTATGGTCACAACAATTTGATCACTACCAGTCTAGTTATGGTCACAACAATTTGATCACTACCGGTCTAGTGATCGTCACAACAATTTGAAGACAACCAGTCTAGTTATTTGTTTTCTAATCACTTCGATAATTTTTTTGTCTTTTTTGTGTGTCCAATTCGTCAATTAAATAAGTGCAAATAAAGAGAAATTTAGCCCATGTTTTTCAGAGTCCAATGGCAAATAATTGTAAGTTGTAATTTATGGGGAAATAAATAGTTTGGTTTATCTTTCTGTCATTAAACCCTTATCTTTTACAGTACAGTGGACCGAAAATGTGCTCCGAAAAAAATCCCACACGCAGTGCGCTCCATTTTTTGTATGTTCATATGCATGGGAAATGTGGTGGAGAGCAACATATCAAGATCTCTGCAATACGCTTGTGTTTTATAAACCTGTTCTACTGCTAGATCAACCACTTCTTTCTTTTCTCTTGAAGGAAAGAAAGAAAAAAAATATATTGCTGTTATTTAAAGGAAACAAGAATTATTTTGAACGCCCTAAGTAGTTTTACGGTATTCGACCCACCCACCACCCCCACGGTATTTGACTAGCGTTGTGTCTGGGGTTCCCCCCCCCCCCCCCCACTTCGCCCCGAAAGAATATTTCTCTAAAACTGGATCATTAAGAAAAATCAATAAACATTTGAGACATTCCTGCACCACATGGAGAATAAAAATAAACACGTCAACGTGATCTGAGCTCAAACATTTACAAACAAAAATGAAAACGATTTTGGCTGCTAACTGATGCGACGTATGAAAGCTTTAGAAATTTTTGAGATTATGTCACAGACATACTCACCTTTATTTATAATACTTTATTATTCACCCCCCCCCCTTTTTTTTAAAAAAACTAACGTTCGATGCCTCGAATGTTCTAATTGTTATGATCAAAGCTGTCGTTATAAGACAACATTTGATCTTCTTAAGTAATTTGAAGTTTTTAAGAGATTCCACTTCGTTTGATGACTCTGGTTGTTGTTATCTTTCTTTTTAAACCCATGCAAGTTTAATAAAATTAAAAGTTGCAGAGATGAACTTCCGTCAGTCAAGTTAACTAAGTGCACTCGCGTTTTTAAGATGTCTGCAATCAATGGCAAGCAGGTCGCAAAGTACATGTTGTCTGCAATCGAAGGCAAGCAGTTCGCAAAGTACGCGGCGAATAAACCTTTTATTTATGTATTTATTATTTAGTATTTTTCAAAATTCAGAATAATATTTTTCAAATAAATCAAGAGTACTTAAAATGATAAATTATTGACTACTTAACATCAAATTGCTTCATGCATATTCAAATAACGTATAGTAAATTTAAGTATTCATTAAATTCATACTTAATTAGGGCCGGCTCTACGGTTGTGGTGCCCGGGCAAGTTTATATTTGGCGCTCCTTTCAAGTATGATCATACCATTTTTGTAAGGAAAAAAAACTAAGGTTTAGATAACGAGTTTATTTCTATTTTATTTTTAATTAAACGGCAATGAACAAAATTTTCTTTCTTAACTTCTATTTGTACACTATAAACAATTAGCCTGGAGATGACATTTTTTCTAACCGCTAGATAAGCAAATCTTTTTATTGTGCTTTTATATTTATCTTTATTGCAATCGTATTTTCTTTTGATACAATTGCCAAGGAATTCATTCTGTCTTTTCTCAACAGCGGATACAGTAATAAATAGTGTAAGCATTATTCTGAATGCTTGTACTTTTATATTTATCTTTATTGCAATCGTATTTTCTTTTGATACAATTGCCAAGGAATTCATTCTGTCTTTTCTCAACAGCGGATACAGTAATAAATAGTGTAAGCATTATTCTGAATGCTTGTACTTTTTATATTTATCTTTATTGCAATCGTATTTTCTTTTGATACAATTGCCAAGGAATTCATTCTGTCTTTTCTCAACAGCGGATACAGTAATAAATAGTGTAAGCATTATTCTGAATGCTTCCCACAAATGCCATCCTGTAACATATTAGTGTTTATGAATGGACTACGATGAGTCATTTCCTTGTTTTGTCACGTGATACGTACCAGTCATTGGTAGGCTTTCTGCTACACATAACAAACATAACAACATATAACAGCTGATCAGCCATTGCCATTATCATTAATTCTAAAGCAAAATGTTTGTCTCCATCAGCGCTTCCCCAGTGTTAATTAAAAATTTTACTTTTCAAAATATTCTTGAATACACGCGTTTCTTTAAATGACATTCATTAAATGTGACAATAATTATAATTCAGTTATGATTAAAGGAAGAAAGTTGTTTGAAGAAAATGTGTGAGCGACTAGTGTGTTGCAGACAGCCTACTGGAAGTCTTACTCGTACTTACGCTTATCACGTGACAAAACAATCGACTCATCGTAGTCCATTTAGCGGCTTCTTTTGGAAGCTTTACAACATGAGGAAATCATTCTTGGGCCATCATCTTGGTCAGTATAGTGATCACATCAATTTATATCCCTGTGCTCTTGATACCTTAACTTATTCTCCAAACCTTGAAATGCTACCTCGACATGCTACCTTGACATGCTACCTTGACATGCTGCTTTGACATGCTACCTTGACATGCTACCTTGACATGTAAACTTGACATGCTGCTTTGACATGCTACCTTGACATGCTACCTTGACATGCTACATTGACATGCTGCTTTGACATGCTACCTTGACAGGCTGCTTTGACATGCTACCTTGACATGCTACCTTGACATGCTGCTTTGAGCTTATCTTTGTCTGGCAGATTTGTTAGATCATTTTAAAATCCCCATGTGTAAATTAACCTTTGCAACGGTTCAAATCTCCTTGATAATGAATTTATAGTTCTGTCCAATATTACAACGAATACCTGTTTTTAAACAAATTCTATCTCATCTGCATTTGGAACCCCGTTAGTGCACTCATCTTCAAACAGCATCTCTTTCTTCTTTTATTTCTAAAAATAGGCTCTACATCTAATTTTCTAGCTTTCTTTTTTGCTGACATTAGTGTATTTGGAATCGACAACTTGTAAGACACTTAAATGGAAAGTGTTGTTTTAAGCACATTCTAATGATTTCTCTCATCTTATTTTATTGTTCTTTTTATTTATAAACAAGTCTCCTTTACATGGGATAAAATGGAACGTTCATAAAAAAAACTTAAAATGATTTGTATCTAAAGACTCAAACTAAAATATTCTATTTTTGTATCTTCCAACCGTCTGCCCGTCAGCCCACTTTCCATTGTGTCCAAAAATTATCGAGAATCGTCTTTTTACTCTTTAAAGTCTAGTGACATACCCATATTGAAACTCTTATAAACAAATATTATGTTTGAAATACGCCTTTTTGAAGTTAATGTATGTAAAGTTATGGAACGGTTGGGCGAATATACATTTATTTTGTTTTATTTAATTAATGTATGTTAATTTTTAAGTTCATGATTATGTTTGTTAAATTGTATGTACAGCGTGGTGAGCCCAGCCCTATGTCGGGGTACTACGCTATATAAAAAGCTTCTTATAATAATAATAATAATAATGTGTATTTGGTAACCAGAGGACACCTCGGTCAAGTTTTGTTTCGTCAAATAAAAATAAAACTCTCTTCCCTTTCACAACGACAAACATTTAGCTAAGTGAGAGTTTCCTCACCGATCGAAGCAGTTTCCTCCCTTTGTTCAGCTTAATGTTGCTTTGTTACAATCATGGGAGCGAAGGATCATCAAAGAGAAGATAAAAAAGAGATTACGGTGTCCGTCAATGCCATTGTTTATTAATGGGGATCTGATTCACAAACTTAGTGCTACATACCTGCACACGTTTCCAATTTTTTTTTAAAATATATATATATATATATTCGAATTCTAGGCGGTTATACATTTTAATTGTTTTATTTTCACTTTCGTCATTTGCCAGTCTATTATTGTAGTATATTGTAATATTATAGTAATTGAGCTGATTGTGGTGAAGGTTTTTACGTCCAACATCCTTTATAATAACATGATGGACACTATCTTTTTTAAGTTCATTATGTCAACTAAAATAGATTATATTAAAATTATGTGCACTGTAATAAATCAAAGTAGCATTATGTTCAACATAAAATTATATAAGTAAATTATCTATTACAGTCGACCCTCATTGCACTTAGTTCCATATTTTAAACCACATAAATACTGCAAGTATCATCCACGTTTTAAAATTCCTGACTGTTGCTAAACAAACATAAAGATTAGATATTAATACAGCGGTTCTCAACCTGTGGGTCGCGACCCCTTTGGGGGTTGAATGACCCTTTCCCTGGGGTCGCGTAAGATCATCGGAAAACACATATACCTTACAGTTATGAAGTAGCAACGAAAATGATTTTGTGTTTGGAGGTCGCCACAAATTGAGGAACTGTATTTAAGGGTCGCGGCATTAGGAAGGTTGAGAACCACTGTATTAATCTAAAAACATAAGGACTGGAATTACCATACAAGCATAAAGATTGGATGTCACTTTCTCATAACTTTTAAACAACTAGGTGAAATGGTTAAATTAGCAATACCAATTAAATTAATTTTAAAAATTCTAAAAATTATATCTGTTTTTGAACGCACTATACTATATAGTAAAAAAAATAATGCGCTCAAAAAGAAATTTGAGGCAAAATTTGAACTTGTAAACTGAAAAAAAAACGATTCGACCACATTTCCATCGATCAATTTTCCGTCGACGAAATTTCAAACAAATTTCCGCATACAGTTCCCTACAGGCAATGTTAAAGATGAGCCTCAATAACATCAGCTTAGTTTTGAGCTTTGGAGCCATGACACCTGTTTGCGTCACAAAGGCGTAAGCCGACCTCCTGTGAGTAACGTGAACATAAAATATACCAGACTGTTAGGAAATGACGTTGCAGCCCAAAAGTCACGAAATGTAGTATTGACGCGAAATGATCAATGTGTTTCAAATGTAAGCTAATCGTGAAAGACGGTGTAAATGTGATGACATGATTTGATCCAGTCAGAGACGGTGTAAATCTGATGACATGATTTGATCCAGTCAGAGACGGTGTAAATGTGATGACATGATTTGATCCAGTCAGAGACGGTGTAAATGTGATAACATGATTTGATCCAGTCAGAGACGGTGTAAATGTGATAACATGATTTGATCCATTCAGAGACGGTGTAAATGTGATGACATGATTTGATCCAGTCAGAGACGGTGTAAATGTGATGACATGATTTGATCCAGTCAGAGACGGTGTAAATGTGATGACATGATTTGATCCAGTCAGGGACGGTGTAAATGTGATGACATGATTTGATCCAGTCAGAGACGGTGTAAATGTGATGACATGATTTGATCCAGTCAGAGACGGTGTAAATGTGATGACATGATTTGATCCAGTCAGAGACGGTGTAAATGTGATGACATGATTTGATCCAGTCAGACCCTAAATTAAACCATGAAATAAATATAACTGACATTTGTAAAAACTACAACTACCATGTAAGACACGACTATGTGAACGTTTCAGTTCCACCCTCCCCCCACCTCCCCTGTCTACATGATTATCGAGTGTACGTTAAAGTCCAGGGGGGCATAAAAAATGAATTATAATAATTATCCAATTAGCATTGTGTTTGGCAAAGCAAAATAGACGCAAAAAAATATATGTAGGCGTTTAGGAATTCTTTCTGCATATTAGTATGAAAGTGTTGGACAACGTTAACGAGGTTTTATTGTTAACTGCATTTCATTTATTGAACATATCATTTGAAACGAGTTGTCTTTAAAATTCTTATTATTGAAATCGTGTTCTATGAGCTGGTTGTATTTCACTGTGATTCAGAATAATTTGATTTAAAAAGAAGAGGGTGGCGATGGCGAATACGTGGAGCTATGCATATATCTTCCCCAACAAACTCATGTCCTACGTTAAAGAAATTTACAATTTCAAAAGTTAATAAGCCATTATGTAATTAACCTATTTAAATAATCCGCTTGGAGTAAGAAGATCTTGTAGATCAAAAATAACACTAAATAATTTATTAGGAGTTCTCGTTTGTCGTTTACCGGGAACAAAGAGGTTTCTCTTTGCGCATAAATGCAGCCTTTACTTCAAAGCTAGTTTCTAATAAATTGTGATCCCATTCATTGATGATGATGTTATTGCTGCTAGATAATGAGACACATAGAACTGCTATAAATAAAACAATATATGTTAAGCTTTAATTGTGGTTACAAAAAATACAAATTTAAACATCTCTGCAAATGCCTTCCACGGTAAAATAAAAACATTCATATATATTTAAATATAAATTAAATTTACATTAATATGTATTAATATATGTATATATATATATATATATATATATATATATATGTAGATGTATATCCTACTTTTACCTAAAATGAAAGAAAAGAAAAAAGCATAAGACTAGGCATACGTACAACAATGTCTTAGAAATTCCCAAAAGTTTAAGTTTTTTATTATTTTTTTATCACTCCCGCTCCCAGAACACAAGGTGTGCACATTCCCATTCCCAGAACACAAGGTGTGCACATTCCCATTCCCAGAACACAAGGTGTGCACATTCCCATTCCCAGAACACAAGGTGTGCACATTCCCATTCCCAGAACACAAGGTGTGCACATTCCCATTCCCAGAACACAATGGTTGCACATTCCCACTCCCAAGACACAATGGGTGCACATTCCCACTCCCAGAACACAATGTGTGCACATTGCAACTACCTGAACACAATATGTGCACATTGCAACTACCAGAACACAATATTTGCACATTCGCCAAGTACATAAATTAAGCATCTTATGTTAGCTGACATGAACTTCAAAAAATGTCCTTCCATCAAAAGAAAAACTTTCCTGTATTATATGCTTACTTCGCATCTAAATTTTAAAGCTATGACTCAAGGAAAGAAAATAAACAGATTTTCATGCCAAATAGGATGTCTGACAAAGTAAACAAATAAAAAGTTACTGATACATTGACTTCAAAACAGGTATAGTTAAACAAAACCGTATGTTATTTCATCTCAAAGTTAAACAAAACCGTAGCTATTTCATCTCAAAGTTAAACAAAACCGTATCTTATTTCATCTCAAAGTTAAACAAAACCGTATCTTATTTCATCTCAAAGTTAAACAAAAACTTATCTTATTTCATTTCAAAGTTAAACAAAACCGTATCTTATTTCATCTCATAGTTAAACAAAACCGTTTCTTATTTCATCTCAAAGTTAAACAAAACCGTAACTTATTTCATCTCATAGTTAAACAAAACCGTATCTTATTTCATCTCATAGTTAAACAAAACCGTTTCTTATTTCATCTCAAATTTAAACAAAACCGTATCTTATTTCATCTCATAGTTAAACAAAACCGTATCTTATTTCATCTCATAGTTAAACAAAACCGTTTCTTATTTCATCTCAAATTTAAACAAAACCGTATCTTATTTCATCTCAAAGTTAAACAAAACCGTAACTTATTTCATCTCATAGTTAAACAAAACCGTATCTTATTTCATCTCATAGTTAAACAAAACCGTTTCTTATTTCATCTCAAATTTAAACAAAACCGTATCTTATTTCATCTCATAGTTAAACAAAACCGTATCTTATTTCATCTCATAGTTAAACAAAACCGTTTCTTATTTCATCTCAAATTTAAACAAAACCGTATCTTATTTCATCTCATAGTTAAACAAAACCGTATCTTATTTCATCTCATAGTTAAACAAAACCGTATCTTATTTCATCTCAAAGTTAAACAAAACAGTATCTTATTTCCTCTCAAAGTTAAACAAAACCGTATCTTATTTCATCTCATAGTTAAACAAAACCGTATCTTATTTCATCTCAAAGTTAAACAAAACCGTATCTTATTTCATCTCAAAGTTAAACAAAACAGTATCTTATTTCCTCTCAAAGTTAAACAAAACCGTATCTTAATTCATCTCATAGTTAAACAATACCGTATCTTATTTCATCTCAAGTTAAACAAAACCGTCTCTTATTTCATCTCATAGTTAAACAAAACCGTATCTTATTTCATCTCATAATTAAACAAAACCGTATCTTATTTCATCTCATAGTTAAACAAAACCGTATCTTATTTCCTCTCAAAGTTAAACAAAACCGTATCTTAATTCATCTCATAGTTAAACAAAACCGTATCTTATTTCATCTCAAGTTAAACAAAACCGTCTCTTATCTCATCTCATAGTTAAACAAAACCGTATCTTATTTCATCTCAAGTTAAACAAAACCGTCTCTTATTTCATCTCATAATTAAACAAAACCGTATCTTATTTCATCTCATAGTTAAACAAACCGTATGTTATTTCATCTCAAATTTAAACAAAACCGTAGCTATTTCATCTCAAAGTTAAACAAAACCGTATCTTATTTCATCTCAAAGTTAAACAAAAACGTATCTTATTTTATTTCAAAGTTAAACAAAACCGTATCTTATTTCATCTCATAGTTAAACAAAACCGTATCTTATTTCATCTCAAAGTTAAACAAAACCGTAACTTATTTCATCTCATAGTTAAACAAAACCGTATCTTATTTTAACTCAAAGTTAAACAAACTCGTATGTTACTTCATCTCAAAGTTAAACACATGTTTGCATTCCTCTATTGTACAAATTAAGAAATCCTTAACTTTATTTATTGTTTCGCATAATAATGTAATTACATATATATAGTCTCAATTAAAAATAAAATCTTCGCCCCCTTTAGCACCACTCTTAGCACTGACCCCAAAACTCCTAGTTTGTAAACCACTCCATTAAAACATAAAATAAATGATGGCGCTGGCGTTTATTGCAAGATAATGTTAACTAGGGCTTAACTGGGGCTTAACTAGGGCTTAACTAGGGCTTAACTGGGTGCAGTCTTTTTTACACCAGGTCTTACAAAAAAGAGTTAACTTCTCATTTTCTAAAAACTATAGTCCTACACCATACCTTCCGGCCTTGAAACAATAGCCCTACTGACCGCTATACAGACAGTCCTACACCATACCTGCCGGCCTTGAAACAATAGCCCTACTGACCGCTATACAGACAGTCCTACACCATACCTGCCGGCCTTGAAACAATAGCCCTACTGACCGCTATACAGACAGTCCTACACCATACCTGCCGGCCTTGAAACAATAGCCCTACTGACCGCTATACAGACAGTCCTACACCATACCTGCCGGCCTTGAAACAATAGCCCTACTGACCGCTATACAGACAGTCCTACACCATACCTGCCGGCCTTGAAACAATAGCCCTACTGACCGCTATACAGACAGTCCTACACCATACCTGCCGGCCTTGAAACAATAGCCCTACTGACCGCTATACAGACAGTCCTACACCATACCTGCCGGCCTTGAAACAATAGCCCTACTGACCGCTATACAGACAGTCCTACACCATACCTGCCGGCCTTGAAACAATAGCCCTACTGACCGCTATACAGACAGTCCTACACCATACCTGCCGGCCTTGAAACAATAGCCCTACTGACCGCTATACAGACAGTCCTACACCATACCTGCCGGCCTTGAAACAATAGCCCTACTGACCGCTATACAGACAGTCCTACACCATACCTGCCGGCCTTGAAACAATAGCCCTACTGACCGCTATACAGACAGTCCTACACCATACCTGCCGGCCTTGAAACAATAGCCCTACAGACCGCTATACAGACAGTCCTACACCATACCTGCCGGCCTTGAAACAATAGCCCTACTGACCGCTATACAGACAGTCCTACACCATACCTGCCGGCCTTGAAACAATAGCCCTACTGACCGCTATACAGACAGTCCTACACCTTTTCTGTCGGCCTTTATAGAACAGGTCTTCAGCTAGTCCTATACACCCTACCTGCTGGCCCTTAAACACTATTCCTAACGACAGCCCTACAGTCAGACCTACAAACAGTCAGACCTACAAACAGTCAGACCTACAAACAGTCAGACCTACAAACAGTCAAACCTACAAACAGTCAGACCTACAAACAGTCAGAACTACAAACAGCCAGACCTACAAACAGTCAGACCTACAAACAGTCAGACCTACAAACAGTCAGACCTACTAACAGTCAGACCTACAGTCAGACCTACAAACAGTCAGACCTACAAACAGTCAGACCTACAAACAGTCAGAACTACAAACAGTCAGAACTACAAACAGTCAGACCTACAGTCAGACCTACAAACAGTCAGAACTACAAACAGTCAGACCTACAAACAGTCAGACCTACAAACAGTCAGACCTACAAACAGGGAGACCTACAAACAGTCAGAACTACAAACAGTCAGACCTACAGTGAGACCTACAGTCAGACCTACAAACAGTCACACCTACAAACAGTCAGCTCTACAAACGGTCACACCTACAAACACTCAGACCTACAAACAGTCAGAACTACAAACAGTTCTACACTAAACCCATGGCTCTTTATTGGTTAATGTAATAGTCATCTCCGAAAAAATTCAACCTTTTTGACCTTAGTTCAACCGTCACGCATGACGCTCGTTGCTAGACAGATTTTTTTGTTCACTCAGTACTATTAATATAAAACAAGTCGAATAGGGAAAGGGCTGGCTGTGAAAGGAAGCAGGACACACCAGAAGCAAAATATAGATACACGTCATAATAATAATGATAGATGTGTTCTTGCATCTTACTTCGTTACTCACCTCTTAGCATAGAACTGTTCTTTATTTGTAATCACTTTTAAAACAATCAATATAAGAACACATTTAGATCACGTGAGCACTAACCGAGGAAGCAATGAGAAATAGCACAATCACAACAGACTTCGTTCAATGAGCGCGAAAGCGAGTGCTGCGAGACGGGCAGTAGGTGGCGTCTTGGGTGAGTTGACGCGCTAAACAGTGGAGGTGTGAGGGAGTTATGTCGGACAATGATGTTCCCTGATTGAGCAGCTAAACATTTGTTTTGCTTTTTGTCCTTGTTAATATTAAATGAAAGTTTTAGCATAAATGCAAGACCACACAGCTAAGTCATAAAAACATACACTTTTATAATCTTCGCTAGCTTTACAATCTCCACTAAATCCTATAATCTTAACTAAACCATATAATCTTCCATAGCCCATAAAATTTTCAATGAGCCATGGAATCTCATGATGTCTTCTAGCCAAAACGTTCGTTTGATTTTTCTGCTTTTTCCTTTCTTACATATCATGTCCCACTATGTCCTGCATACGGCCTAAAGTCTTAAATATTATGTCCCACTATGTCCTACATACGGCTTGATGTCTCACATATCATGTCCCACTATGTCCTACATACGGCTTGATGTCTCACATATCATGTCCCACTATGTCCTACATACGGCCTAAAGTCTCACATATCATGTCCCACTATGTCCTACATACGGCTTGATGTCTCACATATCATGTCCCACTATGTCCTACATACGGCTTGATGTCTCACATATCATGCCCCACTATGTCCTACATACGGCCTAAAGTCTCACATATCATGTCCCACTATGTCCTACATACGGCTTGATGTCTCACATATCATGTCCCACTATGTCCTACATACGGCTTGATGTCTCACATATCATGTCCCACTATGTCCTACATACGGCTTGATGTCTCACATATCATGTCCCACTATGTCCTACATACGGCTTGATGTCTCACATATCATGTCCCACTATGTCCTACATACGGCTTGATGTCTCACATATCATGTCCCACTATGTCCTTCATACGGCCTAAAGTCTCAAATATCATGTCCCACTATGTCCTACATACGGCTTGATGTCTCACATATCATGTCCCACTATGTCCTACATACGGCTTGATGTCTCACATATCATGTCCCACTATGTCCTACATATGGCTTGATGTCTCACATATCATGTTCCACTATGTCCTACATATGGCTTGATGTCTCACATATCATGTTCCACTATGTCCTTAGGCTAAGAACGGCTTATGTCCCTTTTATAATTACCTTTACTTACTAGTCAGATTGGGGGGGGGGGTATTTTATAATTATTATGAACATTTATGACAACGTTGTTTTCTAAAGTCTTATCCGTCAATGATACATTTTGTATAACCATTAAGAAAAAGCTTTCTTTTAATGTTGTTCCCTTAACATAATATAGAGACACAGATTTTTTCTGTGGAAAGAGTTTTCTTAAGTTTAAAACTCATCAGTTTCCCTTGAAAAAGCAACAGAAACAGAATACAAATAACACATTTAAAATCAAAGATGATTGTGATGACAGCTGTTTTATTCACTGCGCGGGAACGATGATTGGTGAGAATCTTTGGTTCACACGATCGCAATCCTCGACCCCAAATGACGTTGGTACTGACACAGGTTTGCCAACGGCTGGTACATATGTACTCGGGTCATCTACTTACCTGATCAAGTCTGGGAGAGTGGCCTTGCATGGCTACCTTACTAAAATATGGAGTATGCCTAACTCATGTGCTCTATTGGTATGGTCTTGTTTTCTGAGCTGTTACTTAAACAGCTACTTTACGTTGTTGATAGAGTTAGTCCCCCCCCAAAAAAAATCTTTTATATTTGCTTTTGTTCGTATTTTGTTTCTGTAAATAGTGTTTTTATTCATATGTTCATATTGCCCGTAAATAAATTAGCACATTTAAGAAATTACTATTAAATATGACTAAATTCGAAACTTTTATGCCCTATTCTTTTTACTGGAAACACCATTTTGACCTGACACAAATCGCCGACCATAAGAAAAAATTGTACACTTCCTTTTATAATTATTTTATTAATTATCAAATATGTGCATAATAACTTTACAAACATTCTCTCTATTCCAAGTATTTTATTTATGATCAGATATTGCTGTTCACTTTGTTGAGCATACTTCGACAATTCTATTTCGTCATATCTCATTCACCTTCTGATAAATCAAATTTCCTTAACAATTCTGAATACAAGTTTCTTTAAGGATGTCAGAAGAAAGTTTGTGATGTCACAACTTCCATGTCGTACTAGGGCCACAATGGGCTACGTTAAAATTTTTGTGAAACAGAGTAGCTTGCCGCCTACTTTTACCTCTGTGGGTTGGTTCCAAAATGATGTTTTTTTGTTTCTAAACTCGATTCCATTAAGTTATATATGATTAATTAAAACCTACCAAATAATTTTTTTTTAAATAAAATGTTTCCTTTTACTTTGAAAAATTTCTCTCCTCTCAATTCACGGTGACGTCGTCCGATCCATGTTTACTTAGCCTATGAATGACAACCACAAATGATATGAAAGCGGAAATGATATGCATGAATCCATTGTATTCTTTTCTCCCCGAAAATAAAAAAATGTCCCTTCGTGAACGTATCCCATAATGAATATGTTGCCAAATACGACTGTGATGCGAGGTGAGTTGGCGAACTTCCTCTTTTGAACACATTTTAGGAACATATTTCCATGGGTAATTATTTCATTTGCAATATTGTATCATTAACCAGAGTTTGGGAATTTATCAACTATATTCTTTTAAAATGTTGACCTTGTCTCATTTTCTATAATGTAAAATAGCTATTTCAAATATCCATAGTTCAATCGTTCATGATTTATTTGTGGAAGAAATTGCACGTTATTCAGTTATTACAGGTTTTAGGTAAAGACGTTTGTCTACAGAATTCTTTTCAGAAACAATAGTGGAGAATTATTTTTTTTTTTGTATCTTTACTTTTTATATACATTTTCTAATGGAAAACTACCCGCTATTTATTTTTGAAAACGCACTTAGATTAAAAAGAGGGAAATAATTGTTCTACTGAACTGTATGGTTTTTGAAAAGACGCTACTCAAACCTTTTATTTGGGGGAAAAAAGACAAAATTTCTTAAATCGTGAGTGACAAGTATCAATTATTTTACTAACTAGAGCACGGTTACTTACGTATCTTACTTTAGCATTGTACATTATTGTAACAATATGAAATGCCCTATTTTACAATATGCTTGGCTACAATGACGGTCAAAAATGTTGAATTGATATCTAAACAATAATTAGTAATGATGAAAACATGGATTATAGTTTATTACTTTATCGTTCGGAAAAAAGTGGGGGTTTCGGCTTCAAAAATTTGATTGAACTTTTCTTCATACGAACATTATAACCAACACTTGATATTTTCTAATAGATGATGAAATGAATAGTAATTTACTGTTTTTTTTTAATAGTTTTTTTTAATGCAATAGCAGCAGCAAATAGTTCAAGCAATATTCCTAATTAAAGATGGGTAAAAAAAATCGCAAATTCACATTAAGCAGACAATTTTTACCATTGTATTATATGTCATAAAAAAAAGATGAACGTTCGAACTACCTGTAACAAAAAGCACATAGATAATAAGTAGGCTAATATATTAATAACTTAAATCAAACCCTTTGTCCTTTGGAGACATCAATATGGAGAAAAAAAAATTAATTTAAGAGAGTTCCCTCGAGAAGTTTTCATGCTCAATCGTAGTTTGGCACAAGAGTAGCGTGTCAAGAGTAGGGTGTCAAGAGTATGATGTCAATATTAGGTTGTCAAGAGTAGGGTGTCAAGAATAGGATGTCAAGAGTAGGATGTCAATATTAGGTTGTCAAAAGTAGGGTGTCAAGAGTAGCGTGCCAAGAGTAGGGTGTCAAGAATAGGGTGTCAAGAATAGGGTGTCTAGAGTATCGTGTGTCAAGATTAGGGTGTCAAGAGTAGGGTGTCAAGAATAGGGTGTCAAGAGTAGGGTGTCAATAAAAAACTGCAGACGCGATACTAAGCACGAGGTGAACCCTTAACATGATGCCACCAGAACAGGGTGCCACCAAAATATGATGCCACCAGAACATGATGCCACTAGAACATGGTACTAAACTTAATCAGACAGTCATTAATATCCGAAAGTATTTACATATTGAAATTCCCAAACACTATATCTGGGATGACAAAACTTCAACACCACATCAAAGGGTACATGAAACTGCAATTGTCAGAATGTTTACCGTAAGTCCAACAGACCGACAAAATTGGTTCCTTTACGATGTAAGGCTATGGCTATATTCACCGGATTCCAAAACTGACCACATCGGTGACAGTCGGTGCTTCACCAAGATGTACCATTACAGTCGGTGGTTCACCAAGATGTACCAATGAGAGCCTTTCGAAATCAAAATATTGTGCTTTTACCGGAAGAACTGTCCGATTGAGACTTCGAAAGCAAATAAAATGGCGGCTCGAGTCGAGTGTTTATTCCAGAATTTCATCGTAGAAACGTTCAATATTGTACTTATACTTAAAGCTACAATTTATAATTTTAAATTTGCAGTAGAAATAATTGGTAGTCACTAAAAGTTAATTTGTTTAGTTTGCAACCATGAATCAGATTTGACTATGTCCCAGAATGGCTTAACGCGAAATTATAAATTTATGTTAGCATTGCTTTTTTTGTGATGAAAAACATTTTTTTTTAAATATTTGTTTGTTTGTTTTTTTTTTGTTGTTTTTTTTTTAATGAAATTTTTTTTAAATCCTTTATTTATTTAGAAGGTACCCAAAAAATGTTTAAATACAAATTTAAAAAACACATTACTATTCAATTACCATGTAAGTGGAACATGTTATCGGCGTGGCTGTCATAGAGGTTGCTGGTACAAATTTGATCGGTACAGTGCTGGTCAGTATAGTAGAGGACGATAAATTTGCTATCTGTACAGACGGGGGGCGTTACTCATCCGTACAGATGTGGTCGATTAACCCCTGTCTGTACAGATGGGATCAGTACTCAGCTGTCTGTACAGATAGGACCAGTACTCATTTGAACGGTAAAGTAACAAAGAGAAAAAATAGCAGGCGATTTTTTTAAACAGCACTAACTTAACTGCAAATGAAAATATATTTTTTAGAAATACACAGCAAGACGTCTAAAAACAGTTGTTGGTCGCATGAATACATTTTAGGTTTTTGACGTTAAATTTTATTTATACGTACCCTGAGTCTTTCTGGTCGAAAACATAAAATGCAATCGTGCGACCAACAACTGTAAACATAACAAAACTATTTTAACCTTGACAACGCAGAACTCAAGTTAAACTTGAATCACTGAAAGTGTTTTTCAAGGAGGGAGAGCACTGCCAATAAATGTAATGCCAAAAAAAGATTGTTGTATTTTGTTTGTGAAGGAACTTTGATTTTGAAAATAATTTTCCGAGGCGGCTAATGTACTTATGTAGGTCTTTATTTAGTATTTTATTATTAATGCACCGACGGAAAGGATGACACAATGGATGATTCATTATGTAAAACATTGTGAGAAGTATATATTATTTTTCAGGTGGGTTTTTTTTCAAAAGTATATCCTAATTCTTAAGTGGGTTCGAAAACTCTTAAGTCTGGTAGCCCTATCAACGTCTGGTAGCCCTATCAAGCAGGGACAGTCTCCCAGGCTTACCGGAAATTTGTTTTAAAGAAATTTGGCCAAAGTATTTTAGTATAGATAGGCCTGTGATATTTTTCTTTAAGAGGATAAGTTTGTTCCCTAGACAGCAAATCACGTCTCTCTTTCGGCATATCAATATCCCAAAGGGAACCTCATGTAAGTATAATTCACCTTGGCGCCAGTAGCGTAGCTGGAATTTTTCATTGTGTCAATGTCAGACTGTCTACGGGATTCCATCTCCGGATTTGAAATCAGAGTTTTAATTCTCTAAGATGCTTTCTTGCATTACGTTGATAGACCTCCATGCTTCAAGTGCATAGAATAGCGTGGGGAAGAAATCAGCCTTAGAAATGTGTATCTTAGGTTTGCGTGCTTCTGCCGCTCCTGGTCCATACATTCTTAGAAATGTTTCCGCTTGTTGTGATGGATTTTGCAATAGGAAAGTTCATTTTGACATTTGTGGTCACACTTTGTGACATTGCGTTGCCAAGGTGATAGAAGCTGTTTAAACCTTCCACCATTGACTTTAAAAATGGGCTTAATACGTTGCCAGTAAAATAATAATTAAGGAATTATAATGGAAAAAAGATACTATTATAAATTATTTATATGAGTCATAAATGCCTACCATTTACTCAGTTGTCACTGAAAATAAAGCTTGCGATTGAGCATGTGACTTCCTCAAATCTTCCTCTGAGCGACTACTTTTTGTTTTTGCTTGTTACCATTATTGAATAAAAAATCTTTAAATGTGGCCGAAAATTTTGCGCTCATCAGAACGTAAAGGATAAAATTAAAAGACGTGTAAAAGTGATGAAAACAGTTTATAATAACATTTAACAGCAAATCCGAGTATTCACTTGTATTTTGGCGCCAGTGATGCCACGAAGTTAAAATCAAGAGAATATTTTGGGGGAGAAATGCAACAATCGCGATACAGCAGACGACAAACAACATCTTCAGCATTTTCAGATCTCTCGACTTTTTGGACGTACGATTCGACGCGAAGCTCCAGGATAAGTTTTTCGGAGCCATACGCAATTTTAGAACAATGGCTGCGTAACACGCGATGATGACAAGAGTGGGGAGAACAAACATATGTAAAGTCAAAAGTGTTAATAAGATATTTGATATAACCGAAACTTTGTATGTTATGTTAATTTTTAATCCATCGAGGCGAAATTCCTTCAAATAATAAGTTACGGAATTGTTAAATATAAAAGTGTAAAGAACAATAAATCCAATTGTGTATTTGATTCGACGTGGCGTGACTATTCTAGCAACGTGAAAGGGGAAATACACAGCGATCATTCTTTCACAAGCGACAACGGCCACTTGCAAAAAACTGGACATCAGAGCCACATAAGCGATAGGAAATATAGCGGCGTTATAAAAACTATCCAAGATTTGCGCCAGCTCCAGATCTAGTCTATAGATGATACGAATGACCTCATAGAGTAAACCGATGGTGCCATACACGGAGTCACACACAGCAATGGATGTCAGGAGAAGGTTTGTGGTGTCAAAGCTTCTGTGACGCAGTAGGACCACAATGGTGAGGATGTTACCTAATACGCCTAAAATACTGAGTGAGTTGGCGAGCATCCTGTTCAAAATATTCAAAGTATAAAGAGAAACTCGTCGTGAGTAATAGCGTCCATGTCTGTGGGGTAACTCAAGAACGAATCAAGAGTCTCATTTTGTGAATCCATGTCTCCAAGAAATTTAACTTTATAATGTACAATATGAGCACGATCAGATTCTTCAACAAAAATGAGTCATGTTCATCGCCGTTTCTTCATTATGTAAATTTCAATAAAGGTTTCTTTCAGTTGTTTTTTTTTTTGGTATCCGCATAGCAATCATTAATTAAATTGTTGTTGGTTTCGTTACTGAAGAATTTGATCCAGGATTCAAATGTTGGAAACCTGTGTAGGAGGAAAAAAAATACTTTAAAATTTAATGGACTCGCCAAATTGCTGAGTAATCCTTTACTCTTGGCTGTTTAAATGTGTTAATAAAAATCATCATGTTTGCATTTAGAGATATGATTATTTAAAAATTAAAATTACAAAATCAATATTAAAAATTATATCTTAAATAAATGATATTAGCTGTTAGATCTTTACGTATGTCAGTAAAACCTGTCAATAGCAAAGACCTCCTTGAGAAAGTGGATTAACAACAACGTATTTGACAAGTTTTTTTTTTTAATATTTCAAAATAAAATCTAATTTTAATGGTCCTACTATGACAATATGATTTGGCAAGATTTACACACGATTGATTCCTTCGGTTCATGGATTACACACTGACAACACACAGTTTGATCCTGATTTTAGAGACGTACAGTCTCGTAGCTGACTGATTAGTTAGCAAAATACAAACAACACATGGCGTAATTCATGTATATGACGTCATTCGTCACCAGCACTGCATGGCTTTTGATATAAACAGGGGGAAAATAGGATCTTGTTCCTTACACATTTCGTATTGGAGAGATTTGCAGGTGTTGAGTTGTGTGCATTTGTTGATTTCGCTCGGATCACTATTTACAGATTTCATTGTGAATATTTACTTAGTTCCTTGATGAATTTATCTTTATTTTCAATCACATTGTTCCAAACATCATGCTATATATTGAAACAGGTCAGGGGAGGAAGCACCAAGTTTGTTAGACTATTTAAATTTGTTTTGATATTTTGAAGGCTATCGGCGATTCAATAATGCGTAAAGTATTCCAATGTTGATATGACAAAATTGGCGGTCCTACGTATATGTGGGTGGGGGGGTTGGATGTCGAGCCGAACCTAAACCGAACACACGGAGCTCATACTTTGCTAGCCACCGAACCAAAATCGAGCTTCTAAAAGTGGGTTCGATTCTCATCTCTAGTCATACCATCACTTTACTCCTCTAGAGCCCCACCTCCCCAATTCAGATCAGCTCCATCGGAGACTACCTCACAGTTAGTGCAACAAAAACACTAGTCCGTGCTCTTGTTCTCTCTCGTCTTGACTATTGTAACTTAATGTAACTCTCTTCTGTCAGGTTCACCAAAACATTTCATTGAAAAACTGTAGAGAGTTCAAAACTCAGCTGTTAGGTTAGTTCAAAGGGCAAAGAAAAGTGATCACGTCACTCCACTACTTCACGCTTTCCGTTGGCTCCCTATACAGGCACGCATTGATTACAAGCCATCTGTTCTCTGTCATAACTTTTCTCTGGTTCCTGACTTTCCTATCTTACTGAACTTCTTACTGTCTATTCAACCCCTCGAAAGCTTCGTTCCTCCGCAGACGCGTATTCTTTCCGTTCCCAGAACACGCACCAAAACATACGGTGAACGATCTTTCTCTTTCTGTGCCCCAAAACAATGGAATTCTCTCCCATTACGCATCCGCACTATAACTGCCATCACAGTCTTTAAAAATTGCACTCAGGACCCATCTCTTCAAACTGTGCTATACCGACTCAATCTCACCCCACTCTGACTGATAAACAACGCTTGATTCTGCTGGGTGCTGTCCATGGCTTGACACGGGTAGATAGTACTTGGGTGATGAGGTTAAGCTTTTCACCAATTGTTGTTTTTAAATGTATACATTTCTGTAATTGCTAATTTTTATGTGAAAACTGCTAATGTATATATACTCCTAGGCTGGGGTAGTGCGCTATATAAAACACCTAATACAATAATATAATAATAATTACTCTCCTGACGCATTCACTCCCCATTTACCTAAAAGGTATTATAGCACACACACATACGTTATAGAGTAGGGAAGTGGCAAAGTGTACATTCTTAATTGAAAATTCCATTCATTTGTCTTAAGCTTAAACAAAATTTACAAAAGTTCACATAAAATACAACCCCTTTTTTTAATCTTTAAAAGAACAACATTAAAGAAATACAAATAAGAAGTGGAACAATTGTCAAACAGAACAGCAACATGTAAAACAGAACAGCAACACAAGAAACAAAAACATAATGAACAATGGTACAGGAATCCAAAAACACCAGGTGGACATTTATAAATAATAAATTAATATAAATAGCATAATCTAGTTTTGTGTAACTCTTCAATTGTTATTCATGTATTAATTGCTTTAACAATAATTAACTACATTTCTGTAAAGCATTTCTTTCCAATACTTAAAATGATAGTAAGGCCACAAAACAGGTGGCTACTCTTTTTGACCCCCCCCCCCTTTTTTCCCGCTTGTAAATGTTAAATTTGTTCCTAGCAAACAACTGACATAAAGATATATTTTGATTTAAATTGACTTAAGTTCAAGTCTCGATGCCTGTAACAATGCATGGCAACGAGTCCCTGTACTTTTGTTTATTTATTTTTCTCAGAAAATAAATAAATATTTATTTTGGGAGGGGCTAACTTGGATGCATTCCCACATTTTTTTCCCCCAGAACTTGGCCACTGGTTAAAATTAATACAAAAAAAAACATATATATATTTAAATAAAAAGAGGATGAAATAAGTTAGTTTTCAATGATACTTTTCAGTAGAACACATAACTATTTAATTTTGTACAAAATAACTGAAAATAATTTTTAAAAAGATCTACGTCAAATATTCTTAAAATCTACTTTCTTAATATCTTAGTATTTTTGTACAGTTTCAATTATATTGTTTCGAAAAGGTCTGGTCAATCCATTTTTAAATGAAATGGCGAATGTTTTATTTCGTTTAAATAAATTCTGACTATTACTGCTCTCCAGATTTTGTTGTAAGCTTAGAACTCATCCCTTTGAAAACAGCCAGGCTAGCACTGCTGGACACGCCGCATGCCGCAACAGTTGTACTGTGCAGGAATAGCAACATGACTGGGGTAGCGGACACACATTTGGAAAACACAATCGCAAGAAATGGTGCCATAAAAAATAATAGCCTGCACATGAACACGGGCGTTAAAGTCTTAGTCATTTTCAAATCATTTAACTTTGATTTGGATAAATTAAAGCCGCTTTTGCCTGTTAGTTTAGCATAATTTCGGTAAAATTTTATTGAAATAGCGACGGTGTAAAACAATAAAATGATGTAAGGAATAAAGAGCAAGACGAATGTAGTGGCCTGATCGATATAGAGCATTATCTTGTACACGTTGTTGAAATGAGTCATCATTATGTTCACCACTTTCTCATCTTCCAAAGCTGCATCGTTCAAGAAACAGTTTTTACATGAAACCCAGAGAAACACAAGACCCGATAAAGACGTTATGGCGACTCTGATGCGAAATAAAGAAAACAATCTTCCAGCATAGCGTGGGAAATAAAGCGCTGTAACTCTTTCTATAGCAAGTATGGCGAGCAGACAAATACTAGCAAGGAAAGCTGCGTCGTTCCACTGAACGATCGAAAAAATATAAATGACATACAAGTAGCGAGAAATTGTGAGATCCAAATGTAACATCAGAAGAATGATATCCAGCAAAAGCTCTGTAAATGCGTGCACGGCCTCACACACGGTAATCGAATACATTATACAATCAACGGTTTTACTGAAGCTGATACTTCGAAGCAGACGTAGGATGAGGATGTTGCAAATAAAAATCCACAAATGTACCAAGGGGTGAAGACTGTAAAGCACTATTTTAAGATTCCATTCTGATAAGTTTGAGGGGAAAAGGTCCTTAGCGTCAATAATTGTCGTGATATTAGGCGTCATCTCATTACCTGCGGGCATCTCTGTTGTCACACTGACCATTTTTAACAGAGCTGTGGGGGAAAAAATGAACTCTTTTATGTCCTCATAAGAATAATGTTTAAAATAGCAAAATTTCAATGACCCGACTAAAAAAGTTCAAGGTTAAAGTGTCGTCTGATGTCGATAGTAAGATACCACGTGACTTACGCAGAACTGTATCGATAAGGAAAACGTTTACTTGTTTGCTTATCTTTTCAACAATTCTAAGAATTGACGTTTTCAATTCACAATCGGGGATAATCAATGGACATGAGATGAACTAGAGTTGTAGTTTCTTGACACTTGCAAAACTTAAAATAGATGTGTTTATAGTTTGATTTACGTTGGTATGTTCATTATGTAGCTAAATTTATAGAATGCACACATCGGGAATATCGTCTGGTCCTGCACCTTGTAATTTTACTAAAATTTGTTACAAAGTTTTACCTGAGCTAAAATTTAAATAGGCATTCTGAACCAAAAATATCATCAATGTTAACGGGAAAACCTGAGTATGAAAATATATCACTTTTTGATCTACCTAATATGAAAGACATTAGGATGAAAATGTATCACTACTTTATGAAATACATTAAATGGATCGTACAATTTTCAGCTGTACATTTACATCAGTTTCGCTTTCGCAATTTTATTCTTTGGGCAATCATCAAGAAAGGAGCTGGCGTCAGTTAGCATTAAATCAAAAGCAAATTTAACGCGTGATCGAAATTGATCTCAGTCGTAAAGATTAGTGTTAGGGAATTATTCCGCTGCAAGTACTTGACATAATCTGTTTTATTGTAAGTTTGGAATGTGTTTTATGAGGCCCTAGGTTATCATCGGGGATATTTAATATCCAATCTTTTGCCTCAGAGTTTCGATTTAAACTATCAGTTATCCGAAAACATTGTAAAGCTGCCAAATTTTTTAAAACTATAAATGAAAATTATAATTCTACTTCTGGGCGAAAAATAATATTTTTTAACAGTGTATTGTTTTATGTTTTATATAAGGATATTTTCAGTTAATTACGTTGACATTCAAGGCTGTATTTTGTTCATAGGTATTTAGTTTGAGCAAAAGTGTAAGCCATTTCAAAAATGTTTAATCGTGTTATCGTTATGAAATTATCTCGAAGATTTTACATTTCAAAAATGTTTAATCTTGTTATCGTTATGAAATTATCTCGAAGGTTTTACATTTCAAAATTGTTAGGAGAATATTAATGTTCCAGTCCTGGCTTTCCAGATTTTTTAAATTTCACGTGTAAGCTGCCAAGGAAATATTCGAGTCTCTAAGGAATTGTAAGGAAACTTGTTAAAAAGTCATCCTAGTGAGTTGCCCAGTGATGATCTTTGACTCCGACAAGTTGATGTTTTAAAATAATCAACATAAATACTCAATATCGTGCTTCTTTTTTTTTTTTATAGATAAACGATCAGAGAGTTGATTTATAAGATAGATAAAAAAGATCAGAGAGTTGATTTATAAGATAGATAAAAAAAGATCAGAGAGTTGATTTATAAGATAGATAAAAAAGATCAGAGAGTTGATTTATAAGATAGATAAAAACGATCAGAGAGTTGATTTATAAGATAGATAAAAAAGATCATAGAGTTGATTTATAAGCAAACGTCTTGATCGCATTTGAAATTCGCTTCAACGCTTTCAAAAAGGAGAAAGAAATTTTGATTTAAAATGAACTACATTAAAATGTCTCCTCTAGTTAGAGCTTGGTACACAATTTAACCAATAGGTATAGGATTGTTTTGTCACTAGCCATAGGTAGCTACATTGCATTAATCAATTTAAAACAATAATTTAATTAGGGATACAATTAGTACCTCCCTGTCCTGATTGACTTTATCGATTACTGCTCAAAACTTAATCCTGATTCAATGTATCCATACTGCTCAAAATTTAGTCTTGATTCACTTTATCCATTACTGCTCAAACCTTAGATTAACTTTAACAAAATAAAAATTTAAATGTTTAATTTTTATTTTTATTTACAGGTGGTGTTCGCTTTAACGATGCCATTAAGGATCACAGCAGAGCAGCCACGCTTATGATTCAGCTATAATTATTGATTGGGTAGCCACGCGCTGGAGAACGGACGGTGCAGAGTATTGTCTTGTTTCTTTTAGAATGCATTTTTAAAGAGACATATTTCTTTACAACAACAAGGTCTGATGGTTTAAAGAGACATCTTTCTTTACAACCACAAGGTCTGCCGATATCTGGTGGTTTAAAGAGACATCTTTCTTTACAACCACAAGGTCTGTCGATATCTGGTGGTTTAAAGAGGCTTGGGGAGCAGGTGCGGGTGGTGCTGACCAATAGACTAAAAGGCAGCGTTTTGGGCCAAATGAAGAGTTTTTGTGGATAGTGGTGGCCGAAAAATGCCCATAGCGGCACTTACGATGTAAGCAACAAGTTCATGCCCTTGAGAGATCGAGTATTAAGTGTTCAGCGAGGTGTAAGTTTGACAGGAGAACCCAGCAAGATGTCAATATGACATGGGAACCCAGCAAGATGTAAATATGACATGGGAACCCAGCAAGATGTAAATATGACATGGGAACCCAGCAAGATGTAAATATGACATGGGAACCCAGCAAGATGTAAATATGACATGGGAACCCAGCAATATGTAAATATGACAGGAGAACCTAGCAAGATGTAAATATGACATGGGAACCCAGCGAGATGTAAATATGACAGGAGAATCTAGCAAGATGTAAATATGACATGGGAACCCTGCTAGGGGTAAATATGACAGGAGAACCTAGCAAGATGTAAATTTGACAGCAGAACCCTGCTAGGGGTAAATATGACAGGAGAACCCTGCTAGGGGTAAATATGACAGGAGAACCTAGCAAGATGTAAATATGACAGGAGAACCTAGCAAGATGTAATTTTGACAGGAGAACCAAGCGAGGTGTAAATATGTGAAGTGTAAAAATGACAAAAGAAAAGTGAATGACTTGCATTATAATGTCTGAGTGTTTATAAAATGATATAAAATGACAGGGGTCCTCTCTATATCGGAAGGGATTTATTCTAATTTGTTTCGCTTAGGGCGTAAATCCACCCTTCACATCAATTTCGCATATTACCAGATGCGTCATCCGGTGAGGAAACTTATGTTATCACATCTCCCCCTTTTCCCTCAGGGCCCCCCACTCCCACTTAGAGCTGCACTGAGTAGTACCATAAAGGCAACCCACTCCCCCTCACAAAAAAAAGAGTGGGGTGTGGATTGGACGATTTGCTACCGGGACATGTCGCTATATCATGCATAGTACTTTTGTTGTAGTAGTCGATGTTGCCAGTATTGGTATCTTCCTTGTTCTGAAAGGGACTATTTTTCAAAGGGCGCTTAAAAATAAACCTAAGAGTCACGGATATCATTTTAAATGTGTGAACCACCAATGGCAGACAATTGATATAGTTAACATTACCCGTGCATTGGTTACAGAGCATTGGGATTGCTAAAGAATGGCAAATCAAAGTGTTTGATTGGGTCATGTGTGAGAAAAAGGGTTTATTATTATTATTATTGGTAGCTTTTTAGAGCGTAGTACCCCAACCTAGGGCTGGGCTCACCACGCTGTACATACAATTTGACAAACATAATCATGAACTTAAAAATTAAAATAACTTTATTCAATAAAACAAAACAAATGTGTATTCACTCCAACCATTCCATAACTATTTACATGTCAAGCCACGGAGGGCACCCAGCAGTATCGTTTATCGGTCAGATGGGGGGTGGGGGAAATCAGTCAGGATAGTAGAGTTTAAAGAGATGTGTTTTGAGTGCAGTTTTGAAGGCTGTTTAAGATTTGAGCATCCATTATAAGAGACTGAGACTGTGGATCAGGATTGTGTATATAAGATTTGGAAGTGAAAGGAGTATTTAAGTGATATAATTCAAAGTTTAAATATATATATTTATAAATATATGTTAAGTTTGAAATAGTCACTGTTGAACCGAAACGTTTTATCGATTTTTTTTTACTGGCATCAATCCGTCAAAATGTGACGATGGTGTGACTTCGCAGGACAAATCACAAAGCCTTGAATTTTTTCTTTAGGATTATATACTATATATAAGCTGGTTCCCTAGACAGCAAATCGCCTCTCTCCACGCACCTGTATAACCCTAGGGAACACCATATGTGGATGATACAGCTTGGCACCGGTTGCGTCGTAGGAATTTTCGGATTTTCATTGTATAAATGCAAGGGTCACCAAACTATTGCCCGCGGGTCAGATCCGGCCCTTGAGGCCAGTTCATCAGGCCCGCCGACAGTACTTAAACTTGATTTATAAAACGCAAGGAACACGAGACTTAGTAATGCAATTTAAATTTCAATATTATGTTTAGAATACTAGGAGATCTTCACACGTGTGGAGATCTCCTGGCTGCTATGCGCCTTTAATTTACCATTTTCAATTTTAAATTATTGTTTTTAGATTTTCTTGTTTATTACAGACCTCTTTACCCTTGAACTCCTAAAATAGTACAATATCGTATGAAAATCGTACAATACGGTATCTTAACAGTTCATAAATAAACATACAGGGTGTAAAATGAAGAGTGACGTAGCTAGGGTACGTGTAGGACGTGCGGATCGCACCGGGTGTCACCATCTCAGGGGTTGACACCAGATGGAAAAATTACATATTTACAGAGCACACACTGCTGGCTTTAACCGACTTTAACAAAAGGATAATCGATAACACGTCAATTTTCCACGCATGTAACCAATCCAAATACGTACAGATGATGTGTCAGAAATGAGGGGACCCTATAATTAGGTCAGAAAAACACCGCTTTGAATATTATTCAATGCCGATTGAAGTGTTCGGTAACTTTCGTAAATGACGGGAATCTATATTTATCTAAATTTTGAAAAATGAAACTTTCCATTGGTACCAAAAATGATTTGGTCGGGCAATTCTATGTACATAAATCGCATCGGTAAAATTAAAAACATTTCAGACCTTACTAATGCTTTTCTTTTCCATACTTGGATTCCCAGCTGTAGATCTTTTTCCACATCATCCATCCATCTAAGCCTAGGTCTGCCTTTGAGCCGTTTTCCTCTGTAGTTTTGGCGATGCATTCTCTTCACTCCTCTGTAATTTGGCATCCTCTCCAAATGTCCTGCCCAGCGTAGACTGCTATTTTATTTATTTCTGCTACTATTGTGGGATCCTGATACAGACTTGACAATTCATGGTTGGTTCGTATTCTTCGTCCATATTCATCCTTTGTTGGTCCATGTATTTTCCTGAGAACTTTCTTCTCCCATGTGTTAAATAGCTTTTCTGCCGTTTTTGTAAGGTCAAAGTTTCACTTGCATATGTTACAGTTTTAATACTTAATACTTAAGAATGCGTCCCCGAGTTTCTGCGTGACAAGGAATGACTCCTCTAAAGGTGGCTTCGGGCAAAGAACGTCGACCCAGAACACAAACGTCAATAAATTCAAGCATCTCGTACTGATGGACGAGTTTCACAATGTGGGTTCGTGTGGACGTATGGACACATATTGCAGACCGTCGCGAAGATGATATGCATAAGGCAACAGTGTTGGCTGATGAATTCACCATCTAGCATCAATTCTCCAAGAGCCAGTTTGACACAAAACAAGACAAGCACCATAGAGCAACACTATCAACTTATAGCACAACTCAACAAAGATAACGCCCGTCTGGTACAAAGGAATCAAGTCGAGGAGACATCTACGCCTATTGTAAAAAGGAAGGTCATAAGAGGGATGTTTGTTGGAAACTCAAAAAGACAAATGAGGAGACCACGCATCCTGGTACCCCCACAAAAAGTCTCCGCTTGCACGTCTCGTGATACATCTAAAAACATATTTTCAAAATCTAAAAGTGCATGCTCTTCTCCAGATGTTCATAGAAACTTCTCAGAGGTTTGTCACGATGCATCAAACAGTTTTATTCCGAACTGTAAGGCTGGTTTTACTGACTCCCGTCAATTTCCTGCTTCGACTGCGAGATTTGTGAGCTTGTCACAATGAAGTGGACTACCTCCAGATGGCATTCTACCAAGGACCGGGTTGCAAGTTTTGACGACTCTGCCCAGTTTTACTTCTTTTACCCCAGACCAGCGGTTCTCAACCTGTGGGTCGCGACCCCTTTGGGGGTCGAATGACCCTTTCCAGGGGGTCGCCTAAGACCATCGGAAAACACATACACTATAGAGTTATGAAGTAGCAACGAAAGTAATTTTGTGGTTGGGGGTCGCCACAACACGAGGAGCTGTATTAAAGGGTCACGACATTATAAAGGTTGAGAACCACTGCCCCAGACAGATGTTGACTCTAACAAGAGTTTTACCGCCTAGGTCCAAACTTCTACACCAGAAACTATTAATGGTCATAAAGATTTTATAACTTTCGTACCGAAAGGATTTGTGTCACTGCCAATGTGATGTCACTGCCAAGGTGATGTGTCCCTGCCAAGGTGATGTGTCACTGCCAAGGTGATGTGTCACTGCCAAGGTGATGTGTCACTGCCAAGGTTATGTGTCACTACCAAGGTGATGTGCAGACCTGTTTACCCTCAAACTCCTAAAATCGTACAATATCGTCTTAAAATCGTACAATACAGTATCTTAATAGTAAATAAATAAAAACACAGCCTACATTATGTCTATGATAACTACTCGTATAGCGTGTTCAGTGGAATCAAGATAAGCTGGCGTCAAAAAATAAAAAGCGCCGTAAGAGATAATTGTCATAAAATTAGGTCATACAAATGCAAACAAACCCAAGGAGGGGCCATCTATATATGTACCGGTACCAATAAAAGTCAATTCATGTAACCCCCTCCCCCCTGTTGAACGCGTACTTTTTTACGCCCCCCCCCCCATAACAATAATAAAAAAATTAACAAAATCCATTACATGTATATATTATGTTACTATTGTTACAGTAAACAAAATGTGACACGGGTTTTCACCCCAAGTGATTCGGTCAGCCCAGGCTCGAAAATCGTCTTTAGAAAGAAATTATTTTTTAAAAAGTTATTTCGAAGTGTACTTGTAAGAATTTCAAACTGGGAGCCTGGTGAAAACCTAATAAGCCATAGGCGCCGGCAAACGAAAATTTTAGAACCACTGGTGAAGCCCAGCGAAATGTACGTCACACGCGCGCTGAACATTCGGTAGAATGAACATTACTGTAATTTCTCTACTACTAAAGTATAGCTAGCGAGTTCATTTGTGAAAATACAACTTGACAACATCACACTATTAAAGGATATAAAGATATCACCACAATATTTGGCAGTTATCGTATACTAATGCTTTGTGTTTTCATAAAGAGATCGCTGTCGTGGTAATATTTAACATGACATAGTCACAACACACTGTAGTCCACCAACACGTCTTTCCGTGCTGTGACGTCATTATTTCGCTCGGCGGAATCAACCTTCCCCCACCCTCATTAATTTGGGGGGGGGGGGGAATTGTGATTCCAAACTGTTGTATTAAAAATCGTTGAGGGTACAGAGCTGCTTTGCGAGTTCTAAAAATATTTTTAAATGCCACTGACTAGATCATATAAAATATGTCCAAATCCAACGTTCCAGTACAGAACAGTTGGACAATGTATTTTATTTAAAAACCATCTCTAGTTTTCTCTTTTTTTTCACAATCACCGCGGTTAAGGCGAAAAAAATAATTATGTAACAAAACTACGTCACAGGCTTGGTAGCAGTCAAAGCGGATGGTGAGTGAAGTTGTCACTACTGTTGACGCAGATAGCTAGTTCACTGTGTGTCTCGTATGCCACAAATTACCTTGACAACTCCCACCTCCCCATCAGTGCGTACATAACATATAGAAGGATGGCCCC
Organism: Omphiscola glabra; assembly: GCA_964017045.1. Lineage (NCBI taxonomy): Eukaryota > Metazoa > Mollusca > Gastropoda > Lymnaeidae > Omphiscola > Omphiscola glabra. The sequence goes on along the minus strand of OZ024796.1, from coordinate 31,985,594 downwards.
AACGTTACAAAAAAATTACCACCAATCGTTTTTCTCGGTCCATTCACTGCCAGATCTTTTTTTAGAAAGGGCTAAAACTTCCAAAACTGAAGATTTATCTTTCTTTTTTTTTAATAGGAAAAAAAAAAATTTCACCCGGGCTCTGGAAATCGTAGTTTCGGCGGGTCTCGGCGTACAATCGTAAAAAACATCTAAAAATCGTACATTGTACGCCAAAATCGTAATAGTAAACAGGTCTGGGTGTGTCACTACAAGGTGATGTGTCACTGCCAGGTGGTGTGTCACTGCCAGATGGTGTGTCACTGCCAGGTGGTGTGTCGCTGCCAGGTGGTGTGTCACTGCCAGATGATGCTTTTAATCTACGACCTATCAAGATTCTAAGAGACACTTTTGCTTCACGGGCCTTACTACTTGAGGGTATGCTTCGCTTGGGTAAAACTGCGGTTACTAGAGCAACATAATGTTTCGAAATGTAGAGCTGGGTGAATTGATGTACCTTTACATCTTATCGATCTCAAGTTAGATGTATTCTATGGACCTGTGGTTAAGGGTGCCCGACCAACATGAACCAGTGGACGGCATCTCAATGCTTCTAGGAAATGAATTAACTGGTGGGAACTTAATAGCCGAACCGTTACTCATGAACATTGTTTGACTGAATCTTAAGTTTAAGATCAAGAGTTATATCTAGCATCTGCTTTTACCAGGGTCATAAGTTCAAGAAATCCGAAAACAAAATTTCTACAAAAGTTTAAAAAAGTCAATCCTGAAATAGATCTGGGAACAGCATTTATTATTGAGTCTCAACGACACAACTCAGATGCAGCTTCTCAAAGAGCAAAAGAGAGGAGCCATAAATTGCTAAACTTCGAGAGAACGCTTTGACCAAAGAAGAATCTGATCATGTTCGTATATACTAGTACATTCAAGATGTCAAACTTTAGAGAACAGTTCGACCTTCAAACGCATCAGCTGACGAAGAATATAGAGTAGTTCATCAAATAGTAGTTCCTATCACTTTCCGGAACGAAATACTGAAATTACCCCATGACTCACCACTTTAAGGCATTTTGGGATTCAACAAAACCTATCGCAAAATAATGTCGCATTTCTTGTGACCCAAAATAAAGAAAGGTGTGGTTAATTACTGCAGATCGTGTCATTCTTGCCAAGTAGTAGTCAAACCAAATCATAAGACGCCAGCAGCTCCTCTTCAAGCCATACCATCGTTTGAAGAACCTTTCTGACGTGTGATACTAGACTGCATTTGACCTCTGCCAAACTATAAATCATGTCACCACGAAATGCTGACTATCACGTGTGCGTCAACACTTTTTTCCAGAAGCCATAATTTTATATTGTTTGGTCTTCCAAAGTCTGTGCAGTCTGACCAAGGAACCAACTTCAAGGCTGGACTATTCAAAAAGGTGATGAACCAATTGGGAATTGAACACTGCTTGTGGAGTGCGTATCGTTCTGAGTCGCAGGCAGCACTTGGGCGCTTTCACTAGACGTTAAAGAACATGATGAAAACGTGTTGCCAAGAAAAAGAGAAAGACGGGAATGAAGGCCTCAATAATATGCTAGTGTTCGGCCCCATTGAAGCATTTCAAGAATTACTTGGATTTAGCTCCTTTTTCCGATTACGACGTAGGCTATGTAGCACGTGTTATGATACTATACATGGAGCTAACCGTATCATTTTAACATGCACATTAATTTTCTTTGTATGAAGAGCGATTATACGAAAAGTTAGAAGACCGTTTCTCGACCCCGGACCAGAGGTCCACACTTGACAATAATAAACTAAGGGAATTTAAATATTTCCTGGGTGCACCAGGCGCCCCTATGGCCACGGTGCCCTGTGCGAGTATGGAATAATCATAGAAACTCTTCTCTTAGGATAGTTGAAATAATCCTCATCAGGATAGTTGAAATGATGAGGATTTTCACTTGTGATCAAGGCAGACATGTGATTAATCTGGTCATCCCTACCACGAAAAATACTTCCGTTCTGGGAAAATAACCCTCTAACATTATTGGGCAATATAAAAGTCTTTGTTGAAATGATTAAAACAAATGTCAAATTCTCCATTATTTATAGCTCAATAAAATCATCTAAGCAATTAACATAACTGATTTTAAAATTTAAGTATTAGGATTAATTAAGGAAGACAATATAATCGAAACAATTATAAAATATAAAAACTCATTGAACATTTAAAAGCCAGATGTCACATAATTGTATGCAAAAAATGTTCAGTAATGTGAACTGAATGCAACCTGTAGACTTCATAAAAGTGTTCAATTTCAGGTGTTGTGGGACATGTTTAGTGGAATCATTTTTTTAATGTATATTATAAGTTATTATAAGTTAAAATTGGGTGGCTTCATTACAAAAGAGTAAGAAAGAAGTGAATTAGACAGTTAGAGGCGTGACAAGCTGGCTGTTGTTGGAAGTTTATCCTTCATCAATTTGGACTGCCAGCTAAACAGTCACATGACACATCCATCACAGGTTCTACAGGAGGCCTCCCAAGTGCTTATGTATCTTGTGTTCTGGTGTTGGAAAGATTCATATCTCTGATTGTTTATGACCCATTTGGCTTGATCTGATGATGTCAATAGATGCTTATCCTTGACTTGGGTTTTAGAGTGGGAATAGGCAACTGATGAACAGAATAATGCAGCTCGAATTGTTCTTCGTAAATGCAAATTCGACCATGCTAAAACTCTTCTGAGAGAACTGCATTGGCTGCCGGTCCGCGCTCGCATAGAGTACAAAATTGCAACTCTGTGCTACCGCTGCTTGCATGACCTGGCGCCGTCCTATCTCAAAGCGCTCATGACGCCTTATGTACCCACTAGACAACTCCGCTCATCCGATAGTGGCAAACTCTCGATACCGCGTGTTCGCCTTGAAACTTACGGAAAGCGCACGTTCGCATTTGCTGGCCCAACCATTTGGAACACCCTTCCTGACGCTCTCAGAAACAGCCAGACGCTGGAGTCCTTGAAAACAAATTTAAAAACTCATCTATTTCGCAACCACCTGCTGGGATGATGTTGTCTACCATCTTTTCCAGCTAGTTATTATCTCCAGGCTTTGTTTTTGTACCGCGCTTCGAGCCTTTGGGGATAAAGCGTGATTTTTCAAATGAACTTTATTATTATTATATTATTATTATTAACATTGATCCTAACAAGTGTCATAGTAAATGGTTTGATAGCAGTTAAATAACTCTAACTTTAAACAAAAGAGAATAAAAATTGACTGAAATGTAAGAATTGAAAAAATAAATTGATATCAACAAAATGCATTTCCAGATAAGAATTATATTTTATTATTATTTTTTATTATAACATATGATTGAAAACTCATTAGACTTTGTTTAAGTTAAATAAAGCCCAAGAATGATGGACCAACTTAAGAATGGAGAGTCTCTTAAGACATGTCACAAAATATAAGGATTTATGAGTTTGAAAGATCCTCTTTGGGGTTGTTCATTAATTATGTAAAAAATAATTAGGTCTCTTAATCCCCTTGTCAATAACTGTCAAACTTTCAGACCCACCCCCACCCCCAAATTAATATAAATAAATAAATACATATCTTTTTTTAACACTTAAGATATAGAAATAGATTACTTACATTTGTTTTCACTTCTTAGACTATTTTTTTTCATTTAAAACAACTAGAATCTATGACTAGAGTCTATTTTATATATCAAAATGTATGAAAGACTTAATAAGGTTTAAATATTATTGTTGGTAAATGTGTTGCTTTTTGCTAATTTTTTCTTCTTCTTCACATTGATAAGCCAAATATTCTTCTTTTGCATTAGCACATAGTGACTGATTAATTAATCATTGCCATATTAATATTATTCTGAAACTATTCAGTAATCAAAATATCAGCATTTTCTCTTTCTTCCATAATAGCCAACACCTATCTCCGTCTTTTGGTAGCCACTTGAATTGGCCGCACATTTTTTAAATTGTATTGATTAAAAGATAAATAAATTGATGAGCAAGTGCTAGTCTGACAATTTAAAATTATACGAATTTTTATTAGAATTGTTATTGAGGCCTATTTATGATATATATATATATATATATATATATATATATATATATATATATATATATATATATATATTGAAGAAAGATGTTACTTTCTGTTGACTGCACCCCCTTCCCAAAAACTGTTTCCAGCCCACCTCATCTTTTCCCCTACTTGTTGAAATAATTAATGGACAGCCCCTTTAAATAAATTAAGACTAATTAGTGTAATAAAAGGAGCACATAAAAAAAATTGACTAGTTTGTTGCAGTAATTATATATTCTAGCTGCCATAATTAACAATATAATTGCAGTAATCACATATTCTAGCTGCCATTATTAACAATATAATAGCATTAATTACATATTCTAGCTGCCTTTATTAACTAGTATATTGCAGTAAACAAATATTCTGACCACCACAATTAATAATTATATTGCAGTAATCACAGTCATATTCTAGCTACCATAATTAACAATTGTGTTGCATCAATACATATGCTATATGCTTGGTGTCACAAATAACAATTATATTTCAGTAATGACATATTTTTCCAATCACAATAAACAATCATGTTGCATTAATCACATATAACAGCTTCCACAATTAACATAATTTTGTCAGTGTCATGAAATGTTTACATAAATACAGAATAGATATCCCGTCATGGGTTAAATAAATAATAAAATCTGATTAATAGCTCATGAGAATAATTAAATTTGAATCAAATGTTTCAATAATTTCTTTTGATATGAGTTTAAATTTCTTTTGATATGAGTTTCAATTTCTTTTGATATGAGTTTAAATTTCTTTCCAGTTAAAAACAGGTAGTAGTGTGTGTTTTTTTCATCAATAAAAACAGCTTCATAATGTATAAAAAAAACTGTTAGTACAGGAATTTACCCCTTATTTAACCAGTGCACAAACCAGTTTGCGTAGAACTGGTTGGTTTTTAAGCATGTCTTTTGCTTCAGAAACTTTGCATCCAAGGGAAGCAATAAGAATTGCAGTGGGCACAACCTGAGGAGAAAATACATTTTTAATCATATCTCACCTTAAAAATTATCTTGCTTTATTGAATAATTAATCATTTTTCAGGTTCAACAAGAATAATTTTAAAAATTAAAAATAATTAAAAACTACTTTAAAGAACTATTGGGCAGTTCAAAATAAATGAAGAGGTACCATGTCCTTGCGAGAAGCAACTTCAATGTGCGCCACAACTGATGCAGACTCTTGGTCGGCTGTCAGACTGTCTGTGTCGTAGATGGACTTTAATAGGATTTTCATGCTCTCCTCCACGCTTAGCCTGCTGTAATTCTGAAATAGACAATGCTTAGCTGATACATTAAAAATAATAATAATATAGTGGCAGCTATGAACATGTTGAGAAAAGTGGAAAGGTCTTTGATTTTGTGTGGAAAATTATTTTTTTTTGGTGTTTTAGCTTAGATCGTTATTTCTTGAAATTTCTTTTCTTTATTATTAGACTATATATTTGTATTTGTAGTGAAAATCTACTGTTTTCTTTTCTGTCTTTTTGTCCCCTATAAAAAAAACTTAAATTGACCAACCAACTAATTAACAGTGGAACTAAATAATATGGATTGCATTATACAGTTATTTTTTCTTTCTAAGCAATAGTAAAATTACATACATTTCATCCTAGAGCAGGCAAAGTTTGTCAATCAGACATGATGATAGAAATCAGATTATTTGGAGTTTGATAGTTGGTAAAACGCATCTAACAGGTGTATGAGTGTACCATAGCTCCAACTACTACAATTACAAATTGACAATAAAAAAAAATTAAAACCGTCTTCAAAGAAAGTTCTGTTATATTAAAAGACACAGACTGGTAAGGTGGGAATAAATTTAAGACTTTAAAAAAGTAAAGAATTGTTAAGCTCACCTGCACAATACCAACAGCTCGGTGGAAAAGTTTGTTGTTGCTGACCTTGACATCCACCATCTTGTTCTGACAGACTTTCCCTTTGAGAATGTGAGCCCCTGTGGATAAGTTGTTGACCACCCACTTGAGGGACACTTCCTCCAGTAGCTTTGTAATAAGGGCCTTCAGTGGGTCAGAGTTCAAAGGAGCCAACTTGGCAACATCAAGCTCCAAGACTAGAGAAAGGCTGAAGCTTCTTGTGTTTGTATTGGGAACATTCTGAGAAAATAACTTTGGAGATAATGGTAAGAGAGATTTTTGCTAATTTTCCCAGACAATTACAAGAAATAATGTATTTGCAAGATTGTGCGCTTTATGTGTGTGTGTGTAGATTAATATTTGTATCTTCAAGGATTGTGCAAATTTATTTGCTGTGCTGTCAGTTGATCTAGATTTTTGTTTCTGTACATTTCAATTTGTATTTTTATAAAAATTTAATAGTATAATTAAATTGAATATTGTCAGTATCACTAGCTTTGGTATAACTTTTCTTTGCATACTGGTTTTTTTTCAGTTCTAAGTTTTGTTTTGTTCAAATTTTCAAAACCATACAACGGTGTGTAACAGTCATGGAATCATGAGTGATTTTTTTATTATTAAAGGGCAAGTGAGCTGTAATTAAATAAAATACAAGTATGTCTCAAGGATGTGTTCGCTGACTGGTAAAAAGATGTCAGAGCGATGTATAGTACATAGGTTTTTGTGCAAATGTTTTTAAATGAATTGGTATATATAGTGTGACTTATGGAGAGATCGAGAGAGAACAATTAGAGAGATTTCATTCGTCAAGAGCTTGAAGTATACTGGACCCTTAGAATATTTGGATAGAGAGAAAATCCTTAAGAAGGAATAAGTCCGCTGAGGAAACTATTGTTATACGTGTTTCGTGTATAGTCAGTGTAAATAAACTCTTCAATATTGTTAACTTGGCATTGGAGTAACTTGATATTCATCAAACCAACCATGCTGTATCTATCACTCAAGTACTTCGGTAACAACCAGACATCTAATAGCTTGACATATTGTGAGCCCCAAATATCTGACAAGCAACAACAACAAACAATATTTGACATTGTTTGGCCCATCCGGTCAATCTACAAAAGTAATATTTTTACTTGAATTATCATTGTGCTTTCATCTGCTATGGAAAACTAGATATGTGATACTGACTCATAAGCCGAGTAGGCAAAGCTTTTTGTGTGTGTGTTCCACTGTAGGTGAGGAGTCTTGGGTGAGAAAAGATTAGAGAGTGAACACTGATTAGAACATCTCAAATTATAATTGCTTTGCAAGTCAAAAAGGTTGAGAACCACTGTATTAGACTTTCAGACAAATTTTAGAGGGGGGATCATCAGATAATTAACTCACATTTGTTGCTAGAAAATTTTGAAGGTAAATGGTGCTTAATACTTTGTTTGCATATGAATAAGACAAAAATGTGTGTTGTGTTTTGAATGGACCAATACATAATTTACATACCAGCTGTAAGTGCACACTTATATTTATTAAACTAAGATAGTTTCCAAATGGAGACAACTAAGTTATGTTGTTGATTTATGAACTCCTTTACTTTACAAAATGTAAGCATCACTATATAAATAATAACTATATATATATATATATATAAATAAATATATATATATATATAAGTTACGGCCAAAGCCCGAAATCGGCCAAATCGGGAACTGGCCGGCCAAATCGAGAAATGGCCAATATTGCCTCACATTGACCGGCCATGTCCGATCTTTTCTTGATTTTGGGATTTGGCCAGCCAGTTTGCAAAATGGCTTGGGGCGATCAGCCAAAGTCGGGAGAAAAAGGCCATGAGCAGATTTTGGGTGTTTTTATACCATCATGATAATCACATTACACCCATACCTCGCTTTACGCCTAGATACGTTCCGGAAAAGTTGTCCGTAAAGCAAAAAGCCGTATAATGAATCAATAATTTTGATATAAACCCATACAAATTTAATTGGACTTGTTCCAATTTTTGTATCAAATAATATAGTCGTTAGTTCATAAATCATTTTATTCTTTTCATTTCCCATAAAAATAAAAGTACAAAACATTGTAATAGTAAACAGAAATTTAAAAAATAAACATAAATTAAAAAACAAAAGAAATCATATGCACATATTTATACATAAAATAAAATGTTTAGAAACTTTATAATCTGATGAAGATTAACACGAAAAATCATCTGCCATCCTCACTTTCCCCTGTTGTGGATTGACCCAGTTGAAAATATTGGTGCAAAGTTGTCTGCTTCGCCTTGCTTTCTGTTTCTTTTAAAAGAGTTTTGTAACAGGCAATTGCTGAATTTACTCCTCTAGACACTTAATCACTGCATTCTTCGTCGGGATCATTTTGAAGAAGCATTTCATTCCCTGCTCAAAATATGAAAGTGCATTTGATAGGTTCTTTGCAGTTACCTGTTGGCCATATAATGAAACATAGTGGGCCGTAAACCGAAAAAGTGCCATAATTTAAAAAGGCCGCAATAGCAAAATGCCATATAAAGAGCGGCCATATAGCGAAGTATAGGTGTACATTGATTTTTATTATACTAAATTACCAAAATCTGTCAAATTAGTTTATTATAGAAAATTATCAATCTCTATTATCACTTGTTACAACATGATGAGCTTTTATGAATTTCGAAATACACAGCAGTTTGTTATTTTTACATTTGCAATGATTTGTTGAGCACTTGGTAGTGCGATGGCATCGAGTGTTGCCTTGACCGGTCATTGAATGTGAAGAAGCGACAGTTCGTAGTGATTTTTTTTTCTGTGCCTACGGATGCCAATGTGAGCAGTTTCTCGCGCAGAGTCGGAAACTAAATTGTGGAATACTGTTGTGAGAACACCGTGTTCTTTTCGTAGGATGTAGACAACTGCAAGGACGCTTCATGGATCACCACGACCTCTGTCAACATCTGGACACTACGTGGATTACCACGACCTCTGTCAACATCTGGACGCTTCGTGGATACCGCAACCTCTATCAACATCTGCTATACGGATGAGTAAATTATCTCCAACTTTCGGTTGTGGGAATTTTGCCTCCTTCTGCGTCATTAATAATTCCACAAATTGCGCGGACATCGTTGCTGCAGGATCCACAATAATGACACTCTTTTTCACACACTACACAGAATCTGTTTGCATTGTTATTAGTGTTGATTCAGCACATCGAATATTGTGGCCGGCCAAAGTAGCATATACACAACAATTTCCAGTACATCTGACATTTGCCACACGCCTGGGCCAATGTGCGAAATGGCTGGCCAATGCGGGAACTGGCCGAACTTCAGGCTTTGGCCGTAACATATATACATGAATATGAATGTTCATAATTTTAAGAGCAAATTATATTTAGTAATTCAGGTGTTGTACTTACATTGGGCCAGTAACATGACAAAAAGATTCTTTTGCAAGGTGCTGAGAAAATTGATTCCGAGACTTTATGTAAGATATCTGGGGGAAAAAATTACATATTGAAGTTTTTTTTTGTTACAATGCAGAGTAATATTAGGACTACAAAAATACTTTAAACCAATTTTAGGCTACTTCTACAACCATTATCTGGTGGGAGCACATGCTAAGATAAAAACACCTAATGAGATGTGTGTAACACATTTATGAATGGCCTAGGGCCCACATGAAACTATCATAATATTATAGTCAGCAATCCAGCAGTTATATATGTTAAGTGTAAATTACCTTCACCCAAAAATACTACAAGATCAGATGAAGCCAGAGATGGAACAATTTCACTTTCAAAGTCTTCAATAGAGATTTTATATTGGGGGCCCTGAATAAAACAGATGCATGAAAGGAAAGCTAATGAAGTACTGAGTATGACTTATTTCATTTAAATCATTTTTTTTAAGGAAAATTATCTAATACTGAAATGTTTTTCAACTAGAGTGGACATTTTATTTTGGACATTTATCATGATGTTGTCATTTTCACATCCTAGCTGGGAAAGGAATAGCTGATTTAAAATTTAAGGCATCCTCTCCCTTTAAAGTTTTACAAAGATGCATCAAACTTTTCCTAACCAAAAATCACTGTTTTAATATCTAAGAAACAAAGTTATATTCATGTGTACTGACCTGAGATGAAAGGTCCCCATCATTATTCAGTAAAGCAGAAAAACCACCATCAACAAAACCACGTATGTCATGGAAAGCTAATGAGATATAATATTAATGTTTTTTTAAGAAAATCCTATTTATTAATTAATAGCAATCAGAATAAACGTGGTGAAAAGTTGTTCATTATCACTCCCTCAAAAATGTTTGATTATATTTAAGCAGTTTATTAATCTAAATTTTAAGAGCTTTCTTCTTCCTTTTCATGTTTTTAAATAAAAAAATTTTTGCAACTACATTGAAACTAAAAATCTAAGAAAATAGACAGGCTATAAGTTGACACCTACAGGCTCCATATGTGGGTGGACACTCAGAGGCATCAATCATAGCCATAAGGCCAAACCCATCACAGCCCAGGTAATACACATGCCCACCAGATGTTAAGCTAAAGAAAAGACATAAGTTAGGATTGAAATTCTAATTGCAAGCTTCATAGAAGGTGCTGACTCATTAATTAAGAGACTTTAAAAAGTTTGTAGTAAAAAAAATATTAAAATTATGATTACTTTGATTTATTTCAGGCTGCTTAATTTGTTTATAATTTTTTTGTGTAGTCCTGGTAAGCCACAAATGGTTGTGCACCTATAAATCCAGCATACATTTTTTTCTTTGGCCAGTTTCAAGTCTGCTCATAAAGATTTCAACTGTCAACAGGATATTCCCCATTTGCCTATGACACCTCAAAATTGGTTTTATTTCAGCATTTTCCATTTAGGGGGATAAATAATTACTATTAAAGTTACAATGTATTTGTTAATTCAATTTGTAATAAACTTTGCACAAGTCAACTTAGCTGAAAGGTACAATGTCAGTAACTTAGCTTACCTTGCACCAGCCAAATCTATCATTGACCCCAGAGCATCTGTGTATTTGTAAACACTATGACAAGCAGATTCATACATGGAAATCAAGTCTGAAATGCTGAAACATATTTTATCATTGAGGATAAGAAGATATTAGTATATTTAAGCATCAATTAAGAATCAATATAGGAGACGTGGTTCTCAAACTTTTTCCTGCAAACACCCCTTTGGGACTCATCACCGGCACCCCCTTGTCAGCCCCAATATAAGTTATATCAGAATAGGAGCTTGCCCAACTCACTTAGGGAAATAAAATAATAAAAGACTCGCACAAAAACATACGGTGAAAGTTTTCTCTTTCTGTGCCTCCAAACAATGGAATTCTCTTCACCTACACATCCGCAATATACCAACCATCACAGCCTTCAAAACTGCACTCAAAACACATCACTTTAAACTCTACTATCTTGACTGATTCCCCCCTCTGACCGATAGACGATACTGCTGGGTGCCTTCCATGGTTTGACAATAAAAATGTATAGAATGGTTGGGCGAATACACATTTGTTTTGTTTTATTTAATTAATGTATGTTAATTTTTAAGTTCATGATTATGTTAGTTAAATTGTATGTACAGCATGGTGAGCCCAGCCCTAGGTTGGGGTACCACCTTATAAAAAACTTCTTATAATAAAAATAATAATAATAAAAGGTCCCCATTTGGTTTATTTCTGTGAGCGATTGTCCAAACCGTTTTAATTGCGTTACCTTAGTTGTCTGTGTATGGCTTTCAATGATAAGATCTCCAACAATATCCTTGTGGTTGTCCCAGATTTCATCCTTGAAGAGCCAGTTATAGGCTCAGGCTAAAGGAGGATCATTTAAAGAATGAGTTTTGAGCTATATTGCATGATACCACCCAGCTTATAATAACTGACTAAACGCCCCTTTATTACATTCAACACAACAAAATTAAATCATTTCAAACAATTACAATAGAGAAATAAAAGAGGTTCTTTTAAATGTCAGAATAAGACCTTCAGATTTTATGTGTAAAAAGGCAAGGACATTTTTAAAAAAAAATAGAATTAAAGAATTTTATGTGCAAAATTATGGATTTTGTTTGTTCTTTTACAATAAAAATAAAATGGCAACCAACTGGTGATAGCCTCTACACAATGTCCACAGAAGCTGTTCCGCTGCCAGCCTAGTCATGAAGGTTATCTCAGCCCCATTCACTGACCATAAGATTAATAAGAATTTCTATTGTCTTCACTGTCGAAACTCACACTTTTAAGGAAAATAACTTCTTACTGGGTTGGAGTGGATATAATTAACAAACTTGGCTCACCCTCTTCCTGCCTCAGGAGATGAATGCTGTCCCTCTAAGAGGCATTTTTCACGGTCAGATCGCGTGTACTATATTGTGCGAGTGATAATGGTTTTCTTTTTCCTTTAGTTTTTACCATAGTAAATCCCACCATTTGTCTCACCCACATATGACCATGGAAAAAACCAAGTGAGAAGAAGGGTGTGTAAAATTTGAGGAGTGTTGGGTAGACAGTGATGAGTGCGGTTGATGGGGTGTGTGATTTTAGTTTTTGTAGAGAGTGAATATTTCTGTGGATGTAAGAGTAGGAATGCACTTTTAGGTGGATATAATTATTTGTTTTCTTATGCATTTTCAACCCACTAAACGAATTAAATACATGGATATGAACTGTTTCACTGCTTTGTGTTATTTGATTCAACCCATCACCTCTGTAGGGGCTAGAAGATTCTTACAACAGATCTGCAGGAGCTGGAAGGAAAGGAGTTTTAGACTCTGAAATTGGTCTGTGGCTATAACGCAGGGGACCTAACCTCTAGACAAACGTAATAGGTGTCACAGCAGTGATGGGTTGCATTTATTATGTGAGGTGGTGGTGGGGTTTCAATGGCTGCCTAGATACACCCTCTTCAGGAATACAGTTTATGTCATAGGTAGTATTCACCAAGTTCAAAACTCAAATCTATCAAAGACAGCCGTTATCATAGTTTACAACATCAGCTGAGTTTTACATTGGTAAAGGCAGTTTCACTCTACCTCTGGTAACATACAGAGGTCAGTAAATATGCTGTGCTTTTAGAATGCTTGTGTCCTAGTGAAGTGGGCTTACAATGATATAGAGTCCCTCACAAGTGCATTACTGATGGAAAGTCTTGGGATATCATTGAACTTGTCATCCCAGCAAAGGGTTTTGCTCATAAGAAAGCATGTAGAGTAGGGTTGCAAATGTTGACTTATTAAAGGAGGGACAATTTATTGTCAGCCGTTTAATTAATGTAAATTAATTTTTAAGTTCATGATTGTTTGTTAAATTGTATGTACCGCGTGGTGAGCCCAGCCCTAGACTGGGGCACCATGCTATAGAAAACTACCAATAATAATAACAATAATGTTGGCTGGACATAAAAAATGCCAGTGTGTTGGATAAATTAATTTCTTGACTGCAGACATGTATCTATTTTTCAGTAATTATTATTCTTAAGAAAGTAAATGGATTCTTTGTGAGTTACTTTGAAATACTGTTTCGCATTCATCTCATGTTGATTTCAGTTATTCTGCATATTTTCAAGTAATATGTGTGAAGTTATTTCTGTAACAAAGTGAAGCGTGTAAAAGCCCTGACTTAACATCTTATTCTAACAAGTTGTGTGACAATTTAATTTGATAGCTCTAAATAATAACAAGGCTTGCAGGTGTAATTATCCACTGGTAGCATATAGAATCTATAGAACAAACATGAACAATTCAACACCAATGGGAGAGTATAGAATCTATAGAACAGACATGAACAATTCAACACCAATGGTAGCATATAGAATCTATAGAACAGACATGAACAATTCAACACCAATGGTAGAGTATAGAATCTATAGAACAGACATGAATAATTCAACACCAATGGGAGAGTATAGAATCTATAGAATAGACATGAACAATTGAACATATATGCTTACCCCAATTATTGGATTCAAGATATATGCTTTGGAAGAATTCTCTGCTTTTTCAAGTTCTTGGACAACTGTCAAATATCATTTACAATGCATATTAACATGTTTTATAATATTTAAGTAACAATTAAATTGTTTTTCTCCAATATTGTTGGTTTGGTTTTTCTTTAGCTGTAAAATACAGTGGAATACACTATCAATATTTAAACAACAAAAAATTATAAATTTCCTAATTTAATGCAATTTGACATACATTCTGTATATATGAGGTAACATTTTAAGTTGAACTATCCTCATAATAAATCAAATAAAACTTTATCAATATAATTGAGAAACTTTTTGACAAATGTTTTTTTTTAAAACTTGGCATATATTTATAAATTACCTTGGAAGAATGTTTTGTCCCATTTTTCAATCTTAAGGTTTCTGTTTTAATTTTTAAAATGAATAAATTAGCAATAGTTTGAAGAATAAAAAAACTAATTTCTAAAGGAATTTACTTTACAAAAGATCTGGTTACCCTGCATCTCCCAAAATCGTACAATATCATCTCAGAATAGGATTATACCATCTCAAAATTTTACAATACAGTATACATAAAACTAAATAAATAAACATACAGTACAATTTACAACAATAACTAATCCGGACAGGTTGGTCACTTTCAAAAGTAGAAGACTGACATTTATAAATTAAATTGCAATCTGCAGTCGCTATGTTTATTAAGTGTGTCTAAGTGTGAAGGGAGGGGCGGCACTATTTTCCTTTACATTTAAGGACAGCATTTCTGCCAACTGCAGAGTTTGATTCGTGAAAGGGGTTAGTACAAATCTTAGCACACCGCCAGTGGCAATAACCCTAGCTACGCCATTGCATGTATGTGCTATAGATATAAATTATTATGTCATTGTGGGTTTACGTGCTAATCACATAACTGAAATGTCAGTCACTTATAAAAAATAAGTTGCTTCTGAAATTTAACGTGGTTCAAATTTGAAGTAATTTGAGCATCAGTTAAAATTTATTGAAATAAAAAATTAATTTTTAAATGAGGACATCAAAACCCGCCAAGTTTCTTCAGGTTGATTTTTTGGAAAAGCTGTTTTTTTAAAATAAAAATCATTTTACATTCAGCCTAGGAGCGTGATTTTATTTCTCCTTAACATGTTATTATAGTCTAATAACTACTGCAGAAGGGAAGAAAAGGAGTGTTGGAACCAATCAGGGTAATTAAATCGTACAGCCGTTTTGTGTGAGTTCTAAAAATAGATTTTAAATACCACTGCCGCTCACTAAAATTAGGGGAAAAAACAAGATGAAAAAAAAGCTAGTATTTCCGATTTTACAGTCGCTATGGTTCAGCCAAACGAAATAATTATGTCACAAAATTATATTATTAAAGTGAATGACTTAAGTTGTCAATAGGGCATTTAAGCTTAAAATTGCTATTCTAGTATTTAGCGAGTTCATTATGAAAGCACAGTGCAACAAAACAACGATAATGACCATCATTACGAAAGGTGGTGGTGTTACAGACTTAAAATTAAATGTGACACCTCCTCCCTCTCCTTATGCGCCAAAGTATAAAAAATATCATAAATTAACACTAACCCCTTCCCTTCTCAGTGTGTAAGTGTTTTAATTACGGATGGTCCTTAACCAATTGTTTTTCTCTGTTCATTCACCGCCAGATGTAGAAAATGGCTTAAACAACCGAAAATCTATTTGTATTTTAATTATTTTGATCAAAAATCTACTGGAATATTTTTTTTTTAACCCTGTCTCTAAAATTGTAGTTCTAACAGGTCTAGGTGTACAATCGTAAAAAAACGTATCAAAATTGTAGTTTGTACGCCAAAATCGTAAGAGTAACCAGGTCTGTCACTTTAAAGTGGTCAATAGCTTCAATCTGCACTTAGTTTCTCATATGTTGAATGTCTAAAAAGATTCTGATAACTGATCTAACTAATGGCCAATCTTACACTTTAAATGATTTTCACTGTTTTTTGTCAGAAATTTACAGTATCTAACCTATCTTTTATTTCCCTCAATTTCAGCTCTATTAAAGAGACTTATTAAAATGATTCCTTGCATTGACATGAAATAATATAATTTAATGGATTATTAAAATCCTACTCTAAGCAAGCTGAATTTATGTTTTAATTACTGTAAACACAAATCGCAAGTGATCTTTGTAGAGGAAATTACCTGGCTTGATGAGCTGGGTTGAATCCAATGAGGACAGGTGTGTAAATGTCCAGGTGAGACAAAATATAATCCAGTTGACCAGCAACAAATGGAGCTGAAAGGCCACAGGTAACTCCAATGTAAACAACATCAGTTTTATTTTGACACAACTGAAAAATATATGTACCATTATCTTATGATTACATTGACGGTAACCCAGGAATATACAAGTCTTTAATATTAACCTAACAAATGAGGATATAACTTTAAAAATCATACATTTGGAGATTAGAGTTGATTCCATTTATCACATGAACCTATAATATTCATGGATGCTAATACTAGGTTACAGATTATCTGTCACACTTTTCCTATTATTTCACCTGTTGCAATCTGTAAGCGCCAACCACTGGGTCATCCTCAGCCAGCTCTAGTGAAGTGAACAAGGCGCTAGTGAACAAACATTTTAAAATCTGCCATTTCTTTTAAGTACTAGGGGGACAAAAAAAACAGTACATGGAATTGTAAAACTTCAAAGAAATCTCAAAGTTTATTATTGCATTAACAATTTTAAAAATAATTAACTAATTATAAATAATTTTTTATGACAGTTGAGAGTTGCCAAAATACTTATTATTATAATACCTGTCATCTCCAGCAATGATGTAATGAAAACATTCATTTTTTCCTTTAGATTTTAAGTATCTGTTAAAAGTTCTCTGTAATGAAATAGGTGTCAAAATTTTGATAAAATTCGTATTTTTAAGTAATTTAATTATTTTTTTTTTTAGCTATTGTTAAAGCCAATATTCAAAATGAATTAGTTATTTGTAAATATAGCTGATTACACATTTAAGTGTTTATGAGTCAGTCAGTTGTTTACAACAGAAACAGTGCACATAATTAATGGCAGTGATAAACAAAAACTTTGAGACTTTGAAAAAAATAGTTTGAAAAAAGAAACTGAAGTAGGAAGGAAATATGCCCTAACTTACAGCAGTTAGAAATGCTATTCTACCTGAAGTTCCACATCCACTTATAACAACAGCTCCACAAGCATTCTGCAAAGTGGACAAGATAACAAAATAATTTTTAAAAACTACACAACTTAATGAAAATGTTTAATTAATTTTTAAAATATGTTTCTTCTGAGAAAATTAATAAATGCTTTTGTTAAAAGCCAATAAGAGTTGCGACAACCAAATTCTCATAGGCATAATTTTAATTAAGCGATTCTCAAATACACGTCATGATCATGAAAAGATAGTCTTAAACTCTGATATACAGATAATATGTCACGTCAAATAATTTAAATTCTGGTGTCATAATTATCACACATGTCCCAATTCATTTCCAATATTATTATTCTTGTTCTCATTACATTTCCCAGAAGACAAAGTACAAAAAAATAAATACAGTCACCTCAATAACTTCAGATAATTTTTGTGCTAGTTGTTCAATTTTGTTAATAACATTTTCATCTCTTACACCCTGCAGAAATAAGAAGAAACAATTTATTATGCCATTTAAACTGCTTCAAAATTATTGACCCTAAATATTGTACTAAAAATTAAAATGATTCACACTATTCACAAGAAAGTGCAGGAATGTTTTTAAAATATTATTTAGTAGTCAAATATCAAGACCATGATAATATTTGACCTTTAATTTCAGTACCATGGCATGTAAACATTGGTAATTGGTGCTTGAGATCTGAAAATCCCTTATGATTATTGAAAATTGAGCTCCATATGAGTTTCTATTTATGGAAAAAGCTCCAACAGGGCCACTTATGGTAACAGCACATTTCACACTGTGACAGCAAGGGCTGTGCAGAGACAGAGGCAACCAGTAAATCACTCAGTGCCAAGCACACTTGGGGGCCATCAAGGGCATGATTTGATATGTTTCAAACAATTATTTCAAAAATTGTACAGGCCTAAAATTTGAATTACCTCATGGCTCAAGAATCATCTGCATGGCCCTGGTGGCAGCCGTTGTTTACCCCTGATTAATTCATTAACATGACATGAAAAATATTAGCTTATTCTTGATCTAAATACTGGTATATTGAAATGTAAAATTATGATTGTATTCTAAAGCATTGTTTTATATTGTATTTGTTTGTGTTCTAGAATGGCTTTTTTTAATTACCTTGGTTTCATTCCAACCGTGAAAAATCTCCAGGTCACAAGCATAGAAGATTTCTGCTATTTCTAAGACAAAAAATAACTAATTAAAATAAAATAAGAATAAAAATTTTTTAATTGAAGTTAACTTTATTTAGCAATGTAATTTCAAAAGTAAAAAATTACTTTGGAAATAAGTATCAAATCAAACTTATTTATTAGTTCTGTAACTAATGCAACTGCAGTTATAGGAAAGTGGAGGAAAGTGGCCAGTATAAAGAAGTAGGCCTACTGTCGATAAGTTATGATATCATTATTAATGATGATAAAACATTTGTTCTTAAGATCTTTAAGACATGAGTGTAGGTCTATGTCATAGAGCCTCACTTAAATCATTAATTGAACTTAATTCAAAACTCAACTAAACCTTGTAAAAATGCTTCAAATTACCGTAAATATTATGTTTGGCAGATCTCTAACTCTAATGAAAAGTGTCTTCTAAAATATTTCTGATTGTGCTGACCTTTAGGTGATGCTGTATCAATGTTATATGAAAGTGGGTTACTGAGTTCTGTAATTGGCTGTTCCATCATCAATATTTTGTTAAATCTGTCCTGTTTCTGGGGTATCAAAAATTGATGAGAATTCACTGTTCCTCATATTTTTCTAAAAATTATATAAGTAAATGGATTTAGTTTTGGTCAAAATAAATAAATTGAAAACACGCTTGAATAAATTATAATTATTTTAATTGTATTTTTTTTTAATTTAATAAGATCTACATCAACTTGAATTTTAACTTTAATATTATAAATATATGAAATTAAATGGTTTAAGAAGTTGTAAAAACTTAAGGGTAAGGATTGCTGAGTCTCAGTGATGCGTTTTTTTATCACTACATAGCCACTTCTGTAGAGTTTGTCTGAGTTACTGTATAGTGTCAATAGGCTAATGGGCCATCCATAAATAATGTCACTTGTCAAGGGGGGAGGAGAGAGTCACATTTGCGTGATGATGTGCGATGAGGGGGATAAGCATTGGTATTTCATAGTTGTGAGAACTTATGTCAAAATGTGGAGATTATGTCAAAATGTGGAGACCGAAGTCACAGAATTAGTGATAACACGTAAAAAGGTATAGAACTAAAAATGGTTGATTAGGGATGGGGGGTGGGGGGGTGGGGGGGGGCAAGGAGGGGGTATCTTAGTAAATGTTCAAGGGCATGAAAATTTAAACAAATGGCAACACTGCATCCCTCTCAATTTCAAAATATTTACTGCTGCTAATCAATGTGAATAAAACTTTTTAAAGCATCAACTAGCAATGGCAGAAAATATTATTTCCTTAGTCTTTGGGTAAGTTCCGCACCTCAGGTGGTTCTTTGACCACTGTTCAAGGGAAATGTTTCTGACCCAGGTGTTGTAATTCGTTATCCATGGCTATGAGGTTTATTTTTTTTAAGGATTTGTAAAGGACAATAGTGTACAAGGGGATTTTTTAATGGGGGGGGATGCAGAGGTTTGTGCTGTTATTTTAAGAAGGGGGTGATCTAACTTTTTGTGACAATAGGCGTAGGGGAGGCGTGTCGAAAATCGACAAAAATTTGCATGGCGTCATTTATGGATGGCCTCTAAGGGCGGCTATAGTATAAAAATAATAATATTACTAATTACTAATAGGTCCAGTAGGTCTAGTATAATTAACTATTAGGCCGGCACTACGTACACCGCGGCGGTGTACCTAGCAAAATCATGGTCTTTGGCCTGCGTAAACCGCGATAGTAAAAGCAGCAAAACATTGGTCTTTGCCAGTCTTTAACTATATGCGGTACTTGTAAAATTAATGTTAAACTCTTTTTAAAACTGAAAACTATATATTTAAAAATTATTTAATTCCTGCAAGATTAAACAAAAGTAGAACTGATATTTTTATTGTGCGCAGGGCTTGAGTCCTGCATAAACGCAAGGGAACGACATTCCTGTAAAACTGTAACTGTAGTTTTTGTTTAAATTTGGTAATATACATTTTTTTTATTTTGGGGGTTGGGAGGAAGATATTTGGGTAAGTTCCACACTTTTGTAAAGAGCAAGCATTTCTTAGTATTTTATTGGTCGTATTTGGCCTCTTCGTAAGTGAAACACATTTTATATCCTAACCTGTGGCCGTGGCGTACCCCCAACAAATATTATTGATTGCACAGATTTTTAGGTTAAAATTGGCTTTAATGGATGTGTTTGAGTGTCAGAAATTCAAAATAATTATTAAATTTACGTTCTTTCTACCGAACCCACCTCCCTCCGACTACCGCTATATGCAGCAGTATGCAAAATATCCAAAATCAACAACCTCCTCCTCCTTTCATAGTGGCCATAGTGCGTAAATGGATGGACCTATATATCATACTTTCTATTATTGTTTTCTCATTTCTTATTATTTTCAAAATCAAATTCAACATACATATTATATACTTAAAATAGGTTAATAGGTAAAAGTTCAGTTTTACCCTTAAAATATTTCAATTGCTACAAAATATTTTTAAAATTCTCTTAAAGCTACTTTTACAAATGAACATAATAAATTAAATATAAAATATTCTTTAAATTTAAATTAAAATGAAGAAGAAAAAAAGTAAAATTCGATTCCCATCTGACGTCATCTAGTTATGATCACATAATTAAATATACGATCCCGGTAATTGCACGCTACTGGTACCTCTATCGCTCACCCTAACCCGAACCCTAAATCTATCATATACAAAGGGCAGTAACTCCCAATGTGGGACCACAGAAGCACATTAGCCACGATCCCTTAGCGTCTACTCTATCACAAGACCACAAAAAGTTCACATCCAACTGCCGTAACTTAAAACCAGGTCAATGGTACCTGGTACATATTTTTTCCGCGGTGTACGACGGCATAGGTCCATGGTTTCGCTAGACTACACCGCCACGGTGTAAGCAGGCCTAGAGCCTAGGTCCATACATAGTTCTTAGTTAGACTAGCTTTGCTAGGTACACCGCCGAGGTGGAGGCAACCACTTTGTAACTATTAATACCCGGTACTAATAGTAATAATGTTCATAATACTGTCTGAATAAAAATTAGTTTTTAGTCTTACTCTTACTTTTACTACGAGTCTTAGTACTTGGCCCACCCCCAAACTTAGTTACCCATAAAATTTCGAATATCAGACAGTGATCATGAATATCAGTGTGTTCTTTTTTCGGGGTCAAAGTTGAAATCAACAGTCGGGTATCATAAGGTACTCCCAGATCAACGGCAATTCGGTATTATGACGGACAATATTAATTTCGAAATTTAATTTCAATATTCTTCAATCATGAATCATGTCACAATGTCCCGGCTGGTTTTCAGTCTTGTCCAAGTCAAATCTCACTCTCAGACTCAGTAAACTCAATTTAATTAATTTGTCCTGTCCAAGAGTGTCTATGATATAGGCCTACAGTTAAACAAGAAAATAGCCCTTATAACTGAGGGATCATCCATAAGTGACCTCAAACATTTGAGTCAAATTATATTAAATATACCGTCACAAATCTCTTCAACCCCTCCCCAATCCCCATAAAAAAAGTCTGAATGTCCCATACTGTCCTTTCTAAACCCTAAAAAATTCAACTCCCATGTTTATCGAATTACTGCACCTGTGTCAGAAACATTTCCATAAAACAGTGGCTCTTAACCTGAGGTGCGAAAGACCCAGAAAATGTTATTTGTTGCCATTGCTAGTTGTCGCTACCTTTACACACACACACTCAAAAATCAGTTTTAATGCATTTTGTATAGCTGCAGTAAATGTTTTTCTGGTGAATTTTGTTTGCGCATTACTGGTATTGGTAATTTTGTTTCTAAAAAGTTAATCAGAGAAATAAAAAAGTTAATCAGAGAAATAAAATTGTAACAACTATATAATTTAATTATTTTCATTTTTTATATTTTATTACAACGAAGTGGCAGTGGCTATTCATACCCGAGTACCAGGAGTGAGAGGTTGGGATTAAAAAACTATTTAAAATATTATTGTTGGGTTTGTAAGACAAATTGAGGTATCAAATGAAAGATAATTGAATGGACTATATGTTTGTAAACTTAATTGTTCAGTTTAACTAAAATAAACTACCACAAATGACATCCGAATAGCATTTAGTCAAAATGGACCCGGACACGGAGTGCCGCCATTCGCACCCGGTAGAACATTTACTAAGATCACCTCCACCACCATTTTTCGTTCTATCCCAGGACTAATTATATGACTCCTTATATGACTAATTATATGACTCCTCATATGACTAATTATATGACTCCTTATATGACTAATTATATGACTCCTTATATGACTAATTATATGACTCCTTATATGAATAATTATATGACTCCTTATATAACTAATTGTATGATTCCCGTCTCCAAATTTTGATATAAATTCTCACGACTGGCAATGTCACTATGCTCCGATTTTCCTCCTCTGTGGTAGCCTGTAACTTGATCAGAGGCTATTTTTCGCACCTCACATAGGCCTACCTGTATTGATTTAAAAGGATAATGCTAAAAATGTCTGTAATTTGATGTCATTAAGTGCACATTTTCATATAATGTTCTGCTTTTAATGTGACGTCACACTGCTGAACCCCCCCCCCCTTTTTTTTCCAGGAGAAGCGTGACGTCATTTATGGACGGCCCCTTACCCTAGCAAATGCATGAACTCAACACCATCACAGGTCAATTTTCAACAACACCCCTTGGAAGTAAATCGGATAGGGTGTGGTCTATTGTCACTGTCACTACTGTTTATAGAAAACTAGCCGATATACCTGGCATTTGCCGGGATAACATTAGGAACAAAGGAACTTCTACAGCCTTATAATTAACATAACATTTAAGCACCCTGTTAAAAAAAAACACTGCTGTAGTAAAAATAAAAAAAATATGTCTCCCATTAAAATACATTTCGAATAACTTTTGTAAACCTTTCATTCCCTGATAGGATCCCGGAGGGAGCCCAAATGGATCCCGTTCCCCGATGTATCTCAGTATCCGGAGGGATCCTAACCCCGTAAGGACCCCATCCAGGTTGATCCCGACCCCGGCTGGATCTCGATCCCGTTGGGATCCCGATACCATCGTTATTCCAAACCCGATGGGATCCCAATCCTTGTGGGTTCTCGATCCTGGTTGATCCCGGATGGATCCCGATTCCGATAGGATCCCGGTTGGATCTCGATTCCTGTGGGTTGCCGATCCCGTCGTATCCCGATCTCGGTGAGATTTCGATCCCGGTGAGCTCCTAATCCCGGTTGGATAACGATCCTCGTGGGATTCCGGTACCGGTCGGATCCCGATTTCAGTGGGTTCCCGTTTCCTGGTGGGGTCCTGATCCCAGTGGGATCCCATTTTTAGGTGGGATACCGATCGCGTTATGATCCTGTTCTCTGTGGGATCCCGTTTACCGATGGGAACATCTTCTCCGATGAGATCCCGCTTGCCTATTTGATCCTGTCCCAGAGGAATGGATATTATGAGTTCAGCACCTTTCGGTATTTGAATATGGATAATCACGTGTATGTTTACTAAGTTTGGTTAAGATCCATCTATTCATGTAGGAGTATTAAACCTATTGATATTTATATAGACTCTAGCTTAAATAAGGAATAATGAAATGGGGCCCCGGTCCCAGAGGAATGGATATTTCGAGTTCAGTACCCTTAGGTATTTGAATATGGATAATCAAGTGTATGTGTAATGCGTTTGGTAATATCCATCCATTCATGTAGGAGTAGTGAGTAGTTGTTGGTCATTTTATTAAAATAGATCTAGCTGAAAACAACGAATTCGGGGCAGCCGGCCCCAAATGTGATGTTATAAAAAGTTCATAACCCCAAGTATTTGATTCTGGATAATGATGGATATATGTACCAAGTTTGGTCAAGATCCATCAATCCATATAATATAAAAGCCTTTGATGAGAAGTTACTCTATTATTTGTGGTAACATTTGGACTCCATGTTTTGGCGTGCCGTGTAAAAAAAAACACCCGGTTTGGCCTTATTAATTAATCAATCTCCTCAACCGCTCAGTTATAAAAAAAATAATAATATATGTATATTTTAATTTAATTTCTGTTTTTAAATTTGAGTCTTGAAAAATAAATTAAAAGGCCAAAAATTCTTATTTTTTCATTTTTGAATCTGATGATCATTTCATAATTGTTTTTTAAAATGTATATAAATAATTTAACATCTTACAATAAAATATTTATTTATAATTATTATTCATTTTATTCAAGGAGATAAAAAAATAATTGATTTTAATATACTGTGTCATTAAATTTAACATGTTGTCTGCTTATTGTGAGCTATTCAGGTATAGGATAAGAAGTTACATGCAATTGCAAAAATTCATGATGGCGCGAACGTCTCTTCACTTGTTAAATTTGTAAATCAGTTTATAACGATGGTGGATATTAATAAATTGCGCATATAGCCTTATAGATATCTACATTTTATGAAAGGTTTTGTGTATTTACTTTATTTAAAGAACACATTTCTGGTCAGTTGCACTCTTTAAAGTTATTTTTATTTTACAACTAAAATGTGCTAACATGGAAGTTTTAACTTTAACAGTGTTAACAGTAACAGAGTCAAACTTGAAACATGTGATCTGTTATCGATAAGCCATGTTGTTCTCAACTAAGCCTAAGCTCTTAATCTTTGATCAGGCATTTGATGAGGAAGCTTGAATGTAATTCAATTGTTCTTTTGCCGTTCTTTTTCTTCACTATCACAGCTTAGTGAGTGTTGTTAGTATGTATGGCATCTTTCCGTCTTCTAGAGATGATAGATTTATCATTTATCTTTTCTGATTGCAGTTGCAGTGTTGTTAGTATATATTTGTGTATTACTATTTGCCTAATCCAATTAATATTACTGTTACTATTTAAAAAATTTCAGACTCATAACCATGATGATTTTATTTATTAGTTTAATTAACATATTTTTTAAGTAAAGGAGTGTTATTAGTTATTGGGCTAATGTGCTGTTGTGGTCCCCTTATTGGGAGTCACTTCCCTTTGTTTCTGATAGATTTAGGGTTCGGGTTAGGGTGAGCGACAGAGGGACCAGTAGCGTGCAATAACCAGTTATTGTTATTACTGCTGGTAATGTCATGGTACCAATGGACTACGATTAGTCACTTCCTTGTTTTGTCACGTGATACGTACCAGCCATTAGTAGGCTTTCTGCTACACATAACAACAGATAAACAGCTGATCAGCCATTGCCATTATCATTAATTCTAAAGCAAAATGTTTGTCTCCATCAGCGCTTCCCCAGTGTTTATTAAAATTTTACTTTTCAAAATATTCTTGAATACACGCGTTTCTTTAAATGACATTCAATAAATGTGACAATAATTATAATTCAGTTATGATTAAAGGAAGAAAGTTGTTTGAAGAAAAATTTGTGAGCGACTAGTGTGTTGCAGACAGCCTACCGGAAGTATTACTTGTTTTTACACGTATCACGTGACAAAACAATCGACTAATCGTAGTCCATTGTCTGAATTTACCAAGTTTTTTTATGGGCCATCCGGCCCATCCATTTATTACTTAATAAAACTTAATTAGCTTAAGAAAAATATTTTAATTTACAAACACCTATGCCTAAGCTAAACTTGCGGCTAAAGGTTTTATTTTAGAGAATTTACAAAATTTGGTTTAGATCTTTGATATTTAATTCGGCTAATGGCTAATGCGAAGAGATATCACCATGACGTCATTTGCATGTTTTGTCCCTGGTTAAGAAGATAGGGTCAAAACCCTGGTTCCCATATGGTCAAAACCATGGTTCCGATATGGTCAAAACCCAGGTTAGGGATAAGTTTAGGTTTGGGGATAGATTTAGGGTTCAGGTTAGGTGTAGGGATAAATTTAGGACATAAGTTCGCGGGGCACTGCAACCAAGATGGCATAAAACGCTGCGATAATGGCGATATCTCTTCACATTTACCTTTAATTCTCTTGTAACTTTAATATTGGTGAATTTAAAGCCAATTCAATAATTCTAATTTGCCTCCCACTTTTAAAAAAAACAGTTTTGAAGTGCCAAGTTGAATCAGTAAAAAATCTGCATTAAAAAATGGCCGACTACCCCATTGATTCTATAAAACCAGGGGCTTCTGAACTGGTGTTCACCACTCATGTAACCCACCAGGAACTGTTTTATGTGCATGTTGACAGTCGTGCAAAAATCTTGGATGATATTATGGACAAACTTGCAACTAGATACATGAACCTAGGGCCAGCTGATAAGATTCTTGTTTCAAAGAGAGTTGGGACTCTATGTGCTGCCAAGTTTACTGATGACAACAACTGGTACAGGGCCAAAATTACAGGTACTACAAGACCTTTTTAAGCTATTTTTTTTTCATTGCAAATTATTCTTTTCCTAACTTGCTTGATTGGAAACCTTCAGTTAAACTTAAAACTAAAGTCTCCCCTTCCATTTCTTCTAAACTTGCTATGTCCAACTTCGACTGCATAATTGAAGGGGTCAATTCAACATCGTACCTAAGTCACATTTGAAACATTTTGAGAAAAACACCAAAAACTGTTTTTGCTTAAAATATGTGTTTATTAGTAAAACAAGTTTCCTCAAATGAATCGTAATGTCAAAAGAAACTTATTTGCAGCCGGTCCCTTGGCATAATGTAATAAAATTAAGAGAAATCTGTGATTTTGTTGGTTTTTTAAAAGTGGTTCGTGAAACATCATACTGAAGTCCATGTGAGTACTTGGGTTTGGTATTGCACTATCATTGATTGTTTTTAAATTGGAATTGCTAGTATGAAATAATGGTTCTCATACATTAGAAACCAAAAAAACTGGCTCTTTTTCAAATATGACCAAGGACTATCAACAGCCTGCTTTGTCAAAAAGAAAAAGAAAACTTTTCAGATATAACAAGAGTAATACTATGGGAAGTGCAATATTGAACCCAAGTCCACTGCAATACGTGAAATAGGGACCCTAAGTCCAAGAATAATAAAGTACATGTGCTTCAGTTTCCACACCATCTAAAAAAAACAAATAACAAACCAAAAGTAATTTTAATTTAATACTTCGAATTGCTTTAAAAAATCATTTCTTATTGCTTTCATGCCACATAGATTGTGCATAAAATAAAAAGCAAAAGTCATTGAGTTGTAAGAAGTAGGTCATTGTTCCCATGACGGTACTTCACAATAGTCACATGAATGTTCATTTATAGGAGTTTAGTTTAGATAGTCATCTTCATCCTCATCACTACCTGCTGTTTTCTTGTCTTGTCGAACTGGCAATGACTCATAAAATGCTTTTGTTTCTTCGTCAACGAGACTTTTTGCGGCTAAGGAAAGCAAGTCCTTCTTTTTAGCAGCCTTAATGTCAATGGGTTTGGCATATTTTTGCACAAGCTTTGGAGTGCATTGATTCTTCTTGAAACGTTTGATCGGATTAAATTTTTTCCATGGCTCCATTCGGCTGTGGGTGTATCGACACCATACTTCTTCAACATGGGGTGTCCAGATTTCTGCGTCCATCAAATCACTCATCTGTTGACTTTCACCATAAGAAAACCACATTACGTCCTTAAACATAAGGCTTTCCCCATCAGAACATTTGAAAGTTGTCTTCAGTTTGGCATCGGCAAGAGCCTTATAATCAAAGAACTTCTTATGATCTAAGAGAAGAACTTCAAATGGCTGGGATAGCCTACTATCTTTCACAATGTCTTCCCAATCAGTTGGTCTCCTCACTTTCTCAACCTTCTTTCTTCTTTCTATATGAGAAAAGTCTCTATCATTCGGAAGGTACGTATGTCCCCTGAAGAGAAAAATATGCTGTATGGATTTGTATACACCATCTTTGGCCAATTCAAACAAAAAGTTCATCACTGCCTTATTTTTGTTTTGGCCGGCGCAGCCATCTGAAAACAAGATGAGGTGATCAGCTCTGTGTGTTTCGTGCCTTTTCAATAGAGTTTCACGAAGGCAGGAGCAGACTTCAGATGACCCCCTCCCTGCCTCTGCCTCACTCCACATATGCATAATTCCGTCTTCAGTTTTTGCGTCATGCAATCCAAAGTTGTACGGCCATAACATACGCGAGTAAAACATATCTCCAGCAGTTAAAGTAGGAGCAGGAAGGTTCTGTTGAAAGTCAAAAGTGTATACTTCCAATGTATCATCTGTCTTTGATTTCTGTGCATACCTGTTAAGTGTTTTATAGCCAGAATCAGCCCTCATTTGATGCAGGTCTTGTTGTTCTAGTATGCGTTTCTTTTAGTCGATATCACCTTCTGCTTTGAGAAGGATGTCATATTTGTCACACGAAGGGCAAGTATCAGATTTTGGCTGGCTAAAAGTAAGGTTGAAGCAGCTGTTGAAAATGTGCAAGTAGTACTTGTACTTGACAATGGGCTTCATGGATTTCTTGTCAGTGCGATAAAGTATGCGTTGAGCTGGCTCATTGTCTTGTAAGTACAATAACCACAGTACAACAATAACCACAGTACAACAATAACCACATTCTTTTGACATTCAAACGTTCATCCAGATGTCGCCTGTTCAAATTGTTTTGTCTTGAGTAGTGGGATTCACGTTTTGGGAAACTGTTTATGTGTACCATAATTTGATCTAGTATTTCGTTTGAAATGCAGTTGTGATTGCCATGGCGTCCACGTTGATCTGGCATTGGTAAAGCTATTCCGGGCGTCCGAACCCTTTTTGCTCTGGTAAGTCCAATACCATGCATCGACATGAAAGCTTTAAAACATACTTTGACTTTGATGGTTTCTGGTTTGACACAGTACTCATATGTCCATTTCCTGGACCCTTTGCCTGTTCTTTTTGCTCCGTTTCTGGCTCTACATCTTTTGGGTGGAATACTGTTTACACAAGCTCCTAGATAAGCATCTTGAAGCTGTGCATTTTCCAGGTCATTGAATGCTTTCAAAATTATTCCACGTTGAGTTTCATTTACTCTATCAAAAAATTTCAACCTGCAACGGCAATCAGGACCTGTCTCTCTTGCTGACTTGATATGTCCACCCTTTGTTGTGTATTCCTCTCCTCTGTTAACCTTTCTCTTTTTTATGTTTCTTTTCCATTGATCAGGATTTCTTTGTCTTTTCTTAAACTTTGTTTGTGTTTGTAATGTTTCTTCCACCAAAAAGCTGCTTTGAGCAAGGGATGTATCTGTTGATGATGATGGTGGTGGTCGTGAGGATGATGATAGAAACATTGTAAACCTAGAAAAGTATGTTCTGTTTAAGCATACATCAGCTTGAAATGACTTCATTCAAATAATGTTGTCGATAAGGTGTTTTAGTAATTGAAACAACATACCTAAGTCCAAAGAAGGAGAATAATGGGGAATAAACTATTTAAAAGTAACTCCAAGGCTTATTTAAGTGAATACTGAATGGATTGACGTTTAAAGCAACTTAAATCTACCAGAGAGACAGATATACATTAAAATAAGTACATAAATACCTTTTAATGATTGGACAAGACCCACGCCATGAATTCAACTTATGGGCGCCGCCAGATAGTACGTGAAACATCAAACCTAACTCCAAGATTGGACTTAGGTTCGAGAGTGCACTGAAAAACTTACTTTTAAATTGGAATAACTCGCTTAATTCGTCACCAGCACACTACCTCTTGGGTTTAACATGATTGTCTCCCTCAGTTTTTCATGAAACTGCCCCAAGCTCATTTTTTTAAAAACTGTGACTTAGGTGCGATGTTGAAATGACCCCTTCAATTATTCCAGGTTTCTCCTTTAGATCTTAAGACACCATAGTAGTAAGTAGCCAAGTTGTTCTTTGTAAGATTTGGCTATATAAAAAAATTACACTGCATTCCATAATTGTTTTTCAACCAGGTGTTATGGGCAATGGCTTAATTGAGGTACAGTTTGTAGACTATGGTAACACAGACTACGTGGGTGAGGACCGCCTTAAGGCACTAGACCCTGATCTGGTTCAATATCCTATTCAGTGTTACAGGTATAATTAATGATTAATAATACGATTAGGCAGCTTTAAAAGAGTTATTCCTGAAAGTGGACTGTGCTCAAAAAGTTGTTTGAAATTTATTTAACATTCTTTAAATACTTTATTGCTTTTTGCCATTTTTTTAATGGTAACATTGCTAGCTTTTTAAAAGATATTTATTTACTTCAAACTGCTTGAACACAGCCCCCCTTTTGTTATCTAGCTTTTTAAAAATATTAATTTAAATTTGACCATAACAGATGTGCCTTGGCGGATGTGTCCTGTGCCCAGGGGTTTTGGACTCCAGAACTCATGGTTCAGTTTGAAGATAAAGTTTTGGACAAAGGCTGCAGTGCTGTGTTCAGAAGTAAAAGGGAGTTAGATGAGGTACTTCTGTCATTCTTACTTATTTGAAAACCAAAGTTCAGCTCTTCTTACTTTTAGATTTGATTGGAAGTATTTTGTAAAATATAACATAAAATAGCCAGGAAATTTGTTTTATTGATCTCTAGTGAGCTTTTTCTTCATTTATTTATAACGTGTCCCTATTTGTTCAACAGGTTTACTTGGTTGAAATGTATGGTGAAGATGGAGATTATATTAATGGAATGTTTGGTGCTCAACATCCTACTTTACACGTATCTAGTGGTGGACAAATTAATCCAGTTAGTTTATTTTGTTTTTAGCTGACAAAATCTTAAGTAATTGCTTCATTAAGAAAATATTGAAAACTTGTATATTCCAAAAAAAATTAATATGCTACTAATTATAATTAGTTTTTTTTCTTCTTATTTTTCATTTTAGCAAAATCAAGAGGGAGGATTTAAAGAAACTGTTTGGGGTGTTGGCACAAAAATAATTGGTACAGTTATATGCTCACAAAGTCCAAGCCAATTCTGGTGTCAAGATACAGCTTATGTTAATAACATCTTTATCCTGTCAGAAACACTCTCAAGACTGCACATGACACAAGACATAAAGCCCTTGACAAACGTTTCCCCTGGAACTGTTTGTGCAGCCAAATTCAGCGAAGATGAGGCTTGGTACAGAGGAATAGTCCAGAGTGTGTCTGCTAATAGTGCCCAAATATTCTTTGTGGATTATGGCAACTCAGAATCTGTCAGCTTAGAGTTTGTGTGTAATCTGAAACCAGAAATGATGGAGCTTCCTGCCTTAGCCGTCAAGTGTTGCTTGTCCAATGTGTCATTGAAATTAACTGATAACAACCCTGATGTTCAGGGTATGTTTGATACTTTGGTGGGGGACAAGGAGCTGGAGGTTAAGGTTGTTAGTAAACAAGGCGACACCTACCATGTAACATTGTTTGATATAGTGGAGAACAAGGACATTGGAAGTCAGCTGCAGCCTCTATTAGGTAAAAAGGTAGATCCACCAAAACAAGAAGCTGCTCTCAATGTAAGCTCTGATGATGATTCTGCTGCTGCACCGATAATGCCAGTTGGTAGTAAAGTCAATGTTTTTTTGTCTTGGGTTGAAAATCCTGGCAACTTTTGGGTTCAGCAACAAGATGCAAAAGACCAACTTGACATTATGACAGAACAAATTCAGGAGTTTTATTCTCGCCCACAGCCAATTGCTCCTTCAAGTCCTGGAGCTTTTATTGTGGTCAGATGTCCTGATGATCAAATGTGGTATAGAGGACTTGTCCTCAAAGAGCTGGAAGATGATCTTGTCGCAGTATTGTATCTTGACTATGGCAATTCAGACATACTCCCTAAATGTGAGCTCAGACATGTCAAACCTGAATTTGGGAAAATTATCCCCCTTGCAACACGTTGTGCTCTATTTGGTGTCAGACCACTTCGAAAGGGTGACTTATCATGGACAAATGACGCCAGGGATTTTTTGGAGAAAATGACTGAAAAGGGCTGCAACTGTGAGGTTGTGGGGAAAACTGATTCTCATAGGTTGGTTAAACTCACTGTGGGCAGCAAAGATGTATCCAAAGAATTAATAGCCCTAAGGGTTGTCAGTGATGCTTCCACTTCAGTTACGGCTTCTCATGGATCATTTTACACAAATAAAATTTATCTTGAGAAATCTCAAAAAGAGATGGTGACAGTGAGCCATATTGATTCACCAAAAAGTTTTTGGTGCCTGTTGAATAAATTTTCTGGTGCCCTTAATGATCTGATGGACAAACTCAGCATGCACTATTCAGATGAAGGTGGTACCCCCCTCAGAGAACCAGCTGTCGGACAGGCCTGCATAGTTCAGTCCAAAGAAGATAGTGCCTGGTACAGGGCTGCTGTAGTTAAAACACTAGCCACAGGTTATGAAGTTCACTTGGTGGACTACGGCTCCAATGAAGTTCTTCAGCCTAACGTTGTGTGTCAGCCAGAGCCTAGATTTTTGGATCTACCCATGCAAGCCATCCACTGCAGCCTGTCTATAGGTGCAGGTACTGATAACATTGATGCCTTTTTTGATCTTGTGCTTGAAAAAGACCTTGAACTGGAAGTGATTGATTTTTCAAATGATGTAGTTGTCGTTGAACTATATGACGGCAATAAAAAAATATCACAATTGTTGAAGGCTGCATCAAGTAATCAAGAGCAGGACAGAAAACAACCTTCTGTCATGCAGAATTTGGTCTTAGCTCCTGCCAAAACGCCAGCTCTTAACTACCCAATCAAAGTTTTTATATCATGGGTGGTATCACCTAGCAAGTTTTTCCTTCAAGAGAATGGTATTGATGAAGCATTGGAATCATTGATGGAAAGAATAGCAAAGAAGTATGATAATAGCAGTAAAGTTGCAGCACTAAGCAACCCTCAAGTCGGACATCCCTGTGTTGCGCTATATTCTGAAGATAATCTCTGGTACAGAGGGCTAATTACATCTGTCAGTGCTAATCAGTGCAAAGTTTTGTTTGTGGATTATGGTAATGAAGAAACAATCGGAGTAGAAAATGTAAGAACAATGTTACCAGAAATTGCCAGTGTTCCTATAATGGCCATTCAGTGCTCTTTAAGTGGCATTGAGGAAACCACCTGGTCAACTTCAGCCATTGAATTCTTTGAAGGTCTAGTCATGGATCAAGAGATGGAATGTGTTTTTGTTACACCCACTGTGGTCAAGTTGAAAAATTCTGGACAAGACATTGTGTCACAGTTAGTCACAGCAGGCTTCTGCAAATCAAGCACCGTTGAAATGTCTGCCATGCAAAGGAAACCCACCAATGAGGCCAGTCCATGGACAAGTCCTATAAAACAGGATGGTGGCTCTGGTAGATTTGGTGGGCATGAGGGTAGAGGCAAACATTTCAACAATATTACTCAAGGAGAATCTGACAATTATGACGGAGGTCATGGAGAAAAGAGCAGAGAGTTTGGTAGCAGAGGTTTTTCAGGTGCACCAAGGGAAGATTCTCTTTGCATATCTGAAAGTAGAGGTATTGGAAGATTTGGTGGTCAGCAAGAAGATAAAAGAAATGGTGGTGGTAACCGAAATGAGAGAGACATAGCTTTTGGGGGACGTGAGAAAACCTCAGGTCAAGGGCAAGGTAATTGTGACTTTGGAAGCAGTGGTCGACACGCAATAAAACCAAATTCAGATTCAGCATCCAGTTCCAGTGGACCCAGTGAAGAACTCACTTACCCTGATCCACCTGCTGAGCCTGAAAAAGCCCTTTTGACTCACATGGATGATGATGGAACTTTTTACATTCAATTACTTTCAATGGAGAAGGATATTCTATTTCTATCCAAGCGGATGGCAGGCAGCTACAAAAATGGTGGTGGCCCACGACTAAAAGAGACTCCAGTGAAGGGTTCTGTGTGTTGTGCCAAGTTCCCACTAGATGGTGGCATGTACCGGTGCGTGGTAGAAGATGTGCAGGGTGGCAATGTTGTACTGAGATATGTAGACTATGGTAATGTGACTGAAAGCTCAGCTCGTGATTTGAAAATGCTATTTGCTGACCTTTTGCAACTCCCAGTTCTGGCTTTCCCATGTAAACTGAGAGGTCTCAACTGGTCAGTCCAGCAAGCAGAAAAATTTGCCAAAGCAACATTAGAGAAAAAGCTCTTGGTAAACTTCATAACAAACACAGTACGGCCATATGAGGTTGATGTTGAAACTCCTGAAGGAGATTTGCTTGGCATATTAACAGGAAAGGTAGAGCCCCCAGCAGGCATAATTTCACCCAAAGCTTCAAGTGCTGTCAGAGAGGCTACATCCCCCCAAAAAGGTGGATTTGGAGAAAAAAAAACAAGTGTGAAATCTCCAGGTCATAGTGGGTTTGGAGCCAGTGCATCTGTTAAACCTTCTGGTACACAATCACCAGCTTTTGAGAAAAGTACACCTTCAGTGCCCAAGCAAGAATTCCCTCCTCAAGCACCACCAGTAGGTAAAAATCAGGCATACATCACACACCTTGATCAAGATGGTTACTTTTATTTGCAGCTGGAGAAAGATACAGCATTTCTGGAGAGTTTTAGTGGAGTCATGGGTGCCAAGTCAAACTTGAAGCATCCAAACATCAGTGTGGGGGCAGCATGTGCTGCTGTATTTTCAGAAGATTCTGCATGGTACCGTGCAATCATATGTGCCATTGCAGATGCCACTATTCAAGTGAAGTTTGTAGACTATGGGAACGGTGATTCTGTTAGTCCATCACTCATTGCACCCCTCTCAAGTCAGCTCCTTGCCAGCGCTCCTTTAGCTTATCAATGTCAATTTCTAGGTATGGGACCTTTATCCATTGAGGCTAGTGCTAAATTGTCTGAGAGCTATATGGAACATCCTTTAACTGTTTTTTTCACTGGAACATCAGCTCCATATGATGTCAAGATTACAACTTGTGATGGTCAAGATCTACAAGAAATCCTTTGCCCATCTAACAGCTACCGACCTACACCAGTCCCTAAGGAGGTGATTCCAACAGCTGTCTGTCACATTGAGGACAATGGTCGCTTCTATCTTCAGCTTTACAAAGACTACAAAGATATTGCTGAACTGCAGACCTGTCTGTCTGCTTTTTACAACACAGAGCCTGTAAAATCTGTAGAGAAACCTGAAACTGGATTACCATGTGTTGTGAAAGATTCTGATGGTGTATGGCTTAGAAGCCAAATTCTTCAGATTAGTGACACATCGGCAACAATTCGCCATGTAGATACTGGAAAGTCCACCTCTGTGAAGTTAAGTTCACTTCTAGCTCTTGAATCCCAATTTTTGAAACAGCCACCATTTGCATTGGAATGTTGTCTTAATGATGTAGCCGACCTATGGAATGAGAGCCTGAGAGCCAAGTTTACAGACATGACTCAGGGCAAAGTTCTCAATGCTACATTTCATACAACAACACTGCCTTTGAGGGTTTCTCTGACCAGAAGTATTGAGCTTGACTTGCTCGATCTTGCTGCACCTATTTCAGACAGCCCTGTAAAAACTGCACTTAATACAGACAGCCCTGTGAAAACTGCACTTGACCCAGACGGCCCTGTGAAAACTGCACCCATTTCAGGCAGCCCTGTTAAAACTTCACTTATTCCAGACAGTCCTGTCAAAACTGAACTTATTTCTGAAAGCTCTTTAAAAACTGCAGCTATTTCAGAAAGCCCTGTCAAAACTACACCTGTTTCAGACAGCCCTGTCAAAATTGCACTTATTTCAGACAGCCCTGTCAAAACTGCACTTATTCCAGAGAGCCTTGCCACTACTGCATCTGAAATGAATGTATCCAATCTTTTGACTAGCAACTCAGGAGCAGGTAAAAAAGAAAATCGATGCATATTCTTTTTTATTATTAACTAATATGTAACACTAAATTTTCCATTTCTAAAAAAAATTGTGAACATATTGTAAATATTAAAGTAACTTACCTGATTCAAATCATTCATTAAATATATATGATATTTCAGATCGTGGACTAAGTGACAAGATTGAAGTCTATATTCCTCATGTTGAGGCAGATGGAACATTTTATATCCAGCTTGTATCTATGGAAGATTCTCTAAATGAACTTGCTGACAAGCTTGAAGGGATGGAAGTCACCACTTTGAGTCAAGTTACTATTGGAGACACAGTTTGTGCTAAGTTTACAGAGGATAATGTCTGGTATAGAGCCACTGTCGAATCCTGTGATCCAGATAATCAGTACACAGTACGATTTGTTGACTTTGGGAACACAGATGTAGTGAGTGCTGACCGTTTGGCTGCCCTGTCCTCAGATTTGTCAACATCATCAATACCACCTTTCACCACTAGATGTCAGCAAACTAACATACCACTCTCAGTTGTTGCGGCTGCAACTGAAAAGATAAAGGAACTTGTCAACAATGAAGTGGTCAGTGTGAAATTTGTCTCAAAAGTTTCAGATGTTCAAGAAGTTGATGTGACCATTGGAGGGAAATCAATAGTTG
This sequence comes from Omphiscola glabra, assembly GCA_964017045.1. Classification (NCBI taxonomy): domain Eukaryota; kingdom Metazoa; phylum Mollusca; class Gastropoda; family Lymnaeidae; genus Omphiscola; species Omphiscola glabra. The sequence goes on along the minus strand of OZ024796.1, from coordinate 31,948,865 downwards.
AGTTACTGGACTTAAATGTTGCAGGTGAATTTCTCTTTATGCTTTTTTCTTTTCCATTTCCCTATTATGTGATAATATGTATACTTAAGACCTTACTACTATAAACAGTTATTGTAAACTTTTTGTGATCACTAGAAATAATAATGAAACAAAAACATTGTTGCATTTTATATTATGAATATGTTGTATACAGACCTGTTTACCCTCAAACTCTAAAAATCGTACAATATCATCACAAAATCAATCAATACATTATCTTAATAGTCAAAAATAAACATACAGTATATATAATGTATACACCTCAAAATTGTACATTGTACGCCAAAATCGTAAGAGTAAACAGGTCTGTGTATATATTTTGAGATCATAAACTATTTCAATTTTAAAGGAACATTGATTAGATAAAATAGTATTAATTTTTTTTAAATGGGGCTTTGAGCTGGTTTTGGCACAAGTTAATTAATTTGTGCCAACCAGTACCATATGCTGTTTTTTTATATATATTTTTTTCCTAATTTTATTATAATTTATATAAGTGTAAAACTGTAACTTTAACACTTTTAAAAATAATATACAATTATTGTTTAAAGCTCATTAGTAACAGCTAATAAATGTTAACAAGCAGAGTAGATACATTTTTATTAAATCTATTATCTAACTGACCAAAAAAATTGCCTTTTTCTTTTGATTGTATTATATTTAGGAAAATAAATCAAATCAAAATATTTTAAATATCCGGTATAAATTTTATATCATAATATGTGCAGAGACTCAATCTGAAGTTAACCATGAGGAGCTTGTGACCTCTGATGTCACAGAGGCCCAACTAAATAATATAAACACAAACAACAGTGCGGATCCTGATGGCATCACAAGTCAGACCAGCTCACTACTCTCGAACATCTCCGCTGGCCAGCGGGTTACAGTGACTGTTATCTGTGCGGTTAGTCCTGATGAGTTTTATCTCCACCTTGACAAGGACAAGTCTGGCCTGGACACATTGATGGATGAGATGTATGACTATTTCAGTGACATGCCTGAAGAACAGGGACTGGTAAAGAATCTGTCCATAGGGGATATGTGTGCTGCAATGTATGAAGATGAATCATGGTACAGGGTCAGGATACTAGAGAATTTGAATGGAACATATCAAGTGAGTTAAACAAATATTAAGCTGATTATTTTTTAAGCATGTCCAACAATGCTACTAGGTAATTTTCCACTGGAAAGAATTTTGAAATCTAGTTAAAGCAAAAAAATACTAAAGTCTTTATTGTTATAGTTATTGTTTAAAACCTTTCTTATCTTTCTTATGTGAAAACTTGGAAAGAAAGGAAACCACAAAACATTTTGGCTAAAAACCTTCTGTAGTAAATGGTGTTTCAAATAAGTTAGAGTAAAAAATGAACTTTTCCCTCAAATAGGATTTGCAGAGGACTAGATAAGCCCAAAAAGAAATTTTTAGGAGCGCTCAACTATTTTTTATTGTGTAATTGTTTTGAAATGTTTTTTTTTCCATCTCGTTAATTTTTGTTACAATAAAAATGGAATATTTTTGTTCTACTCTGTCAATACCAAGATAATTTCTCTAGTTTAATTTGTTGCCTGCGGCCAACAATCGATTTTTATGTACCGAAATGACCGATATCTCTTCCTGCTCCCTTCCTGTTAAAAGTAATGTGATTTTTTTTTTCGAATTGTTTTGAAACTGTTGTAAACAAACCAATGGCCACTACTACTCCAAGCACATCAGGTGTTACTAGATCACATAGGTTGTAAATTTTGCAAGCATAATTGCTTTTGTTCCAAATTATCGATGCCAAAACATCAGACGATAACCATGAATCACTCATTGCCCTAGCGCCTTAACAATCAAAGCTAGGAAAAAGTCCATTAACACAGCGTCTCATTAAAAACAAGCACCTGGTTGACTATGGCGGACATGATCGACAGTATGCATACTGTTCAGTGTACAAAATAACCACATGCAGCTGCTTTTTGTGCATCTTATGTACAAGAAGGCCTTCTTCATCTGTGTGTTGAAGAGTGCTTCAAAAATCAGAATTTACCACGCCGAAAGAAATTTTTACTTAAATAAAATATTTTGTAAATAATGTGTTTGACATTTTTGTGTGTGTATATATATATACATACATATATACATATACATACATACACAAATAAATTTTTTTTTTTGGTTGACATTAAAATTACGAAAATATATATAACTGTCACTAAAAGAAATATTTTCAAAATGTAAAACAGATTTTGATTATAATGAAATATTACCAATAAAATTAAAACTATTGTAATGTTTTATCTTTTACATAATATTGTTCTCTGTCTAATTTCCTTTCATACAAAATACAGCTTCTTGCTAAGAAAATGTTTTTTTCATTAATAAATTAGAGCTTTTTACAAAATTTCCATTTCCTGAAATCTGGTCTGGCAAAAATGTGCAAACCTTGATTGCATAATGATAAATACTTATAAATACTTCTCAAAAACAATGTTACAGTCAGAATGTTGTTGCTCATCCATTAGGTTTTCTACATAGATCATGGCAATCAAGAAACAACTGATGCTTCATCATTGCGTCTTTTGCCAGACAAGTTCAAATCGCAAGCAGCTTATGTGATTAAGGCTAAACTAGGGGGTGTAATTCCAGTAGAAGATGGCTGGTCAGATGAGGCTGTGGAATATTTTCAAAATTACGTGGAAGCAAAGTAAGACTGACATTTATAATTTTAAAAATTAATTCTTAGTTTGTAATTGAATATAAGTACATGACTAAATATGCATGATTTTAAAAAAATACAATCTGCTAATAACAACAGCTATGTTTTTATATTATATTCCAGAATGCTCAATCCCAAACAATTTTAGTATGTCAATATATCTGGGGGCATACTTTCAAAGCTAAATAAATTGAAATGTTAATTTGTGCACCACCATTAATGTCCAGCGGAAGTGGCAGTATGCATCCATTTCAAAATTTTTGAATTGTCAATTTGACTCATTTTAAAAGTAAAAGCATTCTTAAACATTATTTCATTAAACACAGAACAATTTTCCTCTTTATTTAATTTTTTTTGGGTGCATTTTGAGATGATGAAAAAGTGTACATTTGCACTTGCCCTGCCATGAAGCAATGTTTATATCTTCAAATGCCCTGTCCATGATGATTTGCATCTCAGTCATAATTTTATGTCATTGAAAACTTTGTAAGTTACATTTATTGGTTCAAGTTAAAATATTATACCTGTACTTAGTGTCCATTCCATACCAGACCTAAATAAAATTTAAATAGCTTTATTTTTACAGACACCATATCTGTTTACCCCTATGATAACTAATTTTAGTGCAGAGCCCCGGGTATGCACTTGATGGTACCGGTTTTACTCATGATTTCTTCATGATTTCTTCATGATTTTTATTTTTCAGATCTCTTCTTGCTGACATTGTTGAAATTAATACAGATAACTCATCCTGTGTTGTTCATCTCTTGAAATTAGGCATCCCAGTTCATGAACTACTTATTGAAAAAGGTTTGAAAAATCTTGAAATAGATTTCCATTATTCAGTCATTTATTTTGAGTTGCATAGTGTTGGTCTTCAGATGGTCATTTTCAATTTTACTTAAACTAAATGCAGCCTAAATACTTTTATAACTTATTATTGAACAGCACACTTCAATGATATGTGTGCAACTTAAGGGCAGAGCTGTGTATTTTCTAATGAATTCAGACGAGTTTTTGAAACACTTTTACATGAGGTACTACAACTTTAATTTTGTCTGTATTTAACCCTAGAACTATCATAAAGGCAGATGACTGGCCGTTATACCCCTTTCTATGGTGTCAGGGCCGATATTTTATATCAGCCACTAGTAAAATCGTCATTAAAGATGCGAATGATTTAATGTACATTAGTTAAGGGGAAATCACTGTATAGAAATCAGGTTTCTATCTGTGTGTAAACATGCTTTGAACAGGACTTGTTTTGTGATTAATCGGGAGTGAAATTGCCATAAACAATTTTCTTTGTCTGCCATTATGTCTGAGAGGGTCTCCATTTAGATAACAATATGAACATAGACTTTTTTATTGAAATTATTTCAAATGGATTAAATTGAAAAACAGTGATTTGAGAAATATTCCATATGCTTCTGTACAGGCACTAGAGGTTATGGCGATATAAGAGTCAGATATTGACAATTTCAGCCCTGCGCTTAGTCTTATTGTTACAAATTCATTAGGCAAAGGGTGGAGATTGAACAGAAAAGACAAAGATTGGATCCCAAAGACCTACCTTAAAGCATTACAAAGTCATTTATTATGTTGATAAACGGGTATTCATAAATTTAATAGAAATGGATTGAATAACTTTAAATGAAAAGACAATTTTAAACTCATTTCGTGTGTCATGATTTTATGTAACAGAAATTTGAAGGTTGTGAATGAAAAAAATTCACCCAAGTTTCATTTTTCAACTTGACATTTTCTGAAAGGATATTTCCTTTAGTGACATATCTAAAAACCTGATGTAAAGATAGAAGAACAAAATAGTGAGATTTGGGTGGGTTGAATGACGAAGTTGAGTATTAAAATTTTACTCACTCTGTAAATGTTATAGTCCATATCAACATATTATATTATATACCAGTGTATATATATATAAAAGTGAAAGTTTGTTGGTTTGTGGCTTTGTTTCGCATACGTTTCTACATGGATTGATGGATCTTGACCAAACTTGGCACATATATCAATCATTATCTGGAAAGAACTCTTGAGGTTTATGAACTTTGTATTTCATTCCATTTGAGGCTGGGAGCCCTGAATTTGTTTTTTTCTTATAAGCTATGTAAAGAAAATGACCAACAAATACTCCTACATGAATTTATGGATTTTAATCAAACTTAGTACACATACACTTGATTATCCATATTCAAATACCAAAGGGTAATGAGCACATATTATCCATTTTTGTGGAGCCGGGGGCCTTATTCATTTTCCCTAATATAAACTACATAAATGCCAATAGATTCACACAACACTAGAGGTTGCATGTGAATTAATGGATTTAGGCCTAGCTTTGTAGCAATACCCTTCATAGTCCATTATTGAAACGTGGTGCATTTAAAATTAATAATATCCAACCCACTCAGGGCCGATCTAGAGTTTCCCATAGTTAGATAATTGAAATAAGCTATATCTATGGCATTTTTAATCCGATTTTAATGAGACAAATTTTAAATGGTAACTTTATTATATATCAAATATATCTGACTGATTTTTATAAAACGCCTTGTCTCAGGCATAACTAAATTTGTACAATTTTGGATTATTTTTTTTTTACATGGTGCTTAATTTCAATATTGATTAAAAAGCTGTAGAAGTAGTTGTTTTTCCTTGGGCAATGCCGAGTATATTGGCTAGTCTGGCTAGTATAGTATAGTATAAAAGCAAATTCTTTTTCATACCATAAGATACCTTGTCCAGTGTACTTTCAAAAAATGTATGCTTGTTAGGGTCTTTGAATTCATTTGGTATGTTTTTCTTTTCATTTTTGACAAGCATATTAAAATGCTAACAATGGCTTGACACTACAGAAAAATGCACCTGACAGTTCTAGACCAAATTCTATAATTATATACATTACTTCCTAAAGTTGGAAAATATTGATTTTGTACAGAAATGAATGTAATATTTCTAATAAATCATTTTTTCCCATTCGGTATATATATATAGTCAGTACTTTGTAGACCAGAGGTCTCAAACTGTGCGTTGGGGTTCTTACTTACGTCTACCTTTCCTCCTGTCAGGAGCATAGGCCGACTACAAGCACTTTCCATTCGTCTTGATCCTGTGCTTTCCTTTCCAGTTGCTTCCTGATGTATCCCATACTTTGCATGTCAGCCTCTAGCTCAGGTCTCAGTGTATTCTTAGGCCTTCCTATCTTTCTTTTCCCCTGTGAATTCCATGTTATGGAATCTCTGGTGATGTTATCTGGGGTTAAACGTTTCTGTAATTGCTAATATTTATGTAAAGCGCAGTGCGCCTAGCCCTAGGCTGGGGTACTGCACTATATAAAACCACCTAATAATAATAAATGCTGACCTAGCCTTTCCAATTCTAGCCCTGACATCAGCTTTGGATTCACCATTTATGTCAGTGGTGCTACCTGAGTATTTGAAGGCCCCCACTTCTTCCAGTGCATTTCTGGGGAAAGATATATGATCTTGGTTGGCTGAGTTTACGTTACCTTGAGGATCGTTGTCTTGCTTTTAGTTATGAGTCTGAGCTGTGCTGAAATTGTGGCTCCATCTTTTGCCTTTTCCTAGTATTCCTCAAACTGCATAATAACATTTCAACAAAATTTATTGGTCTAGGCCAGAGGTCCCCAAACTTTTTTGTTGTGTAGACCACTTGCCATGTTTTTCGGTTTTGGGTAACCCCCTGCTTACCTGATATTGATTTTTTGCAACTTCATGAACTTCAAATGTATATTTGACAGCTGATATAGTGCTAATCACTTTGAAAGATTAAAATTTATATTCATATATCAGAAAATATACCTAATAATTTAAATTTTTATATGATTCCTCATCACGGTTCATGAACATGTCTTTAATATTTTTACTTCATAAGTAGTTTTATAATTTATGTAGGAAGATATATGTCCTTATTTCACAAGGTAATATTTTGTAAGTAAATAGGTACTATGTGTGTATGTGGATTATTACATTCATGGAGTGCCAAAATAGAAGTCAAAACCTGCTTACATGAGATCCACTATCATTGACCCCCATTTTCATTTCATAGACCCCCAAATTTTTTTTCCGCTGAAATGGACCCCTTGCAAGTTGTCGTCGACACATGGGGGACTATAAGGACCACTTTGGGAATCACTGGTTTAGGCTATCAAAGACCTTTCGTAGATAAAATTTAGGTATAGGAGAAAGTTCCGTTCAATGGACTGTTCTACAATGATTTGTAATGTTGCAATTTAATCTGTGCTTGATCTGTTTTGGCGGAAGACTGTGTATTGACCTAGTCCATGGGGGGGGGGGTTACGGTGAATTGTTTAAAAAAATATTTATGTCATATTACACTACATCTAGCAGATTTGTTGCACACCACTGACTCCCTAGTCAATATTTGTTTACATAATCCTTTTCAAATGTTTACTAGATGGCGCTCAACAATAATTATGAATTTGTATATAAATAGCAGTCCATTACGCACTTTCATAGCGTTGAATTATTAAAATATTCGTGATTTTGCAGTGCCCTTTTTTTATAATTCGACATAGTGCGTCTTGGGAAAACTTGGATGCAACAGAGCTAATGATTTTCATTTTATCGTCAGGTTTCGCAACACTAGCAGACAGCTCACTGGTTGACACAGCAGTGCAGCAGCATTTCTCTGATGCCAATGAGAGCACCATTGCGCAATCAGGCGACTTTTCATACCTTGAGAGTACACATTTAGAAGATGAAGAGTCCACAGAGCAGGCAGGGACTTGTCCAGTGGCTAACAGAGGGTTGAAAATTGGGTGGGTCTATTTTGCTTACACACTTTATATTATTTTACTTTGTTTTTCTTGTTGATTTTTAAATATATTGAGTTTATTTTTTATCAAAGGCAGAAGGAAACAAATCCACTTCCTATTAACTTTTCACTCTCTTTTATTAATTTTATTAACCTATAAATATCAGAAATTATTTATTTTGAAATCCCCCTTAATCGCCAAACAGATTTAGTTGTATTATTTAAAATTGTAAATAATCAAATTAAAAGTATTTTAATATTCATTTCCACTGATCTTGTAAGCTGACATGTAAAGTGTTTCATTTGGAAAACTGTGCCATAAGTTTTACTTTATGGTCTATCATAAAGCTTATCATGTCACATGGACCACACAAGGTTCTAATTTACACTTGAAATTATTTTTACTGTTACATTTTCATATTGATTATTTATTTCTGCTTCACTGCCCAGATATCTGTCAAATACACTGGAGGAACTTAAAGAAGTCAGTGTGTATGTAAGTCATGCTGTCAGTCCTTCACTTTTCTGGTGCCAGTTGTCCTCATCATCAGACACCCTCTCACAAATCAGTCAGTCCATGGAAATAGCCTACAGTTCACCACAAAATGAAGATAAAGTTGAGGGTCCCTTGAGTGCTGGAGATATTGTAGCTGTTGTCTCAGATGATGGCCAGGTATACAGATCAAAAGTGCTTAGCTCCATTGATTTGGACAGTTCATCTGATCAAAAAGTTGCGATTAGATATCTTGATTATGGCAATGAGAGTGAAGTTCCTAGAGATCAAATATATAAGATCAAAGAAGAATTGTGTTCATATCCAGCCCAAGCCATTCAGTGCTGTCTTGACCGTTTACAACCATCAGAGGATGGCTGGCTGCCTGAAGCTTGTAGTAAATTTTTAGAACTTGTAGAAGGCCATGAACTCTTTTTGAAGTTGGTTGGTAGAGAACAAGAGGGTTCAGTTCTTGTAGATTTAATTTCAACAGACTCAGAGGAGCATGTCTCTGCATCCCTAATCGCATCAGGTTTTGGAGAGATGGTTGGCTTTGAATCAGCAATAGGAATCACTTCAAGTAGTTTGAGGACCACTAAAGCTGCTGATACCACAGGTGTGGATGCACTTGAGATCACCCAGCCTATCATGGAATCCACAGTTATGCCAGGGGAAATTACACAAAACATCCAGCAAAGTTATTTATTTGAAGACACAGAAAATGGCCATTATAGGTAGGGAAGTTAAGACACATCTTTTTTTGTAAATATCATCCATTTGTCTTAAAACTTGAAATTAAACTAGAGGTAACTTACAAAAATAATTGCAAAGTTAAATGTAAAACAACTTTTGACTGATGCCACATGATCAATTATATTTTCCCCAGGTGCTTGCGCCTCAGTCTCCACACCGAGTATGAGGTGATTGTCAGCAATGATGAGCTACCCAATTCCTTTCATGTACAGCTTCTAGAGCTCAGGAGTCAGTTTACCTCTTTGATGGCAGACATTGCTGAACATGTTGTATCAGATTCTAATCTTGAGCCTTCATCTTTCACACCAGAAGTTGGTGCCTGCTGTCTGGTGCAGATGTGTGGTGTTTGGTACCGTGGAGATGTGTTGTCTCTGGAGGCTGACACCTGGAATGTAAGAAATATAAGAGCTTTGCAATCTCATTTGAATGTTGGCTCCCAAATAATGTAGATCAGACAACCTTTTTGATAATGTACCATCTAAACATTGAATTATATCTGAGTGTAACAAGAAAAAAAGTTTGATTCTGCATGCTGGGGCCTTAGTAAACCAAATGGTAGGGTATCCTTCAAGACAATGAAAGAGTAACCCATTTTGATAGGATTATTTGCAAATTATTTTAAATCTCTACTTTCATTGCAATTCAAAATCTAACCATTTGTGTATGTCACTAAAACTCTCATTTGTGTGTTAAATATACCTAATTCTCATTTAATTCCTATAAAAAATGCAACAATAGATGAAGGTTGACAAGAACTTATCAAATATAACTACCAAATTATGACCTTTGTCATATTTATACTTTTACCTTAACCTAACAGGGTAGGTAATGTAAGTGGTCCATGTCATGTATTCAAAAAATGGCACTGTTTCACAGGTAAAGTCAATTGACTGTGGTTGGGAAGTGAAGGTTTGCCAAGATGACCTCAAGGCCTTACCTCTCAGGTTTCTTGACCTGCCAGCTCAAGCTGTGCCTTGTTATTTGGTTGGTATTGTGTCAGTGGAGCCACAGTGGTGCTCAGATGCCATTGTTTTCTTTCAAGGTATGTTCCTGGAGATGTTATGCCTCTTATGTCTATTATTAGTCAATTCTATGTTGTTAATGACATGACTCTTTGAGAATATCTTATACTTTTTGTCCAAACTTTCACCACTTACTGTATCACAATGTTGCTTCAAACTGAGACAGTTTAACCAAAAACAAAATTATACATTTTTGATTTTAAACACCTTGACACAGCAATTTTAATTAAGTAACTTTAATGTGGACAAAATTATATTATTTACAAAAAAGTGAGAAAGAAAGAAAACATAATTTCAATAGATTGTTCACAGTGACAGCGTTTTTTAGGGTGGGGATGTTTGGCTGGTATAGACATGAATTATTAAAAAAAAGTATTCTGAATAGGAAATGTGAGATCATTTGTGCAGTTGAAACCAATTTTTAACATTGTCTAAAATACTAAAATAAAGAAATAAACTTGGTAGTGTTGTATTATGTTCTCTCATCTTACTCTCAGACTGCTTGAAAGAAACCACCTTTTGCATGAATGTTCTTGAAAATGCCAATGACGGCAAATATGGTGTTTACCTGAGTGATATTAATCAAACTGGTACTCAGTCCATCAACAGGGCCATGGTTGACTTAGGATATGCCGAGGTAAGTTTCCCTTTCAATTTTTTTTTTTAAAATGGAGCTTTGAATCTGATGCAACAGCTGAATGACTTCGAGTATGAATGAATGTGATCTCAAATAATTGAAAGACAGCAATTAAATGCAATTAAATATAATTTGTTTTATTTTAACTAAGGATGTTAAACAAAAACTGCTTTGTTTTTGGTTTTGAAACCTTAAACTGGTTGTTGATTTGTATCCAGATACCAAAATTGTTTTTTATCATAATTTTAACAAATTCCAGAATTTTTATTTTTTAATAAACATAATGTTAACTAACAGTAAATGCATAGAGAAGTTACTGGAATTGTATGTTAAACCATACCACATGCTTCATTGGGGTTAGCTGAATTCCTGGAAAGTCACTTACAAAAATAGCATGTATGTAATCTGCTGTCAGTTAACAAGTTGGTGTAAATGAATAATCATCATCACAATAAACATTCAATAATAATCACTGGCGTAGTAAAGGGGATGTGCAGGGGTGGCATTTTGGCTAACTTCAGCAGAGTTGTTTTGTTTTTTTGTGGAAAGGGGCTGCCAAAAATCAACCCGATCCATGCATCACTTATGCTCGCTATGCCACTGATATTAATATTAATTATTACTACCTTTATTTTATATACAACATATGTGGCTCAAGCAAGAAGTCGTTTAGATATAAAAAATAAAGTTTTATCAAAATCAAAATTATGGCTGGTCATGCTAACAAATCTGATGTCAGGGAAACAAATAACTACCACTGGGGTTTGGTGGCCATGTTCTGGAACCACATTAAGATAACAATATCATAATGATGAGACAGTGGCTTGTCATCTATAAAAATAGATTTCTACTTCCACTTACAAGCTTATATAAAAGTATGTCAAAATATTAACTTGTGCAGAAAGTTGAATTGTTTTGTAAATACTGGTACTGAAATCTGGTTTTAACCTGATAATCTGGTTTTAACATCCTAAATCTATATGTTAACATGTCATATAAGTCTATAAATATCTCAATAAGAACTATTCCTCCTTGGGCTAAAAGAGATTGCAAAAATTCCAAGAGGACATTATTGTAAAAGTTGTCACTTATTATTCATTTAACTATTAAAGTCTAACCACATTAGAAAAAAAACAAAAACTGTAGTACAGTGACTTAACACTTGATCAGTTCATCAAAGTGCACAATTTCAAAAGGATGTAGACCCAGTATTACTATTTTCCTCAGGTGGTGCCTGGTTCTAACATTGATGTTCAGATAGAGATGGAGAAAACATTAGATACGGATATGCTGAATGACCTTGGTGAGATTAATTTTAATGCTTATGTGGCTGGGATGGTTTAGCAGCTGAACTTCTTTTAAATAAAATGTTTTGTTGGTATTTTTAATTTATAATTGCCGAGTTACAAAAAATAGCATACAGGCTATGATCTCAAATTGAATTTTTGAGAGCAGAAAGCTCCATTGGGGCCTGGGTTCTAAATTTGCATTGTTTATATTTAAAATATATACTTAATTACTCGATCATCTTTTCATTGAAAATTAAAACCAAAAGTAGTGCTTGGCTTTCAGCAAACCATAAATTATAAGATTTATTGTTAAGTGAATGATTAAATCAAAGTAGTCAGTGAAATGATTAATGCGCAAAATACTTCATATACTGTAATTGAAAGATTATGTTAATCTAACATGGAATATTATTTAATAAAAATAAGGATTTCAAGGATAAAATAATTAAATCAAATAAAGCTAAATACCTTTCACCATTAAATTTGAATGTTGTCAGTTTTGCAATGTTTTGACTCCAAGGAGCCTACTGTAGAATAAAATGGTGTTTTTTTTTTTGGTCCTATTTTTCAGAAGAATCATTCAATGAGGTGTCCATATTGAAATGCAATGCCCATAATGATGATGATGGGGAAGGTATATATTTTCACTTAATATTTTTAAACACTGCATCTTGACCTTTCCATCTGTCCGTAGCTTAGACAATACTGTAAGAAATCTTTGCTGTGCTATAGTCACATGGAAGGAAAGTGGAGGGCACTAGCACATAATAATTAAGGCAATGGCATAGGTTTCTGTTAACTACCATTAGAGTATGGAATAAAGTTCACTTGCTATTAGAAACCAGATAACTGTATATTTTCTAAAACAAGCATTGGTAAACACACCCCTCAAATCGTCCTTTGACCTTACCTCAGGAAATTAGTAGAACACAGTAAGGTTAAACCTGATAAAAGGAACGCAACAAAACAACGAACGTGTCGGCAGGAAGCCTTCATCAGGGAACAAACACAAAAACGAATAAAATGAGAATGTATAAAAAAATATAATATAGCACTTAGCTCAGAAGTAGTAACCAAGAGGGCAGCAAAGGATTAGTGGCACTATTTCACTATTGTAAATTTGAATATAGGAATCTGTATTACTACACCTAGCACTGTCCACAGATAGATTATCTAAAATTTACCAATAAGTTGATATCATATTCATCATCTGAGGCCATTTTCGACAAAATTACTTTTGATCAGTCAATCAGTGTAAAAAAAAAAAAAGTTGAAAAAGTGACGAAAATCTGACATGAAAACATTCTATTGTCATTTAAAAGTTGTGATTTAACCATTTGGGAAGGATGTAAACATGTTAGAATGCATGCACAGCTAAGGGTAGATAATTCATGTAATATTTTTGTTGTTGCCATGTTATACAGTTGCCTATCAGCCGTCTAATATAAAGGGTGAAATTGGTAGTCACCTAAAGGTGTGGTGTGCATATAGCATTAAAACAGTTAGATTAAAAGTTAAGGATGTGCTAAGGAAATGCCAAATGCACTTAAGAAGAAAGCAAATTTTGAAAGCTTTATAATTTTATGTAACTTTGGAAATCAATCCCTACTTGCTATGTTTAGATATTTTATGTTGTATTTGCAACACAGTTCCGCCAACTAAGTGACCTCATCTATTTAACCATGTCAGTGTATAATAATATTGGCTCTTCTTTCTCACTGATCTATATGAACTTAATAAGTGCACTTTTCTTCTACTTATATGACAGCTTCTTAATAAACCTACAGCTTTAAAAAAAATGAATTACTACTTGCTTTAAAACACTTTTAACTGTGCTAATGCTATCCTTCTCCTGCTTAACTAACACTTTTCCTTCCTCAGCTGAACCAGGGGTCATTTTAGATTCTGAAAACACTCTAGGTGACATGTATGAAGAGTCTGAGCTATGTAAAGCTATCATTAAACATTCAGTCAGGTATCAGGAAAAATCTCAGGGTCTCCCAAGGTCTGATGAACATTACTCCAGTGCAGCTTCACTCTGTCAGCCCTGCAGTAAATCTGTGGACTTTGACCTGGCATCAGCTGTGGACAGAATTGATCAGATGGGTTGCAAAGATGTGTATACAGAGGGGGGCTTGTCAATTGTGTTTGAGGAGTATGAGGACCAGTCCAGCACGGAGAGGACAGATGACCATTCTAGCATAGAGAGGCACAATGGCAGCACCAGGGATAAAAGGGATAAAATAGAAAAGGAAGAGGATCCTGACAGTTTAGATAAGGTGGATCACTTAAATAGCAAAGAGAGAGTGGATGATTTTACCAGTGAAGAGAAGATGGATGACTTTAGTGAACAAAAAATGGATTATTTTACCAGGGGAAAAAATGTGGATGACTTTAATACGGCAGAGAAGGTAAATGACTTAACTGGTGCAGAGAAGGTGAGTGACTTTACTACAAAAGAAAAAGTGGATGACTTTACCAGTGAAGAGAAGGTGGATGACTTTACTACAGAAAAGAAAGTGAAAGACTTTACCATTGAAGAAAACATGGATGACTTTAATAGTGAAGAGAATGTGGATGATTTTACCAGTCCAGACAAGGTGGAAGATAATACCAGGGAAGTGAAGTTGAATGACTTTACCAGTGAAGAGAAGGCAGATAATTTTACCAGTGAAAAGAATGTGGATGACTTTAATAGTGTTAAGAATGCTGATGATTTTACCAGGGAAGAGAAGGTAGATGACTTTACCAGTGCAGAAAAGGTGAATGATTATACCAGGGAGGAGAAAGAAGATGACTTAAATACAGAAGAGAAAGTGGGCTACTTTACAGGTGAAGAGAAGGTGGATGAATTTACTGGTGAAGAGAAGGTGGATGACTTTACCAGTGAACAGAAGGGGAATGGCTTTACTGATGAAAAGAAGGTAGGTGACAATACTACTGAAGAGAAAGTGGATGACTTTACCGGTGAAGAGAAGGTGGATGACTTTACCAGAGAAGAGAAGGTGGATGACTTTACCAGTGAAGAGAAAGTGGATGACTTTACCGGTGAAAAGAAGGTGGGTGACTTTAGCAAAGAAGAGAAGTTGGATGACTTTACCAGTGCAGAAAAGGTGAATGATTATACCAGGGAGGAGAAAGAAAATGACATAAATACGAAAGAGAAAGTGGGTTACTTTACAGGTGAAGAGAAGGTGAATGACTTTACCAGTGAAGAGAAGGTGAATGACTTTACCAGTGAAGAGAAGGTGAATGACTTTACCAGTGAAGAGAAGATGGATGACTTTACCAGTGAACAGAAAGGGAAGTGCTTTACTGATAAAAGGAAGGTAGGTGACACTACTACTGAAGAAAAGGTGGATGACTTTACCAGAGAAGAGAAGGTGGAAAATTTTACCAGTGAAGAGAAGGTGGATGACTTCACCAGTGAAGAGAAGGTGGATGACTTCACCAGTGAAGAGAAGGTGGATGACTTCACCAGTGAAGATAAAGTGGGTGACTTAACCAGTGAAGAGAAGGTGGATGACTTTACCAAAGAAGAGAAGATGGATGACTTTACCAGGGAAGAGGTGGATGACTTTACCAGTGAACAGAAGGGGAAGGACTTTACTTATGAAAAGAAGGTAGGTAACTTTACTACTGAAGAGAAGGTGGATAACTTTACCATTGAAGAGAAGGTGGATGACTTTACCAGTGAAGAGAAGGTGGATGATTTTACCAGTGAAGAAAACATGAATGACTATATCAGTGAACAGAAGGTGGAGGACTTTACTGGTGAAAAGAAGGTGGATGACTTAACCTGTGAAGGGAAGATGGATGACTTTACTACAGAGAAGAAAGTGGATGACTTCACTAGTGTAGAGAATGTGGATAGCATTATCATTGTAGAGGTTGATAACATTACCAGCTTAGTTAATGCAAATGACCTGTCTGGCTTAGAGAAGGTAGCTTTCCTGGCTGTAGTTGAGAAGGTGGGTAACATGTCTGGTGTTGAGAAGGTAGACCTAGCTCGTGGCAAACAAGTGGAGGATGTGGCTGGTAATGGGAAGATGGATCACCTGGCTGGTGGTGAGAAGGTTGATGACCTGGCTGGTGGCAAGCAGGTGGATGATGCCCAAAACAAACAAGATACAGACAATCCAACAGAATTAGAATCTGTCTTCATCAAAAATGAAGCTAATGTCATCATAAATGCAAACATGAACCAGGAGGCAAATATGTTGACTGATATTAAAACAAAATCTTTGTACACTTGGAAAAAAATGGATCATCTTAGGTCTTCACCACATGAAGATCAATCAAACGAAGAAGTGGAACATTCTGTTGATCCAACTCCTAGTTCAGAGACCCATACGAGTGCTGGCAATTCAGGTATATTTCAAATTTAACCACAAATTAATCATTTGTTCAAAATTAATTCTTTTTTTTTTTTTTTTTGGAGTTCATTTCTTCAGTGTTTGAACAATTTTTGTTTTGTTTCTTTCAGTTACAGTTTTATTGTGTTTCCTTGTAAATTATGACATATCATGTTACGAAGGAAAGATAAAACATATTTTGTGAATTTCATACCAAATATTAAAAATTGAATTACCCGAAGTTCAAATCAATTTTTTTTTAAATTTAATGTAAGGTTTTATATTCCAAGTATTATTTAATTTAAACAACTTTTTTGTTAAAGGAAATATTTAAACAATTTTACAACTTCTTAATTTCTTACAGTGGCTGGGATGACTGTAGAAAATAGGTTCAGCCACTTTTCTAGAGAGACAAATTTTAGTTCAGTTGACCTTTTCAAAAGTAGAATTAGTATAGCAGAAGACAGAATTGCTAAACCATTAGCAGTTACTAATGTTTATATGAAAACAGTGCTACAAGATGTTGAAGTTGTGGAGAATATGGATGAAGAAACAGGTGAGATAAAAGCAGATACATTTCAAAGCAAAAAGGATTTTGAATCTTCTGATATGGATCAGGCTGTTCAAGGATTCACAAATCCAGACATGAGCAGTTATCGTCTTGGTGCTGCTGGGAAGCAGCTAAGAGAAACGTCTGAGAAAGATCTAGAGAACTCTGTGGTCGTTGACACTCTAGGAGATAGCAATTTTTCTACAGCTTTATGGCAAGATGATATAACAAAAATATCTGGGATTATAAATAAGGACAATAATAATTTAAATGAACTTGTTTCTGGTGATTGTAAAGTTGAGGAAAAGTTAATTATTTTAGATAGTGGCTCAAAGTTAAGAATTTTTAATGATGACAATTCAAGGAAAAAAATGTGTTCTATAGCTGCTTCATTATTGACCAATAAATGTCATGAAGTCATCACAGGATTATCTGACATGGCCATAAGTGTCAAACTTGGTCTAAAAATTTTCAGTAAATGTGAAACCAGTCATCTGTCATTGTTACGTGAAATTTTTGAAGAATTGGAGACCATAGAGCTGGACCTTGACCTTGCTGTAGAACAAATTAATGCTGTCCTTCATGAAGTCTCCAATGAGTGGCTACCAATGGGGCAGGCCACCATGAGCAATAGAATAAAGAAGACAAAACAGGAAGCCATCACACAGAGCAGATCTGAATGTTCATTGAAGGATGCTTATGAAGACAAGTATGTTTGTAGTGGAGACTTGAGTGCTGGAAGTAGAGAGAAGAAGACTCTTACCATCAATACTAATGATGGAAGTACTCAAAGTTGTGTCAAAGTAGGTGGATTTAAGCATTTTCACAAGCCACCAAATGATAAGATTTTGGTAACATCTGATGATGATTTTTTGGTGGTGTCCGATGATACTTTAGACACAGGAACTTTGAAAGAAAGAAAAAATTTAGCAGGGGCTTGTGACTATTTCAGCAGCAGTAGCAGTGATGATGATGAGATAACTAACAATATGTTTGCGGATCCTTGCTTTAATGTAGCCTGCTATGAGACTGGGTTCT
Source organism: Omphiscola glabra (assembly GCA_964017045.1). Lineage (NCBI taxonomy): Eukaryota > Metazoa > Mollusca > Gastropoda > Lymnaeidae > Omphiscola > Omphiscola glabra. The sequence continues at coordinate 31,931,175 of OZ024796.1, read as the reverse complement.
CTGAGAATTACTTTAAAGGCTTTCAACATGATTATGACAACAGCAGATGGGACAGAATGACGAAATGTGAATGTGACACAGCTTGTCAGGCAGAAAATGTCAGCCCTATTGCTCTGGATCTGACAGAAGAACAGGATGTTTTAGTTTTTGATGATTCTAGTGATATGATGAATGTCCAGCCTAGGTTTGCTAGAAGCTTCAGACTGGCCACTTTTTATCAGCCCTTTCCAGAGCTGAATGAGTCAGGATATGAGAAAAGCAGATACCTACACAGAGAATTCGGCATGCATGGTCTTGCTGATGACAGAATTTCCCAGGCAGACAGTCCACACCGTGTTACAGAAATGACCAATTGTAATGTTAGCCTCCCAACTGGCAAGGAAATATATGACAAAGTTACGCGTAACATTGAAAAGAAATACTATTCTGAAATTGTTCATAGTCCTGATTGTCAAGATACTTCCACTCCATTGTTTGGGACCAGCCAAAAAGGGGTATCAGCTGAACAGTCTTCAGACAACTCTGAAGTGTTCCTTGATTGTCCAGAGCTACACAAAGATGGTCGGTCAGGAGGCTTGCATGAAAAAAATAGATATTTGAATAAAAGTGTTAGCTCTGGACTTAATATGGTGTCATGTTGGCCGGTGCAAACGTTCACTTATGAAATTGATCTCGACTGCGTGGAACAAAGTGTCAATCGGTCGGGCACACCTGACCTGGTCACAGCTCAGCAAGCTGACGATGATACAAACTCTAGTCAATTTGTTGTTAAAAGTGAACATGGTGCTTATGTATTGGAGGACATTGGCTCAAACAGTGCAAGGAGATCACTTGATGCAATAGAAATAGATGATACAAAAGATGATAGTACAGGTACAGATAGTAGTAGTAGTAGCAATATTACAGACACTGATTTACAGACATCCAACTATGATACGTCTAGTCTGATATTTACTGAATCATCCTGGGATACATCTGCATGTTTTTCTTTTTATTCAACAACACAGCAAGAAGGTTCATTTCAGGCAGATTCATACATGTCCCAAGTGCTACCAATATTTGATTCTGATACATCTGACCCAGGTGAAACTTTACAGTCAGATGTGTCCAACACCAGGTCAACTTTAGCATCAGATGTGTCTAACATCGGGCATAATTTGGAATCAGATATGTCTAATATGGGAGGAACTTTAGAGTCTGATAGATCTACCATAGGTTCAGTTGTGCCTCCTGAGGCCTCTCAAATGAGCTTAGAACTTGGGGCTGTGGCACTTTCGCCAGAAGGCTCACCCCAGAACTCTTCCTCAGCTCAAAACACATCCACATCATCTTACACGACATCATCAGCTACCTACAATGAGAGCTCTTCACTGGACTCTGTTATGAATGGTCACCATGGGTCAATAGATCATCATGAAAACACAAATGGTGTGGGCCATGATGAGACCAAGTCCTCTATAAACACAAATACTGACTCTGACATTTATGATTTGAGAGGGGTGGACATTTTTGATGAAAATGATGTGTCTCAGGCATCTTATTTGTCTCAAGTCACAGGAGAGACGGACATATCAGATTCTCCCCTATCTGACCTTTCGGATACTAATTCTGTTGAGTCTGAGTCAGAAACATCACAAGTTGTGCACCCTATGGAATCGCAAACTGAACCATTGCATTATGCAGACTTGCAAGCTGAATCACTGTATCCTACAAACTCACACGCTGAACCCTCATATCTTATAAATATGCAGGCAGAACTCACAGATTTACCAGGAGAACCTTTGTACCTCACTGACTCGACCATTGAAAGCATGCATGTTTATGGAAACCTGAATTTGTTAACAGAACATGCAAAGAAAGCCGTAGTTGGAGAATTTGGAAGTGCTCAGGCTATCATTGGTGCTCTAAAAGATGTGACAGAACTTGAACAGGATTGTGTTGGCACCATGAGTAATACTTGTTGTATAGAGCAGGATTCTATTACTACTCTGAGGAATGAGCAAGAAATTATTCAAGAAGCAGGCAAATTCAGTAATAAATCTGCAGATGAATATTCATTTGAACAACAAGAATTACAACTTCTTCTTGAAAGGAAATGTGAGCTATTTTCATTGCCTCCTTCTGTTTGAATTTCATAGGTAGCTAACACTATTTTCAGGCTTAGAAATTCTTACACAACTAACTCATTTTAAACTGATTTTTAATAATATTTTAATATATTTTTTCATGACCAATTGAGTTTTCAGGCGAGTCTATAATAATTTTTATGTTATTACTCATCAACTCCCTATTTCATATACTGTACTCTGAAACTGAAATATATCTTGTCATACAATATTTCATGTACCGGTAAGCTATTTTTATGGTGTATGTTATTTTTTTTTAAAATGAAAACATTTAATTGTTCTGTGTTTATTGCTTAAATAACAATAATTTATCCTAGGTGGCTTTTTGGCTTTTATTATCATGGAGTTGGATTGGAATTTACAGGAAACTTTGAATCTAAATAGTTTAAAGCCTTTATCAAGCAACTATAATTATTGTGTTATTGTGACTGATAAATATTTTTGTACCTATATGTTTAATGTGTATGAATGTGAATTTAATAATTTATAAGACGTGCTAAGATGTACTCTATGAAAATTAAAAGACCAAGGTGAGGCCCTGATCTTTGAAGTATTTTTATAATTTTATCACAATCTTTTTCAATAATATTTTATTTTTTGTAGTTTAATATAAATAATGACTAAAGCTTTTTAGATTGTATTTTAAATGTTAAATCTTTTGTTGATTTTTAATTAATTTTTAAATTAATGAAGGACACATTGTCCTAAGTTAAAATAACAATCTCTTTTAATTTTGACTTTAATCAATATTTTTTTTTCAGTTTGTGTTAATTTTAGGCCTAAGCAGTTAAAATTTTTAGCAGAATAGCAATTATTTTTTCTTTAGGCCCCTTGCAGCCTGTTATAATGTTTTCACTAACCAGAGCATGCTAGATTTTTTCTTCATGCCATCTTATATAGTATTACAATTAGTAAATGGCAATGTTCCAACATATGAAGTTAAATCAATGAATTTTAAAACTTTATGTAGCTGTTATCTGTGATTTTTCATGCTCATACTCAGATGAACTAATACTTAAAATTTCTTACAGATGAAGTAGTTATGAATGTATTTTTGACTCGCTTTTTTTCTCTCCTTCAATAGACATTGATGACACAGTTGGCTCTGACCCTCCATCCTTTCATGAAGACACATTAGAGGTAATTTGTTTATCAATCAGAAACCTCTATCAGGTTATCAAGTTTTGTATAAATATTTATATAATCAAAAGAAAGAAAAAAAATGTATTATTAAAGTATATAGTTTTTCTCACAATATACCATTTTTGGATTGTTAATGAAAATAATAATCCCAGAGTTTCAAAATTATTTACCAAATTCAACATTAAAATAATAAAATGCAGTGTAAATAAGGCATACCAATACTTCTTTTAATGTCCAACAAGAGAGTGTTTTCCAAAAGTATAGAAAAGGGCATAAAGTAACATGCATTGAAACTATATTTTTATTGGTGTTTAATAAAAAATAAAGTAATAATCAGTTGAAAATCAAACTTGTGCAACTGATGTTTGCACAAAGAAACCAACGAAAATAATTGAATATTAACCTTTAGTTGCAATGAAGACAATTTATAGTAAGAATTAAACAACTACACAATAGAAAATTTAAAGTGTCTGAAGTGGCAATTTAAAAAAAATCTTTTCAAAAGAATATTCTTTTTCAATTTCAAATAAAAAATTCTGGAAATAGCTTCATCTATTCCAAGAGAGTTAATAATTGAACTTGAGAAATTGCAGCAAATAAATTCAGAAACATTATATACCGCTATTATAATGTGTTCGAACTTATATACCGGTACTTATATCAATTTATTGTCCTCATTGTTCACATAGTGAAGTGTCTATTAGGTTCATGGTATTACACTATAATTTTACTAGAAGTCAAGCTAATCTTTTTTGACATGTTTTTGTATATAATAAAAGCAAGGTTATGTTTATTACATCCTGTGAAATGTCAATACATGTTTTGTCAGACAAACCAACAGCAAACCTTTTGGGAAGAGAGTAAGGTGACAGAGAAGGAAATCATAGGAGAGTCAAGTGATGTGGTGGACTTCTACCAAATGGATCATGGAGTGGAAATTGAGGATGAAAGTGACCCCATACAAGAAGAGGCTGAGGTTGTTAAAGGAGATGATGATGAGAAAGAGATTCAGAGAGCCAGTGATGTTGAGGTGGGTGAGGCAGTTAAAGATAAAGATTCTATTGAAAAAGAAGTTGACATCTGAGATGGTGAATGTGTTAAAAATATATGAAATGTCATCCTTAGAGGGGTTGACACTGAAGGGGTTGAGAGTGTCAATGGAAAGTGATGGTGATGTCTTACTTCAAAGTGAAGTCACTCAAGATAGTGACAGTGTTAAAGACCAAGGTGAGGTATAGACTGCAGATGTCCATGAGTTTAGTAATGGTATTGTAACATCTGAGGGAATTGGCGAAAAAGTTTAAATAGTTTGTTGCCTTTAAAAGTATACTTTTGTACCGGTATTACTTTGTATAACTTAATATTTATGTTCATGCTGCCTTTCTTGCAACCCACATCAATTGTGATATGTGGTTGCATTTCTTATTTTGTATAAAGATCAGAATGCTTCATTAGCAAAAGCAGATCTGAAATTATGTTGAAATTATATATTTGTTTCTTTTCTATAGTTCCCTTGGTGTTAAGTTTTGTTTGGTTATAATTAAAAATTTAAAGAAAAATAAATTCCTTTTTACCATACTCTCATTGATTGTGTATTTATATTTTAATGTTGGTTTTCAAATTTGCAGTTTGGTTTGTAAATCATTTTGTGTTTGTTGGAGTTTGGAATTTAAATAATTTCTCTTTGTTCAGACTGGTAAAAACAACTAGGACATAAGTTTAACCTCTTAAAGTATATCGTTTTTCTCACAATAGTCAACTAATTTTTTAAGATCTTTAAATTTTGTGTAATTGGAGAATTTCTTCCAGTTTAAAAATTATCTGCTCTGGATTTTCTGTAGTCTCCAGAGTAAACATGCAAATCTACATGAATGGACAAATGTGGAAAAGTAGAAGCATATTTAATAATGACTGTCTGAATGATCATTGGAAAGACTTGCTATTATTTGTTTCATATGTCAATGATGTAAGTTGAAGGATGAATCATAATTGTTCATATGTTATGTATATGTCTGATTATGTAATTTGTCTTACAATACTTCCATGTCAATGGATGCTGTACAGAAACAATAAAATGTTGAAATTTTTAATGCACAAAGATGGTGTGCTACTTGTTCACGTTTTTTGGTCCAGAGAAAAAAACCTTTCAGTGTCTATCACTTTTAATCCTTAAATTAGCTTTTATTAATGTTGACACTCCTATTTGAGCTGGGAGGTCAGAACAGTTCATTTGGATCATTTCTTTTCATGGCCAGTTCTTGCTCCGTGTTGCTTTTGGATTTCATGAAAAAGTTCTTTTCTGCATCTTCTGTCTGGTGCGAATGGATGCTTTAAGAGCAAGACGTTTGTTTTATTCTATTGTTACAGTTTCAGATAGTATTAACACAAGTGACTTAATTGTGGGTGTTATCAAGATTATGCATTATTAAAATTTTATTTTTTGTTCCTACAGATAAGATTTCACTTGTACTTGTAAAAAAGACATCGTTTTGTTCTCTCCATGTTTGTTTTCTGATAACTTTTAGAATGAAAGTCAGAGATTAATATCTGATAGTCTGAGATTAATATCTGGTACCGGTAGTCTTCAAGGAAATTTTTAAAGAATTTATTTGCACAAATAAAAAAAAAATGATTAGTGTTTTTGTGGTTTTCCTGTGAATTAAGATAAAAGAAAAGGATTCTTTGTTGGGCAGATTATAGTAAAAAAATCCTATCCAACCCTTAGTTCATTGGTTAAGAATTGAAATATTGAATAAATAGATCATTTAACCACCTGGGAATCTCTAGGCATATCAAAGTCATTTATCGACTTATTGTTCATTTTTAATGTTAATATTTGAAGGCTTTGAATTTTATTTCAAAATTTAGTTGTATTTTTGTGTGACGCATCCAGCTACGACATAAATCATAATATTTATTAATATTATGTATTGCATTGCAAGTGTGCTTGTTTCTGCAATGCATCCATATGTCATAGCATTTGTCACATTCATGTACATGTTTTATGGTCGTAGAACCAGATATTCTGTGTTGATACTTTAATCATATCTATATGTTATCTTGACTGGTACATAACACAGACCTGGTGCTCTTGACAATCTTGATTTCATAAATAATTGTTACCCAGTAGCGAAAACTAATTGACAGAAAAACCATTGTAATAAAAAGCAAATTATTTATGTCATTAACAGTGTTTTATTTAAACCTTGTATATTGTGTCAAGTCTATCAAATAAGAAACATCTTTAACTTGATCTTTGAACTGAAGGAGTAACACAAAAAAAAAGCTTTTATTATCTCCTGTTACCGGTACCTGATGTAAATAATGGCACTTGTAGTCTATGTTGGCTGCCAGTTAGAAACATACACGTATTCAAGTTTGCTGTTGCTATCTTCAACTTGCAATGAAATGTAATGGTTACTTATCTATGTTGGCAATGTTTGTCAGAGTCAGAGGATCTAACATTTGTAAAAAGTAATTATACTGATCTAATTCTAATTAAGAAAGTTAAAGAAAATTAAAATTCCTGGTTGTGTTCAATTATCAGCATTTTCACTTGAGTCCTGAGGCTATACTTTATTTATTTAGGCCATGTTATGTAACTTGATCAGCTTACAATCAAATGTTGGACAGATTTGTATAAAAAATTCTTGGATATTTCATAAATCTGTTATGCATATGCATCGGTTAAGTTCTCTGTTTAACCCCTTTTGTTCTTTCTTTCTGTTTAAAAAAATTAAAATCATGCATTGAAAAAACTTTAAACTCAGATGGCTTTTCTTGTAAATTACCTTTTGTATTTATCGTTTATTGTTATTCCTGTACATGTGAGTCTTTGTGTTGTTTTCAAAGAATGAGTCCATCGTTCTACTAATTACTCATTTTTCTTCTTCTACTCTTGAAATTGAAAACATCTAAGTTTTATAGAGGGAATGACTTCTTTTTAAATCTACGTTATTATGACAGTCTCTTTATTTCTGTTATCACAAAGCGTGCTGTTGTTTTTAAATTAAATTTCTGTTCAAGTCTAGTAAATGTTTTGAGTGTGTGGTTGTAATTATCAGAGGCCCTATCACTAAGCTATTTTAATTTTCAGGCCCTTTGCAATAACACCCCTCTACTGCTATTTTAAAAAAAATCCAATAAGAATACGGTAGTGTAATTCTAAATACCGTAAGGCAGGGCTGGGCAAACTTTTTGTGGCGAGTGACACGTTGACAAATGTAAAGCTGTTTGGGGGGGGGGGGGGGGGGCCACATGCATATTATGTCCGATTTTTACACGTCGATAAACATTTCTCTATATTGAAATCAGTAAATTCGCATTTTAGCATTACAAGATAAAAGTGAAGGACTTTAAAAAAAAAAAAAGCTAGAAAGAAAATTGATCAAAAATGTTAAAACAATCATAACGGTACGTGAAATTCTGTAAAATTCAACAAAATAACTTAAAAACACCGTAATTGTTTAAAATTTCTAAATGCTTTCTAGGGGCACATAATAACAGCTGCCGGGCCGTAGTTTGCCCACCCCTGCCGTAAGTATGTTTTTACCTGGAACTTGTTCTTAAAAACTGACGTTTACTTGACAGTACAGAAGAACTAACTGATCCATCTGTTTCAGAATATACTTTAATAAAGTAACGAAAAAAAAATATTAAAATCAATGGCACGCCGCGTGAATGTGGCTTGTACGCATGACTCCATGACTTAAGTCATTCGGTATAAGTGATTCGTAAACGATTTATTTCAGTTATATTTCAAATTATTTTTTAAAGTCAGTTATATTTTTAAGTGCGGGAGTTTATAAAATAAGGTCTCTTAAATTTTGAGAACCCTTCAATTATGGAGGCACTAGGATTCAGCCTAATTAGTCTATAAGAAAATCCGCGTCCCTGATAATTATATAAAGATTAAGAATTACATTTAATTTCATATACTGGTGCACGGAAAGCTGTACAGTTAAAATTTTAAAATATAGTCAGTCTAAAAAGGTATTTCCATTTTAATTTTAATCCATCAAAAGTATGTGGACTCGCAATTTAAATATAGTAAAAATAAATGTATTGAAACTTCGATTCAGAAGCAAAAAGGAAATACCATTAGAAATGGGACCTTGTCATCCATACTTTCTATAGTGCACCCCCCCCCCCCCCCCCCTTTTATGAAGACTTTGCGACTTAGTAAAAATAATTCTGCTCTCGATGACATTAGGGTAATAAGGGGGGAGACTGCAATTTAGGTTAGCACAATAGGAAATTAGTAAAACACATTAAGGTTAAACCTGAAAAAAGGAACGCAACAAAACAACGCTTATTTAGATATTAGTTTGTTACGAGGATGTCTTTTGTGACTCAAATAACGTTGCCGGAAAAAAAGTAGGAAGCCGGCATGTACAGGCACGCTGACTGACTGCACCATTGCTAGAAATAATGACCACCTTTTTTCTATTTGTAAAAACATAAAAAATGAAAATACCAATGATAAACCGTTTGACCGACACACAAGCCGTTTCAGACTAGAGTCTCAAGAGAGCAGGCGAATCGCTCACGAGTGACACGGACTAAGATTGCCAAGTGAATTAAGTGGCAGCCATTAGCAGTGCTAAGTCATCATTAAACGAAAACCCGTGACGCAGCAGAAACGCGCGATTTCATCGATAAGGGACAGCACTACGGATGAATGCACTCTTTCAAATTTAACATTTTGTCCCCTTATTACTACCGCCTACACAACATGAAATCGAGTTAAGTTTGAGCCAGTTACCGTTAATGGAACTGAAATACTTATTTTAAACATAATAGGAAAAAAGACAAAGTCTTTGAATAATTTAGAAAGGTTTATTCTGTTATTTTTACAATGATACGAAACATAAAAAATTGAGGCATCATCCAGATCAATGATCCCTTTAAGCTGCACGGCTGCGCGGCCGCGCAGCTACCTCACAGATGCCGCGCAGCAGTTTTAAGCATCCGCGCAGCACATTTTTATAAAAATACATTCGAACAGATACGGTGCACTCTGCAAAGTAAAACTTTGCACACAACTTTATAATTTTGCACACGAACCAGCAAACCTTAGAGGGAACATTGATCCAGATGCAATGTTCGCTGTACTTTATTTTCAGCACCTTACATGTTTTATTTAAAAAATATATTCGATCCTTCTGCATTGGATTAACTCTGTTAAGGGGACCTCAAAATATGACGTACGCACATGACCGTATTAGGTTTTGTAGATTTTAAAAGATTTTTGCACATGGAACAATAAAGTGTGTGTTTGGGGGGAGGGGGGCGTCCCGGCTGAATTTATAAGCGTATCTAACTTAAATTTATGCTCTAATTTTGCGATAATTATCCTGAAATTCTGACTGTCCATAAAAAGTCTATTTATATCTCTATGTTTAATAAAGCCACCTATAAGAATGGTGATTTCTTTTCTAATTATTTTCAAATGGTTTTTTAAAAAAAATATATCACCGCAATTTATTGTAATCGTTCAACTAACTTAAGCCGTTGCTTTGTGTGCTCACAATAAAAAATACTCTAAATATCGCAACAGTAATGTTTGGCAAAGAGACCATTTGGTCCACCGTATGGTTCCGGCGTATGACATTAGTTGTGTTATAATTATTTTCCATTGAAGAAACCAAGCACTTTTCACTACATCTGTTAGCTCTCTTCACTATATCTGTTAGCTCTCTTCACTGTATCTGTATAGCTCTCTTCACTATATCTGTTAGCTCTCTTCAGTGTATCTGTTAGCTCTCTTCAGTGTATCTGTTAGCTCTCTTCAGTGTATCTGTTAGCTCTCTTCAGTGTATCTGTTAGCTCTATTCGGTGTATCTGTTAGCTCTCTTCACTGTATCTGTTAGCTCTCTTTAGTGTATCTGTTAGCTCTCTTCACTATATCTGTTAGCTCTCTTCAGTGTATCTGTTAGCTCTCTTCAGTGTATCTGTTAGCTCTCTTCACTGTATCTGTTAGCTCTCTTCACTACATCTGTTAGCTCTCTTCAGTGTATCTGTTAGCTCTCTTCCGTGTATCTGTTAGCTCTTTTCACTGTTTTTGTTAGCTCTCTTCAGTGTATCTGTTAGCTCTCTTGAGTGTATCTGTTAGCTCTCTTCACTGTTTCTGTTAGCTCTCTTCAGTGTATCTGTTAGCTCTCTTCACTATATCTGTTAGCTCTCTTCAGTGTATCTGTTAGCTCTCTTCACTATATCTGTTAGCTCTCTTCACTAAATCTGTTAGCTCTCTTCACTTTATCTGTTAGCTCTCTTCACTATATCTGTTAGCTCTCTTCAGTGTATCTGTTAGCTCTCTTCACTGTATCTGTTAGCTCTCTTCACTGTATCTGTTAGCTCTCTTCAGTGTATCTGTTAGCTCTCTTCAGTGTATCTGTTAGCTAGCTCTCTTCAGTGTATCTGTTAGCTCTCTTCACTATATCTGTTAGCTCTCTTCAGTGTATCTGTTAGCACTCTTCACTATATCTGTTAGCTCTCTTCACTAAATCTGTTAGCTCTCTTCACTTTATCTGTTAGCTCTCTTCACTATATCTGTTAGCTCTCTTCACTATATATGTTAGCTCTCTTCAGTGTATCTGTTAGCTCTCTTCACTATATCTGTTAGCTCTCTTCACTGTATCTGTTAGCTCTCTTCAATGTATATGTTAGCTCTCTTCACTGTATCTGTTAGCTCTCTTCACTGTATCTGTTAGCTCTCTTCACTATATTTGTTAGCTCTCCTCAGTGTATCTGTTAGCTCTCTTCACTATATCTGTTAGCTCTCTTCACTATATCTGTTAGCTCTCTTCACTGTATTTGTTAGCTTCATTCCTAGCATATAAAGATAAAACATTGCTTAAAGCTTGCTTTTTAGAAAAATGGTAAAAAAATATTATACATAAAATTTAGACCTTCAGCCCTTAAGTTAGATTTAAATGTCACCTAGAAGTAAAATTAAATAGTAATAGCAGGCCTAATTGATGAAGTCATTACAAGAAGTAAAACGAGGCTTCTATACCTTCCTCTCTTTGTTTTAAAGACAGAAACAGAAAAGGCCATTTAGTAAGATTCCATTTAACTTTCAGGGTATTATTATATTTTGAGTCGATTTCAAAAAATTGCATTAATCACTGTCTAAGAATGGAAACAAAGGTCAGGGGTTGATGGGTAAAATTTAGTAAAAAAATTGCATTTTTAAGCTTTATTCCCAGTCCTTAGAGACCTTAAAAAATTGCGTCTCCAACAGAACGAAAAACAAAAATCCGATCTCCCCCAGGAAGACATTACACCCCCGGAAATCAACGTCATGTTATCAACTAGCAGGCGGGAAGCCGCGGGACCGTTTCAGTGACTGATCACGTGGAACGATTTAACAATATTTAAACACACCTCTCTCAGGCCCGGTGTTAACATTTTATTGCGCGTGTCGTGGAAATGCTGCGACGTGGCGGGTAGAAGATGTGGGCACCATGCTGCTGACGTAGTTATTTTGTTGGACCTCCATGGCGACATGGATTGGGCCATTAAAAGACACAAAAATTCGTGCAGTTTTTAAAAACAAAATCCCCTCCGACATTTTCCCTTTTGTTGACTTTTGATTGGGTACTCCTCCAATCTGATAAAGTCTGGATTCAATCCATACAGTTGGATTTGATAATACATATGATCACATATGATTGGTAGAGATATGCGTGCAACAAAGAGTATTTTATATAGCCACAGAAGTATTTGATTATGTCTTCCTTTTTATGAAATAAAGTTCAAATCATTTGGAATATACATGTATAGATCATTTAACTCACAGCCAGTATTGCCTAGCTGTGGATGCACCCCACTGTATATAAATTGAGAGTTCTGAAAAAAAAAAACTTTAAAAATGAAAAGTAAAAAAAAACCAAACTGTTTTCATAAAATCACCTCCCCATAAATTATGAATCACTCCTAACAAAGGAAAACGTTTATGCATCAATCACCAGCCCTCCCTCTCACTATCTGGGGAGTACTCCTAGATCCCTTCAAAAACTGGGCCGTGCGGAGGAAAAGCTGCACCCGTTGCAAAGCCTGAAAATGGCGCCCCCACCCCATTTCATCAATAATTTATATTTGATATCGGTGTATGCCCGAGGTGGTAGCAATCACTTTGCACGGCCCTGGTCGGAGCAGCCAAAGGCATGGCCCTTAGATTCGGATTAGTATAATATTAAGAATAGTAGGCATACATAAACGGAGATTACCGCAGCAGGTGACATCAAGTATGGCGCATTACTGGTTCTTGAACTGATGATATCAAACATGCATGTCGAGACACAGTCTACGGCTGTAGACGTTGACATTAATCAAACATGGCGTGACGCAGTCTACGGCTGTAGACGGTGACATTAATCAAACATGGCGTGACGCAGTGTACGGCTGTAGACGGTGACATTAATAAAACATGCATAGCGAGACGCAGTCTACGGCTGTAGACGGGGACATTAATCAAACATGGCGAGAAGCAAATTATTTAAAGCGCTGGCTCTAATCACCTGTTTAGTTCAACTTTGATCACACTCGGCTCATACAACAGCGCCTAGAGCCATGTAAGCGCCATAATCTTTGGGAAAATAAACTTAGCAGCAATTCGTTAAATTTATTTTTAAATGCTAAGTAAAAGTATCGACATGTGACAAAATGAGATTAAATGTGACAAAATGAAATTAAATGTGACAAAATGAGATGTTTATTGAATAGTTAATACCGTTACAATGTCATAAGTTCATTTATAAAAAAGATGTTTGAAAATATATTTTTTTTTACAGTTTAGATGCTTCACGACAAGGTATCTCATTCCGTTGTTTATTTCATTTTCCCCACCTCAGTCAGTTGTTTATTTCATTTCCCATCTTAATCAGTTGTTGGCGCATTGACAATATGAAATATATAAACGGCTGTTGAAAGCTAATTTTTCAAATCCCAACTTGTAAAAAAAGGTTTATCAAAGATGTAATAATAATATGTTTTTTTTTATACTGCGACTTCATGCGTAAGATTTAAAAAGACTTTGGTGCGTGATATATCTGTATATTCTTTGCACTTTACAAAAACAACAAAAATTGTAAGGAAAGATGTGTCAACATAATTTAGACACTACATTTGTTTTTGGTAAAAGTAGATGTCCATGATGCCCCCCCCCCCCCAAACCATAGTCACGCACACGATGATTTAAAAATGTGGACATAAATAGACACACATTTTACAGTGTTAATGTCCGTCATTGGATATCACGGGGGCAAGTACCTAAGTTGCTAATGATTGCATCTGAATACTTAACGAAAACGTTACAATGGCCTAATTATCATATCAAGGTGGCAACATCTGAAGGGCCCATTTCTAAAATGGTCAATTTCTTGATGACATCTTCAACATATTCCTTTGAGGACCTTGGTACTTTCGAAATAAAAGCTGTAATTCGACCAAGCTAAGGGAAAATAAAAATTGTTCCTAATTGAATAATTTAAATTCATCTAATTGCGTTTGATTTTTAAAAAACGTGATTCACTTGACCTTGACACATGGGATATCGGAGGTAATTTATTCTCAGATGTAATTGCGCGGTCATTAGACGGCGACAGCAAAACTATTTTGGTATCAGACAACGAGCGTGACGACATGGTCAACTTAACTACCGCACGCGAAGTTTTCTGGATTTAAAGTCACGTTAACTTTTCTTGACTGGCTAACACTGGCTAACACCGTGATATAATTTCCGCAAAAGGTTATCTCTGGGCAGTGGTGTCACTAGAGTTAGTGCCACTCGGAGCAGGCTAATAGTTTTTCCGCCCCCTTCCACGAAAATAAGTCCGAAAAAGCCCCACCTCCATATATGAAAAAGTGCAGCCCGGAGTCTTGATTCAATCCATACAGTTGCATTTGATAATACTCTTAACTCTATAGTTATTATATTAAGGTATTAAAGATAGCTTTGTTTTTTAAATTAATTTCAACGGAGAGTCTGTATTAATATTCATAAGCACTAGACCAGGGTGAAGATTTTCCCTAATTTCTGTTTACGCTCAGGACTTCAATGATCCTCGAAACAAACTGGCAAATGTTCATGGTCTCTGAAGGCGGCCATTTTACTTATTTTTTTTCTTTTGGAAAGATAAACTGGTCCTACATATAATATATATATATATATAATATATATCGAGAAAAAAAACTCGTTCCATGCCGAAATTTAATATAGTGAAGTATCTCTCACTACTCTATATTTATTATTGTTTTTTTTACAGAAGTTGGTCAAATGTTAGATTCAAACAGCATAGTGTAACTTTCATCGAATAAAACAAAAATTGGAACAAGATATGTTTAGGCTTGAAAAACAAGACCGAGCAATTAAAAGGGCGTTTCGGTCAAATGCTTTCTTCAGCAGACAATACAAAAAAAAAAATATATTTAAAATTGAACACTTAAGTGTTCTCATATCACTATGAAACTCTCTCAGATCACTATGAAACTCTCTCAGATCACCATGAAACTCTCTCAGATCACATTATAGATCTCTTAGATCACAATTTAGCTCTCTCAGATCACAATGTAGTTTTCTCAGATCACAATGAGAGAGCTACAGTGTGATGTGATAGAGCTTTATGTTCCACTCAGTTTTGGATGGCCAATGATCAGGGTTATTCGATTCGAACAAAATTTTTAATGTTTTATGGATTAAAATTATTAAGAAAAAACAACAACAATAAATTTTATTTTAAACGATCACAAAGATTGAAATCATTAGCTTGCCTGAATGAGGCTATGAAGCCCAAATCTAAACTTTGAGACCCTGAACGTTCTGCAAAGACGTATCCTCATCAACACAAAATAAAATTAAGTTACAGCTCATGAGAGTTCAATGTTTCAAAAGAAAAAAAAAACAAGGTTTAAAGTTCAAATAGGACGACATTATTTGTTAACACACTTCTTTGTTAACACACTTCTTTGTTAACACACTTCTTTGTCAACGCACGTTTGACCCGAGAACGAACCCAATGTCATTTTTTACAGTGACGTCATCTGATACGGCAGTAGTTGGCTAACCTTTTTAAAATTCAAAATGCAAATATTTTCCCATCCAGACTGTTCAACAATACATAGCGAGCTTTTGGGCCAGCCTTTTCCATGTGAAGGCCTTTAAACGGAAATGCTTCTCAGACTATTGATTGGGACGCACATGAAGTAATTTTAACTAATTATGCATGGCACTGCGCCCATTTAAACATAAATAATTGTTTAAAATTATCTATAACAGGTTGGTGAATGAAGGCCTGCAGTCCACCACACTGAGAAACACTGATCTAGATTGATGACATTCTCGAAACGTCCAACAATATTAAAATAAATCTCGTTACTCTGAATTACGCTGAATACAGTGGGGTTTTTTTTGGTAAGAAAACAATTGCCGGAACTATAAAGAGTAATAATTTGTCAAAATACATTTATAAATGTCAATAAAATCAATCGAAGCAACGAAATAAATTCCGATGAACAAAAATATTTTGTGATCATTCAACCCCATCTATTTTGCCGTGAATGTTTCAATTTGTTAAAAACATTGACTTTTTTTGGCTCACTCAAAACAGATTGATGTCCTCCATCTTCTAAGCCAGTGTCACGTGACCACGGTCGAGCGATTTTAAATTGTGGGTTTCTAAATGTTTTTCATCGTTCAACATTTTTTTTTCCGTTTAGAGCTCCTTGTGGCTTTTATTTACATGTTAAATATATATTGCTATCCCATTTCCATTAAAAGATAAAAAATAGTATTATTATTTTGAATCCCACGCATACAATCAGGTCTACAGTAATCCTTGAATCTAGCTAGTTCGTAACATCGCCATCTCTAGATTGGTCAAATGGAAAAGACGAAAAACAAAACAAACTTAAAGCGAACCACATCGACATACACCAATAATTAACGCCCCCCCCCCCCCCCCCCCAGAAAACACCACCTGAATCAGTCTGAAACAAGCTCTGTGTTGTTTCAGGTAGGTCTCTCATTTTAAAAAAAATTGTATATACCTTTGCGCGCGCGCATACACACACAGACATACACAGTCCCAGACAGACAAACACACATTTATCATCACAAAACGAACAGTTTGAGAGGCAGTTTTTTTTCATTTTTATTTTTAAAAGGAAAACCACAACATTGCCAACATCGTGGAATAACTTGGGCAAGATCGATTGGTCATCAAATGTCGATTTACGCGATAACTAGGAAAGATATCCATGGTGATTGGCAAGGGGGGGGGGGCTGGGCGCACACGAAGAATTTCAAATGCAGTTTCTAGATGGTGTTTAAATATGAAACCTGGAATTAGAGATTTCAAAACATGTTTACAACAGCCAACTGATGTGCTCACTAAACTTATAGATGGATTTGTGCATACGTTTGTGTGGATCAGCTAGTTGTTGTATTGGATGCAGGGCCGGCCTTAGGCCACTGCAACCTATGCGGCCACAGTGGGCCCTACACTTTAATATGCCCCGCCCCGAGTTTATTTTCTAATACAAAATCTTAATTTTCACTTTCTATCCTTATCCTCTACCCATAATGGGCCCCGCGCAATCCGTTTCGCATAGGGCCCCGCAATTGTTAGGGTCGGTCCTGATTGGATGGATTTATCAACAACGCTGATGAAAGTGTTGTTGAATTTATCCGCATATAAATAAGTGTGTTGGTATTTGGATACATTGATTGGGCTGATGGTTACGTTTGCTAGGTATATGGATACGTTTGATGGGATTATGGAGAGGTTTGCTAGGTATATGGATAAGTTTGATGGGATTATGGAGAGGTTTGCTAGGTATATGGATACGTTTGATGGGATTATGGAGAGGTTTGCTAGGTATATGGATAAGTGATGGGATTATGGAGAGGTTTGCTAGGTATATGGATAAGTTTGATGGGATTATGGAGAGGTTTGCTAGGTATATGGATACGTTTGATGGGATTATGGAGAGGTTTGTTGGGTATATGGATACGTTTTCAGGCTGATGGATACGTTTCTTGAACACAAGGATACGTTTGTTGGGCTCTGGATATGTTTATTGCCTGATGGATAAGTTTATGGGTGACTGATGTATTTTGGAGTATATGGATAAGTTGACTGAGCGATGGATAATTCGGTTCGAGGGCTCAGACGCTTTTGAGGTTCAATGGATACATGTGGCGCTATTTGGACACAATGATAGATAACTATTTCGGTGTTGACATTATTTTGTGGTTCAATGATAAGATGATAGGTAGATAGTTATGGTGTTGTCTTGCCAATGGATAGCAGACGCCATTTTTGTTGTTGACTCAGAGCAAGCAGAAAAGAACGACGAAGTCATGTAAACCACTTTGTTTTGTTAATGTTAACAATACATCACGATTCACTCAAAACTAATTGAACTTGATCGGAAATTATTGTCCTTTAGATTTTATTGATATTTTATCTTCAGATGTGACTGATAATCTCACTGATGGATCCACAGTTCAAACGTCATGCAGAATCGGCGGTGCATGTGACCAGAATTTAGGACAGGCAAATATATTTATTAAAATTTAATGAAACTAACTGGAAACTAACTTCCCCTTTGAACGAAAAGTATTCTTGAACGACATGTATTCTTGAACGATATGTATTCTTGAACGACATGTATTCTTGAACGACATGTATTTTTGAACGACATATATTCTTGAACGACATGTATTCTTGAACCGCTTTAACCAAGTTTGTACGCGTCTGTTAAAAGAATATTGGTATAATTAAGGTAATGCTTTATGTATAAAAACCAAACATTTGTCAGACCATGATTATGTAATCATCTGGAACGTTAAGGTCTATTTTTAGATTTGAACAAAATTGTTTTGCAATGTTGTGGAATGCGCTATTTTCACCACAAAATTGTTTAAAAAAAAATCCTAGGTCTACTTCTGTTTCTGGGTTTACTCGATCGCATGATATTATTTTATTTAACCAGAAACGTCACGTGGGGACTGCAACCCATTAGGGCCTCAAATGTGAACGTATGATGTGGAAACAATTTAATAGAGATTATTTCAAATTGCTTTGAAGTGGCAGTGGGTCTCATTCAGTCATGCGACGTCGCTGACTTAAAACATACTTAATTTGTCCTTGTCTTTTTTTACATTTATAAGCTTCATTCAAATACTTGACCTTAATGAAAGGTGTCCCTTAATAAAATTGGGACACAGCAAATGCTAAAACGGGGTTTATAATCTGATATACACATTTGGTGGATTTTCGTGAATACAGTGAACGTGTAATCATGTGCATTGAATACAGTGAATGTATAATCACGTGCATTGAATACAGTGAATGTGTAATTATGTGCATTGAAATTTCGAATCGGAAGGATAAGATGATGGTGACTGAACTTTTGTTTTGTTTTCTTGTTACAAGATTTGATTTTAATTCATTCGGAGATCACTTGATTTTATTATTTCGTTTCTTTGGGTAATTTCATTAAATCGCTGATATTATTGTCTGATTGACGTAATGCTGAATACATGAGCATAGTGCTCTAAACATCATAGTCTCATGTCTCAAGGCTTAAGTCTCAAGTCTCATGTCTCAAGTTTCATGTCTCAAGTATCAAGTCTTTTGTCTCATGTCTCATACCTCAAGTCTTATGTCTCAAGTCTCATGTCTCAAGTGTCAAGTCTCATGTCTCAAGTCTCAAGTGAGACTTTCGTGCTCTATTAAAACTAACTGTCCTTGATTTTTACTTGTTATGTAAATAAATTTATGTATCGGAATCTAAAATGTACCAAGGATGATTCCGTTCAACAAAGAAACATTTAACAACAATTGAGCATGGTAGCAAAATAAAGTCCAACCTAAGTGACCCCAATAAAATGACGTCAACTCATTTATCAGCCTGTCCCATGACATCAACGACCTTCGATTTTTTTTACACTGACTCGTACCTGCCAACGTTTTGTCTCACAGATTACGCAAGTAACACAGACTGCTAAAATGCAGATTCTCCATTTGTGATCGGTCAAGCGAAGTAACCACGCCGTAATCAAGATGATAAATTATTCTCACCAGTTAAGACGATAAGAGAATAATGACATGCTTTTAATTTGACACGGTGGTCGAAATAAAAAAAAAACAACCAGTGAAAGTTTTTGATTGGTCAACGCTAACAAGTCCACTAACACGCGTGAACGGTTGATTGGCGATCAGGGAATTCACGACTCTAGTTTTAGTTGAGAAAAATACGTTTTAATTTCAGCTTCCACCTTTTTTTAAAAATGGTAACAGTTTGTTTCACAGTTGACGTAGTTTTCATTCCCCTTCAAGCTCACGTGGTTATCATAATTACAGTCTAAACTGTTGGCAAGCAAAACACAAATCCAGTTCCCCCCCCACTCGTTAAAGTCGCCCGATGGATGGATTTACATTAGCGAGTTGCAGATGGACGTTTTTAGTGCTGGACAAATCCGTTTGTCCCGCGCGTGGAAAAGTGCGAGGTCTTTGAAGTGTGAACGCTTTCAGAAGGTTCGGTGGAGTCGTCCACATTCTAACTGGATATTCAATGGCGGGAAAAAAATTATAATCAAGTTTTTTTTTATAGTTGGCATGTACATAGTGTGAAAAGTAAAACATTTATTAATTCAATATTTGGATTACAGAATTTAAAATTCAATAACTGTAACAACTGCCACATGAAGAAACAATTAGCACAGATAAGCGGCCCAAAGCGGCCCAAAGCCAAATATAATCACCCAGCTTGAAAATTGCTGTAGCGGAAAACTTGTTTGTGTTCGTTAACCAATGAATGCCATGCACGGTCCGAGGATTAATTATTGGATTGAAATACAATTTTTGTCGGTGAAAGAAAACCCAACTACGACGAACGTTTGTTAAACGGTACATTTTGTTGGTGTTGACCAGTGATTATGAAGACTTGTTGAAGGAATGCAATTTAACGTGGGCGTGATTTTTAGTAAACATCAATGTTCTAACAGATTCGACAGGCAAAGTGCATTTTGTCACCGTTACAAACCGCAGCTAAATGATTCGTTGATAGCAATTTTACATTCATTGGGAGATCAATGCTTTTTGTCATGATCGGAAAATTTTGCTTGATCTGTTGGTGTCTGATGAGTTTACATCAGACACGGCCAATATCTGCCGATGAGATTGTTTCAGAAAGTAGCGTTCAGTCCTTTCCGGTGGAATATGACGATGACGTGATTACTCCCGCTAACGAGTCAACGGAGCTGACATCACCACCCGATTTGCCTATTTTCGATGTTACTGAAACAATTTTCTGTCCAAATACCACAAATCTCGACAACTGTAACAATGCAACATACATCTTTGTTATTACAACCAACTCCCCGACGACGACAACAACAGTTTCCACAACCACGACAACCTCAACACCCCTTCCTACAACCCCAGCCAATAACCCTCAGAAATTTTTTCTGTGGAACAAAGAGACGACGTCGCTTTTGGAATACCAGAACAGCTTCTGTTCCTCGCGATGCGCTGGTCTTGTTAAAGACCCTAACGCAAAGACCAGATGTTCGGACATTCTGTGTTTTCCTTGTATCTGTGACGAGCCCGCGTGTCGAATCTATGGGATCTGCTGCCCGGATGCCCTCAATTCTGACCTGCCCGTACTGACATCAACTCCAAGCCCCGACAGCACCACAAGCACTCCCACGGTTACTTTAGACAACAGTACATCTTACGAAAATGCGACGAATTCAGGGGCAGCTACTGTTAACGAAGCATCACATGCAACAACAATGGCGGCAAACATTTTCGACTACAGCGCCACCACGCAGGATGATTTCTCTCCAGAACGGCACGGAGAAGTCCTTCCGGTGAACAATGTCGTCTGCGATTCTGACATAATTGGCTCAAATGGATACCTATATATCAGATCATGCCCAGATACGTACACAGATAAGACGGTTAAAAACCGCTGTGAGAAAGACACAATTCAAAGCAAATTTACGTTGCAGACCTTGGCCAGAGTCACAGATATAGTTTCCCGTCTCACGTATTTCAATTACTACTGTGCAGTGTGCAACAATGTCACAAATGTAAGTGTCCAATGAAACATGTAAATATGTCACAGTCACAACAAGCATGAAGCTGTTGATATAACACGCAAACTAGGCTGTTGCTACACCACTCACATAAATCTTTCTCTATACAAATAAGGTATAGTGTAAAATATCATTTTAGTAAATACACCAATCTCTTAGAATACAATGCATTATACTCAGCCGTTACTACAGCCAGCACACATAGTTGTCACTTAACCATGCACACTAAGATGTAACTATACCATTCAAAATAATCTGTTACTTTAACATTTATATTTAACTGTTACTTTGCCATTCAACACAAACCATTACTACATGGCACCATGCACCCTAAGGGTATGTTCGCACTGCGGACTTGTTGAAGCCACACATCTCAGTGGTGACTTAAAGGTGAGAATCCACAGGTATCTCAGCTAGGTGTTTACACTGAGCAGGCACAACCATGGCTTCTAATGCACAGCTCTTGTTTATATTTATCAATTTAAAATTTAATTGGTAACAAATTTGACTTTAAAAAAGTATGCTTTTACCTGTAAGCAATCATGCAAGGAGAACCTAATCCTTCCCCGTTGGTGCTACCGCCCAAGTAAGACTTTGGCCTGTCTCACCACATCCTTCTACTCAGAACTAACTGATATTTTTCTTTTTCATGCTTGTATTCCCAGTTGCTGTAGATCCCTCTCCACATCATCCATCCATAAACGTAAAATAAAAAAAAACAATATTTAATTAATCAGACATTGTTCCTGTAAAATCTTATTTGGTAATTCTCAACTTACCAGTGAAAATGAAACTAGTTGGCCCCGTTCTTTGTTGCAGGGAATAGCACGTGGTCACAGAAAATTGATAATCCAAGTAAGGTATCTGCAGCGTGAGAGTACCTTAAGCTGTTACTATAAAATTACATACAGTCATATAGTATCAACCTACAGACAACCTTTGTGTCTGTCCAAAAATGTCAACCTTTAAACCTTTCCACCCCTCCACCATATTTATTTCAGTTGATATACTGGGGCGTGTCTGTGTTCTTCGGAAACTCCATTGAGATGTACCAGGCCAACAGCATGGAAGATATCATCATGCTCAGCCTCAGGCCCGGTTCATCGTCCAAGATCATTCACGTGCCCCCCGAAGGTGTGACATATTACCCATGTCAAAAGAACTGGTTTGGTGAGGTCGTCATAAGCAAGTGCAACGTCACCGGAAGCTGGTTGACGTACGACGGAGACATCGAGGCGGCGTGCGATCAGTTGACGACAACCACGAACCGGGTGTTCAACACAAGGCAAGGAGGCGGAATGTTCTACAAAAATATTTTTTGCGCCATCTGCAACATGGAGACCTTTCCCGAGTATAGCGAATCTTGCAACTCGGATCCTGGAAATGAGGTCACGGACAAGCCAGAAGTTTTGCCATTCTCGCTTCTGCTAAATTTTCAAAGAGGATCCGAAGGCCAGCCGCCGAGTTCTCAGTTTAAATACAGCAACTGCTCGAGTTTACAATGGGCGAGTCCAGATGGTCGCTGCTTGAGCATGAATTGCTCTCTTGGAAAACTGTATACTGGGGGAAACTGCACCACCATCTTTCCCGAAATCAAAGGCCTGGGGTACACGATCACTCTTTTTTATGTCCTCGCTGACGCGAGTTCAATTCCCGGAAACGGAAGTGACCTCAACGACTTTGCCATGTTGCTTTTTAACAAATTTAAAGATATACTCGAAAGTCTAGTCAGATCGTTTGCGTATGAATATCGTCTGACTTTGGCCGTAGTAATGAGAGATCCACTGAATCCTACAAATATTTCCTCACAAAAGCAATCCGGGAAGAATATCACATCAGATCGTATTTTTATGGCAGAGCCCTTCGTCTTCTGGGCTCAGGTGTACCTGACAGGTAACAGAAACATCACGCGAGATATGCTCGAGAACGAGCTCATCAGAGAGTTTTTCAAAAAACGTCCCATCTACGTCACGGACAACTTTTCGCTGACCCTGAGTCCAATCTCAGTCCTCGAGAATTACGACCCGTCAGTCGACATCGCGGCAACGACCTGGAAAGACTGTGGGCTTAAATTTCAGCAGCTGTCTGTGCAAAGTTTCAACGATTCCAGGTCGGAACCGATCTGGAGCGACACACACAGTTTTCTGCAAGTGGTACAGACCCTTAACTGTTTCTACGTATCGTTTAACGTTAGTGAGTACACGCTGTTCACCAATCGTACGGTGCTGCCACCTACCACGAACCTGACCATCAACCTGAACGTCACCACTTTCAATTTCAATACCCCGGGCGATATCAGAATGTTAACGATAGATTCCAATGGCACTTTAAAAGTCTGTCTTGACATTCTTAATCTGAAACTAAAAGAACGTGAGAAAACATCACGGATTGTGAGCAACGTTAACAAGGACTTCGTCAAAGGTCTCTACATTTTGACCCACGTTTGTCTTGCCGTCTCCATGCTGTGCCTCTTGTTCACTCTGATGACCTACTTTTCGTTTCCCGTCCTCCGCAGCGTTGCTGGCATAAACAATATATTCTTGTGCACGAGCCTGTTGTTTGCACAGGGGTCCCTGATCGCCAGCTCCCACGTGACCAGCCCCAGCAGATTTTGTACGGCGCTGGGGATGTGCACCCACTTCCTGTGGCTGTGTATGTTTGCCTGGAGCTTCACGTGCTGCTATCACATGTTTCGGATATTCACCGCGAAAACCCGGAACGTGCTCAACACGTCCCGATCTGGCCGACTTCACATGATCTTGAAAATCACGCTTTGCTCACTGACCCCTGCCCTGCTTATCGCCGTCGTCATAGCAACCGTTTACTTCACTTCCGGTGGGGAGAGAATCGGCTACGGCCTGCAGAGCTGCTACTTAGATTCCGGACTCCTCGTCGCCGTGACGGTGGTGCTTCCCATAGGCCTCGTTCTGGTGTGCAACGGGTCGTTTTTCTTCGTCACCATCTTTCAGATAAGCAGCGTGCGGAAGATACAGAAACACAGCAGTTTTAAGAAAAATGACCGTAAGAACATGTTTATTTACATCAAACTGTCCACGATGACCTGTACTTTTTGGACTTTAGGCATCGTTGCTGAAGCGATTAACAATGACCCGTTGAGGGTCATCTACATAGTGCTGAATGGTCTCCAGGGAGTGTTTATCTTCATGTCATACGTCTGTAACAAGCGCGTGCTGCATCTTTACCTGCGCGCGATCAGTCTGGACGACACGTCGTCGACTTCTTTGCCCGCAGATCAGAAGGTACCCTACTCAACAACGCAGCGATACTGAGGGCATCCGACCACCTTATGTAGAGGAAAACGTTACAAAGCAAACATATCGGATGCAGATTAATGAGAAAAACATTTTGTGTACATAAAACAACATAGTTTTAAGCTTTAATTCTGTTTACACATTGCAGTATACAAATTCTGACGTTTCGGGAAATGCTTTCATAATTACAACAACAAATTTCATAGAAGTATAAATTACATTTACATATATAATATATATATATATATATAGAGAGTGAGTGAGTGAGAGAGAGAGAGAGAGAGAGAAAGTTAGAGAGAGAGAGATTTTTTACCTAAAAACTAAAAATGTGAGAATAATTAAAGCTTAAACTACAAAGTTTTATTTACACATATTGTTTGTTTCTCATTAATCTACTTGAAAGCTTTATGGCAGTAAAACACTCCTATATCGGACACAGCCATATTTGCGACGGACATCACATAAGAGATATTAGTACATAAGTTAAAACTAATCTGTACGCAAGACAGTCTCACCTGTAAGCGAGTCATGCTGAGTGCAGAGTAAACGAAAACTGTCAAAATTTTATAGTTTTATGGAAAACAAATTAGCAGCCGTTGTAAAGGCAGGAAGCCTAATTGCATTTAAGCAAATCCAACAATCTGGTTTATTAAATTTGTTCCAATGTTAGTATATCGTTAGAGAGTCTCAGTTAAGATTTAGGGGCGAATTGTTTTAATTAGTCGAATTTCCTTCAGACTCCCGAAAAGAACATTTCCAATGTTAGAGAGTAATCTTCTTGAAATGATCATCATGATGCTCTCTGCAGTTCAGATTTCATTGGAGATAAAAACAGTATTTTCTTTATATTGTTGGTTTCGCAACGTTAAGACGCCTTATAGGGTTTTTATCTTCTAGCCCAGCTACCTTAAGTGTAGTCTGATCCTACTGCATTGGTTAGACCAGCGGTTCTATGGCTTTTATCTTGTAGCCCAGCCACCTTAAGTGTAGTCTGATCCTACTGCATTGGTCAGACCAGCGGTTCTATGGCTTTTATCTTATAGCCAAGCCAGCTTTAGTCTAGCATGATCCTACTGCATTGGTTAGACCAGCGGTTCTATGGCTTTTATCTTGTAGCCCAGCCACCTTAAGTGTAGTCTGATCCTACTGCATTGGTTAGACCAGCGGTTCTATGGCTTTTATCTTGTAGCCCAGCCACCTTAAGTGTAGTCTGATCCTACTGCATTGGTTAGACCAGTGGTTCTATGGCTTTTATCTTATAGCCCAGCTACCTTAAGTGTAGTCTGATCCTACTGCATTGGTTAGACCAGCGGTTCTATGGCTTTTATCTTCTAGCCCAGCCAGCTTTAGTCTAGCATGATCCTACTGCATTGGTTAGACCAGCGGTTCTATGGTTTTTATCTTCAAGCCCAGCCAGCTTTAGTCTAGCATGATCCTACTGCATTGGTTAGACCAGCGGTTCTATGGCTTTTATCTTCTAGCCCAGCCAGCTTTAGTCTAGCATGATCCTACTGCATTGGTCAGACCAGTGGTTCTATGGCTTTTATCTTGTAGCCCAGCCACCTTAAGTGTAGTCTGATCCTACTGCATTGGTCAGACCAGCGGTTCTATGGCTTTTATCTTATAGCCCAGCTACCTTAAGTGTAGTCTGATCCTACTGCATTGGTCAGACCAGCGGTTCTATGGCTTTTATCTTATAGCCCAGCCAGCTTTAGTCTAGCATGATCCTACTGCATTGGTTAGACCAGCGGTTCTATGGCTTTTATCTTCTAGCCCAGCCAGCTTTAGTCTAGCATGATCCTACTGCATTGGTTAGACCAGCGGTTCTATGGCTTTTATCTTCTAGCCCAGCCAGCTTTAGTCTAGCATGATCCTACTGCATTGATTAGACCAGCGGTTCTATGGCTTTTATCTTATAGCCCAGCCAGCTTTAGTCTAGCATGATCCTACTGCATTGGTTAGACCAGCGGTTCTATGGCTTTTATCTTATAGCCCAGCCAGCTTTAGTCTAGCATGATCCTACTGCATTGGTTAGACCAGCGGTTCTATGGCTTTTATCTTTTAGCCCAGCCAGCTTTAGTCTAGCATGATCCTACTGCATTGGTTAGACCAGCGGTTCTATGGCTTTTATCTTGTAGCCCAGCCACCTTAAGTGTAGTCTGATCCTACTGCATTGGTCAGACCAGCGGTTCTATGGCTTTTATCTTATAGCCCAGCCACCTAAAGTGTAGTCTGATCCTACTGCATTGGTCAGACCAGCGGTTCTATGGCTTTTATCTTGTAGCCCAGCCACCTTAAGTGTAGTCTGATCCTACTGCATTGGTCAGACCAGCGGTTCTATGGCTTTTATCTTCTAGCCCAACCAGCTTTAGTCTAGCATGATCCTACTGCATTGGTTAGTCCAGCGGTTCTATGGCTTTTATCTTGTAGCCCAGCCACCTTAAGTGTAGTCTGATCCCACTGCATTGGTTAGACCAGCGGTTCTATGGCTTTTATCTTCTAGCCCAGCCACCTTAAGTGTAGTCTGATCCTACTGCATTGGCTAGACCAGCGGTTCTTAAACGTCACTGTTGAGATCAACCTCCTCTGGGTTTCAAACACATTTTTAGAAATAATAATTAATCTTCTATAGGATCTGCACTTAATTGTTTACAATATTTAATTGATATGATCAAACATTGATGTTAGTGTAAACATTAATCTAAATAAATATAACAAAGAGAGCAAAGTGTAAAATAGATTTACAAAAATAATAATTTTTTAGTGTATTCTAAAACGTTTTTTTTAAATGTCAATTTTAATGTATGCTTTTAAAAAAAAGGTTCCATTATATTTTGGACGACCTTTTTTTTTATTTGGTTTTGGTGTCCCATTGAATTTATGAAAAAATTTACTTTGCCAGCAGGTAGAATGTTATGATATTGCTCTCCACGTGTTTAAAACAGGTTCGATTAAATGACCAATTAAATTAAATTTGTTTTGTTACTCTCCTAATTTATTTTCTAGTTTCCTGTATTTCTCCAGTTGTAAAAAAGTGATTAGTTAAGTTGAACCTCGAATTAAGTTTTTAAATGTAAATTGGTCTTTAAGTTACTCATGCGTCATTGATCAGACGAAGTAACACGTTACACCACCTTGCTCTTTCCTGAAAACTCCAGGTGAGACATATATTTCTTTCCGACATAGCAGGATTGAATTTGTACCGTTATTGACAAAAGCATAATATATATATATATATATATATCTAAAATAAATTCGTGATGGTGGAGTCATTTTTGAAAAAAATCATTACATTCTAATAAAATCAATTTTCTGATTTCATAATGTCAAAACCCTAATTCTCTGTCATAGTATCACAACCCTAATTCTCTGTCATAGTATCACAACCCTAATTCTCTGTCATAGTATCACAACCATAATTCTCTGTCATTTTATCACAACCCTAATTCTCTGTCATAGTATCAAAACCCTAATTCTCTGTCATAGTATCACAACCCTAATTCTCTGTCAGAGTATCACAACTCTAATTCTCTGTCAATGTATCATAACCCTAATTCTCGGTCAGAGTATCACAGCCATACTTCTCTGTCATATTATCACATCCTAACTCTCTGTCATAGTATTATGTCCATAACTCTTTGTCATTGTAACAACCCTAATTCTCTGTCATAGTAACAACCCTAATTCTCTGTCAATGTATCATAACCCTAATTCTCTGTCAGAGTATCACAGACATACTTCTCTGTCATATTATCACATCCTAACTCTCTGTCATAGTATTATGTCCATAACTCTTTGTCATTGTAACAACCCTAATTCTCTGTCATAGTAACAACCCTAATTCTCTATCATAGTATCACAACCCTATTTCTATGTCATAGTATTACATACCAATGCTCTGTCATAGTATTACAACCCAAATTCTATGTAATAGTATCACATCCTAACTCTCTGTCATAGTATTATGTCCATAACTCTTTGTCATTGTAACAACCCTAATTCTCTGTCATAGTAACAACCCTAATTCTCTGTCAATGTATCATAACCCTAATTCTCTGTCAGAGTATCACAGACATACTTCTCTGTCATATTATCACATCCTAACTCTCTGTCATAGTATTATGTCCATAACTCTTTGTCATTGTAACAACCCTAATTCTCTGTCATAGTAACAACCCTAATTCTCTATCATAGTATCACAACCCTATTTCTATGTCATAGTATTACATACCAATGCTCTGTCATAGTATTACAACCCAAATTCTATGTAATAGTTTCACATCCTAACTCTCTGTCATAGTATTATGTCCATAACTCTTTGTCATTGTAACAACCCTAATTCTCTGTCATAGTAACAACCCTAATTCTCTGTCAATGTATCATAACCCTAATTCTCTGTCAGAGTATCACAGACATACTTCTCTGTCATATTATCACATCCTAACTCTCTGTCATAGTATTATGTCCATAACTCTTTGTCATTGTAACAACCCTAATTCTCTGTCATAGTAACAACCCTAATTCTCTATCATAGTATCACAACCCTATTTCTATGTCATAGTATTACATACCAATGCTCTGTCATAGTATTACAACCCAAATTCTATGTAATAGTATCACATCCTAATTCTCTTTCATAGTAACTTAACCCTAAATCTCTGTCATAATATCGTAACTCTAATTCTCTGTCATAGTATCAAAACCCTCATTCTCGGTCATAGTCTCATATGATAGATTTAGAATCATGATTTCTTTCTTATATTTTGGACTTTTCCCACGAATTTATATGTTTGTCATACCATTTATTTAAATAATTCGTAAAATGACAAATGAAATTTCTTTTAAAAATCTTATAGTGTTTTTTTTCTTATACATATGTTCTTGCTATGACTTGGTTTTGTCTTAAGCTGGGCAAAATGTCATTCGACAAACACTAAAACTAAGATTAATATAATAAAAACATATTCATTTTATAAGTCTTACGTTTGATTTTGTTTTGTATGCACTATTTTTAGAATTGAAATGTAAATGTTTTTGTTTGCATGATTAACTTCCATTTCTTATGTCTCTGAGACGAGCAATGATATAAAGTGCTTCACCAAAGTTGTTTTTATCGTTGCACGGTGATTGTTATACTTCTTGGTAACATTTGTATAACTAATGTTGGCCAATAGGTAAAACAAAACAAATTGAAATATCCATGCGGTTTTTTACATGTTAAAATAACCAACGTTTACTCTTATAAAAATATAAAGAAATAAAACATGAGCTTTGATGACATTGTTGTTAAATAGAAACTTTGTATATTGGACTTGATCGAAGTCAAACTGTGCTCTGTGGAACTAATTCATTGACAGTGAATAGTGTAGGAGTCGGTGGAACTAATTCACTGACAGTGAATAGTGTAGGAGTCGGTGGAACTAATTCACTGACAGTGAATAGTGTAAGAGTCGGTGGAACTAATTCACTGACAGTGAATAGTGTAGGAGTCGGTGGAATTAATTCACTGACAGTGAATAGTGTAGGAGTCGGTGGAACTAATTCACTGACAGTGAATAGTGTAGGAGTCGGTGGAACTAATTCACTGACAGTGAATAGTGTAGGAGTCGTATTAAACTGACAGATGCCAATCATCAGATATAGCGCCACCCAAAGTGTAGGTTGTCACATAGTGTGTGGCAGGTTGTCAAATAGTGTGGGGTAGGTTGTCACATAGTGTGGTGTAACCTGTCAGTTAGTTTGGAGCCGGTTCATATGCTGCCCGCAGCAATTTTAAAGCTAAAGAGCATAGGCATATGTATTTATAGTTGCCTACTTTTTAAATTAGATTTTTTTGCAAACATGAAAAATTGATATTTTTAAAAAAAAATTCTTAACATAAAATAGTAACCTTATAATATAAATTATACAACTAATAGACTCAAACATTTCTTGATATTCTTTAATTCAATCTTTGAAAAAGAATTGAAGTCCGCATTTATGCTTGCCGAATATTTTAATTACTTTCTGCATAAACCCTGCCTTATTTCTATTCACACTTAGACGATGTACACTAAGCTAACATAACCCTGAAAGACATTCGTCAGTGATTGTCGAATAAATGCCAAGTTTTGACTCGTCTGAGGGTAGTAAAGGAACGCTCCGCGCTGCATGTTGTTGTAGGTAAAGTAAGTGAAATAAGAATAGCTTGGCAAATAGTTTGAAATAGATGGGGAAAGGTCTCTGCTTGGCAGCAAGCCAATAAGCTGCAAGCCATTTTTAATATCTTGTGATTGTTGCTGCATGCTCAAAAAATCAAACCAGATCATTGTTTCAAGCTGAGAGTTGTCCATTGAGTACAAACTAGTAATGATATCAGCGATCTTCTTACACGGGAAACCATTAAGACATGTTAGGATAGCAGGCTGAAGCCTGCATAGCTGGAACTGGGGACCGTTGTCTCCAGAGAAACGATTGGTCAGCACTGATACAATAGAATCCAAGTACGGAGCAAATATTGTTGGTCTGAAGAAGTCTTTTCTTGAGTCGGGATCTTCACTCTTGTCATTTGAGTTGGTATGATTGCTGCGATATACTTGTCCTACACATATACGAGGGCTCGTCATCTCAATGTTAACTAAAGCTGCAAGAACCAAGTAAGTCCACAGCTACGAGGGATCTTCATCTCAGTGTTAACTAAAGCTGGTAGACCCAAGAATTTTTCAAAAATATTTTTCTTAAACTGAGTTTCAACATTCTGACGATGTTCACGAAAAATGTCAGTTACTTCACAAATATGTATATGTACACTTAGCAAATCCAGCTGTATGGCTTGTACTGACTGAGTTACTGATACCAGTAACGGATGAGTATCTAAAGATAATCACAAGACATCCGAGAAATGTAGGCGACGAACATGAACACAATAGCCGATGGGCATCTTGTCGCATTTGACTAGCATTATTTGTTGCAAGAGTGTGCAATTGATTGCATATCACCTCCAAATATTCTTACTGAAAATACGAATGCTTTTCATAGAACAATGGAAACTTAGGTATTAACAACCTTCGCTTTATGCTTTCTCTAAAACACATAATGAAAGATTTGATTGCACTGATGGCACTATGCACTTGAACAATTGAAGTCAAATCTTTAACCACCAGATTGAGCCTATACGCAAGAACATGGAGCAAAAGCAGCTCTTGGTAAAATCTTGCGTCTTTTAGTCTGAACACCGTCTTCCTTTCCTACCATTGTGGAACCGCGCAATACTCTTGTATAAGTAATTTTGTTATGTCCAGACAATATTGATTGCAGTGATTGCTGTCATTTGCTTATTCAGTGATTGGAATCCGATAAATTCTTCACAGATTTTAAATGTACTGTCTATGTTGTCTACAAAACGTCTCGCAAAGGCAACTGTTCTGTAACTGATGTATCAGCTGTTTCATCGGTTTATATTGAGAATGCTACAGATGTTTTTACTGATATAAAAATTTGTTTCTTTATTACTTCCTCACATATCTCTATGACGTCATCACACATCTATATCGGTTGATTTTGGATCATGTGAAAAGCAGACAGAGAATTATGAACGGACGTCTGCAAATGTGTGTCCAGGTCTTTGTCGCCTGCCTGCACTCTAGAAAGATCATGAACATTTCTACTCTCCCTATTATTGCCACGAATGGCGATGTCATGTGTTCCGCAGAAAATTATTGTGGATAATATCGGCAAAAGAGTTTTTGATTTTTAAAAATCTTATTAGAAATCGACTAGTCTATCTGACTTAGGATATTTCGGTCTGGACTTGTCTGTCTGACTTAGGACATGCCGGTCTTGATTCCTAATTAGGCTCAAGAATGCTATTGCATCCTGCTGAGCACCTTTGTGCCGCTCACTTTCCACATGATTACGAGCACCTTGAGGAAAGGCGTTGTACTTAGATGATGAAGAAAGATGTTGCTATAAATGCCGCTTGGTGCCCGCGATGAATGGGTTTGCGGGAAAACAATACAAAATATACACATTGAACCTTTAAGATGACTAGAATAGGCAACCCACGGAGAAAACTGATCAAGCCTGGAAAATAAAAAACAACGACTTTTCCACTTCTATTCTCACTATATGTTGGTTGGTACGGGTTTGTAAATAACATATATTTAAAACATCTGATTAAATACCTAAATCAAAATCTTTGATTGCCATATTACAGCCAACATTATTATGTGTTGATATTTCAATGTCAAATTTGAGTGATGCCGATGGTAATGAATCGCAGCTATGAGAACCACTGGCAGCAGCTTCAAACTCCAGCGAGTGTGAAATGGTCAGGTCACTACTTTTAGTTGGTTACCGGAAATTTGATCGAAAGAAAGTTCGTCGACAGAAAATTGATCGACGGAAATTTGGTCGAACGGAAATTTGGTCAAACCTTTTTTTCAGTTCACACGTTATAATTTTCGTCAAATTTCTTTTTGAAAGCACTGTACTATATAGTAAAAGAAAATAATGCGTTCAAAAAGAAATTTGACGCAAAATTTTAACGTTTAAACTAAAAAAAAAGATTCGATCAAATTTCCTTTCGATCAAATTTCCGTCGATCAATTTTCCGTCGACGAAATTTCTTTCGATCAAATTTCCGGATACGCTTTTAGTTTGGTCTCAACTTGTTGGTCCTCTCTTGTCAGTGTCGATGATGTGGACACAGTTGTTAAGTTACAACAAGTCTTACACTCATCATCATCAAATGAATTCGTTTGTCATGTGTGACATCTACAATGAAATACTATTTATTTTTAGATAAACTATTTTACATTTATAGCGACAAAGTGCACCTATTTTTATGTTTTAGTATTAATTTATCGTTTTCCAAGTTGGGTCCATGTGACCCACCTTGAACCATGGGTAGGTTGTCACATAGTGTAGGGTAGGTTGTCACAGTGTGAGGAAAGGTGTCACATAGTGTGGGGGTGGGTTGTGGCACAATGTGTGAATTATAGTCATGGAGGGTGGATGGATTGTCACATAGTGTGGGGGTGGGTTGTCACACAGTGTGGGGGTGGGCTTGGGCACAATGTGGGAATTGTCGTCATGGAGGGTGGGTCGATTGTCACATAGTGTGGGGTGGGTTGTCACATTATGTGGGGGTAGGAGGTTGTCCCACCATGTTTAATTTATTTACTTTCTGTGGTTCTGCCTGTGTACTAAGATTAACTGATGTAGTTCATTGTCAGACACACTTAGTTCGCTTATTGAAACATTGTTGTGCCTTTAGTGTAATCTCTGAATTACACATGGATCGGGATTCCACCGGGATCAGGATCCCATCATCGGAAAACGGGATCCGATTTGGAGGCCAACGGGATCAGGATCCCACGGGGGAACGAACGTTTTACAAACGTTTTTATATATGTCTTTTTATATGAGACAAATTATTTTATATTTTTACCATAGTGGTTTTCTTTTTTCTTGTTTCTTTTCTTACATGGCGCTTAATTTCAATGTTAACTGAACAGCTGTTGGAGTTGTTTTTTCCGATTCCAATCCCGGGAAACGCCGGGTACATTAGCTAGTATATAAATTTACTATACATAATGTGCCTACTGCTTAATTATTATGCGAAACAGTGATACATGAACACTGGGTTATTTCGTCCATGGCAACTCTTATCAGCATGATCATGATGAATTTCAAGAAAGGAATTGATTGAAGAATCCTAAGGTTCCCTGATGTTAACTTTATAAAAATGAAACAAACAATGATAATGGAAAAGTTACCATTCCCTAGGATTTTTTTCCACAATATTATTCACATTTTCCTATGACAACATTAAAATTTATGACCACGATAATGATAAATCAAAATGAATGTCACAACTAAATGAATTGATTAAAGCCAGGGGCTCCAAATATTATTTTTGAAAAAAATTCAAACAAAAATAAAAATGTAATTAACACCATTCCCGTAGATTTTTCCCCACAAAAATATTCACCTATGCCTTAGCGCATAGTTGAAATGTCATTTTTAGAAACATTGGACCAATAATGCAACTGTCAGCAGTTTACTCAGATAATTAGTCATATATTTTACCATCACAACAACAGGGTTTCTTTCAGGTACCTGTGTGGGGGGGGGGGGGGGGGGAGGTACCGGGCAGTCAAGTGCCACTGGAGCAAAATGTGTGCAATAATAAAACACAAATATATTTTGTAAAGAAAACTATCAAATTTTCATTCCGTAAACAATTTTAAAAAGAATAGTAACTTGTGCCATCAATCGATTACTTTTAGTGGAATTATGAAATATCGCCTCGCTCAATATATTATCTTATCGGTATATTTAAGGCTTATCTTGTTAGAAGCTTACAAAATTCGATTGTAAATATCGAATTGTTTCAAAAATTGGCCACGCCCGATTGTGATCCGAAGACTTACTTTATAATGTTCGCATATATTAGTATTTTTTATTTAATTATTTTTTTGCAGCCTTACAAATTGAAAGAATTGAATAACACGGTATTAATATACCTTTACATCAATATCAAGATCTCTTATTTTAATACAGTTCTTGCTTAGCAACGCCAACAGGACATTTAAACAAATAAATGGTGTTTTTTTTCTTGCCATTTTTATTATTGAAAATTTTTTCACACCAATACATCATTCTAAATCAACAAAACCAAAATAAAAATTTAAAAAAATAAATAAATAATGCAGGCAATGGCGTAGCTAGGGTTGGTGTCACCCGGTGCGGTAAACTCATGGTGTCGCGCCCTCCACGGACTTCCACGATGGCTTTCTTCGCGTTAAAATAATTTCACAGTAAAACAATGAAAAGAATAAAAGAAAAAAAAATTAATTGAAGGTCAGGAAGTAAACACATTTCAGAACTAGACCTGCCCATCTAGATTAACATTTTTGTAGGACCTTGTGGATGCTGATAAAGTCAGTCTGTTGTTGGACTTCTGTGTCATGCCAGGCCGGAAGGCTTCTGAGAAAGTGTGAGTTTGTGATCAAATTTAACGTCAAGGCAAGCATTTCACATTGTTATCAAACAAATAAAAACCTGAAACTGACAGTAATGTTTAACATTCTGTTGTGATTGATGTATTGTGACAGTAATGTTTAACATTCTGTTGTGATTGATGTATTGTGACAGTAATGTTTAACATTCTGTTGTGATTGATGTATTGTGACAGTAATGTTTAACTTTCTGTTGTGATTGATGTATTGTGACAGTAATGTTTAACATTCTGTTGTGATTGATGTATTGTGACAGTAATGTTTAACTTTCTGTTGTGATTGATGTATTGTGACAGTAATGGTTAACTTTCTGTTGTGATGGATGTATTCTGATTGAAACAAACCGGTGCATAACAGCAGACTCGAGACGAGGCGTTCAGGGGGGGCAGATGATCAACTGAGCGATAGTCTTCTGTGTCAACTAAACAAAATACGCCGAACAAGATGGAATAGGAGTAGAAGAAAGTCTTTAATAAAATAGTTAACCACAGATTGTCTATCATCTCCTTCCCTGATATCCCTGTGACTGCAAGAGCCTCATATATTTACGGGGCCCATTGTTGTGATTAAAAAAACAACAAACTATCAACTTTGATGCAGGGGGCACACAACAGAAAACTGGAAAAGGAAGGCGGACGCTTCAAAAGTCAATTGAAGGCGCCCTCCCGTAACTCGTACATCCCTGGACATGTAACAGTAATACATTGCATTCCCTTGCTGTCCTCTCGGATGCTACATTGCTGCTAAGTGTTTATCTATCTTTTTATGTTGTTTGACTGTTGTTTGTTAGCTACAGAGGCTTCTTGTCGATAGGTTCGTACTTTTTTTTTCGTCCTTTTTTCATGTTCCCTCCTACTTTGTTTGACTTATTTCCTAACAGAAATAGAACAAACCAAACCCGAGCACGCAAGTTAAGTGTTGCACAACGGATTGATAAGATGTCTTCATCTTCCTGTATCGTAATATTCCGCCTCCCCAAATATATATTCATGCTTTCATTCACTTATTAACGTTCGTGTGGGAAAAAACAAACAAAACATCAAAGCAAAATATACTTTATTTTTTATTTGATAAAGAAGGATTTCAAAAATTTAATTTGCAACTCAGAAGAGGAAGACAAAGAAAAAGATGGGAAGATAATATCAAAGAATGGACTGGATTACAACTGGGCGATCCTATGCGTAGGGCAGAAGACCGAGAGGAATGGAGAAGAATAGTGTACATGTCATCTGTGGCGCCCCAACGGTCGAAGGACTACGGGACCTGATGATGATGATGATGATGATGAATTTTGTTTTCGTAGCTCGGTACCAGATAATGACCCAGTATTTTAAAGACGCTGATTTAAATAACCGCTGAGTTTTGTTAAACAGCATTGTCAACATGAAACATTTATTTGAGCCTCGATACACCCATTTTAAAAGATGAATATGAATATTTTCAAAAAGCAATATTTTGGTATCAAAATTGCAATGACTTAGTTTCGCTAGTGATAACTGTAACTTTAATCGCTATCCAAAATTCACCTACATGCCTATTTGCACGCTTACTGTGAAGGTAGTGCTGTGCGGTCATATTGACCAGTGTTTCTTTCAGAAATTTCCCCCCAGGGGGCACTTCAGATTTTTTTTTTTGGGGGGGGGGGGAAATGCCAGTTGCCAGTGGCCAAAGGCGTAGCTAAGGGGTGGCAGATGGGACTTACTTCACGGGGCGCCAGACTTGCGGTGGGGGTGTAAGAAAATGGGCTTTGATGGAATTAATTGGTTGAAAATAATGGGTTTAAGAGTTGGAGAGGGGCGTAAAACTGAATCTTGTCTCCTGACGCCAAACGCTGTAGATACGCCTCTGCTAGAGGCGTCGAAATAAGGTGGTTGGAGCGGTTCACCCAGGTGTCACTTTTTCTTTATATGTTGGTTTGGCATTTTTGGACAACTGAAGAGTTTGAATCGTATAAGGGAGGAGGAAAAAAATATTTTGCCGCTCATGGCAGCCTTAATAATAGCTAGTCAACTGGGCAGTGTATCTATTGATACCAAAATCAGCGATCATTTCATCGAGAAGCAGGGCGGAAATCGATGGCGCCGATGAATCTTGATCGATGGTGGGGTTTAGGGAGCCTGCTACCCAGCAACATTTTTGGTTATTTCAAAATCAAGTGGTGTATTTTTTGAGTATACTTGAATTCGATGTTTCCATTACACTTTTTGAACAGGGAAGAACATTTTTGTAGTTTTGTGGGAGGCATTATTTAGCCCAGTGCCTTATATGAACTGAATTCACTCCGTTTGTGGCGTGCCCAAGGGTAATCATTAGGCGTAAGCTTATAATCAACCCCATCAGTGTGAGGGAAGAAGGGTTCACAAATTAAGGTAGCTAAAGACAGTCGGGCCAACTCAAAATGGAGGGGTGCCTTATTTTGGCGCACACTTGAATTTTTTGTTTCTTTCAAACAATTTTGACGTGGCATTTCAAACTTTTGGGTGGGAAATGGCAAAATTAGACATTTTAAATTTCGCACGAGCGGGACGTAAACTATATTCATCTAGTTATGGCACACTTGAGGGTACGCTTTTGCCCTATATTATTCTCGCCCCTTAAATCATTATGGTCCCCGTAAAATTGTTGATAAATTCAAAATACAAGAATGCATTTTTCACATATCTGAATTTAGTTTTGCAGCATTCTACGCTTAATTGGAGAGAAACGGAAGATATCCTAGTTTAAAAAAGTTGGTGCAACTTAACCATAGAACCATCATGTGCGCCCAGCAACCCCTACGACTGAAGGGTGCCTCTGATATTTTAGGGGCTTAAAGATGTGATGAGGATATTTTATAATGCTTAGACTACCTTTTCTAAATATTTGCTAATTTTACCAGAGTCAAAAAGAAAATGGCTTTTGAAAACTTGTTATTTTTATAAATTGCCTATGAACGGAACAGATATTTTAAGAAGACATGAGTTGTTTACAGAAGACATTATATTTATTAATGTGTGATTTTATTTCAGGGGAAATTCGTATTCAAATAAAGTATACATTTCCCAATATTCACCAGATTGAAATGTTTATTTGGAATTTCAAACTACTGTAACTTTCTTAAATGGCCTCTTCGCTATACTTTAAAGCATTTTTATCTAAATCCACAGAATCTATTTTAAATTGAATTAGGAATAAGATTTTTTCTTTAAAACACGTACCAAAAATCGAATTTGCATGATAATCGAATTGCTAGTTCACAAAAAAAATAAATAAAAAATTCTTAGCTTTCTACTAGATTCTCATCTAAAATAAAATTAATAATATAAAAAATGAGTGCAATTCCAATGGATGGGGCACTTTGTTTGTTATTCTGACATTAAAAAGAGAAAAGCAGTTGAGAAGTTAATAATAATAACTATAGGCTAAGTATTTTAAAAAAACTACCAAATCTGTTATTCAGGAAACTTTGTAACAAAGGTAGCACATTTAAAGAAAACAAAAAAGCTTTTAATTTTATAATAATTTATGAAACGTGCACTTTTTCTTTGTGCCTTTTAATTTTTAAATTAGACAAAAAAGCATTGATGCCTAATTTTTTACGATGAACCATAATTTGAAAACAGATTGCACATGTTTAATACTTGACTGACTATTATGAAAATTGTAGACCTTCATAGGTAGGCCTATATAAATGTATTTTATTACAGTGTCATTAAAGTCTTTCAACTTGTAAAGTTGCACAAAATAAATAAATAAAAAAGCGATATGCAACAGGAAGTAAAACTGTAGCTGTCAGTGCGATTTTTATAAAATAATAATACAACTTGATTAGCCTTAAATATACGGATCATCAAATATATTCGGCCTAGCGATATTTCATAGATCCCACATAATGTAATCGGTTAAAGGCACCAGTTACTATGCAATTGTCATTTTAAATAAAAATATATTTTTGTTCTGTCGTTGTACACATTGTGCTCCGGCTGGTGGTTGGGGTTGGGGGGGGGGGGGGGTGGGGGGGGGGGGAAGAGTGCCCTCCCGGAGATGAAGCGGAAAGAATAACTGATTCTAAGAATAACTATATTTTTGAATGCATGATGCCATCATTCAATTTGTAATTAACACCATTCCCCAGTATAAAAGTCAATCATTTATTATAAAATATAATTAGACAACTTGAAAAGGTTGCTCACGTTTGATACTTAGTGAGAACTAAAATTGAAGCAAATGTAGTTTAATGCATAAACAGTGTTATTAAAGTCTTTAAACTTGTGAGTTTGCAAAGAATAATTAAACAAAAATACAGATAAAAGCGAACGGGAAGCAATACTTCGGCTCATCATCGGCAATTTTTTAAAAACATTTCGATATTTATAATCAAATAAAAAGATTAGCCTTAACTATATGGATCATGAAATATATTGAGCGTAGCAATATTTCACAGATTCCACCAATTGTAATCGGTTAGTGACCAGCTAATATTCTTTTTAAAATTATTTAAAAAATGACAATTTGGTATTTTTTAAAATATAACATACTTTGTTTTATTGTATTTTTGCTCCAGGGGGCCACTTGACTTTCGGCAATCCCCCCCGCCCCCTCGGAGATATAGCTGAAAGAAACCCTGATAGTGACATTGCTGGAATCGAGTAGACTAAGTGTAGGACAGGTCATTAAAATCAAGTTTGAATTATTTCGAAGCCTGCTTTAAAAAAAGCCCAGTTATCTTCTCTTGTTCAGTCTGATGCTGAGTTATTTGGAAATACAGTTAAATTTACAAAAAACATAACTAAAAGCCAAGGAAGAATTGTAAAAATATTTATATATATTTTTTTATTAACATTGAGAAATGAAGTTGATATTTATATTATAAGAAACAACATTTAAGTTACAAAAATGAATATTTGTGGGTTTAAAAAAAAAAATAAATAAAGTCAAGTTAAATAATTATGTAGTTATCATACATTATTTGAGAGTTTAAGACTTGAAAAATATTCAGAACAAATAATTTTAAAAAATTCTACATTTATGGACCCTTTTTTTTATTGTCCTGAAATAGTATCTATTCATTCGTTGTAATTTACCCAGACCTTGAAGCCATTTCTTTGATAAATATATAATCAACCTCCTTCATATTTCATGTTGAAGCACATGCAAATATTTGACCATGTATACATTCATTAATACTGTATATATTTAAAAAAATTGATTTGAAAAGTAAGTACTTTGAAAGAAAAGAGTTATTGAAATTTTTTTGGATCATCTATAAACAATGGTAATACAAACCATTTATAATAATTTATAAACGCTTATAAGAACAATCTCAAATCATTTATATGTTAATAAAAACCATCTCAGACTCTGACCGTTTTTAGGTGAAGGTGATATGAATATAAAACCACCTCAAATCATTTAACAGTTATAGTTGTATAATAAATTTAAA
Source organism: Omphiscola glabra (assembly GCA_964017045.1). Lineage (NCBI taxonomy): Eukaryota > Metazoa > Mollusca > Gastropoda > Lymnaeidae > Omphiscola > Omphiscola glabra. The sequence continues at coordinate 31,890,097 of OZ024796.1, read as the reverse complement.
ATCATTTGTAGGTGAAAGTTATACAAATCATCTCAAATAAATGCACACAGCCAAAAAGGCCAAAGAATTATTATATATAAGAAAAAAGGATTTTCTTCCTAATGGTAAAATGAAATGCCTAAGTCTAAGGTAAAAATTGTTTGGCTAATTTTCAGCTATCCTAGTATTTTAAAAATTAAATTAATACTTTATATTATTAGTTTAATTATATTAGGACTAGACATTTTTTTTTTATTGGGGGGGGGGGGGGGGGGGGGGTAAAAATCTGATTTAAAAAAAAAGGAGTAACTTTTAGTGTTAAGCTAGTCATATTAAACTGTATAAAACAAAACACAAGGGAAATAAGCAGATAAATTTATTTAGAATTATCAATATTTTAAAAAGGAATATACATTCATAAAGTAATTAAGGAGTTGGTCCATTAAAACAGAGATTCATCACTGATAATATTTTTAAACTGCATTAAAAAGATTTGAATTTATTAAAGAAATTATTGGGCTCTATAAAACGGTAGCGGACGTTTAAAATAAGACAAAGGACTAATAAAATCAAAGCCAGTCACATATAAATCCATAGTTACACTTCACCAAATCTTTCATCTTGATACATACGGATGAAGCTAAAAAGTCCAATATATTTTCCAAAAACTGCGGTCTCAGCAACAAAAGATTGAACTAAAACATTTACAATAATTCTTTTATATTGAAAAATAACTAAGAAATATTTTTATAAAAATGATACTTGCTTCCGGGTGGATTCATTTTGTAATAACATGAACAATAGTGAAAAAGACAATATTTAAAAATTTAGTAATTGAATGTCAAGGTCATATAATACTGAGGGAAAGACACTTAGTGTTTGTGACCAAAAAAAAACCAAACAAAGACAAAACCCATTTGAAGAATATGCCTCAAAACAAATAAACACCATTAACTATGGAGATTTGTAACAAAAAACACCATTATATCTGAAAACATATCAAATGAAAATTGCAAAGTGTAGAAATAAAGAACAAGTCATCTTGGTATTAGGAAGATTAGAATTTGTAATGATGAGGAGCTGCTCTTGACAGATTAGTGTATGCCAGAAATATAGTTTGCAGTATTCAACCTGAATATAGCGGGCAAGAGGGCATCAGTAATGTATATTTCTATAAAAACTCCTTAGTAACTGTCTCCACAACAAGATCCTCCCATTAAATATACTGCAAACAAAGAATTTAAACAAGGAAATTGACACAAGCAAAAGAAGTCACCAGCAAGAAATCCATAAGGATGACCTATCATTTTTTTAATGAGAAATAGTTTTTTTTATAATTTTATCTCTTGCAGAAGTTTCCTGATGCGTGGATTTTATTTCAATTGAGTTAATTTTTCTGCAATGGTAAAATGTTGTATAATATATGGGGGATTTTAGTTTCAGTATTTATTTAAACATTTTGAGTAAGAGCCACGCTGATTGATTTTAAAACTAAATAAATAAAAATATTTCTGTTCGTATGCCTTCAAAAAGAACTATATAAAAATATTTCTGTTATAGGCCTTCAATAAGAACTATTTAAAATATTTTTGTTAGTAGGCCTTCAAAAAGAACTATATAAAATATTTCTGTTAGTAGGTCTTCAATAAGAACTATTTAAAATGTGGGTGCCCTTAACTACCATTTTTAAACCTAAACAAATTAAATTAAAAAAAAAACACTTTAATTGAAAGTTCAAAACCAATGTACAATGCTGATAATATTTTATGTTGTAAGGTTGAGTTTTTCTTCTTCAGCAAGTAGATTTTTGTAGTAGTTTTCGGCTGGTGCAAATCAATGATGTGTCTAGCCAAGTGAAAGTGATAAGTAACATAGAAACTTGACAACATTACGAGAATGTCAACAAATATGTTGTGACAATGAAAGATCAAACAAATTTGTTGTGACAATGAAAGATCAAACAAATTTGTTAATGAAAGATCAAACAAAGATTTTGTGACAATGACAGATCAAACAAAGATGTTGTGACAATGAAATATCAAACAAAGATGTTGTGACAATGAAAGATCAAATAAAGATGTTGTGACAATGAAAGATCAATGTGAAAAAAAATAACAATAAGAAAAGTAATAAAAACAACGAAGATTGTAATCATGAAATTCTCTGATGAAATAACCCTGGTCGATTCTGACATTTGTTACTTTGGCATAAATGTCATCAGTTGACATGAGATTCAGGGAAGATCAGTACAAAACTAACATTTTCAATAAGAAATTTTTTCATAAAATATAACAAGTCAGAAACACTAAAAGTTATATTTAAAAGCAATACAAATCTTTGCAAACAAATTACTAGAAGAAATCCTGCTGCTGTGTACCCAGTGTTTTACATATATGTGGTGCTTAAAAAATGTCATATTTATATCATTTTTTAAAAGCCATGAGATTTATTAAATTCAATTATTTACCATTAACTTTTGTTAAGTTTGTTGAACGGAATGAAATTGTATTAGAAAAAACATATAGCCCCCCTCCCACCTTTTTCCTTTCTCAACAAAACATTTATAAGATACCAGTTAAATAATTACTAGGTTAAGAAAATATAAAAGTTAAGTGATTAAAAACATTGTAAACATTAATTCACTTTAATTAGAAAAAGCCCATCAATTTTAAATAAAATATTAATTTCTTTTCTAATAAAAAATTAATTATGATTAAAATGTCCAAAGACAATTTTATACATGAGGACTTCCCTTGACAAATAATGAAGTGTGATCAACAACACTTAAGATGTTTTATTTTTTAACATCAATAAAATGAACTGAAATGATATTGAAGGTATTTTTTTGTGATATCTGTATGACAACAGGCATGTGAGAAAGTGCATCAAAAATAGACCAGTTAGATAAAACATCAACAACAAAAGAGTTCATGATTGCATGAGTCACCTCCCTCTACTAGGTTACTGTATTTTTTTAATGGACGCGATCAATGTCAATCAGCAAAGACAGTCCTTTTCTGTGATGGCAATCCTTGTTTGTGATAAAAGCCATTGTTTGTGATGGCAACCCTTGTTTGTGATGGCAGCCTTTGTTTGTGATGGCAGCCCTTGTTTGTGATGGCAGTCCTTGTTTGTGATGGCAGCCCTTGTTTGTGATGGAAGTCCTTGTTTGTGATGACAGCCTTTGTTTGTGATGGCAGCCCTTGTTTGTGATGGCGCACCCCTTGTTTGTGATGGCAGCCAATGTTTGTGATGTCAGCCTCCGTTTGTTAAGGACTAGCTAAAGATAGAATCCGCATTTAAAGATCGCAGCCAATCTGTATTTATAAGAACTATCTTAAGACATGGTTTCTTCCCCAAGGATGTACTCCCGTTTTTTGAGTGGATCTAAATAAACCAAACAATCAGACAACCAAAGAAATCCTCTCAGATCTCGTGGAATGCTGTCAAGTAAGAATGCAATTTAAAACATTTGCTATTTAATCCTTGTTGACATCAACCCTGACCATTTCATTAAAATCTCTGGACATATCTGAGTGGTCCCCAAAATGGCCACTAATTGGCAGGGTTTCTTTACATGTCTTAATGATATTTGGATATTTTTTTTGTGTAGAATTAAAGTGGCAATGAGAAGTAATTATTAGTGCAAATGATGGGTAACGTGCTCAGAGAATTGGTCCTTCAAAAAATGTTTTATTAACTTTTATCAACTTAATTTTACAAACATTGTAAAGAACAATACAACATATTTCTCTCTCTCCGCCACACCCCCCCCCCCCCAACCCCAGTTTCAATAATACAACTTTCCCTTATGTTCATTTACACAGTTTCCTCCAAGTTTCAATGATAGATCTTTCCTTAAGTTTCTAACATGTCAAGTAAACACCACTGTGTTCATATCGATGCCAGTCATCAGCATCATCTTGTCACAAACATCATCTCGTCATCAGCATCATCTTGTCAACACCATCATCTTGTCATCAGCATCATCTTGTCTTCAGCATCATCTTGTCATCAGCATCATCTTGTCATCAGCATCCTCTTGTCATCAGCATCGTCTTGTCAACACCATCCTCTTGGACATTAAAACGTTGCTGTTTAACTGTTTCACTAGAACGACCAGATAGATATATTGAGCAGCTTTGGATGTCAACATTTCTTTGTGCTGTCCAGTCAAGTCTGATTGCCGGTAAATAAAACATCAGTTTGTTTAATTGTTTAATTGGGCAATACTTTTGACATTTGAATGATGTCATACACAGATTTGAGGTCAAGGCCACACGATTTAACGGATCTAGACCCAGTAGCAGTATCCAGGCTTGTCATTTGTATCAAGGCACAAGACCATGGTTTGCATGGAACAGTTCTTCCTGAACACGCCTGACTGCACTTCCCGAGACCTTGCCTGGCATGTGACGTGTGAATAGTTCAGCTAGGCCAGGCACATCTTCTCGATCTAGACCATGAGCAAATCTGTTGACAAGAAGAAGATTATATATTTTGGACCTTTTTTTTTTAAACATCACTTGTACCACAGATAACTTTAAAGTAGGATTTTCTCATCTTAACACGAACACACTTACTATGAGGGGACTTATGTGTCATGATGTCTGCTATGAGATGACTTGTCTCATGACGTCTGCTATGAGATAATTCAACACACATGATGTCTGCTATGAGGGGACTCAACTCTCATGATGTCAATTATAAGGGGACTCACCTCACATGATTTCTACTATAAGGGGACTTAGGTCTCATGTCTGATATGGGATGACTTAAGTTTCATGATGTCTGCTATGAGATGACTTAAGTCTCATGATGTCTGCTATGAGATGACTCAATACACATAATGTCTACTATAAGGGGACTCACCTCACATGATGTCTACTATAAGGGGACTCACCTCACATGATGTCTACTATAAGGGGACTCACCTCACATGATGTCTACTATAAGGGGACTCACCTCACATGATGTCTACTATAAGGGGACTCAAGGCTCATGTCCGACTGTCTACTATGAGGGGACTCAACTCATAGGTTGTCTACTATGAAGTACTTCAACACACATGAACCTCGTATGGCTTCCAAAAATGGTAGCCATTCCCACCATTGTACCACCATTGTTTGTTATCTCAATACTATCAATATTTATCTACCTATGAGTTATAACAAAAGCAGTTTAACTGCAGAAATTACAGTGCTTTTGTCATTTGTCTGCAAAATTAACAATCGCCCTAAAGACAAAGGCAATGGGCGATGTATAGTAAAGCCGGTGACCAGAAATACGCGCACATGACAAACGCGCACACGATAAGCGCGCACAGAATATTCCGCAAAAACACAGCTGCGCACAGGAAAACTGCGCACACCGACAGTTGCGCACACAGAAAACAGCGCACACCGACAAATGCGGACACCGAAAATTCCGCACACGGACAGTTGCGAACGTTGACAGTAGCGAACACATACAAATGCGCAAATTTCTATGAAATTTAGGCTTAGTTAGTACTAGGAGTAGGAAGATTATTCATTTAAACTATAATTATTATTAATGAAACTAAAATAGGCTTAGTTATATACTAAGACGATTATTTGGCTAATGTTAACAGATATCGTGAATTCGTTAAGGATACATTTAGTTTAGGGTTCAGGTTAGGTTTAGGGATAGATTTAGGGTTCAGGTTAGGGATACATTTAGGACATTTTTACATTATTTTTAAACATTTTATTCTTAATTTTACGATTCACTGCAATCAAGTTGGCAGCCATGGTAAAACACGCGGTGATATCTCTCAACATTTACCGATTATTTTAAATTATAATTTTAATACTTCATTTCGATGATATAGTCTATCATAGTTGTACTATAAAGGCCTACGTACTAAGTGTTAATGGAATGGAGAATATAAATTCAAACGTTCATTGCCTACAGGCGTCATTTTGCTTATTGTGACTATAATTTAATAATTTTAATTTAAAAGTAATATTTTCCATACCGTTATCAGACTCTTAACTCGCCTTATACTTATAATAACGTATACTTATATCAGTAATCTTTTTAATACCCGGTATTTAAATATCTTTTACAGGAGAATTAGCCCACTGTCAATAAAATATTTAAAAAAAAATTCTTCTTTGCCACATAGAAATTTAACTTTTGCTGCAATAAATCTATTGTTACCTATATAATTACTATTATTATTATTATTATATTTGTGTATAGTTTTAATTTTATAAATCATAAATAAGATGACCCAATTATTTTTTAATAATTCGTCTTTACAAGGATTATTTAATAATTATTTCTAATCCTAGCCACTTATTATCCTTATAATTGCCGACTTGTTTTTTTAAGCTGACAACCAACTACAACCTTTTCAACTCTTTAATGAAATTTTAATTACATTGTACGATTCCAACTGTGCGCAAATGTATGTGTTCGCTATTGTCAACGTTCGCAATTGTCCGTGTTCGGAATTTTCGGTGTCCGCATTTGTCGGTGTGCGCTGTTTTCTGTATGCGCAACTGTCGGTGTGCGCAGTTTTCCTGTGCGCAGCTATGTCTTTGCGGAATTTTCTGTGCGCGTTTATCGTGTGCGCGTTTTTCCCGGAACCAGTAAAGCCCATGCAATAGAGAAGCTACCATTTCTTAAGTCCTGTAGGTGAACATATTACCTTCACTGTAACAATAATTTTTTAAACAAGTGTCAGTGTGGACAAATGCTTGCAAACACTCCTGACCTATATATGCATAATAAGTGTCAAGTGTCTACAGTTGCTTGCAAACACTGCTGACCTACTGACCTAGATATGCATTCCTCGGTGAACTGACAGAGACACAGCAGCCTGGACACATGACGTTGCTGTGGCGGGTGTGGCAGCACTTGTCTGACCAGCTTGACCAGGTAAGGGGCGCTCATCATGACAGTCAGCCTCTCTGATATGGACATCTGGGAACGAAAAAATCATATTGAAATGACTTTAAGCCACATCTGCGGACAAACACAACAAACTTGAAATAATTATAATCGGCAAATGTTCAGCCCTTTGTATAGTTTATTTATTGCATTTTAGACTTTTGACATTCTGCTAGTGAAAGACAGATTTAAAATTATGACGTTTCTATTCTTTTCAACGTCCCAGGGAATAGACGATCTTCCCAAATAAAACAGGGGTTTTAGGGGATTTCAAAGATAGCTGATATCATGAATCCACTGCTCTTGTAGCTGTCTATTCTTGTAGCTCTCTACTCTTGTAGCTTTCTATTCTTGTAGCTATCTATTCTTGTAGCTCTCTATTCTTGTAGCTCTCTATTCTTGTAGCTCTCTATTCTTGTAGCTTTCTATTCTTGTAGCAATGCTTCTCGATGTTTCAGTTTCCCGAACAAACAGGAAGTATTCACATTCCAGCAGAGACCGTCTGGGGCCTAGTTACTGAAGGCTCACAGTCTGCGGGCTAGTTACTGAGGCCTCACCATCTGGGGACTAGTTACTGAGACCTCACCGTCTGGGGGCTAGTTACTGAGGGCTCACAGTCTGCGGGCTAGTTACTGAGGCCTCACCATCTGGGGACTAGTTACTGAGGGCTCACCATCTGGGGGCTAGTTACTGAGGCATCACCGACTGGGGCCTAGTTACTGAGAGCTCGTGGACCACCACCTTCAATAGTTCTACTTACTGCACATAGCAGTGTTTTAAAGGGTTACTTCCATTGCAACCCTTATAGTTTACTCGAATAATGAGCAAAAGAAGTTCGAATATTTCTGTTTTCATTGTTCATTTGTATGATCTCTTTTTTTAACGTTCAGATTTAATGTTAGGTAACATTTTACCACTGCTAAATAAACATATATTAATAATTTTACATTGTAATAAGCAGATCTAGTTGTATGGCCAGAAAGACACCTTTATCCAAATATTGGGGATGACTAAACACATATTATAGTATAACCAGTTTCAAATATTTTAGGATTGTTAGAATATGGGCTTCCAAAGGTGGGGTTTTTTGTGTTAATATGTTAGGGTGTATTCTTATATGTCAAAGCGTAAAACATACCCTGCTTAGGTAGTTTTCATCTCGAGTGTAAAATGTGATCAGTTTTATCAACTTCTCCCAGTCGTCTTCCATACAGGTAAACAAAAGTAGGTCAACACTTCTCTGAAATACAGGTAAATAAAAGTAGGTCAACACCTCTGAAATGCAGGTCAATACAGGTTAAAGAGATGCAGGCCAAGACTTCTCTAAAATACAAGTAAACAAAAGTAGGTCAACACTTTGCGGAAATGCATGAAACGAACATTATTTGAACTAAATGAAATTAAAAGATTAAGAGTACGTAAATTATCATACAATGCATATTTTATGACACAACATATTATGCACAAATGTCCAGGTGGCACAACTTACCACACAGTCAGTGGCATCGAAGTAAACAAAATAAATCTGTCACATGTTAAGGTCAATAGTTATCTTAATGACACTTAACACCTTCATCTAGAAAGAAAACATTTTTATAAAAAAATGTTTCCCCAAAAGAAGTGACACACTACCGTTTATTACTTCTTCATGGACAGAGGAGCAAATGAAATTTAGGTCCTAATATAAATCTCTTATAATATATATTACGCTTCTGGTGTGACTCGTGGACTGCTTCCTAATCAGCGAATTTGGTATTGCGAGTTTATTACAAATAATTCTATATGTTCGAAGAAAGTAAGGTTCAATAATGAGTTCATTAGCGCGTAAAATATAATTGCCTATAACTGCGCTAAATGATATTTTTTTTTTTATTTAACGCAACTGCGTTCGGCGCCTAATATTTCCCTTTCGGGAAATCGCCTTAATGTAAGTATGGTGTAAAAAATTTTTTCGGTTTAAAAGTGGTTGAGGCATCAGAATATGTAACATAGTTCATGGGTGTGAAATAAAAAGTGTGCAGTGACGTATCATGGGGAAAGTGGTGTAGCAAAATTCGGATTCTTAAATATGTGTTACTTGAGTTCATGCATTGTCAAGTAACTTTAGTAGATGGAAAGTTCACGCATTGCTGTCGCCAAAGTTTGGTGGGCTATATTTAGTGTTTCCAGTGGCGTAGCTAGTGTTTGGCGCCCGGGGGCAAGATTCATTTTAAAGCGCCCTCTTTTCCTTTTTTCAACTCTCAAACCCATTATTTTCATCAATAAAGTAATACCAAAGCACATTTTGGCGCTCATAACTAGCTGGCGCCCGGGTACATCTGCACCCCCTTGCCCCCCCCCCTACGCTACGCCTCTGAGTGTTTCTATACTTTAATAAAATTCTTCATTTACATTTTAATTTATGTAAAAAGACAAACGTTCACTTGATTTCTACAGTTCTCTTTATGATTTAAGATTCGTTTTCATTTTGTTTCCTTCCCATATAAACTTGTTACTTTTCTAAGGAGAATTGAAAACATTTCATTGGGGGGGGGGGGGCAGAATAAAGAAAAAGGATCAGGTATTTACACAAATGTCTATTCTATACTTTGCACTAAAATAGTTATATATAGACCATGTTTAACTGAGGCTAAAATAAAGTAGTTTTGCCACCATCACATAATTGTTTAAAAGGATACTGCAAAGATGTTCGCCCTGACATGCGCAGCTGTGACAAACAGTGGCCTCCCTTGAAAGTAGAGTGCTTGATTCACGTCGATGCAGTTCTGCACCAACAGACGGACAATCTGAAACAATAGTTTGGAACAACGAATATGTAATTAAAAGTGGATTGATCCAGTGACCAAACTGTTGTAAGATTTAAGATGTAAGGTATAAGATGTAAGATATAAGATGTAATGTATAAGATATAAGGTATAAGATGTAAGGTATAAGATGTAAGGTATCAGATATAAGGTATAAGATGTAAGGTATCTTCTTCTATATTTTGAGGGCCCACGATCAATGAATTGATCATTCTGGCTCCTATGTTTCAGAGGGGCTCGCGATGTTACTGTGTGTGGTTTTGAAGGGGATAGATAACTGGTTGCAAGGGTAACAGCAATGATGTTATGAACTGGGGGTTGGAAGACAGGAGACAATAGACGCAAATGTGTCAAGTGTAGTCGCCTCAACTGTTGCTTTTGGAAGCGTGTTCCAGTCCCTTATTGTCTTTGGCAGGAATGAGGAGCTCCTGTACTGAGTTCTTGTTTTTAAAAGTCGGAACTGCTTGTCGTGGCCTCTTCGCTATCTAGGTGGGAGATGGAAGAGTTTCTGTTTAATAATGGAGCAGTGGACCAGCCCATGTTTGATCTCGTACAACATGGAGAGCCTAGATATTCGTCGCCGTTCTTCAAACGGTGACCGGTCCAGTTGTCTTAATGCAACTGTAACGCGGTCAACTTGAAGTTGCCTCAAAAAACGTTGAATCCACAAAGACATCATTTTGAAGGTGAAGGTTGATCTTTCTGTGAAGGCCGTAACGATTTCACAACTCTCTCGACATATAGAGGAATAAAATCCCCAGTCAATGCCATCTTTAGATTAGACATTATCGTTAGAATCCCCAGTCAATGCCATCTTTAGATTAGACATTATCGTTAGAATATACATTCAAATTCCATACTCAAATTAAACATTATCGTTAAAATCCCCAGTCAATCTCACATTCCCATATGATTCCACATTTAATCCTTTCTTTAGAGTAGACGTTATCTTTAGCCAAACAAAAATGTGCATTTTAAATACCGGTAGGTTGTTTCTGTCAGATGTTTTCCCCGATATAAATATAAAGATAAAATGGATTACATGATTGTCATCAAATATGTTAGTAATTATTTAATTCATAAATATCTTGTGTCACACCCGTGTCAGACCCGTGAACCTGTGCGACACACTCATGTGTTGCAACACACAGGTTGAAAACACCATCTTCGGAATCCATATCCAGCTCCGTATTAAATTATAGACCCCCCCCCCCACCCCTATCGATCAAATCCCAAGTCATCTCCATTTTTAAATTGAAATCCTTCCTACCACTACTCCAAATTTCCTCCTAAAGTTAGACCTCTGACTCCACTAGACAACCTCATTCAAAACTTCCTATCATCACTTGAAATCAGCACCCTGAACCTTCACTGTTCGATCGCTCCATTCTCTCATCAAGCGCCACTTAACGATGGACCACCCCCTTGAAAACGTCCCACCTAGACCCACCTTAGTGAGCCAGTAGCCACGTCTCCACTTGATTAGATAGCCTGCAGCGACCAGTCCCAGTGGAAAGAGAAACACGGCCAGTCGGACAGGCAGGGCAACTGTGGAGTAGAGAATAAATCAAATATGCCATTGAGATGAGTGATCCAGCATTGAAGCTGCTCTTACAAGAACAGACGTCAACGAAACACACGATCCTAGTGACCTATATCAGGGCTGCGTTGGAGATAACACGTAGACAATCGCATGTTAAATTGTTGATTGAGACATTTAAATATAAATATCGAAACGTTTAAGACAAATAGGGAAAATGAAAGTATTTTAAAAAATGAAATCATGTAGAGCAGTAGGAGCAGTACGAGCAGTAAGAGTAGTACGAGCTATTGGAGTATTAGGAGCAGTACATGTCTCATGAAAATCGAAATTGCGCGACCACAACGTTTGCAATATTTGTTTGATTTGTAATCTAGCTGATATATTTTAGTTTTTTTTTTCTGGGGGGGGGGGGGGGGGGGTGTGTGAGATAAAACAATAATTTTATTTACTTATTGACAGGCCGTGACAAATGGTAGACAACCTGTGACATACAATGGAAACGTTGAGAACACGTATAGATATATGTGAAGTGTTAGGCTAATGGGGAAAACAGAATACACAGTTTGGGATAACTAGCAGTTTTCAGCTAGCCAGAAATGTCACAGCGCAGTCAATCCACACATGACTAGTACGCAGCATGATGAACCAACTACGTCATTTCCGAATCTTAAAAATAGACCATTACCAGATAAGCACAAGAGTGCAATGGCTTATTTCATTTCTTGTGAGAAGTTTAAATCAGTTATAGCAGATCTGTCCCGATAGAAGGAGAAACTAAAAATTCAATTACATCAAGACCGAGCTCATGAAAGTGAATCGCATCGAGGGTCTGCGGATTTCAATGTAAACCGATTGTCATGTAAATATCGTATCTCTGTTCAGTGCTTTCACCTCGTTTTTTTGTTGTTAAAAATAAAATTTAATTCCAATAGTAGGGCGCTTGGGTTGTGTATCAACAAGTGTTCATTCCCTTGCTTACAAGTGTGCAGGCTCTTGTAAATTTTAATTTTTGTCTTAACTTGTTTTCGAGCTTGAAATAAGACAACATTCATAGTAAATAAGACAACATTCATAGTAAATAAGACAACATTCATAGTGAATAAGACAACATTCATAGTAAATAAGACAACATTCATAGTAAATAAGACAACATTCATAGTAAATAAGACAACATTCATAGTAAATAAGACAACATTCATAGTAAATAAGACAACATTCATAGTAAATAAGACAACATTCATAGTGAATAAGACAACATTCATAGTGAATAAGACAACATTCATAGTAAATAAGACAACATTCATAGTGAATAAGACAACATTCATAGTAAATAAGACAACATTCATAGTGAATAAGACAACATTCATAGTAAATAAGACAACATTCATAGTGTATAAGACAACATTCATAGTGTATAAGACAACATTCATAGTGTATAAGACAACATTCATAGTGTATAAGACAACATTCATAGTGTATAAGACAACATTCATAGTGTATAAGACAACATTCATAGTGTATAAGACAACATTCATGGTGTATATTCAATGAAGCTTTACTTATTATTTATAGCATATTTGAATTTACACAGGAACACCGCTCTAAGGCGCCCCGCTATAATGCGAAATTGCGCATAAGAATGAGAATAGGGAGATTTTATTGTTTAAAAATCAATGTACTTTAAAATTTAAAAAGAAAATGAATCCGTGTAAAACAAATAAAAAGTCACCTAAAGTAAGATCTAATTCACGTGGCTTATCTACCACAACAATGAAATAAATGAGGTTTTAGCCTATGAAATGATCCATCTTAGCCTATGAAATGATCCATCTTAGCCTATGAAATAATAATAATAATAATGAAGTTTATTTGAGAAATTTGAGAAATCACGCTTCATTCCCAAAGGCTCGAAGCGCGTTACAAGGTTCGATGTTCGAGAGGCATCACTGCTGCCAGTTAGGCGCATGTGAACTCCATCTCCCCATCTCCTGGGTTTGAATTCAGAGTTGCCTTCTCTTAGATGAGTTTCCGTCCAATGTTAACGAGTCCCATCCACCCGGGCTGCTGGTGGTGTGTTTTTGCTTGACTGGGCTTTGGCGGGGATTGAACTCCAGACCATCAACTTGAGATTTTGCTCATGTTTAGACCACTCGGCCACCCAGCACCCGTACAATACAACTACATCTACAACTGGAACTACATAAGCTACATCTAAAACTACATCTAAAATTACATCTACAACTACATCTACAACTGCAAATACATCGGCTACATCTAAAACTACATCTACAACTTCATCAACAACTACATTTACATCTATAACTACATCTACAACTAATATAAAACTAAATCTACAACTGCAACTGCATCAGCTACATCTAAAACAATATCTACAAATACATCTACAACTACATCTAAAACTACATCTGAAACTGTAACTTAATTAGCTACATCTAAAACTACATCTAAATCTACATCTACAACTACATCTAAAACTAAATCTACAACTGCAACTACATCAGCTACATCTAAAACTACATCTACAACTACATCTAAAACTACATCTAAAACTACATCTACAACTATATCTACAACATCTAAAATAACAACTACAACTGCAACTACGTCAGCTACATCTAAAACTACATCTCCAACTACATCTAAAACTACATCTACAACTACTTCTAAAACTACATCTACAAGTACTACAACTGCAACTACATCAGCTACATCTAAACTACATCTACAACTACATCTAAAACTACATCTACGACTGCAACTACATCAGCTACATCTAAAACTACATCTAAAACGAAACCTACAACTGCAACTAAATCAGCTACATCTAAAACTACATCTCCAACTACATCTAAAACTACATCTACAACTGCAACTACATCAGCTACATCTAAAACTACATCTACAACTGAAACTATATCAGCTACATCTAAAACTACATCTAAAACTACATCTACAACTACAACTACAATTACATCTACAACTACATATAAAACTACATCTAAAACTACATCTACAACTATATCTACAACTACATCTAAAACTACAAATACAACTGCAACTACATCAGCTACATCTAAAACTACATCTACAACTGCAACTACATCAGCTACATCTAAAACCACATATACAACTACATCTACAACTATATCTAAAACTACATCTACAACTGCAACTATATCAACTATATCTACAACTTCATCAACAACTACATCTACAACTACATCTAAAACTACCTCTACAACTGCAACTACATCAGCTACGTCTAAAACTACATCTACAAATACATCTACAAGTACATCTAAAACTACATCTACAACTGCATTTAAAACAGCTACATCTAAAACTACATCTAAAACTTCATCCACAACTACATCTAAAACTACATCTACAATTGCAAGTACATTAGCTACATCTAAAAATACATCTAAATCTACATCTACAACTACATCTAAAAGTACATCTACAACTGCAACTATATCAGCTACATCTACAACTACATCTACAACTGCAACTACACCTACAACTGCATTTAAATCAGCTACACCTAAAACTACATCTACAACTGCAACTACATCAGCTACATCTAAAACTACATCTCCAACTAAATCTAAAACTACATCTACAACTGCAAATACAGCAGCTACATCTAAAACTACATCTACAATTACATCTATAACTACATCTAAAACTAAATCTACAACTGCAACTACATCAGCTACATCTAAAACTAAAACTACATCTACAACTACATCTAAAACTACATCTAAAACTACATCTACAACTATATCTACAACATCTAAAATAACAACTACAACTGCAACTACGTCAGCTACATATAAATGACCCATCTTAGCCTATGAAATGATCCATCTTAGCCTATGAAATGACCCATCTTAGCCTATGAAATGACCCATCTTAGCCTATGAAATGATCCATCTTAGCCTATGAAATGACCCATCTTAGCCTATGAAATGACCCATCTTAGCCTATGAAATGATCCATCTTAGCCTAGAAATGACCCATCTTAGCCTATATGAAATGACCCATCTTAGCCTATGAAATGATCCATCTTAGCCTAGAAATGACCCATCTTAGCCTATGAAATGACCCATCTTAGCCTATGAAATGATCCATCTTAGCCTATGAAATGTCCCATCTTAGCCTATGAAATGATCCATCTTAGCCTAGAAATGACCCATCTTAGCCTATGAAATGACCCATCTTAGCCTATGAAATGACCAATATTAGCCTATGAAATGACCCATCTTGCTAGTTAAAACAATAAAAATGTACCAAAGATCATTGTACTGAATATCGCAACACCGTTATAACGTTACAAGCCAGTCAATACGACCTGATTTTATGGACCAAAATAATCGTGCCATATCGGGGTTGCATTGGATATATTGGTGCCATAACAGGGTTTGCATTGGATATATTGGTGCCATAACAGGGTTTGCATTGGATATATTGGTGCCATAACAGAGTTAGCATTGGATATATTGGTGCCATAACAGGGTTTGCATTGGATATATTGGTGCCATAACTGGGTTTGCATTGGATATATTGGGGCCATAACAGGGTTTGCATTGGATATATTGGTGCCATAACAGGGTTTGCATGGATATATTGGTGCCATAACAGGGTTTGCATTGGATATATTGGTGCCATAACAATGTTTGCATTGGATATATTGGTGCCATAACGGGGTTTGTATTGGATATATTGGTGCCATAACAGGGTTTGCATTGGATATATTGGTGCCATAACAGGGTTTGCATTGGATATATTGGTGCCATAACAGGGTTTGCATTGGATATATTGGTGCCATAACAGGGTTTGCATTGGATATATTGGTGCCATAACAGGGTTTGCATTGGATATATTGGTACCATAACGGGGTTGCATTGGATATATTGGTGCCATAACAGGGTTTGCATTGGATATATTGGTGCCATAACGGGTTTGCATTGGATATATTGGTACCATAACGGGGTTGCATTGTATATATTGGTGCCATAACGGGGTTGCATTGGATATATTGGTGCCATAACGGGGTTTGCATTGGATATATTGGTGCCATAACAATGTTTGCATTGGATATATTGGTGCCATAACAATGTTTGCATTGGATATATTGGTGCCATAACGGGGTTGCATTGGATATATTGGTGCCATAACGGGGTTGCATTGTATATATTGGTACCATAACGGGGTTGCATTGTATATATTGGTGCCATAACGGGGTTTGCATTGGATATATTGGTGCCATAACAATGTTTGCATTGGATATATTGGTGCCATAACAATGTTTGCATTGGATATATTGGTGCCATAACGGGGTTGCATTGGATATATTGGTGCCATAACGGTGTTGCATTGGATATATTGGTGCCATAACTGGGTTCTACAATATATGTTGGTGCGATAGAGAATGAACTTACTTGACTTAACAATAATTTCAATGAAACTTCAATAAGTAAAAACTAAAATTAAATGATCATTTAAAAGTAACTGTTAGATTCAATGCTCTTTCCTCTTTCCTCGCGGCCACCCCAGATTCTTAAGAAAAACTACAATTAAACAATATTCCAATTTCAGATTCCTAGTAAACTAAATCATCCAGGTTTACAGTATCCACTCGACGCACACAAGAGTAACAGAAACAAAAATCAATACGCCGAGAATATGAAATCTTCTGATCAGAAGTGCGTGACTAGTTGGCAATAACATCTACTAATTGGGCCCTCGCTTGGCGTCTCGGGATTGGATTATTGAATCTTGACAGTGGCTAGTCTGATACGGCTAAGAACTCGTTCTTGTGTTTAGTGTTGAAGCGAGAGACGGGAAGCAGTAACGATGTGGGTTCATGGGTGAGCCGTGACTAGTGGGTTCTGGCATGAGATGAGAACTACTATTGGGGTAGTAGGTAGGGGTCAGAATAGCAGTTATTGGAATCAGAGTTTTTATGTCAATATCTACGGCTAGTTGGACCATAGAAGAGGTGAGATATGGGACTGTAGGCGTCTGGGAGTAGTAGGAGAAGTGAAGCTATACAGGTCTAGGGTGGAAAGAGAAATGTGACTATAGAAGTCTGGAAAGAGAATTGTGACTATAGAAGTCTGGAAAGAGAATTGTGACTATAGAAGTCTGGAAAGAGAATTGTGACTATAGAAGTCTGGAAAGAGAATTGTGACTATAGAAGTCTGGAAAGAGAATTGTGACTATAGAAGTCTGGAAAGAGAATTGTGACTATAGAAGTCTGGAAAGAGAATTGTGACTATAGAAGTCTGGAAAGAGAATTGTGACTATAGAAGTCTGGAAAGAGAATTGTGACTATAGAAGTCTGGAAAGAGAATTGTGACTATAGGAGTCTGGAAAGAGAATTGTGACTATAGGAGTCTGGAAAGAGAATTGTGACTATAGAAGTCTGGAAAGAGAATTGTGACTATAGGGATCTGGGTTGGTGAGTAGGATGCTTTAATATTAGCTGATATAGAAAATAATGTCGGGGGATAAGCATATTTTAATTTGTATCTTAATCTTCATTAATATCATTCAAATGCCGAATACGCCAAAAATTGTAGTCTGAAGAAGGATACCAGCTGGATGAATATAAGTAAGATTCATATCTTTTTAATGAAAGCTTTTAAAATGGTGACAGATAGTTGTAAGAGAAGATCACCCTCGACATAACCAGCGGCGATTTATCAACTGTCAATTAAGATAATTAATACGATGCACAATCTACCTCCGTCTTGATATCAGGGTACCAAATTTGTAATCTAAACACATGCCATGAGCATGGCTGGAATGGCTTGGTGGTAGTTGATGTGTTGGTGGTAGTTGATGTGTTGGTGGTAGTTGATGTGTTGGTGGTAGTTGTTGTGTTGGTGGTAGTTGTTGTGTTGGTGGTAGTTGTTGTGTTGGTGGTAGTTGATGTGTTGGTGGTAGTTGTTGTGTTGGTGGTAGTTGATGTGTTGGTGGTAGTTGATGTGTTGGTGGTAGTTGATGTGTTGGTGGTAGTTGATGTGTTGGTGGTAGTTGTTGTGTTGGTGGTAGTTGTTGTGTTGGTGGTAGTTGTTGTGTTGGTGGTAGTTGATGTGTTGGTGGTAGTTGATGTGTTGGTGGTAGTTGATGTGTTGGTGGTAGTTGTTGTGTTGGTGGTAGTTGTTGTGTTGGTGGTAGTTGTTGTGTTGGTGGTAGTTGATGTGTTGGTGGTAGTTGTTGTGTTGGTGGTAGTTGATGTGTTGGTGGTAGTTGATGTGTTGGTGGTAGTTGATGTGTTGGTGGTAGTTGATGTGTTGGTGGTAGTTGTTGTGTTGGTGGTAGTTGTTGTGTTGGTGGTAGTTGTTGTGTTGGTGGTAGTTGATGTGTTGGTGGTAGTTGATGTGTTGGTGGTAGTTGATGTGTTGGTGGTAGTTGTTGTGTTGGTGGTAGTTGATGTGTTGGTGGTAGTTGATGTGTTGGTGGTAGTTGTTGTGTTGGTGGTAGTTGTTGTGTTGGTGGTAGTTGTTGTGTTGGTGGTAGTTGATGTGTTGGTGGTAGTTGTTGTGTTGGTGGTAGTTGTTGTGTTGGTGGTAGTTGATGTGTTGGTGGTAGTTGATGTGTTGGTGGTAGTTGATGTGTTGGTGGTAGTTGTTGTGTTGGTGGTAGTTGTTGTGTTGGTGGTAGTTGATGTGTTGGTGGTAGTTGTTGTGTTGGTGGTAGTTGTTGTGTTGGTGGTAGTTGTTGTGTTGGTGGTAGTTGATGTGTTGGTGGTAGTTGATGTGTTGGTGGTAGTTGTTGTGTTGGTGGTAGTTGTTGTGTTGGTGGTAGTTGTTGTGTTGGTGGTAGTTGATGTGTTGGTGGTAGTTGATGTGTTGGTGGTAGTTGTTGTGTTGGTGGTAGTTGATGTGTTGGTGGTAGTTGATGTGTTGGTGGTAGTTGTTGTGTTGGTGGTAGTTGTTGTGTTGGTGGTAGTTGTTGTGTTGGTGGTAGTTGATGTGTTGGTGGTAGTTGATGTGTTGGTGGTAGTTGTTGTGTTGGTGGTAGTTGTTGTGTTGGTGGTAGTTGTTGTGTTGGTGGTAGTTGATGTGTTGGTGGTAGTTGATGTGTTGGTGGTAGTTGTTGTGTTAGTGGTAGTTGTTGGGTTGGTGGTAGTTGATGTGTTGGTGGTAGTTGTTGTGTTGGTGGTAGTTTATGTGTTGGTGGTAGTTGTTGTGTTGGTGGTAGTTGTTGTGTTGGTGGTAGTTGATGTGTTGGTGGTAGTTGATGTGTTGGTGGTAGTTGATGTGTTGGTGGTAGTTGTTGCGTTGGTGGTAGTTGTTGTGTTGGTGGTAGTTGATGTGTTGGTGGTAGTTGATGTGTTGGTGGTAGTTGTTGTGTTGGTGGTAGTTGATGTGTTGGTGGTAGTTGATGTGTTGGTGGTAGTTGTTGTGTTGGTGGTAGTTGTTGTGTTGGTGGTAGTTGATGTGTTGGTGGTAGTTGATGTGTTGGTGGTAGTTGATGTGTTGGTGGTAGTTGATGTGTTGGTGGTAGTTGTTGTGTTGGTGGTAGAGGTTTTTGAGTTTGAAATAATCATTTGATCATACACACATTGATTTTAAATATTTTTTACACCATGTAGATTTAAAAAAAAATCATTATCCACATTCTCTTCAGAAAATAGCTCATGTCCAGTTACGAGGAGATTTTGTCTGGTCCGTGTCCAAAAACAAGGGTAATTTCAATAGCTCATGCCAGAATAAGAATAGGATTGAGACTGCCATGTTATTCCATAGAAGGAAAATGATTTTGTTGTGCGCTAAGTCAACTTTGATAGGTTTACGTTTGATATAGAAACATAGGTTAACTTATTTTGTTGTCAAATGTGTTTTACTTATTCATTTACTAAATGTGAAAGCTGGCATTTAATAAAAAATGTTGCATGTTATTTGCAAAGAAATAAATACAGAATGCGCCAAAAGTAACAGCTCTAAATCTCCCGTCTACTGAACGCGTAGGCGGGTTTGTCAACGGTGCAGATCTCCAGTCATCACCTCTCACAGTACTCTTGATGAAGATATGTGAGTTGTGCAGTGGTAGTTGGAATTGGGTCACCAATATATCCAATGCAAACCCTGTTATGGCACCAATATATCCAATGCAACCCCGTTATGGCACGATTATTTTGGTCCATAAAATCAGGTCGTATTGACTGGCTTGCAACGTTATAACGGTGTTGCGATATTCAGTACAATGATCTTTGGTACATTTTTATTGTTTTAACTAGCAAGATGGGTCATTTCATAGGCTAAGATTGGTCATTTCATAGGCTAAGATGGGTCATTTCATAGGCTAAGATGGGTCATTTCATAGGCTAATATGGGTCATTTCATAGGCTAAGATGGGTCATTTCATAGTTGACCACTATTTTCGCTCATACGTACTTGGTCTTGAGTGGGGATCAAGTTTTAAAGAGCTGACCGATCAATTCCAAGATAGATTTATTATGAAGGCGCCAATTAACACAGTTCCTCTGTTGCTTTTTCACCATACTTTGTCAACCGGTCGGTAGTCTGGTTGACCAGAACTGTTTAACATAGAGAATCACGCAGGTGCTCTCTGGCAAATGCTGGTTTCGTCCTCGGAAGGCTAAAAAGAACATTCTTGAAACTGGACATAAGCGAAAATCCGGTTCACCGATATTGTAGAGCATGGGAGCATGTTCGTATCCGACAGAGGTGGGACAACGCTTGACGGAGCTAGACATGTGGGCCGCGATGATGTATTGAAGAACATTTTTGTGTCTAGCATATCCACTAGAACTGTGCAAAATATCAACTAGAACTGTCCAACATATCTTCTTCTTCACTTCTGGAACATGTGTTTATCATAATAAATGTTCAAATTATGTTAAAATAGATGGAATTTTCCACGTCCTCCATGTAACACAGCCTCCTGTAACACAGCCTCATGTAACACAGCCTCCTGTAACACAGCCTCCTGTAACACAGCCTCCTGTAACACAGCCTCCTGTAACACAGCCACCTGTAACACAGCCTCCTGTAACACAGCATTCTGTAACACAGCCTCCTGTAACACAGCCACCTGTAACACAGCCTCCTGTAACACAGCCTCCTGTAACACAGCCACCTGTAACACAGCCTCCTGTAACACAGCCTCCTGTAACACAGCCTCCTGTAACACAGCCTCCTGTAACACAGCCTCCTGTAACACAGCCTCCTGTAACACAGCCTCCTGCAACACAGCCTCCAGTAACACAGCCTCCACTTTTTAAGACAATTTTCATCAAGTAAACCAGTAACTAGTAAAAGTAAAAATAAACAAACCAAACTTACTTTTAAAAATAAGTTGAATATTTAAAGACATTTTTATTGCTTTTTCACTCTATAACCAGATAGCTCTAAAATATTTCGTTATATCTATTTTATTCAGATGTACAGGCGATGCAAGATATAGAAACAGGAAACTATTTAAATTTAACACTCTTGAGACGATTGGGCTGATAGAAAAAGACGAAAGGCTGGTCTATCGGCCCGAAAATTCAAGCATCGAGATTGGCTGGTGGGTCTTCGTGCCAGCTAATCAGATTGCTTCTAACATATTCCTGCACATATTCCTAGCACTTTAATGTCAGCCTCCTTTGATTGTTAACTTTTGTTGTGTTCAGGAATGTTTGTGTGTGTTGTTAGTACTAGATGTGGGGTGGTGGTGAACTGGATAGATATGACCCCTATGATTAGAAAATGTAGGACCTATAAATATGTCTCAAGACAAAAGCACCCTAGTTGAGTACTTCATTCGATTTTTACACTAAATATAAATCCAATGTTCAAGAGAAGGTTCCGTTGTCATAAATGGGGGGGGGGTGTTTTTGTTACAGTGAGTTTCTGTATCAACCAAAAAGTAACCGGGATCAGGAAATTGAGTAGAACCATGAACCAGAGGTGTTAGAAGGGCCTCCAGTGGAACTTTATTCCTCAAAACACAAGTGTTAGGAGTTATTCAGGCTTCATCCATCAAAAAATTCACACAAATGATCCAGTAAGTCATGTATAGGCTAAGTGTAACAAAAAGTTGACGCATTCATTATGTAAATCAGGATAGCTCATTTGCATAAATGTTGAGATTTCAGTTTGATTCATAAAGATTGTATTAATTCATTCAATTACCCACAAGAATATAGTTTTATATTTATTAAGGAAGTATTTTATTTTTCATATTTTCTTTCAATATTAGTATTAGTGCATAGCTTGTATACAGTGTGCCCCGCCTTCTTGGCACTGACACTCTAATAAAAGCTCCGCCTTCTTGGCACTGACACTCTTAATAGAAGCTCTGCCTTCTTGGCACTGACACTCTAATAGAAGCTCCGCCTTCTTGGCACTGACACTCTAATGAAAGCTATTAAATGTGTTTCAATCTTTATATCAGATGTGCGTTAAGTGTGTGTTAAATGTGTTTCCATCTTTGTATCAGATGTGCGTTAAGTGTGTGTTAAATGTGTTTCCATCTTTATATCAGATGTGCGTTAAGTGTGTGTTAAATGTGTTTCCATCTTTGTATCAAATGTGCGTTAAGTGTGTATCAAATGTGTTTCAAATGCAATTTACACATCATGTTAAGACTTAAGACGGAAGCTGCCTGCATACAAAAAATAGGATTGCTACATCTCATATCTCATATCTCATCAGTGGACGATTCTCGAAATAGCCCGGCAGAGCCCCGGGTAGGGTAATTTGGCTTGGTTGATGTAGATCACGTGACACGCATTTCCTCTCAAACACGAAAATCTATTGCAATTCGGCTTAACTGACCAGGGTAGGGTTGGGTGGGGTGGTAGAGGGTTTGGCGCCACCTTCTCCATCATTTCAAGTCTGGTCTGGGGACAAGAAAATTATCCCTAATGGAGATTTGAGTTAAGCTGAAAGGGAATGTGATGGAAAGCTTTTTAAATGTGATAAGCAGTGGGGATAATGTACATAACACCCAATGTGGCAATGAATGTAACAATAATGGGACTAAAATGGGACCACTAACGAGGTATTAATAGAACAGTTATGAGCCAGTCAGTGGAAAAATTAATGTCCCTCTTACAATGACAATAATGTAAGAATAATGGGGGAAAATGGGACCTCTATAATTTTTAAGTAGAACAATGTAATAAATATGATTATTGGTCGGGTAATGAATGTGACTATATGTCGGGTAATGAATGTGACTATATGTCGGGTAATGAATGTGACTATATGTCGGGTAATGAATGTGACTATATGTCGGATAATGAATGGGACTATATGTCGGGTAATGAATGTGACTATATGTCGGGTAATGAATGTGACTATATGTCGGGTAATGAATGTGACTATATGTCGGGTAATGAATGTGACTATATGTCGGATAATGAATGGGACTATATGTCGGGTAATGAATGTGACTATATGTCGGGTAATGAATGGGACTATATGTCGGATAATGAATGTGACTATATGTCGGATAATGAATGTGACTATATGTCGGATAATGAATGTGACTATATGTCGGGTAATGAATGTGACTATATGTCGGGTAATGAATGTGACTATATGTCGGGTAATGAATGTGACTATATGTCGGGTAATGAATGGGACTATATGTCGGGTAATGAATGTGACTATATGTCGGGTAATGAATGTGACTATATGTCGGATAATGAATGTGACTATATGTCGGATAATGAATGTGACTATATGTCGGGTAATGAATGGGACTATATGTCGGGTAATGAATGGGACTATATGTCGGGTAATGAATGTGACTATATGTCGGGTAATGAATGGGACTATATGTCGGGTAATGAATGTGACTATATGTCGGATAATGAATGTGACTATATGTCGGATAATGAATGTGACTATATGTCGGGTAATGAATGTGACTATATGTCGGGTAATGAATGTGACTATATGTCGGGTAATGAATGTGACTATATGTCGGGTAATGAATGTGACTATATGTCGGGTAATGAATGTGACTATATGTCGGATAATGAATGTGACTATATGTCGGATAATGAATGTGACTATATGTCGGATAATGAATGTGACTATATGTCGGGTAATGAATGTGACTATATCTCGGATAATGAATGGGACTAGCGATGGGAAAATTAATGTAACTGTTGGTCGGTAATGAAATGGAAACACCAGCGAGGCATTAAGGGAACAATAATTGGACTGGCAGTGTAGGAAAATGGTACGACCAAAGGGGTAACATATACTTTTTTTTCTATCGTATTTAGTTAATGAAATTCTTTTCAGTCCTTTCCAATTCTTTCCAATTTAACCAATTTCCTAGACATCAAGCATTTTCAATATTTCTATATTATATTTGGAATTAATAAATGAAGTCCTTGGTGCTAAAAGTACTTAAGTCACAAAATACACATTTTGAGATAATCGCGTTCAAATATTCTTTTTGTCTATAAAATGTGATCATTTTCATATTTTGTCTTGTTTAATTAAGGGACTTAGGCACAAGTTAATGTGTTCAAATTTCTGCAGTACACATGGCTAAACCCGATAAGAAAAGGTCACAGTTTAGATTGATTTTGACAAAAAATGTGACTTAAGTACCTTTAGCACTAGGGTCTTAAAATACAAACAAACAACAGAATTAAGTCTAAGACAACCCAGGTTAAATATGGCTTACAAGGTACACTAGAATAAACCTGCTAGACGAGTTCAGTCTAAGACAACCCAGGTTAAATATGGCTTACAAGGGACACTAGAATAAACCTGCTAGACGAGTTCAGTCTAAGACAACCCAGGTTAAATATGGCTTACAAGGTACACTAGAATAAACCTGCTAGACGAGTTCAGTCTAAGACAACCCAGGTTAAATATGGCTTACAAGGTACACTAGAATAAACCTGCTAGACGAGTTTCTTTTTCATATTCTTTATCCAACATCGAGCCGCGCCTTTATTAATTATTCAATCAAAACCCTTTCACCGCCAGCCAACCACTCCAACCCACGCAACTCGCATTCCAGCCCGTGTCCACCCTCAGGGACTTGGTGCCAGTCTGTATCTCTGGGACATGCCGAGGTCAGACACGAGATGTCCAGACGATACGGCCATCATGTTTGTGCGTAGAGGCGCCAGATTAATATCAAAACTTTCGTCCTCCGTTCGGCAATGTCTGACATCTCTACAAGACAAATATGTCTGCTTGCTTATTAAACGACTAACAGTGTGTTGACATTTTCAGACAAAAAAAAAAAAAAAGCCCACAACAAAAACCTGCCCCATTATAACGTTGAGAGACAAAGCAGTTGATATCTCCAATTTCCGATTTCCAACCAGTGTGAGGATTTAGAACGGACGCCTCTACATTAGGGCTACAAAAGTTACGTGTAAAATATTTATTTAAAATACAACTAAAATAACGAACTCATTTAATTACCAGCCTTCTAAATAACGATCCCACAAAATAAATGCAGTTTTCCCCCTTTTCACGGAGGATTGAAAGCCAGTCACGCGACTATACTACTGGCATTAACTTCATCTGACTGAGATGTAATGACGTCATCACTCTAGTAGCCCATATATGTGTCAACCCAAAATGTAATGTTTCTACGAAAAGTTTCGTTACAATGAAGTAGGATAATGTATTATAGATTCGGGAGATTTTATGCCATTGGATATTGTAGTATAGCTATTGGAGATTCACTGCTACCGGATATTGTAGTATAGCTATTGGAGATTCACTGCTACCGGATATTGTAGTATAGCTATTGGAGATTCAATGTCACCAGATATTGTAGTATAGCTATTGGAGATTCAATGCTACCAGATATTGTAGTATAGCTATTGGAGATTCAATGTCACCAGATATTGTAGTATAGCTATTGGAGATTCAATGCTACCAGATATTGTAGTATAGCTATTGGAGATTCAATGCCACCAGATATTGTAGTATAGCTATTGGAGATACAATGTCACCAGATATTGTAGTATAGCTATTGGAGATTCAATGCTACCAGATATTGTAGTATAGCTATTGGAGATTCAATGCTACCAGATATTGTAGTATAGCTATTGGATCTATATTTATGTCATAAAATGTTTTAAAAACTATGAGGTCGCTGCCAGATATTTACTTTTTATCTTGTGTCAAAATTAAAACTCTCTTGACATGCACATACAACAACGGCTGACTTCCCCACTCTCTTGACATGCACATACAACGACGGCTGACTTCCCCACTCTCTTGATATACACATACAACGACGACTGACTTCCCCACTCTCTTGACATACACATACAACGACGGCTGACTTCCCCACTCTCTTGACATGCACATACAACGACGACTGACTTCCCCACTCTCTTGACATGCACATACAACGACGGCTGACTTCCCCACTCTCTTGACATGCACATACAACGACGGCCACTCTCTTGACATACACATACAACGACGGCTGACTTCCCCACTCTCTTGACATACACATACAACGACGACTGACTTCCCCACTCTCTTGACATGCACATACACCGACGACTGACTTCCCCAAACTCTTGCCATACATATACACCGACGGCTGACTTTCCCACACTCTTGCAATGCACATGCACTGACGGCTGACTTCCTCACACTCTTGCCATATACATACACCGACGACTGACTTCCCCACACTCTTGTCATACACAAAAACCGACGGCTGACTTTCCCACACCTTTGCCATACATATACACCGACTGCTGACGCCCTCACACTCTTGCCATGCACATACACCGACGGCTGACTTTCCCACACTCCTACCATACACATGCACTGACGTCTGACTTCCCCACACTCTTGCCATACACAAAAACCGACGGCTGACTTTCCCACACCTTTGCCATACATATACACCGACTGCTGACGTCCCCACACTCTTGCCATACACAAAAACCGACGGCTGACTTTCCCACACCTTTGTCATACATATACACCGACTGCTGACTTCCCCACACTCTTGCCATACACAAAAACCGACTGCTGACTTCCCCACACCTTTGCCATACATATACACCGACTGCTGACTTCCCCACACTCTTGCCATACACAAAAACCGACGGCTGACTTTCCCACACCTTTGCCATACATATACACCGACTGCTGACTTCCCCACACTCTTGCCATACACAAAAACCGACTGCTGACTTTCCCACACCTTTGCCATACACATACACCGACGACTGACTTCCCCACACTCTTGTCATACACATACAATGACAGCCGACTTCCCCACACTCTTAAATCCAAAAATTCATTTGCTGCTAGTGTCACACTGGCCCACATTACAATTTATGTCTCTTCTCACGGGAGAGCATTTCATGTTGCTTCTGTCCGACAGGTGTAAGCAACTCCTGGTTTTGTGGCGCCCCAATTAAGGCTTAATCGCCTGGTCGTGCGATTGTAACGGACAGACGGATGTTTATAAAACCGAGTGGCTCGTCTCACCACGAATAAACGTACGTAACAAAAGATCGCCATGACAGAAATTTATTGAGAGAGCGTTGCACTCACCACTTCCGGTGCTTAAAGGTGACATTTTAAGGGTTTGGGGCGCCGCCTCACAGCCTCATGTGATAGTCAATGTCAGTGGCGTAACAACGTTTTCTGACCTAGGGCGGACTGGGGTTATCAATAAATCCTAATCAAGCCACCGTGTCAGTGGCGTAGCTTGGCTTAAGGCCGCACGGGGCCTGCCAAGATTTTTGCCTCCTTCCTTCAATGACACCATCTCTGAAATTGGCCAAAAACACCGCCCCTCCATATTATAAAGAAAAAAAAAAGTACCTCCCGGGTTGTGTGATACTAGCCGCCCCCTTCTCACGCCCCCTTCTCACGCCCCCCTTCTCACGCCCCCCTTCCTACGCACCCCTTCCTACGCACCCCTTGTATTGTGTATATTTTGGTTTAAAAGACAAAGACAAACGCAATAGAGCTTTTAAAATTATTAACTATGTTGGGTATATGTCAAGCAATTGATGTTTAATGATAATTTTTTTTCCGTATCCGGATTTTTGATCGAAAGAAATTTGGTCGCCGGAAAATTGATCGACGGAAATTTGGTCGAATCGTTTTTTTAATTTATACGTTAAAATTTTGCGTCAAATTTCTTTCTTTTGATTAAGTAGGAATAAAGTAGGTAGATCGGTGAAACAATGTAAATTAAGATATTTTTGTGTCATTAAACAAATTTCAGCTAGGAGTAAGTTTTGCTTGACAAAAATAACCGATAGGTAAACCCCAAGAGCGGACATTGGGGAATACCGTTCATGCGTCCTCAGTTACATACAACTTTAATATCATCTGGCAAACTTAACCCCATGACAGAGGCCCCCCCTGCTACATATCATCTTTTATCTTTTCATTACAGAGCCACCCTGCCACACATCATCTTTTATCTTTTCATTACAGAGCCACCCTGCCACATATCATCTTTTATCTTTTCATTATAGAGCCACCCTGCCACATATCATCTTTTAACTTTTCATTACAAAGCTACCCTGCCACATATCCTCTTTTATCTCCCCATTGAAGGTCATTTACACCTCTAAACCACGCCCCTTTAAGGTAATAACCCCATCACCCCAAACTGCCCCAAGCAAATCTCAGAAGGATAATTTACCCATACACAGCCATAACTCAACACACACAGCCATAGCTCACCACACGCAGCGATGATTCATCCTACGCGCAGCCATAACTCACCCCACACAGCCATAACTCACCACACACAGCCATTAATCACCCCACACAGCCAAAACTCACCACACGCAGCCTTAACTCACCCCACACAGCCATAACTCACCACACACAGCCATTAATCACCCCACACAGCCATTAATCACCCCACACAGCCAAAACTCACCACACGCAGCCATAACTCACCCCACACAGCCCTAATTCACCCCTTAGCGTTGGGAACATTAGAAGCGAGAACGATCTTGTACTTAGATGACGTCATTTTTCATATCGTCATGTTGGGTGTCCATCTTGACTGATCGTCTCATTACGTGCGTCTCAACGGTATTGACATTTTTCTTTACCAATAATCCCCCGAGTTGTTGTTTATATTTTCCTTTCCTACTTCCGTTTTTTTGCGCACTCTAGACACAAGAGAATGATGCAGACGGCTGACTATTCAATTCAAAAGTTCAATATCTCTGTTCGAATTGGGAACAAACTTCATTATTTTTACAGTTTTACATTTCTGAAAGGAACTTTTCAATTAAAAAAATACACAGTGAAATAAGATTATAAAATGTAAAGTTTTCAAATGACTAATGGAAATATTTGAAATATTTTTATTCAATCATTTCAACCACACGGGGTTTCTACACATGTATTTCTTTAGATCTATAATAGACATAATAGACAATGTGCCAACACAATTCCTTCCACCTGTCTCTACTAACCAAACGATATCAATTCTAAGGCTAGTCGCACAATTATAATAACATTCAACCCATCAGAAATTAAACCTATGCTATATCTGCTATATCGATGGAGATGAGATGTTTCAGAAGCATTCTTGCCATCTGCTATAGAGACCATATCACCAATGAACAAGTGAAAGAAAGGATTCGTCAAGCTATTGGGCATTACGATGACCTCTTGGTGTCTGTAAAAAAACGCGAAAACTTGAGTGACACGAAAACAAGGGCTCGCAAAAGAAATCCTACAGGGCACAACTAGAGGAGGGAGAAGAAGAGGAAGACAGAGAAAGAGATGGGAAGATAACATCAAAGAGTGGACGGGACTAAAACTAGTCGATGCTATGCGTAGTGAAGAAGACAGAGAGGAATACAGTAGGCTCAATTGTTGTAATGAAATACATAGTGAGAGTTATAGCGTGATTAGAGAATTAAACTGTTGCCCACCCGTGCTATTTATTTACAAGGAACACCTTTCAACTCGGGTAATTTGTGAGTACAGTTATAACGTAATCGAATACGCGTGATCGAATTTATTGTTATGTTCATCCCGTGTAATGGTAGAAGGTGTACGTGAGGCGTCATATATTATGTTTGTTTATCTCATTGTTTGGGATGTGGTTACATAGGACCGCCTCTTGTGATGTGGTTACATAGGGCCGCCTCTTGTGATGTGGTTACATAGGGCCACCTCTTGTGATGTGGTTACATAGGGCCGCCTCTTGTGATGTGGTTACATAGGGCCACCTGTTGTGATGGGGTTACATAGGGCCACCTCTTGTGATTGGGTTACATAGGGCCGCCTCTTGTGGAAACGACAGAATAAATTAAACAACCCCAAATGAAAACAAAGGTTTTCGTAACATCTTTTTAATGCATTTTTATAACTTTATTTCATATTAATATTCTAATGTCCCACCCCACACCTCATATTTACTGCAACAGTTTCAGAACAAAAAACAAAAGAAAAAATTACGCATCAAACGCACTTGATTTCATGAAATCAGTGACGTCATATTTCATTCACATTCCCATTGAAAAACAGAAAAAGCTGATTTTTGGGGGTTCGGGTTGGGAAGTGGGGCTGAAAGAATGTGTTGTCATCGGCACCGAGTCTGTGACAAAAGTTCAAGCTCAATCGATTGACGGGAAGTGGGTCAATTAGCCGTCCCAAGATTTCGTCACGCACCCAGACAGAAAGAAAGAAACACACGAACAAAAGCGATTTTGATTTAAAATATTTTAAAAAGGTAAAAAAGTTAACCACTTGGCAGGGCCCTACCTATCTAAATAAACATAGTGCTGGGTATCATAGCACGCATCTCACCAGTGGCGTATCAAGATTATTCTCTTTCGGGGTACCGTGCAATACCTTTCTTGACATCCGCCCGTCTCAAGGAGACAATTGTGTAGCTTTCACTAAAATTCGTGAAATCACAATTATTGGACTAGATGTTGTCATGGAGATTAAGCTGGTCTCCAGTCAAAAGATCCACCCCCCCCCCTCTCACGGCTTGCTAATGCTAAGTGAACATCAAATTGATGATACAGCTTGACACCAGCGGCGTCACATGAATTGCCGGAATGTCCAATGAGTTGCCATACAGCCTACGGGACATGCACTCGCACACATGGCATATACTCTCTAGCATGACATGTTTAAAAAAAATCTCTGAAACCTCTGAGGCATTGTTTACTCCGGTGGTAAAGAGAATGCTATATTAAATCTCAGCTTCCCCGATACGTGTTTACACGCCAATACAAGCAAATGCCCGGTGCAATTAGCTTAAACCTGCACGCAACTCTTGTTTGCTCGCGATAAACTTATCGCACGCGATAATCCCACCAGGCGAAATTTGTGTAAGGCAAAAGAAGAAGAAAAGAATTCCCCATAATCCAAAGTATCAATTATTAGACTTCATTATCGTGCCCGTGCCAAGCGCATGGGAAAATATGATTAAGAAATGTGCATATTGAATTCTTTACAAACTAGCAAACACATCGTGCAACCAAAAGATTTCCACCGAGCTATAGTTTATTTGAAGAAAAAAAATGCCAATGCATAAAATTGAAAATAAATCTGGCTCCGTATATTTTATTGGTTCAATGTTGGCATTTTGAAGGCTTTGGAGTCAAGATTTCGTAATTCTATTGAATCAGAGTTTGCATGAATTGATGTTAGCCACATGGACATATTTTTGTAAAAAGATTGATATTGACTAACGATCAAGCACAGTCTTTGAGATATCTGAGTTCTAGAACCAGGTTCTATATGGATGAGAGGAAGATCAAGGTGATAGTGGATGAGCCAAAAATGGCTCAGTTTTTAAGGATACAAAGAAGATCATTGTAGCGTGTAAACAAAGCAACATGTCCTTGACCTGAGTCCACACCCCCATACCCCCCACATATTCTTACGACAAATATTATAGCGAAACGTTCAAATCTCTCAATGTTACGTAACATGCGAACATTTCTTTCTAATAAAAAAAAATTCAAGGAATAACAAACCTAGAAAAGTAAAATAGTTCAAATAAAAATGGAATAGTTCATATACTATTATACAAATAGTTTAAATATGTAACACTAGTTTCCAGTTGATCCCTTTTTCCACCCATATATTTATGGTTGTGAGAACCATAGAGAAGTGCTGAATTATTTTTAATTATTGTGTCTGCGTAATGGTCAGGATTAGCCTTCCTGCAATGGTCAGGATTAGCCTTCCTGCAATGGTCAGGATTAGCCTTCCTGCAATGGTCAGGATTAGCCTTCCTGCAATGGTCAGGATTAGCCTTCCTGCAATGGTCAGGATTAGCCTTCCTGCAATGGTCAGGGCAAGCTTGAAATAAAACACTATGTGAATAATAAAGAAAACATTTTCTAATTGCATTTTTTTCTTGCTTTCTGGTGAACAAAAGATGGTGAACAAAAGATCGTGAACATACGATGGTGCACATAAGATGGTGCACATAAGATGGTCAACAAAAGATGAGTAGGAAAAACCAAAGTAGTATAATTTTCATATACGGCAAATTAAATAACTTTTGTCTCGTATGACATTTAGTGAATATGATTATTGCAACTGTGAATGTTATATCCACACCAGACACGGTCGACCGGATGACAATGACGTCATTACAATTTGCTGTGTTTTTTTCCGAAGCAGAGAAAATTAACCGTTATGTTAGATCAAATTGTTGTTGTAATGGCCGTTTGGACAATTGAATTAAATTTAAAAAAAAAACAACTAATCCTACAGTTAAGAGCTTATGCATTTCGAGCAACGGTAAGTGACCTGGTATTTGAATAGATGAAATGTGTTAAGCAGACTTGTATTTGGATAGATGCAAAGTGTAATTGATGTAATGTTGCTAAAATAATCAAGGTGATAAAAAATGAATTTAAGCAAAAAATTCTTGGTTTAATCTTAACCTTAGAAGACAATGTGTCATTTTCCCCACAACCCTCTTCAAGTACCAAACATTGTGAGGGGAAAAAAACAACTATGGGGAAAAAAAATTGATAATCAAAATTCTCCGCTCTGAACTTCCGAGCAACTGCCCCCATTTTGTGCACGAATTGATACAAACAGAACTTGAGCAAATATTGGGCTGCACGTAACGATTGGATGAATGAGAGATATTATACAGCCACGTCCCCACCCACATCATCCACGTGTGGCCTACAGAAGATTCTAATCACGTTCACACAACAGATATAGTGTCACGAAACGGGGCGTGTTTCAATGGGTCCACAGAAACGGTCCATTGGTTAGACTCCGTATGCCAGTTAGCAAATTTTAGGCAGAAATTCACAAGATCAACTCTATGTATCATCTTAACATGTAGTTTTATGTATCACCATAACATACAACTCTATGTAACAACATAACTTACAATTCTATGTATCAACATAACATACAACTCTATGTAACAACATATCTTACATTTTTATTTGACGCAAATCAGAAATTGAAAACGGATAAAAACGAAAGCCAGTCGAATATGTTCCAGTAGACCACTGTTACTTGGTGAGTATCTACCAGTAGAGCACTGTTACTGTGGTGAGTATCTACCAGTAAACCACTGTTACTTTGGTGAGTATGAACAAGTAGACCACTGTTACTTTGGTGAGTATGAACAAGTAGACCACTGTTACTTTGGTGAGTATGAACAAGTAGACCACTGTTACTTGGTGAGTATGAACAAGTAGACCACTGTTACTTTGGTGAGTATGAACAAGTAGACCACTGTTACTTTGGTGAGTATGAACAAGTAGACCACTGTTACTTTAGCTGATTGCGAATTTGTTATGAATCAAGATCCCATTAAGTTGCTATTCAGAAATTTTGGGCAGCTAGATATTTCATTTAAGAATTCTTCAAAAATTGACGGAGGATTTTTTTTCAATCGTATGAGGAACGAAACAAGTGATCCATGAGGCGTTGCGCAACGCATGGCGTACACAGAGGCGTTGCACAACGCATGGCTACACAGAGGCGTTGCACAATGCCTGGCGTACACAGAGGCGTTGCACAACGCACGGCGTACACAGAGGCGTTGCACAACGCATGGCGTACACAGAGGCGTTGCACAACGCATGGCGTACACAGAGGCGTTGCACAACATATGGCTTATTTAAAGAAAATTATTTCAAATGATGGGTTTCGGGGGTGGAGGCGCATCCTCTCACATCCTCAAATAAAATGTTTGTATATAATCTAGATTTGTGCGTAGCCTAATATTGTCCCCCCGCCCCCATAAAACCGCCCCTGCCCAACGAAACGGAGAATCGACAATGTATAAAAACATTTTGCTTTTTATTTTATGTTTATTCAAAATTGAATATCAACATCCATCAACATCCACCAACATCCATCAACATCCTCCAACATCCATCAACATCCATCAACATCCACCAACATCCATCAACATCCACCAACATCCAACAACATCCATCAACATCCACCAACATCCAACAACATCCACCAACATCCAACAACATCCATCAACAGCCACCAACATTCATGACATGGAAGGTAGCACAAAACTTAAGCTATAGCACAATCTGATTTAACCACATCCAGCAAAATCTTATTGACTTTAGAACAAGAGTATCCTGAACTAATGCGTCAAAATTGATTATTGATTTTCTTACTCCCCCCCCCCCCCAAACCCGGTGCGATCTTGGACGTAACCATGTTGAGACCAGCCCATCACGTGGACACCGAAATGGACGGTAGTAGTATTTGCATCTCATTTCTGTACCCCCTCAGAGGAAAGGGCGGTAAACACGGCACTGACTCTGACTGAATTACCTGCCCCGGGGCAACATTTCACTTGATATCTGCGCAAACAATTAAGACGCTTTGCTTCTGACTTCCCCGGCCCCAAGTTCATCTTTTTTATCTCGTCCCCAGGGGGGAAATTTCAATACCGTCTGAACCCACACAAAGTCAAATAAGCGCACTGACTTGCGCTGATTAGAGAAGACGAATTCAAGATGGAGGAAAGTGCTTTGCTTCGGCATTCGGTCTAAAAAACTAAAAAGATTGTTGCGTCATATTATTGTGCGAAGCTGAAGGACCTTGCCCCACCCGAAAATTGAGTGATACCTACTCCTGCACTATAGTTTAGATGACCTACACACTCTTTGGTTTTAAAGAAGTCGTACGCAAGCTTAATGTCTTATGATACCTTGTCCAGAATGATGGTTATAGAGAACATAGTTGTGAACTTTTGTCATAGTCTCTTTGCAAGAAATGGTCTTCTCGACACAAAGCCAGAAAATAGAAACTATTGACTTACAGGATTTACTTTGTTCTTCTGAAGAATGGATGGCACCAAAAAGTCATAAAGAGGCGTAGCGAAGGGGGCAGTGGGGATAGATGTCCCGGGCGCCATCTAGTTAGGGGCGCCAAAATGTGCTTTGATATTATTTTATTGATCAAAATAATGGGTTTAAGAGTTGAAAAAAGAAAGGGAGGCGCTTTAAAATGAATCTTGACCCCGGGCGCCAACACTCTAGCTACGCCTCTGGAGTCATATCATCTTGTAAATATTATTTTCCCGACACACGCTTGAATTTAATCAGTAAACATTTGTAAAAAGCGCATGAGTTTAAAAACAAGTATTTTTGCGAAGTACTTACTTTTCCATCATTCAGCTCATACTTTTGTTTACTAGATTGTCATTATGGCGTCATTTTTTTTTAGAAATAAGTCTGGGACAATTATTTAACAGTACGTGAATATCAAGTGCTTCATTTTTAGATCAACATCGTCTAAACAACTGTAAGTTCAGTTTTTTTTAAAATTTCTCTGCTTTCTTTTTGCTAACTACTTCCGGTACGGGAGAAAGGAAGGTAAAACTGTTTAAATTACATGGACATAAAAAAAATCTCCTTTGAATAAACAACAAACAATTAAGGGAAAGTGGCAACAATCAAAGGGAGATAAGAGACAATGTTGCACGTTCCATCACTCTGAAAAGAAGGTACGGGCTAGATTTCCGGCTTGGTTTGTTCGAGAGATGGATTATCTTCTCTTGCACATGTCCACTGTTTGACTGGTTCGGGTTTCTTCTGAGAAATAATGGAGTTCATATGCAGTCCTATAAACATTCAAACGTAATGTCTGTCCTAATTGAATAATTTTATGAGCGAATGTTGGAATTCGGTTTAAAGTTTTGTTTTGGAGCAACATATGCATATAATGAAGCGCCGATTTGAGTTTTTGAAAATTACCACATACACATATCACTCACCAAAGAGAAGTGCTGAATTAGATTACATTCTATTTTAGCGGAACAACTTTTCAACTATTGATGGAAATGGCGTTGTTGCTTTTTCAGCTACACTCGTGTGATTTAGTCTTATATAAAGTAAAAATGAGAGTGGGGTCGGGGGGGGGGGGGGGGGTGGGGCAACTCCATAAAGGTCCTTTTGTCAACGTTGCAGATCGCCTCAGGGAACTTGGAAATACAATTAATGCAATAGAAGTCTAACGCAGGGAAAATTGTAAACGTTGGCGGGACTATTTCACACATATATGCACAGTGAAGTGGTGTGTCAGATTTATGTACAGTGGAGTGCTGTGTGGTGTGTCAGATATATGCACAGTAAAGTGGTGTGTCAGATATATGCACATATGAGTGGTGTTTCAGATATCTACACCAGGTAGTGGTGCGCAAGATATATGCACTAGGGACTGGCGCGTCAGATAAATGCACAATGGAGTGATGCGCCAGATATCTGGCTGTGGTAGGGTACGTTGCTGCATACATATACTGGCATATACGCCAGGGCGTGGGAAGTCAGATATATGCACAGTAGAGTGGTTCGTCAGATATATGCATAGTAGAGTAGTGCGTCAGGTACAGGTATTGCCAAGATCACCAGGTACTGTCAAGATCACCATGACGGACACGAGTTCGTCTTTTAGAATAATAAATTTGGATTTTTTGTTTCTAAAGTATTTCATGTATTCGTGTTAATTAATTATTTTTTTGCATTTACCCGAAGCGAAATGAAAAATTTAAAAAAAACAAAAATCTCTGACATAAAGCTGTGATCTTTTCTTAAAAACTATAAATAATGGTCTTAAATTAAGCCATTGTCGTAGATTAATTTTGTGTCCCGGAGCAACGCATCGACTCAACAACTCATTAGATTTAAGAAAACTTCTGGAGTACTTTGGAAATGGCCTGTCAATAACATCCGGCCATTATCCCTCCAATCATACTTCTTACAAAACCCCACGTGACAATGGCATCCAATCAACACATCAACATTCAGGGGGACTTGTTCAGTTGGCTTGTCGCAGGGCCGGAATCGTCGTCTGCTAGAATGAAAATATGACTAAGGTCGGGTTTGTTATTGTGAGTTTTTTCTGCTGTAGGTAGTTTAACCATTTAGTATTGGACGTTTGAAAAATTAAGTTCCATATAAGAAATGTGAACTCAGTATTAGAATTTAAATATTAAAATCTGGATTTAAACAAATTTAATTTCAGAAATTGGCACACTTTTCTGTGGAGGGCACACTATTCCACATCCATACACAAACATCCTGTATACCAACACTCTGTATACCAACATCATGTATACCAACACCTTGTATACCGACCCCCGGTATACTGACACCCTGTATACCAGCGGTTCTCAGTCTGTGGGTCGCGACCCCTTTGGGAGTCGAATGACCCTTTCTCAGGGGTCGTCTAAGACCATTGGAAAACATATACTAAAAGATATGAAGTAGCAACGAAAATAATTTTGTGGTTGGGGGTCGCCACAACATGATGAACTGTATTAACGGGTCGCGGCATTATAAAGGTTGAGAACCACTGCTGTATACCAACACCCTGTATACCAACATCCTATATAAATACACCATGTATACCAAAAAAGAGCATGATGATGATAAAAAAGTTTCGTTATTTCTATTACAGAACTACCTTATCATTTTAAGTAGTTATTTATTTATTGTTAGCTTGCGGCTGTCAAAATCATTGAGTTCATATATATTTATGGATGGCAGAGGTCACTGGCTGAGCACAACAGAGGACAATTATTTGCCGAGTTGAATAAAGATACTCGTTTCCCCAAGGTAGCCACACCCATTACTTCTACAGTAACATATGATGAGCCACCCAGTACTTCTATAGTAACATATGATGAGCCACCCAGTACTTCTACAGTAACATATGATGAGCCACCCAGTACTTCTACAGTAACATATGATGAGCCACCCAGTACTTCCACAGTAACATATGATGAGCCACCCAGTACTTCTATAGTAACATATGATGAGCCACCCAGTACTTCTATAGTAACATATGATGAGCCACCCAGTACTTCTATAGTAACATATGATGAGCCACCCAGTACTTCTATAGTAACATATGATGAGCCACACAGCACTTCTACAGTAACATATGATGAGCCACCCAGTACTTCTATATTAACATATGATGAGCCACCCAGTACTTCTATAGTAACATATGATGAGCCACCCAATACTTCTATAGTAACATATGATGAGCCACCCAGTACTTCCACAGTAACATATGATGAGCCACCCAGTACTTCTATAGTAACATATGATGAGCCACCCAGTACTTCTATAGTAACATATGATGAGCCACCCAGTACTTCTATAGTAACATATGATGAGCCACCCAGTACTTCTATAGTAACATATGATGAGCCACACAGCACTTCTACAGTAACATATGATGAGCCACCCAGTACTTCTATATTAACATATGATGAGCCACCCAGTACTTCTATAGTAACATATGATGAGCCACCCAATACTTCTATAGTAACATATGATGAGCCACCCAGTACTTCCACAGTAACATATGATGAGCCACCCAGTACTTCTATAGTAACATATGATGAGCCACCCAGTACTTCTACAGTAACATAATATGAGCCACCCAGTACTTCTACAGTAACATATGATAAGCCACCCAGTGATGTTAGAAGCCTATTATAAGACACAATTGGTAGTGAGATCAGAAGCCTATTATAAGACACAATTGGTAGTGAGGTCAGAAGCCTTTTATAAGACACAATTCGTAGGGAGTTTTGAAGCCTATTATAAGAAACAACTCGTAGTGAGGTTAGAGGCCTATTATAAAATACACTTCGTAGTGTGGTTAGAAGCCTATTATTAGACACAATTGGTAGTGAGGTTAGAAGCCTATTATAAGACACCATTGGTAGTGAGGTTAGAAGGCTATTATAAGACACAATTGGTAGTGAGGTCAAAAGCCTATTAAAAGACACAATTGTTAGGGAGGTCAGAAGCCTATTATAAGACACAATTGTTAGTGAGGTCAGAAGCCTCTTATAAGACACAATTTTTAGTGAGGTCAGAAGCCTATTATAAGACACAATTGTTAGTGAGGTCAGAAGCCTATTAGAAGACACAATTGTTAGTGAGGTCAGAAGCCTATTATAAGACACAATTGGTCGTGAATCAGAAGCCTATTATAAGACACAATTGGTAGTGAGGTTAGAAGCCAGTACACCGTTCCTTTGAGAATGATATCACATAACAAACAAATGATTGAGCACATTGCCAACCGGCCTTGCTAAAACCAGATTCTCGTTAAGAAATTACCAATGGTTTTTGTCGTCTACTCTACTGAGAATAAATGTCTGCATAAACCGACCAATTATAGTGGTATGATTAAGAAAATGAAAACAACTTTTTAAAGATAGTATTGAGGAAAAAAAAAATTACATCAAGGTGTAGTTTAAAATGCGTGAAGGATATAGGTGTTAAATTCTTGAGGGGGAATATTGTACAAAATATCTTTAAAAAATCTTGAGAATATTGTTTACAACAAATGTAAAACTGGAATGTCACAGATGGAACTCTTAACAAGTCGCTGTACAGACAACAATAATCTCGGTCCCTACGTTTTGTTAGGAAACACATATTCTTCATCAAATAAACATTGAGAATAATTTATTTATTATTTTTAATAATAATGACGCAAGTGACGCTTCCCTTTCTGTGTCAGGATACCGTCATGTTTAAACACTTCCCTTTCTGTGTCAGGATACCGTCATGTTTAAACGCTTCCCTTTCTGTGTCAGGATACCGTCATGTTTAAACGCTTCCCTTTCTGTGTCAGGATACCGTCATGTTTAAACGCTCCCCTTTCTGTGTCAGGATACCGTCATGTTTAAACGCTTCCCTTTCTGTGTCAGGATACCGTCATGTTTAAACGCTCCCCTTTCTGTGTCAGGATACCGTCATGTTTAAACGCTTCCCTTTCTGTGTCAGGATACCGTCATGTTTAAACGCTTCCCTTTCTGTGTCAGGATACCGTCATGTTTAAACGCTTCCCTTTCTGTGTCAGGATACCGTCATGTTTAAACGCTTCCCTTTCTGTGTCAGGATACCGTCATGTTTAAACGCTTCCCTTCCTGTGTCAGGATACCGTCATGTTTAAACGCTTCCCTTCCTGTGTCAGGATACCGTCATGTTTAAACGCTCCCCTTTCTGTGTCAGGATACCGTCATGTTTAAACGCTTCCCTTTCTGTGTCAGGATACCGTCATGTTTAAACGCTTCCCTTTCTGTGTCAGGATACCGTCATGTTTAAACTCAAGGTCGGTATAAGATAACACAACAGATGCTCAATGTTAATGAATTAATAATACTTTGTTGATGCATGAGACGCAGAGACTGTTAGATAACATGGCTGATGTTACCATGGTGACAGCTGGAGCTACGAGGATCCTAGTTAAAAATGACAAGTGGAAGTTGGGGTTGCGGGGAGGGGCGGTTTTGAGAATCGTTTCAACTCAGCAAAAAATATTCCCAATCCGTTTGAACAACTATATTGTAAGATTGGAAAATATATTTTAAAAAAAGAGAAGGTTCTACTGGCTAAACATCCATACATGTGGATATTATCTATACGAAAAAATACTTAAGTGAGCTTTCTAGGTTGTGCTACACCATTATGTGTTACGTGCTCCAGGCTTATACAACATAACAGCAACACATCTGAACAAAATTGACTTTATGGGATTATTTAATGGGGGAAAAGGTTTTCTAGGCTGGAAAAGACACTGCATCGTCATACAGTCAGATGCCGCTGATGAAAGTCATGTGATCCCAACCAGGGATGAGCATTGGAAAGAAAATATCCTGGTGACGTCATAGTCTTTCCGCAACAAACGACCCAGTTCTCTTACATCAGTGGAGACAAGATTTATATACATAAGAAGAAAAGAGCCATTTCATAAATTCTATCTGCAAGGGAAAAATTTAAGTGGATGCAGGCGGGTATAGGGTGGAAGAGCGAATGTGCACGTGACACGATGAGTAATGTTTTATACAAATTTAAAAACTAAAATAAAACTAATTTGGCAATTAAATTGTTAATTCATTGATTTTTATAATAATACGTTTGTACTCAAAAACTGATGGGTACGACATGCTACAGAAATGATTTGATAGTCTCTGAACACTAGATACAATAAAGTACCTCCTCTTCGAATTATTTACTATGTCTATAAATTAAATAACAGAATTATTTCAAGTTCAAAGATATTAAAGGAATCGTTTTATTGATATTTTTGACGTAGAAATTTTTGATTACGTTTCATTTAGTTCCAACGGTACTGATCACTTGTAACAATAATATTTAAAATGACATGTTTATCAAATAAAATAACCGAATTTATTTATTGACCCCATAGCCGCATGTAGCCGACCGCTGTCTTACATGGATGCCAAACGACTGAAGCATCTCAGTGAAAAGTTAATTTAGAAACATTTTAGGATACAAACAATTGTATAAGTTCTATTATTTCATCTTTGAGATAGTTTTTACCTTTAAAAGGCCACTTGTAAACTTTCAATCTCAGAGTCGAATTGTCCCCTTTCTTCTTGTCCCTAGTCGGAACTTAAGGCAAAAACTAAATTATTAATTTGAATGGTGATTTAAATATTCCCTGACGTATGTTTCGGAAACAGTTTCGTGATCTCCAGTCAATTGTATACGGAAGCATCGATCATATCCTGATCTCTAAAGCGACTTACTAACTCAAAAACGAATCATATCAAAGCCGTAAAAATCATAAACTGTTATGGTATCATGACCTCCCTCGGTCAACACTTAACACTACACAAAAAGGAAGCCCATTATTTTTTATTTTTTTAATCTTCACCCCCACCTCCCATCCCAGACGCACAACACGCACACTGGGTAGTTGGTGTACTGATAGCTTGACAGTTAAAAGGAACTTAATACGTTCGATTTAAATCAAAGTCGAGATTTCAAGGTTTGCAATTAATTCAAGAAAGTACACAAAGAAATCGTCTAAACAAAGGTTTCGAATTCCTCCGAAGTCAGAAAAAATCACAACACGCGAACCAGCACCGGAAGTTAGGTGGCCGCACCAGTGCACGCGCTCACAGGGCGTGAATAATCTATGTTGATATCTTGTATGTCTTACAGGGGAAACAATTCTGCCGTCTTCGGTTCGCGGCCCTGTTTGAAATTTCTCCTCAGATGGTTTCGTCGAATTTGACGGATGGGCTCTGGCCAGCAGTGAAGACACGAGACGCGACGAATTTGTAGCGGAGTCTCTCTCGTGGAATAACGCGTGATTCCCTGAAATTTGACCCAAGAGACGTGAAAGAATCTAATGGAGTACGCGTGAGGACTGTAACGTCCTACACGCTCTTTATTTTAAAGCATTAAACAAAACACAATAGCATTAATGAGCTCATCAGATCAATTTTTTAAATACCTTTTTAAACTTCTTCATTACTACATGTTAAGTTGGTGAAGTCCTTTGTGATAATTCTAGCACTCGTGCTTGATGTGGATTGGATAAGGTGACCATTTATTGTTTATAGTTGAACGCAGGAACTTTGTAAAATTTTCCCATTTATAACGAGAAATTTTATAACTTTTCTTGGCGCCATTTGTGTCTAAAAATAATTATTGGTGGTCACACGGAGAGCTCTTCTGTCTGAGAGTCAGTAAAAAAAAAGTAGATATTTTTGTGATGTTGATTTAGATGAATCTCTTATATATATTTTGCTTCTGTTGCGTCATGCTTCCTTTTCAAAACCGCCTCAACTCCACATAATTTATATTAATAGGTCTGAGTGAAAAATGTTGTCACGCAGGGAGCGTCATGTGTGACGATTAAACTCCGGTAAATAGGTTCATTATTTGTCTTTAGGTACAGTCGGGTATGGTGTAGCACTGTCTGTAGCACTGTCTCTAGCACTGTCTGTAGGACTTCTGTTAAAAGGCTGACAGGTAAGGTATAGAACTGACTTTAGGCCTATTGTTTTTTGGGCCAGCAGGTAGAGTGTAGGACTGTCTATAGGACTATTGTTTAAAGGCCGGCGTTTACGATGTAGGACTGTGTGTAGGACTATTGTTAAAGGGCCAAAAGGTAAGGTGCAGGACTATCTGTAGGATTATTTTTTAAAGGACGGTATTTATTACAGAAAATGAGAAGTTACACTTTTTAACCCCTAATTATTTTTATTTTATTTATCTAATTCATTTATATCATATGAATTCGAAATTTTTATAAATTTTTGTATTCTTGAGCTGTACCGGTTACAACTCACGACTGACCAGAAAAAAGTTCCAATGACAGATAAATATAGTACGAATGGCCACCTTAGCCTAGGCAAGAATAGGACGAGCAAGGAGCCGCTGACGAGTGAGCGATGTAAGGGGCCGTATCGGTTATTAGATTTACATTAACCCAGGCTGGTACTCGGTGGGACTGGTTGCCACCCGCCAGACGTTTATTATGTTTTGGAGTCAAGGGTGTCTAAGTAGACTGGATGTGTCTGGCTGGTGACGTAATGTGGTCAGGGCTATGTATAGACCTTAGTTTTTTATTACAAAAAAATTTCATCCTTAATTCTAGAACTTTTTACTCTAGTTTATGTATCAACACTGTACATTACTTCATTACAAATACATGTACTACACACTACTTCATTACAAATACATGTATTACACATTACGTCATTACAAATACATGTATTACACATTACTTCTTTACATTTTTATGAACTTTTTCAAAACATTTTAAATTTGTAACATCTATGCCTAGTGTCAATATGGCAGCGTTTACTAAATAGATAGTTAAGTCTACATATTATTTTTACTTAGTTTTTATATCATTTTTACAGTACGTTGATAAGCCAAATCTTCAGTACGTTGATAAGCCAAATCTTCAGTACGTTGATAAGCCAAATCTTCAGTACGTTGATAAGCCAAATCTTCAGTACGTTGATAAGCCAAATCTTCAGTACGTTGATAAGCCAAATCTTCAGTACGTTGATAAGCCAAATCTTCAGTACGTTGATAAGCCAAATCTTCTCTTTTGAATTAGCGGAAAGCAAATGATTTGATGATTTCCATATTCAAATTATTATAAACATGCTGCCATCATCCTTGTCTAGTCTAACCATTCAGCACTTAAAATATCAGCATTTTCAATGTGTGCAATTATTGCCATCACCTCTCTCTTCCTATTGACAGCCACTCGAATTGGGCGCATACTTTTTTTAAATTAGACGAATTTTTAAAATTAACAAATAAATATAGAGCCACAAATGATGGTAATTAATTATTTTTATCTATAAATAATGTTATCAACGAAAAATAGAATTGTTGACATACATTTTTGTTGCTCCCCCCACCCTCCCGAACAATTTTCAAAATTGTTCCAACCCCCACCTCCATCCCCTTATTTTGTTG
Source organism: Omphiscola glabra (assembly GCA_964017045.1). Taxonomy (NCBI): domain Eukaryota; kingdom Metazoa; phylum Mollusca; class Gastropoda; family Lymnaeidae; genus Omphiscola; species Omphiscola glabra. The sequence continues at coordinate 31,845,105 of OZ024796.1, read as the reverse complement.
ACATAATTAATGGACATACCCTTACGCAGTGTGGCTAAAATTATAGACCGCTGAACTAAGAGAAGATAATGGCAGAAGAACACCAGGTGGACTTTTAGAGCGAACTGCCACGCTACAATTCGTGCCAGGATTCATCTCACAGAGAAAGACAAAATCCATTGTTTGTCGATAGTCATTTAGAGTCTGACATGGAAAATAAATCATTGGAATAATTTCCTCCTATTGATCTATGCCTGACGGGATCTGTGCATGATTGCTAGACACGAGACCGCCACAGTCTAGATGAATAAAACCGCTTTAAGTCTAGAGATACGAAACAGTCATATTCTAAAGACACCAGACTGTCACACTATGGAGACACAAACACCCCATGGTGAGGAGATACTAGACAGTTTGAAGTTTAAGTTCCAGTATGACTTGTAAGAGCCTGTATGACGTGTAAGACCCGTTAGAGGGTGGCGAGCGGGGTGAACACCCAAGGCTCCACGCATGATTTGGGGGGGGGGGCACGCTTATAAATACTAATAATTATTATACATTATTAATAGAGCCAGGCCGGACCTACTCATAGTTCATAATTTCCAGTCAACAGAATATTCGGAGGCAAAAGATAATCAAATGGTCAGTCTGTTCCCACTACCTCTCCAAGGTCAATTGCATGAAGACCTCGACTGTCCAATTTGGTGTAACCATTACACGTGTCCAAGGTCTAATCCGTTTCTTCACCAAATAAAGAAAAGGGCGACTAGCATCAGCAATGAAGACAGTAAACGAAATGGCACAAGAAAAGAAAATCGAGCCGTTGTAAAAAGAAGAACGGAAGAGAGAGAGAGTCAGTTTTCAATATTGGAAGAGAGAGTCAGTTTTCAATTTTGGAAGAGAGAGTCAGTTTTCAATATTGGAAGAGAGAGTCAGTTTTCAATATTGGAAGAGAGAGTCAGTTTTTAATATTGGAATAGAGTCAGTTTTCAATATTGGAAGAGAGAGTCAGTTTTCAATATTGGAAGAGAGAGTCAGTTTCAATTTTGGAAGAGAGGGTGTCAGTTTTCAATATTGGAAGAGAGAGAGTTAGTTTTCAATATTGGAAGAGAGAGTCAGTTTTTAATATTGGAAGAGAGAGTCAGTTTTCAATATAGGAAGAGAGAGTCAGTTTTTAATATTGGAAGAGAGAGTCAGTTTTCAATATTGGAAGAGAAAGTCAGTTTTTAATATTGGTAGAGAGAGTCAATTTTTAATATTGGAAGAGAGAGTCAGTTTTCAATATTTAAAGAGAGAGTCAGTTTTTAATATAGGAAGAGAGAGTCAGTTTTTAATATTTGAAGATAGAGTCAGTTTTCAATATTGGAAGAGAGAGTCAGTTTTTAATTTTGGAAGAGAGAGAGTGAGAGTCAGTTTTCAACTTTGGAAGAGAGAGTCAGTTTTCAATTTGGAAGATAGAGTGTCAGTTTTCAATATTGGAAGAGAGAGAGTCAGTTTTCAACACTGGAAGAGAGTCAGTTTTTAATATTGGAAGAGAGAGTCAGTTTTCAATATTGGAAGAGAGAGTCAGTTTTCAATATAGGAAGAGAGAGTCAGTTTTCAATATTGGAAGAGAGAGTCAGTTTTCAATATAGGAAGAGAGAGTCAGTTTTCAATATTGGAAGAGAGAGTCAGTTTCAATTTTGGAAGAGAGAGAGAGTCAGTTTTCAATATTGGAAGAGATAGTCAGTTTTCAATATTGGAAGAGAGAGTCAGTTTTTAATATTGCAAGAGAGAGTCAGTTTTTAATATTGGTAGAGAGAGTCAGTTTTTAATATTGGTAGAGAGAGTCAGTTTTCAATATTGGAAGAGAGAGTCAGTTTTCAATATTGGTAGAGAGAGTCAGTTTTTAATATTGGTAGAGAGAGTCAGTTTTCAATATTAGAAGAGAGAGTCAGTTTTCAATATAGGAAGAGAGAGTCATTTTTTAATATTGGAAGAGAGAGACAGTTTTCAATATTGGAATAGAGAGTCAGTTTTCAATATTGGAAAAGAGTCAGTTTTCAATATTGGAAGAGAGAGTCAGTTTTCAAAATGAAAGTAGAGACAATATTGGAAGAGAGAGTAAGTTTTCAATATGAAAGTAGAGACAATATTGGAAGAGAGTTTCAGTTTTCAATATGAAAATAGAGACAATATTGAAAGAGAGAGAATCAGTTTTCAATATAAAAGTAGAGACAATATTTGAAGAGAGAGTCAGTTTTCAGTATGACTTGTAAGACCCAGTATGACTCTGAGATGTCTTAAGATCCTATCGGCCGGGATATGTCACGACTAAGGCCCAACAAAAATTACTTTGTCCGAGGCACTGCGAGCTCCTAGTGCGGTCCTGCACTAGACCGCAATTATCTAGAGCCACATGACCACTACAATCTAGTGTCACAAGAAAACTACAATCTAGTGCCACAAGAACACTACAATCTAGTGCCACAAGACCACTACAATCTAGTGCCACGAGACCACTATAATCTAGAGACACAAGACCACTACAATCTAGAGACACAAGAACACTACAATCTAGTGCCACAAGACCACTACAATCTAGTGCCACAAGACCACTACAATCTATAGACACAAGACCACTACAATCTAGAGACACAAGACCACTACAATCTACAGAAACAAGACCACTACAATCTAGAGAAACAAGACCACTACAATCTAGTGCCACAAGACCACTACAATCTAGTGCCACAAAAGACCACTACAATCTAGCGACACAAGACCACTACAATCTAGAGACACAAGACCACTACAATCTAGGGACACAAGACCACTACAATCTAGAGACACAAGACCACTACAATCTAGGGACACAAGACCACTACAATCTAGAGACACAAGACCACTACAATCTAGAGACACAAGACCACTACAATCTAGGGACACAAGACCACTACAATCTAGAGACACAAGACCACTACAATCTAGTGACACAAGACCACTACAATCTAGAGACACAAGACCACTACAATCTAGTGCCAGAAAAGACCACTACCATCTAGAGACACAAGACCACTACAATCTAGTGCCACAGGACCACTACAATCTAGTGACACAAGACCACAACAATCTAGTGACACAAGACCACCATTATAGTCTAGAAATCTCAGACCAGAATGTACTTAAAACACAATAGTAGAAGTCACCAAACTTCAGCCCGCGGGCCGGATCCGGCCAGCGTTGCCATTTCATCCGGCCCGCCGACCGTACTTGAACTTGCTAGATAAATCGTATGGAACACGAGACGTTGTGATACAATTTAAATTTCAATATTATGATTATAGTACTAGGAGATTTTCACACGTGTGGAGATCTCCTGACTGCCATGCGCCTTATTTTCCATTTTAACTTATTGTATCTAGGTTTTCTTGTTTATTACAGACCTGTTTACCCTGGAACTCCTAAAATCGTACAATGTCGTCTCAAAATCGTTCAATACGGTGTCTAACAGTAAATAAATAAACATACAGTTTGTAAAATGAATAGAATGACTACTCACGTCGCAGTGTCTAGTGGGAGCGAGTTAAGCTGGCGCCAAAAAAGTTAACTACTAAAAGTAGATGACCGACGCTTATAATACAATCTGCGGTCACTTTGTTTGACAGACGTGTATTTGCTATTGATATTAATTTATATCGAGTGGTCGTACAGATCACATTATCACCGTCTTATCACTGGTAAAAATAAAGTTACTGGTGAAATTTAACGTGGTTCAAACTCGAACTCCGATCAGCATAAAACAAGATTGTATTTTAATAAGAATTAATTGACAAATGATGACATCATTAAAAAAAACTAACAAGCAACCCGATTTGGTTTATTAGGAAAAGTTGGTTTAAATTTTTTTTTATAAAATTAGAATAAATTTACCTTATGCGTATTCCCGCTGATATATAATAGTCTGATAACAAACGCAAACTGGGCCGTAAAATGGTGAAAGAAAGAGAGTTGGAAACACACGGGTACATTAAAAATCTTAGTCGCCGTGGTCAGAGAACAGAAGAACTTGGAAAGAACATAGCGCTACAGATATGTGAGAAAGCTCGGAACTTGATGTGGTATTCTCTGGCACTGGATGTGTCTACTGATCGCTCACATCTTCTCGTGTTTATTTGTGGTGTCAATTTGGACTTTCAGATAACTTTCAGAGTTGGCATCCGTTTGCAGCATGCATGGAACAACTTATGTCTGAGAGCAAACGTTTTCAAAAATAAAGTATGTGAAGTCAACACATCGAACGAGAGGGATTGATGAACATTTGAAAACAATTCTTTTGATTGGACGCAGCAATTCCAAACCAAACATTGATGATATCTTGAAGCCACACGTACGTTTCACAAATCTCCCAAAATTGTTTCACTGGTTAGTTTGTGAGATTCGAATATGTGCACATTGATGTATCTATCTTTTGCTAACATCGCCTTCTTCTTTGCCAATTTTTTAGTAAATACATATGTTGGTTGTCTTTGCTTTTTTTACACTTACACGCCACTCACCCATGATTAACATTGAATATTAAACTTAGTTTTTCGTCTTTTCTCCCAGAGCTTTCGTTATGGCTTGCAAGTATTGTACAGAATGATTCTTCGGCCCGCCTTCGTCATTTTTCCTTTTATCCGACCCGTTTTGAAAAAAGTTTGGTGACCCCTGGTCCAGAGAGTCTAGAAATACCAGACCAACAAAGTCTAGAGATGACCAACAGAACAAAATTATGTAATGACACAAGACCGACACAGTCTAGCAACATCATACTGTGAAATATAGAGACACCAAACAGTCACAATCTAAAGATACCAGACTGCCACAATCTAGAGACACCATACTGTCACAATATTGAGACACAAGACTGTCACAGTCTAGAGACACCAGACTATCACAATTAATTCTTGAGACACCGGACTCTCACACTGCAGAGAAACAACATTGTCACAATCTAGAGACACCAGGCTGTCACAAATAAACACCAAAACAAAAACGATTAGTTTGCTGGGAAAAGGCGAATACAAGAACGAGGCCAATAAAAGAACGAGACCAATACAAGGACGAGGCCAATACAAGAACGAGGCCAATACAAGAACGAGACCAATACAAGAACGAGACCAATACAAGGACGAGGCCAATACAAGGACGAGGCCAATACAAGGACGAGGCCAATACAAGAACGAGACCAATACAAGAACGAGGCCAATACAAGGACGATGCCAATACAAGAACGAGACCAATACAAGGACGAGGCCAATACAAGAACGATGCCAGACAAATGGAAATGAACATTTTAATTTTTCTATCTGATTGGTATCGAATGTTTTGTAGCAATGCTTAATTAAAAAAAAAATTAAAATTAAAAAAAAAACAAAACAAAAAAAAAAAAACATCCCTAGAAGCTTCAAACGTTACCTCATGAAAGATGTAAACAAGAAAAACTGGCCTAATGTGATGTTTAGAGAGTTTCATCAATATTTAATTGGCTCTCATTTGAGCTCTTGTTTGAAACATACCGGCTGATCGAACAGATCAAATGGATTTTAAGCAAAAAAATAATGTAGATCAACATTAAGATGAATTAGGTAAAGATAATATGTAAAGATGAAAAGAATAAATAAAGATTGAGCAGATAAATGAAGATTGTTTGCAAAAAATGAAGAATTGTGTATATTTATTCATTTGATTATTTTGCCTGTCATATTCTATGTTGAACGCTTTCAACCGGAGGTTTGAATTCTCACAAGAAAGCTGCATGCCAAGGAAAACTGTAATGGCCCATTTGTGTTCCTTGACATACAGACCTTGTCTTCAAACTGGCTAATCCTGAACATTGCCTCAATGTACTTCTAACTCTCTTACAATGTATTTACTTTTTTGAAAAAAAACAAAACAAAAAACAACACAACAAACAAACAAACGATAAGAGAGTACTTATTTTGTCATTACGTTTGAATAGTATCTAAGCCAGAGGTTCTCGAACTGCGGTATATTATGTTATTCGAGGTGGTGTACTTGCAATGAAACGAAAAGACACTAATTCCCAGAGTAAATTTAGAAACATAAACATGATGGTAGATTCATTTTTAAAAAAAAAAGTTTTACAACATTTCAAAGGTTTGAGGACCTGATTCCTGGTCATACTCATTGCCACAAAGTCTCAAGTTTGACAATGATCCTAAAAAAAAAATAAAAAAAAAAAAATAATTATTACCAGATCCCTTTGCACCTAGAGAAAACATGTGAATTTCGATATCACATGTTAAGAATATAATTTGATTCCTCACACAAAAACTTGGAAGAAGTCTCCATGATTAGCCCATTACAGTCTCTGTTCAGACTCAAATTGTTAGCGAAATCTATGCGTTTCTGGGTGGACTGAAAGACTCAAAGACTGGTAATCTCTAAGAACAAAAATCAATAAAGCTCCTGCAGACGAGCCTGTTTGTTTTTTTACCGTGAGCCCCCAGGGGAGTTGTAAATACTTCCAATTTCTGCACATATTCGGCCAATAAGCTCACGGGGAGAGTGAGTACACACGGCGCAGTTATGTTGGATGTTGTTGCAAGACTTGGGTGGTTTCAGCACAGTGCATGTGTAGGATGTCGAGTAAGAGGTTCTGGTATGGAGGTGGCCAATGATGCAGATGGGGTAGAGCAGGGAACTGTGGTGTATGAAACTCAGGCGAACGTGTGACGGTGGGGTGGAGAACAATGAGATAACCGACAGTGGGAGGTGCCTTGGACGTTGAGCTTGACATGATGTATACGAGACCAAACGGTTTGAGAAGATGGAGTATGACATGATGGGGTATCAGACTATGGGGTATGACATGATGGGCTATCATACTATGGGGTATGACATGATGAGGTATCAGACTATGGGGTATGACATGATGGGGTATCAGACTATGGGGTATGACATGATGGGGTATCAGACTATGGGGTATGACATGATGGGCTATCAGACTATGGGGTATGTCATGATGGGGTATCAGACTATGGGGTATGACATGATGGGGTATCAGACTATGGGGTATGACATGATGGGCTATCAGACTATGGGGTATGACACCTTGGGTATCAGACGATAGGGGTATGATAAGATGGGGTATGAGAAGATGGTGTAAAGATTGGGTATGAGACGATATGGTATGATAGGATTGGGTATGGGACTATAGGGTATTACACCTTGGGTATTAGACTATGGGTTATGGTACCATGGGGTATGAAACGATGGGGTATGATGCGATGGGGTGTGGGAACATGAGACGATGGGTATAAAAAGATGGGGTATAAAAAGATGGGGTATAAAAAGATGGGGTATGAGACGATTGAGTATGAGAGGAGGAGTTATTGGACCATTGGTTTTGAGACAATGGGATGTGAGACTTTGGATTATGTGACCATTGGGAGACATGCTTAGTTCGATATGTTAAGTTGGGGATATGATAGTGTGAAGTGGGGATATGATAGTGGGAAGTGGGGATATGATAGTGGGAAGTGGGGATATGATAGTGGGAAGAGAGAGAGGTCATCGGAGTGCTGTTATATGACCATAATTAAACTCATAAACAAAACAATCGTTCATACACTGTGCATCTTCAGATGAAACATTCATTTTATAGAACCCGTCATTCAGTTATCATTTCAAGTATGCGACACACCAGTCAATCATAGTAGACACACCAGTCAATCATAGTAGACACACCAGTCAATCATAGTAGACACACCAGTCAATCATAGTAGTATTACGGACCGTTATAGATGGAGAATTTAATCTCTTAATTTTAGTCTATGGCTCGTTCAGAAAAGTCCATAATAAAGAACGATACCAACGTTTAAAAATAATACCAAATACGACAATCAAGGCCAGAGCTAATTACAATTAATAACCTTTTAATTTGTGAACTTCAATTAAATAATAACAGCAAGTGAAATATGATTGAAATTATAAACTTACAGATTTGCTGGTACCGGTACTGTATATCAAAATACAATGAGCACAAAATTGTACGAGGAAATAAGAATCTCTACACACAACAAAGTATAATGACACATAGCATGCCTCGTAATCAAGGAAAGGAAAATCTCCCCCTCTCTATCGGTCAGCCCTTTTTATAGGCAGTTTCAGATGATCATTCTGGAAATGGAACACACAGTCTTACTGCTTCCCACATTTTCTAGATTGTTCTATCATGTTCCACAGAAACGGATGATAGTAAACAAAAGTATCATCAAAGGGATATTTTTTCTAGCCGCCCCAACACAGGACCGACTTGAAAGAGGTCATGCACGTGGAAGGCGGGCAAAGCGTCTTAAAATACGTCATCCCTTATAACAGTAGACACACCAGTCAATCATAGTAGACACACCAGTCAATCATAGTAGACACACCAGTCAATCATAGTAGACACACCAGTCAATCATAGTAGACACACCAGTCAATCAAAGTAGACACACCAATCAATCATAGTAGACACACCAATCAATGATAGTAGACACACCAGTCAATCATAGTAGACACATCAGTCAATCATAGTAGACACACCAATCAATCATAGTAGACACACCACTCAATCATAGTAGACACACCAGTCAATCATAGTAGACACACCAATCAATCATAGTAGACACACCAATCAATCATAGTAGACACACCAGTCAATCATAGTAGACACATCAGTCAATCATAGTAGACACACCAATCAATCATAGTAGACACACCACTCAATCATAGTAGACACACCAGTCAATCATAGTAGACAGACACATCAATCATAGTAGACACACCACTCAATCATGTAAAAACCCGTTTACGCCCAGACATCCCCGTGTGACCAGACGTTTTATAATGATGCTATGACAGTGTGCCACGTCACATGACATAACAAGACGTAACTTCATGCTACATATGACATGATAAGTGCGTTCAATGTCTGACATGAGAGAGCAGCTTTTTGATGTGTCTGCTTAATTTGAAGGATATCTAGACGTAAGATGCACATTTACTTTCTCAACAACGGGACAAAGCTAAGGGTGCAAAGTGAATTAGTTCAGATACGAACATATCACAATCTGTAATATCACAGACTTACACAGCGCACACACACACAGATTAAACAATTAAATACAAATATGTTCATATATTTCCGTGATTGAAATAGATTGGTATAACAGAGATAGAGGCTGAAAGATATGAACGAGAGATTTGGATAATAGAGATATAAGCTGGACAAAAATGAATTGTTTGCTTGTAGGTAGTAATAGAAGAGATAGATTGAGGGAGGAAGAGAGGGGAAGGTAGAGATAGAAATAGAAAGAGAGAGAGAGAGAGAGAGAGAGAGAAAGAGGGAGGGGAGAGGGGCCGAGCGTGACATGGAAAGAGACCAAGCTTCAGAAACGCGCCGAAAGAGAGGGGAAAAAAAACGACATTCAGACAGATATAAACAGGAGATAAATAGAAAGAAAGTGATAAAGATAGATCTAGATTGATAGACAAAGTGAGAGGAAGTGACTTACTTCCGCTGTCGTCATCAACATGGACAACGAGGACAGCTATGAATGCTGGGAGCCAGAGAGCACCAGCCAGAAGGAGGGCAGCCAATGGCTGAGCTGAGAGTAACCATGGCAACTTGTTGGAGCCGTGTACAATCCCGGAGACCTTGGTGACAATCTCGCCGAACTCCGTCTTCTCCATCTGTGATAGAGAATCTTAATATAAAACTGTTTACTTCAGACCAAAACTTATTTAGATACGTTATGCGGTGGGGGGGGGGGGGGAGGGGTTGGCTTACTTCAAGCCCAACTCAGGTAATACATGTATCACTATAACACCTGTCTTTTTTGAGGCCTAGTTAAGTTTTTTTAGTATTACTAACATGCCAGAAAAAATGAGCCAGAAGATTAAAAATATATTTCACAAAGGTAGGTCGTGAATCCATCTTGGTTTGGAGCCAGTTAATCAACATTTAGAGTGACACATGTATGAGCCCGTACATTTGATGTCCGTACATTAGATGCCCGTACATTTGATGCCCGTACATTTGATGCCCGTACATTTGATTCCCGTACATTTGATGCCCGTACATTTGATGCCCGTACATTTGATGCCCGTACATTTGAAATAGTTTGACAACTTCCCTGAAGGAGGAGTTTACTGGACTATGACTCTCTCAAGCTACACACCCGAGTTTACTGGACTATGACTCTCTTAAGCTACACACCTGAGTTTACTGGACTATGACTCTCTCAAGCTTCACACCAGAGTTTACTGGACTATGACTATCTCAAGCTACACACCAGAGTTTACTGGACTATGACTCTCTCAAGCTACACACCAGAGTTTACTGGACTATGACTCTCTCAAGCTACACACCAGAGTTTACTAGACTATGACTCTCTCAAGCTACACACCAGAGTTTACTGGACTATGACTCTCTCAAGCTACACACCAGAGTTTACTGGACTATGACTCTCTCAAGCTACACACCAGAGTTTACTGAACTTGTAAATAGACAAACTTACCCCAATGCCATGAGCAGATAATGATGGAGGGATGTCCAGGTCTGGACCATCAGCCGGACACAGGAAAGAGTCCCATCCCACCTTTACATGGAGTCGACAAAACGTCAGAATCTTGCCATTCGTCACGTCTGCGGAGTGGAATGTAAAAAAATTTAAATGTTACAAAGAAATACGAATTTAAAGTTAAAGCAGAAAATTTTGTCATAGTAAAAATGGTGGGAGATAGAAATGGTGGGAGATAGAAATGGTGGGAGATAGAAATTGAAGAAATAGAAAAAGGGGGAAGATTATAGATAGATAATTGTATTGTATAAGATTGGACATCTGGAAAGAGAAAATAGGGCAGATGTGAAAGCTTAAGTCAGGGTCAGAATACATGTAAAGAGGTCAGAATCAGAAGACAGGTTCCAAATATTTGCAGAGTTTGCAAACAAAGGCATATCTTGTGTAAAATTTGGAATAAAATTACTAAATAAATTGTAAATTATTTTTATTTCAAAATTAAAAAGCCGGAATTGAAGAAATGTTGACAATTAGCTATACAACAAATGAATCCAGCTTGACTGATCAGAAGAAAGCTCAGAATATTTCAAAAGCAGTCTCTCTTATCAAACTTAAAGAGGTTTTAAAAAGCAGATGGATTTCTTACAAGCGACACACTTTTAGCAATACTACAAAAAATAGAAATGGAAAGGAATCTGAAATTGCTCAATAAGACTTCCCCTCCTATCATTTCTACCAAACAGATTTGCTGAAGTTCCAGATCCCAAACATCCGGGGACACGTATGCATTTTGTGCTGACATCTCATCTAACAGCCTCGAGATCAAATTCGATGTCTTGAAGCGCGTAGCGTTAAACATCTAACTTGGAGATGGAGAGGTTTGCCTTTTTTTTAATTTCATCTCTTTCCAGAAAATGAATTTCGTTTTTTTTTGTTTCGTCCTCATGAAAATGTCCAAGATTTTTAATTTATAACTGAAAAAAGTTCCTTGTATGAAAGCGGAAGGAACAGGCATAATGAAAAAATAGATGTTCTCTTTAAAAAGGGAGGATTTGTGTTTTCTATAAGCGAAAGCGTTTTATATATTACATTGATATGTTTACGTGTTGGTGTTATTTGAAGTCTAAAGATCAGCCATTACATTTGTATATAAAAGTAGATTGGATGAAAAGGAAAACTGCATTAAAAAACTTGAAGGCGTACAATATAAACGGACATAATAGTTAATGGGTTAAAGATTTTAAAGATTGTTTTGGTTTTAGAAAGAGCAAATGATTTTAGAACATCTTGTATCTGATATAATTGTTAAATCATTTGTCTATCATTTAAATCTGTTATCAATTGATAAACATCGTCACTGCGGTGTACGACAACAATGAAGCGGAGGGGTAGACGTCTACAACTTCCTCAACGCAGTGGGTGTAATGCAAGAAACATATCTGTAGACCAGGACTGCCGTACCACCAGGCCTGCGTTAGCCACAACAATATGGAAAAGTTCATGTGTATGTTTTAAAATAAAATCAGAAAGAGTCGACTCCGTCTACAAGATTTCGCCGAATTGATCTTGGTCGTTCATCAGACAAGATTCATAAACTAGTCAGACAAGATTCATAAACTAGTCAGACAAGATTCATACTCTCATCAGACAATATTCATACCCTAGTCAGACAAGATTCATAAACTAGCCAGACAAGATTCATAAACTAGTCAGACAAGATTCATAAACTAGTCAGACAAGATTCATACCCTAGTCAGACAAGATTCATACTCTCATCAGACAATATTCATACCCTAGTCAGACAAGATTCATAAACTAGTCAGACAATATTCATAAACTAGTCAGACAAGATTCATACCCTAGTCAGACAAGATTCATAAACTAGTCAGACAAGATTCATACCCTAGTCTGACAAGATTCATAAACTAGTCAGACAAGATTCATAAACTAGTCAGACAAGATTCATACCCTAGTCAGACAAGATTCATACTCTCATCAGACAATATTCATACCCTAGTCAGACAAGATTCATAAACTAGTTAGTCAAGATTCATACCCTAGTCAGACAATATTCATAAACTAGTTAGTCAAGATTCATACTCTCGTCAGATAAGATTAATAAACTAGTCAGACAAGATTTATACTCTAGTCAGACAAGATTCATACTCTAGTCAGACAAGATTCATACTCTCGTCAGACAAGATTCATACTCTCTTCAGACAAGATTTAATGTCTTTTTAGACATGAGTAAATTCTCTTGAGCGCCTTTTAAAAAAAAAAATCCACGTTTTTCAAATGTCCTAAAATTAGAAAGATGTGTGTCTAAGTTAGACGTAACGGAGGGACGCTCCATAAGATGGCGTCGTTATAAATTCCAGATGTAAATGATGCGTCGTTCTTGATAGCGGCGTTAAGATCTTTGGGAGAAACCAGAAAATGTCCGTGGGTGATAAAAAAAACAAAAACTGTATCGGTAAGTGGGCTGTCCAACATTAATCTTCGCGACATTATTGGAAGTGGGAACATCAGGTCTAAATATAGCCCGGATTATCTTGACCTCAAGCCAGGATGTTTCAAACCCTTGTCGTTTGTCAATGAGAGTGGGCTCGAAGCAGTTAAATGAAAAGAGAGATATTTACAGAGAGATAGATACAGAGAGATATATACAGAGAGATAGATACAGATAGATACCGAGAGATAGATACAGAGAGATAGATACAGAGAGATAGATACAGAGAGATATATACAGAGAGATAGATACAGACAGATAGATACAGAGCGATAGATACAGAGAGATAGATAGATACAGAGAGATAAATACAGAGCGATAGATACAGAGCGATAGATACAGAGCGATAGATACAGAGCGATAGGTACAGAGAGATAGATACAGAGAGATAGTTACAGAGAGATAGATACAGAGCAATAGATACAGAGAGACAGAAGCAGAGAGATAGCAAAATGAACATACGTTTCCTCTTAAATTGAATGCTCCATTTAACGGCTTCTTCTTAAAGTCTTTCATTAATCTGCTTTCCTCACTGATTTGACCGGTGGTATTGTCTAACACCGTAGGTTGTTGGGGACCGTTGGGGCGCCATAGCTGACATGAAAACTATCTTTCTCCATTCCTCTCTATCTTCTGCACTATGCATAGCATCAACTAGTTTTAGTCCCGTCCACTCTTTGATGTTATCTTTCCATCTTTTTCTCTGTTTTCCTCTTCTTCTCCCTCCTCTAGTTGTGCCCTGCATGATTTCTTTGGCGAGTCCTTGTTTTCTTATCACGTGGCCATACCATTCAAGTGTGCGTTTATTTACAGACTAACGGACATGGTGATGATGAATGTCTAACACTGTGACTGTGAGCACGACATGCCCTGTGTTAACCTATATGTGTACACTCATCACACAAACACTTCAAATGAATTATCCTATTCCATGCCAGAAAAGAAGATTAAAAAAACATCAAATATGGGATGATAATAATAATGGACAAATCGTTGAACTCCCTTTTTGGAGAAGACATCATAAAGACACATTCTAGCCGTACAATCTTGTAACAGGCCGTGTTAATCATGCAAATGACACAGATTTTTCACACGTCACTAATATATATTCTCACGACACAATGGTGTAGTGATATGATAAGAAGAATGCATAACACAAGAAAAAGGAACTATTTTTTGTAGCGGAAAAGGAACTCATGTGTTTTTAAGTCGAGTGGGAGTAAATGAAATGTCTTGAAGGTGAGAGGACATGTTGAATTTTCTAATGGATTATTGACTTAATATTAGATGGCGTATTATTGAACGTGTGTATATATAAATTCTCTGCATTGTAACTATGATTGTTACAACGTTATCCTGATATCAAGGAATTATTTTACTTATTTAGTATATGTAATAAAGTGCTGTGTAAATTATTCATTTGTATATTGTTGCTTCTTAATAGAGAGAAAGAGACAGATTTTGAGGAGTGGAATGAATTATTCAATTAGTAGCGGCAAGTAATCCCTTACATTGAACTCACACTATTAGTTAACATTGTATGAGTAACCTTATTGAATCACAAGCGCCACCATCCATAAAAAGGTTATAATTTACAAATGTTACAAATCTCTTTATTAAGGAACACATTGTCACGAAGAACTGGATGGAATGTCAAAAAGAACTGCTTGGCCTGTCACAAAAAGAACTGCTTGGCCTGTCACAAAGAACTGCTTGGCCTGTCACAAAGAACTGCACAGCCTGTCAGAAAAAACGGTGGAGCATGTCACAAAGCACGACGTGGCCTGTAACAAAGAACTGCACGATCTGTCACAAAGAACGATGTGGCCTGTGATAATTTAGCATCAAACAGGAGTGTTGGATAGTGGGACACTAGCCCATAAAATACTTTCGCATAGTAGGACTCAATGGACACACAAAGAATGGGGATTTAGTCTGGACCAGGAGATAATTTAAGACGTGTTGGACGTCTGTGTCAAAGACAACATAAGAATACGTGAAATTATAAGAATCAGGATAACGAGATTTGCAATGAAGCCTCACTGATGCTAATCCATTCTTGGAGAGCTCTCGCCCTTCGGCACATCATTTTTTCCAGGATATGCATGGGAAACGTTTTTATTTGTCCCGGATTCTCGGTCCAGCATCACGAAAAAATAATTCTGATAAAAAAAAAAAAAGGAACAACAAACTCATGCACGTTTGAAATGCTGTAAGTTTAGTAAACAGCTTGAGACGGGGCATAACAATATTCTCTATTTGCTGTACTGCTTTTAAACGTATTTTAAAATATATTTTCTACCATTATTAGTCTCAGTCTTCAGAAAAGTGTGTGTTTTGGGCGGGGGGGGGGGGGGGGGAGGGGTTGGAGACCAAAAAAAGGAAGAGTCTTTTTTACCAGCTTTTGTTTCGTCCAATTTACTGAAGGCAGCCATGTTTACGTCATCATGTTCGATTTTTTTTATATCTCCCACTAGGGAACACATTCGGCTAGTTCCATCGGTTTTTAAGGGGAGCCGGCCTGGACTCAAGTTAGATCTTGTAGTAGTTCGCGGTCATTCAACGAGCTGCTTATACACAATGTCGCCACCCCATGAGTTACCACGTGAGTAGAGGGGGTTTGTATGGAATATAGAGTAAATTATAGCAATGGATTTTATTGCAAGGAGTTTACTGGAGAAATGAATGTTACACTGGGGCAATGAATGTTATACTGGGGCTATGGATGTTATATTGGGCCAATGGATGTTATACTGGGACAATGGATGTTATACTGGGCCAATGGATGTTATACTGGGGAAATGGATGTTATACTGTGGCAACAGATGGTATAATGGGGCAATGGATGCTATTACAAGGATTTTACTAGACTCGCTGAAAATATTAAAAGCAGTTTGTAGCCAGATTGCTCATGTAAAGAAGGATGTCATTGTTCAGTGCGCTAATCTGAATTCGGAGAAGTGGACAGCCAATTAGAGTTGACAGCAGTAGCTGAGTATTATCAAAAATTGACAATCGAACTCGATAGTTGAAACCTATGGAAATAAGATACATCAAGAAGACATTGTTTTTGGACCCATTACAGCAATTGATATACAAGGGATTACAGTGTTCTTGCAGTCGTAGAAGGCTTAGGGGCAATAGTAATACAATGGTTCTTAGGTGTTGTCAGTCTTGGGGTGGGGGGATTAATCTAAGAGAAGATCACTTTAGAAGCAGTGACCAGTGATTGATTATAGCTGACATGTCAGACAGACAAAATAAAAATGGACAATCCAACCTGACGAACAGCTGAAGCAAAGTGTCTAACATAGATAGAAAAGTCAGGAATAATTTGTACTGACTCATGTAGAATTGGGTTTCAAATAAGATACTGTTTTATTGGGGAGTTAGCATCCCATATGGTCATCCCATATGGTCATCCAATTATCCGACCTGAATTCTGAAATATAAACACACCGAGGTGAATGGCCATATGATGATCACTATGACAATGGAGTGTACCTCAATTATCTTCGTGCCCACCCTTATGTGAGACAATTTTATTATAAATATTGTCTAAAGCTTAGGTTCAGTTTGTTTGTTAAAAAATTTGTTGGATTGAAGGATTGGCAGCAATCCCAAATCTCAGACGGCCGTTAACGTAGCAGCTTTCAGTAAAAAAGACAACAACAGCCAGTCGTGATGGATTGACTGTAACCTAGGACGCTATCACATAGTACCAGTATTTCTGGCCATACAAGTCCCCGTACGTCTGGAACTGATCCCCTGAATGTCTACCAGAATCGCCCCGTCATCAGCAAGGGCTTAGTCGGCACACGACGTGGCTATTACAATAGGTCAGGCACTGATAGGAAACGTGTCGACCATGCACGTGCCTCCGTGGTGAGAGAGACTTAAAGTGCTTACAGACCGCTGACAGATGAAGTGTCACGTGACTTAATGCGCGAACTCACACGCAGACGTAAGGCGATACCAGGTGTCAGAGTTTGGGCCACCACTAGCTTTGGTGCAGCATGCCAGACAGCTTTCGTGAAGCTTTCAGTTAGCGATTCAATACACACGTTTAAGGTATACATGTCAGTGAGTGAGTTAGTGCATAGAACGCCTCCCCGTCGACAGGCCATTCACGATTTATTTACGCGTGCAACTGTACACTGGGCAACTATTTGGAGTTCACTCCGCTTCTTCCTGCATGTGCTCTGCCCCTCTCAGAACTCACGCATGAAACCAAAACAAGTTTCACAAGTTTATAAAACAGAAAACCTTCACCAAGATCTCTTCAAAAGATTTTCGTTTCATGAGCTTTAATGTGAAACACAATAAAAAAAAAAATCATGCATAAGATGCAACAAAAATAATTTGAATCAATGATTTCTCTCGCGTTTGAAGTATTTTTTTTATAAAGACCATCTGAATATATTCACCCGTTTCATTTTTGTTACCACTTTTCAAATAAAATTTCTCAATGTCTTTTAACTCCATAAGGAATATTTAACAAAAAGAAAACAACAAAAAAAAAACACAACTTTTATTGGGTTCGATTAATCCTAATTAACTGCTTAGAACTCTTGTTGGCAGAACGCTACATCTCTGAAAGTGGGTGCAAGGCTTACTTTAGTCTCATAATAAACTGCTTAGAACTCTTGTTGGCAGAACGCTAAAGCTCTGAAAGTAGGCGCAAGGCTTACTTTAGCCTCATAATTAACTGCTTAGAACTCTTGTTGGCAGAACGCTAAAGCTCTGAAAGTAGGCGCAAGGCTTACTTTAGCCTCATAATTAACTGTTTAGAGCTCTTGTTGGCAGAACGCTAAAGCTCTGAAAGTAGGCGCAAGGCTTACTTTAGCCTCATAATTAACTGTTTAGAGCTCTTGTTGGCAGAACGCTAAAGCTCTGAAAGTAGGCGCAAGGCTTACTTTAGCCTCATAATTAACTGTTTAGAGCTCTTGTTGGCAGAACGCTAAAGCTCTGAAAGTAGGCGCAAGGCTTACTTTAGCCTCATAATTAACTGTTTAGAGCTCTTGTTGGCAGAACGCTAAAGCTCTGAAAGTAGGTGCAAGGCTTACTTTAGCCTTTCTTTAAAAATATGGTTGATCCTTTCTTCATCTATTCGGAAATATATGCACTGAAATAGATAATTAAAAAAAACCAAACAAGATACTTCTGTATTAAAATGAGGTGCAGCTGTTCTCAGAATTTTATTTCGAAAATTTCATCTTAATAATTTTAAAAAGTTGGATATTGAGAAGGAACAAAAAAATTTATTCTGTATTTTTCTTGTTTTTTTTTAAAATGACAGCAAGACAAAGCTACCACATATTTCTGATATAAAAACCTTGGTCACGTGGTAAAACTGGCGCAATCAAATCTCATCATTTTTCGTGTTTCTATTTTCAGTACTTCTTTTTCGATGTCCTATTTTTGTTCATAATACAAATGTGGTCGGGCATTTCTGGTCATATTTTAACGTCGCATGTTTTTATTTTGAGAACAAAAAAGTCACCCCACCTTTTATTATCGGGTTATCCCCCGCTCCCACTCCCACGCTCACTGACCACATCTAGTTTAATCCAGGGGGGGGGGGGATAATCGAGGTCTGATGGAGGCCGTGAAGGCTGATAGATTAAGGTCTACATTAGGCGGAGGATTAGACAGTAACTCTGGTGTGAGACCAACGGACAGTGATAAATGAGACTTTGTGGACGTTTTCCTGTTAACTCGGCTTTAATATTATCCACGTCTTTTTCATACAAATAAATGTCTCATGTTTATGTGAGTGAATACATTTAGAGGATAGATGAAATATAAAACTAAGATGAAATGGTTGAGGTCAGAATGACTCAGCGAGAACAGATGAGCCATACGTAACTTGATGCAAGAGATCAGAGATAGCCAAAAAAGTATTTTAATGGTTCCTAAATGACTTTTTATCATTTCTAATAGTCCCCGAAAATTGAGGCAAACTGTTCCACAACTAAGCGCAATAGCTTCAAAAGAGCGTATCCTGTATGACTTCTTTCTGTGTCCATCCACGCTGGGAACTCACAGTAAGGACTGTGTCCATCCACGCTGGGAACTCACAGTAAGGACTGTGTCCATCCACGCTGGGAACTCACAGTAAGGACTGTGTCCATCCACGCTGGGAACTCACAGTAAGGACTGTGTCCATCCACGCTGGGAACTCACAGTAAGGACTGTGTCCATCCACGCTGGGAACTCACAGTAAGGACTGTGTCCATCCACGCTGGGAACTCACAGTAAGGACTGTGTCCATCCACGCTGGGAACTCACAGTAAGGACTGTGTCCATCCACGCTGGGAACTCACAGTAAGGACTGTGTCCATCCACGCTGGGAACTCACAGTAAGGACTGTGTCCATCCACGCTGGGAACTCACAGTAAGGACTGTGTCCATCCACGCTGGGAACTCACAGTAAGGACTGTGTCCATCCACGCTGGGAACTCACAGTAAGGACTGTGTCCATCCACGCTGGGAACTCACAGTAAGGACTGTGTCCATCCACGCTGGGAACTCACAGTAAGGACTGAGTTGAAGAGCGCAGGTTCTGTATTGATACGTATTTATAAATCAGTTTTTGACGATATACAGGTGCAGAGCCTTCTATACAGCTGTACGCCAGGGACAGAATGTTGCAGTCAATGTGCTCACTTGATGTGATGAGGTGCAGAGCCTTCTATACAGCTATACGCCAGGGACAGAATGTTGCAGTCAATGTGCTCACTTGATGTGATGAGGTGTAGATGAGCACTCTATGTAGTCAATGCGCTCACTTGATGTGATGAGGTGTAGATGAGCACTAAGTAGTCAATGCGCTCACTTGCTGTGATGAGGTGTAGATGAGCACTCTATGTAGTCAATGCGCTCACTTGCTGTGATGAGGTGTAGATGAGCACTCTATGTAGTCAATGCGCTCACTTGATGTGATGAGGTGTAGATGAGCACTAAGTAGTCAATGCGCTCACTTGATGTGATGAGGTGTAGATGAGCACTAAGTAGTCAATGTGCTCACTTGCTGTGATGAGGTGTAGATGAGCACTCTATGTAGTCAATGCGCTCACTTGCTGTGATGAGGTGTAGATGAGCACTCTATGTAGTCAATGCGCTCACTTGATGTGATGAGGTGTAGATGAGCACTCTATGTAGTCAATGCGCTCACTTGATGTGATGAGGTGTAGATGAGCACTAAGTAGTCAATGCGCTCACTTGATGTGATGAGGTGTAGATGAGCACTAAGTAGTCAATGTGCTCACTTGCTGTGATGAGGTGTAGATGAGCACTCTATGTAGTCAATGCGCTCACTTGCTGTGATGAGGTGTAGATGAGCACTCTATGTAGTCAATGCGCTCACTTGCTGTGATGAGGTGTAGATGAGCACTCTATGTAGTCAATGCGCTCACTTGCTGTGATGAGGTGTAGATGAGCACTCTATGTAGTCAATGCGCTCACTTGCTGTGATGAGGTGTAGATGAGCACTCTATGTAGTCAATGCGCTCACTTGCTGTGATGAGGTGTAGATGAGCACTCTATGTAGTCAATGCGCTCACTTGCTGTGATGAGGTGTAGATGAGCACACTATGTAGTCAATGCGCTCACTTGCTGTGATGAGGTGTAGATGAGCACTCTATGTAGTCAATGCGCTCACTTGCTGTGATGAGGTGTAGATGAGCACTCTATGTAGTCAATGCGCTCACTTGATGTGATGAGGTGTAGATGAGCACTCTATATAGTCAATGCGCTCACTTGATGTGATGAGGTGTAGATGAGCACTCTATGTAGTCAATGCGCTCACTTGCTGTGATGAGGTGTAGATGAGCACTCTATGTAGTCAATGCGCTCACTTGCTGTGATGAGGTGTAGATGAGCACTCTATGTAGTCAATGCGCTCACTTGATGTGATGAGGTGTAGATGAGCACTCTATGTAGTCAATGCGCTCACTTGATGTGATGAGGTGTAGATGAGCACTCTATGTAGTCAATGCGCTCACTTGCTGTGATGAGGTGTAGATGAGCACACTATGTAGTCAATGCGCTCACTTGCTGTGATGAGGTGTAGATGAGCACTCTATGTAGTCAATGCGCTCACTTGCTGTGATGAGGTGTAGATGAGCACTCTATGTAGTCAATGCGCTCACTTGATGTGATGAGGTGTAGATGAGCACTCTAAGTAGTCAATGCGCTCACTTGATGTGATGAGGTGTAGATGAGCACTAAGTAGTCAATGTGCTCACTTGCTGTGATGAGGTGTAGATGAGCACTCTATGTAGTCAATGCGCTCACTTGATGTGATGAGGTGTAGATGAGCACTCTATGTAGTCAATGCGCTCACTTGATGTGATGAGGTGTAGATGAGCACTAAGTAGTCAATGCGCTCACTTGATGTGATGAGGTGTAGATGAGCACTAAGTAGTCAATGTGCTCACTTGCTGTGATGAGGTGTAGATGAGCACTCTATGTAGTCAATGCGCTCACTTGATGTGATGAGGTGTAGATGAGCACTCTATGTAGTCAATGCGCTCACTTGATGTGATGAGGTGTAGATGAGCACTAAGTAGTCAATGCGCTCACTTGATGTGATGAGGTGTAGATGAGCACTCTATGTAGTCAATGCGCTCACTTGCTGTGATGAGGTGTAGATGAGCACTCTATGTAGTCAATGCGCTCACTTGATGTGATGAGGTGTAGATGAGCACTCTATGTAGTCAATGCGCTCACTTGCTGTGATGAGGTGTAGATGAGCACTCTATGTAGTCAATGCGCTCACTTGCTGTGATGAGGTGTAGATGAGCACACTATGTAGTCAATGCGCTCACTTGCTGTGATGAGGTGTAGATGAGCACTCTATGTAGTCAATGCGCTCACTTGATGTGATGAGGTGTAGATGAGCACTCTATGTAGTCAATGCGCTCACTTGATGTGATGAGGTGTAGATGAGCACTAAGTAGTCAATGCGCTCACTTGATGTGATGAGGTGTAGATGAGCACTAAGTAGTCAATGCGCTCACTTGCTGTGATGAGGTGTAGATGAGCACTCTATGTAGTCAATGCGCTCACTTGCTGTGATGAGGTGTAGATGAGCACTCTATGTAGTCAATGCGCTCACTTGCTGTGATGAGGTGTAGATGAGCACTAAGTAGTCAATGCGCTCACTTGCTGTGATGAGGTGTAGATGAGCACTCTATGTAGTCAATGCGCTCACTTGATGTGATGAGATGTAGATGAGCACTAAGTAGTCAATGCGCTCACTTGCTGTGATGAGGTGTAGATGAGCACTCTATGTAGTCAATGCGCTCACTTGATGTGATGAGGTGTAGATGAGCACTAAGTAGTCAATGCGCTCACTTGATGTGATGAGGTGTAGATGAGCACTAAGTAGTCAATGCGCTCACTTGCTGTGATGAGGTGTAGATGAGCACTCTATGTAGTCAAAGGATTCAAATTAAATGGAGAAGAACATTTAAACATGTTTTATTTTGATTAATTTTTCAAATTATTTTCGGCACACACATTCTTTGTGTAATGCATTTTAAGAAATTTAAAAATATGTCATTCTTTTTAGTGCATTTAACCTCGTCTTTAATAGAAAGTCTTTTTCTAAAAACCTTTCAAAATATTTTTTAATTGCTACTTTTTAGCACTAAAAGTTCAATTATGTATATTATTGATAAAAGAATTTGTATTTGCTTTAAAAAACTGTATGTTAAAATTACGTTATTTGAATTCAGGATCCTATTACAGCAACTACACGTTCACAAAACGTCATACATAAATTCTATAATACACTGACACTAATACTAAGCCGACTCTCGACAAACTGACTAATAAGACTAGGAAAACTAACTGGCGTACTGTATTCACACCACATGCATTATCTTATAATGTTTATTGCCTTTTACTTACCAGCCATTCAGAGCACATGGTAATGAACCAAAGTTTGGGGAAAACCTGGGAACAAAAACACGCAACAAAACAACGATCGTGTCGGCAAGAAGCCTCCACCGACGAACAAACAAATAATAAAAACCGAATAAAAAAAAAATAACACTTAGTTGTAATGGTGTATCCAAGGGGACGGCAAGAGAACAACATTGAGAGCACAAGCCTGAAAGCACAACTCAACAATCATCAGAGAGGACAGCAAGAGGACAACATTCAGAACATAAGCCTTCAGACAACTCAACAATCATCAGAGAGGACAGCAAGAGGACAACATTCAGAACACAAGCCTTCAGACAACTCAACAATCATCAGAGAGGACAGCAAGAGGACAAAATTCAGAACACAAACCTTCAGACAACTCCACAATTATCAGAGAGGACAGCAAGAGGACAGCATTCAGAACACAAGCCTTTAGACACAACTCAACAATCATCAGAGAGGACAGAAAGAGGACAGCATTGAGAACATAAGCCTTCAGACAACTCAACAATCATCAGAGAGGACAGCAAGATGACAGCATTGAGAACATAAGTCTTCAGACAACTCAACAATCATCAGAGAGGACAGCAAGAGGACAGCATTCAGAACACAAGCCTTTAGACACAACTCAACAATCATCAGAGAGGACAGCTTTGAGAACATAAGCCTTCAGACAACTCAACAATCATCAGAGAGGACAGCAAGAGGACAGCATTGAGAACATAAGCCTTCAAACAACTCAACAATCATCAGAGAGGACAGCAAGAGGACAGCATTCAGAACACAAGCCTTTAGACACAACTCAACAATCATCACAGAGGACAGCAAGAGGACAGCATTCAGAACACAAGCCTTTAGACACAACTCAACAATCATCAGAGAGGACAGCAAAAGGACAGCATTGAGAACATAAGCCTTCAGACAACTCAACAATCATCAGAGAGGACAGCAAGAGGACAACATTCAGAACACAAGCCTTTAGACACAACTCAACAATCATCAGAGAGGACAGCAAGAGGACAGCATTGAGAACATAACTCTTCAGACAACTCAACAATCATCAGAGAGGACAGCAAGAGGACAGCATTCAGAACACAAACCTTTAGACACAACTCAACAATAATACAAGACGGGGTCAGACGATCAATTGAGCGTTAGAGTCACGTGTGTCAACAAAACTTATTACGACAAACAAAATCTTTCCTATTAAAGGATACTCAATAGGACTATTAAGAAATGTGAAAACTATTCAATTGTCACACACAAATTACATTACATTATGTCAGACAGGTGATACAAGGCAAACTGTTTTTACATAATATACTCAAAGATAGCGTCAAACAACCCAAAAATAAGAAATAAAAATATTTTCTCCATTTTCATCAAAACACTTGAGTCAATGATAGAAAGCGCGAAGGCATCGATCCATGAACATTAATTTAATCAGATTTCTGTCATCTTAACGGGTTCCATAGCTGAAAGGACGCGTTCACTAAAGGGTGATCTATAACAGTCACATTCCCGACCTAAGACGTCCTTCCCCTGACCACCTAGCTTCCATCCCCCCACTCGTTCCTCAGTCGCCCCCCCCCACCTCAGTCCCAAATCTTTCCAGCGGTCGCTTAAGTTCACACACCCACGGTGTAATAGAAAAAAATCGTCTTTTAGATGTTTTCTGAAACTTCAACATTCCGTTAAAATATTTATGTAGAGCTATGCCCCTTCATTGTACAGCTTATCTTACTATTATTACTCATTTGTTATGCAAGAGCGAATGGAAAATCAAGGCAAGATTATGAACAAAGGCCCTTAGATCTCTATCTTTAGATGAATAATGCATCTGATTTATTTGAAGAACCAAAAAGATCCAACACCAGTTTCACAAAATGATTTTTGAGAGATTTAAAGTAAATTAAATTTACAAAGGTTTTGTATCGAGCCCGCCTGGGGGGGGGGGGGGGGTGGTATTTAAAGTAATGTAAACGAAGTTTTAAAAAGCGTTGCTACGTACCGCTATAAGGTAGAGAATTTAATCTCTTAGTTTACTCTATGGCTTGTGTCAAACAGTACATATCAAAAGACGATACCATTAATTAAATACCGTAATAAAGAAACGATACTCAAACTAGCACTAATTACAAATAATAATTTATTAAGTTAATTTAAAATTACAAAATAAAGAAAAGAATACAAACTAAATGTATTGACTTACAGTACAGTAATAAACTCGTACCGGTACAATGTTGAAGAAGGAACACACACACACACACACGGTATATACTAATAAACAAATCTTTGTCTCGTATGGTAATAGCAAACATCAGCTCATCTTTCTCAGCTCATCTTTCTCAGCTCATCTTTCTCAGCTCATCTTTCTCTCTGCTATCCCTTTCGGTGTCGATAGGTCTATTTATAGGCTTTTTCAAAGACTTTTATAGAAATGGGTTCGGCATTGCATTAGTACCTCGACTCGTCTCGTATATTCTAAAGATTTCTACTTCTACAGACTACAGACCGTATTCATTTGTAATCAAGGTCAAGGGAGACAATTTGCAATTAAGCCACACCCCGTCACGTTGGCAAACTTGGGGTCAGCCAGAGTTCATGCACGCGTTTGACAGTGTAAACAAGGACGCCTGTGTCACAGCATTCCTGACGAGCAAGATGGCGGAACCTTTAGAACTGTCCACATCATCTGATACATCAAGATGTCAACTTGGTTGCTGCCCTTCAACGTGACATCGTACGGTTTTCTTCATTCTCGAATTGTATGGCAGTGGCTCAGAGATTTTTAGCAACGTGATTTACTGCGTCACAATATAAAAACAGTTTAAAACGACTTTTTAATGTAAAGCCCCCCCCCCCCCCCCCCAAATCAAGACAGACTTTTTTAATACAGCTTGATGGCCGCCAGGCCAGTAACTGGGTAATGAGGAGAAAATGATCTAAAGACAAAATTAATAAAATCAAATAATTTATTCAACGTTGGGTAAAAAAATGAACTTAATTAAATTCTAAGGGTGAAATGGAACAAAATTCTCTTCATCAGTGCTGAGAAATTACGTCAGTTGAGGAGAAGATTGATGGGGTCTCATTAGGGTCATTCGAACACAAAAACTGAAAAACTGTTGGACGAGAGGAGTTTGGGGGGGGGGGGGTGATGTGTGTGAAATCTTGCTGGATGTTAGGAGAGATGTGATCAATTCGTGTGGCATGTTGTCAGACGGGGGGAGCTGGAGAGGTCTCGTCTCTATATTACTTATGCTGGAACAATGATTTTGATGGAACTCTCCGTAAGCTCAGAAACGAGTATAAATGTTAATGCGGTTGATGTATTTGAGTCCTGGTATAAATATCCTGACAATTCGATCAGCTGCTTGATAACGTTTGAAAGTAGCCAACAAGTAGTCAATGTATTTTTTGCCAACGCACGTACTCATTGTTAATGTTAGAAATAAGGCTGCGACTATTCGCACCCGGGTACCAGACGTGAGAGGTTGGGATTAAAAAAAAATATCTTAGAAACATTACGATTGGGTTTGTAAGACAAATTTTGTTATCAAATGAAAGAAACTTGAATGGAGTATACGTTTGTAAACTTACTTCTTCTGTTTAACTAAAATAAACTACCACAAATGACATCCGAATAGCATTGAGTCTAATGGGACCCTGGTGCGTTTGGCGGCGCTGCGTGTCCGGGTCCATTATGACTAAATGCTATTCGGATGTCATTTGTGGTAGTTTATTTTAGTTAAACTGAAGAAGTAAGTTTACAAACGTATAGGCCATTCAATTATCTCTCATTTAGTACCTCATTTTGTCTTACAAACCGAACCATACTATTTTAAATAGTTTTTTTAATCCCAACCTCTCACTTCTGGTACCCGGGTGCGAATAGCCACTTCGTAACAATAATGTGCACTAGAGTTGCACATGAATGTACGGCGGTTATGATCAATATTAGAAATGATGTTCACTAGTAGAATTTAGTAGTGTTACAGGTGGTTATAGTTCATAATGGCGATGATGGGCAGTAGATTTCTAAAATGTATGGTCCATGTACAGTGGGGCTTGACAATACTTTGGTTATAGTTAGTGTTAGAGAGGGTGGACAATTAGAGCAATGAGTAAAAGAGTAAGGATGTGACTTGGAGATACTTACTGGCAGGGGTGACAGTTGTTTGTCCCAGGTCACTACTCACTGACGCACTGCTCCGGGGGATTCGACCTAAGGATGGTTACAGAATAGAAATAATAATTACACTGGTCCCGATGGCTAGGTTATTTTTACGATACTCTTTGCAAGTGACTGGTTAGACGATCGTTAGACGATGGTTAGACTATGCATAATATTAATATAAGACTTAAAAATTACCAAAAACAACTAAAGTTATTTTTATTTAAAAAACCCTTCTTTCATTTCATTCCAACTTCACCCCCCACCTTTTTTTCCCTATAGTATCACCATCAAGTGATGATACGATTTCTGCATTCGGAACTTTATGTTGTGAATGTTTATGATCACTTGATAATTGTACTACAATCATCTCTTGACAATATTAGCTCTGCGATCACTTGACAATACTACCTCCATGGTTTCTTGACAATAGTAGCTCTATGATCACTTGACATTAGTAGTTCCATGATCATTTGACAACAGTAACTCTATGATCACTTGACATTAGTAGTTCCATGATCATTTGTGAATACTAGCTCTATGATCACTTGACAATATTAGCGCCATTTTCACGTGACAATTGTAGCTACATGATCAATTCACCGGAAGTCTTTTATCGAGAAGAAAACTTATGACAGATATGGCTTTAAAATGAGTTCTTTGTTACATTGTTCGTAACTTGATTTGACCCAACTTTTAAGGGATTTACAGTATACTGCCAATCAGCTTAAGCATTTTTTGATATTAAATAATTGTCGATGACGAAAATAAAAAAAAATACAGCAGTGTTAATTGCTTTAATGAAATTTCTATTTAAAAAAATTAACCCTTTTGCGTCCGTCTGATAAATTGAAATGTAGTAAAAAAGAAAAGTAATGAATGACAGTAATTTCCAAGGAGGAAATGTAAATTTATGCTAATTAAAATCGTGTGAGCAGATGAGCTATGTCAGCGTGACCTCGTGCGATCAGGATATCTATAATCATGTCAGTGAGCTGATTGTCAGAAAGATTGTGTGATTGTGTAGAATCTTTGACTGATGAAGTAATTCTTATCTGAAGCATTTAGAGCTTCAGGAAGTAAGAAACGGTAGGTTTCTGTTTAATGTTTGAAATTACGTTAATTTTAAATGATTTTAATTTTCAGCTTAGAACATAAAACAACAAGAAGAATTTATATTTAGTTAAGGTTCAGGATTCTGTTATATTTAGCTAAGGTTTAGGGTGGTGTCATATTTAGTTAAGGGTTAGGATGGTGTTATATTTAGTTAAGGGATAGGATGGTGTTAATTTAGTTAATGTTTAAGATGGTGTTATATTTAGTTAAGGTTTAGTATGGTGTCATATTTAGTCAAGGTTTAGGATTCTCTTATATTTAGTTAAGGTTTAGGATGGTGTCATATTTAGTTAAGGTTTAGGATTCTGTTAAATTTAGTTAAGGTTTAGGATGGTGTCATATTTAGTCAAGGTTTAGGATGTTGTTGTATTTAGTTAAGTTTAGGATGGTGTTGTATTTAGTTAAGTTTAGGATGGTGTTGTATTTAGTTAAGGCTTAGGATGGTGTCATACTCAGTTAAGGTTTCGGATAGTGTCATATTTAGTTAAGGGTTAAGATGGTGTTTATTTAGTTGAGGGTTAGGATGATATTAAATTGAATGGTTATGGGTACAAAGAATAAAGCTTTCTGTGTCGGAGCACTTAGTGAAAGACATCAACATGAAGTTCATCTCTCATTTTTTAAATTTAATAAATTATAACTATTTTCCCTTGATATCGTTTGGCTGAGAACCGTTTCTGCTACTAGGCAAGCAAGGCGGGTGGCGAAATTTAGGTGCATTTGATGGTAGAAATGGGAGAGAGTGATTGTATAAATGCAAGGGTGGCATCTTTCAATTTTAGGGCGACAAAAACGATCGCAGCCAAGACAAATTGATTTTTAAAATATTTTTTATACATTAAAAAAAGGTGACCCTACTTGTTTTTAACCGCTTGGTGAAAACCAGGAAAAAATCCGGGTCGGAAGAATCCAGGAAGTAGAGTTCTCCGAGCGAATCTGGTATCTCACAATCTTCTAGCAGGACGCCCATTATCCTTTGGTTGTGGAGGCTCATCTGGGTCAACTGCTTCAACGTCTTCTCGAAGGAGAACCATGTATCCTCAACATACCGTCGACTCAGCACCAGAACCACTCTTTCGCTGAGCATGGCCGCACACAGGATCCTCTGCTGCAAGGTGCCGGGGTCAGCCTCGTCTTGGAGAGACGCGTATGCGCATGTGTAGTTGAAAGGCGGGGCCTCCAGATGCGCGACCATGTGCTCCACCCACTCGCGGTCTTCCGGGCAATGGGAGAAGAAGACGTGGTAGCGGTACAAGTCCTGAATGGGAGGGGCCGAGACGGTGTCCTGATGCTGGAGCATGGGGGTGCCATCCTGGTGAGAGAGCAACCTCAGCTCTTCGCTCGGGATGTTCCCGTTGGAAAGGCCGCAGGAACAGTCCACGTGGTTGTACGGCTGCTGGGTAAAACTGGTGTAGTCCACCGGTGACATGGTGTCGATGTAGCCACCCCCGGCGTCCTTCATGTAGCGGTTGTTGTTGTTGTGGTGGCTGAGGAAGTCGTTGAGCTGGTAATGTTCGTCTCCTTGGTGGTCGAAGGTCGGACTGTCGCAAGTGTAAGGAATGAAGGACTGCTGGGAATTCGATATGCAAATGGTCACCTTCGGGTGACCGCTGTCCAGAAGACTTTGGCCATCATCCATTTGAGTTAGTACCCTGCTGGGTCGTGTGTTTTCGGTGTCGCAGTCACAGGTGGATATAATGTCACCAAACTTACACTGGCTTTCGGGTGAGGTGAGGAAGCTCACATCTGGGTTGCTGGGATCATGGTGTGGAATGGGCGAATGACAAAAGGGCGTAACCGTGGGGTACGCCGCTGGGCTGGTTGGAAATGAAGATGTCAAGGCATCAACGTTAGATGAATAAGTGTTCCGTAACAGTGTGTCTCTCGTGTCGTAGGAATTAGTGTGAGGACCGTCGTAAGGGCCGTCTAGTTTGGTATTGGCTGAATACGTCGAGTCATGGGCATCTAAAAGATGAGAGAAACAGTCACCAGGTGGAAGCTCGGGCTCACCACAGATGCATGACGGCCGCTTGGTGCTGAGCGCCTGGGGCGCCACGTCAAAAGGAAGTTCAATGTTGTTGTTGGCGGCGGCGTCTGCCGTCTCGTCGAACGTGAGGCGGAATCTCTGGGCGGACGCGGCGTGCGACAGACCAATGTCTTTCATTTTTATCTTTCCCGTCGACGGACTTCCATGAAGCGGGTGCTGATCCCGAGCGGATGGTCGCCAGCGCTCGGAGTCGTCGCCGCTGACATTTCCCGCCAGAGATCCACCGCTGTCCTTCCGACTGAATTCTTCCACTCCCTCCACCACCACAAGGGGCGGGGGCGGGCCACCCCCCGGGGGAGGGGCTCTGGAGAAGGAGCAGTTGCTGAGCCGTCGGTTATTGTCGCTTTGATAGTTTTCCCAGGGGTCCTGCCCGGCCATGGGTTGATACTGCTCAGGACACTGATTCGAGCCGTCCCCAAATCTCATTTCTGAAAAAAAATTAAAGCAGATTTTAAAATTAAAATCTAACTATATATATATAACTATATATCTATATTGTTTGCATTTGTGTTTAAAAATTAAACACTGTCCTCCTGGAAACGTTTCAAACATTAAGTTGTAATGAATAAATATTTTGCTTACAATGTTTAGGTTAATGCATATATTTGTTTATATTTGTTTCTATAGAGTTCAACTTTTGCATGAATAGTTCAGGTTTATTTCGAGTTCCTCTATTTTAAAAATTCACCCACATAAATCCCCCAGGTCAAATTTCTTTGACAAAAATAGAACACAAGCCTGTTTAATCCAATAAGGAATAACGGTTTCCATAGAAACATAATATGTACTGAATGGCGTCAAAATTTATTAAAACATCTGAAATTTTATTTCAAAAAAAAATTATTTTGTACCTTTTTATGTCAAGCATTTTAATTTTTAATGGAAACATTTCATCGGGAAATATATCCGAAGATTTATTTGAAATTTAAGAAGGTGATTTATATGTCTTAGTAAAATCTAACAGGGAGATTTTTCCACATTGTAGTGGATAATATGTGAGAACGATTTCAAGACCAGTTTACTTTTAGAGCCATCTTTGAAACTAGTGGAAATATTTCATTAGAATAACATTACAAAAATAAGATTTAAGAATTCAATGTGTGTCATAAGTTAGTAAAATATTTTATACCATTTTAATTATTAGGTGGTTTTATATAGCGCAGCACCCCAGCTTAGGGCTAGGCTCACTGCGCGTCACATAAAAATGAGCAATTACAGAAACGTATCCATTTAAAACAACAATTGATGAAAAGCTTGACCTCGCCAACCTAAGTACTATCTACCCCTGTCAAGCTATGGACAGCACCGAGCAGAATCGAACGTTGTTTATCAGTCAAGTCGGGGGGGGGGGGGGGTGGGAATGAGTCGGTATAGTACAGTTTGAAGAGATGGGTTTTTAGGGCAATTTTGAAGGCTTTGATGGTCGTTATATTGCAGATGTGTAATGGGAGAGAATTCCATTGTTTTGGGGCACAGAGAGAGAGAGAGAGAGAGAGAGAGAGAGATAGAGAGAGAAGAAAGATCGCTCACCATATGTTTTAGTGCGTGTCTTAGAAAGTTACTTAAAATATCTGATATCGTGTGTTAGAAGTTAGTTAAAATAAACAATTAATGCATTCATGAAAATATGTTCCACGCTTTAAGATAATTAGATCACATTCAAGTCCGCATTAGCACAGATTAGCAATAGGAAAAAACATGCCTTTAAGACAACTAAAAACAACTAAGTGATAAAGGACGCAATTAATCTGAGAATAAGATGACATCGATTGATTTTAGACTTGAAAAAAAAATAAATTTAAATATAAAAATTGGAATATCGATTTTTAACGTTGCATACAATTGTATTAAATACATTACAGTTTGCCCATTAAACATTGGATTATTTTACTTCAACAAATGACGATGTACAAAAGTGTCACGGAATGTAAACATTTTAATGCACATGTGATCGTGTTGACAGTTTTAAATTAAACAACCCATAAAAAACAATAACAGAATGTAATATCGAGCAATTTGGGGGGGTGGGGGCGCGGGGGGGGGGGCTGAAAATTTGACAAAACATGCATACAAGTAACGTACTTCATAAATATCCCAGTTAGTGATCTCCCCCCCCCCCTCTCCCCGGATCGCAAGAACGCATTTTTTCATGTCACTGAACTATATTAATAATCTTATGATCAACCCGCTTTTAAACCGCAGATTTGTTTCATCAACTATTTCAGAAAAACAAACGCACTTGCGATTTTTTTCTTAAAAATGAATCTCATTTAGCGCAGTTATCTGGAATTTTTTTGTTGTCGCCAAATCATATTTCATATTTAGAGCTAGTACCTGCGTTCAACTTGAGAGAAAACATTCCTCACTTCACTAGCACGCTGTATCCATGTCATCTCTATTTGTGAGCAACTACTATTGTGAGCACACGAAGAATAAAACAAGAACACAATCATCTGATGAGCACCCTGGGAACTCACTGACCATTGCAACTACTTCCATCGAACCCAGCATCGAAGCTTCAGTGTTTCAAAACCAATGCCAACATATCACTAGTTTCACGTTGCTGTCTAGTCTGTTAACGTTAACAAAACCCATTTCAGGAATCAATTCTAGTTTGAATGATTTAAATATGTTAACTGTATATTCTGCTTTGTTTGCTCATCAGCTCAAGTTAGAGCTGGTGTCTCAAGTTAGTGCTGGTGTATTTTATGTGCGCTCAAAATAACTCGTCGTCTTCCAATGTGGCCCCTGGAAGCTAAAAGGTTGGATGCCCCTGGTTTAACTGTTGACACTCAATGCATACATTTATGTTAACTCGTTACAGCCTGTAACATTTTTATTTACTTTTGACCTACTTTAGAGTCTTAGAGGGGAAAAGTCAATAGTCTCTAGTTCAAAATTGGTCGAGGCCTCCCATCTAAGCCGTCCACTTTGATTCTGTCCTTCCTTGTAAAAATGTCCAACGCCCAGAGCGGTGAAAGTCTAACTAGGATATTCGATAATCGTATTGAGGTCACCGTGAGATCAATGTTCATCCACCAGCGACCACTTGTGAAGTAATGGCCAGACTTTTTCACATTCTTGAAACCACCAGGGGTTATAAATTTTAGTATATAAACTCTAAAATGTGTTTATGTAGTATATTGTAAATATAAGATTTGATTATCTAGTAGTACAGAGGTCCCCAAACTTTTTTGTCTCGTAGACCTCTTGCCAGGATTTTTGGTTTTGTGTAGACCCCCTACTAACCTGATATTACCTGCTATTTTATAATAATTCTTAAACAGTTTTATGTTTTAAAATTTTTACTTTATAGGAACTTTTATTATTTATGTAGGAAGATAATGTCTTTATATTAAAAGGTAATATAATGAAGGTAAATAGGTACTATCTGTGTATGTGAATTATTCCATTCATGGAGTGCCAAAATAGAAGTCACGACCTGCTTACACGAGATCCACTATCGCTGACCCCCATTTTAATTTCATGGACCCCACAATTTTTTTTCTAGCTCACATGGATCATTTGCAAGTTGTCGTAGACCCCTGGGGGTCGATATAGACCACTTTGGGAATCACTGTTCTAGTATATATTAAGTCTAAGATTTTCTTAGTTGTTATATTTACCCAAATTTATTTATTCTCCATTCAAAATATTTATTTTAAACAGACACACCAATCAATTCACCAATAAACATACACATAGAATCTAGCAGCTAGCTGAATCTTCACCAGTTGAGAATCATTATTATTTGTTTCGTTACTACTGAGTAGCTCTTGAGTTTAACATTTTTAAATGACCAAGCTTGATAAAGGAGCCGCTCAACACGACCTTAAGACCTTTCGATTGAAGTGTATAAATTAATAAACATAATGAACCAATTAATTGCTGATTATAAATTCCAAGTGATCAGATCTTTCAATACAATATAGATACCGATCGTAACTATTCCCACTCAGGCTTAGAAACTGGCCGAGGTGGGGGTGGTGGGGACGGTGGGAGTGGTGGGGCGTGTTGGAAACCGTCCACTGGGAAGGGGAAGAAGGAAGTGGGGTTGCAAAACTGATAACATTATTATTTATACATTTTAGTTAGAAAAAGTCACTAAAAATAATTGTTCTCAGACTGTCACGTGACTTAGTACTGACCCATTTATAATTGTTTGATGCGATCTCTTATTGTTATTTGAACCTCATTCGAGATTTGAAATCATGATGAAAAATTTCACCTGAAACGACATTGTACTCATTTATAAAGTGATATAATTCACCAAGACACACCACTAAGTGACATAATTCACCAAGACACACCACTAAGTGATAGAATTCATCAAGACACACCACTAAGTGGTAGAATTCATCAAGACACACCACTAAGTGGTAGAATTCAACAAGACACACCACTAAGTGATAGAATTCACCAAGACACACCACTAAGTGGTAGAATTCACCAAGACACACCACTAAGTGGTAGAATTCAACAAGACACACCACTAAGTGATAGAATTCACCAAGACACACCACTAAGTGACAGAATTCACCAAGACACACCACTAAGTGACAGAATTCACCAAGACACACCACTAAGTCAGCTTTATGTCATCGAAGGAATTGAACGGAGCCTTTTTTCTGAGTTGCGCGCTGGGAACGGAGGACAAGCAGTAGTAGGTCATTGGGTCAGCCCTTTCTTTTAGATCGATTCTCTCAATTCAATTACATGGTTAAATACAATGACAGCTGTATTGCTACATTTTATTACACATAGAAATATCTTCTTAAACTGGGAAGTGAATCTATGCTTAAGGTGTAAAATATCTTCATAAATGGGAAGTGAATCTATGCTTAATGTGTAAAATATCTTCATAAATGGGAGGTGAATACCACTGCAGCACGTTTGAATTGTGACAAGAAATAAATATGACCTAGTGTCGGACATATAACTTTTACGTATGAAACAATACATTATTGAAACATATTTCCCGTTGTAACGTTGATGACCCCTATAAATATAATGCAAAAAAAACAACAAAAAACAACAACTTCATATTTAATATTCACAGCTGTCTCTCTGTATTTCTTTTTTATCATAAAAATCCACGACTACCACCAAACCTGTTTACTCTTACGGTTTTGAGATGTATACATTATATACACTGTGTGTTAATTTTTTTACTATTACGATAGTGTATATTGAATGATTTTGTGATGATATTGTACGATTTTAAGAGTTTGAGGGTAAACAGGTCTGCTACCACTATTGATTCTTTATATATTTTTTTTAAATTAAAAAAGTGTATGTGTGTGTGTGTGTGTGGGGGGGGGGTGGGGGGGGGTGAATTGCTTTATTCTATTTTTAAAAAGGGATAAGTATACAAAACGAAATCGACACAATGTAGGGTAAATAAATGCTTTTCCTTTTTTAAAATAAAAAGCTAAGTTGTCTTCAAGGAAAGAATTTTTAAAACAATTTTTAATATAACCTAATTGGTGGCACTAAGCGGTGTATAGCTAATTTTAATAAGAAGACTGTTTCATGCATTAATTAAACCTGTCAAGTGAAAAAGATCGCATTTATCACTTCAAATAAAATAAAAAATTAAATGTTTTTTTAAAATTGTAACAAATAATTAAAAAGCCCCAAAAAATAAAGTTTTTTTAAAAGTTCAAAAAAAATAAAAAAAATCTTCAACCAAACTCACGTTAAACTTCCCATGATGCTCATAGATTTTTAAAAAAAAAGCTGTCTCACTTTCTCAACATCCGTTAAAGAAACAAAAATAATACTATCAGATCACATTTAGCTGCTCACAGGGGGCGCAGCGTCTAATCCAAACTTTGGATCGCTGACGGAATAACTCCTCCACATTGGTCATTGTGGTCGCAGGTCTTATCATTGCGGTGCTTGCGATGTTGTGATCATGCAATAGACTGAGCGCCGCGTTCCAATAATGGACGCCGAGGTCTCTAAGCACGAAGAACTGTGGGGAAGTGGAGACAACCAGGAATAGCGCGATTCGAGTGTTAGAGTTATACCCTCCCTCCTTTTCCGCGCCATAAAAAATAGGATTGGGAATACTGGAGGAGGATGTCTTCACTTCGGTGCTAGGCTTGCATACCATTCTGCCGGCAAAACATTGGCGGTATCGGTATGAAAGATTCCCAAGGATGGATAAAGCGAGCATTGGGAGAAGGCAGTTTATTTGTTGTGTCAATGGTGTATGTTTGGTCAAGGTATGGGGGGAGAAGAAGGGGGGGGGGTTGGGACGTAATGGATGGTGAAACTAAAGGATTGATTGAGATTGATTGAGAGACGAAACAGTTGGGATGATCTGGGCCAGCTCAGTACTAAGGTCTGCTGTCATAAGCGTATGAAAGCATAAGAGCGTCCTTGAGTCACAGGGGGCCTGGAGTAATCAGGGTCTTTAGTGGAGTCATTTGAGGCTAGAGTCCCAGGGTGTTTAGTCATGTGTGTCAGGAGTCATGTGGATCCTGGATAAGAAAGGTTTGGTCTGGTGACTTGTGGGTTTGGGGTCCAGAAGCGTAGCGTAGGTGGGGCAGGGGGGTACAGATGTACCCGGGCGCCAGCTAGTTAGGGGTGCCAAAATGTGCTTTGGTATTATTTTATAGATGAAAATAATGGGTTTGAGAGTTGAATAAAGGAAAAGAGGGCGCTTTAAAATGAATCTTGTCCCCGGGCTCGAATCTTGTCCCAGGGCGCCAAACACTCTAGCTACGCCACTGCTGGGGTCATGTGGCTCTTGTGTCTTATGGGTCCGGGGTCATGCGGGTCTGGGTCTTGTGGGTCTGGGTTCATGTGCGTCCGTGGTCATGTGGCTCTTGTGGGTCTGGGGTCATGTCGGTTTGGGGTTACGGGATCTGGGGTCATGTGTGTATTGAATCGTGAGGTTTAACTTCTTGGCTACACCCAATGTAGTATTCCGATTTGAAGTGAATTTTTACAATCTGAAATGACTAACATAATTAAATTTAAATCAAAGGCGATGATGTCAGCACAAGTGTTTTGTTTGAATTTAGTATCAAATTGTCGTAGGAAATGTTAGAGACATTTGATACAATGATAGAGACATTTGATATAAACAAGGGGAAGGCAAAGGTCAAGTCAGATGAACTCCTTGAATGTCATTTTGACCTGGTCGGTATTATGGAGATGAAAGTTGATTTGTGTAAACGTCCATAGGGTGTCGTCATGACAATGTGTCCATATCCAATTTAACTGCTCTTAACTGTTTTTTTTAAAGTCTGGTTGGGGGGTTGGCGGTATACGATAATTTAAATGAAACATTTCATAAAGTTTGAACAATATTGCGTGTACTCATAATTTAAATTTATGTATGTGTATGCTTGTATTTTGGTGATAACAAAGAGATGACGGCTATTGACTCAGAGGTGAGAGAAAGATACAAATAATGTTCCTATGGGATCATGATAGAAAGACAAAAGTTAAGAGCACTATGATTGAGACTTCCCACTAGTTGGAAGATTAGAAAATAAGTAAAAGACAAGTGAAAGTTTGAAATAAGACACCAAAAGATGACGAACGTGTCGGCTGAAAGCTTTCTTCGGGACGAGACAAAAGAGTATAATAGATACAATAAAATCACTTGGCTCATGAGATAAGTTGCTGTGTTCAGGTCCAGAAAAAAGCGTTGGTTGTTATAACTTGGTTTTGTTAAGAAATTGTAGGAGAAGGTGAGAAAGAGAAAAAAAGAGAGAGAAAGAGAGATAAATAAGAGAAAACAGATACAAGACAATAAGAGATAGAATGGGAGAGAGGAAGAGAGAAAAGGAGAGAACAGAGAAAACAGTGTGAGATATAGAGAAAAGAGAGAGAGAGAGAGAGAGAGAAATAAGAGAAAACAGATAAAATAGAGTAATAGACAGAATGGGAGAGAGGGTGAGAGAAAAAGAGAGAACAGAAGAGAGGGAGAGATATAGAGAAAAAGAGACAAGAGGGATAGATATAGAGAAAAAGAGACAAGAGTGATAGATATAGAGAAAAAGAGACAAGAGTGAGTGAGAAAAAGCTAGAGAAAGGGAAAGCGAAGAGAGGAGAAGGGGAAAGAGAACAGAGGGAGAAAGAGTAAGTGTGGAAGGGAGTAAAAGAGATTGTTTCATGCCATGTCTAAAGGAGAAGGTCTGAGGCTGCTGGTATTCTCTCAGATAATCAATCTTATTGATCCCATATAAAAACAGGATGTGAGAGTTCGTATTGCCTCCCTTCATGAAAGACACGGACACCATGGGAACTGTTAAGTCAATACAAACAAGGAACAAAGAATAAACAACCGAGGATTGTTGTATGTAGTTTTTTGCATTGTTATCTCCCGTTATTGGCACCGGTGCCTGCCATCCACCGTCGTGTGAGAAGTCGAGCTGTGTAACTGAGCGACACGTTTCCCTAAAGTAGGGATATCCCTGTGTGCATGGCTTGTTTAAGCTGTTTGGCCTGTTTGGTCTGTAAGCCTGTTTTGCCTGTTTGGTCTGTTTGGCCATTTTGGCCTGTTTGGTCTGTTTGGCCTGTTTGGCCTATTTGGTCTGTTTGGCCTGTTTTGGTCTGTTTGGTCTGTTTGGCCTGTTTAACCTGTTTGGCCTGTTTGGTCTGTTTGGTCTGTTTGGTCTGTTTGGCCTGTTTGGCCTGTTTTGTCTGTTGGTCTGTTTGGCCTGTTTAACCTGTTTGGTCTGTTTGGCCTGTTTAACCTTTTTGGTCTGTAAGCCTGTTTGGCCTGTTTGACCTGTTTGACCTGTTTGACCTGTTTAGACTGGTTTTAATACATCTTTATTTGTTAATGACGTTTCTAGGGTTTTCTTTTAAAAATAAAGAAATCACGATATATAATGAAATAAGAGGAAGTCAGATGTCAACGGCATTGCATTTTGAAACTTTGCTACCGAATTCTATTGATTTTTCAGATCATTTTACATTTCAAATCAATAACACTTTCAAAAATGTATTCACTGGGGTGAAAAAGTAAGTGCAGATATAATTCATTGTAGAACATGCAACTCATTCGGCTTATTACCCGTTGCAATATTTTAAAATCTTCTATACTTACGTAATATTAATATAACAATAGCTACTACCAGGGGCCATTACTACACCAACATTATATTAACATAACAATGGCTACCACCAGGAGCCATTACTAAACCAACAGTATATTGATATAACAATATCTACCACCAGGAGCCATTACTACACCAACATTATATTAACATAACAATAGCTACCACCAGGAGCCATTACTACACCAACAACATATTAATATATCAAGAGCCACCACCAGGAGCCATTACCACCTCAGCACCAAGCAAGGTGTACTATCTGCAGCAAGTATTGTAACAGCACCAGACTCGCTCAACTCATTACGTCTGAGACAAAGACTGCCGCCGCCCCACAACAAACAAACTTTTGGTTTACGGGGAGCGCAATTAAAAAATAGCACCTGCACTTCTCGTGCCTGGCACTGGCTACAGATAAGGAGAATATCAACATCCTTGATTTGACAGACAACAGAGCTTACCGGCAGGCAACTCGTGAAACGTGTGCTTAAAGATGGCTGCATTAAACAATGGCCGTGAGTAGATAGGTCATTGGGGGCAGGGCCGGCCTTAAGCCATTGCAACCTATGCGGCCGCAATGGGCCCCGCACTTTCATAGGCCCCGCCCCGAATTTATTTTCTAATACAAAATCTTAATTTTCACTTATTATCCTTATCCTCTACCCAGAATGGGCCCCGCGCAGTCCTTCAGTTACTGCCTGGTGAAAGTGTCCACATACCTTGTTCTACTATTTCCTTTACACAGCTCCAGCGCCGCAGTCTTTCAGTTACTGCCTGGTGAAAGACCCTGCTGCAAGATAACAGATCCTACTGGTGCTGCGACTGGCTACAAATGGTAAGAATTACTCAAAGAGAACATTTGCAGTATGTAACAACGACATCAGCATCATATGAAAGGAAGCTTCTAGAAATCATATGTGTTTATAGACAAAGTTTTCGGTGGGAGAGGTAATCTGCAACAAACACGTACGTTAGTCTCATCCAGCGGTTGGTCTCATCCAGTGGTTGGTCTCATCCAGTGGTTCAGTCTCATCCAGTGGTTGGTCTCATCTAGTGGTTGGTCACATCCAGTGGTTGGTCTCATCCAGCGGTTGGTCTCATCCAGCGGTTGGTCTCATCCAGCGGTTGGTCTCATCCAGCGGTTGGTCTCATCCAGCCGTTCGGTCTCATCCAGTGGTTGGTCTCATCCAGTGGTTGGTCTCATCCAGTGGCTGGTCTCATCCAGTGGCTGGTCTCATCCAGTGGTTGGTCTCATCCAGTGGTTGGTCTCATCCAGTGATTGGTCTCATCCAGTGGTTGGTCTTATCCAGTGCCATTTTTTGTCATCGATATAGATAAAAGTAAAAGCCACACTGCCACAGAACAGAAGAACATAATGCCACACTGCCACAGGACAGAAGATCATAATGACACACTGCCACAGGACAGAAGCACATAATGCCACACTGCCACAGGACAGAAGCACAGAATGCCACACTGCCACAGGACAGAAGAACATAATGCCACACTGCCACAGGACAGAAGCACATAATGCCACACTGCCACAGGACAGAAGAACATAATGCCACATTTCAATTGTAAATAATAGAGACATATTTTCCAAAACCCATGGAAAAAATATCGACATATTTTTGTTTGTTTAGCAGACCTGGCTTTTAGATTTGAATCACTCACAAAATTAAATCTCAAAATGAAAAATTAAAACAATGCAATAGTTCAATAAAGTTCACGGCGTGTGACCATTGCTGGGACTCTGCTGAAGAAATAGAGGGACACAGGAGACTATTGCCGCAAGTCAAATGAATTAAAAGAGACAAGCCGTAGAAGGAAGAACAATTAGCACCATTGGATATTAAAAGATGTTGATGCAATGTGTTGTTACTTTTGTTTCTGTTTGTAAGCAGTTATTTTGTGTGTAGTTGCTATGGTGTAGTTACTATTTGTGTAGTTACTATTTGTGTAGTTACTATTTGTGTAGTTACTATTTGTGTAGTTACTATTTGTGTAGCTACTATTTGTGTAGTTACTATTTGTGTAGTTACTATTTGTGTTTTTACTATTTGTGTAGTTACTATTTGTGTAGTTACTATTTGTGTAGTTACTATTTGTGTAGTTACTATTTGTGTAATTACTATTTGTGTAGCTACTATTTGTGTAGTTACTATTTGTGTAGTTGCTATGTGTGTATTTACTATTTGTGTAGTTACTATGTGTGTAGTTACTATGTGTGTTGTTACTATGTGTGCAGTTACTATTTGTGTAGTTACTATTTGTGTAGTTACTATTTGTGTAGTTACTATTTGTGTAGTTACTATTTGTGTAGTTACTATTTGTGTAGTTACTATTTGTGTAGTTACTATGTGTGCAGTTACTATGTGTGTAGTTACTATTTGTGTAGTTGCTATGTGTGTATTTACTATTTGTGTAGTTACTATGTGTGTAGTTACTATGTGTGTTGTTACTATGTGTGCAGTTACTATTTGTGTAGTTACTATTTGTGTAGTTACTATTTGTGTAGTTACTATTTGTGTAGTTACTATTTGTGTAGTTACTATTTGTGTAGTTACTATTTGTGTAGTTACTATGTGTGCAGTTACTATGTGTGTAGTTACTATTTGTGTAGTTGCTATGTGTGTAGTTACTATTTGTGTAGTTACTATGTGTGTAGATACTATGTGTGTTGTTACTATGTGTGCAGTTACTATTTGTGTAGTTACTATTTGTGTAGTTACTATTTGTGTAGTTACTATGTGTGTAGTTACTATGTGTGCAGTTATTATTTGTGTAGTTACTATTTGTGTAGTTACTATTTGTGTAGTTACTATGTGTGTAGTTACTATTTGTGCAGTTACTATTTGTGTAGTTACTATTTGTGTAGTTACTATTTGTGTAGTTACTATTTGTGCAGTTACTATTTGTGTAGTTACTATTTGTGTAGTTACTATTTGTGTAGTTACTATTTGTGTAGTTACTATGTGTGCAGTTACTATTTGTGTAGTTACTATTTGTGTAGTTACTATTTGTTTAGTTACTTTGTGTGCAGTTACTATTTGTGTAGTTACTATTTGTGTAGTTACTATTTGTGCAGTGGCGTAGCGAGGGGGGGCAAGGGGGCATCATGCCCGGGCGCTACTCACAAAGGGGCGCCAAATGGTATATTTTACATATAATATTGTATGGTTTTCGAATAGGGAGGGGGCGCTAAAAATGTATTGAGCCCCGGGCGCGAGTTAAGTTCGCTACGCCACTGTATTTGTGCAGTTACTATTTGTGTAGTTACTATTTGTGTAGTTACTATTTGTGTAGTTACTATTTGTGTAGTTACTATTTGTGTAGCTACTTTTTGTGTAGTTACTATTTATGTAATTATTATTTTTGTAGCTACTATTTGTGTAGTTGCTATTTTTTGTAGTTACTATTTGTGTAGTTACTGCCCGTCTTGTTATTAAAATGTCTTAAAATACATTTTCCCACTTTGTTGGAGTGAGGAAAAATTGATTATTATTTTCAGGTGAAATTTACAGCAGGTACTCTTATGTTAACCTTGACATTGAACTTTTCAGCAAACGTCTGCCGTTCCTCGCTCCCCCCCCATCCCCCTTTTTCTCCCCATATCTCGACAATCGCGTCAATGAGACACACAGAATTAGACCCCCCAGTATCTGTTATTATTGAAACACAAGCGGATAGAGTATCGATGCTGCATATTTATTTAGCGATACGATCTCTATTTGCAGACGTGAGCAATCGTTTGGCATTATCTGGCCTCGAGCAAAGGCAAATATCCGGTCCCCATTGAGAAGGGACACCTGTAAATGAGTTTAAAGGGAAACACTGGTATGCGAATGGGTGTAAAGAGAAACACTGGACTCAGAATGAGTGTAGAGGGAAACAATGGCATGATAATGTTTGTAAATCGAAACAATGATAGGAGAATGGGTAAAGTGAAATAATGATATAAGTATGAGTGCAAAGGGAAATAATAATATGAGTATGAGTGTAAAGGGAAATAATGATATGAGTATGAGTGTAAAGGGAACTAATGATATAAATGCGAATGTCTCCTTGATTGTAAAGGCATTCGTTCATATATAATTACGTTAGAATTCATGTAACCGCTTATAAAGGAAGTGTCAAGGTCATGAAATCAGTGAGAGTTTGTGTGTTGTGATTTTGGGGACAAATTGGACTTGTGAACGAATGTGAACGTTTGTGAACGAATGTGAACGTTTTTCATATCACGAGTACATGAGATGGTGAGAGATATAAAAGGGGAGATGACTAGTTGAATCGAGAGAGAGAGACTATTATGTTCACGGACGAGGGTGTGTGTTGCTGAGTCTGACAGACCTATTGCGAACGAGTGATTATTGCTGTGTACCTCCAGAT
This sequence comes from Omphiscola glabra, assembly GCA_964017045.1. Classification (NCBI taxonomy): domain Eukaryota; kingdom Metazoa; phylum Mollusca; class Gastropoda; family Lymnaeidae; genus Omphiscola; species Omphiscola glabra. The sequence goes on along the minus strand of OZ024796.1, from coordinate 31,801,319 downwards.
TTTGGAGTTGATGTTACATGACTTGCTATAGGTGATAATCCTAATAAACTCATGAGTATTATCAATTGGACTCAGTGTATAGTGCCTTGAACTTAGAGAGTATGTTAATTGGACTAGTCAGAGAAGCAGAGGTATCCTAATGGTCGTCCGACAATCAGAGTAGAGTTATTGTCACACTATGAGATCTACCGTTCGTCAAACCTAGGCCAGGCGAAATATTTGTATGAGCCAGAATTTTCGGACATGGGACCAGAAATATTTGACAGGAAGCTACTCTTGTAAAGGCACTACAACCGTACTCGTGAACAGTGGCGTAGTGAGGGGGGGCATCATGCCCCGGGCGCTACTCACAAAGGGGCGTCAAATGGTACATTTTACTATAAAATTGTATGGTTTTCGAATAAGGGGGGGGGGGCGCTAAAAAGGTATTGGGGGGCGCTAAAAAGGTATTGTGCCCCGGGCGCGAGTTAAGCTCGCTACGCCACTGCTCGTGAAAATGGTTGTCAAGGAAGCTACTCTTTTGTGAAGACACTACAACCGTACTCATGAAAATGGTTGTCAAGGCACTACAGCCGTACTCATGAAAATGGTTGTCAAGGAACCCACGCTATAGAATGTTTATGATGGATATAATATAATATACGTAACCAGGGTTGCGTGAAGGAAAATCTGAGCCCCGGGTTGATGCCTAAAAATAGTGCCTACCCACCTGTTTCATCGATGATCTGTGATATTAGCCTAAACATTTATATATTCTTTCTGTCCCCAAAACTCGAACAAAAACATACGGTGAACAATCTTTCTCTTTCTGTGCCCCATTACAATGGAATTCTCTTTCACTACACATCTCTTTAAATCTACTATCCTGACTGATTCCCCCCCCCCCTTTTTGACAAATTAACGATGTTGCTGAGTGCCGTCCATGGCTTGACATGTAAATAGTTATGGAATGGGTGGAGCGAATACACATTTGTTTTGTTTTTTTTAATTAATGTATGTTAATTTTTAAGTTCATGATTATGTTTGTTAAATTGTATGTACAGCGTGGTGAACCCACCCTTATTCTTGGGTACCACGCTATATAAAACTACCGATAGCGACAATATATGCATATATATATATATATATATATATATATTGTGTGTGTGTGCGTGAATAATTTACGATTTTGGCGCTCGGGGTGGGAGCCATCCCCTCTATTCACACGTCTGTGTATGCATCTATTCATAAGCTTCTTAAGTATCTTGCACCTTGCAGTCATGTCATAGACTTCCAATCAACAGATCAACTCTATCTTACAGTAACGCAGATTGAGAAGCTCTCTACAAGAAGATATTTAAACAAAGTTCCATCATTCGGACGTATAAAGACAAACAAGTCAAAGATTAGTGTCAAGTAAACCAGCTATGTAAATATAATAGTGCCCATAACTCGCCCCTCTTTAACGACCAAGCCGTGTATTGCCTTATGTTGGATCATCATGGGAGAGAACTGTTGGGCAACTCAGAGCATCTGTTATCTATAAACAAGAAGCAGGTAAATAAATCGCGAGTGAGTGTTTTCTCGGTGGGAAAATGAGCGAGGGGATTATTTAGGTGTGGGGGGCATGTGTGGGGTATTTATGTCTGAACGTTTGTGTGTGTGTGCGTCTGTGTGTGCGTCTGTATGTGAGAGTGTATTTGCTTATGTTTGTATGTATTTGTTTAAAGTCGATCTTTGAGGATAGTGTGAAAAGGAAGAATATGTTTAGGGTTATGTAAAAGTGTGTGTGAGTGAGTATGTGTGTGTGTGCGTGTGAGAGAGAGACAGAGAGAGAGAGAGAGAGAAAGAGAGTGAGAAAGACTGAAATAGTTGGTGTAAAAAGCAAAAAGAGAAGGTAGAATCAGAGAAAGAGACAACAATGACACACAGAGAGAGAGGGAGTGAGAGAAAGAGTGAGAGAGAATGAGAAAGAAAAGGTGGGAGAGTAAGAGAGAGTATGAGAAAGAGTGTAAAAAGAGAGTGATGGAGGGAGAGAAACAATGAGAGAGTGAGAGAGATAGCCACAGAAAAAGAGAGGAGTCATTTAAGTTCAAAAAGAAAAAGTTAAAGAGAGAGAGAGCCTGAGAGATAGCATGAGTGATAGTAAGAGAGAGTAAGAGAGAATAAAAGAAAGAGTGAGAGAGTGAAAGATGGTGAAAGTGAGAGAAAGAGTTAGGAAGAAAGAAAGTGAGAGAGAGCGAAAGAGATGAGAATAAGAGGCAGAGAGAGTTATATACAGAGAGGTAGAGACAGAATGAGAGAGAGAGAGAGCGAGAGAGTGAAAGAGAGAGAGAGAGAGTTATTGGGCGAGACGTAAGAGACAAGCAGAGTAGAGAGTTGGTGGGAGAATGAGAGAGAGAGAGTTAGAGAGAGTGATATGGAGAATGATAGATGTAGTGACAGAGTGAGAGAGCGAGAGAGTGGAGAGAGGGAAACTAAGAAAGAGAAAGTAAAACTGTTAGAAAAAGAAGCAATGACAGGGAGAGATGGAGACAAAGCAAAAGCCGAGGGAAAAAGAAAGAAGAATTTAATTTAAGAAGTGTTGAGAGACAAAGACTGAGTTTAGAAATTGGTGCACCATTTCAGTAGTTGAATTGTGTGGTTAGTGAGACAAAGTAAACTGTGAGTGTGGAAATGAATGCACCCTTTCAGTAGTTGAATTGTGTAGTTAGTGAGACCCAGGAATTTGTGAGTGTGGAAATTAGTGCACCATTCCAGTAGTTCAAATTTGTGATTAGTGAGACCCAGGAAACATTGCTAATAAAAGAGATCATGAACCGATTTATAGAATTAAGTTGGAAAAATTCTGTGAAACTTTTCAGCAGTGACTAGTGGTAGTGCCTTATTGGGACTGTATGAATATCAATACTGTTATTGAAACCAGTGGCGTGCCAGTAAAGGACCTTCGGTGACATTACGAAATGTCCGGTTTGTGGACAACGCGAAATGTGAGGGTCGTGACATGTCAATAGAGGAACGGACACCATGATATGTCAGGATAGTGACATGTCATCGGGCAAGTGGACACCACGTATGTGAGGATCGCGCCATGTCAGTTGGGGAGTAGACACCACGAGTGGAGTGGATACCAGGATATGTCAAGATAGTGACATGTCATCAGGCACGTGGACACCACGGTATGTAAGGATGGGGATATGTCAACAGGCAAGTGGGAAATTAATAGGTTTCAAAAATTGCATTTGGATGGGAAGATTGCATCTACTTAACATATAATGCAGCCCCCCCCCCCCCACACACAACCTGACCAAGTTATACATTGCCCCTGGGGCCAATGAAGTAGCTGTAGCCTGTAGCTACCCGTATGACTAGGCATAATGTTTGTTTACAAACCTTCAAACTCTTACCAGCATCCTATACTAGCACATCATCATCTACAAGAATCACTGCATAAAATGTCTTCGAAGCGTACTGGTACTCACTACAATACTAATGAACAGCACTTCTGCACCACACACAGACTGGTCAAGAGTTGAACAGCACTTCCGTCAACAGTGCCAACAGCATCGCCACACACACACGCACATCTACGAGTTGTGCCGGCTCATCCAAAGACGAAGACCGGCCGTGTGTTCGTCTGCCACATGTGCGCCAGTTCGCTGGTAATTACCTCCTGAAGGCAAACATCGGATTTCCCTCCCTTCTTTTCATCGGGGCTGCTCTCCTTTGACGATCAGGTCGGTACCTATAACGGAGTTCCCCACCATTTCCACACCTGGCCTCCCCCACTCTCAACTGCAACCACCACCCCCCCCCCCTACCCAGGGGTAAACATTATTAATCATCTCTCGCCCGGTAGGTCTGTTGTACTGCCAGGAGGTCAACGTTTAAGGGTAACATCACTAAGGAGTTCAGAGTGAGAAGAAACACATTTTATAGCATTCATTGATCAATTTAACATTTAATTTTTTTTTACATCACAGGGAAAACAAAATCGGAGTACTAGGTCGACTGATGCCTGGCTTCAGCCTTCTGTTTTAGATGAGAAGTGATACTCATTATAGTTGTTGATAGTGAGATCCAAAACACACACACACACGCACGCACGCGCGCACACACACACACACACACACACACACACAAATCACGTGATTTTTCACAAAGGCATGATACATGTTATAACTGTGGCGAATATTACGATGTCTAGCAGTAAGTCCCCATTGTATGGTCACAGAAATCAATGTAAGAGTCTAGAGCTATGTTTGCCGTCTCCTAGAACCCAACAAGGCAGATGTGTGGTCAGTCTCCTAGTCCCAACAAGGCAGATGTGTGGTCAATCTCCTAGCCACAACAAGGCAGATGTGTGGTCAATCTCCTAGCCCCAAAGAGGCAGATGTGTGGTCAATCTCCTAGCCCCAACAAGGCAGATGTGTGGTCAATCTCCTAGTCCCAACAAGGCAGATGTGTGGTCAGTCTCCTAGTCCCAACAAGGCAGATGTGTGGTCAATCTCCTAGCCCCAACAAGGCAGATGTGTGGTCAGTCTACTAGCCCCAACAAGGCAGATGTGTGGTCAATCTCCTAGCCCCAACAAGGCAGATGTGTGGTCAATCTACTAGCCCCAACAAGGCAGATGTGTGGTCAGTCTACTAGCCCCAACAAGGCAGATGCGTGGTCATTTTCCTAGCCCCTACAAGGCAGATGGTTGGTCATTCTCCTTGCCTATACAAAGCAGACGTGGGGTCAGTCTCCTGGCCCCAACAAGGCAGATGCGTGGTCATTTTCCTAGCCCCTACAAGGCAGATGGTTGGTCATTCTCCTTGCCTATACAAAGCAGACGTGGGGTCAGTCTCCTGGCCCCAACAAGGCAGATGCGTGGTCATTTTCCTAGCCCCTACAAGGCAGATGGTTGGTCATTCTCCTTGCCTATACAAAGCAGACGTGGGGTCAGTCTCCTGGCCCCAACAAGGCAGATGCGTGGTCATTTTCCTAGCCCCTACAAGGCAGATGGTTGGTCATTCTCCTTGCCTCTACAAAGCAGACGTGGGGTCAGTCTCCTGGCCCCAACAAGGCAGATGCGTGGTCATTTTCCTAGCCCCTACAAGGCAGATGGTTGGTCATTCTCCTTGCCTCTACAAAGCAGACGTGGGGTCAGTCTCCTGGCCCCAACAAGGCAGATGCGTGGTCATTTTCCTAGCCCCTACAAGGCAGATGGTTGGTCATTCTCCTTGCCTCTACAAAGCAGACGTGGGGTCAGTCTCCTGGCCCCAACAAGGTTGATGTGCAGTGTGAAGTCAAATAATCATCAGAAGGTTAATAGTTCAGATTTGACATTTTTTAAACTACTATACTATGTGAAAGACATTCCACCAAATGCCTAACAATTAATTACTGGCGTCCAAAATAGAAATATATGTGCCCCGCCCCCCCCCCCCCCCAAATCCAATAAAAATACCATAATGCACTCCAATCCTTTCATAAATAGTAACAGTAACTCTTAGCAGAAAATATAAAGTGTCCCACTTTCTTACAAAATGTACACAGCTTTTGTACCCAGCTTTTGTACCCAGCTTTTGTTCTCAGCTTTTTGTACCCAGCTTTTGTACCCAGCTTTTGTAGCCAGCTTTTGTACCCAGCTTTTGTACACAAGTTTTGTACACAGCTTTTGTACCCAGGGTTAAGTTTCATCTCTCATGATTAAATGAAATAATATGAAAGGAAAAAAAATAGCCTCATTGATTCACATAATAAACCAGACATCACGACAACACGACATCACGCCATCACGCCATCACGACATCACGACATCACGACAACATACAGCAGAAGTACAGCGCGGCATCTGACTGTGACAAACACCAAGTAGTTAGACCCAGTACAACTGAGACTTATCATTAGTGAGACCAATTACAACTGAGACTTATCATTAGTGAGACCAATTCCAAATGAGACTTATCATTAGTGAGACCAAATACACCAACTGACTTAGTAATAAGATCAAATGACATGAAATGAGTATTAGTGGGCTCCATTACATTATAGACTTATTATTAGATCCCATTACATCAAATACTTAATTAGTGAGACCTTTAACAAAAGGTGAACAAGACGACCCTTTTAGAGTGGCCGTGTGTGGAAATGGGTGAAACTTTAGTGAACGTTTGATATATTGCTAAGTTATGATTAGGTGTGGATGTTGGTGTGGTTGTTTGTGGAAGGTATTTGGCAGAAGGGGTTCAATAATTTATTAACTAAATCATTTCACGACTTTTGTTTGTTGACTTCGACACAGAAAAAAACTCTGACTGATCACATATCACAAACTCTGACTGATCACATATCACAACGAGAAAGTTTCACATACCTAATAATTTAATATTTAATATTTGTTTATTACTAACCCATATCAGGTATTCTCAAACGAGATATTCTCAAACGTCCTGATACACACTAATCACCAGAGCTTGGGGTCATCCGTAATAGTAACTAATGGTGTCATACCCTTCACTCCACACACAATAAAACAATCTTTTGAAAATTTCAAAATTTTCAACTTTTTTTCAAATGTTTCTCAAAATAAATAAAATTAATGTTTAAAAAGTATGTTGTGGTCGTTGACGGTTTAAAAAAAATAATACATATTTTAAACAGTTTTTAAAACGTTTTACAGTCTGGGTTGAAACGAGCATTGTCCAATGTTCTCATTTTTTGATGTTTTTGTCAAGCAGGGATTGAAAGTTTAATATCAAGTTTACCCTAATAAGTCTCAAACAGTAACATAGCTAGCAAACCAGCAAAGCTTATTTATAGATAATAATGTTAGAATTGTTAGAATTAGAGGCCGACCGAATTTCGGTCTCGGTTTCGGCGCCGAAAGTTGCCATGATAACTTTTTTTCGGGTTTGGACCGAAAATTATTTTGGCTTTCGGTCGTCTACCAGAAGTATGACTGTCACTCTGTCTCTGGGCCGGCAATCCAATATTCATTATTATTCTTTATTTTGCGAACACTGGTTACAGCTGCATTATGACCTACTTCTCCAATATTTCTAAAAATAAAATTACAATTAGGCTTTTGTGGAAAAAAAAAACAACTAAGGGGATCGGTATATTTACATTATGTTTTTTTTTTTTTTACAATTTAGGAAGCCTAGGTTTATTCAATTCATTCTTTTGTGACATTCATTTTGATGTATCATTTATCATGCTTAAACATAATGTCATATGTAACGGTAAACAGTATTGCAGAAAAATTTAATGGAATGGTAAGAATTCCATTACTATTTTTAAGCTTAACATTTGAAGGGCTGAGTAGAAAAAGTACTTAAGTTACAATTTTTCAAAAATGAGTTAAGACCGGCATTATATTTGAGTACTTCCCCTGAATCATTCCTGTAAATAAAATTCATGAAAAATTTCCATAAGTGTTTGATTCAGAGTTACCTCGAACAGAATTTAATGTATCTAAATAGGAATTTAAAAATTTTAAACTCAATTTTCTCAAAACTTCAAAAATACACTTAAGTACTTTTTCTACCCGGCCCTTCATTTGTAAAATACAAATCATGACCATGCTCATAAATGTTGTCATTGACAACGGAATTAAATGTTCAAATACCACACCAAATTAGTCACGTGTTTGGACAGAGCAGAATGAATATTTTGTATTATTAAATATATAATTAATTATATTAATTTTGTATAATTAGGCATTAGGAAGCAGAGGCGTAGCGTAAGGGGGGGGGGCAGGGGGTACAGATGTACCCGGGCGCCAGCTAGTTAGGGGCGCCAAAATGTGCTTTGGTATTATTTTATTGATGAAAATAATGGCTTTGAGAGTTGAACAAAGGAAAAGAGGGCGCGTTAAAATGAATCGTATCCCCGGGCGCGAATCTTGTCCCCGGGCGCCAAACACTCTCTAAGTGTCATGCCCAGCGTAGCCTGTCCTTTTTTATTTCTGCTACTATCGTATGATCCTGATATAGACTGTACAATTCATGGTTAGTTTGTATTCTCCATCCATATTTATCCTTTGTTGGTCCATATCTTTTCCTTAGAACTTTCCTCTCCAATGTGTTTAATGGGTTTTATGCCGTTTTTGTTAGGGTCTACGTTTCACTTGCATAATTTGTTACAGCTGGTCTGATGACAGTTTTATAACTAGTTTTCTTTGTTTTTTTTGTAATATTTTTATTTTTGAGTATTTTCTGACAACTGAAGTCAGCCTTGTTTCAGGCTGAGATTCTTTCTTTTATTTCTGTTTTCTGTAATTCGTTTCTTTCATTTAATAAAGATCCTAGGTATTTGAATGGATTTACTTTTTCAAAAGTCTGGTTTCTAATTTTAATGGCTTCATCTGTCTGTTCTTCTTTTATCATAGTCATGAATTTTGTTTTTTGTTTGTTAACTTCTAGCCCTGCTTGTAGTGATGCGTCTACTAATTCAATAAAGGATTTTTATGTCTTTAAAACTTTTCCCTAGCAGTGCTATGTCATCAGCATATGCAATATACTGAAGGAGTTGATTGCAGAGAATGCGCAACTCTATCTAATGTTAGGTTAAAAAGGATAGAAGACAGTTTTTCGCCCTGTCTTAGGCCTCGTCTAAACTGAAATTTCCTTGAATATTCTCCTTGGACCTTGATTTTGCTTTTTGAGTTGATCAATGTTACATGTATCAGTCTTGTCAGTTTGTTGTTCAGTGTTGCATGTATCATTCTTGTCAGTTTGTTGTTCAGTGTTACATGTATCAGTCTTGTCAGTTTGTTCTTCAGTGTTACATGTATCAGTCTTGTCAGTTTGTTGTTCAGTGTTACATGTATCAGTCTTGTCAGTTTATTGAGTATGCCAAACTCCTGCAGAGTCTCATATAGATATTTTCTTTTGATGCTGTCATATGCCATGTTATAGTCCACATGGAGTTAAGCTACTGGGATATTATATTCATAACATGTCTCTTATATGCATCTGATAGTGAAAATCTGATCCGTCGTTGATCTGTTTTGCCTGAATTCACATTGGTAATCGCCCAGTATTTCTTCAGTGTACGATTGTAGTCTTTTGATAATTAGCTTTGTCGGTATTTTGTATGTAACATTTAATAGGGAGATTTCTCTGTAGTGTGTGCACTGAAGTTTGGAGCCTTTCTTGTGTTTTGGGCTTATTAATAATGTTTCCCATTTTATTGGAATTTTCTCTTCTTTTCAAATTTTAGTCCTATCTAAGTGCCTAGTTCTCTTCCTCCATACTTAATAAGTTCTGCTGTGATGAGGTCTTGTCCAGGGCCTTTGTAGGTTTTCATATACTTAATTACATCTCTAGTTTCTTCTAGAGTTTGGGGAGTTTATAAAAGGGTCTGGTCCGCCCTGTGTTGGCTGGTAATCTTCATCGTGTCTATTGTCTGCATTCAGTATGTCCTCAAAATATTCAGCCCACCTCTCTGGTACTTTACTGTTTTCCGTGATTAGTTCTCCTGCCAATGACAAAACATTCTATCAAAAATTGAGCATTACCCCCAAGCCCAACCCCCTAAAAACACAATTTTTCAAGGGGAAGATAAAGGAAATATGATGAAACTGATTTCATGTAATAAAATTCCCGCCAAATGAGATTCTTTAAAAAATAATATCGCAAGTGCGTTTGATGCGTAATATTTTCATTTTGTTTCGCTGAAATAGTTGGGGAAATAGTTGGGAAAATAGTTGGGGAAATAGTTGGGGAAATAGTTGGTGAAATAGTTGGGGAAATAGTTGGTAAAATAGTTGGGGAAATAGTTGGGGAAATAGTTGGGGAAATAGTTGGTGAAATAGTTGGGGAAATAGTTTGGGAAATAGTTGGGGAAATAGATCTGCGGTGTGAAAGCGGGTGTGTCATTAACATATTTCAGTGACGTGGAAAAAATGTGCGATTGCGTGCTTTGGGCGGGGGGGGGGGGGAGCACTAATTGGTATTCTTATAGAGTGCTCTACTTGTACGCATGTTTTTTTCAAATTTTCACACCCCCACCCACAATTTCTAAATATTATATTTTAAAAAGGATTTATAAGAAAATAAAATGTTTTTAGGGGTTGTTTGATTAAATCTTGTGCTGGGTTATATATCTTTTGGTTTTCGCCGAAAGTCTCATTAAGCTTTAGTTTCAGCTTCGGTTTCGGCCACATTTGGCCGCCGTCCATGGCTTGTCATGTAAAAGTTCTGGTGTGGATGAGGTAAATATGCATGTTTTGTCTCTATACATCTGTTCTTTATTACATTTATGTATTTATGTTATTGTCACGATTATGTCTCTTTTTCTAATATTTTTATGTACAGCGCGTTGAGCCTAGCCCTAGGCTGGGGTACCACGCCATATAAGAAAACAAAAAATGATAATAAAGTCATTTTCAACTTTCTGTTTGGTTTCGGTTTCGGTTTCGTCCCAATCCAAAAAAAAAAAAAAAAATCACCTTCGGTCGGTTTCTAGTTAGAATAGCTTGCAGGTTTTACGACATTGGCACAGTTCTGACTTCATAAAACAAGGACTTCTTGAAACGTGCGAACACCAATCTCTTAATCAAGAGACAATAAAAACTCATTCACTGGTGTAAAAAATCATTATGACCTGGCATTTGAGTGCACTTTAATTGATTATCAAAGTATTCATACACAAAAAGTAATAATTCAGAAACGAAAAATAAAAGTTCCACTGTTGAACCTTGACAAAAGACCCACACAGTGATCTCACTTCTGAGTCCCAAATAGTGCATGACTTCTTAACAGTGAACCGAAAAGCGTCGGCTGTAGCCTGTCAAATTTGACAAGGTAAATGCGTAGGTCATTCAGTGCTTGTGAACCCCTTCCCTTTACAACCCTCCTCACACCCCTCCCTTAAAACTCCTCCCCTTACATCCTTTATCTCAAGTTGAACAACAAACCACAAGCCACCTCACAGACATTTCACGTTATGTTTTACCTGACAACAAGTGCATCTCCTGCTCGTGGCTGGGGTTCATGGACATCTGACGCATCATGACCCCTCTCCTCAAAGACGTCCTTTCCTTTCTAGGGGTCCCTTCGTTTGGACCACCTCGTCGGGGCACGTGACCTTGACCCGGCCCATGCTGATGCCCACCGGTGGACCGGTGATCACCGTGCTCCTTGTCCATCGTCCCGCCACCATCGAAGTTGGCCACGATGCAGATGGTCCGGCACTCGCTGTCGTCCACACCGCTGTAGCACTGGTCAATCGTCACGTAGTCGGGGAGCCGACGGTCGCTGTTGAACCCCGGGTGCAGTCCCGCGGCGCAGCAGGTTTGAGGAAAGGGGCGCTGGTAGGCGGGCGGTCGTGGGGCGTCGTTGGGGACGTCGCTGTCCCTTCGGGTTTGGTTTGTGCTGGGGCGCTGAGCATGGTTTTGAAGAGGGGTATTCTGAGGAACGACTTTGTAGGTTGACTTGTGCTCTGTCGTTGTGCGTTGAGATGTCTGCCTGTTTGGTGCATAAACATCGTTTGGATTCTTAGCACTTTGCACGTCGGACGGCGCGTTCTGATTCACATGACTAGGCGCGAAGCCAGCACTGCGGATGACTTCATCTCCACTTTTCATGTGGTTTGATTTTGACGTGTGAGTTCTAGAACCGCCTGGGTGGATGAATGCAGTTTCAGATCCTTCGGTTAAGATTCTCTGTGCCGTCCGAGGGCTAGACGTCGTGAGGTCAGGAACGGAATTACTAGACGATAAATGTTGTGACGGGAGGTAACCCTGGGAAAACGTTTTATCAACAGCAGAGTCGCGGAACTTGATTGTATTGAGCTCTATGTTCTGGCAGCTTGTGGCGTCATCGGAGATCACCGACGGAGTCCCGAAACTCATTTCCGTGGACCTGGTGGTGCCGCCGATCGTTTGAAACGGCGCTGCTGTGTGCGGCACGTGTAAATAAGGTGGAGTTGGGGTTAATCCCGTAACGATCCTGTGTGCCGCATAGTGGCTCGAATTTTTTTTCAGGCAGCTGGGTATCTCTCCGGTCAGCTGTTCACTGGCTTTGCGGCTTAACGAGGATTTGACGGCTGTACGTGCCCCGCCCTCGAGGTGACCCGGGGGCTTCGCCTTGGATTTAATCAAGGCCGGTACGGCTGCGGGGTTTCCCGGTCGGTGACTTTGGGAACGCTTTGAGTTTTCCACGTCCGCGAAAGCCACACGCGTCAGGCGGACGACCGGCGTGACGTCATTGGGCTCGTTTTCATCGTGAGGTGTGGCCTCCTGTAGGATCCCAACGTGTACGCCGCTGTCACAGAAATCTTCATCCCAATCAGGGGAGAGAAGTGAGAGTTCGTCTGTGGGTGAGAGACATAAACATTTAAATTTGACAAAACTATTAACTATTTATAAACAAAAATACACATTTCGACTAGAACCATCCATTTAGGGGGGTGGGTTACGGTGGGTTCGTAGGTGGCTTGCCAATCCTATACCTGCTCGGAATAAAAGTTTATCTATGATTTTCAACCGCAAAAATTGGGTCCCTGTTTAGCCGGCCAGGGTGTAAAGGAGTAGGGAATGTTTTGGGCTCCTATTCTAGCCCCTTCCTCATGCATTTAGGAGAGCGTGCCCGTCGCCACAGGATTTGGGATGATGGGAAATGGATGACTGATGACTTGCGCGGGTGACTCTATTTAAAGTGAGGAAGAGTTGCTCAGCGTCAACCTCACTCTCTCGCCCTGACCCACCGATTCCAGTGGCAAGACTAAGTCAACCTCACTCTCTCGTCCGGACCCACCGTGTCCAGTGGCAAGACTAAGTAAAGACGACCGGGGATGGGTACGGATGCTGTGGATGACCAAGATGTTCTACGTGCCTCATCTTGCTATACACACAGCACGGTGCATTGCTGTTGTCGCCTTCTCCTCCGTTGAACCCCAAATGGCCTCCTCCGCGGGATCGGACGACTTCCAGGCTTCGCGTGCAATAGGTAAGCAGTCCTAAATCACCGAGGGTTTGAGGCCCAACAGCCCTCACCTGGTTTAGCCGGCTAGAGGAAGCCGCTGGCCAGGGTATGGACGCTGTTGCATGCTAACAATAACGGCATAACAACCAAAATGTTCATATTAACAAGAAAGCAAACAACGCCAACAAAACATTTAATAAAAAGTTCTCTATTTAAAAACGTAAACAGATAGTTTTTTAAACAGAACAATTCAAATATTATTGAAAAGAAAATAATACGAAGATGGGAAGATTTATTTACGTAATGTAAAATAATTAACGTACTGATTAATGTCAGTAATTTACTGATTAATGTCAGTAATGTACTGAATAATGTCAATAATATACTGATTAATGTCAGTAATGTAATGATTAATGTCAGTAATGTACTGATTAATGCCAGTAATGCAATGATTAATGCCAGTAATGTACTGATTAATGCCAGTAATGTAATGATTAATGTCAGTAATGTACTGAATGTCAATAATATACTGATTAATGTCAGTAATGTAATGATTAATGTCAGTAATGTACTGATTAATGCCAGTAATGCAATGATTAATGCCAGTAATGTACTGATTAATGACAGTAATGTAATGAATAATGCCAGTAATGTACTGATTAATGTCAGTATTGTTTGGATCTTTTTAGACAAGAGCAACGACATAAAATATTTAGAAAAATAAAATACGATGCTTAAATCCATTTAAAAGTAATCGATTCTCCACGTTTCCCAGTAAAGTATCGGTGCTATGTGATACTTCTGATGGAAGAGCGGTCGATATTGGCTCACGTAAAATATTTGAAACAAATGGAGATTGATAGGTATAATACGGACTCGATCCTAAGAATGGCAGTGATGAATGACTGAAACACACACACAGCAAAGGAGGTGTACCGGACAGAGGGTCCCAAACATGGAACTACGGGGTGTGGAGAACAAAACTGGTCAACAGGAATTTCATATCGTTAATGTGCATTATTTATAAACGAATCGATCGAAAACGTTTCAGAATTACTGGTAGCAGTCGTGAATACGATATATATTAATCAATTTGTATACTTCTGGCGACACTTATGAAATTAATTAATCTTATAAGTGTCACTAGAAGTATACAAATCAATTTGTATACTTCTGGTGACACTTATAAGATTAGTTAGCGACAACGTAAAACGTTTCTGTCCTACGATTCTCAAAGTGTTTTTATCACCGACGTTTCCGAACTAGACGAATTGAGTTGACAAAAATTACCTTTGATGTCATACGGCATAAATCACACTTGATGCCATATGGTATACCTTACCTTGATGTCTTATGGTGGAAATTACTTGCAATGTCTTATGGTAGAAATGACCTTTGAGGTCATATGGTATAAATCACCTTTGATGTCCTGTGGTATAAATTACCTTTGATGTGATATGATATAAATCATCGTTGATGCCGTATGGTGTACATTACCTTGATGTCATATGGGAGAAATTACCTTTGATGTCTTATGGTATAAATTACTTTGTATTCTCATGGTATAAATTACGTTTGACAATGATGTCTCATGGTATAATTTACCTTTTATATCTTATCGTATAAAATATATTTGGTGTCATATGTTATAAATTATCTTTGATGTCATATGTTTAAAATCCCACATGATGCCATATGGTATACATTACTTAGATGTCATATGGTGGAAATTACCTTTGATGTCATATGCTATATTGGTGAATAGAATGGTAGGTGGAAGATTGATGCACACAAGTAGTGACGGGTGTCTAATGGTAGGTGGAAGATTCATGCACACACTTAGTAACAGGTGCCTATTGGTAGGTGGAAGATTGATGCACACACTTTGTGACGGGTGCCTAATGGTAGGTGGAAGATTGATGCACACACTTTGTGACGGGTGCCTAATGGTATGTGGAAGATTCATGCACACACTTTGTGACGGGTGCCTAATGGTAGGTGGAAGATTGATGCACACACTTTGTGACGGGTGCCTAATGGTAGGTGGAAGATTCATGCACACACTTTGTGACGGGTGCCTAATGGTAGGTGGAAGATTGATGCACACACTTTGTGACGGGTGCCTAATGGTAGGTGGAAGATTGATGCACACACTTTGTGACGGGTGCCTAATGGTAGGTGGAAGATTGATGCACACACTTTGTGACGGGTGCCTAATGGTAGGTGGAAGATTCATGCACACACTTTGTGACGGGTACCTAATGGTAGGTGGAAGATTGATGCACACAAGTAGTGACGGGTGTCTAATGGTAGGTGGAAGATTCATGCACACACTTAGGAACAGGTGCCTAATGGTAGGTGGAAGATTCATGCACACGCGTAGTGACGGGTGTCTAATGGTAGGTGGAAGATTCATGCACACGGGTAGTGACGGGTGTCTAATGGTAGGTGGAAGATTCATGCACACGCGTAGTGACTGGTGCCTAATGGTAGGTGGAAGATTCATGCACACGCGTAGTGACGGTGCCTAATGGTAGGTGGAAGATTCATGCACACACTTTGTGACGGGTGCCTAATGGTAGGTGGAAGATTGATGCACACACTTTGTGACGGGTGCCTAATGGTAGGTGGAAGATTGATGCACACACTTTGTGACGGGTGCCTAATGGTAGGTGGAAGATTGATGCACACACTTTGTGACGGGTGCCTAATGGTAGGTGGAAGATTCATGCACACACTTTGTGACGGGTACCTAATGGTAGGTGGAAGATTGATGCACACAAGTAGTGACGGGTGTCTAATGGTAGGTGGAAGATTCATGCACACACTTAGGAACAGGTGCCTAATGGTAGGTGGAAGATTCATGCACACGCGTAGTGACGGGTGTCTAATGGTAGGTGGAAGATTCATGCACACGGGTAGTGACGGGTGTCTAATGGTAGGTGGAAGATTCATGCACACGCGTAGTGACTGGTGCCTAATGGTAGGTGGAAGATTCATGCACACGCGTAGTGACGGTGCCTAATGGTAGGTGGAAGATTCATGCACACGCGTAGTGACTGGTGCCTTATGGTAGGTGGAAGATTCATGCACACGCGTAGTGACTGGTGCCTAATGGTAGGTGGAAGATTCATGCACCTCTCATTATCAAACTCAGTGCCAAAGATTTACTTAAATTCAGCGTTTCTAAATAACCTTTATGTCATGTAGTGCACACTTCCGGTGGCCACCTTGTATGACCGACCATATTTAATACCCGGATGTCCATTCTTTTGTCATTCTTAATTTGTTTAGTGGTATCATAGCATATGAAATAACCAATAAACAGGTTGTCAATTCTTGATTTGAAACTATAATAATGATAATACTGCATAATCTTTCCAACCATTTCGATGCTACACTGGAATAAGGGTTTTTAACAAGTACTTTGAGTTAACTGATGAAAGCATTGATCGAAAAGAAAAATATTGTAAAAACAGTCTACAACGTCAGGACACACTGAGAGAACTTCTCAAACCCACCAGGTCCTTATTCCCCACTTCCGTCCATGCATAGGCAGGGCCGGATTAAGCCGTTTTAGTGCCCAAAGGCACAAACCCACATGGATGCCCCCTTCTGACCGGGGCCCCTAATCGTTCACTGACCGTGACCGCTGGTATGTTCAATATTATGCAAAGAAAACAGTTGTTAACAAATATGTTTGTAGTTTGTATTACTATCACTTATATAAAACCTACAATAAAGTATTTCTGTATTAAATTTAATAGTTAATAAATTTTGAAATAATAAAGACAAAAATACTTTATTTTTTATTAGATGAAAAAATCAAAAAGATATTGTCATTTACTTGTGCCAAAATATAGCAGTTAATTATATAATTTCTAGCCATATAACAAACAATGACATTTTAAAAATAATACATAGATCCATACATACAAAAAATACTTGTAAAAAATATATATATTTACTTAAAATCTTGCTATGCCAACTCTAAATCTAGCTTAAATCTTTCTCAAAAGTTTCTGTGCCTATTACTAATGGGTTCCCGGTCGAATTAATTAATTAATGTTATTATTTTAATATTATTTATTGAAAATATAAAAATGGTTTAATATTTTTTATAAAACTTCCCAAAAATTTTAAAATTCGAATACGACCGCATTATTTATTTACAAGCCGAGTGAGTCCGCATTGTCCGCATTTTGCTCATTACCATTTACCAGGAGTTTTTTAAATTTTTGATGCGCTTAATTTTTAAGCATTCAAGATTGTACCAAACTTGAATGTGAATTTTTATTATAATGTATTTCTTCATTTTCAGCGCACTTGTGCAATTTTCAGTTGTTTCTGGACTTAAATTTGTTCCAAAAAAAAATTTCTTGAGGACTTGTGGTGCCCCCAAACGCTTGGTGCCCAAGGCAAGTGCCTTGTTTGCCTAATGGTTAATCCGGCCCTGTGCATAGGGTTTGTTGTTTTAAAGTGTTTTGTTTTTTAGCCCTAGTGTGCTATGTGTGTGCTATGTATGTGATATGTATGTGCTATGCGTGTTCTGTGTGTGTGGTATGTGTGCGGTATTTGTTTGCTATGTGTGGGCTATGTGTGTTATATGTGTGTGCTATGTGTGTGCTTTGTGTGTGCTTTGTGTGTGCTATGTGTGTGCTATGATTTATTGGCTGACGAGGTGTGAATCATTTGGTGTATAACTCATTGGTCGAAGTGTCTTTTGTACAAGGTATTCAAATTTGTTAAGGAGGAAAACGATGGGGTCTTCAGCAGAAAATTTGGAGTGGAGATCGGAGCTGGCGCTCCTAGCTCTGGAGCACGGCCTGTTAGCCCGGAGCTGGTGCTCCTAGCTCTGGAACAGGGCCTGTTAGCGTGAGCTGGCGCTCCTAGCTCTGGAGCACGGCCTGTTAGCCCGGAACTGGTGCTCCTAGCTCTGGAGCAGGGCCTGTTAGCCCGGAGTTGGTGCAAGTAAAATATTACTACTCCAAACTCCAACATTTTATCAAATTAATTTTAAACTTAATTTTATTACTTACTTTTTATTTTTTACAAATAAATTGTTTAAATTGATGCCCACTTGTTCCACCAGCTACGTTGCCCAACTCTTCTACGAGGCATGTTACTCTATTCTTCTACAGTTGTATTGCCCAGTTCTCCTACATCTATATCGCATCACTCTTCTACCAGTACCAGCTATGTTGCCCATTGTTTTAGATCCATGTTGCCCGACAGTTCTACCAGCTATGTTGCCCATTATCTTAGATCCATGCTGCCGCACAGTTCTACCAGCTATGTTGCCCCGTCCTTCTATCAGTTGTTTTGTTGGTCGAATGCATTTCTAATGCCCAGTTAATAAGATGGACAAGTGAGGGCATGTGACAAGGAAACAACACATTTCTTCAAAACCATAGCACTCTGTAACTGGAACTCAGAGCGGAGCTGGCTCAGATTCTACCAATAATTTAGAGTGGCGCTGGCTCAGATTCTACCAATAATTTAGAGCTGAGCTGGCTCAGATTCTACCAATAATTTAGAGCGGAGCTGGCTCAGATTCTGACCATAATTTAGAGCGGAGCTGTCTCAGATTCTACCAATAATTTAGAGCTGAGCTGGCTCAGATTCTACCAATAAATTAGAGTGGCGCTGGCTCAGATTATACCAATAATTTAGAGCGGAGCTGGCTCAGATTCTACCAATAATTTAGAGCGGAGCTGGCTCAGATGCTACCAATAATTTAGAGCTAAGCTGGCTCAGATTCTACCAATAATTTAGAGCGCAGAGTTGGCTCAGATTCCACTAATAATTTAGAGCGGATCTCGGCCAAATAAAGGTCTGCTCCAAATGACACATTATAAGCATTAGATTTGGCACTCATTGGATAAGTATGGGCTACAAAAGTACACGGTAGCATTCTGACGTGATCGATTTGGGGATTTATATTTTTAAAAAATAAAGTCTACCATCTTATGTTACATGTTGGGTATAAGGGCTCTTTCGTTTTGTGAAGTAGATTATTTTTTTTTGATTTAAATAAAAAGGTATTGGTCTTCCAAAAGATACTTGTTAAATTGAGAAGCTACTGTAGAAAGTCTGCCAAAAGATGCATGTCAAATTGAGAAGCTACCGTAGAAAGTCTGCCAAAAGATGCATGTCAAATTGAGAAGCTACTGTAGAAAGTCTGCCAAAAGATGCATGTCAAATTGAGAAGCTACTGTAGAAAGTCTTCCAAAAGATACATGTCAAATTGAGAAGCTACTGTAGAAAGTCTTTCAAAAGATACATGTCAAATTGAGAAGCTACCGTAGAAAGGATTTCAAAAGATGCATGTCAAATTGAGAAGCTACAGTAAAAAGTCTTTCAAAAGATGCATGTCAAATTGAGAAGCTACTGTAGAAAGTCTTTCAAAAGATGCATGTCAAATTGAGAAGCTACTGTAGAAAGTGTTCCAAAAGATACATGTCAAATTGAGAAGCTACTGTAGAAAGTCTTTCAAAAGATGCATGTCAAATTGAGAAGCTACTGTAGAAAGTCTTCCAAAAGATACATGTCAAATTGAGAAGCTACCGTAGAAAGGATTTCAAAAGATACATGTCAAATTGAGAAGCTACAGTAAAAAGTCTTTCAAAAGATAAATGTCAAATTGAGAAGCTACTGTAGAAAGTCTTCCAAAGGATACGTGTCAAATTGAGAAGCTACCGTAGAAAGTGTTCCAAAAGATACATGTCAAATTGAGAAGCTACTGTAGAAAGTCTTTCAAAAGATGCATGTCAAATTGAGAAGCTACTGTAGAAAGTCTTCCAAAAGATACATGTCAAATTGAGAAGCTACCGTAGAAAGGATTTCAAAAGATACATGTCAAATTGAGAAGCTACAGTAAAAAGTCTTTCAAAAGATAAATGTCAAATTGAGAAGCTACTGTAGAAAGTCTTCCAAAGGATACGTGTCAAATTGAGAAGCTACCGTAGAAAGTCTTCCAAAAGATACATGTCAAATTGAGAAGCTACCGTAGAAAGTCTTCCAAAAGATACATGTCAAATTGAGAAGCTACAGTAAAAAGTCTTTCAAAAGATAAATGTCAAATTGAGAAGCTACTGTAGAAAGTCTGCTAAAAGATGCATGTCAAATTGAGAAGCTACTTTAGAAAGTCTTCCAATAGATACATGTCAAATTGAGAAGCTACCGTAGAAAGTCTTCCAAAAGATACATGTCAAATTGAGAAGCTACTTTAGAAAGTCTTCCAATAGATATATGTCAAATTGAGAAGCTACCGTAGAAAGTCTTCCAAAAGATACATGTCAAATTGAGAAGCTACTGTAGAAAGTCTTCCAAAAGATACATGTCAAATTGAGAAGCTACCGTAGAAAGTCTTCCAAAAGATAAAAGGCCAAATTGAGAAGCTACTGTAGAAAGTCTGCCAAAAGATGCATGTCAAATTGAGAAGCTACCGTTGAAAGTCTTCCAAAAGAGACATGTCAAATTGAGAAGCTACTGTAGAAAGTCTTCCAAAAGATACATGTCAAATTGAGAAGCTACTGTAAAAGTCTTCCAAAAGATACATGTCAAATTGAGAAGCTACCGTATAAAGTCTTCCAAAAGATACATGTCAAATTGATAAGCTACCGTAGAAAGTCTGCCAAAAGATACATGTCAAACTGAGAAGCTACCGTAGAAAGTCTTCCAAAAGATACATGTCCAATTGAGAAGCTACCGTAGAAAGTCTGCCAAATTAAATGCCATATTCAGAACGGGTTTACAGAAAAATGCCTTGTGAGAAAACTTAATCAGTGATCGTGTGCTTGACGTCACTGTGTTCAGAAAGAAGCGAATAAAGTGACCAACGCAACGAAACCTCTGACCCGGAAATGAGAAAACGCCGCTTCAGGCCAATTGACCCAAATTAAGCCAAGCGCAAGTGGGCCATCTGCCGAGACAAAGTCTGGGTCTTAATTGAATAAGAGTACGTATCAGGCTGTGTTGATGGAGGTCTGGGGGATTCTTATTATTCTTATTTTTTCATTTAGTGGTACAAATTCTAAATCTTAAGGCCTGTTTTTTTTTTCATTTTATATTTAAACCTAATAGCATCGTATTATTTTAAATCTAGCAAAGGGGTAAAAAAAATTAAGGATATCTTATTACAGTAGAAGTCCGATAATCCGGCACGTTCGGGACCGGCTCGGTGCCGGACTACCGAAAATTCCGGTCTATCGGGCGGTGCCCCTTCTTTTTAGTGTAGGCTTGGCCGTAAAACAAATGTACTTTGTTTTTTTAACTACATACATACATAAATCGTAATTATAAGAACAATTAGGTTAATAATTAAACTACAAATACAATATGCAAATACAACGAAGTTTATTTTACATTTCATATAATGTATGTACACGTATACTGTAAAACATATTTCACTTCAATTTAAAAAAGTCACGAATGTCTTTTTGTTTTCTTGACTTTTGGCGTTTAGTATAAAATTTATTTCTAATGATATGGAAATCAATAATTTCTGAAGCACTGTAGCTAGTACTAGCCTCAACAAAAGAGATAAAACTTATTTAATGATTCTGCAGCTTCTGTCCAGCTGATTTTTTCCTTTTCTACCGTTTCGGCACCTGAGTCACTTTCTTCAAGATTTTGAGTAGGCTGAGGGTTTACTACACTGTTGATAATGTCCTCATCGGTTAGTTCTTGTTCAACAGGCTCAGTCTCGTCGATTAGAAGCCACTCCTCTACCTCATCTGTATTTCATTTGTAACAATGTAGTCTACATCAGTGGGGCTTCTTATCATCATTATCATTGTTTAACATCATGGGCAGGTGTTCACAAACTTTGTATAATTCATGCCGCCCTAGCTGAGTCCAGGTTTCCCCCAAGAAGCTCTATGCCAAATTCTAAATAATACTTACATGTATTTATACTAGCACTTCATCTGGTAACCTTTTGTAAAGGATTCCGTACACCGTCCTATCACACCGTCCTATCACACCGTCCTATCACACCGTCCTATCACACTGTCCTATCACACCGTCCTATCACACCGTCCTATCACACCGTCCTATCACAGCGTCCTATCACACAATCCTATCACACAATCCTATCACACCGTCCTATCACAGCGTCCTATCACACCGTCCTATCACACCGTCCTATCACACAGTCCTATCCCATTGTCCTATCACACCGTCCTATCACACCGTCCTATCACACCGTCCTATCAAACCGTCCTATCACACCGTCCTATCACACCGTCCTATCACATTAAAATGAATCTGGAAAAATTATTTATAAAAAAACTACTAATACATCACACGCCTATCTGAGGACACCGTGGCGCCCCGGGGCACCTCAGAACAGACGTTAGGAACCACCGAACTAGAGAATTTGCGTCTTTCATATATTTTGTCGAGCATGGTTATTGACTTGTACTGGTTGCGCACCGAATGTTGTTTTATTGTTCGCGGTGTTTCCAGAGTGTTAGTTTCGTTTTATGAACGTTCTTGGCGTCAGGAGTCCTGTGACGTATTCATGACGTGATTTTATGTATCTGTGACGTAGTGTCTAGACTGTCTTTGAGCACGTACTATTCGTTTGGCACGTCATGTCGCGTCTATGAGTGTGAAGGTTAGGATTGTGTACCTCTAGCGGGCTGCGCAAAACGTGTTTGAATGATAGTAGGAACCAAATGATAGATAACTTGAACTGACATTTACGCTGTTCTCGGGATACGACATGTGTTGAGTTTATTCAGATAACGACGTTTGAATGAGTGAATAAATTTCGCGTTATTGCTTACATTTTTATATTATACAAAACTAGTGACATCAACACAATCGTACCAATCAACACAATCATAACAATAAATAAATTCAGAGAAACTGAACAACAGATTCGGATTCAAGACCAAATGTTTAACAATCTAAGTATTCATATCATTAAAAAAAATTTGAATTTATAAGGACTTAATATTTCAATCCTACATTTACAACTTACTAAAAAGTTATTGTTTTTAAGGTCTTTTTTTGTGTTTTATATTTTATCCTTCAGGCCAGCGTTTCCCAAACGTTCATGTTTTTGTAGGATTGCTGGAGAAGTTTCTAAACTGCACCAGGGACCGGTGCCAGGTTCATTTATTTCTTTTTATTTGATCATAAATATTCGTATAGAGCGTACCGGCAACGGAAGGCTCGCAGCGAGACCGAGGCGTATCCGTGGACCACCGTTTGGGGAACGCTGCTGTAAGCTCCTGGCACAATCCCTCGTGAGGCGGCCAATCCCCATCTATCCTCCAACCAACATACCGTCCCGTTGTTCCTCGGCGCCCACTTCCTCCCTATTAAACAACAAGAATCCAACAACATGTGCCATTTGTTTACCGACAGCCACGAATGTTTCATCTACCACTAAGCTTAATGCTCTTCCACATAGAACAACAACACATTATCTCCTTCTTAGAACACAAGCCACGGGTTCTACAAAAGTTCGAATTTAGGCACACAATTTTAATGTCTTTGATCTATAAATAAAAAAACGGTCACTAAAAGAATTAAGGTTGTTTTTTTCCTCACCAGCAACATTGTGCTTAATTTTACGTTTAATAAGACTACAAGAATTAAAACGCTAAGGTTCTTCAGTTGTGTATGGTGACCAGTGTAGAACCACTGAACGAGATTTTTTTAAAAGCTTTGCCCTGAAAATCAATATGAGTAGACGAATACCTCACCCAACTTTTCCACCAAATGTCAACTGAACACCCCTCCCTATATGTCAACTGAACACCCCTCCCTATATGTCAACTGAACACCCCTCCCTATATGTCAACTGAACACCCCTCCCTATATGTCAACTGCACACCTCCCAATATGTCAACTGAACACCCCTCCCTATATGTCAACTGAACACCCCTCCCTATATATCAACTGAACACCCCTCCCTATATGTCAACTGAACACCCCTCCCTATATGTCAACTGAACACCCCTCCCTATATGTCAACTGAACACCCCTCCCCAAATTTGCCCTGCACACCCATCCTCAAGTGTCCACTGAAAACCCATTCCAAAATGTCCACTGCACACCCATTACCTAATGTCCACTGCCCACCCATTCCTTATTGTATACTGTAAACCTAACCCCAAACATCCACTGCACACCCATTCCTTATTGTATACTGTAAACCTAACCCCAAACATCCACTGCACACCCATTCCTTATTGTATACTGTAAACCTAACCCCAAACATCCACTGCACACCCATTCCTTATTGTATACTGTAAACCTAACCCCAAACATCCACTGCACACCCATTCCTTATTGTATACTGTAAACCTAACCCCAAACATCCACTGCACACCCATTCCTTATTGTATACTGTAAACCTAACCCCAAACATCCACTGCACACCCATTCCTTATTGTATACTGTAAACCTAACCCCAAACATCCACTGCACACCCATTCCTTATTGTATACTGTAAACCTAACCCCAAACATCCACTGCACACCCATTCCTTATTGTATACTGTAAACCTAACCCCAAACATCCACTGCAAACCCATTCCTTATTGTATACTGTAAACCTAACCCCAAACATCCACTGCACACCCATTCCTTATTGTATACTGTAAACCTAACCCCAAACATCCACTGCACACCCATTCCTTATTGTATACTGTAAACCTAACCCCAAACATCCACTGCACACCCATTCCTTATTGTATACTGTAAACCTAACCCCAAACATCCACTGCACACCCATTCCTTATTGTATACTGTAAACCTAACCCCAAACATCCACTGCACACCCATTCCTTATTGTATACTGTAAACCTAACCCCAAACATCCACTGCACACCCATTCCTTATTGTATACTGTAAACCTAACCCCAAACATCCACTGCACACCCATTCCTTATTGTATACTGTAAACCTAACCCCAAACATCCACTGCACACCCATCCCCATGGTGTCGGGAAACAAAGGCATTGAACAGTCCGCTATCAAACATCGAAAATAATGAATTCTATGGCGACAGCATTCATACATTATTCCAATTTAGAAATATAGATATTTGGACGCATACAGATGAGGGCAAATAGAGCAGTTAATACAGAGTGACATGGGGCTAGAGATATATAGACACAAAGAGATGACAGAGATATTGACCAAGCGACATATGGACATAGGGACATATGGAACCAGTGAGATGTGGACAAATTTAGAGATGGAAAAATAGAGAAATGAACACAGGGATACAGGGATGCGCAGGGATATGAACATAGCGAGTTATGGGTCCAGAGAGATATGGACAAAGAGAGATATGAACACAGAGATATGAACACAGGGATACAGGGATGAGTAGAGACATGAACATAGCGAGTTATGGGTCCAGAGAGATATGGACAAAGAGAGTTATGAACACAGAGATATGAACACAGCGATACAGGGATGAGTAGAGACATGAACATAGCGAGTTATGGGTCCAGAGAGATATGGACACACAGAGATATGGACACAGAGAGATATGAACACAGAGAGATATGGACACAGAGAGATATGAACACAGAGAGATATTAACACAGAGAGAGACATGAAGACACATTCGATAACGAGACTCATAATATTTATACTAACGTAGCTAAGCGACGACAAGATCAAATAATTATTGCATTCGACCAATTCTGAGACCGGTCTAGTCGCCAAGGATAGAGTTTTCACAACATTTTTGTCACAATTTAAATTATTGATTCTTTTGCTCTTTACCTTGCATTAAATTAATGAGGCTCTATGTACGTTTATGAGAAAATATTGACCATAAACGATTCACTTTATAGTATCGATTATCGAAACAAATAGGGGGGAGATGATTCTCAATGGAATAGTGAAGGGGTCATCAAACTATGACCCGCAGACCTGATCGAACCCGCGCCGTTAGTTCATAAGGCCCGCCCGACTGTCCTTGACATTGCTTGATAAAACGCATTGAACACGAGACGTTGTGATAAAATTGAAATATTGTTATTATGATGTTTAGAATTAAGTACTTAGGTAATAATTTTTTTTTTTTAAATAGAATAAAATATTACAGTTATATATAACGAATTTCAAATAAAAATTGAAAGCAGGATCCATTTTCTAGCCTTAGTACTTTTCGAGCTATGCAATTTTAAAGGGTGAAGTCGTTTGTACGATCACATGTAAGGTAACATGTACAGTCACATGTACGGTCATATGTACGGTCACATGTACGGTCACATGTACGGTCACATGTACGGTCACATGTACGGTCACATGTACGGTCACATGTACGGTCACATGTACGGTCACATGTACGGTCACATGTACGGTCACATGTACGGTCACATGTACAGTCATATGTACGGTCACATGTACGGTCACGTGTCTTGTTGCATGTATGGTCACCTGTGGGTTTATAAAAGAATTTCATCAAAGGTGTCGCTTAAATAACTCCATGGTTACAAAATGATCCCTCTAATTATTCAATGTAGAAGTAATGTTTTCTTACGATTCTAATTTATTTTTTAAATTCTGGCACTTCATACTCAAAATGTATTGCCATAAAGATATGATATTTATAGATCTGCTGCTGAAATTGTGTTGTAAACAAATTAAACACACGCTAAAAAGTTGTTAAACATTAAGAAAAAAATTGCTCTTTAAGAGCGGCATGCTGCTCTTTGAGACCGGTATATTGCTATTTGAGACCGGTATATTGCTATTTGAGACCGGTAGATTGCTATTTGAGACCGGTATATTGCTATTTGAGACCGATACGTTGCTGGTCTCAACATTTATAAATATGTTAACAGACCAGGAGGCACGTGTAAGGCGCTGAAACGCAGCTGTACTGGACATTAGGTGACTCCAACATATATGTACCGGACATCAGATGACTCCAATATATATGTACTGGGCATCAGATGACCCTAACACATGTGTACTGGACTCCAAAGTTCAAACATGGGCAAGGAAATTTATTCATGATAAAGTGTTAAAGTATTTATATTTTATTACATCACATAAAATAAATAATTTGAAACACTTATTTTTTTTTTTATTATATGTTTTATTCAAATGTTTCACATTGTATTTTCTTGCAATCTATAACGTTAATTTAAACCGATTAATTGAACTAAATGTTAAAGTTTGAAAAGAAGAAAGGGAACAAACTCTAATGTAAAGAAAATATTTGTAAAACCATGACGAGAGTTATCTCAAAATCAGCAAAGAATGAGGAAGGTCGGTTAATAGCTACGTCACACAATAAGGACGTCTTTTTCTGTTGATGACAGCTTACGTCATCTGTTGATGACAGCTTATGTCATCTGCGGGACGCTGTAGTTTTGGCATCTGCACTCGACGTTCTAGTTTTCTCACTTTGTACGGGGATGTGTTTATCGGACAGTTCTGGGGTGAGTTCTGGTAGAGATAATTGAAACACAGCGGAGAGGTGTTGGGTGCTGGTAGGATTTATGAACGGTGGGGTGAAGTCAGTATGAGGTGTTTAAGGGAGGGGGGTGTGAATAGATCAAGGAATAAAGGGGAGTTCGTTGGACCAATGGGTTTATCTGTAGGTTCAGTTGGGATGATGGGTGTGTAGACCTTGTGTAGTTAGGATGATGGATGGGTAGACCTTGTGTAGTTAGGATGATGGATGGGTAGACCTTGTGGAGTTAGGATGATGGGTGGGTAGGCCTTGCGGAATTAGGATGATGGATGGGTAGACCTTGTGGAGTTAGGATTATGGGTGGGTAGGCCTTTTGGAGTTAGGATGATGGTAGGGTAGGCCTTGTGGAGCTAGGATAAAGTTTTGGGTGGGCCTTGTGGAGTTGGGATGGATCAGTTGGTCTATATGAGATTGTGTTTATTAGTATTGTATGGAGTCGAATGTATGGATTAGATTATATGGATTAGAATGTATGGATTAAAATTATATGGATTATAATGTATGCATTATATTGTAAGGATGTATGGATTAGATTGTATGGATTATAGTTTAAGGATAATATTGTATGGTTTAGATTATATGGATTAGAATGTATGGATTATAGTTTAAGGATAATATTGTATGGTTTAGATTATATGGATTAGAATGTATGGATTATATTGCATAGATTAGAATGTATGGATTATATCGTATGAACACAAATGTATGGATTAGATTATATGGATTAGAATGTATGGATTAGATTGTAAGTGTCCAATGTTGTGTGCACCGCTGTGTCAAAGAAAAACCCTGGCATCTCGTTACACAAGTGCTTGAAGAAAAGCTAAAAAGAAAAGCAGAAAAAAAGTGTTTGTCCGCGATCGAAGAGTGTTAGGATAATTAGAGCTGGACAAAAAATGGATGATATGGCCTTTGGGAGGGGTGTGATGAATTTGATCATGGGAGGTGGGACGAATTTGTCATTGGGAGGGATGAATTTAACCGTGGGGGATAAATTTGGCCATGGGGGGGATAAATTTGGCCATGGGGGGATAAATTTGGCCATGGGGGGGATAAATTTGGCCATGGGGGGATAAATTTGGCCATGGGGGGATAAATTTGGCCATGGGGGGATAAATTTGGCCATGGGGGGATAAATTTGGCCATGGGGGGGATAAATTTGGCCATGTGGGGGATAAATTTGGCCATGGGGGATAAATTTGGCCACGGGGGGATACATTTGGCCATGGGGGGATAAATTTGGCCATGGGGGGGATAAATTTGGCCATGGGGGGATAAATTTGGCCATGGGGGGATACATTTGGCCATGGGGGGATAAATTTGGCCATGGGGGGATAAATTTGGCCATGGGGGGGATAAATTTGGCCATGGGGGGATACATTTGGCCATGGGGGGATAAATTTGGCCATGGGGGGGGATAAATTTGGCCATGGGGGGATAAATTTGGCCATGGGGGATAAATTTGGCCATGGGGGATAAATTTGGCCATGGGGGGATAAATTTGGCCATAAGGGATAAATTTGGCCATGGGGGGATAAATTTGGCCATGGGGGGATAAATTTGGCCATGGGGGGATAAATTTGGCCATGGGGGGATACATTTGGCCATGGGGGGGATAAATTTGGCCATGGGGGGATAAATGTGGCCATGGGGGGGATTGGGAGTGACTTTGGCCTTTGGGTAATGAATTTTGCCATGGGGTGGGGGGGTGGAAGGATGGAATAAATGTAGCCATTTTGGGGATGGGAGAAATGGAGCCTTCACAAATGAATTTAGCCATCGTGAATGAATTTGGCCACGGGGGAATGCATTTGGCCAAGGGAGGGATGGGGGGGGGTAATGATTTTGAATTTGGAAGAGGTTTTAATGGGTATTAGAACCAACTGAAGTTTGGAAGAATATTAGATGGTAACATATTGAGCTTTTGGAACTATTGAAAGTTGGGAAATCTGTTTGGTGTAAATGGATATTGTTTGTAAATATGTTGGGGAAAATGAGCGTGTTTGTAAATTTGTTGGTGTAAATTGATGCATTTAGCAAATTTGTTGGTGTAAATGCACGTAGTTTGCAAATATGTTGATGTAAATTGACGTAGTTTGTAAATATGTTGGTGTAAATGGATCTAGTATTCAATTATGTTGGTGCAAATTGACGTAATTTGCAAATATGTTGGTGTAAATGGACGTAGTTTGTAAATATGTTGATGTAAATTGACGTAGTTTGTAAATATGTTGGTGTAAATGGATGTAGTATTCAATTATGTTGTTGCAAATTGACGTAATTTGCAAATATGTTAGTGTAAATGGACGTAGTTTGTAAATATGTTGATGTAAATTGACGTAGTTTGTAAATATGTTGATGTAAATGGATGTAGTATTCAATTATGTTGGTGAAAATTGACGTAATTTGCAAATATGTTGGTGTACATGGACGTAGTTTGTAAATATGTTGGTGCAAATGGACGTGTTTGTAAAAAAGTTGGTGTAAATGGATGTAGTTTGCAAATATGTTGGTGTTAATGGAGGTATTTTGTAAATGTATTGGTGAAAATGGTCGTATTTTGTAAATATGTTGGTGTAAATGCATGTAGTATTCAATAATGTTTGTGCAAATTGACGTAATTTGCAAATATGTTAGTGTAAATGCATGTAGTTTGCAAATATGTTGATTTAAATGCATGTTATTGTAGCTACACTTTGTTATAAATAGATGTTACATTGCAATATGTGGTAAAAATGATGTAATTGGGTGACCTTTTGTGGATCCTATGTGGCGATCTAGTGAAATAAGGGAATTTAATTTCTTGAAGTACGTGCTGCAATCTTAATCCACAAGTTATGAAGACATTGGGGGGTGGGGAGTATGTTCAAATACTTTAACCAATTTATCCACTTTTTCCACATGCCACCTTACAAAAACATACACACACACATAGATCCTAGATGTTTTTAAAATACCTATAGTAAATTAACACTTGACACATTTGCGTCTATTGCCCCAGGCCTTCCAACCCCCAGATCATGATACCCTCGCTAAATGTCCAGTGAAATATTCTCTTCAATACCAGGCACAGAAACATTGCAAATCCCACTGCATACATATGAGCCAGAATGATCAATACATTGATTGTTGGCCCTTAATACAGTGGTACCTCGAGATACGAATTTAATTCGTTCTGTAACCTTGCTCGTACGTTAATTTGCTCGTATCTCAAAGCAATTTTCCCCACTGAAATTAATTGAAATGCCATTAATCCGTTCCAACCCCCAAAAAGCCACCCAATTTGCTTTTGTTACGTGTTTTTGAATAAGAAAAATGTATTTACAGATGACAAATATTGTATAAAAACATAATAAAAGAGAATGTAAAGAAATCAACTGTTTTTATAAAGTGTATTTATCTTGAAAATCAGCCGACTTGAGGTTACGGAAGATGCTGGATGAGATAGGCGAAGGAGCTTCACTTCGTTCACTTACTCGCTACAATGATAATGCTAAACTCCTCCGGTCACTTTAATTCACTTACTCGTTACACTCTTAATGCTACACTTTATCCATAAACTTAATGGAACTTAACCAAACTTCACTGAACATAATTGAACTTAAATGCTACTGTACAATTTTTTGTTACTTTCACTTAATTTTCGTTACTGCAGCCGGCCGACCCGCTGATCCGGCTCCTCGTATCTCAAATATTTCTCGTATCTCAAAGCAAAACATCGCTCGCTCGACGGCTATCTCAAAAATCTCGTATGTCATGGCACTCGTATGTCGAGGTACCACTGTATATAGAAGAAGAAGAACTAGCCAACATACCCGACGTGGCCCCGTATTGTATTCGGAAAAAAACAATTTCTATAGCCTTTTAACTAACATAAAAATTAATGGGCCTGTAAAAACAAATTTATCCTTTTCTCCTTATGATCCCAAAACCCAGTGGATCCTTTCCCTGTTGTGATCCCATTTCCCAGCATGTGTTCCAGATCCCTATGGAATCCGAAACCCGATCATAATTAAGTCCCAATCCCGATAGGATACCATCCCGCGTGAATCCCGATCCTAATAGGATACCGATCCCCATGAGATCAAGATTCCAAGTGGGATCTCATATCTCGATGAGATCCCGTTCGGATCCTGATTCCAAGTGGGATCCTACATCCCGATTCCGGTATAATCCCTTTCCCGATGAGATCCGGATCGCGATGGGACCCTGATCCTGATTCCAAGTGTGATCCATATCCCGATTGGATCCCGATCCCGTTGGGAAACCGAACCCATCGGGATCCTGATGGTATCGCTGGGGTAACACTCAATGGCTGGGGTACCACTTAATGGCTGGGTAACCACTCAATGGCTGGGGTACCACTTAATGGCTGGGGTGCCACTTAATGGCTGGGTTACCACTCAATGGCTGGGTTACCACTCAATGGCTGGGGTACCACTCAATGGCTGGGGTACCACTCAATGGCTGGGGTACCACTCAATGGCTGGGGTACCACTTAATGGCTGGGTCACCACTCAATGGCTGGGTTACCACTTAATGGCTGGGTCACCACTCAATGGCTGGGTTACCACTCAATTGCTGGGGTACCACTCAATGGCTGGGGTACCACTCAATGGCTGGGGTACCACTCAATGGCTGGGTTACCACTCAATGGCTGGGGTACCACTCAATGGCTGGGTTACCACTCAATGGCTGGGTCACCACTCAATGGCTGGGTTACCACTCAATGGCTGGGGTACCACTCAATGGCTGGGGTACCACTCAATGGCTGGGTTACCACTCAATGGCTGGGTTACCACTCAATGGCTGGGGTACCACTCAATGGCTCGTGTGCACCAATGAATCCCACATGTGCACCAGTTATTTATATGTAGTATCACAGCCGGTGATTTCACGTTTTTAATTTTACAACCCTTAAAGCAAAGTGTTTGTATAAATCCTTTATATACATTTGACAAATATTTTATATTAATATTCTAGTGTCCCGCCCGCTTTTAGTTACACCGCAGATTTATTTCACCATCTATTTCAGAGAAACAAAATAAAAAAGTACGCACCAAAAGCACTTGCGTTATTTTTATGTATGTCATTTAGCGCAGTTATCGGAAAATTTATTTCATGAAATCAGTGGCGCCATATTTCCTTCATCTTCCTCTTGAAAAACAGGAAAAAACTGATTTCTGAGTGTTTAGTTGGGTTTATGGCTGAGCATTTGAAAAAATCTGTTGTCATCGGTAACGAGAGTGTGCCAAGCTTCAGCTTGATAGGCTGACGGGAAGTGGGTCAATAAGCCGTCCGACGATTAAGCCAAACACCCAGCCATAAAGAAACACACGAACAAAAGCGAATTACTAGAAATGATTTACAAAGGAAAGAAATGTCCCCCCCCCCTCACTAAACACCCCTGTTCCCCGATCTCACCCCCAGGACACAAGCTGTCCGTCGACCTTAGCATATCCTGTACATCACACTCTTTACGCCGTACACATTGCTACTCTCTCTGGCGCTAACACTGCAGTGAACCTGCCCACAGTGTAGATTTCTTTCAGTATTTGGTTTCAAACTTGTGGCAAAAAATGACGCAAGGAACAATTTTCTCCTGAAGGTTTCAGTTAATTAAATACTATGCCGTTATTTAACATTGGCGAATCAATGCACTATATGTTCATAACTGTTGCACGAACTGAATGTTTCAGTTAATTAAATACTATGCCGTTATTTAAAAATGGCGAATCAATGCACCATATGTTCATAACTGTTGCACGAACTGAATGATTCAGTTAATTAAATACTATGCCGTTATTTAACATTGGCGAATCAATGCACTATATGTTCATAACTATTGCACGAACTGAATGTTTCAGTTAATTAAATACTATGCCGTTATTTGAAAATGGCGAATCAATGCACTATATGTTCATAACTATTGCACGAACTGAATGTTTCAGTTAATTAAATACTATGCCGTTATTTAACATTGGCGAATCAATGCACTATATGTTCATAACTATTGCATGAACTGAATGTTCTGGAGGACATACATTTTACTTAACGCACGTGACATATTGAAATACCTCCGGGCCGTTGCAATTCCGTTTGGAGCAATTATTTCTATAGCATATTACGCACATTACTGGGGTACCACTCATTGGCTGGGGTACCACTCATTGGCTGGGGTACCACTCATTGGCTGGGGTACCACTCATTGGCTGGGGTACCGCCCATTGGCTGGGGTACCACTCATTGGCTGGGGTACCACTCATTGGCTGGGGTACCACTCATTGGCTGGGGTACCACTCATTGGCTGGGGTACCACTCATTGGCTGGGGTACCACTCATTGGCTGGGGTACCACTCATTGGCTGGGGTACCACTTATTGGCTGGGGTACCACTTATTGGCTGGGGTACCACTTATTGGCTGGGGTACCACTCATTGGCTGGGGTACCACTCATTGGCTGGGGTACCGCTCATTGGCTGGGGTACCACTCAACGTTACGTTGGCTTGGACCTACTTTAACACTGATATCTTAGAATTGATTAAAGATTCTCTTTAACGAATGGGAATCTACTTCGTCATAAAAAGAGTGGCCGAGGGGTGGGGCGGGGACGAATAACACCCTGAACATTTTCAACATTTCTAATTATTATATAATTATTGCAAATTAGCTGTCAAATGTTTTGGAACCACTGAGAGTTTCCCGATCAACAGTTTAAAGGTGGGACCGAGTAATCAGCTTACACTAAGCATCGGCTCAGCCTTCCATTACCAGTCGGCTTCAAGTATAGGTAGGAGGTTTATAGTGCACACTTCGATCTTGTCCAAATACTTGACTTGGACAATTGTGTCGGACCAGACAGTGTTGATACCAGCCCTATTATAGAGATGGGCACGGCTCTACGGGCATTTCATCGCGAGCGACTTTTAGGGTTTAGTTTTCTGACATAGTTGGGACCGAGTACCATTTTGAAAAAAAAAAAAGAATAGTGTGACGTCACGACATTCGGTGAAGTTGGGTAATGATTAGAGGTCTCGTCTCAGTGATGTCACGACAGTCGGTGAACCTGGGTAATGATTTAGAAGTCTCGTCTCAATGACGTCTTTGTACTATGGACAGAGATGGCGTGCCGCCAAAGCTTTGACATAAAGTGTCACAAAATAATGCCATACCTATACTTATAGATAGACATGGACCAGTGATTAGTGAAGATTAACACATTTAAATGTAGACAGCATACAAGCCTCAGTTATTAAAATTTTAAAAATTAAAATCGCATTGTTACAACTTCATATCTGTTACTGTTACTGTTTAATCCGTTGCTGTCTAGGGTTAACGAATATACTCAAAGGTTCACAATAAAGAACAATACAACAGCATCCAATGAAGATAAAATGATAGTACTTTTATTATATGATTTAATCGCAGCCAATGTCAATTTATCAATGTAGATAATAATAACTCTATTCTCTCTAACTACTCTCGACTAGACTAACTCTAACGATCTACTCTGGCTCTACTACTCCTGGCTCTACTACTGCTGTCTCTACTACTGGCCCTGGCTCTACTCTTGTCAACTACCTCCTGGGTCTACCTCTTGTTAACTAACCCCACTACCCAGCTCACAGCTCTTATCCCCTCCGTCTGTTCACCCCCCACCCAGCTACACTAATTGCTCAACACGAACCAATTTCACCTCTGACCCCACAATATTGCCCTAACACAACATCTCACAGTCGCCATCCGCCAGACCAGAATTAATTAACGATCCAGGTCGTAACACGCATCAATTATTCAAAGCGTTTTTTTTTATTCCAGAAGTTGAAGTGTCCGTATTGTTAAGAGTGTAAACAATGAAGGCTTGGGTCGGGGCGCAGCGGAAGTGGAGTATGTCAGCTTTTTGTTCGAGTATATGCTAATATATGCGTGTGTTTGATCATAATTAGGGAATAATGGGACACAATGTGATAACAATAGAAAACTCGTTAACTTGAATGATTATTTTGACATCTTTTGTTCCGACAGTGACACGGTGTCTGTCACTTTTTTTATTACAATCTTTGATAGATTTCTTCGGATGACGTTTCTTGTGTTGGCCGCCATAGTTCGTTTATTTATTTAAAACATAAATCTTTAGACACAACACGCCATTGGACTCTTTGACACTGTCACAGAATGAGATCTTCTAAGGTATGGCCCTTCGCGTACCAAGTAATATTGGTGTTGACTAATGCGGGGCTGTACCTCTCTGCGAAAGTTCAGTATCCAGACGTTGAGGATTTTTAACGAAGACAACACAGACGTTCATGAATAACCAAGGAATTCCTTATTAACTATTGTAAACAAAAGAATGTATTGATAGATTAATATAGTCTAGTAATAGTAATGTTTCTTCAACTTTCAAACGCAACGTTAACCTCCATTAATCTCAACCTCCATAAGCTCTCCCCCAAAACATTCCTCACTTCCCCCGGAAATCGCACCCCAGCACATTTTTCATCAAATAAATGTGGTGCCACATATCGGAAAGTCCCGAACAAAACACATTATAAGTTACGTGAGTAATTAATGATGTGCCGTTGTTCAATCCCAACCCAGTCATTTGTGACAGATACATCAGACACATCGGTTTATCACGCCTACTCACACTTTAGGGACATAAAGCCATCACACGCTTGGACACACTTAGACACATTGTGTCATACGACATTTGGACACATCCTGCAGTCCCAAGAATTGGACAAATTAGGCCATCCAGCACTAGGACGCATCAGACACGTCACAGGATTTTACACTTGCCGACGCTAGATCGCCGGTTCATCCCAAGGTTATCCCCACCGAAATTGAAGATTTATTGCAAATCGCTTAAAGGTTCTTCAAACTAAAAACAATAACATCCTTCGTGTGGCAGGTCCCAAGACAGTGTTATCACCTTACTTTAGATGTAGATAAATAAAACAGACATTCAAGGGAGAGAACCTATTTTGTTAAGACGGAAAAG
The DNA here is from genome assembly GCA_964017045.1 of Omphiscola glabra. Lineage (NCBI taxonomy): Eukaryota > Metazoa > Mollusca > Gastropoda > Lymnaeidae > Omphiscola > Omphiscola glabra. The sequence goes on along the minus strand of OZ024796.1, from coordinate 31,764,958 downwards.
GGAGACAATTAAACCACAACCCACAGTTGTTTATTGTTCGAACGCGTTTGAAATATCGATAAAATCCAGACATGTTTATTGCGATGGAAAAAGCATTTTTTTTAAATTACGTAACGGAAACAAATGCGTCTTGCAATGTAGGCTGGTAAGAAAGTAGTACTATGATATTAACTAAACACTAAAAGTTCATGGTACATGGGTACTCGGACTAAAAACAACATTGAAGAATGGTGATATAAAGTACAATTAATACAGTGGGCTGCGACAATTGGTGTAAAATTTGGTACCTAGAATATAATAAACATTGACTTTTGATGAGATGTGGGTACTAAGACTACAATAAACATTGAATATTGATGAGATATGGGCGCCAATAATATGCTAATCAACGATGCATCTCAGACTTCTTATCAACGGAAATGGCCGCATTTATTATTACAACAGTCATGATTGTATCCAGGGGCGTCATTTCAGTTTTATCGGGGGAGCGGGGGGGGGGGGACAAAACTAAAACTTGTTCGGCTTATTTAGTTGTTTATTACTTGAGGCGCCACAGGACATAACAGTTTAAATAAAATCTGCAAATTCGGAGGGTGTGGTGCAAAATGCCCCACCCTGCCCTACCCAAATGACGTCCCTGATTGTATCTACGAATGAAATCGACCAAGGGTATCCAAGACTAAATTATAGCTGTGGTTGTATCTATAACTTTTAAATCACGAATGATTATTTTGAAAAACTAATCCTTTTTAGACATGGTACATGACTGCAGAGCATGACTCCAGAACATGACTCAGGACATGACTGCGATCTCCAGGAGGTCTGGAAATGATTTAGAATCGGCAAGAAACATACACTGTTTACTTTCGTATTCCTTCAACCCTCAGTGCGCAAATAACATCTTCATAAAATACAATTTTAATTAAGTCATTACGAAATTGGCTTCAAATAGAAGGCACTCAAAATGTACACTGTGTCCGGAAAAAAAAAATGAAACTGTTAACTTGGGTATCCCAATATTTTATATGTCAAACTATCTTCATAATATGTCTTTTTTTTAAATTTACAAAATCACCATAGTAAGTCATATTTATACATTCCAAAACTCATTTTAATTCTAACATATACTTTCATCATTATCAAAAGTGTTCACTTTTTCCTGGACATATGGTATGTTTATTAAATAGCCTTAAACACTTTTCATGTAACCTCGGTCATTTGCATTAGTGAACAAGCCAAATGTCTTACCTGCGTCAGTACCTGCGCCAGTACCTGCGTCATTACCTGCGCTGTTACCTGCGCGATCGACAGGCTATTGTTTTCATTTTAAGTTTACATGAGTCCTTAGAGCCAGCAACTGACGCCACATGACATGTCATCCGAGTGTCAACAAACAGGAAACAATTGTGTTACATGTGTATGTTTTCTAATGGGGCATTTGCATTCCTCTCCCTACCCTTCTCTCCAATACAACAACCTTGATCTGACCCCCCACATTCACCCCTCTCTCTACTCTATATAAATGTAACTCTGAACCCCACCGCCTCCTCACCCCCACCCTCACCCCCCTTCTTTCCACCACGACTTCTGCTCTTTATTGATTACGTGTGTACTCTGCTAGAACTTTCTCCTTCAACTTAAATCATTTTTAAAAAAAAAATAGCGTGAAGGAGAGGGATCGTGGGAGAGGAGGAAATCGATTCGGAATGAGGACAAATTAAAAATGTTTCTGCTCATCATCGGATTGCTCAGATGTCATTTGCGTGGTGCTCGTCAAGTGATCGACACAATTGCTGCGTCTTGCTTTCTTGCGTTTGCTGAAACCTCTTAAACAAATTAATAAAAAAAAATAAAATTAAGTAAGCTTCTTTAGATAACTACATGTTTGTTTTGAATAAAGGTCAACACATTTAAAGCAGCGATACGGGGCCTTGGGGCAAGTTCCCATGTCAACACAATTAAGATGGCGGTCGACATGTCGAATTCGATATGTGTCTGGACTCTAAATTGTCTGGTCTTCATCAGCAGCACTAGACTCTAGACTTAAATTGTCTGGTCTTCATCAGCAGCAATAGACTCTAGACTTAAATTGTCTGGTCTTCATCAGCAGCACTAGACTCTAGACTTAAATTGTCTGGTCTTCATCAGCAGCACTAGACTCTAGACTTAAATTGTCTGGTCTTCATCAGCAGCACTAGACTCTAGACTTAAAGTATCTGGTCTTCATCAGCAGCACTAGACTCTAGACTTAAAGTATCTGGTCTTCATCAGCAGCACTAGACTCTAGACTTAAAGTATCTGGTCTTCATCAGCAGCACTAGACTCTAGACTTAAATTGTCTGGTCTTCATCAGCAGCACTAGACTCTAGACTTAAAGTATCTGGTATTCATCAGCAGCACTAGACTCTAGACTTAAATTGACTGGTCTTCATCAGCAGCACTAGACTCTAGACTTAAATTGTCTGGTCTTCATCAGCAGCACTAGACTCTAGACTTAAAGTATCTGGTCTTCATCAGCAGCACTAGACTCTAGACTTAAATTGACTGGTCTTCATCAGCAGCACTAGACTCTAGACTTAACGTGTCTGGTCTTCATCAGCAGCACTAGACTCTAGACTTAAATTGTCTGGTCTTCATCAGCAGCACTAGACTCTCGACTTAAATTGTCTGGTCTTCACCAGCCGCACTAGACTCTAGACTTAAATTGTCTGGTCTTCATCAGCAGCACTAGACTCTAGACTTAAATTTTCTGGTCTTCATCAACAGCACTAGACTCTAGACTTAAAGTATCTGGTCTTCATCAGCAGCACTAGACTCTAGACTTAAAGTATCTGGTCTTCATCAGCAGCACTAGACTCTAGACTTAAAGTATCTGGTCTTCATCAGCAGCACTAAACTCTAGACTTAAATTGACTGGTCTTCATCAGCAGCAATAGACTCTAGACTTAAATTGTCTGGTCTTCATCAGCAGCACTAGACTCTAGACTTAAATTGACTGGTCTTCATCAGCAGCACTAGACTCTAGACTTAAATTGTCTGGTCTTCATCAGCAGCACTAGACTCTAGACTTAAAGTATCTGGTCTTCATTAGCAGCACTAGACTCTAGACTTAAATTGTCTGGTCTTCATCAGCAGCACTAGACTCTAGACTTAAATTGTCTGGTCTTCATCAGCAGCACTAGACTCTAGACTTAAAGTATCTGGTCTTCATCAGCAGCACTAGACTCTAGACTTAAATTGACTGGTCTTCATCAGCAGCACTAGACTCTAGACTTAAAGTGCCTGGTCTTCATCAGCAGCACTAGACTCTAGACTTAAATTGTATTTTCTTCACTAGCAGCACTAGATTCTAGACTTAAATTGTCTGGTCTTCATCAGCAGCACAATACTCTAGACTTAAATTGTCTGGTCTTCATCAGCAGCACTAGACTCTAGACTTAAAGTATCTGGTCTTCATCAGCAGCACTAGACTCTAGACTTAAAGTATCTGGTCTTCATCAGCAGCACTAGACTCTAGACTTCAAGTATCTGGTCTTCATCAGCAGCACTAGACTGTAGACTTAAATTGACTGGTCTTCATCAGCAGCACTAGACTCTAGACTTAACGTGTCTGGTCTTCATCAGCAGCACTAGACTCTAGACTTAAATTGTCTGGTCTTCATCAGCAGCACTAGACTCTAGACTTAAATTGTCTGGTCTTCACCAGCAGCACTAGACTCTAGACTTAAATTGTCTGGTCTTCATCAGCAGCACTAGCCTCTAGACTTAAATTGTCTGGTCTTCATCAGCAGCACTAGACTCTAGACTTAAATTGTCTGGTCGTCATCAGCAGCACTAGACTCTAGACTTAAAGTATCTGGTCTTCATCAGCAGCACTAGACTCTAGATTTAAATTGTCTGGTCTTCATAAGCAGCACTAGACTCTAGACTTAAAGTATCTGGTCTTCATCAGCAGCACTAGACTCTAGACTTAAATTGTCTGGTCTTCATCAGCAGCACTAGACTCTAGACTTAAATTGTCTGGTCTTCATCAGCAGCACTAGACTCTAGACTTAAATTGTCTGGTCTTCATCAGCAGCACTAGACTCTAGACTTAAAGTATCTGGTCTTCATCAGCAGCACTAGACTCTAGACTTAAAGTATCTGGTCTTCATCAGCAGCACTAGACTCTAGACTTAAATTGTCTGGTCTTCATCAGCAGCACTTGACTCTAGACTTAAATTGTCTAGTCTTCATCAGCAGCACTAGACTCTAGACTTAAATTGACTGGTCTTCATCAGCAGCACTAGACTCTAGACTTAAATTGTCTGGTCTTCATCAGCAGCACTAGACTCTAGACTTAAATTGTCTGGTCTTCATCAGCAGCAATTGACTCTAGACTTAAATTGTCTGGTCTTCATCAGCAGCACTTGACTCTAGACTTAAATTGTCTGGTCTTCATCAGCAGCACTAGACTCTAGACTTAAATTGTCTAGTCATCATCAGCAGCACTAGACTCTAGACTTAAATTGACTGGTCTTCATCAGCAGCACTAGACTCTAGACTTAAATTGTCTGGTTTTCATCAGCAGCACTAGACTCTAGACTTAAAGTATCTGGTCTTCATCAGCAGCACTAGACTCTAGACTTAAATTGACTGGTCTTTATCAGCAGCACTAGACTCTAGACTTAAATTGTCTCGTTTTCATCAGGAGCACTAGACTCTAGACTTAAATTGTCTGGTCTTCATTAGCAGCACTAGACTCTAGACTTAAATTGTCTGGTCTTCATCAGCAGCACTAGACTCTAGACTTAAATTGTCTGGTCTTCATCAGCAGCAATAGACTCTAGACTTAAATTGTCTGGTCTTCAGCAGCAGCACTAGACTCTAGACTTAAATTGTCTGGTTTTCATCAGCAGCACTAGACTCTAGACTTAAATTGACTGGTCTTCATCAGCAGCACTAGGCTCTAGACTTAAATTGTCTGGTCTTCATCAGCAGCACTAGACGCTAGACTTAAATTGTCTGGTCTTTTTCAGCAGCACTAGACTCTAGACTTAAATTGTCTGGTCTTCATCAGCAGCACTAGACTCTAGACTTAAATTGTCTGGTCTTCATCAGCAGCATTAGACTCTAGACTTAAATTGTCTGGCTTTCATCAGCAGCACTAGACTCTAGACTTAAATTGTCTGGTCTTCATCAGCAGCACTATACTCTAGACTTAAATTGTCTGGTCTTCATCAGCAGCACTAGACTCTAGACTTAAATTGTCTGGTCTTCATCAGCAGCACTAGACTCTAGACTTAAAGTATCTGGTCTTCATCAGCAGCACTAGGCTCTAGACTTAAAGTATCTGGTCTTCATCAGCAGCACTAGACTCTAGACTTAAATTGACTGGTCTTCATCAACAGCACTAGACTCTAGACTTAAATTGTCTGGTCTTCATCAGCAGCACTAGACTCTAGACTTAAATTGTCTGGTCTTCACCAGCAGCACTAGACTCTAGACTTAAATTGTCTGGTCTTCATCAGCAGCACTAGACTCTAGACTTAACGTGTCTGGTCTTCATCAGCAGCACTAGACTCCAGACTTAAATTGTCTGGTCTTCATCAGCAGCACTAGACTCTAGACTTAAATTGTCTGGTCTTCATCAGCAGCACTAGACTCTAGACTTAAAGTTTCTGGTGTTAAATTTTAACACGATACAAATAAATTGTATCTCACCGAAACGATCGAAATCCGTATGCAATGTCATAAGACCTCGGTGCTGTTGAAAGCTTCCCCTTTAGCTAGCATACACTGATTACTAAACTTTTTCAGATCGACAAAACAAACTAGATACAATGCAGAAGTTACAAATTACCAATTTTTTTTTGAAATGGTTATGTTTTCAAACTTTAATTAAAATAAAAAAGAGAAAAAACAAAACATCTTTTGAGGACCGGTTTCTTTCAGCATATCATCTCCTTGAGAACCACTGGTTCAGATTAAGTATTAAAGAATATTACCAAGACTATGGAGATTTACATGATCTAACGATTGTTATCCTTTGGTCTACTCACCTCCCAAATTTCCCCCCCCCCCATAAAAAAAAACCCAACACATTAAAAAAAAATCTACACTTTTGAATTTTTGTCCACATAAACGCCTCTGAGATTAAATAGATTTTGCCTGGATTCGTAAAACTGCGATGCCGCTGCTATCGATTTGTTTGTACAAAATAACTTTACAACTGTTTTCTCCTTCTGACAGTCTCCATTGTAAGGAGTGCCGCTGAGATTTGGGGTGGGGGTTGTGTTGTCTCCTTCTGACAGTCTCCATTGTAAGGAGTGCCGCAGAGATTTGAGGTGGGGTTCTGTTGTCTCCTTCTGACAGTCTCCATTGTAAGGAGTGCCGCTGAGATTTGAGGTGGGGTTGTGTTGTCTCGTTCTGACAGTCTCCATTGTTAGGAGTGCCGCTGAGATTTGAGGTGGGGTTGTGTTGTTTCCTTCTGACAGTCTCCATTGTTAAGAGTGCCGCTGAGATTTGAGGTGGGGTTGTGTTGTCTCCTTCTGACAGTCTCCATTGTAAGGAGTGCCGCTGAGATTTGAGGTGGGGTTGTGTTGTCTCTTTCTGACAGTCTCAATTGTAAGGAGTGCCGCTGAGATTTGAGATGGGGTTGTGTTGTCTCTTTCGGACAGTCTCCATTGTAAGGAGTGCCGCTGAGATTTGGGGTGAGGGTGTGTATTTTGGGTTTAAATTTCTTGCTAGCAACGAGACAGGACAACCTAAACAGAATGACCTAGTCCTGTAATAATAGAGAGAGAGAGTGAGCTTTCGAGTAATCTAGTCCAAGTTACAAGTCTGTAGTGACTTGCCGATTTGGAAGCGCTGGCCACCGACCCCCTCGGCGTTAACCCGGGGCACATTACAACCATTGCGTGTCCCGCGTGGCAGACACGGCCATGCATGGTAGTTGCTGGAATAAACAGCTCCTACAGGGCTGCCACCTGTGATGCTTCACAGGGGGAAGAAAAGGCAAACACAGGGTAGGGATCATGATTACAAGTTGCCGTTAAGGGATATGAGGCTATAGGCTGTGGTGGAAGCCTATAGCCGGTGATTCTAAATATGCAGCCCTGAGAAAGCTGCTCCTAGGCAACCGTTTCGTCCCAGCTATTTCGCGAACTAGTCGCGAGGTGGAAACCCACTGTAGAATCCCTCTTAGAGGGCGTCCGATGCTTCCCCGGGACGGGTGGGGGGAGATATTAGGACGTTAATTTACCTCCCGGCCCCTGGGAGAGTGGACTACGGACGCTTGAAACACAGCGTTTTTGGTCGACCAGATGTCTCCGGGCGGGGAGGGTCTCCGTCGGCGAACCCGATCGAGCGGTTGCGGGCGGGGACGCTCCACGCCCGGGGAGGTCTCTGGCGCCCTTCTGCACGGCCTGCCGCCGAGGCGGCCGGCAGGTGCGGGTGGGCGCCGGGGAGGGCATAAGGAGCGTAAGCTCGACGGCCCGCTGACGCCATTTCCTAAAGTGATATTCGAGTCCAAGTTACAAAGTCGGCTTATAATTGCAACGTCTCGTCACAGTCTATTCCCAAAACCAAATTAAGCACAAAGCAGACCCAAACAAATCAAACAAACAAAACACTGTATATTTCGTTGAGCACACAAACAATGAGATTGACACAAACACAAACACTTCATTATGGCCATGGCGCATGTTAACAATGTGGTCGTTCAATAACTTCCCACACAAATAGCAGGGGGGGGGGGAACCCCCAGTTGATCGATTCCACTGTCATGAGAGTTATCTCCACACGACTAACATTTTAAATCTCCTGCATTAGGGCGCACACCCATTAACCCCGCCACTACGCCAGTGCGGGCGTATAAGAACGCGTAGGGCTTCCACTCCTTTAATCTCGTCTCTTCGCGTCGCATCCACTCCAGCGACCCAACCTATCAATCACCAGATACACTTATAGCGGTTCATATTTGACCTCACCCATCATAATGTCATTCAGTCAGAGCTTGACACGACGGCTACTCTGAATACGAGAGACAGGGGACTGGGTGACGTGTGGGGCAGTTTGATGAACCGGGGAGGAGTTGGAAAATTACGTTCCACGGGCCAAAATCGGCCCGCCGCCACTTTTTGTAGGGCCAGCGCGCCGCCACTTTTTGTAGGGCCAGCGCGTCGCCACTTTTTGTAGGGCCAGCGCGCCGCCACTTTTTGTAGGGCCAGCGCGCCGCCACTTTTTGTAGGGCCAGCGCGCCGCCACTTTTTGTAGGGCCAGCGCGCCGCCACTTTTTGTAGGGCCAGCGCGCCGCCACTTTTTGTAGGGCCAGCGCGCCGCCACTTTTTGTAGGGCCAGCGCGCCGCCACCTTTTGTAGCGCTAGCGAGCAGAGAATGAATTTAACATTAGAATTACTTTAAATTTATAGTTACGCTCAAATTGCTTTAATGTCAATCGATGGCTGTTGATGCCATTATAACAGACATTAATTTCTCCTGAACAACCAAATATCGAGTATTCCATTAACTTACAACTCCCTTTTGCTAAAACTAGGACAAACGTTGAAGTTCTTTCTTTACTCCTGACATTTGTTCATACAACTAACTTTTATAGTATTCACTTACATGACACTTCCCTGGGTTGGATGGCCACACTCTCACCAAACTAGCTGTTGCTATATTTAGATTCACCATGTGGGCATACAACATTGCCCTACATGTTAAACTCAGATTTCTACGTATTCTTTATTTGTGGGACGAAGCAGAAAATAAACAGAATATTTTACTTGTTTACTTTCTAAAAGAACCCTTCATAAAATGGTCAAAGTGTTTAGTAATCCCACAAGCCCCTCAGCGTTGACCAGCAAACATATAATTAATAAAGTTCGGCATTAAGTAATCCTGCATAGTGTCTGCAGCTCCTGTAGTTTCTTTCTGGCATTTGAAACAAACAAATGTTTACCAATCCAGTGTTATAGTATCGGGCTGGCATTGTACAACAACCCAGTGTTATGGTATCGGGCTGGCATTGTACAACAACCCAGTGTTATAGTATGGGGCTGGCATTGTACGGTACCAGTTTATTGCAAGGCGTGTTGTCTCACATTTGCTCAAACATATTCCAAAAAAAGTATGTTGACAACATAACCCAGTCAAAGGATATCGGCAGCATATGTTCACCAGTATTGAACCCCTTGTAACATTCAGTATTGAAAGACCTGATAACATTCAGTATTGAAACCCTGATAACATTTAGTATTTAAACCCTTGTAACATTTAGTATTGAAACCCTTTTAACATACAGTATTGAAACCCTTGTAACATTCAGTATTGAAACCCTTGTAACATTCAGTATTGAAACCCTTGTAACATTGAGTATTGAAACCCTCGTAACATTCAGTATTTAAACCCTTTTAACATTGAGTATTGAAACCCTTGTAACACTTAGTATTGAAACCCTTGTAACATTCAGTATTGAAACCCTTGGTGAATCCACTTGTCATCATTAAACACTACATGTGTTGAAAATCACAAACACAATGTTATCAAATCTTATATATTCCAAACACAATGTAATCGAAACGTGTATAGTAAAAACACTGTATTTGAAATGTATATGATAAATACAAGGTAATATAAATGTATATTACAAATGCACTGTAATCGGAACTTATATTACAAACACAATGTAATCGAAACTTATATTACAAACACAATGTAATCGAAACTTATATCCACTCTTAGGACGCTGGAAATTTCGACATACAACTGGCGAAGATAGATCCATTGACGTCACCTCATTGTAGAAGACGCGTGCTGATAAACCAAACACGTCCATCAGTTGGAGGACGGTTCACGCCGAGAGGTGCAAGAAGCTGTTGAGGTCTGATCTGAAGATGGCAGGTCCGGGATGTTTTCAGCGCCATCTGGTGAACTTACGGCGTCAAGTAGGGGAGCTAATTTCATGGCTTAATGCATGACATCTTGATGTATGGGTGCACAGGATGTCGGCTTCACACCACGGAATGCCCTCCCCCCCAACCCACCCTCGACTGAAGGAGGTAAGCGAAGGTTATACATGGCGAGAAACTTGGAGTGCTTGCAGAACTGAGTGGTCAGCGTTGTCATGGCAACAATGTCAAGGGGCCTCTACTGCAAAACATGTTTTAAACCCAACGTTTTCTTAGATTATGGAGAGTTCATGCAACTATAGAACTGCAATCAATGAAACCAAATGATTTAATCTAAGTATAGAATTGCAACCCATGGGTTTCATCTAACGATAAAATTTCAAACCGATAATGGCTCAGTTCATTGAATAATGACTCTGTACATGAAGTAATGGCTCTGTACATGAAGTAATGGCTCAGTTCATGAAATTATGGCTCTGTACATGAAGTAATGTCTCAGTACATGAAGTAATGGCTCAGTTCATGAAATAATGGCTCTGTACATGAAGTAATGTCTCAGTACATGAAGTAATGGCTCAGTTCATGAAATAATGGCTCTGTACATGAAGTAATGTCTCAGTATATGAAGTAATGGCTCAGTTCATGAAATAATGGCTCTGTACATGAAATAATGTCTCAGTACATGAAGTAATGGCTCATTTCATGAAATAATGGCTCTGTACATGAAGTAATGTCTCAGTACATGAAGTAATGGCTCAGTTCATGAAACAATGGCTCAATGAATATTATGAGTGAAATTAAAAAATAACAGGACAATTATAAGCGAATAATTCATATCATTCATTTTTGTTTGCCCCTGATTCCGTATAAAGAATGTTCATTTGTGTTTGCCCCGTCTCCATATACTGAAAACTTCAAATAGGGAAATGATGTCGGTGGGCCGGAGCGCGAGCTCTCAATGCCCCCGGCACACCCCAACACGGGCCGACGCCAGGTCTCCCCGTTGCCAGACAGTGCGGAAGCATGCTGAGAACTCCCCCCCCCCTGGCCTGTGGGACGCCCGGTCGGCCGAAAACGCTGCGCTTAAAGCGTTTGCAGCCGATTTTCATTGAGGGTCTGGGCAGGTTTGCTCCACTCTGGAGGGAAGGTATTGCGTTACCATCTCCCACCACCCAGGGAGTCTTTCGGTCGGGACGGAAAGCTGGGACGAAACGGTTGCCTGGGAGCGGCTTTCCAACGGCCGCTAAGCTAAAATCATCGGCATTGGTTTTGACCGGTACACAAGCCTCATATCCATCCAACAAGTAATCATGCTAAGACGTTACTACTCACGTTGCGTTGGGAGTCATGCGGTCGGCCAGTGTTTTAATTTCGGAAGAACCGTACTTTCCTACTAGTCTGCCACGCCACGAAGATGCAAACCCCTTGTAGGCGCCCCGGACTTTCCTCGAAGGCACGAAGCTTAAGAGCAGTGACCAGGGTCTACAGGTCCAGAATGATCATCTGTGTTCGCCCCTAGTTTCCATATACAGAATGATCATCTGTGTTCGCCCTTAGTTTCCATATACAGAATGATCATCTGTGTTCGCCCCTAGTTTCCATATACAGAATGATCATCTGTGTTTGCCCCTGGTTTCCATATACAGAATGATCATCTGTGTTCGCACCTAGTTTAAATATACAGAATGATCATCTGTGTTCGCCCCTAGTTTCTATATACAGAATGATCATCTGTGTTCGCCCCTAGTTTCCATATACAGAATGATCATCTGTGTTCGCCCCTAGTTTCCATATACAGAATGATCATCTGTGTTCGCCCCTAGTTTCCATATACAGAATGATCATCTGTGTTCGCCGCAAGTTTCCATATACAGAATGATCATCTGTGTTTGCCCCTAGTTTCCATATACAGAATGATCATCTGTGTTTGCCCCTAGTTTCCATATACACATGATCATCTGTGTTTGCCCCTAGTTTACATATACAGAATGATCATCTGTGTTGATTCCCCTAGTTTCCATATACAGAATGATCATCTGTGTTTGCCCCTAGTTTCCATATACAGAATGATCATCTGTGTTTGCCCCTAGTTTCCATATACAGAATGATCATCTGTGTTCGCACCTAGTTTTCATATACAGAATGATCATCTGTGTTCGCCCCTAGATTCCATATACAGAATGATCATCTGTGTTCGCACCTAGTTTCCATATACAGAATGATCATCTGTGTTCGCCCCTAGTTTACATATACAGAATGATCATCTGTGTTCGCCCCTAGTTTCCATATACAGAATGATCATCTGTGTTCGCCCCTACCATATACAGAATGATCATCTGTGTTCGCCCCTAGTTTCCATATACAGAATGATCATCTGTGTTCGCACCTAGTTTCCATATACAGAATGATCATCTGTGTTCGCCACTAGTTTCCATATACAGAATGATCATCTGTGTTCGCCCCTAGTTTCCATATACAAAATGATCATATGTGTTCGCCCCTAGTTTCCATATACAGAATGATCATCTGTGTTCGCCCCTAGTTTCCATATACAGAATGATCATCTGTGTTCGCACCTAGTTTCCATATACAGAATGATCATCTGTGTTCGCCCCTAGTTTCCATATACAGAATGATAATCTGTGTTCGCCCCTAGTTTCCATATACAGAATGATCATCTGTGCTGGATCCTAATTTCCATATCCAGAATGTATTTTGTGCTGGCCCCTAGTTTCCATATCCAAAATGTTCATTTGTGTTGGCCCTAGTTTTTATATACACTCAGTTCAGCTTTGTGAGCCTAAAAATACGCCATACGATTAATAAATGATAAGGACAATTGGTTGACTCTTCATGCACGTATCAAAAGATATGTGGCTTGCCTTTGCCAAATCTGCTCGTAGCAAACTTGATTGATCTTGAGATATTTTCCAAACTCGGACAAGCGCAGTTCTTAATCGTATCAAACGTATATAAAATAAAAATACCTGTATATATATATATATATATATATATATTAGGGGCTAAACAAGGGGGGGGGGGACGACACAGAAATTTGCATTTCATGCTGGAGGATTCATGACATACAAAAAATAAATTCTTCCTGCCAAGTGTATGAAATGCAATCTTAGGTCTTAGGTATAATCTTATTGATGGCCACTTTCAAATGTTACATTTAATCCATTTTATTATCATTAATAAGTAAATCGTACGATAACACATGGAGCCAATTTTTTAGTTTGTGGTAACATACTATCATGATACTTGACGTTTATTGACTTATCCCTATAAAACTTCCGTTAAAACACAACAGAATGAGATGTTATTTTTCCTGAATGGCCTGTGATCGCCAAGAATCAATAACTACATGTGTTTTTATGTGGTGAAATGTGACTCAGTCCTTTCCCATCGATGTTTATCGATTGATTGGCCACGCGAGGACTCCTGAGATCGATGCCCATCAGAGGTATACATCTAAATTGCCGACAGAGTAAACATTGCCAGAATGCTCGCACACAATCACCCGCGGGGCAGGAAGACTTTTTCTATTGTGCCATTGTGATAACACCACAAACCGTGCCCTGATAAAATGGTGTCATTTCACCCAGGTTTAGACTCATGGCTGATCGACTGGAGTATGTTTTTTTTATGACTTCGTTTCACTGGCACATGATCTGAGTTCTGTCGTAAAACTGACAGTAGTTTGCTTTGTTCCGGTATTAACATACCGATATGTAAATGGTATTTTCCGAACATGTCAGTTAACAGAAAAATGTGTAATCCTTTTCTTGATTTTTAAATATAACGCGATATTTTTCTGTGTTCCGTAGATAATGTGAAGATATCGAATCTAACGGACCCGAAATACTCACTCATTGGATTTGAACTACATGACTGGATTGTCAATCATTGTGTTATGTAGGTGACGTGTTTGTCTGCACGCTTTCCCCGTGCATGTCCTCTTGTAGTCAACACACTCGAGGCCGTTTTGGGATGGGGCTAGCGAAATAATATTCTCCCTTTAACTTTGTTTACAACAAGTTTAGTATAGCCTGTTCCTATCGAAGATTGTCGAATTATCTGGAGTATGTGGGAAGCAGTTACAATGCGTGTTCTGTTTTCTGGAATGATCTGACACGAACTGACTATATATATAAAAAGGCTGAAGATTGAAAAAGAGAGAGAGAGAGAGAGAGAGAGAGAGAGAGAGAGAGAGAGATCCTTTATTACGAGACTGGGAGTGTTTGAGTTCAGCGTTACATTTTCCACAAATAAAAGGCAGGCCATTTTGAGCACCTTACTCTCTTACCCCACTCCAACGCGTGCCGACAGCAACCACACCCTCCTCTATCCCTGCCCAACCCATGCCGGCACCAACCACACACTCCTCCAACACTCCCCAACCAATGCCGGCAACTACCATACACTCCTCCACCTATTAAAATTCGTTATAGACCCAAAAATGAAAAGTACATGTGTTTAAGAACAGTACTGACCAACACTTATATAGTTCGTCCTTCGTATGAGAAGATGACGAGGTTTCAACTTGAGTAGTTGTCTTGACTTGAGTAGTAGGTTTGACTTGAGTAGTTGTCTTCACTTGTGTAGTAGGTTTGACTTGAGCTGTATTTTGTTTAAGTGCGGGAGAGCTGCTCAGTTCGTCAGCGTCACTCTCTCGTCTTTGCCTCTTTGTTCCAATGACAAGATTTAGTCAAGACAACTGGAAATTGAGGAAAATGCAGTAGAGGACCAGCACTGTTTCTTATGCCTCACTCTGTTCTCTTTAAGCGTTCCACATCGAAGGAGTTGTCGGAATGTCCAATGTGTCTATATCATACCGCCCACGGGACTTCATATCCGGTTTTGATTTCAGAATTAGCCTTCTCTTAGGTGAGGTGCCATCTAAGGTTGACCAACACTTACACATCAGCAAACAATATTCGAGAGAATAAAAAAAATGCCACGTCTAGAAACAGGCATTTTGAGAATCGCCGCACATACTATCCCAATAAAGCCGTACCTTGCTATGATATCATAAAATACTTCCATCTGATCCACCACAGCAAGCAACATTCCTGCCGTGACATGCCCGACCCACCACCTGTTCCAACAAATAATTAGATTACCTGTCGAGCGATGCACACCAAAGTGCGCAGGACAGTGTCGTCGGAACCATAAGAGTTGCATTACCAAGATATTGCGTTGATGTTTTCAAGCGGTAACAACCACGAGTTAATAGTTTTTCTATAAATAACGGAGAGCTGAGGATAGGAGAACTTTATTTGAAAATATGGATGTTTACAGCTGGAAATATGGCTGGTTTTTCAACAGTTTTCTGTAAGTTATACCCTTTCTGAGTTAATATATCAACTCTTTTAGTGATGGAAGGGCCACTTGTGTTTTTGTGATTGATGCCACGTTTTTTTAAACAGTGAGATTATGGTGGTACAAACGAGATATGACTCGTATCGTTTGGAGTTCATGTAAAGCATATATATATATATATATATGGATATTTATTACACTTTAAAAACATTGTTTTGAACCTATGCTTTATTTGTAATATACACGAAAATTCGATTCTAAAATAAACACTTAATAATAAGTACGACATCTTGAAATCAGTAATAAATTGTCTCAACACGATATCACCTGTGCCGGGTAGTTGCGAAATAATTATGTTAGTGTCGATAAACCCCCCCCCCCGGGCCGGTGTCATTAATGTAAGATGGTTGATGACTGTGTTAAGGAAAAAATATTATTTCACCTCACAATTCAATTGACAAAGCTTCAGTATACTTCCTGAAGATAGTGATTGGGGTTGGGGGGGGGGGGGGGATTAATTAAATAGTTTGGAGTTATTTAAAATATTACTTTTTTTATTTAAAATAACATTTTGTTATTTCCTATCACAGTGGTCGGCAAACTCATTGGTAAAAAGAGCCAAAATTCAGCAGCAGGATGATTCAAATTTTCTTGACAGGCAAATTTCTTTTCAAGAACCTGTTAAGAATCATGTTTTTCGGAGCCAAAACCAAATTATGGCCGACTGGCCGAGCCGAACTCAGGTCGTTAAAGAGCCGCAAGCGGTCCGCGAGCCGCGATTGCCGACCACTGGCCTATCATATTGTATCAATTTTGATAATGTCGCTGAGTAGGCCAACATTGGTTAAAGGGATGACAACACCAAGTTGGCCACGTTACCCATCGGGTACTTCCGGGTGGAAACGATATTTTTAATGGCCGCCTGACCCCGGCTGTTAACTTGGGAGTCTCAGGCGATCCCTCGTGCGTCATCGTCTCGTCTTCTAAACGACATAATTGGTCAGTTTATTTTAGAAACCGTTTTACTACTCGACGGAACACTGGCTTCTTTTGTTGTTTTTTTAGTTTAAACCCAAAAGTTTGGTTAGCTTTAAGTTTGCGTTGATTTTAGGAATAAGTAGTGTATATTTTACAGATACGAGTTCTAAGATAATGAGTGGGTCAATTTGTGTTCAATAATAGGTAATATATAATATATATATATATATATACATACATACATATAATGTATTAATTAGCATTGACCTTTATAAAAAGATTTACGGATACTTTATTTGAAATTACACTTTTCCTCAGTCTATGTGGCAATCTCTTCAGATCTTACATTGCCTAAATTACATTGACGGAATAATTCTCTTTATTACAACCAATGATTAGCAGGAACGCAACTAATCATTGGTAGGAATGCAACTAATGATTGGTAGGAATGCAACTAATGATTGGTAGGAACGCAACTATTAATTGGTTTGAATGCAACTAATGATTAGTAGGAATGCAACTAATGATTGGTAGGAACGCTACTAATGATTGGTAGGAATGCAACTAATGATTGGTAGGAATGCGACTATTGATTGGTAGGAACGCAACTAATGATTGGTAGGAACGCTACTAATGATTGGTAGGAATGCAACTAATGATTGGTAGGAATGCAACTATTGATTGGTAGGAATGCAAATAATGATTGGTAGGAATGCAACTAATCATTGGTATGAATGCAACTAATGATTAGTAGGAATGCAACTAATGATTGTAGGAACGCAAACTAATGATTGGTAGGAATGTAACAAATTATTGGTAGGTATGCAACTAATGATTGTTAGGAATGCAACTAATGCTTGGTAGGAATGCAACTAATGATTGTTAGGAATGCAACTAATGCTTGTTAGGAATGCAACTAATGATTGGTAGGAACGCAACTAATGATTGGTAGGACTCAATTTTTGTGGTCTTAAACACAAACCAGGGATTCACATTTGACAAAACTTAAATCACGCTAGAAATAGCTACCCCTTAAATCTCGCTAAAAAAAAAGAAAGGTTTCCTACATTGCCTACATCAATTTTATCGGCAACTTGCACTTAATTTTCATTCTCCAAAAATCCAATCCCTTGACCGCAATCGATGGCCAGCATAAGCCGCATAGTGATGAGAAAATGTGCCTATATATTTTGGCCCGAAAATGCTGACACAGGGTTGCCATGGAGGTCTTTAAAAAGATGTCTATTTTTGGTTCAATCAATCATGCATTAGCGCGCGCCTAGGGCCCGTAGCCACATAATAGGACTTTAACTGGAATTTTTTTTTTGTTGAACGGGAAGATCCGATTATTTTACATTTTTAAAAAATTCTATTTTATTGGTTAGAGATTATGAAAGGTCTGTTCATGACGTATGTGACTGGCTTGTTGCTGTCTGGAAAATGAAAGTATTTAAGGGGTAGTTAATGTAATCTTTTGAGAGTTTATCACTTGGTCTGACTGTCCCATCATGCACTCAAGTTTATACAACTATAACCATTATATGTTATAAAATATAACGTGCACAACTCATAGACTATTGTTCATGGATTTGTGAAGAAAAAGTATGGAAAAAACATTGGTTTTATGTGTCAAATATATTATAATTATCAAAGGCCAAAGGGATCTAATGTGGCCTGATGTTTCTTATGTGACCTGATGTTTCTTAAGTGGCCTGATGTTTCTTATGTGAAATGATGTTTCTAATGTGACTTGATGTTTCGTATGTGGCCTGATGTTTCTTATGTGGCCTGATGTTTCTTATGTGACCTGATGTTTCTTATGTGGCCTGATGTTTCTTATGTGACCTGATGTTTCTAATGTGACCTGATGATTCTTATGTGGCCTGATGTTTCTTATGTGGCCTGATGTTTCTTATGTGACCTGATGTTTCTTATGTGGCCTGATGTTTCTTATTTGCCCTGATGTTTCTTATGTGGCCTGATGTTTCTTATGTGCCCTGATGTTTCTTATGTGACATGATGTAAACATGCTCATTGGAGGATCCAAGGATAGACTTCTTGGGGTTCAGTGACAGGAAAAACAGAAGTATAATTAAACATCCCATAAAAACTTAGTTTGTCGTATAACTCCTTTATAATATGTAATAACAAGCAATGGGGGAGGGGGATAAACATTTGACAAAAACAACTCTACAAGTAACGCAGTTTATAAAAATCCCTATTATGCCCCCCCCCCCCAAAGCTCACAACCGCATTTTTTTCACGCCCCAGAACTATATTAATACTTTATTGACCCACCAGCTTTTACACCGCAGATTTATTGACACAATTTTTAAGAAAAAAAAGAAATTATTACGCACCAAACGCACTTGCGAAATTCGTTTTTTCAGATTCTCATTTAGCGAAGTTATTAGGAATTTTACTTTATGTTCCCCTCGAAAATCAGGAGAAACTCATTTTACAGGGATTTAAGGTGGGTGGGTGGGGGGGAGTGCTCATCTGAAAATGTGAAAGAAGATGTTTTGTCATCAGCAAAATGTGCCAAATTTCAGCTTTATATGTTGACGGGGACTGGGTCAATTAGCCGTGCAAAGATTTTGCCAGCCAGCCACAAACACAAGCTAAGTTAATAGAGAGGATTTCAATAAGATGCCAAATTCTAGAGTCAAATGAACGTTTCCGGGGCGTGGGTTCCCTAACTACAAACAGGGTCCAATGTCTTTCTCGTCCTACATAGTGGGTAAATGGCGTTCTCGTCCTACATAGTGGGTAAATGGCTTTCTCGTCCTACATAGTCGGTAAATGGCTTTCTCGTCCTACATAGTGGGTAAATGGCTTTCTCGTCCTACGAAGTGGGTAAATGGCTTTCTCGTCCTACAAAGTGGGAAAAATGGCTTTTTCGTCCTACATACCAGGTAAATGGCTTTCTCGTCCTACATAGTGGGTAAATGGCTTTCTCGTCCTACAAAGTGGGTAAATGGCTTTCTCGTCCTACAAAGTGGGTAAATGGCTTTCTCGTCCTACATACCGGGTAAATGGCTTTCTCGTCCTACATAGTGGGTAAATTGCTTTCTCGTCCTACATAGTGGGTAAATGGCTTTCTCGTCCTACATAGTGGGTAAATGGCTTTCTCGTCCTACATAACGGGTAAATGGCTTTCTCGTCCTACATACCGGGTAAATGGCTTTCTCGTCCTACATAGTGGGTAAATGGCTTTCTCGTCCTACATAGTGGGTAAATGGCTTTCTCGTCCTACATAGTGGGTAAATGGCTTTCTCGTCCTACATACCGGGTAAATGGCTTTCTCGTCTTACATAGTGGGTAAATGGCTTTCTCGTCCTACATAGTGGGTAAATGGCTTTCTCGTCCTACATAGTGGGTAAATGGCTTTCTCGTCCTACATACCGGGTAAATGGCTTTCTCGTCTTACATAGTGGGTAAATGGCTTTCTCGTCCTACAAAGTGGGTAAATTGCTTTCTCGTTCTACAAAGTGGGTAAATGGCTTTCTCGTCCTACGAAGTGGATAAATGGCTTTCTCGTCCTACAAAGTGGGTAAATGGCAAGATTAATAATTTAAGAAAAAAAAATGTCGTGGTGAAATATACGCATATATATTGTCTTTAAAACTAACCCCCCAGGAAAGTTGAATCAGAAGAGAGTATTTCGTTTTTAAAAGGAACGTTATCTTGTAACAGAAAAAAGTTAAATACTTTTATAGCGCTTATTTCTTCATGTGCGTTGTGGAGAGTGCAGCAATTTTAAACTATTTTTTTTCGTAACACCAGGCAATTGTGAAGCTGAAATGTACGTGTAAATGAAGGCGGAGTACAATTAAATAGGCATTGCCCTTTAATGCTTTGTTCGCCCAAAACATCCAGGCCAATAACCACGTCTTGCAGGCAATGAGACCGCCAAGTTTCGTCCCTTGTTGACGCCCATTTCTAGACTAGTCAATATGCTTGACCCATGATCTCTCACACGTTCTCTTGTCATCAACACAATTCTACTGGCTGTTGGGTTAAACAATTGAAATATTTTAGTTCTTTAATAAAAAAAGAGTTTTAACGTTTTATATGATGCATATTAAATCACAAATAATTATTCTATAGGTATGTATGTTAACCTCTTATGGCGACTCATCTAAGAGAAGGCGAACTCTGAGATCTAACCTCTGATGGTGACTCATCTAAGAGAAGGCAAACTCTTGAGAACTAGTCAGGAGATGGAGTCCCGTAGGCGGTATGAAATTGACACACTACACTGTTCGACAACTCCTGCGACGTGGAACGCGCCAAGAGCACAAAAAGACACAAGAGACACTTCTGGTCATCTACTGCATCCTGGCACAGTGAGACACAAGAGACACCGCTGGTCATCTACTGCATCCTGGCACAGTGAGACACAAGAGACACCGCTGGTCATCTACTGCATCCTGGCACAGTGAGACACAAGAAACACCGCTGGTCATCTACTGCATCCTGGGACAGTGAGACACAAGAAACACTGCTGGTCATCTACTGCATCCTGGCACAGTGAGACACAAGAAACACTGCTGGTCATCTACAGCATCCTGGCACAGTGAGACACAAGGAAAGATACAATTGAGGATTTGGTTTATCCCGTATGGAGTTAACGTGCCAAATCTTGATATTAATTTATTCTCCACAATTTTACATAACTGCGATGTCTTTTTTTCTGATTGGGCTTTTAAAGTCACTTCCTTTTCATTCTTCTTGTTTCTTTACCTTGTTTCTGTCTGGTTTTCTATTTTTTAGGTAGGATTTATCTCTCTCTATATATATTATGTAAATTTGATTAATACTTATTTTTGTATGTCTTGTACTGATGAAGGCACGTGCCGAAACGTTTAATTATTTGTAATGTAAAATTATTATTAAAGCTCAATATATGTTGTTATATCGACACAGATTGTTCGTGTCTATTTAATCTAATTTGTTTTCAAAAGAACATTTTCGACGATAAATGAGTCTATGGGCTAATGTTTTATTGTTAAACATAATTGAGCAATATTAAAATATATGCATTGTTATATCTTAGAAAATTGTCACTGGGTCACAGAGAAATCTTACTAAGACACAGAGAAACTTACTAAGACACAAGGAAATCTTACTAAGACACAGAGAAATCTTACTAAGACTCAAAGAAGTCTTACTAAAACGCAAAGAAATCTTACTAAGACACAAAGAAATCTTACTAAGACAGAGAAATCTTACTAAGACACAAAGAAATCTTACTAAAACTCGGGAAATTCTTAATCAAACTAAAGAAATCTTAATCTCACACAGAAAAGTATTACTTAAACACCAACTAATATTACCAAGACAAGCAGACATTTTTTTCTGTTAAATCGACTGGCGATCTGGCTTTTAGTGGCTCAAATTATTATTTAAAAAGTCTGCCATGCCGTCTCCGATGTTCCGGTCTCACGGCATCTCGGAATATTGACATTTTGATTTTCATGACACCACTCATATCTATAGGAGTCTCTGCAGAATCCACATCCTTACAAAAAGTTTAACATGTCAATCAACTAGTTGGAATAAAGCAGATATAACGGTGTAGATCCACTTTACCAAAAGCCACGTTTCTGTCTGTTGACCAGTCGTCCTTGTTAGCAGAAATGCGGTAGGGGTCGTTCGCTAATTACATCACGCTCGGGGGGGGGGCGACAATGTGTGATACGTTGTGACTGGGGAGGGGGAAGTCGTCAAATCCTTATTCAATTAATTTGAATAAAAAAATTAATTTGAGGTCGAAATTGCCTAAGGTATTAAAAGTGCCGTGAAACTAAGCCACTCACACCTTCTGGATATATCCAAAAATGACTGTTGTGGTCATTTTACATTCGGCTTTGCGATGACTTCGTTGTTTTGCGTTTTACGTCACAGTTTTCTAATAATACTACATCTTAATCCATTATGGGAAAATGTTTAAGAATAAAATAAAATCTTAGTTCAGTTATGAACATTTTATATATGTTTTGAATTTTTTTTTAGGTGTGAGTGACACTGGGAGCGGGGGTGGGGGGGAGGGATAAAGAATTTATGAGACTTTGTGACAGGGGGAAGGGAGGCTGAAATTTTCATTTTTGACGTGACCTAATTTGCGAATGACCCCTTATTGGCAGCGTTTTTAAGTGTGTGTTGTCATTCATTTTTACAAACGTAATTTGCAATGATTAAACAACAACAACAAAAATAGCTGCGATTCCGCCGGTCTCCGTGACCTGTCAGTTAAGACGTTTAGAATGACACAAAGAAAAGTTAAACATGTTTATTTGTAAAGGCTTGGAGAGTATTTGAATGAATAGAAATAATACACGTACAACGATCGTGAGAGAAAGTTGAGAGCGCTTCTTGTTGTTTTAAAGCGGGAAGTTTAGAATAATGTTGATCGATATTCGTGACGCACATCACGTGTGGTGACGTAATAAAAAAAATATGTATATATTTTTTTATGGGCAGAAATTTATTTTTATGTAAATTATGGTCAGCGGGATATAGTTATTTATTTATTTTAAAATGTTCTTTAAATTTGAAAGAGAATATCGTCTTGTCTCATTTATGTAAGCAGAAATAAAGATATAAAAGAGAAAAATAGTAACCAATGCCAATTACGGCTAAAAGATGGAGTCAATGGTGTAAGAGCGCATACGGGACATACATACATACAGACATCCATTTTTATATATCTAGATATACGTTTTTTTACTCAGAAATCTTAGTTTTTCCCTTTATTTACTTGTTTACAAAACCCCACCCGCACACACACAAACACATTTGAATACATAGCTCTGGGTATTTTGTATTCCAGAAAACAAGAAAATGAATTTGTAACATTAGAATCATTTTACATCAATTAACTTAATTTAATCAAAAGCGTGAGGGTGACAAAGCATTGAAAACAATTATTAAGTTTAAACCATTCAGTGATGATCATGGTTTTGACGGAGATGTCAAGAAATGGTATGGTCATAAGGCTTGCCCATATATTTTAAGGATAGATGAACCCTTAAAACCTATTAGCAGTATTTGTAGTTAAGTCTCAACCTCGCCCACCTCTCCCTCTTAATCTCTCTTTTTTTCTTTATTTTACTCCCCCTCTCTCCCTATATCCCCCTCTCTAACTCTCAATTTCTCTCCTCTCTCTCTCCCCCTCTATCCCCTATCTGTCTCCCTCTCTCTCTCCCCCTACCTACATATATCCTCCTCTCTCCTTTCTTTCTCCCATCTCTCCCCTATCACTCTCTCCTCTCACTCCCACTCTCTCCCCTCCTTCCCCCTCTCACTCCCACTATCTCACTCTGTCCCCTTCACTCTTCCCTCCTCTCACTCTACTTAAGTATTACTTATAGCTCTCCCATTTATATTCATCAATATCCAGTATCCCATGCTGTGAATCTTAACAAGAGAAGACTAAGAACAGTAGGAGTGTGGCACCATCGAACGATAACGTGAGTTCACTGGGTTGTGTCGGCGTTCTTCATTATACATGTTGCACGACCGAGCACGAGTTTGTCGAATCGTTATGTGCAGAGACAGTTCAAGTCCGACCGAGGGAGGGGGATGTAGTTTTAATGTTTGGTAAGTCGGTTTAGCGATTATCTTAGTGATTGCAGAAGATGTAATAGCTGTCGTGCTGCTAATTGCACAGAACACAGTTGTTGGAATGCTACTGGGGTTTGTCTTTGGGAATGAGGTTTATCATAGATGAGTAGTTTTCTAAACTGGTGTAAGGACGCAGTTGGGTAAGGCTAGAGAGGGTACTGAATCGATATAAGCTACTGTTTTAATTTCGTTTTCTGGCATCCGTCCGTCAATTTATGACAACGGTGTAGACTTCGCAGGACGAAATCACAAGGCAAGGGATTTTTCTTTAGGAGGATAAGCTGGTTCCCTGGACAGCAAATCGTTTCTCCACGCATCTAGATAACCCAAGAAAACATCATATGTGGATGATACAGATTAACACCAGTAGCGTCACAGGAGTTGCGGGAACTTTCATTGTGTCAATGTCATACCGACTACGGGACTCAATCTCTGGATTTTATTTCAGAGTTTCCTTCTCTTAGATCAGTCGCCATCCAAAGTTAACGAGTCCCATCCACCCGGGGGGCCATCCAAAGTTAACGAGTCCCATCCACCCGGGGTGCTGTCCATGGTTAACGAGTCCCATCCACCCGGGGTGCCATCCAAAGTTAACGAGTCCCATCCACCGGGGTCCTGGTGATGTTTTTGCTTGTCTTGGCTTTGGTTGGTATTGAACTCTCGACCCCGAGCTTGGGAATGACTCAGCTAAGACCGCTCCCCGAGCTTGGGAATGACTCAGCTAAGACCGCTCCCCGAGCTTGGGAATGACTCAGCTAAGACCGCTCCCCGAGCTTGGGAATGACTCAGCTAAGACCGCTCGGCTTACTTCATTAATGTAATAAATAATGGGCTATACTTGACATCTACAATAGCAACCAGCCCGCTGCATAATCTTGCAACGAATGCACGTCTTGGAACAGGAATCTGCTTTGTAAAGACTCATTAAAAATAATGAATCAAATTGTCCATATTTAAAGTCTCCATTGGTTGCGATTATTAAATATATATAGCATCAACCATTACGAAAAAAATTTTTTTGGACTAAATATCTGGTAATTTGTTATGTTTTGTGTTGTGGGGGTTGGTTATTGGACTGATGGTAGGGATGGGTTATTGGACTGATGGTAGGGATGGGTTATTGGACTGATGGTAGGGATGGGTTATTGGACTGATGGTAGGGATGGGTTATTGGACTGATGGTAGGGATGGGTTATTGGACTGATGGTAGGGATGTATTATTGGACTGATGGTAGGGATGGGTTATTGGACTGATGGTAGGGATGGGTTATTGGACTGATGGTAGGGATGGGTTATTGGACTGATGGTAGGGATGGGTTATTGGACTGATGGTAGGGATGGGTTATTGGACTGATGGTAGGGGTGGATAAAGGGATTATGAGCTGTAAAAAAATCACCATTGATTGGATAATGAAAAAAATCCACAGAAAAAAAAGAGGAACGGGATACAGTGGACACTATGGGAACAACTGAATGACCTAGACGTTACAGGCGACATTGCACTTCAGTCCCATAACCAGCAACAAATGCAGGAAAAGACAAAAGATGTAGCCACCTTTCCATCACAGCTCGGACTCAATATAAATAAAAGCAAGACGAAGATCATGAAGGTAAACTCAGCCAACCAACAGCAACTCTCTCTGACAGGAAAGGCACTGGAAGATGTGGAGTCCTGTACATACTTAGGCAGCAATATCGACATAAATGGCGGATCCGAGGCTATGATTGGAAAAGCTAGATCAGCATTTGTGCTATTAAAGAAAATATGGGAATCGAAGCAGCTAAAGCTGCAAACCAAAGTCAGAATCTTTAAAAAGTCAGAACAGTTTTACTATATGGAGCAGAAACTTGGAAAACAACAGCGAGCATTACGCAGACATTCATAAACAAATGCCTTAGGAAGATCCTGAATATCAAATGGCCAAATACCATCTCTAAAAAAGATCTACTAGAAAGGACTTACCAGGTGCCCATTGATGAAGACATCATAAAGAAAAGATGGAAGTTGATAGGCCCCAGATAGCATCACCAGACAATCCCTAACATGGAATCTTTTCCACAGGGAAAAAGAAAGAGACGAAGGCCAAAAAATACATGGAGACGCGAGCTAGAGGCAGACACACAAAGTATGGGATACACCTGGAGGCAATTGGAAAGGAAGTCACAGGACCGTGATGAATGGAAAATTCTTGTGGACGGCCTATGCCCCAGACGGGGTAAAAAGGCATACGAAGAAGGAGAAAAACAATTGAGAAGGATTTAAAATTATTGGGGGAATTTATCAAACAGAGTTATATTTCTTGACCATGTGCCAGAATTGTAAAACAAGAAATATTTTATTTCAAAGTATTGTCGTGTATATCATGCAATAACGCCATTCGGGGATGTTATGGGTATCCAAGTGATCCAGATGATAGGATGTCGGCAGTGAACAAGCAACACATTTGTATAAATATGTATATCTAAGTATGTATGTGTCAAACCATGGTCGGTGCAATAACATAGAAACAAAATCTCAATGGCATAATAAGAGAATTTTACAAATAAATATAATTTCCATGATATAACCCAAAACCTATCTATACCAATACTGTAATAGAGTTTTACAGTGAAAGGTTTTATTAATTTTAATATACTTTTTTTTTTTTTGGGGTTGAAAAAAAGGGGGGGGGGGATTTAGCATATTAAGAAAATCCAGGTGTTTTTAGATGTTTTAAAAAAAAAGTTTTTATATGAACCTGATATATGATATCATAAAATTTTTATGTGAAAACCGGAGCTGCCGTTAACTGTTTATTTTACTTTATAGACACTATCAATAATTTAAAGGATAAAAACACCGTTCAATATTTAAAAGCTTTCTTACAGCTAATTAATCCATAGACATGATTAATATTGAAAACCTTTCTTACAGCTAATTAATCCATAGACATTATTAACATTGAAAACCTTTCTTACAGCTAATTAATCCATAGACATTATTAATATTGAAAACCTTTCTTACAGTTAATTAATCCATAGACATTATTAATATTGAAAACCTTTCTTACAGCTAATTAATCCATAGACATTATTAACATTGAAAACCTTTCTTACAGCTAATTAATCCATAGACATTATTAACATTGAAAACCTTTCTTACAGCTAATTAATCCATAGACATTATTAATATTGAAAACCTTTCTTACAGCTAATTAATCCATAGACATTATTAATATTGAAAACCTTTCTTACAGCTAATTAATCCATAGACATTATTAACATTGAAAACCTTTCTTACAGCTAATTAATCCATAGACATTATTAATATTGAAAACATTTCTTACAGCTAATTAATCCATAGACATTATTAATATTGAAAACCTTTCTTACAGCTAATTAATCCATAGACATTATTAACATTGAAAACCTTTCTTACAGCTAATTAATCCATAGACATTATTAATATTGAAAACCTTTCTTACAGCTAATTAATCCATAGACATTATTAATATTGAAAATCTTTCTTACAGCTAATTAATCCATAGACATTATTAATATTGAAAACCTTTCTTACAGCTAATTAATCCATAGACATTATTAATATTGAAAACCTTTCTTACAGCTAATTAATCCATAGACATTATTAATATTGAAAACCTTTCTTACAGCTAATTAATCCATAGACATTATATTGTTTTATTTGTTTGGCGTGTAATCTCAGGGACATAAGATGCTTTGAAATATTTTTAAAAATTATAACCTTAGGAAAAAAAGATATTTCAATGCGTCTTTGGGCCGAAGATGAAAAGGGGAAATAAGGCAATGAAGATCAAAAGAATGGACCTGGATTGCAAGCCTTTGGCTATTGGAATTGGAGAAAACTAGAAAAGAAGTTTTATTGACCGAAGTGTCCAACAGATGTTAACCCAAGGGATCCTCAGGTTTTTGATAGTTCTGTTCCTTTGCAGTTTCGTCCTCAAAAAATTTAAATAAAAACCCAGTGAAAGTATGTCAAAATAACTGTCTGTCTGTAAAGTCACATGCAGCTGTCTGTCTGTAAAGTCACATGCAGCTGTCTGTCTGTAAAGTCACATGCAGCTGTCTGTCTGTAAAGTCACATGCAGCTGTCTGTCTGTAAAGTCACATGGAGCTGTCTGTCTGTAAAGTCACATGAAGCTGTCTGTAAAGTCACATGGAGCTGTCTGTCTGTAAAGTCACATGCAGCTGTCTGTCTGTAAAGTCACATGCAGCTGTCTGTCTGTAAAGTCACATGGAGCTGTCTGTCTGTAAAGTCACATGAAGCTGTCTGTAAAGTCACATGGAGCTGTCTGTCTGTAAAGTCACATGGAGCTGTCTGTCTGTAAAGTCACATGCAGCTGTCTGTCTGTAAAGTCACATGGAGCTGTCTGTCTGTAAAGCCACATGGAGCTGTCTGTCTGTAAAGTCACATGGAGCTGTCTGTCTGTAAAGTCACATGGAGCTGTCTGTCTGTAAAGTCACATGGAGCTGTCTGTCTGTAAAGTCACATGCAGCTGTCTGTCTGTAAAGTCACATGGAGCTGTCTGTCTGTAAAGTCACATGGAGCTGTCTGTCTGTAACGTCACATGGAGCTGTCTGTCTGTAAAGTCACATGGAGCTGTCTGTCTGTAAAGTCACATGGAGCTGTCTGTCTGTAAAGTCACATGCAGCTGTCTGTCTGTAAAGTCACATGGATCTGTCTGTCTGTAAAGTCACATGGATCTGTCTGTCTGTAAAGTCACATGGAGCTGTCTGTCTGTAAAGTCACATGCAGCTGTCTGTCTGTAAAGTCACATGGAGCTGTCTGTCTGTAAAGTCACATGCAGCTGTCTGTCTGTAAAGTCACATGCAGCTGTCTGTCTGTAAAGTCACATGCAGCTGTCTGTCTGTAAAGTCACATGCAGCTGTATGTCTGTAAAGTCACATGGAGCTGTCTGTCTGTAAAGTCACATGCAGCTGTCTGTCTGTAAAGTCACATGCAGCTGTTTGTCTGTAAAGTCACATGCAGCTGTCTGTCTGTAAAGTCACATGGAGCTGCATGTCTGTAAAGTCACATGGAGCTGTCTGTCTGTAAAGTCACATGTAGCTGTCTGTCTGTAAAGTCACATGCAGCTGTCTGTCTGTAAAGTCACATGGAGCTGTCTGTCTGTAAAGTCACATGGAGCTGTCTGTCTATAAAGTCACATGCAGCTGTCTGTCTGTAAAGTCACATGCAGCTGTCTGTCTGTAAAGTCACATGCAGCTGTCTGTCTGTAAAGTCACATGCAGCTGTCTGTCTGTAAAGTCACATGCAGCTGTCTGTCTGTAAAGTCACACGCAGCTGTCTGTCTGTAAAGTCACACGCTGCTGTCTGTCTGTAAAGTCACATTCAGCTGTCTGTCTGTAAAGTCACATGCTGCTGTCTGTCTGTAAAGTCACATGCAGCTGTCTGTCTGTAAAGTCACATGCTGCTGTCTGTCTGTAAAGTCACATTCAGCTGTCTGTCTGTAAAGTCACATGCTGCTGTCTGTCTGTAAAGTCACATGCAGCTGTCTGTCTGTAAAGTCACACGCAGCTGTCTGTCTGTAAAGTCACATGCAGCTGTCTGTCTGTAAAGTCACATGCAGCTGTCTTTCTGTAAAGTCACATGCAGCTGTCTGTCTGTAAAGTCACATTCAGCTGTCTGTCTGTAAAGTCACACGCAGCTGTCTGTCTGTAAAGTCACATTCAGCTGTCTGTCTGTAAAGTCACACGCAGCTGTCTGTCTGTAAAGTCACACGCATCTGTCTGTCTGTAAAGTCACACGCAATTGTCTGTCTGTAAAGTCACACGCAGCTGTCTGTCTGTAAAGTCACACACATCTGTCTTTCTGTAAAGTCACAAGCAACTGTCTGTAAAGTCACACGCAGTTGTCTGTCTGTAAAGTCAAAAGATACTGCCTGTCTGTAAAGTCACAAGCAACTGTCTGTCTGTAAAGTCACATGCAACTGTCTGTCTGTAACGTCACATGGAGCTGTCTGTTTGTAAAGTCACATGCAACTGTCTGTCTGTAAAGTCACATGCAGCTGTATGTCTGTAAAGTCATATGCAACTGTCTGTCTGTAAAGTCACATGCAACTGTCTGTCTGAAAGATCACATGAAGCTGGTCGATCTCTTGAGATGGTCTTTAGACTGAATTTACAAGTAGTCAATAACAACAAACAATCAAACAACAAACACCACCGAAGATCAATGTGTTAGCATGTCAGAAAAAGGTCTGCATGAGTCTGCATGTAGGCCACTCATGGGACCAGCTAGTGTTCTTTATGGGAACCATCGGTTTAATGCAATGTTTTTACTATTAAATCAATGAACAAGCATTTTTTTAAGGGACAAAATTCAAGAACATATTGAGATGGTATGCTAGGTCTTGTAAGAACGTATTGAGATGGTATGCTAGGTCTTGTAAGAACTTATTGAGATGGTATGCTAGGTCTTGTAAGAACGTATTGAGATGGTATGCTAGGTCTTGTAAGAACGTATTGAGGTGGTATGCTAGGTCTTGTAAGAACGTATTGAGATGGTATGCTAGGTATTGTAAGAACGTATTGAGGTGGTATGCTAGGTCTTGTAAGAACGTATTGAGATGGTATGCTAGGTATTGTAAGAACGTATTGAGATGGTATGTTAGTTATTGTAAGAACGTATTGAGATGGTATGCTAGGTATTGTAAGAACGTATTGAGATGGTATGCTAGGTATTGTAAGAACGTGTTGAGATGGTATGCTAGGTCTTGTAAGAACGTATTGAGATGGTATGCTAGGTCTTGTAAGAACGTATTGAGATGGTATGCTAGGTCTTGTAAGAACGTATTGAGATGGTATGCTAGGTATTGTAAGAACGTATTGAGATGGTATGCTAGGTATTGTAAGAACGTATTGAGATGGTATGCTAGGTCTTGTAAGAACGTATTGAGATGGTATGCTAGGTATTGTAAGAACGTATTGAGATGGTATGCTAGGTCTTGTAAGAACGTATTGAGATGGTATGCTAGGTCTTGTAAGAACGTATTGAGATGGTATGCTAGGTCTTGTAAGAACGTATTGAGATGGTATGCTAGGTATTGTAAGAACGTATTGAGATGGTATGCTAGGTCTTGTAAGAACGTATTGAGATGGTATGCTAGGTCTTGTAAGAACGTATTGAGATGGTATGCTAGGTCTTGTAAGAACGTATTGAGATGGTATGCTAGGTCTTGTAAGAACGTATTGAGATGGTATGCTAGGTCTTGTAAGAACGTATTGAGATGGTATGCTAGGTCTTGTAAGAACGTATTGAGATGGTATGCTAGGTCTTGTAAGAACGTATTGAGATGGTATGCTAGGTCTTGTAAGAACGTATTGAGATGGTATGCTAGGTCTTGTAAGAACGTATTGAGATGGTATGCTAGGTCTTGTAAGAACGTATTGAGATGGTATGCTAGGTCTTGTAAGAACGTATTGAGATGGTATGCTAGGTCTTGTAAGAACGTATTGAGATGGTATGCTAGGTCTTGTAAGAACGTATTGAGATGGTATGCTAGGTATTGTAAGAACGTATTGAGATGGTATGCTAGGTCTTGTAAGAACGTATTGAGATGGTATGCTAGGTCTTGTAAGAACATATTGAGATGGTATGCTAGGTCTTATAAGAACGTATTTAGATGGTATGCTAGGTATTGTAAGAACGTATTGAGATGGTATGCTAGGTCTTGTAAGAACGTATTGAGATGGTATGCTAGGTCTTGTAAGAACGTATTGAGATGGTATGCTAGGTCTTGTAAGAACGTATTGAGATGGTATGCTAGGTCTTGTAAGAACGTATTGAGATGGTATGCTAGGTCTTGTAAGAACGTATTTAGATGGTATGCTAGGTCTTGTAAGAACGTATTGAGATGGTATGCTAGGTCTTGTAAGAACGTATTGAGATGGTATGCTAGGTCTTGTAAGAACGTATTGAGATGGTATGCTAGGTCTTGTAAGAACGTATTGAGATGGTATGCTAGGTTTTGTAAGAACGTATTGAGATGGTATGCTAGGTCTTGTAAGAACGTATTGAGATGGTATGCTAGGTCTTGTAAGAACGTATTGAGATGGTATGCTAGGTCTTGTAAGAACGTATTGAGATGGTATGCTAGGTCTTGTAAGAACGTATTGAGATGGTATGCTAGGTCTTGTAAGAACGTATTGAGATGGTATGCTAGGTCTTGTAAGAACGTATTGAGATGGTATGCTAGGTCTTGTAAGAACGTATTGAGATGGTATGCTAGGTCTTGTAAGAACGTATTGAGATGGTATGCTAGGTCTTGTAAGAACGTATTGAGATGGTATGCTAGGTCTTGTAAGAACGTATTGAGATGGTATGCTAGGTCTTGTAAGAACGTATTGAGATGGTATGCTAGGTCTTGTAAGAACGTATTGAGATGGTATGCTAGGTCTTGTAAGAACGTATTGAGATGGTATGCTAGGTCTTGTAAGAACGTATTGAGATGGTATGCTAGGTCTTGTAAGAACGTATTGAGATGGTATGCTAGGTCTTGTAAGAACGTATTGAGATGGTATGCTAGGTCTTGTAAGAACGTATTGAGATGGTATGCTAGGTCTTGTAAGAACGTATTGAGATGGTATGCTAGGTCTTGTAAGAACGTATTGAGATGGTATGCTAGGTCTTGTAATAACGTATTGAGATGGTATGCTAGGTCTTGTAAGAACGTATTGAGATGGTATGCTAGGTCTTGTAAGAACGTATTGAGATGGTATGCTAGGTCTTGTAAGAACGTATTGAGATGGTATGCTAGGTATTGTAAGAACGTATTGAGATGGTATGCTAGGTATTGTAAGAACGTATTGAGATGGTATGCTAGGTCTTGTAAGAACGTATTGAGATGGTATGCTAGGTCTTGTAAGAACGTATTGAGATGATATGCTAGGTCTTGTAAGAACGTATTTAGATGGTATGCTAGGTCTTGTAAGAACGTATTGAGATGGTATGCTAGGTCTTGTAAGAACGTATTTAGATGGTATGCTAGGTATTGTAAGAACGTATTTAGATGGTTTGCTAGGTATTGTAAGAACGTATTTAGATGGTATTCTAGGTATTGTGAGAACGTATTGAGATGGTATGCTAGGTATTGTAAGAACGTATTGAGATGGTATGCTAGGTATCGTAAGAACGTATTGAGATGGTATGCTAGGTATCGTAAGAACGTATTGAGATGGTATGCTAGGTCTTGTAAGAACGTATTGAGATGGTATGCTAGGTCTTGTAATAACGTATTGAGATGGTATGCTAGGTCTTGTAAGAACGTATTGAGATGGTATGCTAGGTCTTGTAAGAACGTATTGAGATGGTATGCTAGGTCTTGTAAGAACGTATTGAGATGGTATGCTAGGTCTTGTAAGAACGTATTGAGATGGTATGCTAGGTCTTGTAAGAACGTATTGAGATGGTATGCTAGGTCTTGTAAGAACGTATTGAGATGGTATGCTAGGTCTTGTAAGAACGTATTGAGATGGTATGCTAGGTCTTGTAAGAACTTATTGAGATGGTATGCTAGGTCTTGTAAGAACGTATTGAGATGGTATGCTAGGTCTTGTAAGAACGTATTGAGATGGTATGCTAGGTCTTGTAAGAACGTATTGAGATGGTATGCTAGGTCTTGTAAGAACGTATTGAGATGGTATGCTAGGTCTTGTAAGAACGTATTGAGATGATATGCTAGGTCTTGTAAGAACGTATTGAGATGGTATGCTAGGTATTGTAAGAACGTATTGAGATGGTATGCTAGGTCTTGTAAGAACGTATTGAGATGGTATGCTAGGTCTTGTAAGAACGTATTGAGATGGTATGCTAGGTCTTGTAAGAACGTATTGAGATGGTATGCTAGGTATTGTAAGAACGTATTGAGATGGTATGCTAGGTCTTGTAAGAACGTATTGAGATGGTATGCTAGGTCTTGTAAGAACGTATTGAGATGGTATGCTAAGTCTTGTAAGAACGTATTGAGATGGTATGCTAGGTCTTATAAGAACGTATTTAGATGGTATGCTAGGTATTGTAAGAACGTATTGAGATGGTATGCTAGGTCTTGTAAGAACGTATTGAGATGGTATGCTAGGTCTTGTAAGAACGTATTGAGATGGTATGCTAGGTCTTGTAAGAACGTATTGAGATGGTATGCTAGGTCTTGTAAGAACGTATTGAGATGGTATGCTAGGTCTTGTAAGAACGTATTTAGATGTTATGCTAGGTCTTGTAAGAACGTATTGAGATGGTATGCTAGGTCTTGTAAGAACGTATTGAGATGGTATGCTAGGTCTTGTAAGAACGTATTGAGATGGTATGCTAGGTCTTGTAAGAACGTATTGAGATGGTATGCTAGGTCTTGTAAGAACGTATTGAGATGGTATGCTAGGTTTTGTAAGAACGTATTGAGATGGTATGCTAGGTTTTGTAAGAACGTATTGAGATGGTATGCTAGGTCTTGTAAGAACGTATTGAGATGGTATGCTAGGTCTTGTAAGAACGTATTGAGATGGTATGCTAGGTCTTGTAAGAACGTATTGAGATGGTATGCTAGGTCTTGTAAGAACGTATTGAGATGGTATGCTAGGTCTTGTAAGAACGTATTGAGATGGTATGCTAGGTCTTGTAAGAACGTATTGAGATGGTATGCTAGGTCTTGTAAGAACGTATTGAGATGGTATGCTAGGTCTTGTAAGAACGTATTGAGATGGTATGCTAGGTCTTGTAAGAACGTATTGAGATGGTATGCTAGGTCTTGTAAGAACGTATTGAGATGGTATGCTAGGTCTTGTAAGAACGTATTGAGATGGTATGCTAGATCTTGTTTTCAGTCGTTCTCTGACCTGTAGTCGGTTACTATCTGTGTCCGTCAAAGCAGGGCCGGTACTAGTCAAAGATCTTTCAACCGATGGGTTTTACTTCGTTCAGGCTAAAATCAACCTTTTCAAAACCTTTTGTTTTAGAACTCACCATTTTTGTAAAGATTGGTGATAGGCAAGACATTTTTAATTTATATATTTATTTTTCAATGTATTTTGTGTAATATAATGTTAGAGTAAAGTATCACTTTACAAATATATTGCAACGGAAACTAAATATGACAGAAACGTATCTTCTAAAAAAGGTATACAAAAATGTATTTGTATTCCTCACAGTTTTCGTTTTGTGACATAAAGATATATTATAATTATTAACTTGTTGAGTTTCCCCGTGCGACACCCCCTCCCCCTTGGCTCCCCGCCTATCCCACAACACAACAACAAGCCCCCCTTCCCCCCCCCCCTTTTTCTCATCTCAATGTTCGGCCGATGAAGTATTGTCATAAAAAAAGTTACATCTTTTCTCTTTGCCCCCCCCCCCCCATTTTTTTTTGCCCCAACCCTCCAGGTGTCACGTGCATATTACATCAATATGTCTGACACCCAACTCCACCCTTTAGCTAAGTCACGTGGTGACCGATGGATGGAATGTAATGGTAATGATCAGCTGATGCCGGTACAGGAAACAGGAGAGGAATAATAAAATATTAAAACAAAAACACTTTTCACAAAGACGTTCTTTCGAAGACTAACATTTCTAACAATTCGTTGCGCAGAAGTGTAGCAGTCCAAGCAGAAGTGTAGCAGTCCAAGCAGAAGTGTAGCAGTCCAAGCAGAAGTGTAGTAGTCCAAGCAAATGTGTAGCAATCCAAGCAGAAGTGTAGCAGTCCAAGCAGAAGTGTAGCAGTCCAAGCAGAAGTGTAGCAGTCCAAGCAGAAGTGTAGCAGTCCAAGCAAAAGTGTAGCAGTCCAAGCAGAAGTGTAGCAGTCCAAGCAGAAGTGTAGCAGTCCAAGCAGAAGTGTAGCAGTCCAAGCAGAAGTGTAGCAGTCCAAGCAGAAGTGTAGCAGTCTAAGCAGAAGTGTAGCAGTCCAAGCAAAGGTGTAGCAGTCCAAGCAGACGTGTAGCAGTCCAAGCAGAAGTGTAGCAGTCCAAGCCGAAGTGTAGCAGTCCAAGCAAAAGTGTAGCAGTCCAAGCAGAAGTGTAGCAGTCCAAGCAGAAGTGTAGCAGACCAAGCAGAAGTGTAGCAGTCCAAGCAGTTTGTAACTGGAGTGGAATGTTTGTAACTGAAGTGAAATGTTTGTAACTGAAGTGAAATGTTTGTAACTGGAGTGAAATGTTTGTAGCTGAAGTGAAATGTTTGTAGCTGAAGTGAAATGTTTGTAGCTGAAGTGAAATGTTTGTAGCTGAAGTGAAATGTTTGTAGCTGAAGTGAAATGTTTGTAAATGGTGTGAAATGTGTGTAGCTGAAGTGAAATGTTTGTAAATGGTGTGAAAGTTTTGTACTTGGGATGAAACATTTGTAGCTGGAATGGAATGTTTTTAGTTCGAATTTAATGGAAATTTAGAAGAAAAAAAAAGCAATGGATTTAATTAATGATTTGGATTATTCATGTTTCATGGAAATCTAACCTGGATGACGTCATATGCTCAGGTCGAGTTGATTAAAGTGATGTTTTAGGAGTCAACTGCGGGGCGTTACATTCAGGTTTATTTTTATGCTGCACTAGGAATAAATGATCAACTCTCTTCATATCTGTGGTTCCTGGCTCTGTCTATACCTGTAGTTCCTAGCTCTGTCTATACCTGTAGTTACTGGCTCAGTCTATAGCTGCGCTTACTGGCTCTGTCTATATCTGTGGTTACTGGCTCTGTCTATATCTGTAGTTACTGGCTATGTCTATATCTGTGGTTCCTGGCTCTGTCTATACCTGTAGTTACTGGCTCAGTCTATAGCTGTGCTTACTGGCTCAGTCACACAGCTCCAGCAATATCCACACAAACAAAAATACTACCATCAACTCTTTATGTATTAGTGGATGCCAAGTATAAAATTAATAATATTTAACTGCGGAAAATGCCAAACTTTCATGGATTGGGGTACGAGAAGCTTGGATTAAAACCGTGACTTATTCTACATATTAAATGTCACAATACATACATTAATATTTATCATTACACTTGCTATTCTATATACTACACAAAAAATGTAACTTCGTGAAATGAAAATCTGAGCAAATATTCCTGAGAAATGTTCAAATTTCTAGACCTTTAGAAAGGAGCAGTAACTGTACTATCTTTACTTGACTGAGAAATCCACTTTGAGTTGCCATGGGAATACAAAGGGCCGTAACCAAAGAATAGAAAAGGAAAAGTTGCTAAGCTAGAATAGAAAAAATGTTGATTTTTTCTATCGGGCTAGTGGGATGTTGTGGTTGGTGGTGGGGTGGGATGCTGTGGTTGGGTGTGGGGTGGGTGTTGTGTTTGGGGGTGGGGTGGGATGTTGTGGTTGGTGGTCGGGTGGGATGTTGTGGTTGGTGGTGGGGTGGGTGTTGTGGTTGGTGGTGGGGTGGGTGTTGTGGTTGGTGGTGTGGTGGGTGTTGTAGTTGGGTGTGGGGTGGGTGTTGTGGTTGGGTGTGGGGTGGATGTTGTGGTTGGTGGTGGGGTGGGATGTTGTGGTTGGTGGTGGGGTGGGGTGCTGTGGTTGGTGGTGGGGTGGGATGCTGTGGTTGGTGGTGGGGTGGGTGTTGTGGTTGGTGGTGGGTGGGTGTTGTGGTTGGGTGTGGGGTGGGTGTTGTGGTTGGGGTGGGGTGGGTGTTGTAGTTGGGGGTGGGGTGGGTGTTGTGGTTGGGTGTGGGGTGGGTGTTGTGTTTGGGGGTGGGGTGGGATGTTGTGGTTGGTGGTGGGGTGGGGTGCTGTGGTTGGTGGTGGGGTGGGATGCTGTGGTTGGTGGTGGGGTGGGATGCTGTGGGTGGGTGTGGGATGGGTGTTGTGTTTGAGGGTGGGGTGGGATGTTGTGGTTGGTGGTCGGGTGGGATGTTGTGGTTGGTGGTGGGGTGGGATGCTGTGGTTGGTGGTGGGGTGGGTGTTGTGGTTGGTGGTGGGGTGGGTGTTGTAGTTGGGGTGGGTGTTGTGGTTGGGTGTGGGATGGGTGTTGTGTTTGGGGGTGGGGTGGGATGTTGTGGTTGGTGGTGGGGTGGGGTGCTGTGGTTGGTGGTGGGATGGGATGCTTTGGTTGGTGGTGGGGTGGGTGTTGTGGTTGGTGGTGGGGTGGGTGTTGTGGTTGGGTGTGGGGTGGGTGTTGTGGTTGGGGTGGGGTGGGTGTTGTGGTTGGGTGTGGGGTGGGATGCTGTGGTTGGTGGTGGGGTGGGTGTTGTGGTTGGGTGTGGGGTGGGTGTTGTGGTTGGGGGTTGGGTGGGTGTTGTGGTTGGGTGTGGGGTGGGTGTTGTGGTTGGGTGTGGGGTGGGTGTTGTGGTTGGGGGTGGGGTGGGTGTTGTGGTTGGGTGTGGGGTGGGATGCTGTGGTTGGTGGTGGGATGGGTGTTGTGGTTGGGTTAGGGGTGGGTGTTGTGGTTGGGGGTGGGGTGGGTGTTGTGGTTGGGTGTGGG
The DNA here is from genome assembly GCA_964017045.1 of Omphiscola glabra. NCBI lineage: Eukaryota > Metazoa > Mollusca > Gastropoda > Lymnaeidae > Omphiscola > Omphiscola glabra. Next base: position 31,726,687 of record OZ024796.1, on the reverse strand, counting down.
GTGGGTGTTGTGGTTGGTGGTGGGGTGGGATGTTGTGGTTGGTGGTGGGGTGGGTGTTGTGGTTGGTTGGTGGGGTGGGATGTTGTAGTTGGTGGTGGGATGTTGTGGTTGGGGTGGGATGTTGTGGTTGGTGGTGGGGTGGGATGCTGTGGTTGGTGGTGGGGTGGGATGGGATGCTGTGGTTGGTGGTGGGGTGGGTGTTGTGTTTGGGGGTGGGGTTGGATGCTGTGGTTGGTGGTGGGGTGGGTGTTGTGGTTGGTGGTGGGGTGGGATGTTGTCGTTGGTGGTGGGGTGGGATGTTGTTGTTGGGGGTGAGGTGGGATGTTGTCGTTGGTGGTGGGATGTTGTGTTTGGGAGTGGGGGCATTTAGTTTGCCTACACTAAATAATTATTTCTTAAGCAAAATAGTAGCGGGTTCTATGTTTTTAAACAAAATTATTTCCGATTTAATAATTGTGTATCACAACATCTTTCTCACTCTATCTTCCTTCTCTCTCTCTCTCTATCTCTCTCTCTCTCTCTATCTCTCTCTTATTCTTTCGATCTCTCTCACTTCCTCTTTATCTTTTTATACCATATTCCATTCACATGAGCTGTTTCCTACCAGGTAGTTTCCTAACGTTTCCTATTTCCCCAACATATGTTTCTTTCCTACCATGGCGTATGACTAAACGTATGAAACATACCCTGACCTATTTCATACCGTGACCTATTTCATACCGTGACCTTTTACATACCGTGACCTATTTAATACCGTGACCTATTACATACCGTGACCTATTTAATACCGTGACCTATTTCATACCGTGACCTATTTCATACCGTGACCTATTTCATACCGTGACCTATTTCATACCAGTGAACTAAATCTGCTCCATCCCTCTCAGATATTCTCCAAATTGGAGCGGAAATTCTTGGAAATGAAATTGCTGCTAGCTGACGTTTATTCCAAATATACCAAAGACGTGATCATGATAGAAAATTGTATAACATAACCAGAGACGTGGTCCTGACAGAAATATTGTATAACATATTAGAGACGTGATCCTGACATAGATATTGCATAACATACCAGAGAAGTGATCCTGACAGAAATATTGTATACATACCAGAGACAGACCTATTGCATAATTATAACATACCAGAGACGTGATACTAACATACATATTGCATAATTATAACATACCAGAGACGTGACCATGACAGAAATATTGTATAACATACCAGAGACGTGACCATGACAGAAATATTGTATACATACCAGAGACAGACCTATTGCATAATTATAACACACCAGAGACGTGATACTAGCAGATATATTGCATAATTATAACATACCAGAGACGTGACCATGACAGAAATATTGTATAACATACCAGAGACGTGACTATGACAGAAATATTGTATAACATACCAGAGACGTGACCATGACAAACATATTGTTATCTCCAGTAAATCACACTGACACCCCAAGGGGTTATTACAATGCCACGAGTTTTCAAAATGCGTCACTAGCCCAGCTTGAGGACCATCGAATCATCCAACAATGGCTTACATTTCTATAAAAAATGACGTCATCCATCATTGTCCTGTGTCACCATATAAACGGCCCTAGGCTATGGAAGACCTCAGTAATAATAAAAGCAGTATAATAATAATAACATCTAACAAAATTTATAAAATCACCACCAAACGTAACCACCCAATGTCACCTTTACACCAAAGCCATCCTCCAGTCACACTCAAAAGACACCATCCAAAGTCACCATCCAAAGTCACCATTTAAAGTCACCATCCAAAGTCACCATTTAAAGTCACCATACAAAGTCACCATCCAAAGTCACCATCCAAAGTCACCATTTAAAGTCACCATCCAAAGTCACTATTTAAAGTCACCACCCAAAGTCACCTTTTCACCAAAGTGACAGTCCAAAGCCACCATCTATAATCACTCACCCAATATAACAAGAAACTACCCAGTATCAATACTCGCTGTCACCACGCACTGTTATACCATTCTACGTTACCTGGCTCGTGTTGCTCTCACAAGGATTACAAAATGGTTTGAACTTTTAAATATCTTTTAGCGTGTGCTTATCTTCAACTGTTAACTTCCACTCCATTGCCTCCACTCTCCCACCCTACACTCTTGAGCTTTGTACCAACAAGCAACAACTGCACCTAAGGATGGGCGCGCTGCTAGCTCAAACCTGGATAATCCTAAATAGCAAAGGGGCTTAGGGCTGAAGTGATGGGCGTGGAGAGGTGGGACGATGGGAGAAATGGGGGCGGTGGGGAGCATGGGGAAGGGGGTGCACTTTGTGCAGATCGATAGAAAGAATGTTTGTGGACAGTTTGATAAATGAAACGTTGTCTCGGTTAGGATGGCGGTGCTGGTGAAAAAAATTCAAGCAAATCTTGTTAACCTTTTGAGTTTACCACGTGGATGACTGCTGTGTGTGTTGTGTGTGTTGTGTGTGTGCTGTGTGTTGTGTGTGTTGTGTGTGTGTGCTGTGTGTGTTTGGGTGGGTGTTGTGTGGGTGTTTGTTTGTGTGTTTGAGTGGGTGTTGTGTGGGTGTTTGTTTGTGTGTTTGGGTGGGTGTTGTGTGGGTGTTTGTTCGTGTGTTTGGGTGGGTCTGTAGGTGTGTGTGGGTGGGTGTGTGTTGTGTTAGTGTTTGTTTGTGTGTTTGGGTGGGTGTTGTGTGGGTGTTTGTTTGTGTGTTGTGTGTGTGTGTGTGTGTTGTGTGGGTGTTTGTTTGTGTGTTTGGGTGGGTGTTGTGTGGGTGTTTGTTTGTGTGTTTGGGTGGGTGTGTAGGTGTGTGTGGGTGGGTGTGTGTTGTGTGGGTGTTTGTTTGTGTGTTTGGGTGGGTGTGTAGGTGTGTGTGGGTGGGTGTATGTTGTGTGGGTGTTTGTTTGTGTGTTTGGGTGGGTGTGTAGGTGTGTGTGGGTGGGTGTGTGTTGTGTCGGTGTTTGTTTGTGTGTTTGGGTGGGTGTGTGGGTGGGTGGATGAATTTTTGCGCGAACCTGTGTGAGTGTTAGTGTGTGCGTCATTGTGAGTGTGCGTGCATTATGTATGTGTGTGTCTTGTTGTCTGGGTGGTGATATGGAAGAGATGTGGGGTATTCGGATGAGGGCGGATCGTGCGAAATAAGTGCGTCTGTCCACACCTAACATTACTGGCGTTACTCTCGTCAACCCCAATTACCCCGTTCTTTGTCTACAACATCTCCTGCACACCCCCTCCCCCTAAATCCCCACGAGAAACGATGACCAGAAGAAAAACAGGCCGCTCAGTTAAGGTGGCGAGTGAAGTCATTGTATGGAATGGGGTCAACAAGTTCAACATTAAAATACCAAAACGTAACACTGAATATTTTACATAAGACAGCGAGCCTGACCGTGACATGGACGTGTGACAGCGAGCCGGACCGTGAAATGGACGTGTGACAGTGAGCCTCACCGTGACATGGACGTGTGACAGTGAGCCTCACCGTGACATGGACGTGTGACAGCGAGCCTGACCGTGGCATGGACGTGTGACAGTGAGCCTCACCGTGACATGGACGTGTGACAGTGAGCCTCACCGTGACATTGACGTGTGACAGTGAGCCTCACCGTGACATGGACGTGTGACAGCGAGCCTCATCGTGACATGGACGTGTGACAGTGAGCCTCACCGTGACATTGACGTGTGACAGTGAGCCTCACCGTGACATTGACGTGTGACAGTGAGCCTCACCGTGACATGGACGTGTGACAGTGAGCCTCACCGTGACATGGACGTGTGACAGTGAGCCTCACCGTGACATGGACGTGTGACAGTGAGCGTCACCGTGACATGGACGTGTGACAGTGAGCCTCACCGTGACATTGACGTGTGACAGTGAGCCTCACCGTGACATGGACGAGTGACAGTGAACCTCACCGTGACATTGACGTGTGACAGTGAGCCTCACAGTGACATGGACGTGTGACAGTGAGCCTCACCGTGACATGGACGTGTGACAGTGAGCATCACCGTGACATTGACGTGTGACAGTGAGCCTGACCGTGACATTGACCTGTGGCAGTGAACCTCACCGTGACATTGACGTGTGACAGTGAGCCTCACCGTGACATTGGCGTGTGGCAGTGAGCCTCACCGTCACATTGACGTGACAGTCAACCTCACCGTGACATTGACGTGTGACAGTCAACCTCAAAATCACATTGACGTGTGACAGTCAACCTCACCGTCACATTGACGTGTGACAGTTAACCTCACCTTGACATTGACGTGTGACAGTATATATATCTGATGTATGTATAATAGAAAGATGGGAAATGGTTATTTCATTTTTAAACGTTATCCGAAAATTGTTCCAGCTCTGTAATCAGTAGAATAACATCACAGAACTCTAGTCAGCAATATGCAATCCGAGAAGTACGATCAATAAATTCTGCGAACTACTATAGGTCAGCTACAAGCTATGAGCTACATTAAGTGTGCTACAATCAATGAGATATGTGAACTACAATCAGCGAGCTACAATGAATGAGACACAATCCGTTGGCCGTTATCTGCAACCCGAGCGCTACAATCAGTTAGCTACATTAAATGCGCTACAATCAGGGCGCTGGTATCAGGGAATTAAATGACGGTAAAGCAGCTTGCCTCCCATCGTCACAAAAGTCAGGGCTATAAATTATTTTAAAGCTCACACAAGCTGTAAGCGCCGCCTTTGATTCTTGGAGCAGATGGTGTTATCAGGTGTTTACAGCAAGTGAGAAATTCCACCGCCGCCTCACCCAACCCCTTTTTTTCCACGAAGGTAAACATCTAAAATGGGAGTACTTTACTTCATTAACTAATGGGAGGTGTGTTGCTTAACATGGGGGACAGGTCAGGTCAATATGGGACAGGTGATGTAAGCATAGGACAGGTGATGTCAGCATGGGACAGGTCAGGTCAATACAAGACAGGTCAGGTCAATGTGGAACCGACATTGTAAACATAGGACAGGTGATGTCAGTACGGGGCAAGGAATGTCAGTATGGAACAGGTGATGTCAATTTTGAACAGAGGATGTCAACATCCAAGCATATTACACCTATCGCTCTAGTAGAAACCATCCATCCATAGAAGAAAAAATGTTTTTATATTTCTTTGAAATGTTCTAAGTAAAATAACAACAGTCAAACCAACGACGGCATGCTACCTCCGACCAACGACGGCATGCTACCTCCGACCAACGACGGCATGCTACCTCCGACCAACGACGGCATGCTACCTCCGACCAACGACGGCATGCTACCTCCGACAAACGACGGCATGCTACCTCTGACCAACGACGGCATGCTACCTCCGACCAACGACGGCATGCTACCTCCGACTAACGACGGCATGCTACCTCCTACCAACAACGGCATGCTTCCTCCGACTAACAACGGCATGCTACCTCCAACCAACAACGGCATGCTACCTCCGACTAACGACGGCAGGCTACCTCCGACCAACGACGGCAGCCAATTATGTAGTTGTGCTTCGGGTTTGATGAATATTTCACATGACTAAACTACATGGCGTGAAAGAGTTCACAGACACGGGTCCTGCTGACACGGAAGTTACATCAAGACTTGAACCCCAGCTAAAACCAAGGACACGTTACAAAGGATTCATCGCATTAACAATATATGGACACTCACACACAATGCCCACACATCCCTCACATAAAACTCGATGGACACACACACGCATAATATCCACGCATTCCTCATATATTATAAAAAAAATAAATGGACACAGTCACACACAATGCCCACACATCCCTCACATAAAACTCGATGGACACACACACGCATAATATCCACGCATTCCTCATATATTATAAAAAAAATAAATGGACACTCACTCACAATGCCCACACACCCGACAAATTAAGAATGGACCCACACACAAGACACAACTCATCTCTTAAATAAACATTTAATAGACACACTAATACACAATACCCACACATCCCTCACACACAATACCAACGTATCCTTCAAATTAACACTGCATGGACACACACGTAACCAACTCATCCCTCACAAGAAAACAACAACAGATGATAGACACACTCATCTTACTACACGCTTCCTAAATCACTTCAAAATCTGAGAGAATACATACCGGTCAGCTACAATGTGTCAGGAACAGCTGACCTACTTGTCATCCATGTCAGTGAACAAAATCGATCAGGCCCCCCACCACTCGTCATGGCACTAGAATCACTCCAGTAAGAATCATCAACATCTGTTCCTCCGTAGTGCCCACTCTTAGGGATACTAAACACTTAAAGGCGGAACAAGTCCATGGCCAAGCTCATCAATGGCCAAGCTAATAGAACGGTTTTTAAAGTGTGCACGGAATGTCAACAAATCCCGTACCTGGAAGCGGGAGCCTAGGCGCGAGCAGTGCACGAGCAAACACACACAGGCTCGTAGCTGACACAGGCGCGTGCGACACGACCAAAGATTTCATTGAACTTTGGGAGAGGACGTCGTACATATCTGTCTCCGATTCCAAAGGACTGGTATCGTGGCTTTCAGAGTAAATTCATTACATAGTGTCTCCGATTCCAAAGGGCTGGAATCGTGGCTTTCATAGTAAATACATTACATAATGTCTCCGATCCAAAGGAATAGCCTCGTGGCTTTCATAGTGTCTATGATTTTCAACGTTTTCTAATGTCGTGAGTCTTTCTATCGTCAACGCTGGGCAAGTGGATGATGTCAAATAACCTCATGCATTGTCTAAGAAAGATTATGGCTAAAGCCTCAAATGTGGCTTTACTTTAAGTGTGAAAAATGAGCGAATGGAATTTACAACTTTATTAAAAATTAATCGACCATTGCACACATCCATAATACTTGAGCCATCCAAAGATCATATTACACGCTACTGTATTTTGGATCTCTACACGATACAGGAGGAACAAAAATTGGGTCAACACACAGCGCTATAATAGTAAAAATAGGTTTAAATCCTTTCAGTTCATTCTGTATACATTTAAGCAAATAACAAATGGCATTCTCTTTCTTCATGATACTGCTCCAACGTTAATTCTTATCTTTATTCAGACAAATCTTCTCGAATTCAGTGGGCTAAAATAGAATTTGGCTTAGAAATAAAATAATTTTAAAAATAATAACATATATAAACAACAGAAATAGAGATTGTTACGACGGTTAAACATGGACGGCAAGTGTAACACGTAACTGTCTCACGTGACATACAGCAGGCCCTGTAAAGTTGGCACGTCTTGTGCCGTGAATGCTATCATAAGATGGTGCGCAAGATGGAGCGCATTTTTAATATTTAGAAATAAATCATTGGGAGGAGTCAAACTGACCTAATTAAGTAAATGGCCCGGGGGGGGGGGGAGAAGAATAATATCATTATGGCATCTGTAAATAAAATGTCATATAGTGTCAAAATATATAGTGACAAAAAACCGTGTTTTTTTTTTTTGGGGGGGGGGGGGGGGGGCTAATTTCATCTTTCAGTATGTGGCCCTAATTAACTAAAAGATATGTCATCTGTATAGACATTTAGCTCAATTGGAGAATGTGCAAATCGCTCTTTATGTAATCTGTAAGAACGTTGAATTAATTGACAGAGGCACAAAAGAGGTACAGGAGAGGTTCAAGACAGGTACAGGAGAGGTTCAAGAGAGGTATAAGAGAGGTACAGGACAGGGTCAAGAGAGGGTAAAGAGAGGGTCAAGAGAGGTACAAGAGAGGTACAGGACAGATACAGGAGAGGTAAAGAGAGGTACAAGAGAGGCACTAGAGAGGGTGAAGAGAGGTACAAGAGAGGGTGAAGAGAGTTACAAGAGAAATGCAAGAGTTGTGCAAGAGAGGTGCAGAAGTTCATTGGGATGAGATTACCGTAATTGACAGAAAGTCCAGGGGCTCAGAGGCTCTTATGTCATATGAAAGGGAGCCTACCCGACTTTGACGGCATCGAGACAAGGGAGATTACCCTGACTGACTTCAACGCATGTCATGTGATCTGTCAAGCATTAGTATCACTCTAAGTCGGTCTAGGCTCAACAGATTTAAACACATGGAAGAAAATCTCGATACCATGTTTTCAATGTAATGTAACGCCTGTGAAGTGCAAATACCCTTAAACTTACAGACGAGAAACCTTGACCTCATTAGCGAAGCAATGGTTAGTGCCGTCCTGGGGTAGGCCAAATATTTCCCATGCTAACCTTCAACGAAAAAAACTATGCATTTGGCCAAAAATGCCCCCTTTTAAAATATATATGAAAAAGTGAGCGCCGGGGCCAACCGCTTCTCCGCCCCACCCCTCCTACGCCGCCCCAACCCTCCTACGCCAGTGCCTGTCCAGAATTGTGCCATTATTGCTTTTGTCATTGAATATTTTATTGGTCTCTACCCACCACTGTCGCACACACGCTCCAACACTGTCTCACACACGCTCCACCACTGTCTCATACACGCTCCACCACTGTCTCACACCCACTCCACAACTGTCGGACACACGCTCCACCACTGTCTCATACACGCTCCACCACTGTCTCACACCCACTCCACAACTGTCGGACACACGCTCCATCACTGTCGCACACACGCTCCACCACTGTCTCATACACGCCCCACCACTGTCTCACACACGCTCCACCACTGTCGCACCCACGCTCCACCAGTGTCTCATACACGCTCCACCACTGTCTCATACACGCTCCACCACTGTCTCATACACGCTCCACCACTGTCTCATACACGCTCCACCACTGTCTCACACACGCTCCACCACTGTCGCACACACGCTCCACCACAGTCTCATACACGCCCCACCACTGTCTCACACACGCTCCACCACTGTCTCATACACGCTCCACCACTGTCGCACACACGCTCCACCACTGTTTCATACACGCTCCACCACTGTCTCATACACGCCCCACCACTGTCTCCCACACGCTCCACCACTGTCTCATACACGCTCCACCACTGTCTCATACACGCCCCACCACTGTCTCACACACGCTCCACCACTGTCTCATACACGCTCCACCACTGTCTGATACACGCTCCACCACTGTCTCATACACGCTCCACCACTGTCTCATACACGCTCCACCACTGTCTCATACACGCTCAAACCACTGTCGCACACACGTTCCACCACTGTCTCATACACGCTCCACCACTGCCTCATACACGCTCCACCACTGCCTCATACACGCTCCACCACTGTCTCATGTACGCTCCACCACTGCCTCATACACGCTCCACTACTGTCTCATACACGCTCCACCACTGTCTCATACACGCTCCATCACTGACTCATACACGCTCCACCACTGTCTCATACACGCTCCACCACTGCCTCATACACGCTCCACCACTGCCTCATACACGCTCCACCACTGCCTCTTACACGCTCCACCACTGCCTCATACACGCTCCACCACTGTCTCATAGACGCTCCACCACTGCCTCATACACGCTCCACCACTGTCTCATACACGCTCCACCACTGCCTCACACACGCTCCACCACTGTCTCATACACGCTCCACCACTGTCGCACACACGCTCCACCACTGCCTCATACACGCTCCACCACTGTCGCATACACGCTCCACCACTGTCGCACCCCCGCTCCACCACTGTCTCATACACGCTCCACCACTGTCTCATACACGCTCCACCACTGCCTCATACACGCTCCACCACTGCCTCATACACGCTCCACCACTGTCTCATACACGCTCCACCACTTTCTCATACACGCTCCACCACTGTCTCATACACGCCCCACCACTACACATAACATTACTATGATTCTGTTGGCTGGAATGCAACAATTGATGACCTTTAACCCGTGATGCCACTACCTTTGTTGTTGTTATATCTAGACCGATACTACCCCACCCCCCTTTTTTTTTTCGAACGGCCTTCCCAACATACTGATTAAATCTTTTGTCTATTTGTGTTGCTGATTTGGTTGAGTTCTGATTTACCCACAATATGAGCTCTCCCACCACGCCTCCCCTCACGCCCTGCCCCACATCCTAATCTCACGAGTTGAGCTGTAACATCGATATTTCCTTACAATAGATGTTGACAACGTCACGTGACTGTTTGTGTGTGTGTGTGTGTATGTGTGTGTGTATGTGTGTGTGTGTCAGTTACGCTGAGCTCTTACGTTTGCTGACAAACTCACATTCCTATTCCAACATCTGATGTGAAAAACAAACAAAAATCGTTACATTTTTAAACTGTGACTGAATCAAACTTCACAAAGATACAAAAATACACCATAAATATATATTTATATATATATTGCTTCTGGTGCGCCTTTCTTCCTCCTTAGAAACCCCCCCCCCCCCCCCCAAACACCACATGTTTTATATTAATAGTGAGAAGGAAAAAAGGCTGTCACGCAGCGAGCTTCATGCATTTTTTAAAAAATATCACTTTTTCCACATCTATGTTCTGGAACTGCACATCACACATGACTGAGTCATGGGTCGTACTTTCAATTCGGGGATGTATGCGCCTGTAACTCTTTGACCTAGCTTGGTACAGCGAGGAACAGGATCTTAAAGGGTAACGAGTAAACTGGAACCCACTGGTAATGCGATCATATCGAGTAACGGGATTAAATCGGCAAACGGGATCCCATCGAAGAAGCGAATCCAACCGGGAAACGGGATAAAACAGAGAAAGGTATCCTAACGGGATCAGGATCCCACCGGGAATCGGGAGCCGAACGGGAAAAGGGATCCGCCGGGAACGGGATGCCACCAGGAAAAGGGATCCCATCAGGATCGGTATTTCACCGGGATCGGGATCCCACCGCGATCGGGATTCAACTGGGATCGAGATCCTACCGGGAAACGGGATCACACCGGAAAGCGGGATCCCGACGGCATTGGGAACCTACAAGGATCGGTATTCCTGAGGAATATAAATCCTACCGGGATCGTGATCCAAACCGGGTCGGAATCCCTCTGAATACCGGGATATTATCGGGAAACGCGATCCCATCAGGAACTGGGGTCCGATTGGGAACCCACGGTATCGGAATCCCATCGGTATAGGGATCCACCGTGATCGTGAGCCACAAGAGGTCAGGATGCCTCCAGATACCGGAAGACCATCAGGAAACGGGATCCGATTGGGATCTCTCCGGGATTAGGATCCAATGGGGAACGAAAGGTTTACAAACGTTTTTATATATTTTTTCTTGTAGGAGATAAATTAATAATTATTTTGTTATACTATCGCGATTTTTTATTTTATTTTACAGGACGCTTAATTGTGATGCCATCCCAGTGAACGCTGGGTACAATCAGGGCCGGATTAACCTCTAGGCAAACAAGACACGTGCCTTGGGCACCAAGCATTTGGGGGCACCACAACAAATTTTTTGAACAAATTTAAGTCCAGAAATAACTGAAAATTGAACAAGTGCTATGAAAATGAAGAAATACATTATAATAAAAATTTACATTCAAGTTTGGTACAATCTTGAATGCTTAAAAATTAAGCGCATAAAATTTTTTTAAAACTCCTGGTAAATGGTAATGAGCAAAATGCGGACTCACTCGGCTTGTAAATAAATAATGCGGTCGTATTCGAATTTTAAAATTTTTTGGGAAGTTTTATAAAAAAATTTAAACCATTTTTTATATTTTCAACAAATAATATTAAAATAATAACATTAATTCGACCGGAAACCCCTTAGTAATAGATACAAAATGAGCAGGTGAACTTGAAAACGTGTGCTGATTTGTATTCTTCACTAGCAGATCACTTGCATAAATTTAGGAATGAATTTGAAAGATTTGAAGAGGTGTAGAATGATGTAGCAGTTCGATTTTCTTGTTTGGTCGATGTATCACTATAACAAACATCTCAGTGTTGTGAAGAATTAATAAATGCTTATCCTAAAGATCTGAACAATAATTTATGTACTGAACTACAACAATTTCATTCGTATATTCGCCACAAGTTTCCTGCATCAAAATCAGAAAACAAAACGTTCAATCATGGAGAATTATACAAAGTAACAGTTAGAGACAACATCGAGTGTGCCCTTCCAAATGTTAAAATCGCCTTGCGCATATTTTTAAAAATAATGGTTACTAACTGTTCAACTGAGCGCCCTTTTTCTCAGTTGAAACGTACAAAAAATCCAAATAGATCATCAATGAAACAAGAAAGGCTCGATTCCTTATCTCTGCTTATGATCGAGACAGATGTGTTGCGCAAAATTAACTTTGACGATATACTCAAAAACTTCGCTAGATGTAAATCTAGGGAAAAAATTCTTTAAAATGTAAATGACAAAATCTTTTTGATTTTTTCATCTAATAAAATATAAAGTATTTTTATCTATCATTGTTTCAAAATTTATTAACTATTAATTTTAATACCGAAACACTTTATTGTTGGTTTTATATAAGTGATAGTAATACAAACTACAAACATATTTGTTAACAACTGTTTTCTTTGAATAATATTGAACATACCAGCGGTCACGGTCAGTGAGGGGCCCCTGGCAGAAGAAGGGGGAACCCATGTGGGTTTGTGCCTAGGGCACTAAAATGGCTTAATCCGGCCATGGCCCCGGGCAGAAGGGGGCACCCATGTGGGTTTGTGCCTTGGGCACCAAAATGGCTTAATCCTGCCCTGGCCCGGGCAGAAGAAGGGGGCACCCATGTGGGTTTGAGCCTTGGGCACTAAAATGGCTTAATCCGGCCCTGGCCCCGGGCAGAAAAAGGGGGCACCCATGTGGGTTTGTGCCTTGGGCACTAAAATGGCTTAATCCGACCCTGGCCCCGGCAGAAGAAGGGGGCACCCATGTGGGTTTGTGCCTTGGGCACTAAAATGGCTTAATCCGGCCCTGGCCCCGGGCAGAAGAAGGGGCTCCCATGTGGGTTTGTGCTTTGGGCACTAAAATGGCTTAATCCGGCCCTGGATTTGTGCCTTGGGCACTAAAATGGCTTAATTCGGCCCTGGGTTTGTGCCTTGGGCACTAAAATGGCTTAATCCGGCCCTGGGTATAATGACTAGTATATATATTATCTGATCAACGCTGGAGTGGGAACGGGGAGGTGGGGTGGTTAGCCCCTGAAGCCATATTTAGGAGTCGACAGTTTCGTAAATTTTATGTGGCTTATATTTAGGTCTATTTTCAGCCGTATCCGGAAATTTGATCGAAAGAAATTTTGTCGACGGAAAATTGATCGACGGAAATTTGATCGAAAGAAATTTGGTCGACGGAAAATTGATCGACGGAAATTTGATCGAACGGAAATTTGGTCGAATCGTTTTCTTTATTTATACGTTAAAATGTTGCGTCAAATTTATTTTGTTTTACTATATAGTATAGTGCGTTCAAAAAGAAATTTGACGAAAATTTTAACGTCTCGACTGAAAAAAAGATTCGACCAAATTTCCGTTCGATCAAATTAACTTCGATCAATTTTCCGTCGACCAAATTTCTTTCGATCAAATTTCCGGTAACCATTTTCAGCATATTTTGGGTTTTTCGTGAATTATGAGGCGGCAGAGTAAAGGTACGCTCTGAGCGTCATAAACTCTTAACTACTCCAACGCTTACTGAGAGTTGCAGCTCCACCAACCTGCCACCACAGCCACTGGCGTACGAAGGGGATGTAGGGGGTGGCCCGCCCCGGCCGGTGGCACTAATCTTAGCTACGCCACTTACCACAGCCATACTTATTTAAAAATCGCCAGCAATTGTCCGGAGACAGATAATGGAGCAGCTTCTTAAAGTAACAAAGAAGATCTTGTTAAACGTGCTTGAGATATCGTTAACTCTATAAGGAAGAGTGCACAGCTACCAGTAAGACGCTATATTGTGTGCAGCTAGACATTGTCCAGCTATGCACTGTCCAGCCATACACTGTCTAGCCATACACCGTCCAGCTATACACTGTCCAGTCTTACAGTCTAGCCATACAGCGTCCAGCCATACACTGTCCAGCCATACACTGTCCAGGGATATTTAGAAAAACTTGATGTTATTAAAAATGGTTTCTAAAACTGTAACACTAAACCATGACTAGGTTCACTGTGTAACTTCCTGTACAGCATGTCTAGTCATCTCTCCAGTGGCGTAGCTAGGGTTAGTGCCATATGCGGTTTGCCAATAATTGTTCTGCCCCCATCCCACAAAAAAAAGTTAGTATATAGAAGAAATGTGTCTCGTGGGTCGGACCATTCCTCGTCCACCCCCCCCCCCCCCCCCCAAACTTCTTGATTTAAAACATTAGTCGATTACGATTAATGAATGTTGAATAATCTGTATGATTTGATTTTTTATTTATGAAAATTATTCTTAAAATGTAGATTAAATCTGTTTATATCCTAACGATTTACACGATTATGTCTTTTAGAGATTTAAAGGGATTCAAATAATATTCACAAGAAAATTAGTTACGAAAAATAAGAACCAATGAACTTTAACTCATGAAAATATTATAACATTAAAGGTTGCGTGGTACTCTCCCTTCCTCTATCCGTCATCCTTTTAATTGTCAAACCTGAACAAATATCGAAATGGCAATTTTTCGTCATTTCACGTCAGAATGAAGCGGTAACTAAAGAAAATCTCCTCAGTGTGCTTGGAAACTTTCAATTCAAAATTAAATCGGTTCATCGGTAAATTGACAATCTTTAAAAAAAATTTAAATGTTTAAAAATAAATTTAAATTATTCAAGTTATATTTTAAAATTCGCAGCTAATTAAATATGTGGTTATTAAATATGTAAAATGCGAACCAAGCATGCAAAAATAACGGAAAAAAACATTACAATACTTAATTAAGAATAATGAGACTACGCGTGACATGAATATATTATGTTTTAATTCTTCTTAAAATCAAAATATATTATTCTCTATGTCACAATGTCACTTACGCTACCAGATGGCGCTGATTTCATTAAATAAAATCCCGATAACTGCGTTAATTGTTATTCTGTAAAAATACCACAAGTTCGTGTGGTGCGTAATATATATATAAATATATTTATATATACAATTGTTCAAGTAATAAATCTGCGGTTTAAAATGGTTGGGACATTAGAATATTTAATATAGTTTAGGGGCGGGGGCGTTCCGGAGGTTAGGGGATAAGCACTAATTGGGAACCTTATAAAAAATGCGTTATTTGATTCAATGCATGTTTTGTCAAGTAACTTTAGTAGATGGGAAGTTCACACATTACTTCTGCCTTGGTGGACTGTGGCTATTTTTGACATAATTACCTTCATTGTCTTTACTTTCTTTAACCACTTTTTAAAAACCATTCTGTCTGATGAAGAGCCAACGAACCGTAGTTGGCCGTGATGTAACGGAGCTCTAAGCCTATCGATTTCTTCAACACGTTTACATAACCTGTTTAAATTAACGGTACGTCCTTTTGAACAGTGTAAGTGTATGGGAGATATGATGAGCAGGTTATAACATTTTTGTAACAGACGCTGGTCCCATTTTTGGGTAAAGAATGTCCTCATTTGTTTCAAAAATTACACCATTTTTTGGGAGCTGAAAAATGATATTTTACCGTATCAAGCAGTTGGACGAATGGAAACAATGATATTTCTGTTGGTACTGGTTCAAGTGTTTTTAAACAATAACAAATACACGAGAGGTAAACATCCCAATGAAAGACAAGTAAGTGAATATTTCTAATGAAACATAAGTAAGGTGAACATTCCAGATGAAAGGTAAGTAAGTTGAAGATTCCAAATCAATGGTCAGATTATTGACGGAAAGTTCATATTTCATATATATATATAATGAGATATAAGTGAACAAGTCAGACTATGGCTGTGGCAAGAAATATTCAGCGAGATGTTCTCCATTCATTTGATGTCTGCCTACGGCATTATTAAAAAACATTTCACAAGTTCAGAATATATTAAAATATTTCAAAAATTTAAAAAAAATACTATTTCAACCATTGAATATTTTTATAGTTAAAACTGATATAAAACCTCAAGTTGATAAATGGGGACGATGTGGCTCTGAATATCTTGATATATGGGGACGATGTTGCTCTGAATAGCTTGATATAGGCGGACGATGTGGCTCTGAATATCTTGATATATGGGGACCATGTGGCTCTGAATATCTTGATATATGGGGACGATGTGGCTCTGAACAGCTTGATATATGGGGACGATGTGACTCTGAATAGCTTGATATATGGGGACGATGTGGCTCTGAACAGCTTGATATATGGGGTCGATGTGGCTCTGAATAGCTTGATATATGGGGACGATGTGGCTCTGAACAACTTGATATATGGGGACGATGTGGCTCTGAGTAGCTTGATATATGGGGACGATGTGGCTCTGAGCAGCTTGATATTCTTTGTCTAATTTAACAAAAGGAAAGTTCTGCTTCGGCATGCGATCTAAGTATATGGAATTTGGGTCGGTGTTGGAACACAGTGCAGAAGTTCTCAAACATTTTAAAAGGTCTTAATCTGAGCAAGCACCCGTCGTTGTGAGGGAAAGCTCAAACATAATCACTGCCTTTTGTTTGTTTGTAATGCTTGTTTGGAGTTCGTTTTCTGTTCTTTCTTTTTTTCTCTTTTTTTTATTAGGGGAAAGAGGATAGGGTGGTGGTGGTGTTTACTTAATCTCATTAAGTCATCAATTTAGCCTAAGATGTTTTTGTCCGGCTGCGTTAAAAGGGAGCACGGTAATGGACTCAGAGTAAATTCCATGAGACATAAGCTGACGGTATGTTTTGTTGTTCTCAGACGTTTTAGTAATGTTAGGACGGTAAGGGGTTCTAGGACGGTAGGTGATGTTAGGAAGGTAGATGATGTTTGGATAGTAGATGATGTTATAATGGTAGATGATGTTAGGATGGTAGATGATGTTAGGACGGTAGGGGATGTTTGGATGTTAGATGATGTTATAATGGTAGATGATGTTAGGATGGTACATGGTGTCATAAGGGTAGAGGATGTCAGGATGGTAGA
The DNA here is from genome assembly GCA_964017045.1 of Omphiscola glabra. Lineage (NCBI taxonomy): Eukaryota > Metazoa > Mollusca > Gastropoda > Lymnaeidae > Omphiscola > Omphiscola glabra. The sequence goes on along the minus strand of OZ024796.1, from coordinate 31,709,652 downwards.
TGAGATTAGGATGGTCGATTTTATTAGGATGGTATATGATAGTAAGGATGGTATAAAATGTTTTGATAAGGTTGTCAATAGATTATTGGTTTCATTTGGTCATTACTCCACACTCCATATCTTAAGTTGGGTTAAATAAATTCACTTTTATTAAATTTACTCCAATTTACATTATTCAAATCAGTTTTCTAACAATTTATTATTAAAATTTGTATCCATCAGTCAAGAACAAAAATATTGAATGTTTAATTGTATACCTTCCAAAAATATTTAAAAAAATTTTAAGTATACGTTATAGCTCTGCCATTTGCATATTATTATTATTATTATTATTATCATTATTATTCTATTTTAACCGCAAACCTTAATAAATTTAATTTAATGAAACACTCAAAATATGAATTTGTCTGTGTGATACACACACACACACACACACACACACACACACACATATATATATATGACTAAGAGAATTCACTGAATGGCTTATTTTTTCACTGGTGAAATAATTTGGTGTAGATGTCTCGTGTTCAAATTTATATGCTGAAAATGTATAGTGCAATTTAATCAAAAGACATTTTCATTTGTTAAGAGCAATAAAAGAATCTTATCTTATCATATATATCACATATTTTCTAATACACCTAACAAAAAGTGTGTGCATTATTTCCGTTTTCAATGGAAATACATTTCTCTTATCGCCAAGCATCATTATTTTTTTTAAACATAGATCACAAGGTTTTTAAACACTTGACACTTCTTATTTGTATTTAAAGCGCCACTTGTAGGTTCCCGCCCCTCTGGTATCAATCAGCCTGATACGTTTAAAATGTGGTTTTCTTTTAATCGTTAAACCCAAACTTAACATACAGTTTCTCGCGTGCATCTTTCAAGGCGAGTACCCGGCCATATCAAAGCACTGAGGCAACGACCCTTGACCTCAATTACAAAATCCCGTGCACTGATACGGACGCACGTGCTGGGGGTAATCGAATACACCCAATCTCACCCGGCAGACGAACGGAATATGTCCGGTAAACTGGCAAGTGGTGATTGCTCACGTAATCGTGGCTTCTGTTATCACGACGTATCACCATGCGGTGGGCTGCCCTTGGACATGAATGTCCCTTTGTGCTCGGTACAGTTGAGGACAACTTCATGTTGGGAATTTCCTGCTGTACTGTATCACTTTTAATAGTCGTAATACACGATGCGACTGCAACCCCGTGCTAATGTTCGTCTTGTTCGGGTGTGGAGAAACCTTTTTAAATTATTATAATTATTATTATTATTATTATTATTATTATTTTTAAATCCATCATATTAACTTCGCTTTTTGTTCCTGTGTTTCTGGCTGGCTGACAAAAATCTTCGGACGACAATTGACCCATTTCCCCTCAACCTATCGAGGTAAAATTTAGCACATAGACCTGTTCCCGTTGACAACACTTTCTTTCAAATTGTCAGGCCCCACCCCCAACCCCCCCCAAAATTAGTTTTTACCGTTTTTTAAAGGAAAGACGATGAGAATATGATGCCCCTGATGTCACGAAATAAAATTTCCAAATGACTGCGCTAAATAAGATTCTTTTGAAAATATCGCAAGTGCATTTTGTTTTGTCTTTCTGCAATAGTTGGTGCAATAAATCTGCTGTGTAAAACCGGATGGGACATTAGAATATTATTCTTTTTCAATGCATATAAAGGATTTATACGAAAAACTTTCTTTTTAGGGGTTGTTTAAATTTTGAGTGAAGAGTCAGTTTATCAATTGTACAAGTCATCAAATAGTTCAGTAGCCGCAAGCAGCGGAGGGTGAAAATGGCATTATAATTAATTGTTTCTTTGTTGTTTTTTTTATGTTTGTTGTGAAAAGTCCCCATAAATATTGATTGCGAAGGGAAAAAATTAAATATGTTATATTTATATGTTTTAGAAAGGGTCATTCACATTTTCAGCATGATGTTTTATGTATTACAGGCCGTCGGTATCAAGGGAAAATTGACCTACTGACTGCGAAAATTGACTTACTGACTGGGAAAATTGACCTATTAACTGGGAAAAGGGACCAAACTGACTGGGAAATAGACCTACTGACTGGGAAATAGACCTACTGACTGGGAAATAGACCTACTTACTGGGAAATAGACCTACTGACTGGGAAAATGAACCTACTGACTTGGAAATAGGCCTACTGACTGGGAAATAGACCTACTGACTGGGAAATAGACCTACTGACTGGCAAATAGACCTAATGACTGGGCAAATGAACCTACTGACTGGGAAATAGACCTACTGACCGCCACTGCCGAGCCGAATCAGGTGAAATTGAAGACCAAGTATGTTGTAGTGAAACAGGTTGACAGTTATCGTTATAACAACTTATAAATTAATTGCATTAAAGGGAAATAATAAAAAAATGTATTAGTCATGTTACAGACAATGATCACATGCAGGGGTGGTGCAGGAGGGCGGCTAACGGGGCCCCATGCGTAGCCCTTATAATATTAGACATTATTAATATAGCCAGCCGGTGCCTACACGATATTTCGCAATTTCAAGTTAACCCAATGCTTAGAGGGGCAAGAATATGAAATGATCAGTCTGTCTATTCCGGTATCATCCATCCAAATTAAAGACCTTTAAGTATAAAAATGACGCTCCTTATGTTGCAAACTAAGAGATGTGGACTTTTAAAATTTGTTTTTGCCATGCGTGGTCATAGGGTAGGACGTACTTTTTGCTGTCAACACTCTCAATTAGATCTTGTAGACCTAAGCTATGCAACTTGATGTCGCCATCACACATGTCCAAGTTATATGCCGTATTTTCACCTAATACTGAGATGTGTTAGCATCAGTAATGACCACTGTATAGGAAGTTGCATCATACACAAACATCGAGCCAGATAAAAAAAACTTCGCAATAGGTTTTGAATATGAATCTAAAGATGAGTCGCGAATGACGCCTGACGATTCTTTCAGGATAGAATATTTCTTGTGGCCAGTAGACAAGACGTTGGAATCCTTAAAGACAACTGTACTTAGACATTTTATAAATATGATATTCAGCAACTCCATAACATGACTCTGGATCATTTAAGCCAGGGTTTCTCAAAGACGATGTTTTGCAGCCCGATACATGACAGCAAAGTTTAATGTTAATGGGGCCCTCATGTTCACCATTCACATATCTATAATGTGACCCTCCGCGACAGTTTCAGTCCAATCTCATAGACTAGTATTTTTATGAATTTTAATATGTGTTGTATATGTTTAGACTTTGATTATAATGGTAAAAACCGTTTAAAAAATCGTGTTAAAGTTTTTATTTTACAGTATTTCATGAGACAATCATGGCTAAAGTGCGGTTTTGATAAAGCACGCTTCAAAAATGTATATAAACAAATATAAAAAGTTAAAAAAAGTAAGTTAGTGGGTTAAGTAAAACCAACAGTGTTTAAGTAGTTGCAGTCTGACACAGCAATAAAAAAATTCCCTATTAAAATTGCCACAAGTGTGTACGAGTGACGAGTGAGGGAAATTCCAAGACTTCAGCTTGGTCACTTTCAAAATAGGGTTGTCAAAATATCTTTTCTCCGATAAGGCTCACAGGTTTGCAGACTTCAAAACAAACAGAGCCTCTTTTCACATTTGTGCTGATCCTTTCTACTTCAATTTAGAAGATGGCCCCTCCCCTCATTTTTGTGCTTCAAATGGAGCTGATTGATCTTCAGTGCCATTCTGAGCTCAAGGCTAAGTTCTGAGAGGTGAATGGAAAAACAGGCAAGATTGGACGATTTATGAGAGAATTACCCTCCACCTTCCCTGAGACTTCCAAGGTGTTCAAGTGGATCATTTGCCTTTTTTGGGAGTACCTATCTATAGGAAAAGCTCTTTCCACTATGAACTTAAAAAAGTCAAAGTTCAGGGCCAAACTTAATGATGAGCATCTTCAAGCTATGCTGAGGGTCTCAGTTGCTTCCTCACTAAAGCCAAATGTTGCTCAGCTCTGTAAGAAGAAGCGCTGCCAGGTCTCTGGCAACAAAAAGTAGGAGTAAGTAAGTAAAGCCTAGTTCTGGAGACCAATTAATGTTTCTATTTGTTATTAATAAAGGCTGAGCAGATTGCAACAGTTGTACTTTATTGAATTTGTAATCGTTTTTTGTGTGGAATACCTGATGCGGCCCAGTCTCACTCAGACCTCCTGCGGCCCTCCGGAAGCTTTGTTGCCAACGAATGGTCCATAAAAATGTGGCTTAAAATAACTAGTCTGTAAATGTCCATAATAATTGTTTGATATCCGAAAAAAATGGGACATAGCGAAAACATCGGGATGTCGTAACTTTCGCGATTTATTTTCTTACTTGCATGAAACATGTAGCATCAAAATCGCGAGAAATGCAATACGTTTAGAATTCTATACAATAAATTAACGCCATGAAATAGGCTGAAGACTAAAATAATAAGGTCATGTATGGCATCTTTCCGTCTACAAGAGACGATAGATTTATCTTCTCTGGTTGCAGCTCTTTGTGTGGCTAGTGAGACCGATCCTCGATTGGCAGTCTCTTTTGCATGTCCCACACACGAATGCGGTGGAGCAGTTTTTTCTGGCCTTTCTCTGCGCTCTCTTTACAGCTGCTTCCGCCCTGTAAAGCTCCTCGGCACGTAGTGATCCTTTCTTGACGATGCCCCGCCATGTGGATCGATCCTCCGCCAGGTCCTCCCAATGTGAGATGTTGATGGTGGTCGCCTTCGTTTCTTTTTTGCATATGTCTATGTATCTGAGACGAGGCCGTCCAACTGACCTTGACCATGTCGCCAGCTCGCTGTACAGCACGTCCTTAGGTATGCGACCAGGTTGCATTCGCTTGACGTGCCCAAGCCAGCGGAGGCGTCTTTGGATTAAAATGGCTGGGACGCTGCACATATTTGTTTGAGACAGGACATCCGTGTTGGGGACTTTTTCCTGCCATTTGATGTCAATAGGGTCATACAGACAATATATTAAAACTATTTTCCATAGAGGAAACAAACAGCTTACTTAGGTTATTTTAGACATGTCTCCGTAAACATCTGGTATGTCCGTAAACATATGTGGAGATATAGAATATTTGTTCGTAAATTATTGTGTTTTGAGTTTGAAACCTTAATTGGGACATAGCGTGAGAAGTTGTCATCCATGGGATATTGATGATTCAGCGTTACTAGAAGAACTGACGATCTTGAGAGGTTGACTCCTGGAACTGTACAAACAACATTACTGTGTCTTCAATTCCATGTGCCGTTGGCAGAGTCTTATCCAAATTCAAACCTTAGCATTGCCGGTAAGTTCATAAAGAAAATGTTCAAAATGAAAGTTAATAAAAGCCTTCCGTAAGATCGATATCTCAGGTTCGATTGAATGGATTGTCTTATTTGTCAGTTGAACGAGACTTTGTTACCACCCTTGAAGATGGATAACCGTCTGAAAATTATTATCAATCAACTTATTATGCAGTATCTTTAAGAGCGTTTAGCTCATTCAGCATTGTGTTTTCGGATTTGATTTTGACAATCGTGCAATGGTGAGTAATTCGGCTCATTTCTTTTAAACTGTCACAATAAAAAAATATTTTGCTAAAATAAAGGAGTAAAAAAAACAAAAGTAAGATGTGTCCGGTTATGAAAAGTAAGACAAAGTTCGACTATGGCGTGTCTTAATATGATCATAAGACCCAGTACGACTCTGGCGTGTCTTAATATGACCATAAGACCCAGTACGACTCTGGTGTGTCTAAATATCATATCGGCCGGGGTAAAGAACGTCTAGGGCCCCGAAAATATTGTAGAGAGTTCTAACCTGGGTAGTGCAGGGATGGGGGTGAAAATCCCCACAAACTAAGACTGGCCTCCTGTCGTTGGGTGTCAGATTGCACAGGGGACGAGGCTAGCATGACCGTGACGGTGACAGTTGTTATAAATCAAGGCACAGGATTGTAGAGGTCGGTGGCTAGTTAATTGGAAATATCCACTTAGTCGGAGGGAAGCGTGGAGCTAATCTAGTACCACGTTGTAGAAACAGTCCGTAGCACAGATGTAGAAATAAATAGGCCTGGGAAGGAATCTTATTCGGGGACTAATAAAAGTTGGGACTAGAAGAACTCAACCGGACAGGAGTCGAGGACAGTCGGAGTGCAGCGACAGTAAATTTGAGGGTCCGACTTGGACAGCAGAGAGAGAGATAGAAAGAGAGAGATAGAAAGAGAGAGATAGAAAGAGAGAGAGATAGAAAGAAAGAGAGATAGATAGAGAGAGATAGAAAGAGAGAGATAGAAAGAGAGAGAGATAGAAAGAGAGAGAGATAGAGAGAGAGAGATAGAGAGAGAGAGAGAGAGTCGAGCCGTGTCAGTCAGAGCCGAGTACGAGACGAATGAATCAAAGCAAGCTGATAAATAAAACTAAAAGACTAACCATTGACGAGTTAGTTGTCTGTTGATTGTTGCTATACAAGTGGCAGTTGGAAGCAAGTGTTATCATCCCAACAAACGAGATAGAGAGCAGAGGTAGAACGTAGACCAGTAAAGTTTCTCTACAATATTAATTTTTCCAAGGCCCCGCACCACCCTAACGCCCGTGCTTCCACCAGCAATGTGCTCTGGTTTGTAACGTTAAGTAAACCTCATGTGTTGCAAATAACAAATTGTTCCGGGTGCCTAATTAAGGTAGAGACTGGCTGTCTCCCATGACGCGCTCTCTATTGCATGAAGAGAATGAATAACAAAGAACCAGGAGGAAATGCTCGTGGAAGAAAGAAAATGTCTACAACAAGAGCGTTGTCGTCAGGTTGGTTTGAAAATAATTTGAGGAAATTAAGGTGGATGGAGAAATAATAGAAAAATAGTGGATGTATAATGAAAAACTGGCCACATTTTTAGTATCCCCGATTGAATTATGAATAAAATTCTTTAGGATCGTTTTTCAAAGTTTAAATACGGTGTTGTGATATATTTGCGATACTTACTAGAGAAGTGATGAGAGCAGTCGCAGTTTTGATATTTTGGTATTTTATTATGAATATTATTTGCTTGTAGATGAACAAAAAATAAGCTCTAAAATTTCAGACACACGAGGGTGAACTAACTCAAGCAACCAAACCAAAGGTTGTCTGACTTGTCTCATGTTAATTTGTACGTTTTAACTAAGCAATACCATTTTACTTTAGTATTAGTGGTACAAGTGTAGAGCACAGACCACACATGATACCAACACGTGATATCAAAACATGATATCAATATATCATATTCTTTGCCGAGACTCACATCATCACTAGAAGAGACTCACACCATCAGTAGTAGAGACATACACCATCACTAGTAGAGACTCACGCCATCACTAGTAGACACTCACACCATCACTAGTAGAGACACACACCATCACTAGTAGACACTCACACCATCACTAGTAGACACTCACGCCATCACTAGTAGACACTCACACCATCACTAGTAGAGACTCACACCATCACTAGTAGACACTCACACCATCACTAGTAGAGACACACACCATCACTAGTAGACACTCACACAATCACTAGTAGACACTCACACCATCACTAGTAGAGAAACACGCCATCACTAGTAGACACTCACACCATCACTAGTAGACACTCACGCCATCACTAGTAGAGACACACGCCATCACTGGTAAAGACACACGCCATCACTGGTAAAGACACACGCCATCACTAGTAGAGACACACACCATTACTAGTAGAGACACACACCATCACTAGTAGAGACTCACGCCATCACTAGTAGAGACTCACGCAATCACTGGTAAAGACACACACCATCACTGGTAAAGACACACGAAATCATTAGTAGAGACACACACCATAACTAATAGAGACACACGCCATCACTAGTAGAGACACACGTCATCACTGGTAAAGACACACGCCATCACTGGTAGAGACACACGCCATCACTAGTAGAGACACACACCATCACTAGTAGAGACACACAGCATCACTAGTAGACACTCACACCATCACTTGTAGAGATACACGCCATCACTAGTAGAGACACACGCCATCACTAGTAGAGACACACGCCATCACTGGCAAAGACACACGCATTCACTAGTAGAGACACACGCCATCACAAGTAGAGACACACACCATCACTAGTAGAGACACACACCATCACTGGTAAAGACACACGCCAACACTGATAAAGACACACACCATCACTAGTAGAGATACACACCATCAGTAGTAGAGACACACGCCGTCACTAGTAGAGACACACATCATCACTAGTAGACACATTATCACTTGTAAAGACACACGTGATCAATCGTAAAGACACACGCCATCACTAGTAGAGAAACACACCATCACTGGTTAAGACACACACCATCACTAGTAGAGACACTCACAATCACTGGTAAAGACACACGCCATCACTAGTAGACACTCACACCATCACTGGTAAAGACACACGCCATTAATAGTAGACACTCACACCATCACTAGTAGAGACAAACGCCTACACTAGTAGACACTCACACCATCACTAGTACACACTCACAACATCACTAGTAGACACTCACACCATCACTAGTAGAGGCACACCCCATCACTAGAATACACTCACACCATCACTAGTCGAGACACACACCATCACTAGTAGACACACCATCACTAGTAGAGACACACGCAATCACTAGTAGAGACTCACGCCATCACTTGTAGAGACTCACGCCATCACTAGTAGACACACACCATCACTAGTAGACACTCACACCATCACTTGTAGAGACACACGCCATTACTAGTAGAGACACACACCATCACTAGTAGACACTCGCACCATCACTTGTAGAGACACACGCCATCACTAGTAGAGACACACGCCATCACTAGTAGAGACACACACCATCACTAGTAGACACTCACACCATCACTTGTAGAGACACACGCCATCACTTGTAGAGATACACGCCATCACTAGTAGAGACACACGCCATCACTAGTAGAGACACACGCAATCACTGGTAGAGACACACGCCATCAGTAGTTGAGACACACGCCATCACTGGTAAAGACACACGCCATCACTAGTAGAGACTCACGCCATCACTAGTAGAGACACAAGCCATCGCTAGTAGAGACACACGCCATCACTAGTAGAGACACACGCCAGCACTAGTAGAGACACACGCCAGCACTAGTAGAGACACACGCCATCACTAGTAGAGACACAAGCCATCACTACTAGAGACACACACCATCACTGGTAAAGACACACGCCATCACTGGTAATGACACACACCATCACTAGTAGAGACACACACCATCACTAGTAGAGACACACGCCATCACTAGTAGAGACTCACACCATCACTAGTAGAGACACACGCCATCACTAGTAGACACTCACACCATCACTAGTAGAGACACACACCATCTTTAGTAGACACTCACATCATTTCTAGTAGAGAGTCACACCATCACTAGTAGACACACCATCACTAGTAGAGACACACGCCATCACTAGTAGAGACTCACGCCATCACTAGTAGAGACACACACCTTCACTATTAGACACTCACACCATCACTTGTAGAGACACACGCCATCACTAGAAGAGACACACACCATCATTAGTGAACACTCACACCATCACTTGTAGAGACACACGCAATCACTTGTAGAGACACACGCCATCACTAGTAGAGACACACACAATCACTAGTAGAGACACACGCCATCACTAGTAGAGACACACGCCATCACTGGTAAAGACACAAGCCATCACTAGTAGAGACTCACACCATCACTAGTAGACACTCACGCCAATACTAGTAGAGACACACGCCATCACTAGTAGACACTCACACCATCACTGGTAAAGACACACGCCATCCCTGGTAAAGACACACACTATCACTCGTAGACACTCACACCATCACTAGTAGAGAATCACACCATCACTAGTAGAGACACACACCATCACTAGTAGACACTCACACCATCACTAGTAGAGACTCACACCATCAGTAGTAGAAACACACACCATCACTCGTAGACACTCACACCATCACTAGTAGAGAATCACACCATCACTAGTAGAGACATACACCATCACTATTAGAAACACACACTATCACTAGTAGAGACGCATTAGTCGTATTGCTAAATTGAGATATGAAGGGCCAATGAACAACACCATTAAATATAATAAAACCGTCGTGAGTGGTGAATCTGTCTTTTGTAGACAGATAATGATGTTAGCTGTTTGACCAGTGACCAGTGGGTCAATGATGGTCATAATTGTCCAGTCTCGTCCACTCCCTTAGATGTAGAACAGGAAGCTCTTGATGAGAGTCGCGTCCAGGCATGGAAACAATGGACGTGGAAATCCGATAGATATGCTTACGGGTCATTTCTGGAGATAAAATTTACTTTCTTAATCAAATTACGAGAAGAACTTTTATAACTTGAGATGTATCGTTTGATACACACGTCTCATGAATCATTTGATACACACGTCTCATGAATCATTTGATACACACGTATCATGAATCATTTGATACACACGTCACATATATCATTTGATACACACGTCTCATGAATCATTTGATACACACGTCTCATGAATCATTTGATACACACGTCTCATGAATCATTTGATACACACTTCTCATGAATCATTTGATACACACGTCACATATATCATTTGATACACACGTCTCATGAATCATTTGGTTACCGGAAATGTGATCAAAATAAATTTGTTCGAATCTTTTTTTTTTAGTTAACACGCTAAAATTTTGGTCAAATTTCATTTTAAAATGACCCCAACTGCCGACCCATTTCATATAGAAGATAATTTTATGTCTGTCTGACGTCATCTAAATATTGAACGCGGTTTTAACAGGTTCATCGAGGAGGGGAGGGAGTGGATGGAAGAATAAGTGGAATATTGGAAGGAGTGGATTGAGGAATTCATGGAATATGGGAGGGAGTGGATTGAGGAATTCGTGGAATATGGGAGGGAGTGGATTGAGGAATATGGGTGGGAGTGGATTGAGGAATTAGTGGAATATGGGAGGGAGTGGATTAAGGAATTAGTGGAATATGTGAGGGAGTGGATGAGGGGGACATAGTGGACGGAAGGAACAGTGGAATGAGGGATGCAGTGGAAGGAAGGGACAGTGAAATGAGCGATGTAGTGGAAGAAATGGATATTTGAATGAGGGGATGTAGTGGAGGGAAGGGATAGTTGAAAAGGGGGAAGTAGTGGAGGGAGCAGGGGAGATAGGGGAGAAGTACAGGCGTGGAGGAGAGAGGACAAGGAGTGGCGATTGAAGCAGACTGGAATCAACGGAAATCACATTGATAAAAGAGAAGAATTTTTTTTACTAAGCTCATCATCATCATTCAATTGTACCTTGCAGTTGACCTCCTTACTTGTAAATTTGTTTCTTTTGTCTGGGCGAGATGTCAAGTGGCATATCTATTTAATACCTAGTGATCCCAATTAATGGGACATGACAGAGAGAGAGAGAGAAAAAGATAGAGGGAGAGAAAAAGAGAGGGAGAGAGAGAGAAAGATTAAGAGAGATACTCAAGATAGAAGGCGAATGGAACGATACGAAGAATTGAAGAAATAAAAGTACAACTAGCCGAAAGAGTCTGAGAGTTGAAAGAGAGAGAGAGAGAGAGAGAGAGAGAAGAGAGAGAGAGATGAATGTGTTAAAATGCAGGCTAATTGAAGAGATGATTGTATTAAAATACAGGTTAAAGAAAGAGATTCTTGTGTTAAAATACAAGTTACAGAAAGAGATGATTGTGTTAAAATAAAGGTTAAAGAAAGAGATAATTGTGTTAAGAGAGAAGTGACACAGAAGAATGATAGTGTTAAAAGAGAGGTTGAAGAAAGATAAATATAATATTTTGGAGTAAGATAAAGACAAAAAGAGAAAGAGACAGAGAGAGTGAGAGAGAGTGAATGAGAGAGAGAGAGAGAGTGAATGAGAGAGAGAGAGAGAGAAGAGAGAGAAAGAAAGAGAGACGGGCAAGACACAGGAGGGGTAAACGGCTCTATATCAAAACATTTAAAAAGAATATCAGACATTAATGGCGTTATATCCCCCCCCCCCCACACACACAAGTTTTGTGTTTTGTTTACTGAGATAGCATTGATTCTCTCCGTGTGGGATGGCTCTAACCGACCCTCTCAAGGTCATGGTGACATGAACTTCAAGAACTCTACAAAAGGAATATAGGACAAGCCATTCTCGATAAATGTGAGAGGAATATCCTCAGTGATGGGAAATGATGTCTGGAGAATCCGTACAAATCAAGAGCTGTACCAATTGTACAAAGACCCACCCATAGTCGCAACAATAAAAAAAAAAGGCAGACTGCGCTGGGCAGGACATACTGAAAGGATGCCAGAATGTAGAGCAGCAAAGGTGATATACAGGTAGAAACCTAGAGGCAAGACGACTCACCTGTCACCCAGGCTGAGCTGGATCGACGATTTGGAGTTCGGGGTTCCTAATGGAAGGATGTGGCCAGGAGCCTGCTGTAGCGCCACTGATGATGATGATGATGATGACATTCAACAGTGATTTCTTTTTTTAACACAGTAATCAATGGTAAAGTTTGTTTTATAATAACACACCCGCGAAATAGATTAAATAGGCGCAGAAAGACAATTATGATGTAACTAATCAATTGTTAAAGAGGCAGAAATAAAACAAGAATCTGTTAATGATAGTCATGTCAAGTTACAAAGGTGAGGCGATTTTCTTTTTTTTTTTTTATTATTAAACATTTGATAGTGGTATGTACTCCGCTTTCATTTAGCTTAGTGAACTCTGAAGCTGTCTGTTCTCTGTCATAACTTTATCTCAGATTCCTGCTCTTCCTATCTAACCGAACGCCTTTCTGTATATTCACCCGTTCCTCCTCAGACACGAGTATTCTGTCCGTTGCTAAGACACGTACTAACACATATGGTGAACGATCTTTCTCTTTCTGCGCTCCCAAACAATGGAATTCTCTGCCACTACACATCCGCAATATACCAACCACCCAGGCCTTAAAAACTGCACTCAAAACACATCTCTTTAAACTCTACTACCCCGACTGATTCCCCCCTCTGACCGATAAACGATCCTGCTGGCCGCCGTCCATGGCTTGACGTGTAAAAGTTCTGGGGTGGATGGGGTGAATATGTCATTGTTTTTGTTTTGTCTTTATTCAGCTGTTCTGTATTACATACATGTATTTTATGTTATTGTCACGATTATGTCTCTTTTGCTAACATTTTTATGTACAGCACAGTGAGCCCAGCCCTAGTCTTGGGTACCGCGCTATATAAGACAACAAATAATATTAATAAACTCCGTTCCTCTCTCCGACCAACAATTTGATATTGTTAATTACGTGTCCTAGTGTTGTGGTTGGTGGCGTCTCAGTTAATCTAGCGTCAATGCGTTAATCCGCCTTAAGAACTCTATTAAAGGCCCTCTACTCCTCTATGCCACTTTTGTATTCCTTCCAATCTCCCCACGAGGCCACCCAATCTTTAAATCCCCACTCGAGAGCCCGGCGAGGGCCACATTAAAAGCAATTATTGTGTTTGGCCTGAGGGATGAGTCGGATTGATGACGTAGTGGTCGGTGTTGGAGTTAGCTAACCACCCTCGTATAGAGCGAACAAAAACACCTCACTCAAGTGAGATTTGTGAGGTGACGTCATGAGAGGTAAGTCCTGATGATTCATTCTAAGACACCCCCAGCTTAACAGCCCCCCTCTTTTTTCTTCAACACCCTCCCTCCAAACCCCACCCCCAACCCAATCTTATTTAGGTTTGTAAAAACATGATCAAATAGTCAGTGAACACCAGAGACGTTTTTGATCACCCGAATTTTTCCACTTTGGAAGCTGTTCGCGGTTGATGCTCTTCTTCACTACTGAAGCTATTGTTGTTAACTATGAATGTTGTTTTCTTGATCTTTGCCATTTCACCATGTAGTTAGTCATTTCACAATCTAGTCAGACATTTCACCATATAGTCAGACATTTCACCATGTAGTAAAACATTTCACCATGTAGTCAGACAGTTGATCATGTAATCAGTCATTTCATCATGTAGTCAGACATTTCATCATGTAGTCAGTCATTTCATCATTTAGTCAGTCATTTCACCATCTAGTCAGACATTTGATCATGTAGTCAGACATTTCACCATTATTCAGTCATGTCACCATCTAGTCAGACATTTGATCATGTAGTCAGTCATTTCACCTGCTACTCAGACATTTGATTTTGTAGTCAGTCATTTGATCACGTAGTCAGTCATTTCACCATCTAGTCAGTATTTCACAATGTAGTCAGACATTTAAACATATAGACAGTCATTTCATCATGTAGTCAGTCACTTCATGATATAGTCAGTCATGTAATCATTTAGTCAGTCATTTCACCATGTAGTCAGACATTTGATCATATAGTCAGACATTTCACCATTATTCAGTCATGTCACAATCTAGTCAGACATTTGATCATTTAGTCAGTTATTTCACCTGCTACTCAGACATTTGATTTTGTAGTCAGTCATTTGATCATGTAGTCAGTCATTTCACTATCTAGTCAGAAATTTGATCTTTAATCAGTCATTTCACATGTATTCGTAGTCAGTCATTTCACCATGTAGTCAGACATTTGATCATGTAGTCAGACATTTGATCATGTAGTCCAGGGGTCTCCAAACTTTTTCACGGCGGGCCGGATGACAAAAAAAAAAATAAATAAAAAAAAAAACAAAAAAAAGAAAAAAAAAAAAAAAAAAAAAAAAAATGAGCGTGGGCCGGATAATAATTACGTACAATAATTTCAAGCCAGAACGAAATTTCAGGTACCGTCGACGGGCTGGTTGAACTGGCCTCGCGGGCCGGATCTGGCCCGAGGGCCGTAGTTTGGAGACCCCTGATGTAGTCAGTCATTTCACCATGTAGTCAGTCAAGTCATTTCACCATTTAGTCAGACATTTGATCATATAGTCCGTCATTTCACCATGTAGTCAGTCATTTCACCATTTAGTCAGACATTTGATCATGTAGTCAGTCATTTCACCATGTAGTCAGTCATTTCACCATCTAGTCAGACAATTGATCATGTAGTCAGACATTTAATCATGTAGTCAGTCATTTTACCATCTAGTCAGACATTTCATCATGTAGTCAGTCATTTTACCATCTAGTCAGACATTTCATCATGTAGTCAGTCATTTCACCATGTAGTCAGTCATTTCACCATCTAGTCAGACATTTGATCATGTAGTCAGTCATTTCACCATGTAGTCAGTCAAGTCATTTCACCATTTAGTCAGACATTTGATTATATAGTCCGTCATTTCACCAGGTAGTCAGACATTTCATCATGTAGTCAGTCATTTAATCATTTAGTCAGTCATTTCACCATGTAGACAGACATTTGATCATATAGTCAGTCATTTCACCATGTATTCAGTCATTTCACCATTTAGTCAGACATTTGATCATGTAGTCAGTCATTTCACCATCTAGTCAGACATTTGATCATGTAGTAAGACATTTTATCATGTAGTCAGTCATTTCACCATCTAGTCAGACATTTCATCATGTCGTCAGTCATTTCATTATGTAGTCAGACATTTGATCATCTAGTCAGTCATTTCATCATGTAGTCAGGCATTTGATCATGTAGTCAGGCAGTTCATCCTGAAGTCAGACATTTCGTCATGAAGTTACACATTTTATCATGTAGTCAGACATTTGGTTATGTAGCAGACATTTCATCATTTAGATTATATTCCTAAAAATAATAAATCAACTGTCTCGGATTGCAACTAAATGTCTCCCGAAGAAGCTTAACTGATTCAAATGTCGGCCGCTCATCTGAGAAGAATCCCTTGAGAAATCGTTGAAGAAACTTTAAAATAGATTTGAACTTCTCAAAGTTAAACTTACTTTAAATGTAGGGTGGTTTTTTTTTACATCTCGTCTCTGTTCGTACAAAAAGCCCCGTTCTTACACTACAGCCCTGTTCTTACACTACAGCCGTGTTCTTACACTACAGCCGTGTTTTTACACTACAGCCCTGTTCTTAAACTACAGCCCTGTTCTTACACTACAGCCCTGTTCTTACACTACAGCCCTGTTCTTACACTACAGCCGATTTCTTACACTACAACATTGTTCTTACACTACAGTCCTGTTCTCACACTAAATCACTGTTCATACACTACAGCCCTGTTCTTACACTTCAGCAATGTTCTTACACTACAGCCGTGTTCTTCAACTACAGTCCTGTTCTTACACTACAGCCTTGTTACCTTTGAAGTATTTAAAAATAGTTTTTATTACAAAATCTCGTCCCCCATAATATTTAGGAGTAAAAAAATGTTTCAGGAAAGACATGTGAATTATTGGACTTGATAGTCTGTTTATCAGTGCGTTTGATTGCTTTAGGTCTCAATGGCATTACACTTGGAGCATTGATTGAGGAAAATGTGAATCAAACACTTTATGAGTGAGAACAGCTTTGGGACAGTAGAAGGGAAGGAGAAAAAAAAATGAAAGGGTCTGTGCTGTACTGGAATTTCAAAAGAAAATTAAATTCTCGAAATAAAAATGTAATTGTACTTGGGCTAAAATGTGTTGGTCTGGTTCGGTAGTCATGTCCACGGGTTAATTTGAAGTGGTAGTATATGTTGATCATGTATAGGGGCAATGACTTGGTTTGCATTGAGGAGGAGAGTTTTTGTCAACCGATAATATTGAACCTGCCATGTTTGTAACACCCTTTTGTTGTTGTTGTTGTTGTTGCTGTTGTTGTTGTTGCTGTTGTTGTTGTTGCTGTTGTTGTTGTTGCTGTTGTTGTTGTAGTAATGGCAGAAAGAGCTGTATTTTCGAAAATACAGTTCACAAAAATAATTAATTTGTACATTGAGATACATTCGTTCATTCGTAAACACGGTGCATGTGAATATACAGTGTTGTACGTAGGTCGTTGCGACATACAGTGTTACATATCGGTCGTGGCGACATACAGTTTTGTACTTAGGTCGGGGCGACATACAGTTTTGTACATAGGTCGTGGCGACATACAGTTTTGTACATAGGTCGTGGCGACATATAGTGTTGTATGTAGGTCGTGGCGACATACAGTGTAGCACATAGTTCGTGGCAACATACAGTGTTGTATGTAGGACGTGACGACATACAGTGTAGCACATAGTTCGTGGCGACCTACAGTGTTGTACATAGGTCGTGGCGACATACAGTGTTGTACATAGGTCGTCATGTGTGAGTCTACACTAATTAGATATTGAGTTGTGCAAACAGATATTTTCAAAATGCCCAAGCGAAGACTTCAGTTTTGTTGTCATCAGTCGGCAACATACTACGTCATCAGTCGACAACATACTGCAATAGCGAACCTTGCTGAGGGAGACCATTCACATTTTTGGTCTAGTGAAAAGAAATGTAATTGAAGTTAGTTTCCCATATAGGAGATAGTCCACTGCAACTCAATGGAGTAGTTTCAAGTAAGTCTGACCAGACAATGCATCCAAGATTCTCCGTTCGTGAACGACAGAGTACTTTCCTAACAGAACATTTTGTTGACTAAATCAATAGCTATTATACTCGATTTAAAATAAAAAAGAAAAAAAATGTTTCGGTCAAGATAATTGAGTTGTGTGTATTTATCTGAATTCTAAATGTTCAATTCTTATTCTAGCAATAAACAAAATAAATTGAGGAAAAGGATTGAACAGATAAAAATAAACTCACCAAGTAATCTGGTCGTAGAATAGAAATGATTTTAACATCATGGATACACAAAATGACCCTGCATCGTCTGGTAACAAGGGTTCGATGTTGTCAAATGACAACAGACGAAGATGTATGTTGACAACGGATGTCATCTATAGTGATATTATACCTGCACATATGTTGATTTTCTGATTTATTGACAATAGTGTTAATAATATTAAACGATCGAGGCTGGGGTATACCACTATATAAAAATGATTTTAATACGTCACTAATATATATTGTATGGGGTGTCAAAATTATTTAACGTTGTTGCCGCCTAATTTTTCCATTTCTGGTTGCTTTCAAAATAACTTGTGTTGTTTTTAACATTGATTCCAGTAAACTGAGTGATAGTAACTAAAACAGTTCCAGAATAAATAAATAAATTAAAAAATTTGTTTGTCCGTCAATATCGACTAGGAACATATAGCCATCTGGTTAGGGGGAGGGTGGGTCACGGTGAGTTCGTAGGTGGTTTGCTAGTCCGATCCGTGCTCGGAATAATCTCTGGCACCGCGGGCTAGAGATAGTTGCTGTAGTCGGAGATCTAAAGTTGCTCTTTCGGGCTAGCCTGCGTGTCTCAGCTGTGGCTATCCTACTGGCTTCATAAGATTGAGCCCCTTTCTTGATAGCTGATCTTCACCTGGCTCTATCCTGTGCTGTCTGCACCCATTAAATAGGGTTGATGCTGAAGGCCTTTAGTGCCGCTTTCAGTTTTGAACTCTCTTTTTTTTAACCTCCTTGGGAGCGTTTGCGTATCCTGAGTTCTCCGAAGAATATCTTTTTAGAGAGCCGATTGTTTTCCATTCGGGCTAGGTATCCCATCCAACGGTGTTGAGACGTCATCAGGGTGGTGAAGATGCTAGGCAGGTTCGCTCTAGCGAGGACCTCCGTGTCAGGCACTTTGTCTTGCCACATGATGCCGAGGAGTTTCCTGAGGTCGTTTGTTTTAAAGTGGTTTAGTTTCTTGGCGTGACGCTGGTAGAGTGTCCACGATTTTTCTTTTCAACTCTCGGTACCGTCATCCAATCCATGTTCATATTTACGAACTATGGCAGACAACCCTGATATGAAAGTAGAGCCAATCTGTTTGCTATATTCCCCCCGGAAATTACATGTTTTTCCTGTGGTCGAATTCCATATGGTCAGTGGCGTATCTAGGGTGTGCAAATGCGGTCAACGCCACTGACGGGACTTTTGGTGCTTATATATAACATTACATAAATGGTCGTTGTTTTAGGTGGCGTGATTTCGGAATTCGCCCTGGGTGGCATTTAGTCAAAGTGCAAGTGCACATGGAACTATAATATACCATGGTATGGATTGCTAATCATACGGCAGTAGGATATACCATGTTATTTTACGCTAACCATTCGTTATTAGGTAAGTATTATTGTGATCGAGGTTTGTTTTGTAGGTGTCTTTTTGGATGTTTTGGAATATTTGACCTGTTTCGTGAGGGTGTTTTGTGCTAGAGATGTAATGGATCAACACAGTTTCGTTTTTATTAGAGTTAATGTTAGAATAGTTTAGTCAGAACAATTGAGTTTTGATTTTTTTTTTGTGTTCATATATATATTAAACATATTTTGAGTAGTTTTTATGTAAAGACACAGACCATAGAATGTGTCGTTATATTGAAAAGAAAAGGTTTATATCTTAAAATTTTAAAGAATTTATTTTGTGAACGCTATCGAATGCAATCCATCCAAAACTAGTATGCCATGGTATTCAACGCCATTTATTCTGTACTCCATTATACCACGGTATTGAACGCTAAGCAATAGCATCGGATATTAAAAACGTATTTGCCTAAGAATGAGAAAAAAAATGGCATATTATCCTACCATTAAAGTAACGCTATCTTTGAGGCTGTTCAAAACTTCACAATTATCCCAAAAAAGCATATAATTATTTCTAGAAAGACATGTGGAGGTTAAAAACTATCGATGGCTGATATTAAAAATGGTATTTTTATAACTTTTTTTTTAACCTGTCCACACAACCGAAATGAACGTCAGAATTAATACGATGTTTTTTGCCACGGATCTAGCAATCCTCTTAAAATAAATCAATGTCGAATATAACATAACTATAACATAACTACAAAAAAATATAACAGAAATATAACAGAAATGTAACATAACTATAACAGAAATATAACATACTATAACAAAAATATAACAGAAATATAACAGAAATGTAACATAACTATAACAGAAATATAACATAACTATAACAAAAATATAACATAACTATAACATAACTATAACAGAAATATAACATAACTATAACAGAAATATAAATAATAAAACCTTTGTCAACAACTTCTTTTAACAAATCATTTTGAGCAGGAATTTATCACCTAAAGTTAATGTAAAGATAGGAATATTTTTATTCTGTACTCGGTTCTACCACGGTATATGAACGCTAAGCAATAACATCGGATATTAAAAACATATTAGCCTAAGAATGAGAAAAAAATGTGACAGCTATTAATACATTGTAATATTTAAAATTAATTATTGTAAAAAAAATTTTAAAACAAAGACTCAAATTATTGACATAAAACAACAAGAGAACAGTGTAAAGCTTTCACAGCTCACCTTCAGAATCCATGTCAAGGACGTCTGCCAGAGGAAATCCCCGGTTAGTGTGTTTTAATGGCGTTGTGTGGTAGCAACAGACGAAATGAGGTTCGATTATGGAAGAGTGATGTGGCCGTGTCCATGATATTCTATGTCCGACGGTCACGTGATCAAAGTCACAAAAGACTTTAAAAATAATCCGCTGTTATGATACACAGCTGGCCACAGAGAGATGACTCTGGAATATCAAGGGTACAACGATGTACCTATGTGCACATGTCAGTTCTTGACTGTAGAACTCTGTACCGATGTTAACATGCACAGATTATTGCGTGACGGTAAGACAATGTACTCATATGTACAGGTCAATGCTTGACCGTACAGCTGTGTAGCAATCTAATGAGATCGCCTTTTTTTTGGTCGCTGATGCATCTATTGTTCAGATCAGTACAGCTGAAAGCAGAAGAAGCGAGACAGCAAAACGTTCTATTCATCTAAAGTGGACGTTGTTCTTGAAATGCGCAGAATCTCTTCAGGTACATAGGCGTTCCCTCGGGCTACTCTCCTTTCCTCTCGCGAAACTCTGCTCCTCAAGTTGCATCAACATCCCCAATGTAATAACGTTGCTGGTAAAAGAAAGAAAGAAAGAAATTCGATGAAAGAAACAAAAGATGCCCGGAGAATGAATGTAGAGTAACATCACACAAATGGTTCTTTTTAAAAAATGGTCTGGGGTAAAGAATGTTTCAAAGGTGGATACATGCTGGGTTCAGGGATACAAAAAGAGGGGGGGGGGGGCGTGTAGTGGCAAATTATAATAAAGATACCTGAGAGCAAAGGTCATTGTAAACAGACTTGTAGCCTGGTCCTAAAGTTACCTGATGAAACCATTAATATTAGAAACCACACTAATTAAAAAGTAAATTAATCCATAGACCTCGGAACCTTAATGGATGAAAAAATGAAATACTACCAGAAATAATAGAAATAAAATCGGCCGGAAACGGTGCATCAGTAGTCATAAAATATCCAAACGTCAAAACATTACAAGAAAAAGAAAGAAAACTATAAATACAAATGTAATCAGTCCAGTTGTAAAACATGCGTGTAAAACAATATTAGCAGAAAAAACTATTAAACAAATGGGAGAGAAAATTTCTCCCACAAAAATAGTCTCACCAACAAAGGATGAATATAGATGGAGATTACGAACCAACCCGGAATTGTACAGTCTATAGGAGGATCCCACGCTAGTAGCAGAAATAAAATGGACAAGCTACACTGGACCGGACACTTAGGAAGAATGCCATATGACAGAGGAGTGAAGAGGGTGCGCAGCCAAAACCCCAGAGGAAAACGGCTATTATCAGCCCTAGCTTAGATGGACTGATTATATTGAAAAGGTTCTACAGCAGGTTTGAGACTAGTCCAGTCTTTGGGTTACTGGTTTGTGACTAGTCCAGTCTTTGGGTTACAGGTTTGAGACTAGTCCAGTATTTGGGTTAATGGTTTGAGACTAGTCCAGTCTTTGGGTTACAGGTTTGTGACTAGTCCAGTATTTGGGTTACTGGTTTGTGACTAGTCCAGTCTTTGGGTTACAGGTTTGAGACTAGTCCAGTCTTTGGGTTACAGGTTTGGAACTAGTCCAGTCTTTGGGTTACAGGTTTGTGACTAGTCCAGTCTTTGGGTTACTGGTTTGTGACTAGTCCAGTCTTTGGGTTACTGGTTTGAGACTAGTCCAGTCTTTGGGTTACAGGTTTGTGACTAGTCCAGTATTTGGGTTACAGGTTTGTGACTAGTCCAGTCTTGGGTTACAGGTTTGGAACTAGTCCAGTCTTTGGGTTACAGGTTTGGAACTAGTCCAGTCTTTGGGTTACAGGTTTGGAACTAGTCCAGTCTTTGGGTTACAGGTTTGTGACTAGTCCAGTCTTTGGGTTACTGGTTTGAGACTAGTCCAGTCTTTGGGTTACAGGTTTGTGACTAGTCCAGTATTTGGGTTACAGGTTTGTGACTAGTCCAGTCTTTGGGTTACAGGTTTGTGACTAGTCCAGTCTTTGGGTTACAGGTTTGTGACTAGTCCAGTCTTTGGGTTACAGGTTTGTGACTAGTCCAGTCTTTGGGTTACAGGTTTGGAACTAGTCCTTTCTTTGGGTTACAGGTTTGAGACTAGTCCAGTCTTTGGGTTAAAGGTTTGTAACTAGTCCAGTCTTTGGGGTTACAGGTTTGGGACTAGTCCTGTCTTTGGGTTAAAGGTTTGGAACTAGTCCAGTCTTTGGGTTACAGGTTCGATTAAGGACCACATTTTTGAGTCGTTTCATAGAAACAAAGTTATCCGCGACACGCGTACATTTTTAAATGACTGTAAAATATTGTAAAACCCCTAGTGCATGATACCCTCAAACAGTCACTCTTGTAACCAGTGAAATATCCTCATCAACACCAGGCACAGAGACATTGCAAATCCCATCTACATTGATAGGAGCCATAATGATCAATAAATTGATCGTGGGCCCTTATATATAGAAGAAGAAGAAGAAGAAGAAAACGTATCATACGTTTTATCTCACAATCTTGTTTAATCATGACACAGTTATAGGGGTGATTGAAATTGTAACACGTTGACAAGCTTCAAAATTCATGGTTGCGTTTTTCATCATGCTCGAGCCTCTTGTCAGTCTCAACATTTTATCTGTCCTTTTTTTTTAGGTTTTTTTAAACGAGCGTTGAAACACCCACCCTCAAAGAAAACTTTAGAAACATTGGAACGTTTTACAATGACGTAGCTAGGGTTGATGTCACCTGGTGTGGTCCGGACCCCCTAGGCACACCCATGTATATTTTTATAACATTCAAATGTTAAGACATTCGTTTCAAAATTAATTATCACTTTAAATCATTTTTGTTTTGTTTCACTTCACCTCACTGTCTCAGCCAATGACCCCCACAAAATCTTCTGGGGCTCGAGACTAATGGTCTGGGAACCTGTGTATTAAGGCCTGCGCACAATAATGGCGTGCTTGAAACTGATGGGGAACAATGTTAACTACCCCTCGTCACTGCTTTGTCGGTGACCTTTGAGAACGGAAGGGACGAGGGAAAGGTCATAAAGACGGGAATGGGGAAAGTAAAAGGAGAAAATAGCAAAGCCAAAGATAGATTCCTGGGTCTAATTGACGTCACAAATGGTACACCACATCAACGCTTAATAAATAGGTTCCTGAATAAAAAATAAATAATAATAATAATAAAGTTCATTTGAAAAATCACGCTTCATCCCCAAAGGCTCGAAGCGCGGTACAAAAACTAAGCTGGAAAATAATAACAAGTTGGAAAAGATTGTAGACATCATCATTCCAGCAGGTGTTTGCGAAATAGATGAGTTTTTAAATTTGTTTTGAAGGACTCCAGCGTCTGGCTGTTTTTGAGAGCGTCAGGAAGGGTGTTCCAAATGGTTGGGCCATCAAATGCGAACGTGCGCTTTCCGTAATTTTCAAGGCGAACACGCGGTATCGAGAGTTTGCCACTATCGGATGAGCGGAGTTGTCTAGTGGGTACATAAGGCGGCATGATATAACCTTAAAAGTAGGAGTCCAAATAAATATCAAATTGAACCATTCAAGCTGAGGTCATCCAAACCATTGAAGCTGAGGTCATCCAAACCATTGAAGCTGAGATCACCCAAACCATTGAAGCTGAGGTCATCCAAACCATTGAAGCTGAGGTCATCCAAACCATTGAAGCTGAGGTCATCCAAACCATTGAAGCTGAGGTCATCCAAACCATTGAAGCTGAGCTCATCCAAACCATTGAAGCTGAGATCAGCCAAACCATTGAAGCTGAGATCATCCAAACCATTGAAGCTGAGATCATCCAAACCATTGAAGCTGAGGTCATCCAAACCATTGAAGCTGAGGTCATCCAAACCATTGAAGCTGAGATCATCCAAACCATTGAAGCTGAGGTCATCCAAACCATTGACGCTGAGATCATCCAAACCATTGAAGCTGAGGTCATCCAAACCATTGAAGCTGAGGTCATCCAAACCATTGAAGCTGAGGTATTTTTAAAGTCACACGCGCATCTGTTGTATTGGCGTTGGCAAGCGATCAAAGACAAATCACTCTCGTCGGTGAGAGTGGGGGGGGGGGGGGGGGGGAGGTGAATGAAGTATCGAATTAAAGACATGAAAAGCAACAGAAAAATGTATATTATCAATATGTGAATTTGTGTGGGGAGGGATAAATGTGATATTTGTGTGTGGTACGAAAATATATCTAGATGTACTTTATTATATATTTTAGAGTTTGTCATATATTTAGTTGATGTTATTTTTTTCCCCATCACGTTTATTTTCTCTTGAGCATTTCCTATAGCATTATCACAAGTTTGATTTTGTACAAAATACGTGACATTTTCAATTTAGATGATAAAGACATTAAAAAAATATCGCATTGTTAGAAATGTGTCTCAGAATATGTCAGAGAATGGGTACGAAAGTGCCATAAGGGATATGTGATGGAAAGTTGCGCAGAAGAGGCGGTTCCAACCACGCTACCCCATCAACCCTAGCTACGCCACTGGACAGAGGAGTTTATCAGAGAATGTCAGAAAATGCAGCACAGGATGTTCCAGAGAATGTGTCTATTTCCGTATTTGATGACGGGAGGTTTCCAATCGAAAACTAGAAAATCAATCTATATCCAAGTATGCAAAATGGCAACGCAGTATGTAGGCTGTCAGCTAATGATGAAAAGCAACGATAAAGGGACATCACTTTGAGTTGGTTATCAGAACATGTTCTTTAGGCGAATTATTGATTTGTGCTCAATGTCGGAGGATCTAAGAAATAGAAGGATATGTTTTTAAAAAAAAGGAAATATTGGATTCAGTCAGGGAAGCACACATTTACATGTTCTCTAGATTGCGTCCTCCCATAAGAAGCTATGATGGTAAACATAAAACCAAAATGCAGTTGTAATTGTTCAGTCTCAGGGCTTAACCAAATAACACCCCCTCTCCCTCGACTGAACACACACCCCGTCCACATAGTCACACACAAACAGACACACACACACGCGCGCGCCCACGAAAAGCAATCCCGGCATTTAATTCATTCAGCCTATTCTTAAAACACTTAGCGATTCATCTGAATTTGTGCAAGGGTCGTATGATGATGTTATCAGTGAATTCAGCGTTCAATTCATCCCACAATTCGGAGGCATGCACGCGGCGCTCTGTAATCATCTAGAGACAATGTCTGTGTGTGAGTGGGAGTCTTTAGTATAAGTATTTCTTGCCAAATAACGTTTATAATCCAGTAGATGGGATTGGTCGAGCTAGGATTGTGGCTCATCTAAGAGAAGGAATAACCCCGAATCCGAACATCCACATTCTTGTGGCTACAACCCTCCACTGCTTTGTGGCTACAAACATCTGCTACCTTGTGGCGTTAAATCGCCACTGCCTTGTAGCTACAACCTCCCACCGCCTTATGGCGACAACACTCCTTTGTCTTGTGACTGCAACCCTTAGCTGCCTTATGGCTACAACCCTCTGCAACCTTGGGGTACCAACCCTCCACTGCTTTGTTGCTACAACCCTCTGCTGCCTTGTGGCTACAACCTCCACTACTTTGTTGCTACAACCCTTTGCTGCCTTGTGCTGCCTTGGGGCAGCAACTCCTCACTACCTTGTGGCTAAAACCCTCTGCAACATTGGGGTACCAACCTTCCACAGCTTTGTTGCTACAACCATCTGCTGCCTTGTGGCTACAACCCTCCACTACTTTGTTGCTACAACCCTCTGCTGCCTTGTGGCTACAACCCTCCACTACTTTGTTGCTACAACCCTCTGCTGCCTTGTGGCTACAACCCTCCACTACTTTGTTGCTACAACCCTCTGCTGCCTTGTGCTGCCTTGGTGCAGCAACTCCTCACTACCTTGTGGCTACAACCTTGTGATGCCTTGTGGCTACAACCCTCCACTACTTTGTGGCTACACCCCTGTGCTGTCTTGTGCTGCCCTGGGGCAAAAAACTCCTCACTACCTTGTGGCTAAAACCCTCTGCTGTCTTGGGGCAACAACTCCTCAATACCTTGTGGCTACAACCTTTTGCTGCCTTGTGGCTACAACCCTCCACTACTTTGTGGCTACAACCTTGTGCTGCCCTGGGGCAAAAACTCCTCACTATCTTGTGGCTACAACCCTCTGCTGCCTTGGGGCAACAACTCATCACTACCTTTAGGCTACAACCTTTTGCTGCCTTGTGGCTACAACTCTCCACTACTTTGTGGCTACAATCCTCTTCTGCCTTGAGGCTACAAAGTTTTCGTAAATGGAATTATGTAGACTGTAGGCGGTATGTAGACTGTAGGCGTTATGTAGACTGTAGGCGTTATGTAGACTGTAGGCTGTATGTATACTGTATGCGGTATGTAGACTGTAGGCGGTATGTAGACTGTAAGCGGTATGTAGACTGTAGGCGTTATGTAGACTGTAGGCGGTATGTAGACTGTAGGCGGTATGTAGACTGTAGGCGGTATGTAGACTGTAGGCGGTATGTAGACTGTAGGCGATATGTAGACTGTAGGTGGTATGTAGACTGTAGGCGGTATGTAGACTGTAGGCGGTATGTAGACTGTAGGCGGTATGTAGACTGTAGGCGGTATGTAGACTGTAGGCGGTATGACGCGGAAACTACTCATCTTCCATACATCACTTCTCCACATACACTTGGAGTGGCTACTTAAAGCGAAACCACGCCATCATCTTTTTCTAGAGTCTAGACGAACGGATACCGAAATCTTTACCCTTGAACCCAAAACACATTACGCTTTAATCTTGATCAATACAATAGTCTTATAACATCACTGAAAGGAATGATACCGTAGAAGTCTTATGACCACCTCTCGTTGTACGATGAACAAACAAAAAAAAAAAAAAGAGTAAAAAATCACAAACTAAAAGAAAAAGCAAATTCTCCAATCCTTGAGAAAACATCTTTAGAAAGTTATTGGCCGAAACGTTAATCGTCAGCAATAACAATGTCACAATCTTTGGTTACACTTACAGGCCGTGCAATGACACAATCTTTGGTTACACTTACAGGCCGTGCAATGATACAATCTTTGGTTACACTTACAGGCCGTGCAATGTCACAATCTTTGGTTACACTTACAGGCCGTGCAATGACACAATCTTTGGTTACACTTACAGGCCGTGCAATGACACAATCTTTGGTTACACTTACAGGCCGTGCAATGACACAATCTTTGGTTACACTTACAGGCCGTGCAATGACACAATCTTTGGTTACACTTACAGGCCGTGCAATGACACAATCTTTGGTTACACTTACAGGCCGTGCGCTCCTGGAGTATAGAAAGTGGTTACATGTAGGTGGTTTGCTAAATTAATTCCCTGACAATGCGTTGGACGTTGTGAGAAGAACCACTAGCTCCTTTTTGTAATCCTTCTTGAAATATGAGATCTTAAAGTGGATGTGTGCACTAACTGCATTCAGTATGACAGTTTAATGTGTTTTGTGGTAATGCAGAGAGAGAGGGGAGAGGGAGCAGGGGAGGGAGGGAGTTAGGGAAGGAGGCAGAAAGAGTGGGGAGAAAGAATGGTTCAGACAGAGAAGGAAAGTTAGAGGAACAGTTGACAGAAAGGGAAAAAAAGGGAGAAAGATAGCGAGATAGAAAAAAAGTGATACGCCATGCACGAATTCCATAAATTTAAAGTAAGAAAGAAATTAAGTAAATAAGAAAGAAAGAAAGAAACGGAAGAGAAAAAGAAAGCCAAAAAAAAAAGAAAGAAAGAAAATAAAGTAGGGATAGATAGAAATAAAGAAAAGAAAGAATGGATAGATAGAAATAAAGAAAAGAAAGTAGGGATATATAGAAATAAAGAAAAGAAAGAATGGATAGATAGAAATAAAGGAAAGAAAGAAGGGATAGATAGAAATAAAGAAAAGAAAGTAGGGATAGATAGAAATAAAGAAAAGAAAGAATGGATAGATAGAAATAAAGAAAAGAAAGAAGGGATAGATAGAAATAAAGAAAAGAAAGTAGGGATATATAGAAATAAAGAAAAGAAAGAATGGATAGATAGAAATAAAGGAAAGAAAGAAGGGATAGATAGAAATAAAGAAAAGAAAGTAGGGATAGATAGAAAGAAAGAAAAGAAAGAAGGGATAGATAGAAATAAAGAAAAGAAGAAGGGATAGATAGAAATAAAGAAAAGAAAGTAGGGATAGATAGAAAGAAAGAAAAGAAAGAAGGGATAGATAGAAATAAAGAAAAGAAAGAAGGGATAGATAGAAAGAAAGAAAAGAAAGAAAAGAAGGAAGGGATAGATAGAAAGAAAGAAAAGAAAGAAAAGAAAGAAGGGATAGATAGAACAAAAAAAGAAAGAAGGGATAAAATACAAAACAAAAAGAAAGAAGGGATAAAATACAAAACAAAAGAATGAGATATGAAGAGAGTTGTGATAAAGTGAGTTCATCTGTTAGTACATGTACATTGGAAGTAAGTTAGTACATGTACATTGGAAGTAAGTTAGTACATGTACATTGGAAGTAAGTTAGTACATGTACATTGGAAGTAAGTTAGTACATGTACATTAGAAGTAAGTTAGTACATGTACATTGGAAGTAAGTTAGTACATGTACATTGGAAGTAAGTTAGTACATGTACATTGGAATTAAGTTAGTACATGTACATTGGAAGTAAGTTAGTACATGTACATTGGAAGTAAGTTAGTACATGTACATTGGAAGTAAGTTTTACACAATTAGTGTTTGACCCTCAAAACGTTCAGAGAAAGAAAAACATTTGAGGTCATCAGCCTGGATGTTAAGCTAAAAATAAATTTAAAAATAAAAACCTCTTCACTAAATTAAAAAGCGAGGTCTATAAAATAGAGTCCAGACTCTGAATACAAAGAAATAACTTTATTAGGCTGGTCACAAACACTTTTGAGAAGTGTCCTCGCAAGCTTCACATCAGCTTAACTCTTTTCATTCTCCCTTCCATCATCGACCTTGGCACGTGGACGCCATCAGAAAAAAAAAAAACATCGTCTGATAGATCACAGAGCCCCTGTAACCAAATATGACAATGTACTCTTGGCATTATTGAATAGACGTGTCCTGATCGGGTGTTCCATCTGGGGCACATATATAGAATAGTTTTTCTCTTAATCTTGGTGCGCCATTGTCAGGGTGGGTGTTTAAACACATCTGTGAGGTTACCACACGCGAGATACATTTACATGATATCTAAATACTGTATTGTTCATGAATCTGCGTTCGATATTGGTGCTGGCTAATGGTGCAATGGTTGTGGTAGCATTGTAATGTCTAAGCTTCTTAGATTGGAAACAAGCTGTAAACCCAGATGTCAGCTGAAATGCCAAGCAAGATGTAAGCTTATTGGTAAGACGAGAAATGGGATAGTATGTAAGTTTAAAGGTAAGATTATATATGAGTTAAAATGTCCGCTGGCATGTGTGCTGATATGTGAGCTAAGATGTGAGCTAAGATGGTAGCTTATTGTGTAAAATAATATGCGCGTTTAAATGTAAGACCCATATCTTATCCTGCGCTAAGATGTATGATGACAAGCAAGCTTAGATGAGGATCAATGGATAAACTAATATATGAGCTTAGACCGCCTCAAAAATATATCTTAAATTTGAGCTCAGATAATACGTTTCTTTATAGATCTGCAGCTTGCCTCTGAGCTAGACTTATATCACTGCTGAGACACGTCAAAAGGGATTTAAAATCCCGGAGAAAGATCTGACATTTAGCGGTCATGGTGACAACCGGGGAAAGGAGAATTGCTCGGATGCGTGTTTGCTAGTACTTAAGCCCAGAAGATTAATGGATTTGGATTTTTTATCACAAGCTTAGTCTGACAATGAAGGATTATCGACTTATTGATAGATGCGTCAAAAGATATCACGCGTTAAACTACAAAAATACAAATCCATAACGGAACAATTACAAAAGATGAAATAAAAGAAAGGAGACGGTATGGTGGAAGTCACTAATTCATGATGACGTCGTTTTATTATTTGTTACTTATACATTTTGCGTTACTTTCATGTTTTTCATTGGTTTTTTTTGTATAAAAGTGTAATTTCCTTGAAATTTCCTTGGCTGTCCAAAGTAAATGTGAGTTTTCCATATATAGTAGCGTTGTCTTGAGATGTATTTTGTTTAAATTGAGGGCAAGTTGCTCAATTCGTTCGCCTCACTCTCTCGTCCTTGCCCAATTGTTCCAATGGCAAGACTTAGTCAAGACTTCTGGAAATAGACCAGGATGCAGTAGATAACCAGCAGTGTTGATCGTGTGTCACTATTCTCTTTATGCGTACCACAGGAATGGTCGGAATTTTCATTGCGTCAATGTCATACCGCCTTTGGGACTCCGTGTTTGAGATTCAGAGTTTGCTTTCTCTTAGATGGGTTGCGATCCAAGGTTAACACGTCTCATCTAACCGTTATATAATATATATATGTGTGTGTGTGTATAAATATATTTATATATATATAAGCATACGTTTCTACCTTATATGGCCATGGTTGTATATACATTAAACCTGAAATCAAGTAGTCAGGGGCTATTGTACCATCATCACCCCCCACAACTTCCTGGATCCTACAGCGGTCCTTCCAAGTAGGGTGTGTGTGTTTTTCGTTATAAAGTGCCCGAAAAATCAAGTAGTGCCCGAAAATTCAAGTAGTGCCCCAGGCTGCGTATATTTCTCTTTGAAATATTTACCTTGTATTGTATTGACACATTGATTCGTTGAATGCCATCACATAGATGTAAGCCAAAAGCACCTTGCATTGTATTGATATATTGATCCGTTGAATGTCATCACACAGATGTATATAACAACATGTAAGCCAAAAGCACCTTGCATTGTATTGATATATTGATCCGTTGAATGTCATCACACAGATGTATATAACAACATGTAAGCCAAAAGCACCTTGCATTGTATTGATATATTGATCCGTTGAATGCCATCACACAGATGTATATAACAACATGTAAGCCAAAAGCACCTTGCATTGTATTGATATATTGATCCGTTGAATGTCATCACACAGATGTATATAACAACATGTAAGACAAAAGCTGATTTTTTAATTGACCTATCACATTATCTTGACTCTAATAATAATGTATCTAGCTCAAATACTCACGAATATCTCGATCAGTTCGTATTGATCTTTATGTATTGACCTGCTCTTTCCCACCTTAGAGCATTCACTTGCTTACTTACAAGCACACACACACACACAGCAACGGTATGAATTTTAAACTTTGAGCTGAAATTTGATCAATTCCTAAAGGATGTTTGAAACTTAATGTGACATTGAACATTATGTCTGAAAACTTACTGTGACATTGAACATTATGTCTGAAGCTTACTGTGACATTGAACATTATTTCTGAAGCTTACTGTGACATTGAACATTATTTCTGAAGCTTACTGTGACATTGAACATTATTTCTGAAGCTTAATGTGACATTGAACATTATTTCTAAAGCTTACTGTGACATTGAACAATATTTCTGAAGCTTAATGTGACATTGAACATTATGTCTGAAGCTTACTGTGACATTGAACATTATGTCTGAAGCTTACTGTGACATTGAACATTATGTCTGAAGCTTACTGTGACATTGAACATTATGTCTGAAGCTTACTGTGACATTGAACATTATGTCTGAAGCTTACTGTGACATTGAACATTATGTCTGAAGCTTACTGTGACATTGAACATTATGTCTGAAGCTTACTGTGACATTGAACATTATGTCTGAAGCTTACTGTGACATTGAACATTATTTCTGAAGCTTAATGTGACATTGAGCATTATTTCTGAAGCTTAATGTGACATTGAACATTATGTCTGAAGCTTACTGTGACATTGAACATTATGTCTGAAGCTTACTGTGACATTGAACATTATGTCTGAAGCTTACTGTGACATTGAACATTATGTCTGAAGCTTACTGTGACATTGAACATTATGTCTGAAGCTTACTGTGACATTGAACATTATGTCTGAAGCTTACTGTGACATTGAACATTATGTCTGAAGCTTACTGTGACATTGAACATTATGTCTGAAGCTTACTGTGACATTGAACATTATGTCTGAAGCTTACTGTGACATTGAACATTATTTCTGAAGCTTAATGTGACATTGAACATTATGTCTGAAGCTTACTGTGACATTGAACATTATTTCTGAAGCTTAATGTGACATTGAACATTATGTCTGAAGCTTACTGTGACATTGAACATTATGTCTGAAGCTTACTGTGACATTGAACATTATGTCTGAAGCTTACTGTGACATTGAACATTATGTCTGAAGCTTACTGTGACATTGAACATTATGTCTGAAGCTTACTGTGACATTGAACATTATGTCTGAAAACTTACTGTCATTGATCATTCAGGTAATGATCAGGTGTATCGATTATCCGCCCCGCCGTGTCCGTTAGTCCTGAAACCCCGTGTGGTCTTTGCATCCCCTCTATTCCAACCTTTCCTTGTTTTATCCCATTACATCTCTGACAACAAAATGGCTGGACACAAGTTTCACTTACACCAAAACGTCCACATCGGCAAATAGGCTACAGCTGTACAAGTTTTCTCAGAAATAGTTGTGATACGATAGCTTTGCATAAAATAACCATGGATTTGGTAACGTTTACTCCACGGTTGTTGGATACTTGAGCTTGAGGCAAACGGCATCGTCGAAATGAGTCATGCTTAAATGTTGTCTCTGTGAGATGAACGTCCTTTTCTATTCACTGCTATAGATGTCACACTGTCCTCAGCCCCAGATTGACACCTACATAGCTCATCACGTGACCGCTACTCAAACACCAGATCTCACAATGCCTCTTTTTAAGTATTACATCTCCATCAGAGCATCACCAAAACACGCGAGAAACGATTAAATTTCTGGTTAAAATGATAAAGAAACTTCCAGCGCTT
This sequence comes from Omphiscola glabra, assembly GCA_964017045.1. Classification (NCBI taxonomy): domain Eukaryota; kingdom Metazoa; phylum Mollusca; class Gastropoda; family Lymnaeidae; genus Omphiscola; species Omphiscola glabra. Next base: position 31,676,165 of record OZ024796.1, on the reverse strand, counting down.
TAAACAGTGATTTCTTGTATTGAAAGGTTCCAGATCTCGAGCCGCGCCCAGCACAAATTACTTTTCCATATCTTCTGGCGTGCCCTTGTGTGGCCGAGACAATACGTGCTTTTAACAAGTTTAAACTGTTTTAATGGTGTCATCGTTTTTAAATTTTTAAAGAAAAATTGCTTTGCGTGTAGCCAGTTTGGCTTTACAAAAATGTAGTGATGTTAAGAAATGTGCCTGGGCTGCAAACAAATAAAGTAGGGAAAAATATAGCACACGATTTGGGAAAGATTATGAATACAACAAAACAAATGACATGTCGGCATAAAGCGTTCCCTGTATAAAACGAAACAACAGTCGTACAGCTGCATAGAAGAGAAAGAACAAATAAAACAAAACAACTGAGATATCGGCCAAACGACTTCTCCGTAGCAAGCGATACAACATTCAGCAGTACAGCTACATAGAGGAGAAAGAGAAAATAAGACGTTCTTAATTTTCAAGATGTAACCAGGAAGTTCAATTACATTTTTTTGTTAGTTTGTTTCCCCATATTGTATGCTTCATTTTTTGTGTACAGTTTCAATACAGTTTGGTGACTAAAATAACATACAAATAATATAAAAATAATTAGCTTGAAATAATGACGTAGCATTTTCTATTTTATGTAGGATTTTTTTTTAATAACCGCCATGAAAGATTTTACAATTGGCTCCGCGCTTCAGCGTCTCAAAATAAATGTTAACAAGATGTTTTCTCACGATCGCGAAGCTGTGGCTATGATCTCTTGTGGATGGCGAAGCTGTGGCTATGATCTCTTGTGGATGGCGAAGCTGTGGCTATGATCTCTTGTGGATGGCGAAGCTGTGGCTATGATCTCTTGTGGATGGCGAAGCTGTGACTCTGATCTCTTGTGGATGGCGAAGCTGTGGCTATGATCTCTTGTGGATGGCGAAGCTGTGGCTATGATCTCTTGTGGATGGTGAAGCTGTGGCTATGATCTCTTGTGGATGGCAAAGCTGTGGCTATGATCTCTTGTGGATGGCGAAGCTGTGGCTATGATCTCTTGTGGATGGTGAAGCTGTGGCTATGATCTCTTGTGGGTGGCGAAGCTGTGGCTATGATCTCTTGTGGATGGCGAAGCTGTGGCTATGATCTCTTGGGGATGGCGAAGCTGTGGATATGATCTCTTGTGGATGGCAAAGCTGTGGCTATGATCTCTTGTGGATGGCGAAGCTGTGGCTATGATCTCTTGTGGATGGCGAAGCTGTGGCTATGATCTCTTGTGGATGGCGAAGCTGTGGCTATGATCTCTTGTGGATGGCGAAGCTGTGGCTATGATCTCTTGTGGATGGCGAAGCTGTGGCTATGATCTCTTGTGGATGGCGAAGCTGTGGCTATGATCTCTTGTGACTTGGGTAAGTAGAGCTTTGAAAAAAAAACATGTCGTAAGAGAGCTACGACAGCTTTCTCTCGAGGAATTCCATTGCGTCCCCACCTCGGTTCAACTTGACATGAGCATTTTCTGCATTGTTCATTTTTCTTCGCTAACATCCTCCGACTTCTCGCCCATCGCTGTAAACACTGTGAATCAGTGAAGTAGCTAGAGTTTGCGCCGCCTTTTACGCGCCATAATTTAGCAACCCCTAATTAGCAAAAAAAGGAAAAATCAAGAACAAAACAGAACTGTTCTGGCATTAAACAGAAACCGAAAACATCGCCCCGAAATTTGTTTCGCCCGGGGCGTTCAACCCCTCCACCCCCACTCCCTTTGACCACGTGATGCAGTTTAATTAAAACACGACATATCTTTGTTGAGTCACAGACAGCTATATGACTGCACTACAGATGATCGTTGAAGACCAGGGGTTGATCGAACATTTTAAGGCCCATATTCTGATCTTTAGGGCATAGATATCATATCATGACAATCGTAATAATTGCCTCCTTCCTTAATTTAATAGAGGTTTCATTTGGATCTAAAGGGGAGACAAATATTTTATGTATATGAATTGTAAATACAAAAATGAGCATTATTAAAACAAGAAATAACCCGCCAAAACTGGTGACGGCAATGTGTCAACTTCCTATCTATATGACGGCAATGTGTCAACTTCCTATCTATATGACGGCAATGTGTCAACTTCCTATCTATATGACGGCAATGTGTCAACTTCCTATCTATATGACGGCAATGTGTCAACTTCCTATCTATATGACGGCAATGTGTCAACTTCCTATCTATATGACGGCAATGTGTCAACTTCCTATCTATATGACGGCAATGCTTCAACTTTCCATCTATATGACGGCAATGCTTCAACTTCCCATCTATATGACGGCAATGTTTCAACTTCCTTTCTATATGACGGCAATGTGTCAACTTCCTGTCTATATGACGGCAATGTGTCAACTTCCTGTCTATATGACGGCAATGTGTCAACTTCCCATCTATATGCATTCAAGAAACGCACTTTAAAATAATCTCAATTGGTGATACCACCCCACCCACCCCCCCCCCCAACGCATACTTTTTCACGCCCAAAACAATATTAATATTCTGATTTTCCACCCCTTTTTACGCCACAGAATTAACACATCACATTTAAATTGAGACAACACAAAAACACCACAATTTTAGGAACCAAACGCACTTGCGGTATTCCTAAGAACTCATTTAGCGCAGTTGGGGGCAATTTCATTTGCACGCTGTGGCTATGATCTCTTGTGGATGGCGAAGCTGTGGCTATGATCTCTTGTGGATGGCGAAGCTGTGGCTATGATCTCTTGTGGATGGCGAAGCTGTGGCTATGATCTCTTGTGGATGGCGAAGCTGTGGCTATGATCTCTTGTGACTTGGATAAGTAGAGCTTTGAAAAAAAAACCGAAAACATATAGACAGGAAGTTGACACATTGCCGTCATATAGAAAGGAAGTTGAAACATTGCCGTCATATAGATGGGAAGTTGAAGCATTGCCGTCATATAGATGGAAAGTTGAAGCATTGCCGTCATATAGATAGGAAGTTGACACATTGCCGTCATATAGATAGGAAGTTGACACATTGCTGTCATATAGATAGGAAGTTGACACATTGCCGTCATATAGATAGGAAGTTGACAGATATGCCTGGAGAATAATTAGTTGTGATTCCAATGGCACGCTTTAAAGGAATTGCAAATTTTCTTAAAACGAGCTCCTTCAAACCGGAAATGTTGAGAGTACAAGAATCGGTAAATATTTGAACACTATTTTTGAACATTCGATGCGCCTGTGAATGAGTCAATTTGACACCCGGTCATATGGTAAGCCTGACCACCCTGCGACCACGCCATTTTATTTGCGTGTTCGAGTTAGTCCATAGTTACTATGTATCACATCATTAATGTGATGAAATACAATTCAAATGTTTTCCTGATAACACAAGCTTGGGCAGAAAAAAAAATGCTGATTTGTCAAAACGTGGCAAAAAATTTAATTTAGCGACTAATACTATGTGGAATATGTTTTAGCCTGTGTGTTAACCTAGTTCTGCTTCAACTTGTCTCCCCCGTTTGTTTTGATATTGATGTCACCGGTTATTTGTGTTACGCCCTACCCACCCACCCCTCCCTTGATCTGGAAAAGGTAATTTAAGTTTTTATTTGTTCTAAAGGTTGCTATCGGATGAAGTAATTTCTAGAATTGCTCTTCTGGGGGGTTCTAACTCTATTCCATATAAATAATCCGGCTAGCTTTCCCAGCCGAGAGAGATTCGCTAGATTTCCTAGACACGAGACAAAATTAATGTACTGGGCCCTACAAGATTGAACTCTTCATGTGTGAGTTTATGAATATGTGTATCTTTCGAGGCTTATGCTGTTTCACATGCTGTATGTTAATATAGTTTTCATTTATGTATATCTGAGTTTGTATTTTTATATAAATCTAATAATATACATGAAGAAATATTAGTAATATCACTATCTTTGGAATATATTTTCTTTGTTTACTGGGTTTCGGTCCTTTGTTACATGTAACGAACCCAATCTTAAACAGTTCAAATTTGCAAAAACCATATATCGGAACGTAACAGTATAAAATAAATTGTGTTCTTTTAATAAATACAAGTATTTGGAATATGGAAAAACAATGTTTTTTTTTTAAATAAAATATTATTCATAAACACGACTATCTACTTTTATCACAATTAATCTTAAAAATGTAATGAACAACTCTCAACTTTAAATACCGGTTATATATTTTTTTTTAATTTCCTGTATAAAATGACACTGAGAAAAGTCTGTAAATCTCAAATCTATGAAAAAAATAATACCCTCGCTCTTGTAAATTCAATGGGGACATTTATGGTACTCTAACATCCAACGTAGAATTCTGTCTTACTTTCGTACCCACAAGAAAGTTTTTCGCTCAACAGCAAAACATTTTATAAATATATATCTCATTTCGTCCACGCAGATTGCCTAGGAAATATGGCCGAGTGCCAGAGAAGCAATCTTATTTCTATTATTTTAATTATTTATTTTGGTAATAATTTCTCAGCGAGAATTTAAAAAAATAATTTAAAATCATATCATTTCATCCAGGAATAAATGACACCATCGGCCAAGGTCATGGTTTGCGACATTCTCCCAACATCATTGGCACAAAACCTTAATGACGTTGTAGCTGTTGCCATGGAAACGATGGGAAAGCACGAAATGAAACATTTATTTAATTTTTTTTTTTAAATTTCCAAGCAAACATGCGTTTAGAAATGGAAAATAAAATGAATGCCGAGAGAAAGAATTTTTTTTTTTAAATGAAGTGAATCACGTGTTGAAAGGTCAAATAGCCAAGCTCTCCTCGCTTGTCCCGACCAACCTGTTCTGTTGGTTTGGTTTGACCATCTGATTTCTGCACCATCCACCACATTCGCACCGTTGAAGGTGACATGAAAGGATAAATCTCCTTAGGCAGGTGAGAGAATCCCACATTTCCGATTGAGCTAAGCGAGGAATTTCCAGTAGAGTTCTGATGTCTAGGTCCAAAGTGCTGGAACTGCATCAACCCGCCAAAAGTTTAACCGTCTATACGTTTCTAAAAAAATATATATTCGTTTATAAAATAAATTTTCAGTCAATTTTGCTCAAATTAAGTATCTTCCAGAAAGGAAGACAATATGTAGACAACTGTTTCAGGAATTCTAATAGTATTAAGTGAGGTGTCCGAAAATATTTTTAAAAAAAGAACGCATGTTGAGCTTAAAGTTGAACACAAGAACTTATTCAATGTAGACAATATAACTTTAATAAATATATGTATACACCCTCTACAGCCTTTCCAACCGTCTCTCTCGTGTTAAAATGGTCTATATTTCACTATTTGTCCAAGCCTGGTTTATGTGATCCTCTAACACAGTGGGTCTCCACTTTCCGAATGCCGCGACCCTTTAATACAATTCCTCGCGATGTGGTGACCCCCAACCATAAAATTAATTTCGTTGCTACTTCATAACTGTAGATCTTATGTGTTTTCCGTTGGTCTTACGTGACCCCTGTGAAAGGGTCCTTCGACCCCCAAATGGGTTGCGACCCACAGGCTTAGAACCGCTACTCTAAAACATCACTATTGGTCCAAGCCTTGTTAAAATGATCATCAATACCAACACATCCAAATGTGCTCTATTACAAACTGACGTCACACGTGTGTTGCTGTAGAAAAGTAATAAGACCCAGACATGTGTCAGGGTCTTGTAAGAAATCAATAATTTCACGTCACAACCCACTCTACCTCATAAAATTGGGGGGAAAATGCCGCTGAACTTGTAGCGGTTTTCTTGTAACAAGCAAATAAAGGATGTGGGGTATCGACTAGTGGCGTCTTCATTTCATTAAGTGGTCCTTGTAACCAGGTCATTGGACATTATTATTAAAGTTAGGTGGACATTCTTGTTACAGGTAGGTGGTCATTTTGGTGACAGGTGGTCATTCTTTTTGCAGGCGGTCGTTCTTGGTAAGTGTGTTGGTCAGTCATGATTCAGGTAGATGATTATTCTTGTAAAATTTAAATATTCATTCGTGTAACAGGTAAGGGGTCACTAGTGAATCAGATCAAGGGAATTTTTCAAACTCTAAAGTTCAAGTGACCCGTATGGGGGACCGGTGTTGTGTCGAGCTTTGGTTGCAAGGAGTGACATGCTGACCAGGTCTAACGATTAAAAGACTATTAATAGACTAGATAATTTCACTGTCAGTTTAAAAAAAACACATGGGAAATGATCATTTTGGTGGACCAGAGCCAGCTGAACATGATCTCATCTGATAATGTGTGCACGTTATAGGCATGAGCTAAGATCTCCTTTATCTCCGGCCAATTAGTTACATTCTGATCTTATTGTCTTGGCTAGATCTCTTCACAGGGTTACCCCCAGGCGCCAACTGAGCCCTGACCGATGCCTCAGCCTATTGGCATTCGATAAAACAAATAGGACATAATTACACTGGCTCCTTTTGGCTCCTTTAGGTTCATTAACCTATTCTGTTATTTCTTTGGCTCTTGATTCTGTTATTTTTTCCTTGTATCATAGGTTTTTTTTTTAATGTGTTTCGCGGAAAAATGAATTAACATTAGATGGTTGTGTCAGCATATTCTGTTTTAGAAATTGTATGTTAAGGGTGTTTAGATGTGTCTAGAAGCAAATTTTTAGATGTGTTTAGAAGCAAGTGGTTAGATGTGTCTAGAAGCGAGTGTTTAGATGTGTCAAGAAGCAAATTTTTAGATGTGTCAAGAAGCGAGTGTTTAGATGTGTCAAGAAGCGAGTGGTTAGATGTGTCTAGAAGCGAGTGTTTAGATGTGTCTAGAAGCAAGTGGCTAGATGTGTCTAGAAGCAAATTTTTAGATGTGTCTAGAAGCGAGTATTTAGATGTGTCTAGAAGCGAGTGTTTAGATGTGTCTAGAATCAAATTTTAGATGTGTCAAGAAGCGAGTGGTTAGATGTGTCAAGAAGCGAGTGGTTAGATGTGTCAAGAAGCGAGTGGTTAGGTGTGTCTAGAAGCGGTTGTCTAGATGAGTCTGTACAAACCGTTTCGGTTTAGTTTGTTTCATAGATTTTTGGTGGTGGATAATAAATGATAAAGTATGTTTGATTGTGATTTATAACCTACTAGCGAGTACCCGGCATGCGTTGCAATGCCATTCATCGAAATAAAGTGTCTGTGTTTTAATAATTTTTTTGTAAGTTCTTCTAATAAACACCTTTCTTTAACCTTCTGGTGCGTATTCGAATTAATTAGAAGGTTTTAAGAAGTATCAGCAGACCACACGCAGCTGTCCGTGTGGGAAGCATGGATTTTCCAAATTTAGTCCCAAAACTTATAGCGATTGAACTCCCCCATGCAATAGCTATGTTTGAAATTATATTTATATGGCTCATTTATTACATATAAACAAATTTTGGGCCCCCGGCCCCAAAAGTAATATTGTGAAATATTTGTACTAAATCAGAAACCTATTTATTAAGTCACATATACAAAATGAAATATCACAGTAATTCCACCCACTTATGCAATAGCTCTGCTTGACGTTATATTTACATAGCTCATATAAGAAAAAAAAAGAATTTAAGGCCCCCGGCCCAAAGCGGAATATTGTAAAATATTTGCACTTCTTTAGAAACCTAATGCGGGCCTGCACACAACTCACTGAAAGTTTATCGCATTCAGATGAATAGTATAGGAACTCATACGGACATTATATTTAAATAGCTCATATTAGAAAGAAAAACTACTATAGGGCCCCGGTCCAAAACTGGTAATTCTTTGTAAAATGAATGGGTTTTGATATTCATGGATATACTTTTGTAAATGTACTTACGTTGTGTTAACGTCATTGATTTTCTTAATTCGTAAAATGAGAATATAGCATCTATTTTTCACAACAGTAATATCATTGTATTTAAAGATATAAAATTGTACACACCCTATTTCCTAACCCCCATATATATGTACCTAAGAAGGCAAATTATTTGTCAAATTCATTTTGTCAACTTCCCCCTCCCCCAAACAGAGTTTTAAAGAAATTAATAAAATCATCCACGGGATTGTAATCCACTTACTTAGGCAAAAACAATTTTTTTGCATTTCAAATGCTTTGTTCTTATTTAAATGAGTGATAAGTGCATTAGTGGATGCTATTTGGATATGTAGTTTCGCTGCACTGATTGCATTAAACGGTATTTTCGTATTAAAAGTATATTTAAAGGTTGGGTTGTTTTTTTTTACTAATTTATAAATTTCATAAATGTATATTTTTGGAAAGAATAAAAGTAAAAATTTATTAAACGTTAAAAATAAAAAGCGAAAATTGTATTTAAATTTTTAAATTGTAGCAATTTAAAAAGCAATCTATTATATTTATTAATTTTACTTTTAGGAAGGGGGAAATACATTATCAATTTTATTAGGCGCGGTTATTAAATCAGATAAATTTTTGCATTGAATAAATAGACAATTTGAGTTCTGAGGTCATTTGCGTTATTATTTAGAACAAATTAATTTTACTTTTATTACGCAATATTTGGAACGTACTTTAAAAAATGCACTACAATCAACAGATGTTTTGGTTTCCCCGATAAATGTGATTACAGTGTAATTCTTTGATTATAATTTGTTTTATTAATTTTCATAACTTTCAACCACATATAAAATGTTTAAAATAGTTCCTTAGTTGTTACTCCAGATTTATTTGTAATTTATATTATTAATACTTAAAATTTTATTAAAATTAAAGCGAATATACAATATATTTTTCGCATTACCATTGATTCGAGTTCCTTAAAATAATAGTAGAAAACTATGATTGTTTTAAAAAATGGGAACGTATTTAAATCGTATGGGTTCTTTGTGAGTTACGGTCAGCATAGATCATTCTTATATAATAGATGTATTACTACATCATTGCTATTCAAAATCACAACACATTTACAAAGCTATATCCGATTCTAAAATACGTCACAAAATTCAAGCTTATTAATAAAAACAACAAAAATACTCTCTACACTAAACATGCAAAAACGTGTTTTCTCTGCTCTTGCTACAAATTTATGTCTGTTGGCATTTGTTCAAGGGCGGTTGAGTTGATAGCTCCGTTTGAAATTATTTTGATAAAGTTTGTTAAAGAAAACAAAACGAATTTAAGGACATCGGCCCATGCGAAATATTGTAAAATGTTGTTCTAATTTAGAAACATTTGCGGGAGCGCGCATATCAATTCACCAAAGTTTTTATCGCAATCGGATGAATGGTATAGGAATTCATACGATAATTATATAGATAATAAATGGTGGAAAACGAATTAAGGCCCCCGGCCACAAACGGAATATTGTAGAATTGTTGTATTACTTCAGAAACCTACTTATTATATCACAAAATTAAAAAAAGAGAAACATATTACTGAAGTTGTATCGCATTCAGATAAATGGTATAGGAGTGCATACGGATATTATTTTTTACAAAGCTCATATAAGAAAAATAACGATTTTGGGGCCAACGGCGAAAAACGGATTATTTTAAAAGTTTTGTAACTACTTCAGAAACCTAATTACTATGTGACACACACAATTTAATGTCGCTATTTGTATTTTATTAAAAATCTATCCATCCACACATTAGCTCTGTTTGAAATTGTAATTTGTATAGCTCATATAGGAAAAATAGAACATAGGGCCCCTGGCTCAAAAAAGAATATTTTAAACGGTTGTAATAATTTGAAAAGCTTTGCGGACTTGGGTAAAACATTTTACTAAAGTTTTATCGCATTCAGATAAATGATATAGGAGCGCATACAGAAATTATTTTGTACAATGCTCGTATAAGAAAAAAAAAAGAATTTGGGAACAACGGCTGAAAACGGAATATTTTAAAAGTATTTTAATTACTCATTAACATGGGCGACCTTATGGACAACCTTTCAACAAAGTTTTGTTGCAATCGCATGAATGGTGTAGGAGCGCATACGGTTTGAAATTTTTTTTATATAGCTCATATTGGAAAAATAGAACATGGGGCCCCTGGCTCAAAACAGAATATTTTAAACGGTTGTAATAATTGGAAAAGCTTTGCGGGCGTGGGAAAAACATCTAACTAAAGTTTTATCGCATTCAGAAGAATGGTATAGGAGCGCATACCGAAATTATTTTGTACAAAGCTCATATAAGAAAAAAAAGAATTTGGGGCCAACAGCTGAAAACGGAATATTTTAAAAGTTTTGTAATTACTCATTAACATGCGCGACTTTATGGACAAACTTTCAAAAAAGTTTTGTTGCAATCACATGAATGGTGTAGGAGCTCATATAAGAAAAAACGAACACGGGGCCCCTGGCTCAAAACGGAATATTTTAAAACGTTTATAATTATTTCCAAACCTTTGTGGGCGTGCTTGTAACATTTTAATCAAGATTTAGCGCATTCAGACGAATGGCGTAGGAGCGCAGACGGAAATATTTTTTACAAAGCTCGTATAAGAAAAAATATGAATGAAGGGCCAACGGCCGAAAACGAAATAATTGAAAAGTTTTTTAATGTCGCAGTTAAATGCCCAGGTAGGTGGCCAACAACTCACCAAAGTTTTGTTGCAATCGCATGAATGGTGTGGGAGCGCATACGAGACAAACAGACATACATACATACATTCATTTTTATATATATAGATAATTGCGTATGTGTGATCATGGCTTATTATGTGTGTTTATGGTTTTTATACGATGACGTTGAAAATAATCATAGACAACAGCCAGAAGTGTCAGCTACAAATGAAAAAATCAAATTTTTTAAAAAGAATTTTTGCACTGAACTAACTGCCTGGTCTAGAAGGTGACAGTGTAGTGACATTTGAATGACGACTAACGAAGTGATATGTATGGGAGAGTTTGAATCGATGGAGAGGAGATGATCTAGACGAAATGATGACAGAATATCTAGATACATGACATAACGGCGAATGTTCGAACTGGATTCATCAACATGAATATCGATTCAGTCCTACATTGTTTGTTAGCCTGCGGTCGATGGTTAGATACCATAATTATAGTTCTTAAACGATGGCTGTAAGCAATGGTTATCATTGACAGTGGAATCAAAATGGCCGAGACCCAGTGGTGCAGCTAGGGTTAGTTGTGCCAGGTAAGGGTCAAGGTCTTTGCCACTGCACTGCCAATAATTGGATTCAGTAGTTTGCCGAAAATGCCTGCCTCCATATTAAGATAAAATGTGCCTCCCGGGGCGTTCTGACCCCCCACACCCTCTTCGTACGCCACTGCCAATAACTGTATTTACATATTACCTCGCTGCAGTGGTAGCATTCCAAGCTACCAGAAACCGGTTCTAAAAAGGCAAGCAATCTTTTGGAATGTAGGTTGCGACCTTGAATTAAATGATTGTCCAATAGTTCAATAACCGGTTCGCTAAGCTTTTATACATTTCGGAACCGATTCGCGCGAACCGGTTGAAACCGTAGGATGTCACCACTGCTATCAAGAAGATAACCATCTCACCTGAAATCCTTCCCGAACACTTAAAAAACAATTGGTCAAACTTGATGCGACATCAAATTCTTTCCTCCTTACCACACAGTCATTGAAGAATTTTAACAATTATTCTCTTTATAAAATTCCACACATATCGTCCTTTGGACGCTATAACGAGGGCTATTAATACACACTCCGTATGTATGTCCAGGCGCCACACGAACACAGATCAGCAAACCGTGTGTCCACACGCCACATGTCCACACGGTGGTATCCACGTGCCACAAATATGCCCGTGTCGATCTCGCATGAGACAAACAAGACGCTCACCTTGTGTCCCCCCCCCTCCTTTCCCCACCCCCGTCCCTTCACTTACCAAAAGTATCGAGACAGCGGATGTCATGCCTGGATCGGAAGAAAACTTCCCGCCATTGCAGGGTTATCAGACGAGAGTGGTTAGCGCTCATGGTTACCTCCCTCCCCCCCCCCCACCCTTTTGTAAAGTAGCTTCCCTTTTCCATTGTTTCCACAAAGTCTTTTTTTTTCTTTTCCCTTCGGGTTTTTCTTTTCTTCTTTTTCTCCCACTTGTTAGAAAAATGGTGAAATTTGAGATCGATCGCGTGAGAGGTTAGTGCGGGGAGAGGGTGGGGAGAGAGAAACGCGAGCTGCAGAGGGCGTGGAAAAACAAACGAGGGTTATTGGCGCGGTGGTGGCTGTCTGGGATGGGAGATAATTTTGTTTTGGTATGTTGAAAGATTTGATATATTCCGGACCGCATTCCAGCTGGTTATAAATCTGGGGCATATGGTTTGTATTGAATAGGATAATACTGATATTGATACACAATTTAATGTAGCATAAAGTGAACGGTTCAGGCGGATCTATCAAAAAGACGGATGGAGGGTAACATTTCTATAGAATTTGAGTTTGAAGAGTTTTATGAATGTTAAAATGTAGAAGAGAGGAAATAGTTTAGTATTAAACAGAATTCAAGGAAGCCATAAATTCAGGAAGTATCTAAATTCTCTTAGTTATACAATGGCGGTGCAATTCATTCATTTCAAGACTCCTGCCAATCGTTGACATCATTTGATTTTTGGAAACCCAGTTTTAAGTTATGGAAACCCAGTTTTTAAGTTATGGAAACCCAGTTTTTAAGTTATGAAAACACATGTTTTTAAGTTATGGAAACCCATGTTTTAAAGTTATGGAAACCCAGTTTTTAAGTTATGGAAACCCAGTTTTTAAGTTATGGAAACCCAGTTTTTAAGTTATGAAAACACATGTTTTTAAGTTATGGAAACCCATGTTTTAAAGTTATGGAAACCCAGTTTTTAAGTTATGGAAACACATGTTTTAAGTTATGGAAACCCATGTTTTAAAGTTATGGAAACCCAGTTTTTAAGTTATGGAAACACATGTTTTAAGTTATGGAAACCCATGTTTTAAAGTTATGGAAACCCAGTTTTTAAGTTATGGAAACCCAGTTTTTAAGTTATGGAAACCCAGTTTTAAGTTATGGAAACCCAGTTTTTAAGTTATGGAAACACATGTTTTTAAGTTATGGAAACCCAGTTTTTAAGTTATGGAAACCCAGTTTTTAAGTTATGAAAACACATGTTTTTAAGTTATGGAAACCCATGTTTTAAAGTTATGGAAACCCAGTTTTTAAGTTATGGAAACACATGTTTTAAGTTATGGAAACCCATGTTTTAAAGTTATGGAAACCCAGTTTTTAAGTTATGGAAACACATGTTTTAAGTTATGGAAACCCATGTTTTAAAGTTATGGAAACCCAGTTTTTAAGTTATGGAAACCCAGTTTTTAAGTTATGGAAACCCAGTTTTAAGTTATGGAAACCCAGTTTTTAAGTTATGGAAACACATGTTTTTAAGTTATGGAAACACATGTTTTTAAGTTATGGAAACCCATGTTTTAAAGTTATGGAAACCCAGTTTTTAAGTTATGGAAACCCAGTTTCTACAACCATGTAGAGTGCCACGAATCCAAACATACCGGGCTGCTAAATAAAAAATCCTTATACTCAGCGATGTGTCTGCGTAGGGGGTTTGGGGGGGGGGGGTTTCTGATATTGTTTTCCCCTCAATAAAACCTTAAAATAGCAGGCACTTAACATTGAATGTTGACTAGTGAGGCAAACGTTGATCTGTGCCACTGTTTGAGATTCTAATTGGCCGAAACGAAGGCACGTCTGCGTGATAGACCCGTAACTGAATCGCCCAGCATTTGTTTGTACCCACCTGCGCACATACACCCGCCTGCGCCCATAACCTCTACGCTCCTACACCCGCCTGGCGCCCATAATCACTACGCTCCTACATCCGCCTGGCGCCCATAACCACTACGCTCCTACACCCGCCTGGCGCCCATAACCACTACGCTCCTACACCCGCCTGGCGCCCATAACCACTACGCTCCTACACCCGCCTGGCGCCCATAACCACTACGCTCCTACATCCGCCTGGCGCCCATAACCACTACGCTCCTACACCCGCCTGGCGCCCATAACCACTACGCTCCTACATCCGCCTGCGCCCATAACCATTACGCTCCTAAACCCGCCTGCGCCCATAACCACTACGGTCCTACACCCGCCTGCGCCCATAACCACTACGCTCCTACATCCGCCTGCGCCCATAACCACTACGCTCCTACACCCGCCTGCGCCCATAACCACTACGCTCCTACACTTAGGATTGAGGGGCATAGAGAATGTCTTTTTCTGTTGTGTTAACATTGAGTGTGGAAGCGTCAGTTAGATCCCTTTGCCTTTAGAGCGTAAAGGGTCAAGGTCAAAGGTGAGCTGTTTCATAACTGGATTAAGTCAATGAAAACAAGAAGAGAGATGGGGAGGTAAGAGGTGGCGTATTTTATCGTTAGAATATTTCCTTCAGATCATGACACAGCAAGGTTGGGGGGGGGGGGGCATTATACGTCATGGGGCATTATACGTCATGGCACTTTATACTTCATGGGACATTACACGTCATGGGACATTATGCGTCATGGGACATTATGCGTCATGGGACATTATGCGTCATGGGACATTATGCGTCATGGGACATTATGCGTCATGGGACATTATGCGTCATGGGACATTACACGTCATGGGACATTATGCGTCATGGGAATTATACTTCATGTATGGCAAAGCTGTTTGGGATCTTTCCGTTTAATGTCCAGACACACACGGGACTTCATCGATCACGTGACTTCATCGATCACGTGACTTCATCGTTCACGTGACTAAATCGTTCACGGGACTTCATCGTTCACGGTAGGATAGTTAGGCCACCGGAGTTTAAACAGTAAATTTTCCATTTGCACATATGAAAATGTGACCGCAAGGACACGCCAATCAGGAAGACGGGTTTGTGGGAAAGAAATTACGGACCCAGTTATTATCTTTTCCTATGCGTTTTTAGTTCTTTTTTTTCTTTATTTCTCTTTATCAAGATAATTAATTTTTCATCAAATGATTTACTTAGTGCAGCTGTTCTTTGTCCTTTGCGTGCGAAGTTGACCAAGTCTATATTCGAAGGTGAGCACGCAGGTGGTTTTTTTTTAAATTCTTATTTGTGCCTGGAAAGGTTTGCCGCATATAGGAAACATGTGCTTTTTTTTTTGCTTTTAGTGATATTGGAAGCTCTTATGATATTCCTTGTTGTGCGTTTTCTTTTGGCAAAGCGGCAGCGGTGAGTTTACTCTCTGATCACTGTGCCTCAATAACAGATTTTCCGCCACGTCAGCTTGTGCTGTAGTGACAGTGATTCTGCCTCACCAGCTTGTGCTGTAGTGACAGTGGTTCTGCCTCACCAGCTTGTGCGGCAGTGACAGTGATTCTGCCTCACCAGCTTGTGCTGCAGTGACAGTGATTCTGCCTCGTCAGCTTGTGCTACAATGACAGTGATTCTGCCTCGCCAGCTTGTGCAATCCAAAGCCAATCAATTTAGTTCGATGGTCATGGATTTGAATGCCACTTTTAGACAACTTTTAAAGCGTTTTTTCTGCTTACCAACTGGGTGTTTCGCTCTGAAAGTTCACCGTACGTTAGTTGCTGAGGCTGTCTGCAGTCTGGCAAAATTTTCTGCCCATCTGGTTTGTCCTTTTTGTAAGAATGTGCGTATGCTGATAAAACCAGCCTGTTGTAGAACTTCTGTTCCAGGAACGTTGTCCTCTCAGTGTGTGCCAAGACGCTTGCATAAACTGCATAGGTGGAGATGGTTTAAACGTCTAGAATGTCTGATGTACACCCAGGGCCGTCGTGTAACTTCTGGAGGCCTCGTTTTTTTGGGTTTACGCCCCCAAGCATTAACATTCTACATAAATTTTTTTTCTTCAAAATCACAACTTTGAACCCCTCAAATATATAAGCTCCCCCCCCCCCTTTTCTGCAGCTGTTTCACGACCCACGCGACGGCTCTGTGCACACTATCCAATGTGTCGCTGGCGTATAGGACAGTTGTTACAACTTTTAACAGTACTGCAAACCTTTTCTCTTATGACATTATAGACTTTCCCTTGGATCATGTATCGGCTGTCCAGCTTTTCAATAGCAAACATTCTTTCCCGATAACTCTTAGTTCTTACTTATCAATAAGTTAGAAACCATTATTTCTTAGTTCTTACATATCAATAAACCTGAAACCATAAAATAAATAAATCAACGGGGCAATGTAAAAGTAAAGAATTTGTATTGTCAATTTTTAAGCAATAAATTCATTAAAAGTGGTGAATATGTTTATAATATTTACTAATAATACGTTCACACCAATATAAACATTTAACGTCACATATATCTAAGTGCCATCTTATACATTATTGAAATCACATAATTCTAGTGCAAGAAGTTGAGTATTTGTTGCCATACTAAACACATTCAGAACACAGCAAATAAAGGAGTCTGTTCGGGACAACTACTTTCATATTTTCTCTTCTTATTAGTCTCGTAATTTTAATCGTATCGAAATCTGATTAATTATGCTCTCAATAATTTCATTTTAAAAATGAAAAACAAAAATCATGAATTTGATAAGAATTCCACAACAGCCACATTAGTAAAAACAACTCGCGCTTGATCTAATTTAGCTTAACAGCCAGTACATAATTATGTCTGCCTATGTTGAGCCAAAACTATTGAATGAATGCTAATGTCGCAATGGATCTGCCGTAAACCTAGTCTAACAAACTTTACTTTTGGAAAGGAACCCATCGATTATCTGCCAGATATTTAAAGATATTAATGGAGAGTTTTTGATGTGCTCTTAATCTGAGGCTTGTGGGTGAAGGGAAGAGTTGATACATTTTGGTTTAACTAAAGTACAGATGATAACTTTAAAAAAAATAATTATATATATTAGATCTCTAGCAACATGACATATAGTTTAGATTCGAGTTTGTATTGGGCAAATAGAGTTTTTCATAATTTTCAACAAAAAATACAATAAAACTGCAATTAATAAAAAAAATTACTCTCACAGATGAAGGTGGAAAAGGGAGAGATGAAAATATTTTGTCACAAATTCACTTAACGGAAACATAAAATAACAAACATAAAAATGAGTCTACTGGACATTAGTACACGATAATAGCATAGCATTGTAACAAGTACATTAAATATTTGTATACAAGTTCATGATTCCAAGGCCATTCAGTTATGGCCCAACAAGCACCTCCCTCTAGGGATTAGTTGAATCTTGATCTGTAGACCATGTCACTCCAACGGACAGCTCCTGGGCTCGGCCTGGAAGATCCTACCTGAAAGCCGTACCGCGTCCACTGATCGATGTCAGTCAAGGTGGTTGCTGTCACACCTGGGGGAACCTCCTTTGTGCTGTGGACATTAGGACATTGCACATGGTGAACAGGTGGTGAAGAGATGGGAAACAGATGGTGAGAGGAGAGAGAAACATGTGGTACTTGCAGCGTCTAACTTGCAGTGGCGTAGCTAGGATTGTAACCGCATGGGGTGAGCCAGGGTTTATGCCGCCCCATTTCACGACAAAAATAACTCCGCATTTGGCCGAAAAGTGCCACCAGGCGGGCCGACCCCTTAATCCACTCCTTTCCTACGCTACTGCTAACTTGTAATGATGAACAGACCAGGCCGGCCGCCCCCAATCCACTCCTTTCCTACGCTACTGCTAACTTGTAAGGATGAACAGACCAGGCCGGCCGCCCCCAATCCACTCCTTTCCTACGCTACTGCTAACTTGTAATGATGAACAGAGTGTTGTTGCATTTGCTTTCAATATTTATATTAAAACTCGATGCCACATAAAAAGTCACAATGTCACGATTCCACATAAAAGTCACGATGCTAAATGCAAGCACTAATTAATGATTTACAATAATTATGAATGATGTCATCGATTACTACTTGCAGGTGGATAGAAGGAAAAGAGCAATTCCAAAGCATTAAGGCATATGAAATATTTAATAGTCGCGCGATGAGACTGCTACCAATAAATATATCTTGAACAACGATTCTATCTTAAGTTACGATGCCGTAAAAACCCCTTATTGATAATCTCATAAATTGTCTTAAAACTCATTTTTTTTTTTTTAAAACAGCCCGAATAACCTTACATGAAATCCCCTCGTCTACCATTTGCGAATGTGGCGTACCGCACCAGTGTCGCCGTCTTGGGTCGACCCGTGGACAAAACCAACCACTCCAGGTATAAGCGTCTTCCGAAGGGTTTCGCTCTGGTTATCACATAGGTATCACTTTTTGATGATGGCCTACCTGCTCGGGAGAAATCAATATCATGTTAATCCTTTAAGTCTTATTTACTTTTTTTTTGAGGGGGGGGGGGGTGAAGAGCGGGGGTTGCTGCAAAACATTAATTGATACTAAGACATGTCCTGAAGTTGCCAAATGAGTTTGTTATATAGCTTTTCCTTTCATGAAAAAGTCCAAACATTGTAAAAATGTCTACGATCTTGGCAAATGTCAGACGCTTCAGCGTTACAGTGAGTAGTGAAAAACTATTTAATTTGGATGCCAAGAGAATAGCATGTGTACCAAAATTGAAAAGGATCCATAACTGAAACTATCTAACAATTTAGTTTTGATACGTTTAAAAGCAAACAGCAACCGCCCAAAATACATACATTTGACCTCATTATCAGACATTGAATCAATCAGGTTAGAGTATTGATTGCAGAAGAATACAATCGCACTAAATCAAACGAAATCTGATCTAACAATATATGTCAACAATTCGACCAAAGTTGGAAATGGAAAGTCACTTGATAGAAAACCAATTTCAAATATTACTACTCAAATATTGGTATGGAACCTAAAAGGATCAAGCGGACGGTGGAAGTCCTGGAGTAGAGAGGTGGAAGACCTGATGTACAGAGGTGGAAGACCTGGCCTACAGGGGCGGAAGACCCGGCGTACAGAGGTGGAAGACCCGACGAACAGAGGTGGAAGACCTGGCGTACGGAGGTGGAAGACCTGGCGTACGAAGGTGGAAAAGGATGTTTTAAAATTGGAAAGGGTAGAGAAGTTTGACGTAAGCTGAAAGAGCTCAAAAGATATTAACTGCATATGCTTGACTGGTCGTTTCAAAAGAACAAATATGACGAAAAATAAACTAAATCTATAAGACTATACAAGTTGGTAGAAAATGGGATACTTACGCTCTTCAGATGAACCAGAGCGTCCGTCTGGAATCGACGATGCACGGAAGGGTTCGACACTAGATGGGAACTTATAATTGAATGTAGTAGACACGATGTACTGATTGGCGTCATCCAGGGCTGTCACGTTGATGAAGAATTGCCTGGATAGGATGGGAACAACTTTAAGATTTTTTTTTTTTCTTTTAGCTAAATAAATTCCAGTGAAATAACATGATTTACTGTCAACCATGTTGAATCGGATACACTTCTATCCCTTTCCATCACAATCTTCTAGTGCAATTCTATCGAATTGAAAAGCAACAACTAATTTCAGTTACTCTATTTATTACTGTCTCCGTTAGTGTTACTAAATAGACAACACGTGTCTAGAATTGTAAATATTACTGCCAGAAAACTCACTTTTGGTACAGTTATTACGAGTAATGTCCACAAACTAAAGATATACATTTAACAAAACAGTCTAGGTTGCCGTGATAAACAATATATCCCATCAGTTTTTAACGCGGGACAATTTATCCACCATTTTCTTATTAGAAATATGTTTATCCAATTGGTTTAATTGAATCAGTAAAGAAAAAAAAAATTCTTGTTTACTAAACATTTTGTGGTACTGCATTTTCAATATCTTCTCCTTCTGATTGACCATGCTGCTGAGAAATAGAAGTCT
Organism: Omphiscola glabra; assembly: GCA_964017045.1. Taxonomy (NCBI): domain Eukaryota; kingdom Metazoa; phylum Mollusca; class Gastropoda; family Lymnaeidae; genus Omphiscola; species Omphiscola glabra. The sequence goes on along the minus strand of OZ024796.1, from coordinate 31,656,331 downwards.
GAGAAAAAGATGTGTGAGAAATAGAGGTGTGAGAAATAGAAGTCTGAGAAGTAGAAGTCTGAGAAATAGAGGTGTAAGAAATAGAGGTGTGAGAAATAGAAGTCTGGGAAATAGAGGTGTGAGAAATAGAAGTCTGAGAAGTAGAAGTCTGAGAAATAGAAGTCTGAGAAACAGAAGTCCGAGAAATTGAGGTCTGAGATATATCTAAGGCTCATAAATAAGGTATGATAAATCAAATCACCACTTACTGGCCCGGGTGCAAACCGTTGACCGTGAATGTACGGTGGCTCAACAACGCTTCGCCCTTCAGTACATTGGTACCACCTATGAAGAACTGGATGTCGACGCGGCCCAGCAACTGGCTTGGGGAAAACCCAGTCACGTTCCAGTTCAGCAGGGCAGAGTTAGGTCCAAGAGTGCTGACCCCAATGTCGAGTGCAGGAGAGTCGTCTTCTTCCTCTGATAGACGCAAATAAGTGGACACGGATTTTAATATCTCTTGAGTTTAAGTAAATATGTAATATGACAATGATTTCATTTGATCTCTGTATTAGCTTAACTGCCGATGTTCCAAGTGGCATCTACGTGCGTGTTCAGGCCACCATTCCAAAGTGTGTAAAATAAAATTTCTCAAAGGAAATGTAGATCAAAGAGGATCCTACGCCTTTTTAACAGACTTTCAATGCCTTGACGTATTATCCATAAGGCTGACTAGGCCTTGCGGCCCACCAAGAGCAGGGGCCCACTAAGAGCAGGGGCCCACTAAAAGCAGGGGCTCACCAAGAGCAGGGGCCCACCAAGAACAGGGGCCCACTAAGAGCAGGTGCCCACTAAGATCATGGGCCCACCAAGAGCAGCGGGCCCACTAAGCGCAGGGGCCCACCAAGAGCAGGGGCTCACCAAGACATGGGCTCACCAAGAGCATGGGCCCTTAGAACCTATAGCCATGCTATAGCAATGCAGCGTTATCGAAAAAAAGCTCGAAGCCATGACGCCTTACAATGGGTGAATATGGCAAAGAGCCCCTGATTATACATTCCTTCTGTCCTTCTACGCGTGTGCAAGGGTGAGTAGTCTAGGCAACATTTTAAAGTACACAAATACTATTTATAGAAATCTTGAATGACATTAGGAGTACCGTGCGATTCATTGTAAGTCCTTCCAACCCTACCGAGAAGGAGCACGTATTCATGTCTATGGTTTACTATACATTAATTTCTCTTCCCATTTTTTGTGGCAACTCTTGCGGGCTACTAAATATGGGTGACTTATTTTGGTGACTAAATATGGGTGACTACAAAGTACGGGCTACATCCTACATTATGAGGACTTTAAAAACAGCCTTACCTTGACTATCGGTTTCACTGTCAGAGGACGCAAGCGGTTCTGATAAACCAATCACAACCAGGGGATTTGAACTTTTTCCTGGCGTGTATTCTGTGCTTGCCCTGGCGATGGTGGCACCTCCAGGAACTAGGGCCTCCACCTCGACGTGGTAAGTGCTACATTGATACAATATGTCGGTATGAAGGATTTGGTATATCCTACATATAACGTGTACATAGATAGTCAGATAAGTGAAATGTTGAAAAAAAAACCCAGCTTTTAATGGAACACATGACGTGAAAAAAGCTAGACAGGCGGAGTAAATGTATTAAGAGCGATACATGGAGCAACATATCATGCACATAACTAGACGTGTGGAACGATAAATGTAAACCTAGACCAGTGGAGTAAATGACGTGTAAATTATTTGACTGGTGGGATACATGTTTTCTGGTTCTTCCTTTGCATGTGAAGTTAACCACGGCTGTATTCAATGGTGACTACGCAGTACGCAAGACCTTCAAAAAATTTCTTTGCATCTGATTTCATAACATTGAGGACAATCCAATCAGAGACACTTATATGAACAAAAGAAGCATTAAAAGTACATTAATATAATCTTAAACCCTTTATAAAAATTGAAATATAAGAACAAGGTATGCTAAACTTGAATTCATGGACAGGACAAAAGATTTTGACGTTTCGGCTTAGAGCCTTTATCAGAAAACTTGTTATACTTCTTTTTGTGTTGTTTTCTGATAATAACTTAACCTGAACATCGCTCGAAAAATAAAAATAATTACAAAATATATTTTCTCTTTACCCTTTACATTTTACGATTTTTAAAATTACATATTTCGGGAAAAGGGGATTATGACCAAACTTCCCCAAAACAATCTATAGATAAACAGGAATGGCCGTTTCAAATTTTGTTTGCGATCCATTATTTGATTGATCAACCCATCCATAAAGAAACAAAGTAAGAAATATAGTCACACTTAGCTTTATATAGCATATACATTAAATGAGCACAACTAAATTCAAAAAGCTTCTCCTAAGTTTAACCCCAAACTCCTACCTCGCGCTCTGAAAGACACTGGATATATGGAAGTCGACATCGTTAGCCAGTTCCACAGATTTCACGATGTCACCGTCATCCCCATTGATCCTGATGGTCAGTTTGTATTTGTTCAACAACGAAGAGTTGACATTATTGAGGTACCAGGACACGCGGTGACCGGAACTACCTCGAGATTTGATGGACATGTGCATCTCAGGCAACTTTGGCTCTGGAGAGAAAAGCAAGTAAAAGCAAGTTAATTTTGGAAATAAAACAGTTTTAAACTTTGCCATAACAGTGGCGTAGCTAGAATAAGTTGACAGTGGCGCAGGTAGTGTAAGTTGACAGGGGCGTACGTAGGGTAAGTTGACAGGGGCGTAGGTAGGGTAAGTTAACAATGGCGTAGGTAGGGTAAGTTGACAGTGGCGTGGCTAGGTAAGTTGACAGGGGCGTAGGCAGGGTAAGTTGACAATGGTGTAGGTAGGGTAAGTTGACAGTGGCGTAGCCAGGTAAGTTGACAGTGGCGTAGGCAGGGTAAGTGTTGACCGGGGCTTGTAGATTTTTTCTTTTTTTTTTTTGTAAGTTGTTCTTGAAATTCGGCAACAACAAAAAATGGGAGAGGACGGTGAATGTTAAGCGGCTGTTGGTTTGTTACTGACACAGAAAGAGTTTGGTTTGAGTTACAAACAAGGTTATAGCCTGACACCACTTACAGGTATTGTGGCATTGGAGGGGGATGGGGATTGCATAACAAATCAACAGTAAAAAGCTTTAACCCACAAAAACAACAGAATTGTTTTATATATTTTGGAAATAAAGAAATTAATCATAGAATGTTGAGCATGCAGCCATGTCATTTGATGTCATATCTAAACCTACCTGTATCGGCAGCCTCTGATGCAGCCGTGTCATTTGACGTCATATCTAAACCTACCTGTATCGGCAGCCTCTGGTGCAGACATGTCATTTGACGTCATATCTAAACCTACTTGTATCGACAGCCTCTGGTGCAGCCGTGTCATTTGACGTCATATCTAAACCTACCTGTATCGGCAGCCTCTGGTGCAGCCATGTCATTTGACGTCATATCTAAACCTACCTGTATCGGCAGCCTCTGATGCAGCCATGTCATTTGACGTCATATCTAAACCTACCTGTATCGGCAGCCTCTGGTGCAGCCGAGTCATTTGACGTCATATCTAAACCTACCTGTATCGGCAGCCTCTGGTTCAGCCATGTCATTTGACGTCATATCTAAACCTACCTGTATCGGCAGCCTCTGGTGCAGCCGTGTCATTTGACGTCATATCTAAACCTACCTGTATCGGCAGCCTCTGGCTCCCACGTATCTGGTAGTTTCACTCCAAGACCGGTTACGACTAAAGGATCTGAACTGACACCAGGTGTGAAGTCAGTCTCGGCTTCTACAAACGAACATTGTGGTATGAGTTTAGCGTCCAGTGATACGTGATATTTACTGGGGAATAAATAGGGTCAAAAGTTTACTACATTGTGTCTATTTATAATTATAGTCTCAAGTACTGACATCTTCTCCATGTCTTAAACTAGACTACTTGAAAGATGTATTTTATTTTGGCAGAGCTCACATCTACTCGAGCTTTAAATAAGCATACTAATAGGTTTATAAGGTAGTTTCATGCTGGCATTCGTTCGTCACAATAGGAAGATGGTGTAGACTTCGTAGGACGAAATCCACAAGGCCTGGGATTACTCTTTTTAAGGATTATAAGCAGGTTGCCTACACAGCAAAGGTAGGTTTATAAGGTGGGTTTACAAAGTGTATTTATTAGTTGAAAAATGCGTAAACATTATTTGAACAAGTTTGATTTTTTTTTTTTTGGTTGGTTGGGGGGGGGGGGGACGTAAAATTATTAATTGGTTGATGTTGACTTAGAGAACAGGTAAGGATCGGCTTACGGCAGTGTTTGTCATAAAAATTCAATTATATTTTCACGATTCTTCCAAATACCAAAAGGCATTTTAAATGTTCGTCATAGTTTTTTTTTAGATTGTCTGTGACCAGGATTCGCAACCAGTGGTAAGGGAGGCATCATTAAAATCAGATTTATTAAATTTTTAAAGCATTTTTATTTGCACTAGTCTAATCTTAGCTACGCCCCTGATTCTATGACAACTTATTGATGTTTTCAATACATCTATCAAAGTAAGATTATATTTTAAGAATTAGATTTGTAAAAAAAATGTACACTTTTTTTTTAAAACAAATATTCAAAAAGTAATCTCTTGTCTTACACATATTGTGTATTTTTTTATTAATGTGTTGATTGCTAAATTGAATTAACGGGTTTTAAAAATACGTTCATGGTAAACAGTTAAAAATGGGAAGTCACTCCATTGGTTTAAAAACAATATTACCTCCCGCTAACAAGATTGTTTAAAACGTGGGAGTTCGCTTCCCGGCCGAACTCTTTGTAGGTGATGATGTCACCGTCCGCACCATCCTCTCTAACGGTCAGGGCATATTTCTTGACCAGTAGAGCAGGCACGTCTTTAAGTGCCCAGGACACACGCTGACTGGACGCGTCCTCGGACTGAATAGAAAGCTGGAGTTCGGGGTCCAGCGGCTCTGAGGAATGCCAATAGGAAATGTTTATTGAATGTGATATGTCAAAAGTCACTGTTAATTGAATGAGATATACGCAATGTATATGTTCGTTACATCTATTATGTCAATAGCAACTGTGTGTTAAATGTTCATCTAATGTGATATAATAACATGTCAATTGTAAAATGGTTTCTCAGTTATGCGGGCTAAAAAATATGGCTAAGTTTCAGTGTAAACACAAAGAGTTTCGTTAATTTAAAAACGGGGAAAAAGTACAGAATTATATTAGTTCACAAATTGATGCTGATGTAATTGATCTGATACTTTGAGAGAATAAACTAAAATCCGGAATCCGTCTTTATTACTCTAGATCAGGCCTGCACAACATAAGGCACGCAGGCCACATGCGGCCCGCCAGCACCCACTTAGGCGGCCCGAGAAGTAACGAAATGTTCTTTATTATTATTATTTTCTTAATAGCTTTCCCCCATGCCCTATCATCTTTCTGGCCCGCACAAGTGTTTCATAAAGTTTCATGGCCCGCACAAGTTTTTCATAACGTATTACGGCCCGCCTTACATGTTGAGTTGTGCAAGCCATCTCCAGATAGACGTCCCGTTTATCTCATTCTTGGAAACATAATATCCAAACCTATCCTGGAAAATTAATCTTGAAAGTAATCTGAATTTCATGTTCTACTAAAGGTTTAAAATATCCGCTTATAAACTGCCAACAACTCACCCTCAGCAGTTATCAGCAGTGGATCTGAACTCACGCCAGGTGTATACACGGTCACGGCACTCATGGGATCCGAGAAAGCGCTGGAGAGCGCTTGCAACTCGACACGGTAGGAGCTGAGGTGGAAAAAGTGGTAAGAAAATGAAGAGAAATCGTTTGACATTATTTTATTTGCATGTAAGACTGGCATTTTTTGGACTTTATATGGAAGGGCGGCATTTTCAGCCAACTGCCGTGTTCTTTCCAGGAATTTCTTTTTAATGTGTGTGTGGGGGAGGGGAGGGGGGACGTTCCGACGACATTCATGTCTGGCCCCGGATAACATTAACCCTAGCTACACCACTGCAGGAACTAACCCTAACTAACTTGCTATGCCACTGCAGGAACTAACCCTAGCTACGCCACTGCAGGGATTTACCCTAACTAACTAACTATGCCACTGCAGGAACTAACCCTAGCTACGCCACTGCAGGAACTATCCCTAGCTATGCCACTGCAGGGACTAACCATAGCTACGCCACTGCAGGACCTAGCCCTAGCTAAGCCCCTTACCTCGAATGAGAAGGGGGGATAAACATATAAATTTGGAATGAGCTGGAACTTAAAGATCAGAACAGAGATGAAAAGAAAGAAGTTTATGACAGGCGTCGGCATCAAAGGGGGAAAGTGATGCAAAGAAGAAGATTGGGTGAACGTGTATCTGTGCCACAAAGTCAACTGTTGTATATAAATACATTAATTTGAATTAAATAATTTGAATAATAGTTAAACGATTTATTGAAATATTTTTATTTATCTTGGTTCATTGTGACATTTTACGATGCCACTGTTGACTCCAGGATGCCAATGTTTCAATCACTCCAGGATGCCACTGTTTCAATCACTCCAGGATGTCACTGTTTCAATCACTCCAGGAGTCGAGAAATTAAACATTATTTCCTGTTAAAATTAAAACGGAGACCATTTCATATAACTCAAAGAAATTACCTCCCCGGAAGTAGACTGTTTACAACATAACGCTCCACATTCTTGGAGAGCTCTTCCTGTGCGATGACGTCCTTCTGATCCCCAAACTTGCTCACGGTGAGAACGTACTTGTCGATGAGCTCTTTGTTCACGTTTCGTAGATTCCAGAACACATCATGACCAGAATCGGATTTTGCTCCGATTTGTAGCTGAACAGCTGGACGAATAGCTTCTGGAAAAGTTGGTCAATTTAGGTTTAATAATTTGTTTTCTTTTTTTTCTGAAATGTTTTAAATCATAATAAAATTGTTAAAGCTTTCAAAGGTAAAAGCGTTGCTCTGTTTTTTCGAGTAGGAATCGTTAGCACTTTGTTTAATGAAAAACAATTCTGTACAAAATGTGTTGTCTTGACAAGTATACTGTATGCATAAGAAAGGCTGAAAAGCCATTAGTATGGGCCTGCGAAATTTTATTTGAAAGTAAACTTGCCCATAGTATTGAAACGTGACATAAAACTTTGTCTTATGTTAAAGTGAGATCTTGTTAAATATGAATGGTTTTATACAAGTGCTCCGCAACCAGTGTGCCGCGACACACGGGTAAAATGATGCCAGGTGTGCCGTGCAAAACGTCACATAAAGGGAGAAAAAGAACAGAGAATGTGTAGGCACTTTACTATTAGGAAACCGCGTGCTGACACAAAAAGAGTCATTGGTCAGCCTAGTTGACACAAAAAAGAGTCATTGGTTAGCTTAGTTGACACAAAAAGAGTTATTGGTCAGCCTAGTTGACACAAAAGAGTCATTGGTCAGCCTAGTTGACACAAAAAGAGTAATTGGTCAGCCTAGTTGACACTAAAAGAGTCATTGGTCAGCCTAGTTGACACAAAAAGAGTCATTGGTCAGCCTAATTGACACAAAAAGAGTCATTGGTCAGCCTAGTTGACACAAAAAGAGTCATTGGTCAGCCTAGTTGACACAAAAAGAGTCATTGGTCAGCCTAGTTGACACAAAAAGAGTCATTGGTCAGCCTAGTTGACACAAAAAGAGTCATTGGTCAGCCTAGTTGACACAAAAAGAGTCATTGGTCAGCCTAGTTGACACAAAAAGAGTCATTGGTCAGCCTAGTTGAAACAAAAAAGAGTCATTGGTCAGCCTAGTTGACACAAAAAGAGTCATTGGTCAGCCTAGTATCAATGGAACAATACAATATAATCTGATACTTTTTTTGGCAATGACAAACGCCATTATGAATATTAACGATGTTCTGTAAGTATAAAAATTGTTACCGGCTCATGTTACTTTCAAGTATGCACTCTACTTTTTGTGTACAACGGAATTCTTGGAAATGATGTGCCGCACGGCATGTAATGGTCCAGAGATCTGCGCTATACCATTCAAATGTTCGGTTATCCTTATCAACCTCCAAGTTCGCCATGGTTGAGAACCACTGTGATGACACAATGTATTGTTCTGTTTATATTGGCATGTACTCACCCCGCGCTGTCACCATGAAGGGATCTGAGCTCACACCTGGCGTGTACGGCTGTCCACTCAGCAAGAGCCAATAGCCATCCAACAACGCGTCCACTGTTAAATGGTACGTACTGGTGAGAAAAGAAGAATAAGTTAGACCACGGAAGACGTTTGTCGTCCTGACACTTAAAACTGTGAGAAAATAACGTTTTGTTCAGAAGCGGACTCGTTATGACGAGTAATGTAGGAGGAACTGCCGTGTGAAGGAAATAGAATATTTCCCATTAACAATACCTAATAATCTTTTTGCTTCCTGTAAACTCAGCCAGTACGCATTGCTTTAGACAGTTTAAGCTCAGTTTCTAACATATTATGACCGCTTCTGACACTGTGAGTCTTTGATTGTTCTTATTCTTTGTTCTTAATTATCTTGTGTGCTGATGAAGGCTTCTAGCCTAAATTTACATTTGATTGTCCTGTCCCTTTGATAAGTACGGCATTTATAATTGGGAATTGGGAATGGGGTAAACAAAGAGTTTAAAAACAACATTATCAACCACTGAATGCATCCCTCTTGCTGTGGAAATAAAATGAAATTTAGCTTCTAGTCACAAAAAAGCCTTTATTTCATAAGTTAAAAAACAGAACCATTGGGCACAAATAAATTAGACAAAACATCCCAGAAAATATAACAAACATTTGATTTTTCAAACAGTAAATTAAAAGCACCGAAGAATGACGATAAAATTGTCATCGTGTAACAAATAACAAACGTAATTACTTTCCCGGCAGCAGGTTTTGAAGAGCATGAGCTTTCACGTCCTTGGTTAGTTCTTCGCTTGTCATCACGTCACCGTCTACTCCATTCTTTCTGACCGTGAGCATGTACTTGTCCACCAACGACTCATCCGCGTTCTTTAGTTTCCATGACAACCGATGACCCGAAGGTTCATCGGACACGACGGACAGATCCATCTGGGGTGGTATGGGATCTGGGCGGGGTTGACATTAAAACTATTTGTTAAATATGAAAATGGCCAGGGGATATTCAAATGGTACTCGATGAAATTTAAATTAAGACATGTAAATAAGTATGTATATCTTAGTAATTGCAGGATAGAGTCCTTGATTCAAAAGTCCAACAGCAAGCTGGCTTTCCCAAAAAAGGCCCACTAGATAGGCTGGACACGTTGTGAGAATGGCAGACTTCCTAAGCAACTAACATACTTTAAACTATCCTCATGGGAAGCATTCAGTTGGAGGGCATAAATAAAGCTTTTAAACTGTCCTCAAGGGAAGCACTCAGTTGGAGGGCAGAAATAAAAGTTTTAAACTGTCATCAAGGGAAGCACTCAGTTGGAGGGCAGAAATAAAAGTTTTAAACTGTCCTCATGGGAAGCATTCAGTTGGAGGGCATAAATAAAGCTTTTAAACTGTCCTCATGGGAAGCACTCAGTTGGAGGGCAGAAATAAAAGTTTTAAATTGTCCTCAAGGGAAGCACTCAGTTGGAGGGCAGAAATAAAAGTTTTAAACTGTCCTCATGGGAAGCATTCAGTTGGAGGGCATAAATAAAGCTTTTAAACTATCCTCAAGGGAAGCACTCAGTTGGAGGGCAGAAATAAAAGTTTTAAAATCATTGAGTGTCCCTTAAATCTATCGACATTGACTTAAACTCTTGGGAAACACTTGCTTTGAATCGCACAGACTGACGATGCAGACTCTGGAGCACTCTGTTTAGAGCGTAAGCGAATCGCTCACGAAAAAAACAAGTGAACAAAAAGAAAACACACAATTACCTCCGATACCACTACGACCCCCAAAACACGTGTACCTACAAGCTTTCCAGGCACTGTAAGGACTCACAAGCCACCTGCGGACTCACCGACGAATATAGCCTCGGTCATCTTCGCTTGAAAATGTCTACCACCAGATCCACCAACATTATTCTTATGTGACCAAATCGTTACGCTACCGTGCTTTTAGGTGTTACCTGTAACTGTTTTGTTAGTTAGTCGTACCATTTGTGTCTACTTACTTTTCTTACAATACATGATGTCTTCCTTTACACAACACCCCATTTAAATGAATAAAATGAGAACCCCTGTTTCATTTAGATTCCAGGAGATCAGAATTTATATATAAAATAAAAAGCATTTTCCTTCCATTATAGTTATTACATTGAAAACAAATACTTTACCTTGCTCTTCAATCTTAGGAATCCAACTAGCTGGAAGTTCCTCCCCAGGTTGAGTTATTTCAAAAGGATCCGAACTAACTCCTGGCTTGTATTCCATGACACCATTGATAACGTAGGTAGATTTTTCAAAGAATGCTCGCAATTGCAACGTGTATAAACTGAGGAAACATTGATTTGTAGGAACATTTTTGGATTCAAAATAAAATATCAGTTTCTAAAGTAATGCTAAAGTATATCTCAAATGTGTTCTTGTAGGTACAAAATTACATGCTTGTAGCTAATATACGAAGTGTAACAGGTCAAATGTGAACACAATTATTTCATCTCGGATAATGTATTGTTTTAGTAAATTAATATGTACAGGAAGTAGATTAGATGAATGTCAAGGGCAGAGGAAGAATAACGGATATATGATCAAGAGTATGGAGGTATATATTGTGCGCTAGCAACGTTTCATCCTATAACAGCTTATGTGTGATATTACTTATGTGAAGCAGTAAGACAATGTATTATCTTTCTACAATATTGGAGTCTTTATCATTGTGATTTGTGTAAAAATAGATGAATAAATTATAATGGTGATCAAAATCAAGACGTGCTATCTCGTGTGTGTGAAGATCATGTATTTGTCAGTAAAAGAAGAATAATTAACATAAGAAGATTACAACTTGACATATCCCAGTTGAATGTAACCATGCTGTTACACAAAGCAAAGCTAACAAAGACTTTCTAAGGCATGTCAATAGAAAACAAATTACCTCCCCGGAACAATATTATCTAAATGGAAAGAGTTAACGTTCTTGGTGAAGTCATATCTTCCGATGACATCACCAGTTCCATCTTTCGTCACTTCCAGTTGGTACTTGTCGACCACCAGAGCGTCTGCGTTGTTGAGCCTCCATGACAGGCGGTGACCGTCCGGTTGGTCTGACGCCATGGACATGACAATCTCAGGAGAAATAACCTCTGGTGGCTCTGAATTAAAAGTGTTATTGACATGATGATATTACATGGACAATTATTTTGATAGCAGCATTTGACCCCGTGCACCGTGTGGTCGTTTCTAAATCCAGCCCCCGTGTGTTGTGAATCTGAATCTATAATTTTAACCTACGATATGACTTCGGTATGGTCAGAAAAGCGAAGACAGTGTTACTATTAATAAGGGACAAGAAATTTAAACAATAAAGTAATGTAATTATTATTTTTAAAGTGTTTGAATTTTAATTGAATGATTATCATTTTTTTTTAAAAATCGATTTTCGTTCTTTAAAAATAAACACACCGATTTAAACCCACTGTTCCAAAACCAATAGCCCGAAACCCTATCACCAGATTATCGTTTAACATTTTTAATTAAGACTGGAAAATGGTTTTATACAATTAGAAACCTTTTTATACTATTTTAGACGTCAAAAAGTAAATTTGTATTATGACGGCTTACAGTAAACCAATATTTAGATCCAAACAGTAAACCTTCATTTCCAAAGTTATACGTCCTTTAGCAAATCTCTGTTTACACTTTTAGACGCCCTACAGGAAATCTCTATTTAGACGCCCTTCATTAAACCCGTAACTACACTTTTAGATCCTCCACAGTAAACCTGTATTCAAACTTTTAGACGCCCTACATAAAGCCAGTATTTACGACACCCTACAGTAAATCTGTGATTACACTTTTAGACCCTCTACAATAAACAAAGGTTAAGTGTAAGGCGAACAAATTCAGGTTCACTGGCGACATTTAGACGTCCTACAGTTAATCTTTATTTACACGCCCTAGAGCAGTTGTTTTCAACCTTCCAGATGACGCGACCCTCTAATACAGTTTCTGATGGTGTGGCGACCCCTAACAATAAAACTATTTTCGTTGATACTTCATAACTGTAGAGTATCTGTGTTTTCCGATGGTCTTAGGCGACCCCTTGCGACCCACAGGTTAAGAAGCACTGCCCTAGAGTAAACCTGTATTTAGACACACTTCAATTACCTGTATTTAGACGCCCTTCAATAAACCTGTATTTAGACACACTTCAATAACTTGTATTTAGACGCCCTTCAATAAACCTGTATTTAGACGCCCTTCAATAAACCTATATTTAGACTCCGTAGAGTAAACCTGTATTTAGACTCCCTAGAGTAAACCTGTCTTTAGACACCCTTGAATAACCTGTATTTAGACGCCCTTCAATAAACCTGTATTTAGACACCCTTCAATAAAACAGTATTTAGAAGCCCTTCAATAAACCTGTATTTAGACGCCCTTCAAAAAACCTGTATTTAACCGCCCTTAAATAACCAGTATTTAGACACCCTTTAATAAACACGTATTTAGACGCCCTAGAGTAAACCTGTATTTAAGTTAATTTATAACTAACCTATAAATTTTCGGATTTCAAGCACCTTACAGACCAACATTTCAATACCATATCCGACATCCGTAAAATGAAGTCTGTTTAAAGTTACCTGTTGACCTTTCGGCATCAGGTGTCTGTGGAGTATCGCGGGAGCTGACCACAAGAGCATCTGAACTTGTGCCTGGTATGTACGGCGTCTCTACTCTGATTATTGTGTCGCCTGTACCAGAGATGGCTGCCAGTTCAATGTCATAGACTCTAAGGGGAACATGACCAGGGCCAATTGAAATGGTAATAAGGAATAATCGATGGAGGATTTTTAAAGTTATGCGCCAAACCTAACAGTACTAAAACTAGAACATCTTTAACGCATACGTCCGTTTGTCTACTGCGTAGAGCTTAAATTGTCACATGTTTCAAGTAGTGAAGTGGAGATGTGCTGGGCTGTTATTGGTAGAAATGGGTCTCATGAAGGAGGAAAAATGATTGAGGTGACCATCATTTTCGTTCATAATGCCCCCGCCCCATGCCCCCATGCCTTCTAACAACAAGTAAACCTATTTACCTCCCGTCAACCAACCCGTCTAAGACGAAGTAGTTAACGTTGGCGCCCAGCTCAAATGTTCCCAGAACCTTGCTGCCGTTCCGTACGGTCAGGTTGTAGTTGTTGACGGACGGGGTGTCGATGTTCTTCAGGTTCCAGGAAACGCGATGCAAGCCAGAGGTGGCGTTGGCCTTTATGAACAGCTTCATCTCGGGCTCGCCTGGCTCTGATGAGGAGAAATTATAGTTATTCAGCTAAAAATTTTGTTGGGTACCAATTGAAAAATTATCAGCACCACGACGTAAGTAACCTGAACAGCATTTACAAAGGACAATTCTTATAATAAAATCACTCAAAGACATTCTTATATCATTCAAAGTTATTGCTCTTAACCTGTAACTTTGACACCCGGGCAGTCATGCAGTGGCGTAGGAAGGGGGGTGATCGGTCAGCCATTATTTTATCTAAACGGAGGGCGGGAGTTTTTTAGGGGATGGACGACGGAAAAAATCTCTCTCTCTCTCTCTCGTATTTCAGGCCTGCTCTTAACCTCCCAGTTTTTCTTTTCTCCTCATTGACAAACCCGATCGTAGTCTCACCCTTTTTAAGTAATTATACGATGCAAGCTAGACTCACCGTCTGTACTGGGCGTGGCCAACATGGTTCCTGTCACACCCTCCCCATATCCGTTGCGTGGGGGTGTCGTAAACGTCAAGGCTGACGACATGAACGTCCGGTTATCGTTGCCGACCACGTCGAGCACGGCATAGTACGTCCTGTCGGGATGGATTTAACAAAATTACTTCCATTAAAACTGAAACAAACAAACAAAAATTCAATACAAAATTTTCAAAAACTATAAATTGAGAGATGTATACATGTAGTCCAGTAGGATCTTCCCATGGCCTCTGAATTAGATGGACACATGTAGTCCAGGAGGATCTTCCCATGGCCTCAGAATTAGATGGAAACTTGTGGTCCAGGAGGATCTTCCCATGGCCTCAGAATTAGATGGACACATGTAGTCCAGGAGGATCTTCCCATGGCCTCAGAATTAGATGGACACTTGTGGTCCAGGATGATCTTCCCATGGCCTCTGAATTAGATGGACACATGTAGTCCAGGAGGATCTTCCCATGGCCTCAGAATTAGATGGACACATGTAGTCCAGGAGGATCTTCGCATGGCCTCAGAATTAGATGAACACTTGTGGTCCAGGACGATCTTCCCATGGCCTCTGAATTAGATGGACACATGTAGTCCAGGAGGATCTTCCCATGGCCTCAGAATTAGATGGACACATGTAGTCCAGGAGGATCTTACCATGGCCTCAGAATTAGATGGACACATGTAGTCCACGAGGATCTTACCATGGCCTTAGAATTAGGTGGTCACATTTAGTCCAGGAGGAGCTTCCCACGGCCTCAGAATTAGATGGACACATTTAGTCCAGGACGATCTTACCATGGCCTCAGAATTAGATGGAAACATGTAGTCCAGGACGATCTTCCCATGGCCTCAGAATTAGATGGACACATTTAGTCCAGGAGGAGCTTCCCACGGCCTCAGAATTGACCTACACTTTTTTCCCACTTGCACACTGTAAGTATAATTATAACATTAACATAACTATATTTGTAACATTAACATAACTATAATTGCTACTCACGATTTAGGGTTCAGCTCCAGCAGACGTATTGAGCCAGTGGCGCGATCCAAAGCCCTGGTCACCACTTGGTATCCGTCTGGACCCTCTTCAAACATTCGTACTCTGAAGTAAGTCACGTTAAACCACATCAGACTTTGATCAGATGCGACAAGTTTACACATGGTTCGCACCCAGTCAGAGACATGTTGGTATTTTATTTTGTTCTACGATATCATCCTATATATGTGTATAACAAAGAGTTTTGTGTTTATAGAATATACGTATACATCGATATTAATCTATTTTGTTCCTTCTCTTGGCTGTCTTCCCCAAATCTCTTCTACATATGGCAATTTTAATCTTTCTAAACCCAAGCACGACACTTTTCAAGGTGTTCATTTTAATGGTGATTAGTACGATAGTTCGCCTGTCAAAAGTTGATCATGACCATTTGAAACATCGGACTGTTGCTGGGGCTTGACTCTTTCTGTGGGTGCACAGATAGCTGAAATGTTCTGGTTAAGATGGATAGGACAACTCTAGCTGCAGAGTTGACCCGGGCTTTTCTGGGTTGTCTCCTATTTCCTGCAGCATCCGTCCTGTAAGTAGTGTTAGCCTCATGTTGCATTGGGCCCTTGTGTATGGAAGAGCGCAACGAGTCTCGATACTTTAAGGACCGTTCCAACTTGTCTGGGCGAATGTGACATACATTCAATAGTAAGACTAAATGGTGATGGGGATGACATGTCTGACGTGACTCTTAAGGTTAATTATCATGTTTTGTTGGTGGAGAGATCCACATCGTTAAATGCCCACATTTAAAGGATGTTGTCAACGACAAACTTTAACCAGGACTGACACAATCCTCGTTTAGACACACAGTTAACAGATATTTGAGAACGGCCGTCGCACTTTGCCCAATATAACCCTAAAGAGCAGTGCCTCCAGATGAACGCATCAGAGCGAGACATGCACTAATTCGAAAAAGTTCCAAGTATAGACGGTCACATTATCTTTAAGAAGACTTCAAAATGGAGTTTTCATCTTTTCGAAATGCAATCAAGTGGACTAATAAATATTTATATATCTACAAGATTCAGTCAAACCTCTAAAGAAAAAAGTTGCTTCTGTATATGATAAAAAATCGGACTTTTACTTAAACTTAAAATGGACTCACACTTACCCGATAATGTCACTAGAGATACAATCATACACTGGTCTTACCTGTACCCACTAATCTCACTATAGATACATACACTGGTATTACCTGTATCCGTTAATGTCACTATAGATACAATCATACACTGGTCTTACCTGTACCCACTAATCTCATTATAGATACATACACTGGCATTACCTGCACCCGTTAATGTCACCACAGATACAATCATACACTGGTCTCACTTGTATCTGCTAATGTCACTATAGATACATACACTGGTCTCACCCGTATCCGCTAATGTCACTATAGATACATACACTGGTCTCACCCGTATCCGCTAATGTCACTATAGATACATACACTGGTCTCACCCGTATCAGCTAATGTCACTATAGATACATACACTGGTCTCACCTGTATCCGCTAATGTCACTATAGATACATACACTGGTCTCACCCGTATCCGCTAATGTCACTATAGATACATACACTGGTCTCACCTGTATCCGCTAATGTCACTATAGATACATACACTGGTCTCACCTGTATCCGCTAATGTCACTATAGATACATACACTGGTCTCACCTGTATCCGCTAATGTCACTATAGATACATACACTGGTCTCACCTGTATCCGCTAATGTCACTATAGATACATACACTGGTCTCACCTGTATCCGCTAATGTTACTAGCGTCAATATTTGAGGTATCCCATAGCAGGTTAACACTGTTTGACCTCAATTCTGTGGCTCCGAAGTCCAGTCTGGGTTGGACGTTTTCCTCTATTTGATAATAAACATTTTATTGTACAAACAGAAATATTCTACTGTGGTAGATATGATACATCCCATCGATGTTGGATGTTATGTATGGTATGTAGCAAGTTGTAAGCTGACATTGTCTACAGGTAGAATATACTCTTTTGATCTATTGAATGGTGGGCCATGGAAGTGCATAATGGTGGATTTGTGGAAATAGTGGCCTTTTGAAGGGTATAATTATTGGCTATTAAAGATTATAATGATCTTTGAAGTGTATAATGGTTAATGGAAGAGTATATGGTCCATTGAATGGTATACTAGTCTACGGAAGGGTAATGGTCCATGAAGCGTATATACGTCAATGGAAGGGTATAATGATAGATGGGTGGATATAATGGTTATTCGAATGGCACACTTGTCCATGGAAGGGTATAATGGTGGATTGGAAGGGTATAATGTGGATTGGAAGGGTAAAAATATTAGATTGGTGGAAATAGAGGTCTACACATATTTTCTATTGAAGGTTATAATAGTCTATCAATTGGTATAATGGTCTATTGAAGGGTATAATGCTCATTGGATTGTCAATGAACGGATAAATGGTCCATGCAATAGTATAATGATCCTAGAAAAGTTACAAGGTTCAAAGTGAGGTATAATGCACCCAGGTACTCACCCGTTTCATTCAGAGGGGGTGGGATCATGATATCATTCTCAGCCAGAACTCCTTCAGAACCGATTGCCTTCAAGGTCACCATAAAGTTACCTTTTGGAAAGGTCGAGAAACTGACGTACCTGTGATACACCAAGCGTAGAGAGAAACAGACATTAACACCAAGACGGAGTTTTGTGTATAAATACATAGAGATGAACAAAGGAAAAGTCTCATAATTGATTTTAACAAAAAATAACATGGTGTATACATGATATATCTAAAAGTTAACTTGATGACTTTGGAGGCTGTGTCATGAAGACATACACACTCGTAGAATTTTATAGATCACCTTAAATAGTTAGCTCTCGTGTCATATTGGCGACCATGTTTGACAGTTAGCTCTGGTTGGCGACTATTTTAGATTGTTACCTTTGGTTTCCGCTCAGGGTCCCGTTGTAAATGTATCGTCCATTGGCTCCTTTAACGTAGATCTCAAAATTATTGATTTTGTCGATGTCGCCACGGTCCACTTGCCATTTGATCACTGGGCTGTGAAGAATAACAATTAAATGGTGCTATATTCAACATTATTACCTTGTGAATTATATTTAACTTTATTACCCTGTGTACTGTATTGAATAATATTTACCCTGTGTACTATATAACATTCTAATATAAATACTAACATGTTGGGATGCTTCATTATGGCCCGTGACGTCATGACGAAAGTATGATCTTCTGGTAGCTCTGAAAGAGAGTGAGAACAGACTTGTATGGTTAGTAGCAGATTTGTGGTTTAATTAGGTGGGGGGGGGGGAGCTGGAGAAGAACCACGTCATTGCTGAAAAGAAAGTCCTTTCAATATGTAGGATAAGGCCCTAAATGCTCCAACTTTTCATTTTTTTAAAATTTAATATAAGGCTCGTTTTTTATTTATTTATAAACGTTTCAGAGTTTGACATTTAATTGCAAATATGATTTTAATAATCATGCTTTACTCAATATGCGTCAATCATTTTGTGTCTTCCACAGCCAGTGACCTTTTACATTTAACCTTTACCATTCACCTGTTTCCGTTGTTGTCGATGCCGTTGTCGATGCTGTTGTCGATGCTGTTGTCGATGCTGTAGTAGATGTCGTCGTGGGTGATTCTATCACCGAGATGGTCTCTTCCGTAGCAGCTTCGGTGTTAGCTTCCGTTGTCAACTCTGGGACCGTTACCTCTGACGGGGGATCTTCAGGTGTGGTATCTTCCACCGTGTTTACTTCATCCACGGTAGCTGCTGTAGTAGGTTCTGTAGTAGCTGCTGTGGTAGCTGCTGTGGTTGTAGAGGCCTCCTCGCCACCTGAAGACGATCCGACCACTGGAAGACCATATCCGCCCGTTGGTGGAGTCCTGAAGCTAGCGGTCGCGTTCAGTAGCGGTTTGTTACTTCGATCAATGGCTTCAACAATCACGCGATACAGTCTAGGAAACGTAGATAAGTTTAACAATCACGTGATACAGTCTAGGAAACAGAGATAAGTTTAACAATCACATGATACAGTCTAGGATACATAGATAGGTTTAACAATCACGTGATACAGTCTAGGAAACATAGATAGGTTTAACTATCACGTGATACAGTCTAGGAGACGTAGATACGTTTTGCAATATCATGATGCAGTCTAGGAAACATTAACAAGTTCAAAAATCACGTGATAAAGTATTTGAAGCGTATACAAGTTCAATCCTCCCCCCCCCACACACTCCCACACACTCCCACACATGCAAACTAAACCTATCAGGCAGGAGTCGCTCTATGGTCCTCGTAGCTGGAAGTTGTCTATATGGCACATCTAAAAATGATCGGGTCCCAGGGGCTGCAGCACTGTCCAACACTTGGAGCCTGTACAAAATTTAACCTTGGCATCAATATTTTGCTACAAAGCATAATGTATCCAAATTAAAGTTTCATAAGTAATATTTTTATAATAGTAGCATCGAGGCTAGAATTAAAGCCCTTGCCCCTTAAATACTCTCTCTCACACACACAGACACATAGACACACACATAGACAAACACACAGACAAACATACACACACAGACACACACACACACACACAGACACACACACACACTCACACACACACACACACACAAATGTTTTATTGAAAACTGCCTTACAAAGCACGATGTAATGTTTCAATGCACATTTATGGATGGTGATAACGGTATTCGGTAACCATGTGTCTTTGAATGCTTAAGAATAGACCTGTAAGATTATGATCACGATATGTTAAAGTACAGATTTCAGAACGTGTGTTACGGCATGTTGGTACTCAGTACTCACCTGTAAGAATATGGAGCTATTCCAGACTTATAAAAATCCAATCTCGCAAAATTGGGTCTGATTTCATTCACTTCAAATCTCAACTCTGGTTTGCCAGGACCTGTCAGAATGATATTAATACCATGAACGCGCTTAGAATACCACACTTAGATACTTTCAGCTCTTTATGTGTTGAACCGGCACAGTTTCTTGTCATTATCTTTTAACATCTTTTATTTGGAGAAGAGAGCTTTGTTCATTTTAGCTCACCTTGTTGAATTCCTCAAATTTTGAAAATGGTTTTGATTTAAATTCTGTCACATTTTTTGTTAAAAAGGGGACATCACTTACTGGGTGTGACATTGCTTGATGACGTTATGAATTTCAGAGAAGAATTATCAAGGACGTCCCTTCCCCTCTTGGTCTGCAGATGGAATGTGTACCTGGGGAAAAGAGTCAGTTTATATCAGCATGAAGAAAATGATTATAAGAGTATAACAAAAAATCCCTTATATAAAACTAAGGCATATTTTGGGTAATCATCCAGACATATTTACTAACGTATTAAGGTAGAGGGCGTTCATCTAATCACGTGTTTAGGTTTGGGTCGTTCTTCTTATAATGTGTTTAGGAATGGTGTGATATTAGTAGGCCATTATTGCAAAGTCCAGAGATTTCAGACATTTCCCTGTGAAGTCGGTCAAGTTTTACCTTCATGAACCTAACGATTTCCACTTACTCCGTTAATCCAGCATCAAGCGGTTCACCAGCCATTCCTTTCGTTCGTCTCCATCCCTTTTTCTACTTCAACATTCTATTCTCCATAGATATCAAGTCCTTTTAACCTCCTGAGTCCAGGCGTGCAGCCCACTGGACAATAGTTTTCTATCACTTATTCTAACTAAATAGCTAATTTTCGTTTGGATCCTCTTGTACCGTCTGCTGGACATATTTTTACACCAGTCTGACCTACTTTTACGCCGAGAAAGACAATAAATAATTTTAAAATGGCCGACTGATGTGGTGTAACTACGCGCTCTGGGGGTGCTGGTAAGTTTTTTTGCTATTATTTATTAGATTTAATCTAATCTAAAGATTTCAATGTTGTTTTAAGACAATTATATGTCACAGAATATGAATTTATAAGTATTTTTATTAATATTTCATTATATCGTAGTTTATTTCATCATTTTAAAACGTGTCCAGTCGACTGGACACAGGACTCTAATCAAAACAACAACACATACCGGCGGTGATCAGTGACACACAAATGAATAAATGTCGTAGTCATAGTTCTGTGCAATCGATGTCATTTTTAGCTGTTTAAATGGTATCCTTGTTATCAAAGTAATTATGCATTTAGATACTTATATCTTATTTATTCTTTAAATTTATTAATCAATTTTTAAATTAAAAAATAATGAAAAATACCTAGGTTTACGGTTCACTAAACTTAGGACTTAGTACTGTATCTAAATCTAGTCACAAGTGTATCTCAAGTCGGAATATTTAAATTTAATATATTTAAATATTTAATTTAGGCATTCTAAAATATTTAGGCCTCAGTTTGTTTTTTTAAATTTTAAGAAAATCACCGATTTTGATAATTATGAAAATGAATAAAATTAAAATGTCTTATTTTCATGCAAACTGAACTGATGTTGTTTTTTTTTACTGTTGTAGGCAATGCACAGAGAAACTACTGCACAGAACAACAGTTATGAGTGATGTTTGAAAAATCGTCAGAAATCGGAGAAATATCCTCGTCCTCTGATGAAATCGATACAGATGATGACATTGATTAAAATGAATCAATCTCTGAAAATTAATCATTTGAAGACGAAGAACCTTTGTCCAAAGACAACAAAAAGCGAGAAAGTGAAAGTCGCTCCCTGTGGCGTAAACCAACCAGTTTGTTTCGATTTGCCAGATGTTAATCTCAAAATTAATGAATTAGGCTTACAAAAGGTTCATTTAGTTGGATTTGGTATGAAGGCGTTTGAAGCAGTTCTTGTTGGCAACCAAACACAAAATACTTTGCAAGTTGAACAGCGCACCCTGCATTTAGCGGAACATTCTTCTCTGCTACTGCTACATCTTGAAAAGAATTTGAATCAATATCTGGAATTTCATGGAGATGGGCAGCTTGTTGATAATCAACACCTGGATTGGGTACAGGGGCTCTTTTTTCCCCTCTATCTTTTTCAAAGATGACCTCATCAAATGGAGGAGTGCGTTTTTCACGCTTAGTTGCTCCATGTCTTCTTGGTACCGGTATTGAAAGCATGCATTTACAAGAGCTAGGTCCAACAAATGGTATATTACTCTGATAGACCATTTGGAATTTCTGGCTCAAGTAGGATAATAGCTCAGAAGTCTGTCACACAAGTCGACACCTCACGTTGTGACTTTATTGTTTTTTTAGAAATGGACACTGTTCCTCAATATACTTTTTTTTCCTTTTTTTGACTATACTAAACACTGGTTAGTTGGAGCCATCGATTCTGCAATACATGGCACCCTAGTCGAAGTTGCCCCATACATTCGTATTGAGGGATACATCAGGCAAGACATCAACAAGCTAATTCTAAAAAACTTGTTATTTCTTCGGCTGTAACGGAAGTCTGAATTATACCGGTACGCAGATTGGTGAAAAATTGTGTGTCTGTGTAGAATTGTTCATCAAAATATTGATGGAAACAATCAAAAGGTTCAACATTTCATGAGTTTCCAAATCAAGTTGTTGGTTTTTTATTACGTATAGCGAAAAATGATTTGGGTCCTGATGTCCAGTGGACTGCACATCAAATAAATCAAATATCAAAATCAAAATTTTTTGTTTGAATGTTTTTTTTTGTGTTTTAGTATCACTATTAGCACAATAAAATAGGTGTCAAGTTGATTTCACTCTAGCTTGCCTCTCGGGACTCAGGAGGTTAAAATCCTTTATATTAACTTCGTTTTTGTTTGTGGCTGACTGACTGGCTGGGTGGCAAAATATTGGGACGGCTAATTGGCTCTCTGCCCGTCAAGCTATCGAGCTGAAACGTGCCGATGACAACTCATTCTTTTAAATTTTCAGCCCCAACCCCCACAGATCCGTTTTTCCTGTTCTTCAAGGGAAGACAAAATGAAATTCCCGTTAACTGCGCTAAATGAGAGGGTTTTTGTTTTTTTTAAAAATCGCAAGTGCGCCTGGTGCTTTATATTTGTACAAGCTGGTGGGTAATTTAATATTGATATCGTTCAGGTACGTGGAATAAAATACAGTTGTGAACCTTGGGAGGTGTGAGCACTACTTGGGATAAAAAAATACAGTTGTGAACCTTGGGAGGTGTGAGCACTACTTGGGATAAAAAATACAGTTGTGAACCTTGGGAGGTGTGAGCACTACTTGGGATAAAAAATACAGTTGTGAACCTTTGGGGGTGTGAGCACTACTTGGGATAAAAAATACAGTTGTGAACCTTGGGAGGTGTGAGCACTACTTGGGATAAAAAATACAGTTGTGAACCTTTGGAGGTGTGAGCACTACTTGGGATAAAAAAATACAGTTGGGATTATTATAAGAGCTATATTGGAATGGGTGTTTTTTGTTTTATTTTCAGCCCCAAGTTATGTACACCGACCAAGCTATGTACAACAAGAAAGTTAGTACACCTACCAAGTTGTGTACACCTACCAAGTTGAGGGAGTGATTTCTTGCGAAAAGTGGATGCCATCTGGTGAATGAACTTATTCTGTTCACCATGGGAGAGATAGGACGTGGATCCAGATTGGTCTTTCATATTTTTCAGGTGTTCATTCATCAGAGGTAAGGGTTAAAAACCAGTAGTTTCCATAAGCATAGAAAATTCCCAACTTTGGAGCCATGATCGTCTTGCTGAAGTCAATTTCTGTGTCCATGCAAAGCTAGATTAGGATTTGCAATTAATTTTATGTTGTAGAGGGTTTTTGTCAAGATGTACCGCCAATTCTGCTTTTCATTTGCAACCTGTGACTGAAGTTCCATGTCAATAACTTCATTTCTCTACATTGTTTTGTAAGGTGGTGCTCACATAAACCCTTCAACAAAATGAATCTCATTGTGGTCCCTTAGACGGGGCGCTGCCCCCTTTCTATATTTTATATTGAGATTTTTGGCGCCCCATTAAAGTGGTGTCAATAGCATCTGCCATACCATCAAATGGTGCTGGGTGGCCGAGTGGTCTAAACTCACTCAAACCAAAAGCTGATTATCTAGAGTTCAATCCCCCACCAAAGCCAACATCCCCAGCAGCCCGGTGGATGGGACTCGTTAGCCCTGACTGGCAACTCATCTAAGAGAAGGCAAACTCTGAATTCAAACCAGGAGCCTCAAATATAAGAAGAAGAATATTGCGAAGTTGGTCGACAGAAAAAGTCAGGATGACCATCGCGAGCTATCAAGGCGAAAGAGACATCAGTAGGTCTACCTCAGTAGGTCTACCTGAGTAGGTCTACCTTAGTAGGTCTAACTCAGTACGTCTACCTCAGTAGGTCTACCTCAGTAGGTCTACCTCAGTAGGTCTACCTCAGTAGGTCTACCTCAGTAGGTCTTACTCAGTACGTCTACCTCAGTAGGTCTACCTCAGTACGTCTAACTCAGTAGTCTACCTCAGTAGGTCTAACTCAGTACGTCTACCTCAGTAGGTCTAACTCAGTACGTCTACCTCAGCAGGTCTAACTCAGTAGGTCTACCTCAGCATTACTTAAGCCACCAACTGAAGGCCACTAGCAAGTCAATGTGTGTCAGAGGGTGGTAGACTTCTAATGTGTATTTATTTGATTGCATGCTGTGGTGCACCGTGTAAAAGAAAGATTATTGGTCCATGTAACTCAGTGATTCCCAAAGTGGTCTATATCGACCCCCAGGGGTCTACGACAACTTGCAAGGGGTCTATGGCAGCGGAACAAAAATTGGGGGTCCATTAAATGAAAATGGGGGTCCATGAAATGAAAATGGGTGTCCATGAAATGAAAATGGGAGTCGACGATAGTGGATCTCATGTAAGCAGCTCATGACTTCTATTTTGGCATTTTTAAATTTAAATTTAATTAATAAATATATAAAACTTAATATGTTTTTAAAAACGTTTTTCACACTACACTTCACTACCGTTATAAATTTAAATCTTTCAAAGTGAGTAGCACTATACCGCCTGTCAAAATTTAAAGTTAAGGAATTAGCAAAAAATCAATATCAGGTAAGCAGGGGGTCTACCCAAAACCGAAAAACATGGCAAGGGGTCTACGAGACAAAAAAGTTTGGGAAGCTCTGATGTAACTCTTTGATAAAACCTCGTGGAAATTAAGGATTTTTTATGAGCCGAATACAAAACTATGAGCAGCAAGGGCACTTGAAATTTTTTTTTTACCAAGTGTTCCAACCTCAAGCTTCTGGTCATAGCTTTTGGTCTCTCAAAACAGCTGTTTCACTTATAGTGCCTGATATTGATGGCTGAAATTACGGATTATAATTTTAAAAAAAAGACACGAAAAAATAGTCAAGGTACTAACCTGCGTTCTGGTCGAGTTACTGGGAAACTCAAAGTCCTAACGTTGCGATTGACTTTGTTTGTGATGTTCTGTCCAGTGATTTCATCCTCAATGACAATGTCAAATAAACTAGGAATAGAAAGGGTTTAGGTAAGCAGTGAGCCAAATTATACCCCTAGACTTTTAACACAAACATAAGAATACCAACGTCCAGTCTCTCAAACGTGAATACATTTAGCAAAGAAAAACCAAGTCTTTCAACCGTGACTGCATTTAATTTTGACACATCAAGTCTCTCAAACATGAATAAGGTTTCACTAGTGGCAACAGAAATCCATTGAAACGTGAGATACTTAAAGATCTACATTTCCATAAAAAGAACGAAGTGCATACAAAAAGTAAATACAAAATAATGAAAAGTGTACAAACCGAAGTCTACAAAGACACAAATTAGACGACGCCATATGATACAAAGACACAGTTGTCTAAAAAAAACACAAAGATTCACGGTTTTCAACAGAGACAAAGTCCTCAAGAAATACAATTACATAAGACATTTCCGAAACATGGCTGTTGAAATGCAAAAATGTGCGCTTATTGTACAGTACCCCGGGTATCTTTACGTAAATTCAGTGGCGTGGCTTATGAAGGGGACACGGGGGGGGGGGGGTGTTGTTTGTCTTTTTTCTTTGTAGAAAGTGGGGGAGGGGGCGGCAAAATCTTGGCCAGCCCCGTGCGGAACCAACCGCGTAAAAATAAATATTCGGTGTTTCAAAGAGAACCTTTTTGCCGGGTGTCATGTTGTGGCCCGCGGAGCTAGGTCAAATGAACATAAACTTAACATTATTTGCATATCATCAAAAGAACATTACATCATGAGTCTTTCGCATCATATATTTTTTTAATTGTAGGCTAAGAGAAATTTGAAATATCACGCATTATTTGGAAAAATTAATTGATTTTTGCCAATTCTAATATCCCGCTATTTAACACTCAAGGTTACTTAGTTTTTTTTTATCCGACGCTAGGTGCTGAGAAAATTTATTATGAGACTTCAACTTCTGATATATATGTGTTCTGTGGTCTTTGGCGTCTTCGGGAAGCTCGCAACGCTATCGGGCTCTTATAACTATTTTCAGACCAGCTTGACAAGGTTCTGTGTTATTCTGTAGTTTCGTTCTATTATGGCTACTGCGTCTGGGGAGTTTTACGATCGAAGAGTTCAAACCACTTTACCACAGTCAGCTGGCTGGATATCTGGTGGGTTACTTGGCTCTGGCCTGGCTGGATATCTGGTGGGTTACTTGGCTCTGGCCTGGCTGGATATCTGGTGGGTTACTTGGCTCTGGCCTGGCTGGATATCTGGTGGGTTACTTGGCTCTGGCCTGGCTGGATATCTGGTGGGTTACTTGTCTCTGGCCTGGCTGGATATCTGGTGGGTTACTTGGCTCTGGCCTGGCTGGATATCTGGTGGGTTACTTGGCTCTGGCCTGGCTGGATATCTGGTGGGTTACTTGGCTCTGGCCTGCTTCTGCCTTACTAGCCGATGAAAATTATCGCCAATTTTGGTGCTGATGGATATACTGCCTGGTGGTGGAGCTAGTAATAATGCCACCATGGGTGGCAAAAGATTATTTCCGCTCTCCCTTTGACGACATAAACTCTGCAGATAAAACACCGCACATCCATATAAAGATATGGTGACACCTGGGTGGACCAACCCATTTGCCTCCTTCACCATGAGTGTTTGGTGTCAGGGGACAAGATTCATTTTTAGCGCCCCACCCCCAATCCCTCAACTCTGAAACCCATGATTTTTAACCATTTAACACCACCAAAGCCGTTTTTCGCGCCCTCGCTAATCTGTTGCCCGGGAACGTCTGTCCCATCTGCCAACCCTTAGTTACGCCACTGACCCCCCACACACGAACGCACACACAAACGCTAACACACGCAGAGTAAATGTTTAAAAACTAAGCAACAAAACATAAATGAACCTTATAGCATTTAAATCCCCTTGGTGCACCACCCACTTGACCTCCTCTTCTCGGGGTGACTTCATGCGGTTGCTCAGAGTTATAACGTACTTCCTGGGGTCAGGTGTGGTGGATGTCGGCGCTGTCGTTGGTGTGGTGGCAGGGAGATCTAGGAACGCTGGAAACACATATTCAGACTATGTTTACACATACGCACTATAGACGAACATGACCTAGTTTGTAACTTGGTCATGGGTTGTTACAAAAAGCATTATCATAATACAAACACGAACTCGTTGGTTATATAGGCAAATATTACTACATATACGACAGTGAAGATGACAACGTTGGTAATATAGGCAAATATTACTACAGATACTACAGTGAAGATGACAACGTTGGTAATATAGGCAAATATTACTACAGATACTACGGTGAAGATGACAACGTTGGTTATATAGGCAAATATTACTACAGATACTACAGTGAAGATGACAACGTTGGTAACGTAGTCTAATGTTAATAGAGATGCGTGATGTGACTTTGTGACAAGAACCTCGTTTGCAACATCGGTGTTTTTTTAAGTTTGCCCCTACAGGTTTCCTTTACAGCTTGTCCCAAAAACTTGTTCACCCAGCCTTCCCCATAGCTTGCCCTTAAGCTTGCCAACACAGCTTGCACCTACAGCTCCCCCATACAGTTTATCCTCACAGATTGTCTCCAAAGCCTTCCCAAAGCTTGTTCCCAAAGCTTGTCCCAACAGCTTTCCTTTGTCCTCACAGATTGCCCGAAAAGAGTCCATATTTCACTTAAAGGAACTTTCACTAAGAAGTTAGCCAGATTCAAGAGGTAACAGAGACATGTGTGTCAGATTCAAGAGGTAACAGAGACATGTGTGTCAGATTCAAGAGGTAACAGAGATATGTGAGTCAGATTCAAGAGGTAACAGAGATATGTGAGTCAGATTCAAGAGGTAACAGAGGCATTGCAACCATAAATGACGAAAGCCGGAAAAAATAGGGGCGGGGGGGTAATCTTTAAGTTTTCTATTTTCTCCAGCCATAATAAGGATTATTAAAACTGCATTATTTATTATGTGTAAATAAATATCAACAGTTGAGTATGTTATGTAATAATTACAGTGTATTTGTATGGCTAATTGTCAAAAAATAGAATGTACTTAATCAATACAACACAGAGAAAAATGGGATTTCTCCAGAACATTGGGATTTCTCCAGAAAATTGGGATTTCACCAGATAATTGGGATTTCAACGGATAATTTGGATTTCACCAGATATTGGGATTTCACCAGATAATTGGGATTTCACCAGATAATTGGGATTTCACCAGATAATTGGGATTTCACCAGATAATTGGGATTTCACCAGATAATTGGGATTTCACCAGATAATTAAGATTTCACCAGAAAATTTTCAAAAACTACATAAGTACATCAATGTTTTTCTTTAATCTTTGGGGGAAAAAAAGATTATGTCTCAAACTTCCACATATCCTTGTCTTGTACCTGTTGTGGTCAAGACGGCCACTGTAGTAGGTGTTGTAATGACCGGCGTCTTTGTTGTTGCAGTGGAAGTTGGCACTTCGGCTTCCAGAGACGACTCCGTGACCGGACGACCGATGCCTCCGCGAGCCGGCGTGGTGAAGGCGGCTTGCACCGTCTTTATGGGTACACTGGAACTGTTCCTGGCCTCCACAATCACTCGATAGGCTCTGAGAATGGATTAAAAGCTTTTTATCAATATAATCACCAAGTAAATCTCTAAATTTAATGTCGTAATTCACAATCGTCTTAAGTGGATTAACTTTAGCGATTAAATTGAGCATCACATTTGTTGATTTAAAAGATAAGATAGTCCGACATAATAAGATGGCATTTCAAAAAGTGTAACTCGCAAAACAAAACAAAAAACTCTCTAAAAGTTTAAGTTTCTTTTTTCGTATTTGTTGAGGTGCTTTATGATAGTAAGTCCGGAGGTTTTAGTAAGATTAATGTTTAGCATAATATATAGATATGTGTATGTATGTATCTATGTGTGTGTGTAAATAGTATTCCATCCTATCCGACATAATCATATAAACACCATCATATTCCCTGCTCGCAGTCGGAACACAACTTACTTTTGTGGCTTGAGACTCCCGATGAGGGTGGTGTCGTTGTTGTCAGTGGTAGCTTTTTCAAACAACGGCCTTGACCCTGGTCCCGCGTTGTCTTCCTTCACTTGGATTCTGTGGGGCAGAAATTTATTTATTAATTTTTTTTAAATGTTTAAATCTATATTCTGGTAACAACAGATTCAAAGAATAACTATTAAATAAGAGGGTATGAGAAATATAATGGTTAACTATGAGGAAACATGTAAATATGACATTACTGGTAGATATTATCATCATCATCATCATCATCATGTCCCTTAGTCTTTGGACCGTTGTGGCGCCACAGCTGACATGAAAACTATCCTTCTCCATTCCTCTCTGTCTTCTGCACTACGCAGGTATTAGATGAAATGATAAATATGAGTGCAAATTTTATGTTCCATTAGGGGAATTGCTATAAAGAAGGAACTGCTAAATATAAAGTGGGATGGGGATTTTCTTCTTCTGTCCACTTCGCTTCCACCAAGGACGCGTTGTGGATAGATACAGTTGGTGATCTGCTTCACTGTGCGAGGCCTGGTCAAGATTGGTCTTGTCGAATTTGGGGGTACCCTTAACATTGTGTCAATCCAAAGCACGTCACAACAGGCTAGTTGACCGGCATACCGACAAGATGACGAAACGCTATAATTTTCTGCTCTAGCCATGTACAGTGTGATTGGTATGGTACGACCCATTTGTCTTGTTTCCTGGTTTTCTTATGAGGTCCCTCCTCGTGTTTTCCAAGCTACTCACCTTATTTGAAGATCTTATCTGGGAGGTGTTTAGTTGGTGTTTTTTTTCTAAAAGTTTTTTTCATAGCCTTGTTCTGGCAAAGGTCAGTAACGTTTGGAACAAAGAGAGTAAGAATTAGCCTGCCATTGTTCTCCATCTTTATTCTTGCTAGTCTAAGTATTTGGGCTATTTGGTAGGGTGACTGCGTTTGCTTTCTGCATTCTTGTCATCAGAGAATTCGCTCTCCAGACATTTAACTAAAGGGCTAGCTGCTAAATATATTCGTTTTTTTTTGTTTAATGTGAAATCAAGAGTCAAGAAATATTTACAAAAAATGTATTCTCCCTAGCAAATCCTAAGTAGTCGTGACCTAAATTTCTTTCCTTTATACTACAGTGGTTCATCACACGTTTTTTGTATTAAGCAAATTTAATTTCGTCTATTCCAAAGTATTTTTTTTAACGCGAAACGGGTTTAAATAAATAATTGAAAACAAGAGAACTTGCCTGTAATGATCCGGATTGATGCCATATTCATGTATGGCCAACCTGGCATATTCGTCTTGGATTTCAAACACTTCAATCTCAAGCTCTGGGATATTTGGGTCTGCAAGAATACGTTCGTAATGATTTAAAATTGTAAATGTGCAATGCTCTGCAAAAAGACATGTGTATTTCTTTTGGTTCAAACTACTATGAACTAAAAGAATTTACGTACGCAACAATTGCAAACGTCAATCACATAATATTCAATCAGATCCATATAATTCTAGCTTTCATCACCTCAGCTAAGTCTCCCATCACCTCAGCTAAGTCTCCCATCACCTCAGCTAAGTCTCCCACCACCTCAGCTAAGTCTCCCATCACCTCAGCTAAGTCTCCCATCACCTCAGCTAAGTCTCCCATCACCTCAGCTAAGTCTCCCATCACCTCAGCTAAGTCTCCCATCACCTCAGCTAAGTCTCCCATCACCTCAGCTAAGTCTCCCATCACCTCAGCTAAGTCTCCCATCACCTCAGCTAAGTCTCCCATCACCTCAGCTAAGTCTCCCATCACCTCAGCTAAGTCTCCCATCACCTCAGCTAAGTCTCCCATCACCTCAGCTAAGTCTCCCATCACCTCAGCTAAGTCTCCCATCACCTCTGTCATGTGGTAAAACTTGTTCAGAGAGATAAAGACACTTACGATGTGTGATGTTGTAAGGCACTGTAAACTCCAAAGTAGCGTTATCCAGAAGGTTATAGCCAAAGTTGAACGTCTTCAAATTGAATGTGTATCTTGGTGAGAAATGAGGTTGGAGGGTGGTGTATAATAATCATAATAGATCAATTAGTTTAGAAAATTATCATTAAAGAAAAAGACAAGACGCTCGGTTTAACATTACAACTGATTTGGCAAGCGAAATATTTAACAAATCTAACATAAAATCATAAATTTAAAAAGGTTTCCACCGAGTATATATATATTTATATTTATAAATGTGTCTATGTGTGCAGTGTTTCTTTAGGCAGCTCCCCGCCCCCCGAAGAAGAATATGTACAAACATAAAAAAACATATATAACAAAAACAACTAAATTGCCATTTTTAGAAGGTAAAAAAAATTAAAATTACAATAATAGAAACTGGCGCCTCTCACCGAAAACAATTTTTTTGAACCAGTTTAATATCGCTACGCTTGATATACTTGAGGATCCGTAGATATAAAACCATCTAATACTAAATATAATAGATATACTTGATGATCCGTAGATATAAAACCATCTAATACTAAATATAATAGATATACTTGATGATCCGTAGATATACAAAATCTAATACTAAATATAATAGATATACTTGATGATCCGTAGATATAAAACCATCTAATACTAAATATAATAGATATACTTGATGAGCCGTAGATATAAAACCATCTAATACTAAATATATATTTTTTTGCAAATTCTTCCCAAGTTTAAAGACACTGTGTTACTTAGGTGTTAATTTTAAAATGGAAATCTTTTTTTGAAACTATTTTTGTGTTTATGAAAGTTCATGTATTTATTAAGTAGGTAACACCAAAAATTGTTGAGAAAAACTAATTACTAATCAGTAATACATATAAAAAAAATTGTATAACATAACCTGGTAAAGCAGAGCCGTCATTTGACATTTTTTTTGGCCCTGCCTCTTTCCGTTTTTGTTCATTCCATGCACTCAAGGTTGATATTTTAAAAAAGTGTCCATAACACAACTTTAAGCCCCTAAAATATCCGAGGCCCCTTGCAGCTGTAAGGGTTGCAAGGCCCACACGATAGCTCTGAGGTCAAGGGAATCCTAAATTTTTACCTAGCCTCTCTCACGTTGCTCTCTGATTAAGTGTAGAATGACGCAAAGATAAATTTAGATATTTTCTGAAATGCATTCTTTTATTTTGAATTAATCAGAAGTTTTCTGATGACTATAATAAAGATTTAAGGGGCGAGACTAGGCCATGCAGTGTATCTATAGGATAAAAGCAAACCACAAGGACGCCACAACTGGAAGGAATAAGTTCATGTTGGGCTGGGGAAAAGCTTGAAATATCTCGGATCTTTATTATTGCTATGTGTGACGCTTCCCATCCTAAAGTCTGAAATGCCCCCTTCCAATTTTTTATAAAAGAAACACTGAATTCAATCATGCATCAAAATGTATCCCCAGATGTTGATCGAGAGTCTTCGACACCCCAAATGTCTGCTACCCTATTTCCCTGACTTCGATCGATGTGATATTATTGGGTTGAATCGAAGCTTGTTCCAAATAATTATATTGGGGCGTGCCACAAACAGAATGAATTTAGTGTATGTATAGCACTGGACTTTATTTTTCGCAGGAGAATGTTGGCTCCTGGTTAGATTTGCCTTCCGTATTGTTCTTTTTGTTACAATGGCTTACTTTAGCGCATCTTCTGCCTTTTTGACTCCGTCATACACTGCTGTTCGCCAGCTGGAACGTTGTTCAGCAATGATCTACCATTAGTTCATTTCCATGTTG
Source organism: Omphiscola glabra (assembly GCA_964017045.1). Taxonomy (NCBI): domain Eukaryota; kingdom Metazoa; phylum Mollusca; class Gastropoda; family Lymnaeidae; genus Omphiscola; species Omphiscola glabra. Next base: position 31,623,142 of record OZ024796.1, on the reverse strand, counting down.
GCTTCCCCCACTTCCTTTTGCAAACGTCCATAAATCTCAGGCGTTTATATATATGCTTCTGGGGAAATTTAAGATTTTCTGGTGGGCATAGCAGGTGGACAGAGGCGTAGCTAAAGGGGGCATATGGAGACCTATGTCCCTGGTGCCAGAATAGTGGGGTCCCGAATTGGGCTTTTATGGTGTTTAATCGATTAGAATTACCTGGTTTAGAGAAGGGGTTGACCTGTCTAGTTTAGAGAAAGGGGTTGACCTAATCCAAAGTTACTGACCTTTTTCCTGGTATCAGTTTCTTAATACTGAACTTTCTTCTGTTTGAACTGAGGAGACCCTTGTCAATCAGTTGGGATGTTTCATCTGAGATCTGGTACTGAAAATAACTGAGAAATACAAAGTAATGAATGGACGATTGACTGATCTTTCTTGTTTACTTCAGGAAAGTATACCATGATCGTCTCACGTGGAGTGATGACCTCTCACGAAAAGAAGATACTCCAGTAGACAGAGAGTATCACATACCTGAAATACACTGATCACACGTGTATGTACACAGAAATATATGGCTAGATGCCCCATACCTCCATGACGTACACTGTCACACATGTATGTAAACACATTGAGGTATCCATTTATTATGAAATCTCAAACACAAACTTTTGGCACGGATCTTCACACAGATATATTTGAAATTTGTTATTCCCCAAAACAACAGTTTTAATGTAGAATTTTTTAGATTTTCTTTACTTAAGGTCCGGAGAACGCATAAAAAACATTTAAGGACAAGAATTTTTCAATAATTATTGAAATAAACGAATATTCAAAACGTCCATTATTTAAAGGCAAATGAAGGTAAAAAAAAGTATTTTCTCAATTGTTCCAAAATGCTCACTTAATGTTGAAGGTGTCTCCTCTGTCCACTATCCACCTGATGTCCACGTTTTCTGGTGACGTCACGCGCGGTCTCAGAGAAACTTGATACCCGCTTGGAGGACGAGCAGTTGTCTGCGGCCGTTGTGGGGTTGTCGTGGTGGTTGGAGGAGGAGCTGTTTCAACAGTTGATGCGATAATGAATAAAAACGGGTTGGACAAGTGAGGTTCCCATGGATGGGTGAAAATATTTTTGTGGAGATAATATATATATATATATATAAAGTTGACCATGTAACGATAAACAAATATCAATAAAATACGTTCGGATGATTAAAAACAATGAAGGCATATTCTTTTTTTTTCGGAAATCGAATACATTTAAATATGATAAATTATATCTGCCTATATTTAGTATTTGTTATTGTTTTTAAGTATTTTTAATATAAATAATTATACTAAAACAATTAAAGAATTATTTTTAGTATTTTATTTGAATGAATAAATTCTTTTTATTATCAATCAATCTATGTGTTACTTACGACTAAATACGTTCATCGGGAAACATGTTCAACTGTTGTTTTATTGAGTTGATTTTAATATAGCGCATTAAATTGAAATATATATTAATTGCCTAAATGATTTGAAACAATTTAAGATTAAAATGTTCGCTTGAACTTTGTGAAACAAAAATGAGAATGATCTTTAAAGAAATAAATTTAAACGCACCATGCTTTTTTAACCCCGTGTGACAAAGTGATAATGCCCCCACCCACCCTTATCCCCTCTTTAAAAAAGATAAATATATGATTAACATAAATATAATTGATTTAATTTTAGAACTTAAGATATTTTTATTAATTAACCATCAATGATCATCTATTCATTACTGTCAGTAATTCGTAACCACATATATCGGGAAACCCCCAAAATCTGTTGCTAGAAGCTTGCGTTGTTAATATTGCGAAAATACATTTAATAACCTTTACTTATTTTTTTTTTCATTCCATAAATTTACATTTCTTTAATAGACAAAGTTTTTAATAAAACTAAAAGCTTCAAAATATTTGTAATAAGAAAATGCCATTCATGTTAAGTGAAACGAAAATTCATTGCCAATAAATATCCCACCACTAATTCATGGATGACTCATCTAAATAACAACAAACCATATAAGGTTGCAATTAGATTCTCTTGATATCAACATCTCTAAACCCAAATATGTCACATATTCGAACTATGGTTTAAATTTTAATGTTAAAATAAATAACCATAATATTTTACATAATGTGAAGAAATATACTTTTTTTTAAAAAAGTAAATGCAAAATACTGTGTGGTAAAAGGAAGTGGCACATTCATCTATTAATATAGTTCAGGGGCGTGCAAAAATGTGATGTTGCGTACGTAGCGGGGGTACCATCCCGTGGATGATTTTATTAATGTGTATTAAAGTCAGTGACATTATTTATATTTTCCGCAGGCTGCACAAGATACGCCTCAGAATGGGTGGGTGCACTTGATCAATAATGAACCCCTCTTCGGTCAACACCTATCAGAGGAAGGGAATTGGGTGTGTACATTTTTATGTGGAAGCCAATGTCTTGAATTTGATGAAATTTCACTTGTGAAAAACGGTTGAAATAATAATAATAAAATAATTGATAACAATGTCGGAACTCACAGTCCAAAGGCGTTGACACATTGTGGCCACATTTACATAAGTAACCCCATGCCTACCAACACATTTACATAAGTAACCCCATGCCTACGAAAACATTTACAAAAGTAAACCATATTCCTACGAACACATTTACCTAAGTAACCCCATGCGTACGAACACATTTACATAAGTAACCCCCATGCCTACGAACACATTTACATAAGTAACCCATATGCCTACGAACACATTTACAAAGGAAACCCATATTCCTACGAACACATTTACATAAGTAACCCCAATGCCTACGAACACATTTACATAAGTAGCCCTCATGCCTACGAACACATTTACCTAAGTAGCCCCATGCCTGCGAACACATTTACCTAAGTAACCCCATACTTACGAACACATTTACATAAGTAGCCCCCATGCCTACGAACACATTTACCCAAGTAACCCCCATGCCTACGAACACATTTACATAAGTAGCCCCCATGCCTACGAACACATTTACATAAGTAACCCCCATGCCTACGAACACATTTACATAAGTAACCCACATGTCTACGAACACTTTACATAAGTAACCCATATGCCTACTAACACATTTACCTAAGTAACCCCCCAGCATACGAACACATTTACCTAAGTAACCCCATGCCTACGAACACATTTACATTAGTAACCCATATGCCTACGAACACATTTACAAAGGAAACCCATATTCCTACGAACACATTTACATTAGTAACCCCAATGCCTACGAACACATTTACATAAGTGGCCCTCATGCCTACGAACACATTTACCTAAGTAGGCCCATGCATATGAACACATTTACCCAAGTAACCCCCATGTCTACGAACATATTTACCTAAGTAACCCCCTGCCTACGAATACATTTACATAAGTAACCCCATACTTACGAACACATTTACCTAAGTAGCCCACATGCCTACGAACACATTTACCTAAGTAACCCCCATGCCTACGAACACATTTACATAAGTAGCCCCCATGCCTACGAACACATTTACCTAAGTAACCCCATGCCTACGAACACATTTACCTAAGTAGCCCCATGCCTACAAACACATTTACCTAAGTAACCCCATGCCTACGAACACATTTACATAAGTAACCACATGTCTACGAACACATTTACCTAAGTAACCCCCATGCCTACGAACACATTTACATAAGTAACCCATATGCCTACGAACACATTTACATAAGTAGTCCCCATGCATACGAACACATTTACATAAGTAGCTCCCATGCCTTAGAATTAAAATGAAGCTTGATAATTTAAATAAAATTTTTAATTATGTATTTAACAATTTAATAAATTAGTTGTCAGGTGGGGGGGGGGCGTGTCGGGATGGGGGTACATTTGAATATCATTATCTCCAAACCCAATTACAGACTTGAACATGTAAATTTAGAATAAGTACCCATACTATTTAAATAGTAAAGTAATATAAGGTTTAGAGATTCTTCTTCAGATATAGGAATTCTGTGTTTTACACGTAGACCATGTGCGAGGCAAGGGGTCGAGTACATTTTTTTTAATTGAAGATGACAATATATCATATATGTTAATGATATGTTAATGTATAAATACATTTCAATTTGAATTAATGGATAATTTTAGTAAGCCCAATGATGTCAGAAACGTCAATAACTTTACAAAGCTACTTCTTTAAAAATCTGGACGATTTGGCAAATGACTCGGAGGTAAGATAACACAGCAATTAGCGTGTAAAAACACAAAAGTGAGTGTGAAGCAATGACCCCGATCAGTTATTAAAACGACTAAGTTATGAACAACTTACGCCGAGGTCTGACAACAAGGGTGACGTTGTGCTCCCTGGAGCCAGCTCTATTCTCGCCACGGCACGTGAGATGGGACGTATGGCTGACCGACGGTATGACGAGGATGCTCTGCGACTGTTTGGGCACGGTCAGCTTTCTCGAGCTGTTGAACCACGTGACGTCCGGAGTCGGGATCCCGGCAAAAGAACAGTTGATGAGGACATCCTCGCCCTCGTTTTTTTCAATCTGTTGCAACATTTCACCAATCAGAACAGGAGCCTGGAAGGGTTCTAAAAAAACAAGAACCACAAACATTTTATTCAAAGCTTTTATTAAAACTTAAATTAAACTTAAATGTCATATTTATATTATATAATATTATAATTAATATAATTGTTAAAGCACTGTTATAACTATTATATTAATATATTTTATTATTATAGTATTATATTTTTCCACATTCATTTTTATCCAATCTCCACTTCCGCCTGAAAGATCTGAAATCTGATAAGTGTCATATGTTTGTCAGATATTTTATCTCTATAAACCAATTTTTGGTGGATCTTCCATTTACCTATTTCTAAATATATATATTTCTAAAAATGATGGATAATATATATGTTATTTTTCATTACAAATTGATGCAATGTTTATTTTTTTTATACTTGGTTATATTTGTAATACCTACTTTTGTCATTAAAAAAAAACAACACATTTCTGAAAAAAAACAAGGTAGTTAATGTCGTTTTAAGATTGTCGGTGAGCGTTGGTCTTTCAAAGTGAACATTTGGGTTTCTAATTCACCGTATTAATATCTGCCTTTCTTTTAAAGTTTCTTTCACCAAATCTGGCTTTCTGGCATGTAAGCTTTGAGACGGTCACCTGATGGTGACGTCTCTCAAACAGAGGCAGTGCTAAGCACACGTTGTGATACAAATGAGAAATCGGATTTCACTGCAAAAGGCATCGTCATAACTTCATCCATTGTCTTTTAATGATTTCATGTCTCATAAAACATTGAATTCACTCATCTTTTTTTTTTACCTTCAATGATAACTTCCATGATTTGTTCCACTGTGCCATGGATGTTACTCGCAACACACCTCAACGTGAATGATCTGCAGGGGAGAAAAGGCAGGATGGAGCGAGAGGTAGAGATAGGAAGAAAGAGAGACGGAGATAAAGAGACAGGAAGATAGAAAACTGTTGGTTTATTTCATTAGTTTATCTCTCACACATGATATTTTAGAGCCTACCAAAATCCGTGCGCACTACTGTTACAAATAGACACTGAGAAAAGAAGTGCGCGCAACTGATAACAAACAGACACTGAGAAAAGTAGTGCGCGCTACTGATAACAAACAGACACTGAGAAAAGTCGTGCACGCTACTGATAACTGATAATGTCACTATGAGTTTAATTATGAATGTGTCAAGGTTGCTTCATGATACATTTTAGTGTCAAGTTATTTTCTTAATAATTTCATGGCAGGGGATTTGTGTCCATGTCTAGGTTAGTGTTAAGATTAATGTCGGTGTCTAGGCTAGGATCAAGAATAGTGTCCATGTTTAGCAAGGGTCTTTTTTTTTTTTTTTTTGACAAAAATTAGAATTTGATCAAATAGTAATTCCAAAGTTGTGACAAGGCTTCATACAAAAATCGCATCAAATGTATGAACGAAAATTTGAAAGGAATTTGATCTTTAGCGTCAGTTTACACGATCAAATTTTTGATAATGCATTTAATACAAATTTTGTATGAAGCCTTGTCACAACTTTCAAATTACTATTTGATAAAATTCCCATTTTTTCCCCAATGTGTTTGTGTGCGCGCCTAACTATATTTCTGTGCTAGTTTCAACTTCAAGTTATACTGCTTTACTGTAGTCATTGAAAGTATATCATAATTTTAAATATCTAAGACGACTGTTGAATCTTACTTTGATACTCTTCTCTCTGCATACTCCAAGGCGTCACCGAATCGCCTGGTTTGGCTCTGTGGAACATCATTTTTGTACCACTCAATGATGGGCTTTGGGTCACCAACAGCTGAACAGCTCTGACGGAGGTCTCTGCCCAGGGTCATTTCATGTTTGGAGGGTAAGTTTCTAGTAAATCTGGGAGCTTCTCCTTGGACGGAAAGATTAAGAGATAACATTGTATTTCTCTATGTCACTCTAATAAATATAAATTTTTCAATCTTTGATTATTCCATTTACATTGAATCCTATCCATCTCTGTCTATATCATTTTCCCTTCCGTCTTGCTCTCTCTTTCAGTCTAAGATTTCTGGTGTTCCTCCACCACTCTTTCCTTCTAAGCTTTGGATATCCGCCTATCTCGTCCTCACAATCTGATAAATCTCACTCTTTGATTTATATATTTCCATTCCTCTCTCTATCTCTGCCTGTCTCTGTGTGTATGTCTCTCTCACTCTCTCTATCTCTGCCTGTCTCTGTGTGTATGTCTCTCTCACTCTCTCTATCTCTGCCTGTCTCTGTGTGTATGTCTCTCTCACTCTCTCTATCTCTGCCTGTCTCTGTGTGTATGTCTCTCTCACTCTCTCTATATCTGCCTGTCTCTGTGTGTATGTCTCTCTCAATCTCTCTATCTCTGCCTGTCTCTGTGTGTATGTGTCTCTCTCACTCTCTCTATCTCTGCCTGTCTCTGTGTGTATGTCTCGCTCTCACTCTCTCTATCTCTGTCTGTCTCTGTGTGTATGTCTCTCTCACTCTCTCTATCTCTGCCTGTCTCTGTGTGTATGTCTCGCTCTCACTCTCTCTATCTCTGCCTGTCTCTGTGTGTATGTCGCGCTCTCACTCTCTCTATATCTGCCTCTCTCTGTGTGTATGTCTCGCTCTCACTCTCTCTATCTCTGCCTGTCTCTGTGTTTAAGTGTCTCTCTCACTCTCTCTATCTCTGCCTGTCTCTGTGTGTATGTGTCTCTCTCACTCTATCTATCTCTGCCTGTCTCTGTGTGTATGTCTCGCTCTCACTCTCTCTATCTCTGCCTGTCTCTGTGTGTATGTGTCTCTCTCACTCTATCTATCTCTGCCTGTCTCTGTGGGTATGTCGCGCTCTCACTCTCTCTATATCTGCCTCTCTCTGTGTGTATGTGTCTCTCTCACTCTATCTATCTCTGCCTGTCTCTGTGTGTATGTCTCGCTCTCACTCTCTCTATCTCTGCCTGTCTCTGTGTGTATGTGTCTCTCTCACTCTATCTATCTCTGCCTGTCTCTGTGGGTATGTCGCGCTCTCACTCTCTCTATATCTGCCTCTCTCTGTGTGTATGTGTCTCTCTCACTCTATCTATCTCTGCCTGTCTCTGTGTGTATGTCGCGCTCTCACTCTCTCTATATCTGCCTCTCTCTGTGTGTATGTGTCTCTCTCACTCTATCTATCTCTGCCTGTCTCTGTGTGTATGTCTCGCTCTCACTCTCTCTATCTCTGCCTGTCTCTGTGTGTATGTGTCTCTCTCACTCTATCTATCTCTGCCTGTCTCTGTGTGTATGTCTCGCTCTCACTCTCTCTATCTCTGCCTGTCTCTGTGTGTATGTCTCGCTCTCAATCTCTCTATCTCTGCCTGTCTCTGTGTGTATGTCTCGCTCTCACTCTCTCTGTCTCTGCCTGTCTCTGTGTGTATGTCTCGCTCTCACTCTCTCTCTCTCTCTCTCTCTCGCTTAACCTATATCTTTCTTTTTTTTTCTATTTTTCGCTCTCTTCCTGTTATTGGATACCTTACACACGAAAAGTTGACCACAGAAGTCTTATCCACCCATAAAGTTTTTACCCAAAAGTGGGCTTACATCAACCATCCCTGCATAAATGTGCACACATGTGGGCTGACCTCAACCTCAGTATGTCTCTCAACCATCTCATCAGAGTTATTACCAATAGGTGTGGTGACCTCAACCTGGGTAAGTCTCTCAACCATCCCAGCAGAAATCTTACCAGATGGTGGGCTGACCTCAACCCGGGTATGTCTCTCAACCATCCCTGCAGAGTTCTCAGCCCGACACGTTAAGATTATGGACGATTGAAGGACTGACAAATGCAGTTTGTTGATTCTGTCTGATGGAGATCCCACAGGCCGTCCATCACTGTACCACTGGACAATCGGTTGGGGTATTCCCTCGGCATGGCAGGTCCTATGGATCCCTTGACCGGACACGATCCTCACATCTTCCGGATGGTCACTTAGAAAGTATGGAGTCACCCAACTGACTAGTAAAAATAAAATGGTGGATGAACATATTTAACTATATCAATAAATATATATTTACACCAATAAAATATCTAGCTCAATCATTAAAATACAGCATTTATACTAACTATATATTTAGCTATACCAATGAAATGTTTATATAAACTTATAAAAGGAGAAAGTGATCACGTTCTTGCTTAGTATGTTAGAAAAGTAAGTCAAGTTTTTTCCCCATTTCAAGATGTTACCGTGTTCAAATTTGACGTAGTTATAATGGGTTAAGGGCATAGTTATAATGGGTTAAGGGCATAGTTAAAATGGGTTAGGGGCATAGTTATAATGGGTTAAGGAGATAGTTAAAATGGGTTAGGGGCATAGTTATAATGGGTTAAGGAGATAGTTAAAATGGGTTAAGGGCATAGTTATAATGGGTTAAGGAGATAGTTCAAATGGGTTAAGGGCATAGTTAAAATGGGTTAAGGTCATAGTTATAATGGGTTAAGGGCATAGTTAAAATGGGTTAACGAGATAGTTAAAATGGGTTAGGGGCATAGTTATAATTGGTTAAGGAGATAGTTAAAATGGGTTAAGGGCATAGTTATAATGGGTTAAGGAGATAGTTAAAATGGGTTAAGGGCATAGTTAAAATGGGTTAGGGGCATAGTTATAATGTGTTAAGGAGATAGTTAAAATGGGTTAAGGGCATAGTTATAATGGTTAAGGGCATAGTTATAATGGGTTAAGGGCATAATTAAAATGGGTTAAGGGCATAGTTATAATGGTTAAGGGCATAGTTATAATGGGTTAAGGGCATAGTTATAATGGGTTAAGGGCATAGTTATAATGGGTTAAGGGCATAGTTATAATGGGTTAAGGTCATAGTTATAATAGGTTAAGGGCATAGTTAAAATGGGTTAAGGGCATAGTTAAAATGGGTTAAGGGCATAGTTAAAATGGGTTAAGGGCATAGTTATAATGGGTTAAGGGCATAGTTATAATGGGTTAATGGCATAGTTAAAATGGGTTAAGGTCATAGTTATAATGGGTTAAGGGCATAGTTATAATGGGTTAAAGGCATAGTTATAATGGGTTAAGGGCATAGTTATAATGGGTTAAGGTCATAGTTATAATGGGTTAAGGGCATAGTTAAAATGGGTTAAGGTCATAGCTATAATGGGTTAAGGGCATAGTTATAATGGGTTAAGGGCATAGTTATAATGGGTTAAGGTCATAGTTATAATGGGTTAAGGGCATAGTTATAATGGGTTAAGGGCATAGTTATAATGGGTTAAGGGCATAGTTAAAATGGGTTAAGGGCATAGTTATAATAGTTAAGGGCATAGTTAAAATGGGTTAGGGGCATAGTTATAATGGGTTAAGGGGATAGTTAAAATGGGTTAGGGGCATAGTTATAATGGGTTAAGGGGATAGTTAAAATGGGTTAGGGGCATAGTTATAATGGGTTAAGGGGATAGTTAAAATGGGTTAGGGGCATAGTTATAATGGGTGAAGGTCTTGGTTATAATAGGTTAAGGTCATAGTTATAGTGGGTTAAGGGCATAGTTAAAATGGGTTAAGGTCATAGTTATAATGGGTTAAGGTCATAGTTATAATAGGTTAAGGGCATAGTTATAATGGGTTAAGGGCATAGTTAAAATGGGTTAAGGGCATAGTTATAATGGTTAAGAACATAGTTAAAATGGGTTAAGGGCATAGTTAAAATGGGTTAAGGTCATAGTTATAATGGGTTAAGGTCATAGTTATAATAGGTTAAGGGCATAGTTATAATGGTTTAAGGGCATAGTTAAAATGGGTTAAGGTCATAGTTATAATGGGTTACGGTCATAGTTATAATAGGTTAAGGGCATAGTTATAATGGGTTAAGGGCATAGTTAAAATGGGTTAAGGGCATAGTTATAATGGTTAAGGGCATAGTTATAATGGGTTAAGGGGATAGTTATAATGGTTAAGGGGATAGTTAAAATGGGTTAGGGGCATAGTTATAATGGGTTAAGGGCATAGTTAAAATGGGTTAAGGTCATAGTTATAATGGGTTAAGGTCATAGTTATAATAGGTTAAGGTCATAGTTATAATGGGTTAAGGGCATAGTTAAAATGGGTTAAGGGCATAGTTATAATGGGTTAAGGGCATAGTTAAAATGGGTTAAAGGCATAGTTATAATGGTTAAGGGGATAGTTAAAATGGGTTAGGGGCATAGTTATAATGGGTTAAGGGGATAGTTAAAATGGGTTAGGGGCATAGTTATAATGGGTTAAGGGGATAGTTAAAATGGGTTAGGGGCATAGTTATAATGGGTTAAGGGGATAGTTAAAATGGGTTAGGGGCATAGTTATAATGGGTGAAGGTCTTGGTTATAATAGGTTAAGGTCATAGTTATAATGGGTTAAGGGCATAGTTATAATGGGTTAAGGGGATAGTTAAAATGGGTTAGGGGCATAGTTATAATGGGTGAAGGTCTTGGTTATAATAGGTTAAGGTCATAGTTATAATGGGTTAAGGGCATAGTTAAAATGGGTTAAAGGCATAGTTATAATGGGTTAAGGGCATAGTTATAATGGGTTAAGGGCATAGTTATAATGGTTAAGGGCATAGTTATAATGGGTTAAGGCCCTAGCTATAATGGGTTAAGGTCATAGCTATAATGGGTGAAGGTCATAGTTATAATGGGTTAAGGTTATTTCAATGGATCGGGCGTTTCTCCTACCAATCGGACAATGAGCTCTAATTATTATTCAAATGCCCGACATTTTCGTAACATTTATATCATGGAATCATACATACACAGTGCCAAGTTACAATTCGAGTTAGTATCATACACAAACCCTTAATTTTGGACGATTGTGACGTAAGGGCATCTTAATAATTGGGCTATGTGTCCATGACATGTGCATCTTATGTGTTATAGATCAAATAGTTGTACAGATTTATTTCTGGCCACAATGAAATAGACAAGTACATAAAGGGTCAAAAAATTGTTCGGGAAATTAAAAAAAAACCCAGGTTAATTGACGCAATTCACGCCACCGTGTTGTTGCACTACTTTTCTGCCATGGCCACCATATTTGTTCTCATGAAGACAGACGTGTTAAAATAAAAAAGTTTGCGGCTGTGTAAAACAAAGATTAAAAACAAAAAAAGTCATTAAAAAATACGTCTGCTAAAAAGTTGTTAAAATTTGCAAAGAATTGCAATGAATTTTTTTTTTTAAAATCTACAATTCTACGTTACTTAATGCTAAGTCACGTTACTTTAATGCTACGTCACGTTATTTTAATGCTACGTCACGTTACTTTAATGCTAATTCACGTTACTTTAATGCTAAGTCACGTTACTTTAATGCTAAGTCACGTTACTTTAATGCTAAGTCACGTTACTTTAATGCTAAGTCACGTTACTTTTAATGCTAAGTCACGTTACTTTAATGCTAAGTCACGTTACTTTAATGCTAAGTCACGTTACTTTTAATGCTAAGTCACGTTACTTTAATGCTAAGTCACGTTACTTTAATGCTAAGTCACGTTACTTTAATGCTAAGTCACGTTACTTTAATGCTAAGTCACATTACTTTAATGTTAAGTCACGTTACTTTAATGTTTAGTCAGTACCCCTAACACAAAGCGTAAATTCTACCGTAAAGGGAAGATTTTCTAAAGTTCAAAACCCACCAGTATTTGATTCTGTATAAAGATGGATATATATATGCCAAGTTTGGTCAAGATCCATCATTCCATGTAAAAGTCTTTTTGGGATATAAAAGGTAAAATGTGTTTGCTTGTGGATCTGGATCCCTTTGGGATCGAGATTCCACCAGGATCGGGATCCCACCAGTATCGGGATCCCACTGGTATCGGGATCCCACTAGGAAACGGGATTACCCTGGGGTTATAATACATCCGGGATCGGGAACCCACAAGGCTCACGATCAAAAGGGATCGCAATCCTACCGGGATCATGCTCAAACCGGTATTAGGATCCAACCGGGATCGGGATCACACCGGTATCGGGATTCATTTTTTTTACTATATGATTGTTGTTTTTTTACATTGCGCTTAATTTCAATGTTAATTAAAAGCTGCACCTATTGGTACCCGGGTACCAGAATTGAGAGGTTGGGATTAAAAAACCATTGAAAATATTATTGTTGGGTTTGTAAGACCAAATGAGGTATCAAATGAAAGATAATTGAATGTACTATACGTTTGTAAACTTAATTCTTCATTTAAACTAAAATAAACTACCACAAATGACATCAGAATAGCATGTAGTCTAATGGTACCCGGGTGCGAATGGCGGCGCTGCGTGTCTGGGTCCATTTTGACTAATGCTATTCGGATGTCAAGGCAGTGTAACAGGGACATAAGACTTTATCTTATACTTGCAAAGATATTCTAGTTTCCCGCTGTTGTAATCTTGAAATTAAAGTTTTTTTTTTTTTAATTTTATTTACCCGATGTTCTATTCATAGTCAACGTTTTAATTTATTTTGTGTTTTAATCTGAATGTCAACTTTTTCCTTTATTCACCTGGTGTTGTAATATGAAGGTCAGAAGAGACCAAATGGAAGTTGACGGGATCACCGCAGGGCCCCTTGTCCTCTATGTTAAAGGGGACCACTCTCACCTGGTACTTCTGATTGGGGTACAGGTCCTTGAGAATGGCTTCATTCTTTTTGAGAACAACTTGCTGTCGCTCCCGGCTACATTGGTGAACAATGGATGGTAATACAATGAAGAGATGGATGGTAATACAATGAAGAGATGGATGGTAATACAATGAGTAGATGGATGGTAATACAATGAATAGATGAATGGTAATAAGTGCTTTTGCTTATTTTCATATTGTTAGATTGATGTGAAAACTGATAGGTTAATGGATTCACAATCTACATGCAGCAGAATGGATAAATCAATTGTCAAATTGATAGGTGAATCAATTGGTGAATTGTTAGGTCAATGAATAGGTGAAGGGATGAATGAATAAATGGGCTAATTGATGGATGATGAATGATCTTATTAATGGATGAAGGAATGAGCATATTAATGGATGGATGAATAGGCACATTAATGGATAAATGAATGATAATAATAATTGATGAATGAATGGCCATATTAATATGTGAATGAATTAGAGAATTGATAGATGAATGAATGGGCGAATTGGTGGATGAATGAATGGGCATATTAATGGTTGATTAAACGGGAGAATTGATGGATTAATTAATGGGCATATTAATGGACGAGTGGGCATATTAATAGATGAATGTGCAAGTTGCTAAATGAATTTTCAAAATGATTTGTGGATGAATGGATTGGTGAATTGATAGATGCATGGATGAATGATTGTAAGAAGAAAACATGATAATAATAAATGATTAGTTATTAACTGTGGCAAATTTATGGAAGAATCAACCTACAGTAAGATATTTTCATCTGTCCGTTTGTTGACATCTAAAATAAAGCCCACTGGTTTGATTGCGTGATTGTAGTTCCATGTGAGAAGCACGCTAGTATCAGACTTAGCCGTCACATTCAGGTCTGTGGGGTTGCCTAAAGCTGGTGAACAAACAAATTGATAGTTTAAAAAAGGAATTAAATCTTTCATACTTAGTGAAAAGATAAGTTATTTTTTTCCATAGTGTGAGTTATCAATTCTGAGCTTACTTTATCCATTATCGGCCTACTGTATCTACTTATGCAATGTAAGTTATCAATTTGCATCCTACTTTATCCATCGCCAGCCTACTGTATCTACTTATGCAATGTAAGTTATCAATTTGCATCTACTTTATCCATTGCCAGCCTACTGTATCTACTTATGAAATGTACGTTATCAATTTGCATCCTACTTTATCCATTGCCAGCCTACTGTATCCACTTATGCAATGTAAGTTATCAATTTGCATCCTACTTTATCCATTGCCAGCCTACTGTATCTACTTATGCAATGTAAGTTATCAATTTGAATCCTACTTTATCCATTGCCAGCCTACTGTATCTACTTATGCAATGTAAGTTATCAATTTGCATCCTATTTTATCCATTGCCAGCCTACTGTATCTACTTATGCAATGTACATTATCAACTCCCAGCTTATCTTTTTGTTTCGTAATGTATTTATCTATTCCCATCAAATTTTGTCTAGTCCCAAGTGTATCCTCATCATATATCAAAAAAGTCATCTTATTCTCTTACTTAAAAAATATAAGTTATCTATTGACAGTCTACTTTATCTTTTGACAGTCTACTTTATCTTTTGACAGTCTACTTTATCTAATGACAGTTAACGTTATCAATTGAAAGTCTAATTTATCCAGTTCATACTTGTACTTTATCAATGTTTAACCAAACTCTATAATTCACAAATAGTACCTATTTGAGTCATGAGTTCTTGGCCTACCTGTGGGTGGTGTCATGACGTCAGTTATCGTTTGCCTGGCTTTGCCGCTCACTCTCGCTTTAGCCATGAAGAAATAGCGGGTCTGTGGTTGCAGGCCCGTCACCACGCCGTATCTTTGCTGTGGTGTGAAACACAGGGATACAATTTCGAGTTAAATCATGGCGATTTGTGTAGTGGAATTAATGGACAATAAATACACTCTGGATACATGGCACTCCAAATCGGCCATTTTCTAGGTCCACCGTGAACTTACTTACTTATTAATGCCTTTTACCCCGTCTGGGGCATAGGCCGCCCACAAGAATTTTCCATTCATCGCGATCCTGTGCTTTCCTTTCCAGTTATTTCCAGGTGTATCCCATAAATTGCGTGTCTGCCTCTAGCTCGCATCTTCATGTATTCTTTAGCCTTCCGCTCTTTTTCCCCGTGGATGCCATATTAGGGATTGTCTGGGGATGTTATTTGGGGATTTTCGGAGAGTATGCCTTTCCACCTCCATCTTTTCTTTATGATGTCTTCATCAATGAGCACGTGGTATGTTCTTTCCAGTAAGTCTTTGTCGTGATGGCATTCTGACATTTGATGTTAAGGATCTTTCTAAGTCAAGTGTTTATGATGAAGGTCTGTACTTTCTGCGTAATGCTCGCTGTTGTTTTCCAAGTTTCTGCTCCATAAAATAGAACTGTTTGGACATTTGTGTTAAAAATTTGGACAGTGGTTTGCAACTTCATCTCCTTCGACTCAATATTTTCTTTAAAAGCACAAATGAAATCTATTCTTTCCAATTCTAGCCATTACGACCACTTCGGATTCAACATTTATGTCGATTGTGCTGTATGTGAAGGCCTCTACTTCTTCCAGTGCCTTTCCTGCCAGAGAGATATGCTCTTGGTTGGCTGAGTTTATTTTCATGATCTTTGTCTCAATTTTAATTTTAATTGAGTCTGCGCTGTGCTTAAATGTGGGCTACATCTTTTGTCTTTTCCTGCATTTGTTGCTGGTAGTGGAACAGAAGTGCAATGTCGTCTGCAAAGTGTAGATCATTCAATTATTCCCAGTGTGTCCACTGCATCCCGTTCTTTTTGCTTGTGGATTTTTTCATTGGCAATGATGAATAGGGAGAGAGACAAGAGACAGCCTTGTCTTACTCCTGTTTCCATTTTAAAGGCATCAGTGATACTACCTTCGTATACCACCCTGCATGGCATTTCTTCAATAGAACTCTGTATGATCCAGACTAGTTTTCCTGGTACTCCATTGTGCCTAAGTTTCCACAAGGTTTATCGGCCCAAAGGCCTTTTCGTAGTCTATAAAATGTATAAATATAGTGAGTAGGTCCATTCGATGGACTGTTCTACAATGATTCGTAAGTGTTGCAATTTGATCTGTGCATGATCTGTTTCAGTGGAAGCCAGCCTGTTGATCTCGTAGCTGCATGTCGACCTGGTCTTTCATTCTATTCAAAATAATCCTTTTAAAGACCTTTCCTGGTACATGCAGCATTTTGATTCCTCTGTAGTTTGCACAGTTGCTGAGATCCCTTATTATTGGTATCTTTCCAAACTTTTTGGAACTCTCTCTTCTTCCCATATCTTTTCAAACAGAGGGTGCAGCATGTTGACTATTGTATCTATATTTGCCCTCATAATCTCTTTTGTAATGCTATCCAGTCCCGATGGTTTCCCTATTTTGAGCTGCTTGATAGTCAGTTATATTTCTTCCTTTTGGTTGGGGTGGGGGGGCGCTGTCTTCCATTTGTAAGTCTTCATTTGCTGGCTATATATCTGGTGGGGCTGTAGGTGACGGTCTGTTTAGTAATTCTTTAAAATATTCCACCCATCCTTTTTTGTTGTTCTTTTCTTTCCGTTATTGATCTACCTTCTTTATATTTAACAGGTCTCTCTGGCCTTTTGTATCCCCTGACAGCTCTCTTGTTACGTCATAGAGCTTTTTCAAGTTGCCTTTCCTGACTGTTTCTTCTGCTGCTGATGCTAAACCATCTATGTAAGAATTTTTATATTTTTTGATGCTGTTTTTTCACCTTTAGATTTGATTCTTTATATTTCTCTTGGGCTTTCGTTTTCTCCGCCCTGGTGCGGCTGCTGTTAACTACATTCTCTATTTCCTTTCTCTCTCTTATTTTTTTGCAGTGTGTTAAGTGAGAGCCAGTCTTCGTAACAAGTGGGATGTTACAGACATCTTTATATTTTGCCATTTATTTTGAATCTGATCATCATCTGTTTGGTCTGCAGTGTCTAGAACTTATTTCTTAAGGTAGCCCTGACTTTCTCTCGTTTCTGCTCAATTGCCAGAAGTGCTATGTTGAATTTTGTTCGTTTAGCAGCTGGTTCTTCCAAGTTTTTCTTCAGTTTTAACGTGAGTCTTGCCCAAACAAGATGATGATCGGATGCGACCGCAGCTCCTCTTTTTGCTCGTACATCCTGTAGAGACCATCTATTTTTTTTGCTTAATACATTTGTCAGGGGACAACCAGATCCACTTGTGGATATTCTTGTGCTCTAATTCGCTGTCCCCAATAACGAGATCATTTGTTGCGCAGAAGTCTGTCAGGCTTTCACCGTTCTCATTCCTCTCTCCTATACCATGGCGCCCCATAATTTCTTCGTATCATATGTTTTATTTTCCCATCTTACCATTTAGTTCTCCCATTAAGATGTTTAAATCTCTTCCTGGGATTTTTTTTTATTATTGCTCTTAGTCTATAGTAGGATGTTTCTTTCTCGTTTTCTTTGCTATCGATGGTGTTGGGGGCGGAGATAAAAAAAAAATACTTGCTTCGTTTTTAAACTGGTCCACCTTGACCCACTCGATGGCGCTCTCGTCGCTTTGGACGACTCTCAAAACCTCGAGTTTGGCAGGCCCCACGGTGCTCACAACGACAATCACAGAGTCAGGCGACAATGGTATGGCATGGATGCTCATCTCGGGGGCTGTGGTAGCCAGAGTTAGGGGAAAGATACGGAGAAAAAGACATTTTAACGATTAAAAACGACGTAAAAATACTTCTTATAAAAATAGTTTCGAACACAAGAGATCAAATTAGTGAGTTCCGGTACGTTTTATTGATCACGTCTGGCTTATGAATATGATCTTGATATGGATATTTGATGAGCTCAAAGTAAGAAAAATGAAATTCCTTCAATGAACCAAATTTCTATTTCTAGGTGATAGAATAACAAATATTTCTCAAGAAGAGTCTAGAAAACATGTGATACGTGTGAAACGGACATACATCGATGCATTTGACTAGCTTCCCCAAGGAAGTGCCTTTTTTAAATTCTGTGGTTAGTTCCCATTAGTAGCGCCTAATTGTCTTATAAAGATTTAAATTCCTACCCTGTGATCTTAATTGAAACATTAATTGTTACTGTATTCCAAGTCAATATCAGTTTCTTTAAGACGCCCGTTGTAAGCTCAGGGTCAAGGTCGAGGGAATAATGCGACAGATAAACAGATAGGATAAATTGAATATTTCCTATTGCAAAAAATTGACAAGTGGTTTTGACTTTTCAACATAACCATTAAATTTCATAGATGCAACCTTTTATTTAAAACGGTATCAGTTTCGATTGTATCCCCATCTCCACCATTATTTCGTTGATTATTTTAACGTCAAACCGGAGTTGAATCCCACAAGTATCAGTACTGATTAATTTTCATCAATATTCAAACAGATGCTTCTTACTAACACACATATTCTGATGAAGGTCTGAGATTACTCTCTTATGACCCCAGCTATAGTAAATTGGCTACCAGCTCCATCTTCTGATCCGAGCCATACAACATTTTCCTCAAGTAGGTTTCCCCGAAAGCCCTGGCTTCCCCCGGGAGATCTAGTGAGGGACATTCGGTCAACAGATGCTCTAGTTTCTCCGAGCCCAGCCTGCAAGGCCTCGCACTGTATGTCCCAATCCACGGGGTGGGGTGTTTAAGAAACACAAAAAATCAGCGCTCAATATGTTAGTGTTTCAGGGAAGGGATAACATTGAGTTAGAAGTAATCAAAAAGATGGGTCAGCCTTAGGAGTGACTGATTCATGTTAAGGACTGACAAAAGAGTTTCGTTACACATTTATTCTAAGCTTTGCACAGTTTGTGTGTGTCGTACACGCTACGTGTACAATCGTCTCTAAATGATGTACACGGTGTATGTGTGTTGTACACAGTAGGTTCAACTTACTGAAACCATCATGCGTGTAAACGACGGGTTTGCTTTTGCGGCCGACCTTGACCTGTGACCCCCCAGTTAGTGGGGCCACAGCGATGTTGTATTTCATCTTGGTCTTCAGCCCTTCCAAGGTCACCTGCCACACGCCACCTGAACTGACCTCATACACGGTGACCTCCCCTTTC
The DNA here is from genome assembly GCA_964017045.1 of Omphiscola glabra. NCBI lineage: Eukaryota > Metazoa > Mollusca > Gastropoda > Lymnaeidae > Omphiscola > Omphiscola glabra. Next base: position 31,603,806 of record OZ024796.1, on the reverse strand, counting down.
GGTGGACTCTTCTTGGCATTCCCCTGAAAGAAAAGTTAACATGACACGTAAAGAATGCCTCGGCTTCGGTTTCGGTGCCGAAAGTTGCAATTTGGTTGCTTTCGGTCTAGTTTCGGTTTCGGCCGAATCAGAAAAGTTAAATTTTGGTTCAAATTCGATTTCGGCGGAAATTGAAAAGTTAACTTTCGGTATAATTTTGGTTTAGGTCGAAAGTAATTGAGGCTTTCGGCCATCTGGCCGGCAGTGACTGAGGTTTTCGGTCATCTTTCTTTTTGAACGCCCTATACTATACAGTAAAACAAAATAATGCGTTCAAAAAGAAATTTGACGCAAAATTTTAACGTGTAAACTAAAAAAAAGATTCGACCAAAGTTCCGTTCGGTCAATTTTCCGTCGACGAAATTTCTTTCGATCAAATTTCCGGATACGCTTGTCCCATAGATTAGAACAAGATCCCAGAGTCTGCCTTGTCCCATAGATTAGAACAAGATCACAGAATCTGCCTTGTCCCATATATTAGAACAAGATAACAGAGTCTACCTGGTCCCATAGATTAGATCAAGATCATAGTCTGTCTTGTCTGATAGATTAGAACAAGATCACAGAGTCTGCGTTGTCCCATAGATTAGAACAAGATCACAGAGTCTGTCTTGTCACTAAATGCCTTTAAATAATCAAGACTTGGCTTCATTTTACTGAAATTATATTTGGCAGCTGGCAGTAGACTTGCAATAGTTAGCACTATCTAAATAGAATGGAGAAGATAAAGAAAGACAACCTTAGCTCCATACTGAACAATGAGCTGAACACGTTCTTCATGTCATGTTACCTTTATGTTGTTACCACTTGACAGCAGATTCCTTCAACACAAAATCACGTCATACATCTGATTTCCATCAATATCAAAGCTGTAAAATTCACATAAACGCTCACACGTCTGACAGTTCACTGTCCACCCACCATAATATACTCTCTCAACACTGACGTGGAATCCGAACTTTGCATCTGTGTCATGCAAACGAGTGAATCTTTCAGCCATTTCTCTGTGAAGACGGTCAAATTATTTCAGACATTTCTCTGAGAAGACGATCAATTTATTTCAGATATTTCTCTGTGAAGACGGTAAAGTTATTTCATACATTTCTCTGTGAAGACGGTAAAGTTATTTCAGACATTTCTCTGTGAAGACGGTGAAGTTATTTCAGACATTTCTCTGTGAAGACGGTCAAGTTATTTCAGACATTTCTCTGTGAAGATGGTCAAGTTATTTCAGACATTTCTCTGTGAAGACGGTCAAGTTATTTCAGACATTTCTCTGTTGATACCGTCAAGTGTTACCTTGATGACCCTACAGATTTCAACTTTCTCCAGTTAATCCAGCATCTACTGTAGTGAGTTTCCAGCCAATCGTTCTTTTCATCTCGGACACTTTTCTACTTCAACATTATATTCTCCACAGAGATCAAGTCCTTCTTCTAGTGATTCACTGACCCACACTTCTCTATCAAGTCCTTCTTCTAGTAATTCACTGACCCACACTTCTCATATATCATCAAAATGATTTCGAAGAGCTTTCAGATACAGGACAGCATCTTAACAATTCGTGTTAGGATCTTGTAGCATCTTTTGAACACGGTCAATACAAGTGAGTATTTTGTCCCAAAATCTCATTAATGTCAGAAAATCTAAAGTTAACTGTGTCGTCTCCCTTTTTGTTTCACTGATCTCATTTGTATGGTCTATTATTAGAGGCAGTTCATAACTTTAAGTTGACTATTTTTTGTGGCTACTTTTTCGTATTACAGTAGAGGGAATTTTAAGCATTTCTCTGTGCGGTTGAGTCCAAAAAGAGAACATGTCACGTTCAAACTTACCTGGTAAAATACCCGGTAGCCATCAACGCCCCGACCTGGTACCGGCGTCCACGTGACAATGATGGAATTATTGTGCCAGGGCCTCGCTTTGACTTCTTTAACTTCTAGTTGGTCGGGCTTGGGGTCTGGGGATGACAGATGGACGGTACATGGGTACTTATCAGTCAAAACACTGCAGAGGCGTAGCAACGGGGTGCAGTGTGGTACATATGTCCCCGGGCGCCAAGGTACAGGGGTGCCCAAATGAGGAATACATCGTTACATTATAGTAAATAACGAAGGTAATGAATCGGTCACAAGATCGGTGCAGCGGCTCAGCAGACGTGTCATCTGATAGCCTACTTATTTTGTCGTATTTACGTGCGTCGTTGGGGCAGGATCGTCTCAGCGATCTTACTCTGCTTAGCGTTGTAAGAGGAACATTGGGAGAAACATATTTTGTTTGCGCAATTGACCAGTTTGAGACAGTGAAATCGAGAAAAATATATCCTTTGAAGACTGTGTAAACCAGTCTACGAGTGGGTCATGTAAACCAGTCTAGGAGTGGGTCATGTAAACCAGTCTACGAGTGGGTCATGTAAACCAGTCTAGGAGTGGGTCATGTAAACCAGTCTACGAGTGGGTCATGTAAACCAGTCTAGGAGTGGGTCATGTAAACCAGTCTACGAGTGGGTCATGTAAACCAGTCTAGGAGTGGGTCATGTAAACCAGTCTACGAGTGGGTCATGTATACCAGTCTACGAGTGGGTCATGTAAACCAGTCTACGAGTGGGTCATGTAAACCAGTCTACGAGTGGGTCATGTACTATAATTTCCATAAATTTGCTTCTTTAAATGCAATATTTTATTAAAACTTAAATTGTTTTCCTTATTCAATGTATTAGAAAATATGTGATTAAAGAGGGGGCGGGGGGGGGGAGGGGGCCCGCCGATTTAATTGTTCGTCACTGAGCGTAAAATATCAAAGCTACGCCTCTGTAACACTGTATCAAAGATAAGTCGGTATTTTAGCAATTTTTTTTCAGAGAACTTGATCCGAGGTGTTTATTTGGGTGGGGGGGGGGCTGTGCATTTATAAACACCAATAGTAAGCATAACAGCATGAAGCGCTAGCTCTGAACCCAACGTCCACGTCCTACATAAACTGAATTGACCCAGTTTTGGCGACCTGTGGTTTGCCATTGCTCCCATCTTATTTTCACCCATTTAAGACAAATAAATTCCTTTTAAAGAATGATTTAAATCGTTTTTCTTTTAACAATAGTTACATAATAATAATTAAGTTTTATAATTCTATTTTTAAGTATTTCTTTCTTTTACCAATTTATTTAAAAAATGAATTTTAAAATAATGCAGTCAAAATAATTTGTCTGTACGAAAATGAAACAAAATTTTCATACAATACGGCAACCTTTCTATTTTGTTAGACATCTAAATATTGCATAAATTTTACTAGAATTAATAATGTGCTGTATATTGGATCTCTGGATCCTATAAGTCTATTTAAAATGGGGCTAACTTTTGCACTCTTAAAAGTGTCACAAAAGGGCGTCGAGAGTTGCAGACGACGGTTGGGAGGAGAGAGGGAAGATAGAGCTTAAAACATTGACATGAATCTCATAGAACGTGCGGAGACAAACGGTTAGGCTTAAAGTATAACTGAGTCACAAGGCACAATGTTTATCACTTTGTTTAAGTGCATTTAAAAAAAAAAATATGTTTCTGAGATACGTGAGCTTTTGAAAAAGTTTTTTTTCTATAAAAAAAAAAGGAAAAGTTACAGTTGTACCGCTATTTGGAACGATTGTTATAATTTCTGGAGAAAAAGAAAAACATCAATTTGTTTAACCAGGTTCATAGGACAGCCATTCTTTAATTTTTTACAAAGCCGCCCGGTGCTTGACAAGACAAGAACATTGCCCCAAACCTACCAAACCTTTCAGCGCCCTCTGGGTGGTATCACCCGCATTGACAACAATTTGGGAAAGCTGCAGTGTTTTTGGTGAAGACAAAAATACCTAAGCTTCACAGTCGTAGCTAAAGGATAGTGCCACCCGGGGAAGGCAACCCGTTTTGCGCCCCCCCCCCCCATACATGTGGCTGAACATGATGGCCCTAAATATAAAGAACAAAAAGTGCCAACCGGGGCGTGCCGCCCCATCCCCACCCCCTTTCCCACGCCACGGCTAAGTTTCATTAACAAGTTATAATTTTTTTTTGTACAAAAAATTGATAAAAAGTTCACATTTATAAAAGAACGCATACACTAAAAGGACAACCTACTGCCTTGACCCGTGTATCGTAGCAATGAAGCGTCTAGCTGTACAACCTGGCACTTGGTTAGCATATGTTCAGATCTTCAATAGCATTTGCTGAGCACATGGCGAAACTAGTGAACAGTTTATGTCTCTTGTCTGGTGACCAACTAAAACGGACCAATGTCAATTTTTGCCCCAACAGTGGGACTCGCTTTAACACGATAATAGCGTCTACAAATTCGAGGTATTACATTAAAATGTTTTTTTTTTTTAAATCTCTTGTAGTAAGTCCGCTTTGTGGTGGTAAAGTTGGACTAGTGCACTATTTGGTGGGGAAGTTGGACTAGTGAGTTATGTAGTGGGAAAAGATGGAATAGTGAACTATATTTTGGGAAAGATGGACAAGTGAGTTATAAATTGGGAAAGTTGGACTAGTGAGCTATATATTGGGAAAGATGGACAAGTGAGTTATAAATTGGGAAAGTTGGACTAGTGAGCTATATTTTGGGAAAGATGGACAAGTGAGTTATAAATTGGGAAAGTTGGACTAGTGCGCTATATATTGAGAAAGATGGAGTAGTGAACTATATTTTGGGAAAGATGGACAAGTGAGTTATAAATTGGGAAAGTTGGACTAGTGAGTTATAAATTGGGAAAGTTGGACTAGTGAGCTATATATTGGGAAAGTTGGACTAGTGAGCTATATATTGGGAAAGTTGGACTAGTTAGCTATATATTGGGAAAGTTGGACTAGTGAGCTATATATTGGGAAAGTTGGACTAGTGAGCTATATATTGGGAAAGTTGGACTAGTGAGCTATATATTGGGAAAGTTGGACTAGTGAGCAATATATTGGGAAAGATGGACTAGTGAACTATATTTTGGGAAAGATGGACAAGTGAGTTATAAATTGGGAAAGTTGGACTAGTGAGCTATATTTTGGGAAAGTTGGACTAGTGAGCTATATATTGGGAAAGTTGGACTAGTGAGCTATATATTGGGAAAGTTGGACTAGTTAGCTATATATTGGGAAAGTTGGACTAGTGAGCTATATATTGGGAAAGTTGGACTAGTGAGCTATATATTGGGAAAGTTGGACTAGTGAGCTATATATTGGGAAAGTTGGACTAGTGAGCTATATATTGGGAAAGTTGGACTAGTGAGCTATATATTGGGAAAGTTGGACTAGTTAGCTATATATTGGGAAAGTTGGACTAGTGAGCTATATATTGGGAAAGTTGGACTAGTGAGCTATATATTGGGAAAGTTGGACTAGTGAGCTATATATTGGGAAAGTTGGACTAGTGAGCTATATATTGGGAAAGTTGGACTAGTGAGCTATATATTGGGAAAGTTGGACTAGTGAGCTATATTTTGGGAAAGTTGGACTAGTGAGCTATATTTTGGGAAAGTTGGACTAGTGAGCTATATTTTGGGAAAGTTGGACTAGTGAACTATATTTTGGGAAAGTTGGACTAGTGAGCTATATTTTGGGAAAGTTGGATTAGTTAGTCATGTTGTGGGAAAAGATAGAGTTGAGAGCTATGTGGTGGGAAGTTGAATTAGTGAGCAATGTGGTGGGATAATTAGCGTTGAGAGCTATGTGGTGGGAAAGTTAGCGTTGAGAGCTATGTGGTGGGAAAGTTAGCGTTGAGAGCTATGTGGTGGGAAAGTTAGCGTTGAGAGCTATGTGGTGGGGAAGTTAGCGTTGAGAGCTGTGTGGTGGGAAAGTTAGCGTTGAGAGCTAGGTGGTGGGAAGTTGGACTGGCGAACTAAGTGGTGATGACATTGAGCTAATTATAGAGGACGTTTTAATTTGTTGTACCAGAACATTAAAAAAAAATTTATTTTGTAAGTTACTGTGGAAAAAAAATCATGAAAAAAAAACAACAACATTTCAGCAAGTTTTGCAACGCCTGAGTTTTGACGGTGTTTCACTTTACTGTGAATGGTGAATAATGAAGGGCTGAGTAGATAAAGTACTTAAGTTACAATTTTCCAAAAATGAGTTAAGACAGGCATTATATTTGATTACTTCCCCTGAATCATTCCTGTAAATATCATTCATGAAAAATTTCCATAAGTGGTTGATTCAGAGTTACCTCGAACAGAATTTAATGTATCTAAATAAGAATTAAAAAATTTAAAACACATTTTTCTCAAAACTTTAAAAATACATGTAAGTACTTTTTCTTCTCGGCCCTTCAATTGTAACTTTTTTGTTATAAAACCATTTGAACAAAAATCTATCCTAAATGTTAAAATGTCGCTAATTAAGTTCGTTTTATCCTTCAAATTAATCATGTACATCAATGGAATTACCAAAATTTGCTGTTCTCAGGGAAAATGCTTGAGACCTTGGGCCCTCCACGGTTCTAATTATATCCGATCCCCCGTCGGCATATTCAGCAACAACCTGAAATAACATGTGTACAACAAAGTCAAATAACCTGAGATAACACGTGTACAGCAACGTGAAATAACACGTGTACAACAATCTGACACACCACGTGTACAACAATGTGCGATAACGTGTTTAGAACAAACTGATACAGCCAAATTACAAGAACGTAATACAACAAAAGCAAATATTATCTAAGATAACATACGGAGCACAACGCTACATTTCTTGTACTGTCAACCGCTCATGGACATTTAGAATGAGGTCTTGACTATCAATGATCGATGATTTGGGAACCGCTCTAAGATTAAGGGTCCTTCAAGTAACATGTTCAATTCCTTGCTCGGTGTAACAATACGTGTAATTTGTTTGACTTCTTTCTGATAAGCTCTGTTGCCCTGAAATATTAGGATTAGCCTTTCGTTTCGCTGGAATCTTACCAGTGGCGTAGTGAGGGGGGGCAAGGGGAGCATCATGCACCGGGCGCTACTCACAAAGGGGCGCCAAATGGTATATTTTACTATAATATTGTATGGTTTTCGAATAGGGGGGGGGGCGCTAAAAAGGTATTGGGGGCGCTAAAAAGGTATTGTGCCCCGGGCGCGAGTTAAGCTCGCTACGCCACTGAATCTTACACTCGAAAATTATAGTGCCACTCTACAGAGATTAACCAGAATGAAAATTCTTCTTTCTTTCTTAAATGTTTTATTTACTATTTTTTTAAATATATGTCTCAAAGAAGAAATAAGATGCCCATTGTTACAACTATTAATAGTATATATTGAACCCATTCAGAACTTCTCATGACAATAGATCCTAATTGGGGCGTCAACTAGACTATGGGCGCCCCCGTGCCCTAAGGTTCGATTTATGTTACCTCTTTATTACTTCGTGGGTCTGAATTCTGTTCTCAGTGTTGAGAGAAAGGTCTTTGACCTGAAATCGGTAATTGCCGTTTGATTAAGTCCATTTACCTCAATTCTGTACTCAGTATTTGGAGAAAGGTCTTTCAGAGTGAAATAGCCAGAATTTTTCGTCGCTTCCACTTCGAAGACGACCTCATCCCTCTTACTGACGTCCGTGACGTAGATCCGGTATCCTTTAACCACATCCGGGTTATTTCGTGGTGGTCCCCAGATCACTTCGACTTTATCACCATCGACCTCCGTGCTCTTTAGGGTGGGTGCGGATGGGTCTGGAAAAGATTGAATTGAGGACAAACAAGAATCTTTGAACGTTGTCATGTGATAAGGTTCGGGGGGGGGGGGGGGTCTTTCGGGTACATGATACACATCTGGCAAGTTTAAGATCAAGCTAAATGCGCAGGTAAATCTCTGATCTCAAACAAACACTGTGTTGTTGTTCTTGTTGTTGTTTTGGTCTCCTTTGTCTAGGGCGGGGGGGGGGGAAGGGGGGAAATGTGCTTATAGAGATGGAAACAAAGATTTTTGGGATTGATGTTAGAGTTGAAATGTTGTTTGAGATTAACGATGTACAAAGAATTCGGATACCGATTAAAAATGTTGCTGGATAAAAAAAAAATCCATACTTTTAGAGAATAAATACATTGCAAGATCTTTTGGATTTTTGAAGGGTTATTGACAAATGAACTGTAGTCACTATTCTAGTCCCGGTGTTTGAGTGGTTTATTTCAAGTTGGAATTTCTCCAGAATTAGATTTTTAATCATTACGACTGTACTGGTTTAAAATTTGAAGTGTACAATAATTGGTGGACAAGACAAGTGGAAAATTGATAAGGGGAAAGTAGGAATGCAGAGGACAATGTACAGACATCTCAGCAAGCAAGATTAATGGAAAGCGGGACAAAACTGTTTTTAAGGGGGAATAACATAGAGGAAGAAAAAAAGCAATCTAGAAAATAATATTTGTGAGTTTGTTAAACACCTGGCAACAACTATTGAGATGTCGCTCGATATTCTTATAATAAGAAATGTGATTCTTAAATAAAAAAAAATTAAATGAATAAAATATAGGTATATGGTGGGAAAATAAAAGGAACATTTTGAAATTGCCTATAACGAAGAGCTCGATGTAGCTGTACTTCCGTCCGTCACTGCATGTGAATAGACCAGCGTCCGAGAACTTGACGTTTCTGATAATTTTGAGGGTCAGTGTGGAATCCAATGGGTCGACGGTAGTCGTAGACCTGGACCTGAGGTCCTCGTCCTCGTGATAGGCTTTCCATACCTGTACGAAAGGAAGACGAGAAATCTTTAATGGACCATGGCCAGATTAGAGAAATAAAACCGTAAAGCGGCAGCGAAATGCTAAGAAATGAATATTTAGGCGCACGGACTAATCACTTAAAAACTAAAAAGAAAAGTTTCGGGTTTTTTAAGATTCACATTAAAAAAAATTGCATAGATTTACAACAGACCTGTTTACAATGATCTACTCAAAGAAGACACACAAAGCAATAATAATTGAATTACTAAGGATAAAGCTGAATATAGATTTACAATTCTATACTAAAAGTTTCACGTGTTATGTGCCCGAAAGGTGCTGGGAAAAAAACCTTTCATTAAACCCATCAACTGTTCAGCTAAATTAAACGCAGTGTTACCAATCATTTTTGTCGCTTGCCCCACCCGAGTACCTAAAAAGGTTTAATGCCCCCCCTCCCTCTTGTCTAAACATTGCATAAACCCACCACCCCCCCCCCCCCCCCGCCCCAACTATTTTTTGAACGTTCGAGTATCATAGATCCTCAGCTTAAATTATTATCATTTTTATTATCATTATTATTATTATTATCATTATTATTATTATTAGTGGTCTTATATAGAGCGGCAACCCAGCCTAGGGCCGGGCTCACCGCGCTGTACATAAAAATGTTCTCCAATAATCTTCAAACTCCCTCCCCCCCCCCCCCCCAGAGGGGTAAAAGGCGCGAGTTTGGAAACAATGTTATATTGGTTTCACACGAAATCTCTCAAGTCACCTCAATGGCGACACAAGCAGGTGTGTAAGGAGGGTTAAGGCATGTGGTACCCGTGAGTCCCCGGTTATTATTCTAAACCCTTGTCCGGCTCTCTCATCTCAGAAACTGAATAATCTCGACTTGGTCCAGACAAACTTTGTCCCTCTGAGTTTGTTCGGCACAATTTCGAGTGTCTCGACGCGAGTACATCGAAAGAGAGAGAGATAGACATAGAGAGATAGACAGACATAGAAAGATAGACAGAGAGAGAGAGAAAGAGAGAGACGAGAGAGAGAGAGTGACACACACATAGACAGAGAGACATAGACAGAGAGGGACGAGAGAGAGAGACGAGAGAGAGACATAGAAAGAGAGACATAGAAAGAGAGAGAGCGCGACAGAGAGAGACGAGAAAGAGAGAGAGACAGAGAGACATAGACAGACATAGAAGGAGAGAAAGACAAGAGAGAGAGACAGAGAGAGACAGAGAGAGAGACAGACAGACAGAGATACGTAGACTGATAGACATAGACAGAGAGAGACGAGAGAGAGACGAGAGAGAGATGAGAGAGAGACAAGAGAGAGAGAGAGATAGAGAGACATAGACAGAGAAGACGAGAGAGAGACAGAGAGAGACAGAGAGAGACGAGAGAAAGAGACAGACAGACATAGACAGTTAGACATAGACAGAGAAAGACGAGAGAGACAGAGACAGAGAGAGACGAGAGTGAAGAGAGAGACATAAACAGTTAGACATAGAAGGAGAGAGAGACGAGAGAGGGGCAGAGAGAGAGACAGAGAGAGAGAAACGGAGAGAGAGACAGAGAGAGACGAGAGAGAGGCAGAGGCAGAGAGACATAGACAGTTAGACATAGACAGAGAGAGACGAGAGAGATAGAGAGAGACAAGAGAGAAAGAGAGAGACAGAGACACATAGACAGAGAGACAGAGAGAGAAAAGAGAGAGACATACGCAGAGAGAGAGACAGACAGAGAGAGACAGACACAGAGAGAGACGAGAGAGACAGACAGAGTCAGAGAGACATAGACAGAGAGAGACCAGAGAAAAACAGGGAAGCATAGACAGATAGACAGAGAGAGACGAGAGAGAGACAGAGAGAGACAGAGAGAGACAGAGAGAGACAGAGAGAGACGAGACA